>OW386166.1:82480251-83730251 GCA_936431705.1 Cheilosia pagana | reverse complement strand
TAAATGACAGCCAATTTAACAGAAGTAGGTGCAACAATATGGCCGCTATCAACTGTAAAAGTTCGAAAGTCCCTATTGAAATAAAAGGCAATGAGATCTTGTCTATTTCAATTTTCTTCTGAATGAGTTGACCGATTGCGATGAAATAAAAACTAAAGGTTGCTCCATTAAGCGCTTTGGTATGTCTATGAAATTTACACGGATTGTATGAGTAGTTTTATCGTGATGCGTTAAATTTTATCTTTCTGCTCCTTTCAGAGGCCGAGCTAGAAGAAATTAAAGACAGATGCTATCCTTAAGATTGCTCACCATCCTGATTATAGGTAATGTAGGTTAAGTAGTTTAGGTAGTTTTAAGTAGTTTTAACTAGTTTTAAGTAGTTTTAAGTTAATCAAAAATAATGAATAATTTCTGGAAAAATACAAAACAAACAAAATTAAATATAGATAGATTTAAGGCCGAAAGGCAATAGTTTTAAGCATAATGTTAAGTTTATAGTGCTCGCTTGGAGCCAGTAAGCTAGAACTAAGACCAATGTTAGTTTTTAATTAGATTTAATCGTTTTTGTCTAGAATTAAGTTTAAACAATGAATTAATAAAAATGAATTAAAAAGTAAAAAAATTAATTGTTTGGCTTCTAAGCGAGGGATACCCGGTCCGAATCCCGAAAGAACCAAATTACATCTTAAGGTTTTTTTTCCACTGCGCCACCTCTCGCGAACGTCTGACAAACATCCGAGAGTAAAACTGTCATGAATGAGCTTCTCAATTAGCCGTTTGGACTCGGCGTAAAATTGTAGATCCCTTCCATTCGTCCCAAAAATTGAAAACCCACACAAAACGAATGGTTGTGAGAAGCTAGGCCTTGGGGCCCACTGACCTGTCGCGCCAAAATATTTATTTTTTAAGGTAGGGTAAGTTCTACAAGTGCTACAATATTACTTGTACAATGGTGGTGGATAGATTCGTTTGACCTTTCGGTAATCAAATCAGATGAGTGCCGCTATGCAAATTATTGAAGAACCGACCACAAAGCGCTTACGGAATAAAGCTGCGCACAGAATAAGGTAAATACCAGGGACTAGTGGATCGCCCTCAACGAAAGTTATTATATCGTGATAAAAAAAAATTGCTTGATAAGTTATATCTTAGTTCCAGTATCTAGCAGTATCTATATATCGAAGGGTGTATGTTTTTAGTCAGCACAAATCTGACACTAGTATGAGCACGCGCTTACTATTCTCATAGTGTCTTTGGAAGATTTTTCACATACTTTTGAACAAAATAAACCTCCCTTACAATCGATGTTAGAAGACCAAATAGAATTCAGTGCTGTAAATTCGGTGTTCGGTTTTTAGTTTGAGACGGCCAACCGCACGCTCGAAGCTAGATCTTATTTTAAGAACTGGGCTCTATATTTGCGTAGAGTTTACCGAAAATGGGATACTGCGAAGATGATTTGGGACGTGCTACAATCACGCCATCTTTCATGCAGTTCAGGAAGATCACAGAAGAGATTTTGCCAGCGTGCAAGAACACAGCATTAAAATTATAGGAAGGCATCATCTGCCGCAGCGGGCCATGTAAGGCCGCATGTAACAGCATTTACAGAGAAGATCTATAAAGGCCATAATGTTTAGGCTTTTTGAAACTAGTTTCCTGAGAACTGATTACAGTCTATTTAGGAAGAGCGAAAAGTCATTTTGATCAAGCTCACTGAATGTGGTTGCCAATTCAAAGTATGGCTATAGTTCGGCCGCAATATTCCAGAAAATGGGATATGCAAGACTCCCTACATGTGTCTTTAATCAGTGTATCACCGGCCTTGAGCAGGGGGTACGATAGACTGGTAGGTCAGAATAGGGTGGTTGAAAAAAATTACTTTTTCGCGATTCACAGAAAAAGTTTCCACCCACAGTATACAACTCCCACCCGAGGTCTGTTAGGGTATCACTCTGACAAACTACAGTTCAAAGCAGTGTATACCTGTGTTCCCTATTAGCACTCAATTAACATGTGAAGGAAGTTGCCATTGCCACCTGTTTCAATGTGTAGTTTGCAAAGAGTAATTTGCGGGTGTTTGTTTTTCCCCGAAAATCAACTCCAACAGATTTCCAAACCGTTCTGATTAACCTTGTGGCTGTTCACTATAGCTTGTTAAAATGCTCACAAACAACAAAACTTTATCTTTTCCTCCGAAAGTATCCAAGCGGAAGCGGATCGAGTTAACTGGAGCGGCACGTTACCGGACAAGCATTAAAAAACTAAAATTTTAACGACCCTCACATACACTACACTGTCCCTGAAGGGGTTCACCTCATATTAAATCCAAAAACAAAAACTTTTATTCAAGACCATCGTTGCAAAATATACATATACAAAAATAATGTATTTCAACATCTCATAAATGTTTTGGCATAGAGAAAGTTTTCATCAGCCGCATCATCCCAGGCAGAAGGACAACAGCGAGATACATAAAATGTAAAGATTTGCACGAAAAATTCGAAAATTACGATGTTATCCTTTAAGATATAAGACTTCAACGTGCCGGATGTGGGACATGGACTGCATTTTATATTTGCCACGCTGCCAGGATGGAATACAAATAAAACAAAAGTTTTTCCTTCACGTTCGTCGCATCCAGCTGAAATAAATCTCATCTGTCTCCTTGTGGTGAATTTCCACCTAAAGAAGCTTTCTTAACGACACGACGTAAAGTCCTTCATGTCCTCTTATCATTGAATTTGCACAAGGTCCTTGATTTGGCATTTGCTTGTCCTTCTCGGATGGACCATTATTCACACTTTGCATGCAATAACCGTACAATATTTAATCACTTACGTGTCAATAGGCAACCAAAACACCTTATCCCTTGGACGTAAAGCTCCTTGTTCGCATACACAATCATCTTCAGTGTTTACAGAGTGAATCTCTTAATTTGCACACGCTCTATGGTCGTATTGTTCTTATCTACCTATACATGCCCTCTGCTGAAGTGCACACTTTGCATAATATGTGCAGCAAGCCTGAAAAAATCCTCATTGTGAATTTACCCAGTTGATTGCCAGAAGGGAACGAGTGCAGTGTAAACACCGAGCTAAGAAATGTGGTATCTTGTGAGAATGCCTACCCTATAGCAAAGGCGAAGCCATGTGGCAGTATTGTGCGCACAAGTTGGAGTCTTCATTATCGTATCAAAGTTATGCTCGCAGCGAAGAAGACTCTCTACCTACATGGATATGATCAAAAATTTGTGTTATGAACTGCTTTGTAAATGTGGCAAAGGCATCGTCCCCACCACCAAAATCCGGTCAATTTATTGAGATACATATATGTCTTGGCTTCAATTTGTGTGTGGCCTGGGGGCATGTCATGCCATTCGCCCTCTTTTCGGGCGTTTTGTCATCCTTTGATGTTGCGGTGATTTTTTTTCTATGAAATTTCCTATGGCAAATGATATTATTCACTCGCAGGATTGGTTGACTGAACGATTTGATGGATTCAATTCGATTTGACAAAAATCCTGTGGAAAGTTGAGTGAATTTTCCAGCTAGTAGGCAGTTGATGAGCGCTGAAGATTTCAGATAATAAATAAAAAAAATCGATTTAGATGGGAGCGAATTATGTCAACCTAAAAAGCGGTTCTCAGTTGCCTTAGATGTTTAACAAAAGATTAGGGACTACTTGGACTTATGGTATAGACACACTTTTCGACCGTTTCCATATTCAAACACTCTTTTTCCAAACAATTGCACTGGGATCAATTTTTTATTTTTTTTTTTTGGTTGAGTGAAAGTCAACCTTACAACATTATGTTATGTTATGTAATATTAAAGTGGCTCTCGGCCGTAAGTCGGCTCATTGTGCAGACCACTGGTGTTGGGGGTTTCTTAACCAGTAACTCATGTAAACTATTTGCTACCATTGATAAAGCTAAGAATATTAGCAGCGCTGATCACGTAGATCATTGAGGAAGTAGTTACCCAAGAGAGCCCTACTCCAGTCCGAGTCTACGCGCGTGTCTACCCAGAATACAATGCCCATTAGCGACTAGCGAGATACTAGATCTATGTTGAGTCGCAGAAGCGCCTTGGTTCTTTTAGTGTCCATGGTTGGCTGGATACTATGGATCTAATGGAGGCTTGGCTGTGATTTCGGCCTAAAATACACTACAGTGCTTTGGGAGGGAGAAGGAGAGGCCCAGGTTCAGTTCTTCTGAAAAGACCCCGGCTCCGACTCCATCTGCTGTTTTGGAACCGTCTGTAAATATTGACAGTGCTCCTTCGTTTAGGACATTCAGTGAGTTTCATTGGGATCTGTCCGGTATTTCAATTGTGAAGCCTTTTTCGAAGTCTATTTTCGTAGTCAGGTAATCAGTAGTGAGAGGTAAGGGGCTTGTCGTCCGGAGGATGCTGGCATGACCACTTGATTATTCTCTCCAGTGCCTCCCTACCGTTAGTCTGATTGCCGCATTTGCGGCGTATTCCTTACTGACGATGGAAGAAGAGGAAAGAGGAAGCCAACTTGTTTTTTACATAATTTATTTATTATTTATTTTAATTTATTTATATGCTAAATCTTAATTCATATACCTACCTTTTCGCTATGAAAAAATAATGGAAAAGGGCAAAACATGAATGTTCGTTTCAATAGTAACACCTCGCAGATAACTCTGCAATGCCCTTGAAATAAGATTTTATGATTGCTACTTTTAGGAGACTCTCCAACAGGTTCTAATCTATGATGATTAAATTCGTTACTATGGAAACATGACGGCGACAAATTGACTGGACTAACTGCTAAGCATTTTGTATGGGAAATTCTTAACTACATTTTACCAGTCTTAATGGCGACATATACCTAGGATTATTTGTTTCTGCACATCTATGGCACAGTACCTTTCGAATGATATAAGTTTCATTCTCCTCATTTCGTGATAAATACTTAAAAAGTGCACGGAAACTTTTGATGTTTACGTATTAATATAATGATTTTTGGGTGTCGCAAAAGGGATTTGAACGTGATGTACCTACACACACAGTAGGAATAAAAAGTCGGCTTTAGATATTTTGTAAGTCTAGCATACTTTTTTTTTAGTTTGTTTGTTGTCGAGGCGGACGGCGACAAAATTGCATTGAGTAAATGCCGATTCTCATCTCTCAATATTATTTTGCTGCGGTTATATTTAGAGGTCGACTTTGTACCGAGATGAAGCTGTAAAGCTGTGTGAAAGAAGAGCCAGAGTGACTGCAGAGAGCGCGAATTAAAACACTTGTTTCTTACTTTTAAAATTAAACAATATTTATTTGGAACTATGTCCTTTATTATTGAAATACTTTTTACTAATTCTAAAAGGAGCTTAAGGCTACTATGTAGTTACAATAAGACTATCGATAAATTCATCATACAGTCGTATTTATATACTTTTCTTATCTATCTACAAGGAGACCCAAGCGTACAATCGTCTTGCTTGATAATGAAGAAGAGATAATATTCCAACATTGTATACAAACGATATTATCTCTTGTACATATGTTATCATTGTAGCGTTGTGTGCAAGACTGTACTAGAGACTAAAGATATCATTGAATACAAATAATGTTATCTTTTTTCTCAATATGTTTTGCTATGGATACTTAACTCCCCCCCTTGTTAAACGAAATCGTCCCGATTTTTCGACGCTATTTTTAACATTTCTCTTTCATAAGTTTTGTTATATGCGTCAATCTTTTTTTGTTTTTGACGATCTGTTATACATTGTATAGTTTTTATCATTACGTACGTAAATGCTAGAATAACAATCAGTGTTACAATTGTGTATATAGTTGATAATATCGGTTTTTCTTCAAAAGGAATAATTAGTTTTTTTAAAGTATCTATGTTATCGAATTTGTACATTGTATCTTCTTTAATTATTTGGTCGATGTAAGACTCTGAATTATGATTTCTTAATATAACTTCTTTAATTTGCTTATGCATGTTTTTGTATATTTTATCGTCTAGATTTATAGTATTTTCATAAGTAACTAAGTTTATACCATTAATTGTTTGATTATTTAACTTATGCTTACCGCTTAATAACATAACACCGGATTCAATTTCTAAGTCGTAATCGTATTCTTGTTTAATGTTGCATTTTGAAGTGGAATAAGACAATTTTCTTCTTCAAAGTTAATTTCACAAATGTTTTTACTTAGATGATTTTGACAATTTCTTGTTCTTAAATAAGTTTGGTTACATAAGGCAATTGTTTTATCTGTAATGATTTTTCCATGTTTTGAATTTAAAGGTGTTACTTTATACAATTTACATGATTTAATTAGAACTGGATATTTATATATTGTGATGAAGAATTCATCAGTTCTAGCTAATAATATTTTAGAGTACTCAAGTATATTTATTATGGGTACTTGAATTATTTCATGTTGAATAATATTTTTAATGTCATCTAAGTCTAGGCTTTCTGATAAATATTCATTATTTTTTGCTGCATTAATTGTTCTGGTCAATAATAATAATTGTTCGTACACTTGTTCTATTACTAAATGTTCTTTAAGGCTCTGACCTTCGAATTGTTGCAAAATTTGTTCAAATCTAGAATTTATAGTTTTTTGTTTATTATTGTTTTCTATGAGATTATTTATACTCGTTTCTATGTTAACTAAGTCATAATGGTCAGGATTACCAAACACATATTTGAAAGCTGTTCCTAAAAAGTTAATTGATCTAGTATGCCTAGTATGTTCTTGTAATTGGTCTGCTAAATTCTTAATTTTACTTAACCAAATTTTTTCTTCTTGTGTAGGTTGATATTTACTAGTTACGATATTTACGTAAGGTTGAAATATCGAAGTCAGGTTGGTGGCATGTAACAAATAAGTTTGTTCTTTGAATAAATACACGTCATCTGTTTGCGTAAGTATAAACTTCTTGTTTAGTAACTCAGTTATTTGAACGTTTCCTTGCCCTTCTTGACTCTGTACAATTCCTAGTAATGTTAGGAATATTAATATTTTCGTCATCTGAAAAATGATAATTCTTTATGTTATCCTTGTGAATTTTTATTCCTTCTTTAGAGATTACAGTGTCTCCTTTATCTTCTTCTACTATTCTTGTTATGTATCTGGCGTTAGATTTCTTTCTAAGACCTGTGATTCTTACCATTATCTTATCTCCTTTTTTATACTCTCTGTGTCGAGTTCCTTTATTTAGACGTTCGATCACTTTTTTGGATGCTGAGTTTAGTTTATTTATTATAATTTCACTATTGCTATATTTATTTTGATTAAAGAAAATGTCTCTAGGTTTCAAACCGGTAACTGAGTGTATAGAATTATTTAATTCACGCACTGTTCTAAATATTTCTTCGATAAGTCTTGTTTTATTCTGAATTGTGAATATTCTAGACAGTTCAGTTATTGTACCGTTTACACGTTCTACCTGACCGTTAGCTGTCGATCTGTATACTGGAGTTTCTACTTTAGTTATGTTGTATTTCAAACACATTTGGTTCACCATTTCTGTTTTGAATCCCTTCTCGTTATCTGTCATGAGTCGTTCACATTTTGGGAAATAATTAGATAAGACCTCTTCCATAACGTCGTACAGTCTGTTTCGAGTTTCGATTTCCCGAAGGATTGTATATTTAGAATACTTATCTACTGTTACAAGGAAAGTATACTTGTCGTTGAAGTATATGTCCATATGAATGTGTGTTCCCACATGTGTTGGTATTTCTGAATTATTCAGAGGTTCTCTGATAGGTTTTCTTTCATATTTTCCAAATAGACATGCTATGCATTTTCTGTTGAAACTCTTTGCTTGTTTATTTAGATCGGGCCAGAAATATTTCTCTGAGATTTCTTGTATATTGTTACGTAACCCTCGGTGTGCTCTTTCGTGAGTTACCCTTACAAGTTTTAGTTGTTCCTCCAAATTTGTCACGTCTTGAAGTTTTCTTGGTGTGAATATAAATCTTACTAGTGGGAATTCTTTTTTTATGTTTTCACCATATTTGTATATGTTTTCAAATTTCGTATGCAAAGCTACAATCTTTTGGGGTTGTATAACTTCTTTCATCTGCCTTAGTAAAGAGTCTTTGTCCTTAAACTTTATTATGAGTCTTATTTTGTTACTAAAATAGATTTGTGTTTCGATATTATTTGTTATATCTTCAATAAGTTCGAACTGTGCAGTGTATGCATTAAAAGGCTGATTCACAGTTTTTATTATATCATTAGAAGAACTTTCAGCTGAATGTGCTGTTTCTATGGTAGAAGTATTTATGCGTTGACGTGATAATGCGTCAGCTACAAGATTTAGGTTTCCTGGTTTATAAACTAATTTTGCTCCAAAGTCTTCAATGATTCCCTTCCAACGTTTCAGCTTTGTGTTGGGATTTTTTTCTGATACAGAATATATAAGGCTCTGGTGATCGGTATATATGGTTAAGTCTGCTATACCATATATGTAGTTTCTGAGTTTTTGTAAGGACCATATGATCGCTAATAGCTCTTTCTCGTTTGTGCTATAGTTCTCTTCTGTCTTACTCAGTGTTCTTGACAAGAAGTGTATAGGTTGCTTATTCTGACTTAGTACGGCTCCAATAGCTATGTTGGATGCATCAGTAGTAAGCTCGAATGGTTTACTATAATCCGGTTGAAAAAGTTCGACTTGTTCTTTCAAATAATTTTTTAAAATTCTAATCGCTTCTAATGCTGAATCATTCAGATTTAACTTAATATTTTTACTTTGTTTTTTGTTTACTTTACCGTTATCTCCTCGTAAATATAATGTCAGGGGCTTGGCTATGCTTGCGTATCCTTTTATAAACTTACGATAGTAACCTGTAAGACCTAAAAATCCTCTCAAATCCTTTACCGTTTGTGGGACTGGAAAATTTTCTATAGCTGCTATTTTCTCAGGGTTCGTAGTGATTCTACCATGTCTGATTATGTGACCTAAGTATTCTACTTCTTCTTGAAAAAACTTACTTTTCTCATCAGATATTTTTAATGTGGCTTTATTGAGTACGTCGAATACTTGACTTATGTGCTGTATATGTTCTTCCTCAGATGAAGAATATATCAATACGTCATCAATGTAAACGTGTACGAATTTACCTACAAAGTCTCTCAAAATGTCGTCCACGCATCTCTGAAATATGCTTGGTGCATTTTTGAGCCCGAAAGGCATTCGTTTAAAATGATATTTTGCGCCATTTATAGCAAAAGCTGTTTTTTCTTTATCATCTGTTTTGATTCTAATTTGGTGGAAACCTGACTCCAAATCTAATGTTGTAAAGTACTTGGCTTTACCTAAATTTTGAATTGTCATGTTGACATCCGGAATGGGGTATCTGTCTGTTACAGTGTGAGCGTTAAGTTTTTGGAAATCAACAACCATGCGCCGTTTTGGTTTTCCTTTTTCGTCCAAACCTTTTTTAGGTACTGTCCATATGGGACTGTTATAAGGACTATGGCTTTTTTCTATTATATCGTCATGTAAGAGTTTCTGTATTTCTTTGTTTACGAATTCGTTATCTGCTATGGGATATGGATATTGTTTAACATAAACCGGATTATCATTGGTCGTCCTAATGCTTGCTTCTATAGTATCTGTAAAGGGTAACGGTCCTATGCTGTTATTAATCTTCATCAGTCTATCTATATCTGCTTTATAAATATTATTTTCCCCAATTATGTAATTAATTTTCTGAATAGATTCGACACTGCTTATGGTAGTTAGAGTCATATTACTGAAATTTATTTCCGCGTTTAGAACTTTAAGTCCTTCATATCCTAATATCATATCAAAAGACTGAATATCCTCTAATTCAAAAAATGTTATATTTTTCTTTAATATCCTAACTACTTTCTTTGTATCTACCATAGAATAACCATGCATTGTTTTTATTTTTATAGGTTTAATTTTAATTTTTTCGCTAGAATCGCATTTTCTATTAATGTAATTATGGGTTGCACCAGTATCAATAAGAATTTTATAAATTTCCTTAGAAATAGTACTAGTTAAATTTAAGCAGGGCAACCCGTCTACTAGTTTAAATGATCTATTCTTATGTTATTATTTACCATACATTCCGTTTCATGTGCTTCTGCATATGTACTGCTGACATCGTCTCTGCGTTGTTGTCGGGAGTTATTTACTCTCTGCTGCTTGAAGTTCTGCTGATAAGATCGTTGCGGTCTGTTGTGTGTGTTGAAACTCCCGCTGTGTTCACGTTTCGCTGGTGGATTATATACATCGGGTTTGTATTGATTCCAATTTTGTCGCTGTGCATGTACAATTTGTCTCGAGTTTATCTCCATCGGCTGTGGTCCTTGATTGTGTTGCTGCATATTATCGTATTGCTTCTGGGGTTGATAATTCGTTGTTTGGCTCGAATAATTTGGTCTTCTTTCGTTTCTGCGTTCATGTGGCATATTTTTGTGGTGCTTATCTTGAGTGAGATGTAAATGCCTGTGCACATTATCATGTTCTATTCTGCGAGCAATTGCGAATGCGTGTTCTAGATCATTTATTGTAGCTGAATATAATGATCCTCTTGTAAAGTTGTCACTCATACCATCAATGAATATACGAACTGCGTCGTCGTTAGCATTTTTAATTAGTCTGTCGATTATATTCGGCGGATCACCTGACATAGTGATTTTTGATATTATTAAATTGAGATTTTTATTTATCTCGTCGTGGTATTCAGACAGTGTGCTTCTTTTTTGCGTGATGGCTTTCATCATGTCTTGTAGCACGTATAGAGGTTCTTGATTAGAGTACGTATAATCTAATCTGTTACGTATCGCCTCAAAATTAAAAATTGTGTTATAATTAGTTAACACATTCGCGGCTGCACCCTGTATTTTACTTTTCACTATAGTCAATGCTGCTGCGTACTTACTGTGTGTTTTGAAGTTTTTAATGCTGTCCATTAATCTGGATGCTTCTTCGCGCCACGACCGATAATTTGATTGATCGCCGTTGAAAATAGGTAGGCTTTTAAATGCGTCTAACTGTATTTCACTACCATCTGTATATGTGGTTCTTATTTCCTCTAGCACAGGTATGTTTGGTACTATGCCTAATCCAGATTTTACTTCATTTAGTTTTGTTTCTAAATTAGTGTTTATTTGATTTTGGTTAGTTATTATTGCTGCTAACCTTGCATTCTCTGTGCGTGTGTGCTCTAGGGTTTGTGTTACTGTGTTGCTCCTGGTTTCTAAAGCTTCTAATCTTGCCATTAATACTGCGAGTTGTTCCATTTTGAACTCGTGTCTGTTGTCGTCGAATTTGTGTGTTTTTTTCCTCCACATATACACTTTCACTGAATTGCTTTGCTGCTTCGTACGAAGAAGCTATATTTGTACCTGCTATGCTAGGTAATTCTTGTAACCGGTAACGCGAGTGTTCTGTTTATACTAGATTTCACTACTTGTTCCCGAGGTCCGCTCGATTGAAGTTAAAAAGTATATTTAACCTCCTGGCAGGATCGCCAATTAAAACACTTGTTTCTTACTTTTAAAATTAAACAATATTTATTTGGAACTATGTCCTTTATTATTGAAATACTTTTTACTAATTCTAAAAGGAGCTTAAGGCTACTATGTAGTTACAATAAGACTATCGATAAATTCATCATACAGTCGTATTTATATACTTTTCTTATCTATTTACAAGGAGACCCAAGCGTACAATCGTCTTGCTTGATAATGAAGAAGAGATAATATTCCAACATTGTATACAAACGATATTATCTCTTGTACATATGTTATCATTGTAGCGTTGTGTGCAAGACTGTACTAGAGACTAAAGATATCATTGAATACAAATAATGTTATCTTTTTTCTCAATATGTTTTGCTATGGATACTTAACTCGCGCCTCAGTAAGAAATGCTTCGTCAATCGGACACAAGAGATAACACAACCAGTGGGGCTAGTATCCTGTGACGTTAGATATCAAGGAGGTAGCCAAATCCACCTTAGCCCAACTAATGGTCAGAAGGTAAGAGCCCGTGATATGATGAATAATGGGTATTCCAATTATTTAGATATTAGATATTAGATAAGCTCCTTTGAAAAATTCTACAATGGATTTTCGATGTGGTGTGCGAGGAGAATTAACGATTGGAGCACAATATACGAGCTCTATGAGCTGTAAGAATGTTTGGGTCATTGAATCCCAACCTCCGGACTTGAGAGGCAGAAGAAGAAGAATCAACTTGCAACTTGGTTTGGATCACCGAGGTTGGAATGTCGGGAGCCCATTAAAAACGTAATTAACTAGGTCATAATCGCTATTCAAGTCCGAAAACTAACTTTCTTGTTGCAACATGGTCTGCTTCGAAGTCCGTCGATTAGCGCTAAAAACCTCTTACCGATACTCATGGATGTACTACGGTCCACGGATCAAAGGACAAACAAACAGGCAGGCAGTTGGGTATCGATTCTAAAAGCAGAGCAAACTGTCCCTGATTCTCTTCAACTTTTGCTCGATCCAGATGTCCAGAAGTTGATCTTAATCAAGTGCGTATATATTCAAAATGGTCTAGTTTCAGATGGTAACACTCATTGTGCGCAAAAACTGTCGCATTCACTATTGGAGCTGAATGAAAAACAATTCATACGAAAAGCTCATGTTAATTGAATGTGGTTAACACATACTTTCCAGCTTGAAAGGAAAATGCGGCAGGTGAGAGAGGATAAAAAATTGGATTTCCATTGAGAATATTGAAATAGTCAATAGTTATTCTCTTATCGGTTATCGAGAGGTGACACAGTAGTCCAAAAAAAAAATATCTTAATGCATAGTTTTTCTTTTTCCGGAGCCCGAACCAGAGACACGCCTCCTCGTTGTTATATATTGAATAAACGAGTGCTTCCATCATTTCATCCTAAACTACACACACTTCTGGGCATATAAGGATAAAAAGCGCTTCACATGACAATAAACACCAAGCCATTGTCGTTTACAGAAATTTAAATTTCTTTGCGCTTCCAGACGATACCCACCTACATGCTCGTTGTCCTTCACTTTGCTCGTCCTTTGAGCTTCGGTCCGGAATACGAAATGTTAAAATTTACATTTTACTTTTTCAGAGCACAGAACCGAGCTATTTACACACTAAAAAGCAAGGATATTGAAAAGGAATAGGTGCACGAGGTGCGCAGCGCACCCTACAGCAATCTCTGTAACTAAACCCTTTGCCAAATCACAAAACAGAATAGAAATATAAACTTTGAACAAAAAAAAAACTCTTAGAGTTTAGAACAAAAGCCACAGTCATTGCGGGGTACCTAGTTGAACTTTCGACGCATACTGCACTTCCACTTCCATACGATGTCTGTATGGGTGTACCGAGAGGAAATCCTTAATTTATAAGCTTCTGCTTGGAAAGATCAGTAAATCATTGAGTGGTGTTTGTTTCTCGGTCACCCTCGCCGTCAGTGTGTTGTGTGTTGGCGCGAGCCTAAATCGATGTCATCAGGTTGGAGTTTAAAACGCTGCCGTTGTTGGGTGAAAATAGTGTGAAGAGAAATGTTTTTTTTCTGTCCTTTTTAGCATTGTTCTTATCCCTTTTATTTGTTTTAGTTTTCGCTTTGGAGGGATATTTTTTTATTTTGTTTTGCTTTTGGTTGAGAAATTTACGGCTCCGTGCATATAGAGAGCAAAGTGGCGATAAAATTTAATGAACGTTAGGGTTTTGGTTTTTTTCTTCTGTTTCTCAGTGGTTCTATATTTTGGCATTGCAAAAAAATTCCATTTAAATAGAAAGGAATTGCATTTAGAGTAAACGTTTTTCCGGGTCCTTTCAAATTGTTGCGGAATTTATTTAAATTTTTTTTAATAAATAAGTGAATAGAAAGTGCAAAAGCGAATTGAGTGGAAAAACGACAGACCGAATTTGTGACGGGTCTCTTAGTTATCTGAAATTATAAACAAATTCGAAGTGCATCAGGGCACAAACAACAACTTTGTTGGATGTACTATTATCAAATCATAGGTACTGTGTTCGAGACTTGGACAGAGGTCAGAGTTTAAAAGGAATTTTTTCTGACACATAAAGAACGACAGCCTAATGCTTGTCAGTTGTGGCGTTTCTGAATAACAAAAGACCAAAATTGTAATTGACAGAGTAACTGTTTGTTTTAAGTTGGCAGACAACTGACATCAACTTCTTAATCTGTATTGCTGGTAGGGTTGTCATAAAATAAATGTCAAAACGCGGTACAATTCTCCAAAAAGCGGGGCATGGCGGGTCATTTTAAAAATATTTGTAAATTAAGCTTAATGTAACAATTGCGTCAAAATGTCTATTGGTAGCATTCAGGCCAGAAAATCGAATAGTTTCTCTTTTAAATATTAAAAATTTTAATTTAAGTTAACTCAGCATAAACAAATTCACGTTAACAAAATATAAAGAATGAAATAAACAACTATATCGAATTGAAAATGAAAATGTCGAAAAAGAAGGGCACTGGCGGGACAAAGGTTCTAAAGCGGGACTATTCCGCCATATGCGTGACATCTGACAACCGTAATTGCTGGGTAGAACTAAAATGTACAAATTGTAAAAATGTATTTCCAAAAAGGTGATCAGTGAAAAATGTTAACAAAGTGCCAAGGCAATTTTGCATACAAAACACTTTCACCAACTGATCCGGCTATTCGGACTTAAGCACCTGGACAAGTGCGCACATGGGAAAATATTGACGCCATTAAGAACACTGTTTAAGAAGATCATAATCCATATATTTGTTAAACACTTTAAGCAAGAGTCTTGCTTTATACAGTTCCAAATTTAATTGCTGCATGAATTAAATATTGTGATGAGAATCTGTAAGAAACGAAACGAAAAGTACTTCCGCATTTCGAAAAACGAAAGAGATTTTGCTTTCTTTTCACACACCAAAACAAATGGCAATGTTTAGGTGAAAGTACGTTGAGCCGCTAGATGCCGCCACTAAGCAGTGGCTCAGTTGGTCCTTTCTTTGAAAACTAATTCCCTTTCCTAAATTTCACTTGATCAAATAAACCCTCGGTGCAGTGGCTTAGTGGTAGTGTGTTGGGTTACTAAGCGAGGGGCTCAGGTTCGAATCCCGAGAGGGCCAAATTACATCTTAAGGTTTTTTTTCCACTGCGCCACCTCTCGCGAACGTCTGACAAACATCTGAGAGTAAAACTGTCATGAATGAGCTTCTCAATTAGCCGTTTGGACTCGGCGTAAAATTGTAGATCCCTTCCATTCGTCCCAAAAATTGAAAACCCACACAAAGCGAATGGTTGCGAGAAGCTAGGCCTTGGGTCCCTTAGACCTGTCGCGCCAAAATATTTATTTATTTATTTTTTTATCCAGGAGGTAAGAGCTCGCCTAATAAAATAATTACCCAAACGCGACTCTATCTAATTATTTTTATCGATTTCTTTCTCTGCCCTCCCAATATACCGCCTTAATACACCGAATATTTAGGCACCATGGTCAAAAATCGAAAAGCTATTGGTAGGATGCAAAGATGTCAATGAACCCTTAAGTCTGGTGTTATGTGTCGACAAGATTCAAGATGGTATTTATATATTCCTTATTGTTAACTGGGTCTTTGTACCACCACCCAGTAAGAGTTTAATATGCTTCCTTGGTCCTTGGTAGAATTGATGTATAAGCTTCTAAAAATTTGGTTTAGTTTTTTTCATCAGACACAGAATGCAATTTCGACAGCGTAAGACTTTAATCGATTGGGAAGCTCTTTATTTTTCAAATTATTTTTGTTGGCAACTGCGTATTTGTCAATGACGATATAATTTGAATTTAATACTTCTCTTCTTCTAAATGGAGGAAGCCATCAAGTTTCAGTTTTTTAGACTTGAAGAAAGCTAATTTTAGTCATATTTCCCGATACTAAGTAATAGTCATTTTTACTGTCCATGCTTAATTTTTCGAACTCACAATGGCGAAAATTTCCATACAATACTGCACTTTGTGACCTACAAAATATAAAGGGTGATTCTTAAAAAAATATTATAAGCCTTACTATTTATTCATTATTATTATTAAAATTTATTTCATTAAAAAACTTTAAGCTATGAAAAGTTATTCCAAAGTTTAAAAAAATGTTTTTAAAAAGAATACAGCGTCAAAAAGCTGTCAAATTTTGACAACAGGTGAGTGTACGAATCGTAACTATAAAATAATTGAATTAATTTATCAAATTAATACTGTTATGTTGAGTGTTTCCTACCACATTTCTTATTCACACCAGCACAAGTCCAAGTGTAGCATCAGCCATCAGCGCATCATTTCCTCTGAAAAGGAACATTCGCTGTTCATCACTTTAACATGCACACCGCACTCTTAGTCCTTTCGTTCCGCTCCAACAGAGAAAGCAACACGCAGTGTTTTCGATGAACGCCCAAAGCAGAATCACGAACAAAAACTATCATTGCTAAAATTTTCCATTTTTCAATGAGTTAAATTTTATTTAAACATTTTAGATATTGGTCTGTATAGCTCAGCTTCTAGACGAAACAGAATGCTGATTGATAGTTTAAAATATCTATGGAATTCTTTCTTAATAAATCCTTTTTTTATTGTCTGAATTGATTAATCTCAGTTGAAATTATGGCAGCGTTTATCTGTCACCACAGAAAAAAAACACGAATTGATAAAAAACGCTACCAAAAAGAAGGTGTGGCAATGAACGACATAGCCTCAAACCTTTTCGGAGTCCCAAATATTTCGAACTATTTTTTTATTGAAATCTGTGTGAAATTGTAAGGGTATATTTGATCAGCCAACGTCAAGTTCCTCCATTTGATCCAAGAATGTGATTGTCCCGTCGTCTTTTAAATTCCATCAGTCTCCTTAATGCATAATTTATCCTTTATTGAATAAAATTTAATTACAAGAGGAACCAAATGAAATGTCTGGGCCGCTACCTCATGCCTTGAATTGAATTTCATATTCTACGTTCAATGAACCTGAATAAATGTGCATGGTACCCTTCATAAACACATCTATCGCACACACATTCTCCGTTCCACCTGACTTCCTTTCATTTGGAAATTTAAAAATATGTTCATTCGTCAAATCACGTTTTAATGGTACGCACACATAAGTGAAAGAGGAAAAGTTTTCCTGCCACACCGAATTTCCCATATTTTCTTGAAAGGACTAAATCTCAACCCACCCTTGTTAACCTTTTTCAAAGTGAAAAAAATAGGTATAAAAAAATATGCCAAAGTTAAAGAAAAGTTTTAATTTATTTTGACAAACAATTCATTCGGGCTATTGCCCACCCTACATCGGGGGTATTTAAGTTAATGAGTGCAGTATTTGCAGAAAACCCCCTTTTCTAAAGGTATACGTATACCCTTTGCGATAAAGGTAAGTTTTCCAATTTGCTCCCACCATCCCGGGGGCGAACAGATGCCAATTAGAACGCCAAACGGTAGACAGCAACAGACAGGAATTCATCTAATTAGATTGCGAATTTGTCACGATTGTGCGTGTTTTTCTTTTTTAACATTTCGTGAGCCATTTCGAATAAAGGACCAATAAAAAGAAATTGCTTGCTTCAGAGGTCTCGCTCCCTCAATTCCATTAGGATATGCATTGCAAAACACATTTCAATGAACACCTCTATTGATGGAGCATTAAACAGTAACACTGCTCGTGGAGCACTTACGGATGCTAATGATTTAGGTGTACCGATGAAAGTAATTCAATGCATCTGCACGTAGAACTAATAAAAGATTCATACTCCTCCTCGTATTTGTGTGCATATTGTAAATGGGGATATAATTTGGACCGCAAAAAGTACTCTCACGTGTGTGCGCGGTTTGTGTGGATGGCATTGAATTTTAATTTGCCCCTCAACACATTTATTGTGCGGATACAATGGCTCTATACCGCAAACCGCGTCCGTGTGAATGCAATTGCGGAGGGCGTGTGGTTTTGTTTTAGGTTGGGGGCGAAGTAACTCAAGACAGTGAACTTGAACAAACAAACAATAACTGATCATAGCCTTGCAGCTGTTTCTGGAAATGCGCAAACCAGTAAGTACTTAATTGCTTACATAATAAAAGTATTTTTGTATTCCGTTTTTATTCCTTGTATGAAATTGAACAGTTTAACAGAAGTTGTTATACTATACTTAGTAAAAACCATGTCGTTGTCGAAGCAGACATTAAGTAAGTGCTGCCAAATCGATCTGTTTGAATTTGAAAGCTTTAATTTAAGAAGATTTTTTCTATAACTGCACATTCTCGACACGATTACGTATGTGGGTAGGAGCAAGTCACTTTTTTGCTGGCAATCTCACTTTGCTGTGCTTTCGCGTAGTCTCATAAGTCAACAGGGCCCAAAGAACGTAGTAAAAATTCAAATTCAGGGGTGGAATCAATTGGATCAATTTCACGTGACAGCTAATAGGTGTCGCTTTCATACATTTGTGTCATTTTTATAGGTATGCCCCTCAGCTTCTACTCCCAATACATTAAATACTTTAGCGACAAAAGAATATAATTTAATAAATTGAAATAAAAACTTAACTGAAATAACAAAGTTCGTGAAGTGCAATATTTACTTCATTGGACATTTTCTACAACTCGAACAGAGAGGAAAATGAAGGAAATAATTTCAAAAATGTCCAGAAGAAACCTCAGAAATAAAGCAAATATCTTGGAACTTCCAAACCGGATATTTATAAATATTCATTGTTGAATTTCTTTATATATTGTCTTGTAAATTTTTGAGAAACTTTTGCTTATCAAAAGAAGCGTTTATTTTTGTTTTGGGACTGCTTGATTTACCAACTGGAATAAGGTCAACACGTGTTCCACCAATCATTCGATTGACTGCAACTTTACATTTTCTTGGGGGTGGTGGATATCAAAGACAATTTGACGCTGATTGGGCAGCACCAATTGGTCAAAGTATGGTGGCTGAAATTAATGCTGCAGTCATTAAAAAAATACAGTCAAAACTTTATGAATAAGTTTGTGCCTAAAAATTTAACAAAATCATTTTTCTGGAGGTTAATTTGTTTGCAATTTAAATATAGAACATATATTAATCCTTTAATTGCCATTCACATTTTGCAGTTATAGGGTGCGTTGTTGGAACTCATATCATGAAAAATGAGAATATGTTCTTCAATCGGAAAGGAAGGCTTAGCATAAATGCGAATTTGCTTAAGACATAAAAAAACAAACAAATTTATTGTTATTTGTTAACAATTGAACAATTCAAATATAATTTGTACAAGTACCTACCTATTAGCTGCTCAGAATGACAGCGTCGGCAAGGAAGTGACGTTGAAAACTGTAAGTGCTGCCAATAATCAATCAGTTTTTCGTGATCGCTTTACGCAGGGCAAAGAAGAGTTGATAATCAAAAACGACAATCAACTATCACCTTAGCCGATTCCACACCAAGTCGTTTAAACCATTAAATCCTGCAGGAAATAAAATTGTTTGTCTGCTTGTCGGTACGTTATGTGGATTTGTTAACGCTTTACATTAGAACTGCACAACCAAGCCATATGATTTTTTTTAGATATTTATAAGGAAGGGCTTAAGCCAGAAAAATTCAGTTCCTATTTCATCGCAATCGGCCAGATTATTCGAAAGATACGCGAATTTAAAGTTCAAATTAAAAGATCATATTAAGGCATGAAACGATATTTAAGGATCAGCTTGACCAATCGTAGCTCTCTTGCCGATACAACATCAGTCTTTAATGGAGCAAACAAAGTGGACGGTGGACTGAAGGCTTGCACTGTTTCTTTTTTGCTTTTTGGAGGTAGGACAAGTCGCTGATGGTGCTAACAAAGGCTGCTTGGCAATATTCTTAATGGATTTTTGTATTTTGTATTTGTTTTTATTGATTATATTACATCTTTTACATATAGACTTAAAGCCTTTAGACTTGTAAAAGTTATAATAATACAGTAATTCATTTTGAGAATAAACATTAAACTAACATTAAATTTTTTTGAGCGAAAGAGAAGTGAGATTTACTTAAAAAATAATTAATTATCAGGCAAAAATTCAAATACCGGCCTCTCGAATTGCTTGGTTCCTAACAATTTTCTAATGAAAGGGGTAGGGAGTAATCCGTAGGGATATGAATAAATCCGGTCGCATTTGTAACCGATTTTGAGGCTCTATCCAAATTACAGACATCCAATCCCAAAGTCCGTTTTTGCATACATTTGTAGATCGTTTAAGAAAGGTTACGTTGAGCTGTTGACTTTATTGGCTTTTTTAAAGCTTGTCATAACAACACTGACGTTGGGCACTCAGAAAAACAACAAGAGTCAGGAAAAAACTTTTAGATAAAACATAGCCAAAAGTTAGTTTCTCATTGCCATTTGTTTCTTACAATTTGATGCCAAATTGGAACAGCTTAAGAGTCTTCTCAGAAGCTTATCAGACGTTCACGGGAAGTGAAGGAGTAATTTGCGATTTTCCATGGGTTGAACCTCAAACCCTTCGCTAAGTAGTCAAGCTCATTAACCAAAAAGCCACGAAGCCACTGACCCCACGATTTGTGATTTAACACGTGGAGCTTTTTAGTTGTAACCATCATTGAGCTTGCAAAGCTATATTTCAGCCGTCAAAATATCTAACTTAACTTTTTTTAAACCGAGACTTCTCTTTTCTGAGCTGCATCGTCATATCGATTTTTCAACATTATCCATGTACAATATACTGTTTTTCATCTCATAATAACATGAGAGGGATCTTACATCGATACCACCCATAAAACTAGCAACTTGCTGCGAGATTTTGTTTCCGGACCAGCAACACATATTAATCGGATAACTTTTAGCCGGTCTAAATGAAATGTTAACACGATAGACGACGCTTCGCCTTCAGTGGGGCAGTAACTAAAGGCATGAATCCAGGGGGCTGTGAATAGAAAAGCCTTTTGCCAGAGTGTCTCAGCATAGTCTCTAAGGTTTTAAAGCGCTACACAAGCTCACAACTGATTTTCAGCATTAAAAAAGTGCATTCTGGCGGAGCTGTTCCGATTATTGTTAGGTTAGGTTTTTTATAAGTAATTACCACGCCATCTTATTATGCATCCTTTCTAAAAATAAGAGACTAAAACAAGTTGTAGCATACATTGCCGTAAGGTTTGGTGTTACTTTGGGAACAACCCTCGACTTGACGCCTTGACGGGCTTACAACTTGCAGGGTGACGTGTTTCTTATTTCGGTTGTGTTTAGAGATCTGAATGATCTGTGAGTTGTAATCAAATGAAATTCACTAGGTCTCCATCTGACCACTCTCGCTTTGCATATTTTAGGGTTGGACTTTGGACAGCTGAAAAACAATTCAGTTTGTGTGACAAAAATGTAGATGTTTGAGTGCCCTTAACAAAATTGTGGCGACAAGTTGATATGGGGTGACAGCTGGGATCATTCGTAATTAACTAGTATCCCATCACATTGCAAGAGTTCAACTAATAGTCCATTAAATAAGGCGGCCCCCGCCCACGGTCTTTATCCGACCGCATCAAATGCTAAAGCTTAACCGCCGCCATTATTTGGACACTGGTTGTGAATTAAAATCACAACAGCAGCGGAGGAGCACCAGATAGCCGAATCCTGTGTCGCTGCTAAACGGTTGCGACATTTCCAACCACCAATTCGCATCAATCTGACAGTGCGCCCCTTCTATAGTCTTTGCACCTTAGGCAAAGTCTCGTCGTCATCGTTATTGTCATTCAAAAACGTCTCAAATTCAAGGGTGGGGGTTGCATCCATCAAGTTTATCGCATTATCTTTTAATGAGATTTTCAAAAGACATCGATGCCCGTCTCAGATGGCCATCTGCGGCGTGGCACAGAAGGATGTTGAAAACCACTCTTCACCAGAGATACACAGATGCGAAGATATGAATCGATAAATCAACGACAAAGCCGAGGACGAAGACGAGGATGGCCTTATTTAATAGCAACCCCCCAATACGGAGGGAGACTCACTCTCAAATCTCTGGCAATTTATTTTAAAGTACATACACATAATCCTCGTTCACATACACCTACCTATACGCCGTGTCGTCTATATATGTGTTAAGAAGGGTTTTATGATTTATTTTTTTTCCATCCTTACCCAAAAGTTCAGGGTAGGCCAATAGAAGAACAAAAACTTAACGGGCGACAAAAGAAAACGAGAGCGGTTGCGAGGGATTCTGTAAAGTGCAAGGACTATTCAATCATACAATAATAAGAATACCGTTTTTGTTGCCATATTTGCCTGTCGGAGGGGTGACGTATTCACCGAGCCACTTGAGCTACAGTATTCACCTCGTTCGGCTCGTTGGCTGTGATCCTTTCGTAATACATATCTCAATCTGACGGTGATGTGTTCTTGTTTTGAAGTGTAAATTTCCATTTCGCCCAGCGGCGCGGTGGGTGTATGAAGAGTTAGAATAGGGGTCAGGGTTGGAAATCGGTTGCGATGCCCATATAGATACACAGGATGCTCACATGTGATATTGATTCATGGAAGTCAAATTGACTTATCGTCGTTAAAAGTGGAATTGGTTTTGTGTGCTCTTTCCTCTGCGGCTCATGTAGAGAATGTAGAGAGTAATTAATTCGTGTCGCTGTAAGCTGTGAGCGAAGTAAGCGGAAGTAAGCAACATGGATTACAGATGCAACGACTGTTAGTCGTTTTTTGCTCGTGTCCTTCGGGCAGATATTTTTATAATAGGTGTGAGTGATGTCACAAAAAAGGGCATTGGATCAGGGTTAAATCGCTCTAGGGGTATGGTATCGTGCCATGGAAATCAATGTGTTCCACTTGAATGGAGATGCAAAGACGACAAACTGTTTTCAGTGGGTTTTGGTGCCACGGTCAAAAGCGTTCTGTCTCCTTGTTTGCCTGCAGCTTAATCGATAGTCCATGATTGTGTGACAGTATAGAGATAGATGTTATTTCGTCGGTGTATAATTGATAAGAGAGCCGGCGTTGGGTAGATGTGGGTGGAGGACGATTATAGGCATATCTGGTTGCAGGGGTCAAAATCATTGAAAGACTGTGCGGAGGAGGTGATATTTGCCCTTGAAGAGGATTTATAATCGCTGCCTAATACCAAGTCGTGAAAGCAAAGTGATCGGTTAGCATATATGGGAACTGTTTGATGTTTAACAATGGGGAAGGGGAGGCTTTTGGGTCTTCCGAAAGTGCTGTCTAAGGAATTTTGTATATCCTCTATTGTTAAAGCCTTCGAGTAGGTATACTTGTACATTTTGTTTGGATGAGGCTCAGCTTTGTTACTGGGTGCAAGAGTCTACATAAATGCACCCATTATCAGGCGAAGTAGGAATGCGAATATCGAAGTGGATCCTTTACTGGTCGACATTATGTTTTAAGGTGTCGATTAAGTGGCGCATTACCGAGGTTGACAGGCCTTTGAATGTTTATGGAGGTCTCATTTGGGGGAAGGAATCTAGCCAAACGTAGTTGCTATTTCTACGATAATGCAAGGTGCTTCTCCTTCTTGGAAACACTCGTGGTGTCGAGTATCTTATCGTCAATACTCTTTTAGCTTATTACAGTGTATTAACATCAAAGACTTCAAGAGACATGAGATCCAAGGGAGTCATTTGGACTATGTCTGTTTATTTGCAAGTACCATCAGGGGGCTTTAACAAATGTGTCACTTTAGGCAGGTATGAATGAAGTTTCGATCGGTCTACTGGCATAAACAAGCGAATAGTAGTGTGAAACTTATCTGTAGATAATTTATGTGCACCTGTTGAGCCAAATATTGCCGCTGTATGCTGCAAGATGTGGCTTAGTGGTAGTGTGTTGGGCTACTAAGCGAGGGGTCCCCGGTTCGAGTCCCGATAGAACCAAATTACATCTTAAGTTTTTTTTTCCACTGCGCCACCTCTCGCGAACGTCTGACAAACATTCAAGAGTAAAACTGTCATGAAAGACCTTCTCAATTAGCCGTTTGGACTCGGCGTAAAATTGTGTTTACTATATATTTTTCGAGGAAATCGGGTAGAACATTTTTGTGATTATGTAAGAGAAAACGCAAAAGCAAAAAAAAAACTTTTCATTTGATGAACATTTTTTTAATTTGCTGAAGCAATGGTATTATGATATATCTTCGAAAATTCTAATTACACATACAAATAAAGTTTACTGACATTTATCGTGAACATATGGTTTTTGTCCCATCTATATCATGTGTAAAAATTGAGCGACCGCATTTATCTTTGGTGTGGAGAAGCAAAGTTGAGACTATGGGCGCTAGAATTTAGTGCGACCAGGATACTCTAGGCTTAAGTGAACACTAACTAAGTATATAATCAAATAATGATTTACAAAACATAAATCAGATATAAAGAATATGCAAAAACAATAAATAACTACTGCGCAAATTTGAATGGACTTTATCGAAAAATCTACTGCGAAAATTAATACCCCATGTTCGAACCATAGTTGACGGTTCATTTAAAACTTAGTTTATGCTCCTTAACTCTCGATCGTCCTTCACCGACTCTCAATCATCAAGGACAGTCTACATACAGGTCGTGGAAAGATTATTTCGGACTCACTTTGACCAGTTCGGTCAACTTAATAATAATAATAATTCATAATTTATTTTTTTACATTGATTAACATTTTGGCGCCAGCTCAAAACTTAATATATTTGGAATTTGAGCTTAAAGACAGCTGTTATTAATTTAAATTTTATTTATATAAGCTTTTATTGTTGTTTAAATATTAATATTTTATTATTGTTATTATTAGACTCTTTATTTTAATCTTAATTATTTCTGCTTCCAAAAATTTCCAGTGAAATTATATTTCTAATGCAAAATTCCTTTATTTAAAGTTCGCGATTTCCCAAAAATTTAAATAAAATCCTTTTCCTCTGTCGAAAACTGACGATTTTTTTTACCTGTGAATATGTGTACAAAATGTCTTACCGGTATTTACAACAAACTGTTAATGTTTCTGCGAGATTATTTTTTTATTAAAATTCAAATGCATAAATACTTAAATTAAAGTGGAATAACTTGCAAATAGTCTGAGGAATTTAATCGTCCTTTAAAAATACAACTTTTTTTTTGTAGAAAATTTACCTGCCTTGCCATCTGCAAATAAAAAATGATTTCGTCCTCATTAAAGCCTTAAAAAAATACCATAACACGTTCTCCTTCCCCTTAAAAAAAAAAAACAGGTTTGAAAAACCATTAAACGCCGAACCTCGCTGAGAGCAACTTTCCAACTAAAATACTGCATCCCTCATAATAAGCACCTTAAGGGCATCCGCTCAACGTTCGTTAAAATGAAAAATTAATTTCCGCTCAAAAAACACCTCTAGAGCAGGCACACTCGTCCGAACGCCAGGAAATAGAATTGAATACAAATGACATTTTTTCGACGCTCTCCAACCTCCTGACATCCGGTTCACTTCACGTTGAAATGGCAAATCGTTAGATATCTCACTGACACAAAGCCCGAAGGATGTGATTTTCAATCCAATTATTTCAGCACCCTCGAGTTATTCACATCCACCAATCCAATGACCCTGAATCCGAATCGAAAGTAAACAAAACATCACAATCGGCATTTGGCTATAAATACCATCGGGAATTACAAGTCACACATTGTGGCTGCGGGATGTGTGCATTTCCATTCGATGGAGCTAACGCAATGTTTTCATTTCGGCATAGAGGAACTCTTTCCTTTGATATGTGCTTGCGCCCCACGTCCTCCCATCGAGAGATCTCCTTAAAAATGCCTATTAAAATCAATGCAAAATGCAAAAGTAAATAATCACCAGACCGCACCGCACTATTCGACGCCAGACTGGGCCAGATTCGCCAAATGGTTTACTTTAGAATTGTTTTGCGATTCAATTTGAATGTGCTTGTTTAGAGTTGCCTTACATTTGGATGCATGGCAAAATTCGAATAGATGATGAGCAACCGCGGATGTATAGAGAAACATTGTGTTATGAATTACGTCGGAGTGAGAGAATTACGTGCTTGCAGATTTAAAATCGACCATGCGGATAAGTGGGTCTACGATTACAAAGTGAAATGTAATTGTTTACAAAATTAGTCAGGGGGAAATTCACTTGCAGTTGCCAGTTTAGTGAGAACTCCCGGTAGGGATTTCCTAACTCTACCTATCTTCGATATAAGGTTCTTCTTGGAAAGAATCTATGTCCGTACCAGAGTGACTCAAAACCTCCAAATCACTTCCCTACTTAACAGAAAAATCAAAACTCTTCTGTTAGTTTGCTATTAAAAAATTAACTAGACAGATTAAACTTTATTAAAAAAAAAATTAAACCGTTAAAGTTACGTAGGCGCAAACCCAGGTATAAAAATTATTTGAAAAGAACTACTTAAAAGTCCGCCATCTTTCCCTACGTTAATATTTTCCTCAAGGTTGGAAAATATAGCTTTTTTATGAAAGAGCTTCTTAGTTGAGCCGTTGAAACTAAGTACACAATTGTAAGTCCCTCCCATTTGCCTACTCACAAAAAACCGAACCGGCCTAGGGAAACTATGCAGACTTGTTGCGCAAAAAAAAAATACAAGCTTAAAGCTGACAAACAAATTTCTAAATAGAACGTAATTGCACCAACTGTGCAACTTTTTTGCGATGTTTCGCTAGAGTTGGGGCAATGGAAAAAACCTTGAGATGATATCTGTGTTTTCCGGGAATCGAACCTGAGACCTATCGCTCAGTAGCAAATGCTTTACCTTTTCAAAGATCGAGTAAAAACACCAAATTGAGTATCTTAAACTGGACAAAGTTCGTTATGAATCCGATAAGCAGCAATTCACTCGTCCGCAAATTAAATATTCTAATATACATCATTTTTACTTAATCATATTTTTTGAAAGCTTCAAAAGATGTTGCATACAAACATCCAATAGCTGTTCTTTCTGTTGAAATGATTTTTGGCAATAAATTAAAATATTCTGCATGATTTCGATAAACAATATTGAATCCTTTCAGAGGTTTTTCTTCGTCTTCCACTGCTCTTTCTTAATGGTGCCATTGAAGTTCATTCATTTTTTTTAAATATCATTTAAAATAGGTATGCTACTTCCCAGCAGCGTTATTAGATTGTAGGATTTCTCCCTTTTTGTGGTATGTAATTTCGATGTCTGAAAAAACTTTTGTGGGAAAAAGGGAAACAGCACAATTGTGGTAATTTCAGGAAACTGACAAAAAAAAACATTTAAACTAAATTACATTTCACTATAATCACATCAAATTTCCATCAAAAAGAGGTCCTGTATCAAAACTAATCGTTATAATGTTAACAAACTGCGATTTTTATAATAAATAAATAAATGGTTGGCGCAACAGGTCTTTGCGTGTAAGTTTTTAATAGTTTTTGGGACTAATTGTTAATTTAATTTGATTTTCCTCATAAATACACATTTTGCTTTTAAAAGTAAAATTTGTTTCCATAAAATAGAATCGAATGAATTTAAAGCAAATTTTAGTTCAGCAAAAAGGAAAGAACTACTACTCCTTGTGGAAAATGGAACAGAGAGCTTCCGAGCATATAAAAATTGGACTTAATGTAATCGTACGTTAATTAGATTGTATTGATGTTCACCTGCCAGCATATTAAAAACTGTGTCTTAAATGATTTACGTCTTAAAACAAAATACTCGGCTTTTGTATAAAATTCATAAGTTTATTACTTTTTTTCCAAAATGTTAAATGTCAAATAGACAGTGCAAAAACTGCAGCGCATTCTATATCTAATTTCAATGAATCAAATTTCTAAATACTTAAAGAATACTAAAAGAACAAACTGTTGAAATTTCAGCGAAATCAAGAGAGTGGCAGACAAAAATAGCACGCGTGAGAATGCAACAAAACCGACAAAACCGGTTGTAACGATTTGTTTTGAGGCCTGCTCAATAACGCTCGAAGATACCCTCTAGTTTAATTGCACCAGGGACACGTTCTGTAAAACCATTTATTTTTGAGTATGGGCTGTGTAACCACCTATTTGTGACGAATTTTGACCCCCTTAATGCCACACAGGCCGCTAATACTCCAGCTCTTACAAGTGATTGAACATTTTTTTATACAAGAGTAGAAACTAATCAGTTTCCCTTCTCTCACTAAGTCCTTGCTTCTTAAAATTCCCTCCTATCTCCCATCTAACTTTGAATTAACCATTTATTCTAACACTGTTGGCAATTGCGCAAACCAGAGCTAACTTCAGGCAGTTATATCTGTCAAATAAATTTTTATATTGCAATCCGTCAGTGTCCTTTTTATTCAGACGCATTTGCAATTTTATCTTGATGAAATACGCGTTTAAATAACGTTACCAATTCTTAGATACTTGGCTCCAAAAATAATGATTCTGTGCACCAAACTTATACCCCTGCTGTAAATTGGCCTCCAAGGTCTTGTAATTTGGCACGTTTTGATTATTTTCTTTTGGAGCGCAAGTCTCTTATAAGGCCACAACAACCAACGCCATATTAAGGACATACACTTAATCAAACTTGGTCTCTTGAATGAATTCAACAGATCCTCACCAGTGATGGGCATATGCCGGAAGTTCTGTTTAAAAACCAATTGTTAGAATTTAGTACTGGCTTAAAAAACACGTACAATCGAGTGAAAGGTTCGCTAAGTAGTTTTGTTTTTTAAATATCAACCAAAACCCTATACTCACTTCCGCATTTTCCCCCTACATGGGTTGATCTAGCATATTATACAAAATCGTTTTCCAAACTTAAATTTATCAAATAAAAGAATCCTTTGACTGAAAGTAAGTGGCATAACATTCTCTTAAATTACGGACAAACTTGGGCGTAAATACTCCTACTCCTACACTTTCAAAATACCTGTCCTACTTTCAAATTTCCTGTCCCATGAAAAAAACAGAAAACAACTAAAAGGATGATAACATCCCGAACCGCATAAATCTGAGTACAAAACTTTCTGCTCTCTTCTTGCATTACGTTATATTTATGTACCTTCTGTGGAGCAACGTGACCACAAAATTACTACGAACCGTAAACCATCTGGGCAAACATTGTACTTTAAGTAGGAAAATTCTCAGCATCCCGCAAACCACATTGGAAATTAAAATCCTTCTCAAATAGTTGAAAAGTTCTACAAGTTGTAGTAAACATTGGCCCCCTTGCAGCACCTGAATAGGACTTTAATACCTACAAAGGATTTCCCTTTAATTTAAGAAATATTCCATCCCTCAAACATTCCGCTATTGTTAGCAATTTGAGTGAAAATTCTCTCGCTCGCGTAATTAAATTAAATTCCGACTTAAAATCGGAAATTCCATGAAAATTATTGACGTAAACGAAAGCGTAAATTACATTCTTATCGCCGATGCTAACAATGGACAGCAAATGCATTAAGAGTTGTAAAATATAGCTCAAGCGATATTGGATCCCCCACCTCGTTACTCAGGAGCAGAGAATCACGAATCACGATCCCATTCTTGTCGTTATCGTCATCGGCAAAAGTCATTTATCAATTCGAGTGCGTAGGGACATGACATACTACACTGTACGTCTACAGGGCGCACGGTCTGAGTTTGATTAAATTGTTACCCATTAATATAAGACGTCAAATCAGTTAGCGTGGCCCGCAATACTCTTCGGCGGCTGACTTGAGCAAACAAATCACATGCGTATCTTAAGCTGACTTTGCTTACAATTTTGGCTAAAGGAGTTATTGATTCTTCGTCGTGGGAGGCATAAGTCATTGAGTGCACCCCAGCTGATTTATTTGGTTTAAAAATCATTCACACTTATCTGTGCCGCGAATAATTGCAGACACTTTGCCACTTTGACTTTGGCTTTCTTGGGAAATTGGTGAGAGTGCTTCGTGCCAAAGAAAACAAATTCTGATCGCATTTTGATTAACCTAATGGCATGTGAAATTTGTATGTGTTCCCCTGAGGCGGGCGGTGGAAGATGGAAGAATAGTCAATGATTTACTTTCGATGTTATGTGTCTTCGGGTATATTAGTCGAGCTTAGTTGCCTTCGCTCTTCAGTTGCTCAACGTGCTAATAGTTGAGTATGTAAGCCCAGAATCAGAAGAAGTACGCTTAGCTATAAAAAAGCTAAAGAACAACAAGGCTGCCGGCTGTGATGGCTTACCAGCGGAGCTCTTCAAATACGGAGGTGATGTTTTGGTAGGGTGCATGCACCGAATTATCAACCAAGTATGGGTGGAAGAAAAGATGCCTGATTACTGGACTATCAGCTCCATATGTCCCATCTACAAAAAAGGCGATAATATGTCTTCCAAGAACTATCGAGGCATATCCCTGCTCAATGTCGCATACAAGATCCTATCCAACTTACTGTGTGAACGTCTAAAATCGTTCTGCAACAAACACGCGCTGCAGCGTGCAGTTTGGAAGTAGATCCTCCGATCTATTTCAAACATGCACCGGATTTCGGCAAGGAGACACGCTATCTACGACTTCTTCAATCTCGTACTGGAGCAGATAGTGTACAGAGCAGGTGTCAACACGGAAGGCACTATCTTCAACAGGTCCGTCCAGCTGCTGGGATATGCGGAAGATATTGACATCATCGGTCGCTCCCAGCGCCTCGTGATAGAAGTGTTCACGGCGGTTGAAGAACAGGCGAAATCCGTTGGCCTTGAAGTAAATGAGGACAAGACCAAGTACATGCTATCAACAAACAAACAAGCAACTGTCCACCGGAGTAAACATAAACTCCACGACTGACACCATAGTAGAGATGCGGCGAAGAATCACCCTAGGAAACCTTTGCTACTTCGGTTTGGCAAAACAACTGGGTTCAAAACTCCTAACTCGAAGGACGAAATGTGTGCTCTACAAGACCTTTATCTTGCCAGTCCAGCTTTATGGCGCCGAGTGCTGGACCATAGGCAAGAAGCGAGAGCTGATGCTGGTCTCCATCGAAAGAAAAATTATTCGGCGGCAGAGATTCTCCACGGGTCGAGAGTGGAATCTAATCAGTGGTGGTTGATTTATTTGTACTGATAACACAGTGACAATTGCTATGACCGCCTAAACGAAAAAAAACGGCTTTCAAGCGCTACTTAAGTTTTTCCCTCATCAGGTAAGAGGGAAAACAACCACCTAAACATTTTTGGGAAGCCCGTCATGGCTCAGTCAATCCTTTTCTAGTCAACAAAAGGACGGTCCGCACTAGGATTTAATTTCATCAAATTTCCCAGAGACTATTGCCTCCCGCAAATGAGTTCTTAGTCGATAACAGGCTGCACTCCTGCACATCTACACCTCCCTCGGTATGGCAGATGACTAGACCCTCACAAACTATTTCAAATGTTCACTAGTTAATGGATAAAAAATTCTTATAAAATCGCTCGCCACCACTACACACTCCAAAACTGTTCTACAGATCCATACTTACGTCACCAATATGAAAAATTACTTTCAACTTGGAACCACTTGGTGGACCACCATGACAACTCACCTGCAAAGAAAAAAACAAATGCAACATTGTAGATTGTTTACTGAGATATGTGTCTATACAATATAAAGAAGGATAATCATAACTTATGTAGCAGGCTAATATATGACCGGACCCGAATGACCGTTAGCCGTATCAATCCGTCAGAAGAACCAAAAAGATTTTCTCATCAATTAGTTCGCCAGGACTCGACTTGTAATCAAGTTATCTATACACAGACACACACCATGGATTGGATTAGAAAGTAATCTATCAAATTATTTGTTGGGTGCACCCCACCCCCCAAACACGCTGATGGGGTAGATATTGATTTTAAGTGACTCGCCGATAATTACCAGCTACAAGGTTGTTAAAACCCCATTATGGACCTCTGTATATCCCTCCAATCACACATCCTGTAATAAGTTCATCTGGGTTCATGTGTTTACGGTAGTTAATGGCTAGTATAGTGGAAATTAATTAGCAATTTGATGACACACTGTCTGTGTGGGAGGTGACGCCACCCGCCTTCGGTAACGATGATGTGGCAGATTACGAATTGATAGAAACCCCACACACAAAACTATGTGGATTCAAGCTCTTTCAATTTTACTTCGGAAATTAGTCAATTTGGGTGTGAAATGGAAAATTTGAAGCCAGTTAAATTTCGCAGAAGGTACTCCACCCACACGGTTAGTAATGGGAAGTTGTGACGGAACTTGCATTCCCCATATTGCAGTCAGTTGAAGTTTGTTATGGCAATTGGACCCATTGTTGGATTTATGTGATTTAAAAATAGATGTGGGGAGTTGTGGATTTAAATCTAAATCAAAGGAGTGCTGAAAATAAAGGGAGTCCCATATTCACGAAAAATTTGAGTTTTCCGCCATTTAATAGTCCTCCAGTGATGCCAACGCAAAAAAAAAGATAACAATGTGGACAGCTGACAGTTCAACTGTGAAGGGAATAATTGAAAATTTCAGGGAGACTAGATTCATATAGTGATCTTAAATACTCTAGGTGTCCTGTCACAAGTCGGCAACATTTTCTTCTTGATGGCTTCGTTAATCGTCAAAATTGTCGCCATTTGGGGTTCAGAAAACCCACCAGAAATGCATCAACAACGCGTGACTGCTTGGTGCGGATTTTAGCCTGAAGGCATTATCGGACCGTACTTCTTCGAAAATGCGGCTGGTCAGACAGTAACCATTAATGGTGTTCATGGTAACCCAATTTCCAGTGCCTAAATTACAAGATATGGATGTGAGCAACATGTTGTTTCAACAAGACGGTGACACATGCCATACAGCCAGAGAAACAATTCAATGACTGCACATGTCATTTCTTAATCGTGTAATCGGCCATTTTCGCAATTAAAACTGTCCATCCAGATCTTGCGATTTAACGCCACTGGACTCTTTTTTCTTTAGAGTTTTTTAAAGGCAAAGCCCACGACCACCAACGACTTGAAAGAGGAAACTGGAAGGTGTAATAATGAAATTCAGCCAGATTTATGCGAATCAGTCCAAGAAAATTTCAATAAAAAAATACGTACGCCAGCAAAGCCGTGGGGCAATTTATCCATACATAACCCCAATCTGTATACTCTACGAATAATTAAACAATTTAAGCTTTCTAAATAAAAACTGTATTTTCTGTCAAAATTATGGGACACCCTTTATTTAGCAATAAAATGAACACAATCCAAAGTTATCGAGTCGAGTACCATTTGACAATCGAATAGCAATAGCGACCTGTATGTAGATAAGTCACCTATACAGTGTGTTCACAATTGACGAGAAGCTAGTTCGTGGTGTTAAGCAACTCTAGCACCACTGGTGCCTGACACCGGATCAACAATCAGCCTTTCAAGGCTGAGCAATATGTGGCAGAAAATTTAACTGATTTGAACTGAAACCCAAACAAGACAAGACTAGTGAATTGATTATTTCAAATATAGGTTCACAGCGTTCTTGAGTTGTAGCACTCTCTTCGAGGTGGTGAAGTGTTAAAGCAAGGCCTCAGAGGTTTAACCAACTCTACATCGACTCGGATATCATAGATCTCTTCTTAAAGGACCGACATATAGCAACAAACAAGAAATGAAGTCGCTTAGTGTACTCAGGCACCTGCTGGCCCGTGCCACTACAACTTCATCCATCCCCCTACTACGTTGAATTCAAACACACATAAACACTGTTTCAATGGGGGTTTCTTTTCCTAGACAAAAACGGAAAGCAAAAATTTCAAAGTTTAAATTAAGTTGCGACATAATTTCGTTTCTGTTCGTGATCCCTTTGTCTAAAAATTCATACAAAATTCAGATTCAGTTTAAGTTATGTCCGCATCAGAGATTCCGGGATAAAGTTTGTTTGTATAACAATAGTCGCAGTAATATTACGAGTAAATGTTTATACTCATATTTTACCTCAACTGAGAAGTCACATTTCATTTAAAATCTATATTTTCAGATGTATGTTTTTATGTGAAATCGACATTATGTCTTCTAGCTACAAGCTGTGGCGTCCTTCTCGCGGGTAAGAGACGGTGTACAAACTGATATACGAGTACGAACATGAAAAGTCAATTTCACAATTGAAAGGATTTTAATGCACTCACGTATAAAGTGCACAAAACTGACTATTCAGTGAGCGATTTCATTTGTTCACTGTCATTTCTGGTAAAGGAGATGATATTCCTAAGGTACATAGAGGTATGGTTCGGAATTTAAAAATAAAATTTCCTTTTTATATGCCATGTGTGTAAAGTTGATAGGGCGATCCGTTTTTATTTACTTTTGGTTGTACATGAGGTGGCAACATACTTTGCGCAAAAAAAAGAACAAAGAACTGGGTAACTAGTTCGATATACCCATTTCAAAATTTGCGGAGCCTGAAAAAACCGAGGGGCGTAGTCAAGATGCACGCCGTAGATTTTTCGTAAAAATGTCGGGATAAAATTATATATAGAATTTTGAATTATATATTTATTATTTCTTCTTCGATGCTGCCGCAGCTTTGAAATTTATTTGGCATTGGATTTTTTTGCCTTTTTAAAATTCCTTTATTTCGTGCATTTTTACAATTTTTCGAGACGGCATTTTTCTTATTTTTTAAATTTTCAATTAAATATCTACCGATTTTTAAGTATATTTCAGCGACTATTTTTATTGTGTCATTAGAGTCACAGTAGTTGTTCTTAAGGTCTTTACAATGATATCGAAATTAAGGTCCTAGCTAAACGCGTTCGCAGCGTACTTAAAGTGATTAACTTTATATTTTTACAACTTCAATAAGAATTTATTTTTATTTTAAAAATTATCTACAGAAAATAAACAAATTTTTATAAAAAAAAAGAAATAAGAAAAATATATTTCCGAGTTTGTAATGTCAAAATCGATGAGTGAAATCAGTGAATAAAATTAAGTGTTAAATCAAATTGTAGAATTCGATAGAGTTATATGTTTAGGTAGAAAGAAGCGCTATTAAAAAATAGTCGGCCAAGACAATAAATGCTCAAATTAATAGCTCAATTAAGATTTACTTAATTTGGTGACTGAAATTTTTGGAAAAATATAGCAAAATTTCTGATAAAAAGACCAATCTGGAAAGCCTTTTTCCGAGTAAATTTCTTTAACGATTCCGAATTTCGATACAACTTTTTCGAAATTCATTGCCGATAAGTATTTTTTTAGGATGGAAAATATTTGGATGGGAATTTTGTTCATATTAGCTCTCAGTAACAGAAATTGAATGAGAGTGAGATGCGGCGAACATGGAGAGATATTTTCCAAATGTACCAATTTCGTATACAATATATTCCCTTTTTTAAATCCGGCTAGAAGGACCAAATGTTAGTTGATGGAAAATGAAACTCGGTTGTTTAAACGTCATAAAAATCTGACTGTTTTTTTTTGGTGGTTAGAGGAATATTAAAACGTATTCCAAACCTTTTTAATTTATCTATTAACTTGAAAATTGTTTGACAAAGTTTGACAAAGTTTGACAGCTTTCCAATATTGATAACAAATAAATGGTACAATGGGAAACATGAACGTTTCTAGTACATTTACATAATAACATAATTTTATCACAACAGATGGCATTGTAAATGTTAAGGGGCTAAAAATTTCCTCCTGAAAGTCAACACATTGAAAGCCCGCATATGTCGTGCATAAGATGCTTACCAACTATTTGTTTTCTGAATTGTCCGAAAAATGGCCGCATTTAAATCGCAATAAATTCTACTAAGCCTTAAGTGTAGGCAAAAAATGTTACATTACGACTTCTGCAATGCGGCTCTTTGCCCTTGAACTGGTTGGATTTTTTTAAAGTGGGCCATTCAGAAATTGCAATCTAAATGCACTGGATAAATAAAGGGCAAGAAGAGCTATGACCTTTTTTATATACAAAGCAAAGGTACGTCTCAATGAAATGATTCTACCAAAACACCAAAATATATATCTCCAAAAACAACACCCCTATACCAATTTTATTTGTACGCTATACCGAATCAATTTCCAATTTCTATTCCACCCACGATGAAGCGGATGCATCCGCTCAGTCATTGTTCAGCGAATTGGAAATTATTAGGCGTACCCAAAAGCTTTGAATATAAATCTCGAATTTTTATGGCAAGTGAAAAGCATTTATAGTGTAGGCAATTTTTTCCCACTCTTGTGTATTCAAATTTATTTGATTGAATTTTCACTGACACTCTGCAAAAATTGCCAATAGATGCACACACATCATTTCGGGTGTGCATTTTGCGTTTCAGTTTTCTGTTCTGATACATTTATCACGTGTAGGAAACATCGCACGAATCGGGAAAATTGGATTTTCTATTTTCCATGTGGATAAGTGCTTTAGAGCAAACACACGCGTAACCCGATCCCCGTCACCGCCATGGCGGAGTAAATGCATTTACAAATAATTATGAGCATTAAAATTGGAAACGGTTTCATCGACTGGCTATCCAACGTGCATCGACAATGTTCTTCTATTCCTGTTCCATGAGTGCTCGTAGTTTATCAAATTTAACTCAATACACACAGAGTGATGTGTTATATAACACTGCATGCTTTAAAATTCAATTAACTAAACGTGACACAAAATAAATGGATAATCAAGCCGAGTGTGTGGCAAGGACATGTTTAACTAAATTTTGGCATCGCCAACGCAACCTTTGATTGAATGTCCTTTCATGGACTGGAGTCTGTGTGTGTGCGTGTTTGTGATCTAAAACAATTATCCCTTCAATGAGTTGACACTTTTATAATGCCGGATCAGTGGAAGTAAATTCGGTGAATCACGTTCATAAATTAAGGGCAGCTAAATTAAATTTTATAGCTTTGGCTACACATTGTAACAAAGTGTTGTAGCGAAATTGCTTTTCACACAGAAACGTTAAGTGCTGTCAAAAAAAAATTACTTCTAATGGGTGTAAAAGTGCAAAGTGCTGATAAAGTATTAAAAGTGTCAAATTAACAATTTAATTTTGTTTTTGAATTTGTTGTCGGTGGGAGTAGAGACTTATTGGCGTTAACATGTAACTGTAATTGCAAACACACTGTTTTGCGACTTGTAAAAGTAATAAGCGCGATGATGTAGAACCTTAGATTGTGCCAGCGGTTTGTGCCAGGCGTTAAATTTCCGTAAGTGAACAACTTTCAAGAATGTGCCTAAAATTGTGGTTTAAGAGCCTCACATTCTCACCGTCAGTTGCAGGTTAAGGGGTTCCTTTAATTTAATTATTAAGAAGACAGTTTTAATGTTTATAAGATTTTTTTTTTTATGGCCAACCTTTTTAGAAATGCTGGTAACCGAGATTTGTCCAGTTTGAGCATCTCTTCCAAACCTATCATGTTGTATTAGAATAAGAATAGAGAACCGCGCAACCTTTCTTCTCAAGGCAAGGTAGACCGTACCGGTGTCTTTCTTAAATGTTGAGAAAAGAGAACTCACAGGACAGGACAAGGTCACAGGTTTTGAAAATCCATTGACAGAACTCGGCCAGCGGTAACTGGCGCATTTACAATCAGTTGAGCAGAACCCACATAAATGATGGAGTGACGGCAAAAGAAAGTTGTGATATCAACGAGAAGGGACGAATCGTACAATGCACGTTAGCAAAAGAAGATGATGATCCTTGGTCGTTTTGAACGCAGATTTTTTTCAGTGATTTTGTCAAAATTATTGCGAATCTTTAATTCCTGTATGGAATTCAATTTCCATTTTGATTCTAAAGGACTGACAATTTCCGCTAGCATGTGCTGTGCTGAATAAATTGTAGAACGCAACAAGTTGACGCATAAGCAAAAAAAAAATCCAAAAGGTTGTCTGGTGAAAAATAAAATATAGCAAGTTATAAAATAAAACTGAAGGAGTTTAATGTGAACACAGATGATTATGTTCAAATGAAATAAATTTCATCAAATCGAAGATTATCAGAAGCACTGTGTGTCGTTTTTTCTATTGGAGCGAAACGAAAAAGAAGTCCAAGTCATACAGTGAATGCCTTTTTTTACAGTGAAGTCGATAGTGAATTAAAATTTACTTTCTTTTATCTAAAACTAATCAGTTCGGTTAGTAAATGTTTGCCACGAACTTAGATCGCTTATCTTGCTTTTTTAATGAAAATTCGGCTCACTTACTCACAAAATGTACCGTAGGTATGTTGCTTTAAAAACCTTAGCCTGACGACATCATTTCATCATCGAACCAGCAAGAAACCGCTTTTTGTTACCTTTCGCCGTCGATATCGTTTTAAATCAGACAAGCAACCAGTCAAATATTACCAGGTCACAAAACTTTCAGTCAAACGGCATTATAAAGTAATGGAAACAAAACCAAACAATTTTCTAATACAGAAGGGATATAGGAAGGGATACAGGTAGAAGAAGTAGTCAGTGTTTTTTGTGAATCAAGTTGACATTTTCTCCATAAATGCCTTCCGTGAGCGAATTTGAGGATTGCTTCAGAGTATGGGAGTTTTTTTTGTTTAGCAAATTCGAAAATCCAAAATGTCCCCTTTTTTGTTTATGGTATCCCTTCGCGCTTTTAGCCTTTTTTGTGATGCGAAATACCTACAAAACGGGTCGGTACGTTAACGAGCAGTCATAGAATTAAGCCGTCACTTATTGCTCATCCACATATGATACCTACGATGCTTCTAATGAATCGCCGAAAATTAATTGTTCGAAAATGTCAACTGGTCAATCACATGAACCGACCTAACATTTATAAATTATAAGTCTACAGTAAAATCCTGATAAGTACCTACCTCTCGCTTAAGTGCCTTACCCACATAAGTACCTTTTTTAGAACCATAATTCCAAGGACTTTTTCTCATATAAAACGCATCTTATAAGTACTTCTTTTCCTTTCCCGCTTAATTGCCTAATATTTTGTATACCTTTATTGAAAAAATTCTTTTAAGTACACATTTTTAAAATCAACTAAAAAAATACAAAAGCTTTTTTCACTTTAGCGCTTCCTTGTGTTTCACAAAGAGTACAAAGTTTTTTTAAAGGTCACAGATACTAGTCAGTTAATGTAATGTATTTTCTTATTTTTTTAATAAAATTAAATGTTTTCTTTTATAATTAAAAATATATTATTTTATTTTTTTTATAAATTAAGAGATAAGCACCTATGTGGACTTAAGCGGAATTTTTTTAAAGCTGCCTAACCCGCATAAGTGCCCTTCAAAACAGGGCATTTAAGGTGAGACATTTATCCGGGTTTTACTGTATATATATGCGACACTCTAGGATAGGTAATACATTTTTAGTTATGCTTACCATTTAGTTAAGAGATTTTCCAATTGCTTCGTCAGCATCAATTTTAGTTTTATCACAATAATTAATTAAGAAATTTGTTTGCATTTGCATTAAATTAAACTGATTTCATTTAGCACGGACGTATTTTGTTTAGGTATATTTTAATAATGATTATATTAGATTTGCCTTAAGTCATGAGCAAGTTTCGAAGAATTTCATTTTACTTGAGTATAATTTATTTTACGATAGGGAAGCTCGCACTTTTTTTTAAATAGTTGTAGATTTTTTTTTGTTAAAAATTAAATTTATATTTGAAGAAACAACACATTACAACAGCATATAGAAAAATGTACTCTTACAAGTTTACAACAAATGTTATTGAATATATAATTACATATAACACTGATAAATTGTTTTTTTTTTTTAATTTTTGTATAATTTAACGCAATTAATATTTATAAATACATGTATATTGTTAACTACTTGTTACTACAGTGTAAAATGTTCATCTAAAATTTAACACGCACTATCCCAGTTTTAATCAACGTTAAGAACGTACAAGTTAGTTTTACATATATATATGTGGAATACGGTAAATACAGTATATATGTATGAATGTATATTGATAGACATTAAAAACTTATCCATTAACATTGTATATAAATTGTTTTATTTACAAAATATTGATTGTGGTGTTACTTATAAATTATTATTGTATTCTTTGTTTAAATTAATTCTTTTATTTCCTTTTGTATATCAAAATAATTATATTTGTTAAAAAATATTTGTTGTTGAATTTTTATTTAGGTATGTACCTATATATTATATACGTTGCTTGAGCTTTGATGGTTATTTATTTATTTTTTTGTGTTTTTAACTTTGTATTACATTTATTGCTTATTTTTGTTGTGCATTTAATTGGAAACATTGAGATATGTAACTATTGTTGATATTATTCCATCAGTGGGTGTGTAGGATTATGATCTTTGTTAAGTAACACATTGAAAATTTGTAGAACTCCATTTAACTGATATGGCTAATCAGAGAACCAGAACATCGAACACCAATATTTTTAAAACACGGAGAAGAGGCTGCAATCGATTTTGTTTGCCACAAGAAAGTACTAGTAGTGTGCATCTAAATGAAGAATGGATTCCAGTCTTTTGTTGAAAAAATGATCCTATGCGGTACAATACGCGAATCGAAGGTAGAGAAGAGATTTTCATTTTAAATCACCACTGATTTGAAAGAAGAAGTAGATTTGTGATCGAATCGTTGGAAGTGTATTTGCATGCGGATTTATCTATTTCCAGAGACAAGTTTCCGGTAATGTATCTACGCTTTTCTTCCTGCGTCGTTTTTTTCGTTTCGCCTTCATTTCGAGTGAAATCCTTTTCTGCCTGTCGGTGGTGTTGGTTTTTATTATCTTCTGTTTTACTCTTCTGTGTGACACAATTTTAATTTGAGTGCGATTTGAATATGATTAAATGCATTCGCTTTGACGATGTAGCGCTGTTGCTGCTGCTGCTTCTTATAAAATTACTTTTTCACTTGAGTGATTGATTGATTTGTTTTTTTTTAATTTTTATGAGTATGACACTATGAATCGCAATGTTAATGTCAGCTATTTGCTAAAATGTTTTCTCTTTGTATGACAAAAATGATCTAGTTAATGGGTGGATGGCTCCTAGTGCGCACTAACATATTTGAGGCCTTTGTTATCCATCTGGGAAATTTCCTGGTCCCAGTTGAAGCTTATCTCACTTGGGTTCACCCATTGTCTGGCCGACCACTATAATGATCACAATGAAGACGGCCAACAGGATCAAGATACAGCAGATGGCTACGGCAACCATTGCGCTATTACTCATGCAACCGTTTGAAGCGAAGAAAATGTTTATCGAAACTTTATTTAACGCGATATTTTAGCGCAAAATATTTGTAAGCGTGGCGGTTTTTGTTAGATTTGAGAAGCAAAAAAAAAACTCAACGATAGGCACACAGAAGGGGAATGCAAATTAAATTTGAAGAATAAGGAAGCGACTGTAGATTTACTTAAATTTGTTGAATTTTTTGGTGTTGCGGCGGCAGACTGAGATTGGTTTATTGTTATTAAGTAGAGAAAAGAAGAAGTAGAGTGATAGAGTTAAACACTTTGAAGGATGTTGCTATTAGCATTTTATTCTGATTTGTGTCATTTCTGTTGTTGAATGGAGTTATTCATTTGATTGGGCAGATGTTGTAATTGTCTCGTTTATGCTTTTGTCATCGTGACCCTGGAATCATTATTAAGTTGGACGTAAAATGTTTTAAAAGTTTATTTTACTGGCACCGAAGGCGGAGATAGCAAAATCGGTATAGTTCAAAATGTTCGCTTGTACGTTTCACTGACACCACGCAAGGTGTTTCAATTAAAATTGTAACCGATTTTTTTTTCTAAAACTAGGATCGTTGAGAGATCTTTTTTTGAAATTGTTACGACGTCCTATTTCACTTAACCACTGGATGCAATTTTGTAAATAAGCTTGATCGAAAAAAACAGATTTCCCGATTTTGTGCTCGACTTGATCGCACGAAACTTTCTCATTCATTACGATATTGACATGAATCGAATTTGTCGGTATTTAGAATTTGGAATGTTTAGAATTTAGAATGATAAAACTGAAGCCGCCCACCCCAAAGAAATACATTCCTGGTTTTAATTCTATCGCCTTTTTGAAAAGGGATTTTTGACTCCCTTCAAAAATACCAAAACCTTGTCTTCCTCATAAAGACTCGACATTTATAAACTTTTAAAGAAATTTGACTAACGACGACATTTGCCCAATCCTCTTCTAAAAAGCAATGGATTCTTTTCTGCCCACCATGCTTAAATTAGCTTCAGTTTTAAATGAGGTTTCATATCCCGTTCTTGGAAGGTAGTATTTGATTGGCACACCTTTGGATATTTCGTAAAAAATATGCCTCTTAAGCATGGGTTTCATACAGCACACTTGCGCTTATTATTTCTTTTTTTCAAAGCCCCTATTTATTTATCTACCTAATTACAAGGTATGCCAAAATAGATCACCCTATTGGTAGATGCTCTTATTTTTGTAAATGGCCACCAATGTCAAATATGTTTTGACATTTGTGGACTAGACAGATGTAGATGTAACAATTCGTCTGTGTTGGCGCAGCGCAAATTCCGTCGCCGATTCCACGGCCGTCCGACACCGACTGCGCAAAAACTGCGCCATTTGGCCACCAACCTTGAAGACCTTGAAGAATATGGAGCCACACGAGACGTTGCCAAGAGTGGCCGGCCCCGGAGCGCCCGTTGTGCTGAGAATATCGCCGCTGTTGACGAGGATGTCGATCTATCGCCGTGCCTCGCAATTAGCCATCAGCCGGTCGTCCCTAAGGCGAATTTTGGTCAAAGACTTGCGCATGTTCCCGTACAAAGTCCAGTCCGTGCATCAGCTGCTGCCTGTCGACCGCCAAATACGTGTAACCTACGTCCAAGCCATCCTCAATCTCGGGGACGAAGTGGACGATTTTTCGACCAAAATCATAATGAGCGATGAGGCTCATTTCCACCTCAGCGGGTGGTTGAACAAGCAAAACTATCGCTTCTGGGGCACCGAAAACTAACGAGAAATGCACGAGGAGCCATTACACCCGCTCAAAGTTACTGCATGAGCATGGTGCGCAGTTCACGCTGGAGGAGTCATCGGGCCATTTTTTTTTCGAGAACGCTGCTGGTCAAACGACAACAGTGGACGGTGCGCGCTATAGGGCCATGTTTGCCGAGTTTTTTCTTCCGCAATTGGACGAATTATGACTGAAGGACATGTGGTTCCAACAGGACAGAGCTGTGGCACACACTGCGCGATCCACAACCGATATTCTGAAGGTTCCCGGGTCGCCTCATCTCTCGTTTTGGCGACTTGCACTGGCCCGCAAGATCGCCCGATTTAACCGTTCCAAACTTTGTTTGTGGGGTTTTTTGAAGTCCCTTGTTTACGTGAACAAGCCCGAGACCCTAGAAGCCTTCAAGGACAACATTCGACACGAGTGCGAGAGTCTGTCGCCCGAAGTTCTCGCCGAAGTGATAAAAAATGACATAAAACGAGCCCTTATGGCAATCAATTGTGACACCGCTTATTTGACCGATATCATCTTCTCGACCAATAAAATTCTAAAGGTTCAAATAAACATAATCAAAAAAGAGGTACGAAGTTTTTCATTTAGAAAAAAAATGAGAGTCAAACAACATCGACTTCTTTTGGCCCACCTTGTAAAGAGAATCAGCCTCAGCGGCCAGCCAGAACTTATAAATATTACCTGCTCCCCGAAAATCCATTGAAAACATTGACATAAACTTAGATCTCATTCCCAGATCCCAGCTTCAACAGAGAACTATGGGTATGCAATAACCCGTCAAATTGCCAAACCGGCCTAAAGTCAGAGTAATATACTGGAATTTATTCATCCAAGCAGCTATAATTCCCTCAACCATCATTGACTCTAGACAAGCCCTACATAATTTTGACACCCTTTTGAAACTGAGCCTTGAGATGTTTTCGTGTCAGCAAGTCATCTGAAAGTCTAATGAAATATCGTTAAGCTTTACCAAGGATGCGTTTTGCTTAAGGCCATAGTCCACCATGTACTGAAATCATCTTCTATGTATACAAAAACAACCGAACTGATTAAGCTCAAATTTACAGGCTTAGTAGCCCCATGGTTCCTGTAAAGTTTGGTCAAAATCGGACAATAGGGGCGTGGCGCAGCCTTTACAAAAAAAATTGCACTCGCTGTTTTTCAACATTCAAATGAGCTTAAGTTCTCAAGGTGAGACACGTCCTTTTTAGATGATGCAGATAATGATAGATGAAAACATAAATAAGTGACAGAGGTGTCTGGGCACGTACAAAGTCGGGCGGTTACAGCAAGTCAGCCTTAAGTTCACCTAGGACTTGTGTGAAGCTTTCCAAAGACGAAACTTTGTAATATTTGTTTCCAAAACTGTCTGTTTTCACGTAGGTAGGTACGCAGTTATTTATCCAACCAAACAATTTTCTCCGAAACTATCACACTTAACCCCTTTTGCCATAATAAGCCTTTTACCTTTTTTTCATTACCCATCATAAGGTACCTTTCAGTGGTCATTGTTAAAGTCCAACGTCCAAGTAATTCCACATTCAGTAATACCACTTAATCTGAAAGAACCTTATCTACAGCTGACGGGGATGACAAGCTCGAAAACTGTCCCTGTGTCCCGCTGCCTGCCCAGAATTTGGTAAGCCCCAAACTGGAAGGATAATCCTAGGTACGCTCTGACTATCAAATGAGGATATGGATAATACATAAGTAGAATACGACGAGTTACGAGTTACCTCTTTGCAGTTAAATGAAATTGGACCAGAGGAAACTTAATAATGAACTTAAGCCTTTAACACAAAATTCAGCTAAATCCGAACCTACGTACCATCCATCATGTATTCATGGAGGTAAATAATTGAATCCTCAGACAACTTTTTAATTGTGATAATTTTTCCATAAATACACAAAAGTTTAACCCTCAAGCGGCAGCATTAGAGCGTCGAGAGCATGCCATAATATGCCGGGGGAAACCTTCTCCATTAATTGAACAAAGTCGATAATGGTATCGAATTTAATAGATGCTCATCGGCAGAAAGAAACCTTATGACTTTCCAGCCCGTCATTATGAGGTTCACTCCACCTCTGTCATAAGTCAAACAAATTACTTATTCCGAACACGCAGCTTGGATAAAACGAAATGAGAAAACGCAATGAGCCACAGACACCAATATCGAAAACGCCCCCAAAAACGTCTTCCCTCTCGGTCGTTCATCGTGCCCGTTGAGCAATTGCTGATGGAACAAAAAAACACTGACAAAAGTCCAAAGACGGTAGTTTTGTTTTCAGTGTCAAAACTTTCACCAAAATTGAGTTTATGAAGCATGACAGCAGACAGTACTTTGTTATACACATTGACGCTTTTGATGACCGGACATTTAGGACATTTAGGTCGTAATGGGGAAAGTTGAATTTGGGGTAAGACTGCATACACGTTAGACCGGAGCTGGAGCAATTATTTATTAATTTGGCACATTAAAGGAGACAATAGTGGATAAGGAAAGCTTGTGGGTGCGTAATACAGATTAATGCAGAAACTTGTTGGTCAATGGCTTCTTACATTTTTATGGGTATTTGTAGTATACTTACGAATAAAGTAGCATTACTTCGAATGAGCTTTGGCAAGACGAAACACATTTTGTAATAGGATACTAAACGAGAAGAGTAGGAATGTTGAAGGGGTCCCAAAAAGGCCCTGACCTTCAGATTTTTCGGGCTCTATCACAAAGTGCAAAAAAAAAATATTTAGAATTTTTGTAAGAATCTTCGTCTGTTGACTACATTTTGTAGCACAATTCAAGAGCATAGTCCTCACAGGACTACACGTGAAAACGAACTTATGATCCTGACTTTGGAACGAAACGTACTGTGAATATGCCAGCACACAGTTTCCTCATTTGAATAATCATAAAGGAACATGACAACTTTAACCAAATTGGTACACCCTTCCATTGCTAAAATCTAGAAAACATTGCGGGCGGCGAAAAGTGACTCGTAAAGCTTTGTATTGCCGATATAAATACATATCTGACAATAATGGAAAAATACTGTCAGAAAATTTTACGCTGAATGGCATTAAAAGCGAACTTTTGTCGGTCGCTTACCTACTCCCCATTCTCACAGGAAGTTCCTTGCAGTCGGTATCAAATGCCAAAAGAGTTCTTTACTAGACCACCTTTTAAACGTAGCTGAGAGCAAAAAAAAGCATCCCCTACAAGCTGCGTGCAATAATGCTAGGTGACAAGGTATGTTGCCTTGCCACCTAAAAACCTTGGCAGTTTGTTGTGACTGTTTTTGAATATATCACGCGGCAATACTTTAAAACATATTTATAGATATGATTTTGTGTCAAAAATTACGGAGAAAAATCGTTTGTTGTTTTTACTAGTGGCATGGATGATGGATGGCAGTAAAATGTGCTGGAAAGGACATTCAGCAAAACAATTCGCCTTCGAACTGAGGGATTTTCGGTGCGGTTTGCATTGCTCAGATTTTGAGAAGGGCTTTTTGCAGTGAACGTTACTTGCTGGTGTAAAACGTGCGGTAGAAATAGCATCAAGTGGTGTACGACAGTGGAAGACGACCTCAACTATTTGGAGAAAGCAACTGAAGGCAGTTGCCCAAAAGTTTTGTTTTTAAATCGTCGCGTTTTTTTTTTTGTAGTCTAGTTAAATGAACGTACATATCACTAACTAGCTAATCCGTGATCGTCTTGCTGCACCCGTCTGCCATTTTCTAAGACACAAAGTATTTTCATCGAACTAGGTACATCGATCATCAACTTGACACACGAGTCCCACCAGCCCATTTCCAAACTTTTCCCAATGAACAACAACCGAAAATGTGTTCAACCTGAATGTGTGCGCTGAAAAGAGACGACTGAAGAGCGCGCACATATACTCACACACACACACTACTGCAAATATATTCCGGGATAAAAAGGTATCCTAAGTCCCGACCCAGAACATAATCAATCACTATGCCAAGTTTCATAAAAATCCGTCCAGTAGTTTCTGCGTGATGGGCGGTCAGGCATTTTTTATTCTACAGTTTGATTTTATGTTGAGATTTCGGAGTTAAAATAATTTAAAATCGACCAATAACAATTAGCCCACCCCCGCCATAAAAAGGAATTCCTCATCCTTATATCACAACATTTTCTCAACATTAAAAATGCATTGCTATCCATTGCAAAGTGCATGCATAGCCAAAACTTCGTTTCAAAACGTCCCCCATTCGCCTACGCACTCTAACAGTTTGGCCACATAAAAACTGTTAGATAGTTATCTCCCCCGCTGCATCACAAATATTCTCCAAGCCAAAGTGCACATTTCATTTATGAAATAATAATATTGACTTTTGTCTGAGAGAAAATATAATTTAAATAAACATATCCATCAGCACTCCTCACCACATCATTGAGCAATTTTATATGGAAAAGCACCACCTTTCTTCAAGATAGATAAACACAGATTCGTTTCACTTTATAAGCATTCAATGAATATTTAAATAAATTCACAAGAAAATTAATCACTACATTTGCGCAGTTTTATTGGATTCCTGTTGGACGCACGCGTATCTCAAGCGAATTAACCTTCAAATTAAATATTTATAGTTCTGGGAATTATTATACATATAGACAATATTAGATTGTCGAAAGCAATCAGCGTTCGGAAAATTTACCACGCACGTTAACGTTTTAGATTGGGAATCGCAACTATCCGGCGCCCGGTCGATATTCGGAAAATGTTTAATCTGACTACAGCGACACGACCCAAAGTGCGTGTTATTGAAAAAACTTCTGCATTGAGTTTAGTTAGAGCTTTACTAAATTGTATGTCCACCAGAGTTACCGCTGGACTTAAAGATTTTATTTTTAAAACGGAGTGTGGAATTTATTTATTTAAATGTTTCAAGTCGCAGTCGCATAGACAATTGACGGTGAATTGATTTTCAGATTCATTTCCTGACTGGGGAAAGCAATGCGACGAATTGACGTCCAGAGTTCTACAACAAAGTTTCTCTTTTTCTTAACAACACATTAAATGCGATTGCAGTTTTGTTTAACTCCCTTTTTGAATGCTGTTAACTTTTTTTAACCTTTGTGACTAAATAAAAACCATCTAACCACTTTTAGTCAGTGTTAGTCTTCAAAGTAGGTTTTTTATTGAAGATCTGTAGGGAGGTCGCCTGAACTATCCAAGTCATTTAAAATGATCCTCTCTTACTTCTTTCTCAAAAGATGAGGGATGGGACACTGGCTATTTACCTCTACACTATTTATAAAAATGCAAAATCTAGAAGATTGCATTCAACAGGATAAAAATACTAGACACTTAACACTGTCTTTGGTGCAGCAGTAGAGGTCTCTAAGAAAGTTAAATACAACGGCATATAAATTTTTTGAAAGATCAAAATAGGCCCCAATAGGCCCCAATGTATTCTTAAATAACACGCAGTAAGTAAATAAATCTTAATAGCTTTGGAAGTATTTTATTAAATCAAGAGAGGTTAGTTTTTAGGTTCAAGGCAAAGCCACAAACATTTTTGATAGCAAGGCATATTTATTGCTTAAATGTCAAAGTCGTACAGCGACAGCTGCAAAAACAAACACCCGACGGAAACAGTATCAGTATCAGTATCCTTCGATTTTTTTAGCAATCTTTGACAGCTTTTTTGAAATTGGTGTTGCTTAAACTCCAGCTTAAATTGCACAGACAACACACCGCGAGACAAAAATCAATCTCTTAGATTACAACTTGTTAAATATTCCCTATTATAATTATAATCATTCAATGAATTAAAACAGTAGCGAACACTTCAAACGAAATGCGTAACACAAGTAGTTGAAATCCATCACATTGGCAACCCACACCTAATGACATCCAAAACGTACATTTAAGACGTGCTGAATAATGTTACTCCGACTAGATATTTAGAAAGTAAATATTAGCATCGAGGACAGAACGTGTTCTCGCACACAGTTCACTAAATGCTTTCCATATCGAAACGTAAAGTATTCAATAAAAATTTAATTCGTTTATTTAAATTTCATCTGACATAATAAGGTGAACTCGTTTCCAAACGAAGTTTCGTTTTGCGATGTGTTTTGGTGGCTCTTAAATTCAATTAGACATGTTCCATAGCACAACACTGGTCATGTTTAGCCTCCGGTTAGGATTGTCAGTTGTGTAATGTGTACCCCTTCGTTCAGATGGAATGAATAATGTTTTTCTGAATTTTGTGCTGTGTGTAGAAATATGTAAGACATTCGGAATGTAGGTCGACGAACAAATGTATGCAGTCTCTCGAATAACCTTTGTAGTTCTATACTGACGAGGTTAAACATCCTCGTTAAATAGAAAGAAGGAAAACAAGCTACTCAATTTAGATGACTAGACAAAAAGTAAATGGTATACCATCTCATAGTATAAGGGAAGCCAGAAGTTTCCTTGCAGCTTCGAACAAATATTGATTGCGTAAAGCGACCGTCTGTAAATTAGTACGTCCTACTTAAATGACTGCGAAAAATGTGCTCGAAATTCTATATTCTAATTTGGGCTTCATCGAAATTTATCTATTACCTGCCAAAGGTGAACGCGATGGATATGGCATTTGCATCAAGCATACGGCCGAGATCGAAACAACAACCGGGGATTTTAAGCGAAAAACAAACAATTGGCTGCTAGCTGAAGAACCGGAACGCAGCCTCTTCGAAACAGCGATGGAAACCCAGTCACCGAAGCACTTACTTTTGCTTAATATATGAGGAAGTAATTGAGGAAAAAAGAAGTCAGCAAGAGCATGTCCAACGCCTAATACAGACAAAGTTGATTTTACTATCGAAAGAGGTTATAACAAGAAGTTCTGATTGTTTACCCGCGGAACTCTTCTAACTCCTAGGTGATTGTACTATCAGCTTCATGTAGCGAGGGCATCCATATTTAATCATAGTCATATAAAGTCCTATTCAACATACGGTATGAACGTCTCAAACGTCTCCAGTGTGCAAAGCAAAAGTTGATTTCTTTTTTTAAATGTCGGTAATTACGGTGATCAATTGATAAGCCAAAAAAATAAATTTTGTCCTTTTATATTTCAAGTTTAGCTACACCGAATTTTATGGTTCTTTTTTTGTTTTCTCCGTCTTGGATGGTTTAGTAAAAATAAAAGTCGGAAAATTCTGAACAGGTGGCGCTGTAGGCGGACAGTTGGTTGTTTAGTTGAATTCAATTACCTTTGTCGATCTCTAAAACCGCTCAACCGATTTCAATAAAATGTTGTGGAAGGAAAGGAATAAGAAGCGTCTGCATCTGCAGGACTCAGGCCAAGGCTACTTTTATTTTAAAAATGCTGCATATTTTATCTAAACAAACTTTTGTGTCGATATTTACGGTTTTTGCAAAGAAAATCGGACATTTGGATAAACTCCTTGATTCTTACTGAAGAAAAATACTTATAACTTAATAACGCCTAGCAAAGCTGAAGGGGGTCCACTAGTTCAATACATATGCTTTGCACAACCAAGCATCTGTCCTCCATGTAGGAGAGACAAGACTATTGACAGCAGCAACTTCGGGGCACTTATATAAGAAGTTCTTCTGTAGCTAGGAGTAAATAATTCATCACGAATGGCACAAATGGAGACTCTGGCCCTAGGAAATGGCTGATACTTCAATGGGGCAAAAGAAATTTGTTAAAACTGCTGAATCAGAGGATTAAACAACTATGAAACCGAATGCTGTCCTTTGGAAGATAAAAGTCTTCGACGAGTTGTTGGTACTATGTAAGGGGTAGAATAAGAAGTGGACGTAGTTGAATTGAGCGTATGGACAGTGATGTCTTCAGGTTCCAGCTGACATGAAAGACCGAACCCAAATTTTTAAAAATAAACCAGTTTAAGCTGAATTTATAGTGATAAGAAAGCAGCAGTGTGTAAGAAAGAGTTCAGGGGAGGAACACCCAATTATTAAGTAAATAGTTTGTAAGCAGTTTACACTGAAAATTGATTTGCAAAAAAGCACGCTCCGACCATTTTATGGTACATATAACAATCCACAAACTTGAAGTTGATTTCGTTGAGGAAGGTTGGGTTCAATTTCTTTCATTGGACCGAAGATCCTTTGGGCAGGAGTTCACTTTAAACCTTTTTTAATCATAAAAAATTACTGATTAGCACTTTTAACGGCGTCACTTTTTTCAGTGACAGATCACTGAGTTCAATAAACGTCATCTGCGTTTGCAGGTAGTTTTGAAAATTTTTAATCCGGGTAGGGTCCTTTGAGCCTCGTAAAGTATTCGCAAAAATGATGTCTAACAAGTCACACGGTAGTAGGTATACGTCTGTCCTTTTCTGACACTAAATGCCTAAGCTATGTCGTAATAGACGATTTAAATCAATTGAATGCGGCAGCTCGAAAATATGTGCTTCTATTCAGTTAAAAAAAAACGTCCGATTAGAATTCACTCAGGTTTTACTAAAGTTTGTCGAACAACACTTTTTCGAAACAAAAAACTAGAAGTAGGGGGAATTTCACAACTTCTTTTGCACAGTGGGTTCCTTAGGGATTAATGAAATTCGGAGACCACTCGATGCAAATTTGTTTCACACTTCCATGTGACAGAAAAGAAAAATTATTCAATTGGAGTTGGAATAGCAAGTGCTACATCAGATCGCAACCACAATAAATGTACTATAACGCCGGAAAAATGTTTTAAATAACACGGATTAATTGCTGAACTAGTTACCAAAAAAACAAATCATTCTGCTTGTCAGAGAACAACCAACAGAATTTCCCACTTAGCCAAATTTTTCAAAATAAACAGCATCTGCCGTGAATCCAGAGATGAAAAATACCATCCACCATTACGTGTCTTATTACGAAAACTTTATAACAATGCCCAACTAATTACAACTACACTCATCAGTACTGGCCTTTTGTATAAGACCCAAAATTTCAAATTTCAATTTCGGCCCCATTAAAATATCAAAGTAATGAGAAAACCATTTAAATCGTAATTAGTTTTCCAATTAATATGCTGACTCTATTTGGGTAGGAATTAATTGACGTCTTCTTTCTACCACTCACTTCCTGCTACATCCCATTACTGGCTTCCATTTGGCTTTATTACTACAATTTCCCAGACTCATTCCACACCCCCCGGATTGTGTTGTTTACTCACGGAACAGATTGCAAAGAGAGACAAACACAACAAAAAAAAAGCCGGATAACAAGGAAACGAGGATAAAAATAAACAAAAGCTATCTCACTGATTTAGCAAAACATATACCCAGCGAGAAAAAAAGGAGATTATTTCCCGGCTTTGCTTGTGACAGAGTGAACAATAAAATCAAACTGATTTTGATTTTATGGCAAGATACACACTTCGCCGAGAATATCCCTACCAAACAGACATATCTATCTCATTACTGACTGAGTTAAGCAGTCGCACAAAAGGCTAACGACATTTGTGTGCGAAAGTAAACGGGGATTATGTCATTTGTTCCATAAAACTCTGCGACAATAGATTTTGTCTGTTTGGTGCACATTCGTCCGGACTCGGTGGCGTATGAGTGATATTTTGTTCCTTATTGCAAACAAATTTATTTTGTACAAAAAATGGGTTTTTCTGATCGTAAATCATCTTCCTTGGTGTAACACCTGTAAGCGAAACGAAGATTCTATCCTTAAAGGCATACAGCGCACTTAATACGCACATACACTCAATTTTCTTTGTACGCCTCGGCTTCGGACAAGTGTGCCCCCCAGTGCTTGAAGACGCCATTGAAATGATTTATTATAATACAGAACTAGCAATGTTCCAAAGAGCTATGTACTGCACAATATTATGTTCGTTCCGTATAAAAGAAAGGACATGGCATTAAAAACACGTGTACCATATAACATCCAACCATAAGATGGAAGGAGAACGTGCAACAGGAAATCTCCGTAGCAAGTTGTGTGCTCAAATTACGAGCGCGCACAAGAGTCGCCAGCAGGACGAAGAAGAACGAAGAGCGGAGCAGGCGACATCCCGGGCAAGAACAATTATTTTAATGGGTATTTGACATTTCGCTGCATCGCATTTTACAGCTCCACCTGTCCAGTTGGTTTTTTGTTTATTTATTCTTTTTTTTCCATCAAGGAGTAGTATTTGTGTAATCACATTTAGAGGTTAGTTGCGAAACAAAGTAGCCAGAAGGTCACAGTGTTTGGTGGTGGTAAATAAGGATCGTCTCTCGCCAACATGTGTGCTTAATGTTTGCTTGTTTTCCACACAATCCGCTTTTAAGTGTATGCAGCTGCACTCGGGAGGCAGTACTTACAATAGCCATCTCATTTTCAATTCCAGTTTTGCTGGGTTTGCTGTCGTCACAAACGGCCAAATGTCAACAACAGCCTTAGAAGGTGCGCATATTTATGTGGGTGGGTGGGATTTACGATTTCATGTTGTTATATTTAGAAATGTGGAAACACTAGCCGCTTAGTGTGATCAGTTAAGCTCACATAAATATAATTACAATCTTGCGAAAATTCGTGTTCAAAGGAATGATTTTAAACGAGTTATGAAACGTCATGCTCGGATCAGTGTGGTCGGTTTTTTAAAGATGGCATCACAAGATTGCATCTATGGGTGTAAGTGACGATCCCAAATAGGTTCATCAAGACTACGGGACAAAAGTAAAAGCTTATTAAAAATTGAAAATACGTAGGATTAAGAATGCATCTTGAAACTACGAAGATAGGTTACAGAACGAGATAGTACGTCAAGGTTATTTGAGGGCAGACAACTGGTTTTCAAAAATACTGTGATCAGAAGAGTTTCGTGCTACCCAGTCGTGCACTTTACTTCTTGACAATCGCCAGTAGAGCTCTGCACTTCTTATATTAATAGACGCTGCTCTAAAATTATGAACTGGTTACACAGCAGTTACGTCAAATTGTTGTATGCTTTACTGACATCTGTTATTTAACTGACTTATTTCAAAAACATTTTAACACATTTTTTATTAAAACATTTCAGCGAATTATCATCAAAATTATCTCAATCAATTTCAGCACGGACCAAAATTCCGGCAAGAGGTCCAACATAAAATTGAATTTCCACAAACAGTATCGAATGACGATACCCGTATAATTAAAATTGAATTACCAAGTCATTATCTCTTACTAAATAAACCAGTAGATACATCTGCGAAATGGCGAATGAGTCACCACTTAACAAATCATCGTTTTAATTCCCACAAATTTGTCCTATCAGCTGCCGAAAAGGAAGCCATAATACGCAGCACTTACTGTCGCGGTTGGTTTTTTTTATTTTGTAATTTCTTTCGTAGCCGTTAAAGTCCTTGTAAATAGAGTGGCTGCAGGTATCAAATTTCAAACGATTTGTACAATCTCTTTTATGTAGGACATGTTCTTTGATAGGATATTAACTTGGTCAATTTTATATTTTACGTTTATGCGGTTTGTACAGAGTGTGAAAACGAAGTTTTTTAACGATGTCTGGGACGTAAAGGACATTAACTCAAGTGCTGAGGATAAATGAGAGTCGCGACAGACTTCAAATTATTGCATACTTATGGCGAAAAGTTAGGGACGTACAGTGAGTGCGGCATTAGTGTCAAATTAAAAATAAAAATTAATAAATAAATAGTTGGCGCACAGGTCTGAGGGACCCTAGGCCTAGCTTCTCACAACCATTCGTTTTTGTGAGTTTTTTGGGGACGAATGGAAGGGATCTACAATTTTAATTGAAACTGAGAAGCTCTTTAATGACAGTTTTACACTCGGAAGTTTGTCAGACGTTCGCGAGAGGTGGCGAAGTGGAAAAAAAACTTAAGATGCAATTTGGTTCTTTCAGAAATCAAACCGGGGACCCCTCGCTTAGTATGTAGCCCAACACACTAACCACTAAGCCACTGCTCCTACGAGTATGCAATTAAAAATTTAAAAAAAAACTTCGATTACACAGCTCTAAATCCAAGATGGCTTTGTAGGAGTTACAAACAAAACAGATCAAAACTCATCACTGACTCAAACTGCATGGTCTTCCACAAGGGACTTCCGAACTTTGACAGTTGATAGCGGCCATATTGTTGAAGCTAAATCTGTTAAATTGCCTGTCATTTATGCGTCTGTTTTACTTAATCATCATGGACGGACAAAGCGTTTAACAACTCGTGCAAATGATCTCATCTCACTGGTTACTGGTTAGACTTTTTCTTGTAGGGTTTTCTAAAGCGGCAGGTCTATGTGAATCAGCCAAGAACCACAGCCTACATAACCCATGCCATCGGTCAAACTGAGTCTGATTTATGCGCCACAGTCATGGAGAATTGGACATTTCGGATGCGCGCCACACAGGGAAGCCGCGGCGGACTTTTGAATATAAAAAAATATGTCAAATGCGTCGAAATAGACCAACTACTTCTGTTATCCAACTTCAGCATTTGGAAGCAACTTCTGGATCATTTTACTCACAGAAGGACTTTTTTGTTTGAAGCAGAAATTGTAAAACGGCCCTAAGCGATGAGGAACTAAATGACCTGCAATCAAGGACTTGCTTAATGCACGCTTTAAATATATTTAAAATTGATGTGACCAGGGTTACTGAAATATCGTTATTGCCAATTAAAAATTCATGGTTGACACGAGTGAAAGCAACTCTCGTTATTTTTTAAATACAAAGGGACAATCGCTCTCCGTGTGGATGGTATTTTTAATATCACTGTACTCCTCAACTTGGTGAGTCCTCTCATCCGCTACTTAGTTCCTTTGGAGAGCTGAGCTTTTTGTTTCATATCAAAGGGAGACTTTAAAAAACAATTTGATGAAAAATATCATCATTCACAGAGAAATAAAAATAAAATCCTCAGTATACCCAACATTGGACGAGCAATTTGTTTTTTAAGTAGTAAAATTAATATGGACCAAGTTGGGTCAACATTTCCTGCTTAAAAGTTGTCAAAGTTGCACTGCACAGGCACACAGCCAGATATGCGCACATGAGTATTTAAAGACACTTTCACCAGAGCCTATCCATGATGATATACCATCACAAATTAATGCCAATGGAGGAACTGGAGCAGAGATTCGTTTCAAATCGTATGCTCATGTAAAAGTGAAGCAAAAAAATAATTATAGTGTCACAAGAAATATTCCTATACGGAAATGAATAGATACAAACTGTATCTATACACAACAGTGGGAATGCAAAAATGTGGGAAAAATATGAGAGCTACATAAATATTATATAATCGGCATCAGGAGGATGTCTATTTGCACGATGGGTATATCCAATGTAAACATGCAACAACAACAACAAAAAAAAACTATGATAGTGTGCTGAAGTTTGATTTGATTTTATATCTCGTTCGTAAACATTTTAGAATTTTAAATTGGCTTTGGGAATACAGAACGCTTGGCTGACATTTTAACATTTATTAAATGATGAAGGTCACACAGGATAAAGGATGACATCTCAGAGTTATTACGAAATGTCCTCCAACTACGGAATGTATGATCGGATTTTTGTTTGGCTGAGTAGACTAATGTCATGTGTCATATCAGAATGTAAGGCGATGTGGAAGACCCAAATATTCAGCAGGCCTTTAAGCTAGCTTAGGCTCTTTACAGGCTTTCCACTTGGCTATAAGCTGAGCCTGTGAATCGCTGGCTCTTTGATTAAGTTGAGTGTTTTTAGTTACCTTCCCATTTCCTGATTTTTGAGTGTGGGAATGACTCAAAGGTCTTAAGCCTCATATAAATATTAACCTGGCAGGACAGGCAACAGTCCCAGACCCGCTTTTACTAGATCGAATGAGATTTTATAGCCTCAAGATGCGAGCAATGTTAGTGCGCCGTTAGTTCTCGAGAACTCTTTAAATATTATGTTAGATGGTTTTCACAGAAATACAATTTTTTTGGGACCTAAGCTTATATGGAGTGGATGCACCAGTGACTGGATTTTCGGAGAAGAAAATTTTTCTCAACAATGTGTCTAATACTTTGTTCACAGTCTATTTGAAGTTTGCTTTATTTTTGGGGAGCTTGAGGACGGTATAAGGCATTATGTAGCTCATATGACTGCTGCTGGACATAAGTTTCCATTGCCCCGCTTTTACGAACGTATAAGGTTCTAGCTTTTTGGGCTGGGCTTTGGTTTGGGACAAATTTTGTTCAGTTTTTAAACACCTAGCCATTGCTGCGTAGGCCAACAACTTCAGGGAAATAACCACACAACGTATCAAACTGTATTCACCTCACCTTGGGTCCAGATTTACACGTCAGTTGCGGGTTTTTTTTAGAAAATGATTTTCACTGATGATTTCATTTACATGAACATCGCTCCACTTAAAAATAGAAAATGACACACGGTAGTTTCTTTCAATGGGCGCCACCACACATTGATCATGTCAGGCTTCAGTCTATAGCTCAACTTCTGGATTACGAGGAAGGTTGATTGATATCTTGAAATATTAAAGAATGTACTGGCTCCTTCAGTATTTATTTTTGATTAAAAATTATTTGAGTACCGACAGTCTTAAAGCCAGTGAAAGAAAGAGAACACATTTCGGTCGAAAACCTTCTATAAAGTACTGAACGGCACAGTCCAAGGTATCCTCGGAGTCTTAAAATGCATTTCCGATAACTTTCCTTCAAATTTGACGAATAGTTTTCAACAAAAAAAACCGCGAACATACATAGAACCCCCTAATACAATTTTGTTATATGGATAGACATATGCGCCACGTAAGAAACATCTTGGATAAGACAGCGAGCTCTAAGAGAGAACTAATTACTTTCTTGATATCCGAATTTTGGATATAACCTATCCTTCTTAACAAATTTCAACAGTCGGATTAAACGTCTAAAGTAGCAATGCGGCTGAATATTTGGGGTTTTTACAATCGCCATAGCAATCTTCCTTCTAGCTGTACTAGCTCTAAAGAACTGCAAGTGGTCCCAGATCATGATATGCAACGATCTATCAAGTCTTCGTACTTAGGAACATGTCGGAAGGCAGCAGCAACCTGGGAGAAAATGTACTCCTTTGCAAATGAGGGATTAAGCAGAGATGCGCTTTAAGTCAACTACCTTGGAATGATTTCAAAACATAAGCTTGGAACTGTAACCTACAAAAGGCCACGACCACGATAAATACAAGTCGAAGGAAATGTTTGACTAAGCAATACGTAAAACACTCTGCATTAAGCTTCGAGGCAGTAACCGAGTCCCCGAGTTGTACACCTCTCAAATATGGCCCCGAAACTAGTTTAAGTTCACAAACAAAAGTCATGTTCGATACAAGAGCCCTTACTATTGACACCTTTAAGCAACCTTCGCAGATGATGGAGGGCTGCCTTATTGAAGGTGTCGAATGCACATATTTTTCGATTGGAAAGAGTTTAATCTTCCATGCAGAAAACTGTACAGTAAATATTTAAAGGGCTGCCAATTAATTTTCGTTTTACCAAAAGCCATATTACGACCATGAATCGCTGTTTTAATTATTATAATATTACAACCAAACGCCCGCGTGTTTGAGGATTAATTTTGCAAACCACATTATGTGGCAAATTTATCCTTTGGTATGTGGTACACGCAATAAACAACAGCACATGACGATAATACGGGCTTAAAGTATTTCAATTTTGGATAATTTTGGGAATTTTGTGATTCCATTTGGTTTGTATGTCAATCAAAAGAAAACTCCTTCAATCCTCTTTAATTCCAAGATTAAACTAAATGCACCAAGCTTTCTTAAACAACCAACATCCTTCTACCTGTGGCGAATACTGTGAAACACTCTGCTTGTGCATTTCTTGGAAATTCCAAATAATTCGAGATTATATCTGAAGTTGAAAATCCCAATAATACAATCTCCGTGGAGTTACCTACTTCCAACGGATGAGAACTGATTCCACGAAGTTTTCGACTTACTTCACACTTCCGCTCTGTGAATCTGTTCGACTGTCCTGACTGTCAGACTACTTAATAAAAAGGATTTTCTTTCTTTCTTTTAAATCGTCCACAAAATTGTCTATTTTACCGCATCTTCCTTTCAATACGTGGTACCAATACAGCCACTCAATGACGGATAAAATTTACCCAAATAACAGCTCCATGTTTAAACAATTATTCAATATCTCAATAGGGGGATAGCTTCCCACTCAAATTCGCCATCCCCCCTGTAAGATAAAAACGATGATGAGACATTCGACCGTAAGTCGAAAAAAGAAACCAAAAACTTGATTTTTATTCAAGCATCTACTTGAGCTATGCATCGATGATGATCTGCAGACCATGAGTCCTATCTATATCTTTGCATAGAATTACATTATAACCATCCCCCGCACGGTGGGGGCTCCTTCTGATAAATGGACGATGTCATAAAAGACAGTCTTCATTGGCTCTTCACACACAGACGAGGACATTTGTGTGTGCATTATCCTTCGGCTATTATGCAGATAAATACAATATATTTAAGATACTTTTCCGTTGATTTTGCTATCTCCTCCATTCGAGTGGGTGTGTGTTTTTTTTTACTTGTTTTCTTTTTTTTCTCAAGCACTAATCACTGGTATTCATTGATTGCTGTCGGAGCGGATACTTGAACCAAGGTTGGCGTAGAACGAATTTTTATCGAGCGAACCGAAACTAATCATCGAGAGGAAAATAATTCGAAAAGAAGCTGGCAAGACGCGACTGATGTACGGTACTTTTCACATGCACTATCGCGATACGCGGACTTTGAAAGAAACAACAAAAATAAATTTATTTTTATTTTATTTTTTTTTTGGAACCGAAAGAGTTGCAGATACACCGGCAATTGAGAGATTGCAAAATTGGAAAAACTATTTATTTAACGACAGAGTGTCTGTGAGTGTACGGTGCAGGTGCGCATTCAAAGCTACTATCTCGGCCGACACAAATCGACTAAACTGTATACGATGAATGAGTTTTCCGCCTAGCTGTTTGCGAGGATGAAGAGTTCATTTCGTAGCAGAAGAAGCTTTCTCTCAACTGGAATGTGGTGAGCTTTTTATTTGGGGAACTTACATCCTTTTGTGTAGATAAATTGAATGGACCGGATGCGGAGAGATGCTCAACGAACTGAGAACTACCTGATAAGTGTAGTGTCGGAATGGGGGGCGCTTTTTTCATACTAAAAGTGTAAAGTTATTTTTCAGGCTTAGCGCAGCTTTTACCGAGGTTGTCAAAAATGTAGGTGTGACATTTTCAAATTATTATCTATGAATCATGGATAAGATACAGAAAAACAAAAAGCCTGTGCGTCATTAGCGACGGCAAATGAAAGGATATGAAAATCAAATAAATCTGGCGACGAGAATCTGCAATTAGTCATGCAGGAAAGAGGGCGCCAGGGCGACATTCATCAAGTGTGATTTGAGGTCATCAAAGGAAGTGTGCCGTCTCACATGACTCACAGCCTTACAGGGTCGTAAGACAGCAGTCCAAATGAGTATATCCTTTTTGATGAATGCAAGTTGAATTATTTAGCATCATCAGGTACAGTTTATCCTCACAACAGTTTATCGCAGATAATTACAAACCTGCATTTCGATTCGAAACAAGTGCTTTTGTCTACTTTACTCTGTGGGCAATGAGATAGATCTTTTATAGGATACAGCTATAAAATCACAATTTACCGTGGTGCAGTTTCTAGAGTTCTTTTTCGATTCTCTGTGTTGATTAAATTTTCATAGGAGACATCTGCATTGTAAAATGAAGTATTGTCCTTGATTTTTGAAAATCTTTTTAACAAATTCGTAGTAGTTGCGAAAATATTTTTCTTTGTTGTTAACACGAATTGATCCATTTTATGGTTTTTGCGCAAACACTTGAGATCCCATTTTAAAAAGAATCTACCATCCAAAGCGTGTGCTTTAAATTGGGATTTTAATGGTGAAGTTCGTATCGTCCCATGATTTTGTTTAAACTAATAAAAACGATTGAGTGCAAAGCGATACGGTAGGTATTGCATATATAAGGTCCTTCCGATATTGAGGCAGATGTTGGGAGTCCAAAAAATGTGATCATTGGAATTTATTTTCGCAGCTGGAGACAATTTTGGTAAAAAGTACGTTAAAAGATCGGCAAGGCCAAAGAGCTAGAGGAACCAGTGCGCAAGAGGTCAAACCCCAACAATAAAAATTTTGTTCATCCATTGTAAGCTACTCATTGTCAGACCAAAACTAGCTAAAACTAGGGGCGTATTAGGCTTAGAAACATGGGTTGATCTTACAGAAAATAGGTACTCAAGAGCATATATTTTTGCCTCCGTATATAATCGTTAAAAATTCCTTACGAGGGTTTGTAGATTTCATTCTACAATGAACTTCTTAAGTAGGACTACTGTATGCAAGAAATATTGATTTGTATTATAGGGTAGCCAATTTTCTTTAGACCACATCACAAGTGCTACCTATATGTACTACAGATCAGCCTCTAATACTCCTACTGCCACCCAGCACCAGTGTTCGGTCTTCGGATCTACTCCGATTTTGGAAAAAAGAAATCTCCTCCATTGCTCCGCTTGACTAGAAATCTACTGCGATTTTTCGATTTCACGTATTTGAACCTTTAACTAATATTTTTGTTTTTACATTTGAAGAAATAATAATAAGAAAATAATATGGAAAGAACCCTAGAGGGGTTGAATGATATTAATAAAGCATATCTCCTTTTTTATCATACATTTTAAGTTTAATGAATAAATTAAATAACATGAAGGAGATTTTTTTGCAATGAATTTAGGTAATTAAAAGCAAATTTAAAAATAAATTAAATGTTAAAACACGTTTGTTAAATGTCTAATTAAAAAAAGAAATTTATAAACCTTTGTTACAACTAATCAAGTTTTATAAAAATCATTTTGAGTTCTAAATTGTTTGCAAAGTTTTTCTAAAACATGAAATATAATATTTTAGGAATGAAATGAAAGATTCGTGATCTAATTTAATTTTATTTATTTGAATTGTTCAGTTTAAAATTAATTTATTTTATGTTTTTGTTATTAAATACAAACATAATTAAAACAAATAATAAGGACATATTTATTTAAACTCCATCCACAATCTACTCCGCAAAATTTGGATTTACTCCACTTTTTCGAAAAATCTACTACATAAATGGATTGTTAAAGTCCGAACCCTGCCCAGCACTGAAGGAGAAAATGTCGTCTACTGTACAGATTCCTCCGATATTGATGTACTGGCGTAGAATTAGTGCGTACTTCTAGTCTAATTTTTGTTCAAACTTTCATCAATAAAAATTAAATGTGTAGTGTCTTTGTAGTGAAAAGATTTAAAATTTACGTATAATTTGCTACAGCGCCATACTTATTAGCGTATTAAATAAGGTTTTGTGTTTGCTTTTAAATGACACCTCGAAGCACGCATTCGCTGGGGTCAAAAACGACCGTCAGCTACCGCGCATATAGAGTAACCCAAATCACTTGCATTTAAGTTACATAAGAAAAACTGGTGTTCTTACGGAGTCAGACATCGAGTAATTGGGAGCGGCCTGGTAAAATCTGTCAGCAGTTAGTAGAGATGGACTATATGTATACAAAGGCAGGTAACAATTGAAATCATCCCCTCTATTTTATACTAAATGCAACCACAAACATTAGTTCGTACCAGAAGTATAGATGTGATCAATAATTTGCCCCCCATACAAACTTTCATCCCCTTCAAGTCCTTAATAAAGCGACAACAAGATGGTCCCAATTAAAAGGGCATAAGGTTTCAAAGCCACAATTGCATATTTTTAATCGGAAGAAGACTGAACAACTTATCAATTTCAGCAGAACAAAGTTGAGAACAACGATAGGAATACTCTCCGGGCATTGCCTTCTTAGGAAGCATGCTATGAGACTAGGCTTAGCTGATACGGATATCACACACCTTCTTTGTGAATGTCAAGAAATTGCTTGGAGTAGAAGAAAGTACCTCGGCATGTACTTCTTTAATAACTTGGAAGAGGTTGGTTCCTCAAATAGTATTGAGGCCATACTTAAATTTTGTAGGGAAATCGAATGCTTAAATGAATTGGTTTAGGTCCGTAATGGTTTTAACCGTAATGGTTCCCTGGGGATGGCGATGGGCCCGATATGGAGCCTGGTATTTTTTGACGATCTCACAACCCCCATCAACCTAACCTAACCTAACCTAACTTTTGTTTTCGCGACAAAAAGTAGCCTATGTCCCTTTCCAAAGTCCCATCTATCACCATTTTAAAATTCATTTAAATTGGTTAAGCGGTTTCGGCGTGAAACGGTAACAGAGTCACTTTGCATTTACTATATTAGTATTGATTCGAAGAAAAATGTTACCAGACAAAATGAGAATAAAAAAAAACACGAATTGTGTAGGTAACCTATTATAGTTTGCAGTTGTTTCTTCAATAGAGATAGTTGGGTTCTCGGCAGATTTTTTTACTTAAAAACACATAAAGAATAAATAAAATAAAAAAATAAATATTTTGGCGCGACAGGTCTATGGGACCCAAGACCTAGCTTCTCACAACCATTCGTTTTGTGTGGGTTTTCAATTTTTGGGACGAATGGAAGGGATCTACAATTTTACGCCGAGTCCAAACGGCTAATTGAGAAGCTCATTCATGACAGTTTTACTCTCGGATGTTTGTCAGACGTTCGCGAGAGGTGGCGCAGTGGAAAATAACCTTAAGAAGTAATTTGGCCCTTTCGGGATTCGAACCTGGAACCCCTCGCTTAATACACTACCACTAATCCACTGCGCCGACACACATAAAGAGCGATTGTCAATTCACAAATTTAACTCTCTTAACATGTTTATGAACTGCCTTTGTAACAGGCTAAAGGCATTATTTTGATCACAACAATATAGTTCTTGTGATTTCCCAAGTAACAAGTACTGACGCATTCGAATGATACACACTGAAAAATATCCCCGACAGTCTTTGTAGGATTAATTTTTTAATCGTTTTCTTAATTCTCCCTACAGTTACCAATCCCAATACCAGTCCCATTGCCTACAGCTTCTCATTCAGGTTAAAGATGTTTACACCACAAAAGTGCGAGAGCTAAACCAAAAAGCTCTTTAAGGACACTCCATTCATTTCCATGCCAGTGCTTTCGACCTCAATGAAATTGTTCATTCCATTGGAAGGTGAGAAAATTCATTCATATCGAACAGGGCTGATAAGGATGAACCTGGCCATTATCAATAGGGCTATGTTTCGTGCGCAGGGACACTTGCACCCAATCTGTTTTCACACACACACACACACACATACATATACAATATACTACATGCTTGCCAAAGGACTTTACGCCCCCATCCCATTCGTAACCTGCCAAATACATTTTTATTTAGCCGACGTTATCGGAACGTTTTAGATCTCTTATCCTGGGACTGAGCCGGAACACACAATAGTTCCACCGAAAGTTGATTGCTTTCACTTTTTATTTTCGTTCCAACATCGTGTATGCTTGCGTATATACCTTTCGCATGAAAATTGGCTACACGACGTAGACTAATGAAATGTGAAAGGAAGTCAAAATGAATTAGTTGCGATTCGCATGGGAAAATAAAACAGAAAACCAACAGGGTGGTGTGAGAGCAACGTCTTAATTGGTTTATAAAGAGGTTTTGGAGGGCGACGAAAGTCGGTGCTCCCTCATCAAAACTGCCCTTTCAACCTGGGTTCTAATCGCCGCATCCACCACTGACCTGGGAATAGAGAAGAGATGACGCCCGCACCCACCCTCTGACACATGGGGTTACACCAGTACACACACTTAAACGCTCAACAAATCGACGGCAATCAAAGTTGTTGTATTTGTCCCGCTGATGCTATTTAATATAAAAGAGTGTGCCGTCGCAATTTTATGGTGTCACATCAGCCGCAAGAGGCAATTACGTGTCATGTGGTGGCACATCCTACACTGTCAGGACCATACACAGCAGTAAATAATGTGCTTTCTGTGTGAGGACTCATATTTATCTTAAGGGGTATCGTCGTCATCGTCGCTGTTGTTGTTGTTGTTGATTGTTAGTGGTGATGATACCGCACAGTGGGACATTTGAATTGGAAAGAGGATGCCCGAGTCAATTGCTGTATGATAAATGTGTTGCATGAGTTATGGAGCTGGATTTTGAAAAAGCACTGATTCGCTTTCGGTGGTCCGTTGGTCCTTTTTCAACATTCTCCCTTTATGACGGGGCAATATCAAAGTTTATGTCTTATGTCTTAAATCGAACTGATATTACCTTGAATCTGGAAGGACTTTATGGCCTAATTTGGGAGAATTATTTTTATGGGGTTATAAAGTGAGTTTGTGACATGTCACATGTGCAGTTTTTGATGTGAAACATCTTATGGCGCGACTTGGGAGTAAAATCGATTCATGAAAGCGGAAATGACCAAGCGGAAGTGCGAGACGGAAATTGGCCTGTCGCCATCGCTATGCCGCCGCCTAAAACTCCTTAACCACTCAACCGATTCGAATGAAATTTTGTGGGTGGGTATGGTTGGTTGTTACTTGATGGATAGGATAGTCTTGGACCCGATAGGTGGCGCTGTAGTCGATCTTCTTAACCACTCAACCGATTCGAATGAAATTTTGTGGGTGGGTATGGTTGGTTGTTACTTGATGGACAGAATTGTTTTGGACCCGATAGGTGGCGCTGTAGTCGATCTTCTTAACCACTCAACCGACTTCAATGAAAATTTGTGGGTGGGTATGGTTGGTTGTTAGTTGATGGATAGGATAGTTTTGGACCCGATAGGTGGCGCTGTAGTCGATCTTCTTAACCACTCAACCGATTTCAATGAAAATTTGTGGGTGGGTATGGTTGGTTGTTAGTTGATGGATAGGATAGTTTTGGACCCGATAGGTGGCGCTGTTGTCGATCTTCTTAACCACTCAACCGATTTCAATGAAAATTTGTGGGTGGGTATGGTTGGTTGTAACTTGATGGACAGAATTGTTTTGGACCCGATAGGTGGCGCTGTAGTCGATCTTCTTAACCACTCAACCGATTTCAATGAAAATTTGTGGGTGGGTATGGTTGGTTGTAACTTGATGGACAGAATTGTTTTGGACCCGATAGGTGGCGCTGTAGTCGATCTTCTTAACCACTTAACCGATTTCAATGAAAATTTGTGGGTGGGTATGGTTGGTTGTAACTTGATGGACAGAATTGTTTTGGACCCGATAGGTGGCGCTGTAGTCGATCTTCTTAACCACTCAACCGATTTCAATGAAAATTTGTGGGTGGGTATGGTTGGTTGTAACTTGATGGACAGAATTGTTTTGGATCCGATAGGTGGCGCTGTAGTCGATCTTCTTAACCACTCAACCGATTTCAATGAAAATTTGTGGGTGGGTATGGTTGGTTGTAACTTGATGGACAGAATTGTTTCGGACCCGATAGGTGGCGCTGTAGTCGATCTTCTTAACCACTCAACCGATTTCAATGAAAATTTGTGGGTGGGTATGGTTGGTTGTTAGTTGATGGATAGGATAGTTTTGGACCCGATAGGTGGCGCTGTTGTCGATCTTCTTAACCACTCAACCGATTTCAATAAAAATTTGTGGGTGGGTATGGTTGGTTGTAACTTGATGGACAGAATTGTTTTGGACCCGATAGGTGGCGCTGTAGTCGATCTTCTTAACCACTCAACCGATTTCAATGAAAATTTGTGGGTGGGTATGGTTGGTTGTTACTTGATGGATAGGATAGTTTTGGACCCGATAGGTGGCGCTGTAGTCGATCTTTTTAACCACTCAACCGATTTCAATGAAAATTTGTGGGTGGGTATGGTTGGTTGTTACTTGATGGATAGGATAGTTTTGGACCCGATAGGTGGCGCTGTAGTCGATCTTCTTAACCACTCAACCGATTTCAATGAAAATTTGTGGGTGGGTATGGTTGGTTGTTAGTTGATGGATAGGATAGTTTTGGACCCGATAGGTGGCGCTGTTGTCGATCTTTTTAACCACTTAACCGATTTCAATGAAAATTTGTGGGTGGGTATGGTTGGTTGTTATTCGATGGATAGGATAGTTTTGGACCCGATAGGTGGCGCTGTTGTTGATCTTCTTAACCACTCAACCAATTTTAATGAGATTTTGTTGGTTTGTATGGTTGTTGGAAAGATATATTTTTAAAATTTTTTCAACTGAATTCTCAAAGTGAATAAGAAGCTAGGTTTTACACACACACTAAACTACTGAATCATTTGACGATATGAAAACAAAATGTAAACAAAAACTCTCGACATAGAAATAGAAAACTTTGGATTGGATTGTGTTATGAAAACTTTTTAAATTAATGAGCATAATTATCTTCTGCGCTGAATTAAGATTATAATATTATAACGATTTGGTTTTTAAATTAAATTTCTTAATGAAATTCAACTACATACAATCAATTTAACATCCACATTTAGAGAAAAAAGTTTCACATCTGGCGTGTGGTCACAAGCACGCTCTCTGTTTTTTTCTTTTTTTTTGTGCTGATGTACCATTTTAGGAAGGAATCCGCGAAGTGATTTGGAAGACAATTACTTATACTTCTTATATTGAGTTAAATGCAATAAAAGCGCTTACAGCTTTTGCACCCATGGGTGGACAAGTACTTGATTAACCATGTTCTGTTTATCAGCGAGCCTGCGGAGTTAGTGTTCAGGTTTCAGGTATACAGGTTTTGCAAAAATACTGAAATCAACAGTCGTCTAAATTATCCACATAACCATTTTAGTAACAGTCGTTTAAGCCCACTTCGTGAAAAGGATGCAGAACTGTGACATCAACTATTTCTTGAGAAAGTGTAATATGGACATCATGTGATTAACTGCTGGCATGTTAACGAATCACTTTAATCACAAACTTTAACGAGACTAAGACTAATCTGGGCGCATGACCCCATAGAGAAAGGGGACGACGCGGAAGGATCGTTTGTGCGCAAGCCTTGCCCAGCCAAATGAGCATAATCTCAAATGCGACGCAGAATCCCAACACTTTCATTTATTAGGACAGCCGGTGAGTACATCGTACACGACATCACGTTCGGGAACGACCTTGGGCTTGTGCAATGTAACAATAGCAAATACTGAGTGCCCACATTTTCAGTTACTCAAAGTAGTGTTACTTCACTTGTAGAATTTAGATGAACGCTTATTGCCTCAACACATACAGGACCCAGTGACGAATGTTTAACCCCCCGGGTAAAAGTTCTCCTATTACCAAATTTGTTTACCGCAAGCAAACTCGCAATGCGTATACAAATATTAAAAACATGATGAGATGATAAGCAACAAGAGTATCTCTTGAAATCGATTTACCTATTTAATGATTTTCAAAAATATATACACAACTCGACGAGCGTATGTAATCAAAGTTTACAAGTTCAAAGAATGTCTGTAACACGGAAATAGTCAACTGCTGATCTTGTTGACTATGCTTGTACATAAATTTAGCGTGCACCTGAAAGACTTGTCGACTACTCGATTTCTGTTATATATAGACAGTTGATAAACGTTGACAAAAATGTCTGGCTTTGGTTGCTTTTAACTTAACTAAAACTCAAAGACGATCCCCATCTTAACATAAAAATTTGGAGCAACAGTCCCATATTGGCAAGTCTAGCTTCTCGCAATCGCAACCATTCATGTTTTGAGTTTTGTTTTTGTTATTTTTCAGACGAACGTTAGAAATCTAGAATCGTATGCCCAAAACACATGTGCAGAATTCACTGAGCAGCAAGATTAGAAAAAAAATGTTTATATGCATGTAGGCGCACGAAAACTGCAATATGTGTATATCTAAATTTTCTGTAAAATTCAAAAATACCACAACACAAAAGAAAATAAATTTAAAATTTAAGCATTTGGCATCATCGGCTTTTGACATTTCAATCGTGTATGTATTAGAGTATTGAATTTGTTTGGTAAAATTAATTTCTCTATAACGAAGTAAGTTGTCAATTTTATTGAATTTCTCAATTTTTATTTTGAACGCCTTTAATAGCAAACCAATTCCTAAAACCAGATCATCTGCTAAGTCGACGAGTGACAGTAGCCATTATCCGGTGCAATATATGTCAAACAGTTTTCTGCACATTTGTTTTACTTGCAGTGTTTTGGGGACTGTCAAATTCGAGCGGCAAAGGTTTTAAGCTATGTTTTTCAGACGTTCACAGGTCCTATGAAACAAAATTTTTTAAATGTCACTGCATTTCATCTGTCTATATTCTACTATTTTGATAAGATATACCAACCATGAAAACCTGTTTAATTTATTAGAAGTTGTAAAAGTAAAGCGAAAAGGCTTACTTTTTTATTTTTGTTACAATTTTGATATTTCTTTTAAATATATAAAAAAATATTATATTTTTATATGGGACAATTTATTTATAGAGTTCATTTTTACAAAATCTAAAGATTATTTATTTTAGGAAATCTCATAGTGGCACTGGCAACTTACAAAATGGCAAGTTTCTAGGGGCGCAGTTAAGAACTAAAGTGAGAAACAGATAATCACAGCAACAAAAACAGTTGTAACAACATAAGTCATAATAAATGGTAATATAAAATTATCAGTAGACACATCGTTGCCAGGTTATTTTGTTTATTTCTGCCAATTTCTTCTAATTTCTAAATAATTTTTAAACTGTTGATAATAATTGTTTAAGGAAAAACTGAAAAAGACGCTTTTTGGGGCCATTTGCCCAACAACATTATTATGCCCAAAATACATTTGCAGAATTTCTGGACGCAGTGAAGCACGCATAACAGTAAGCAAGACACACGAGCAGAACTTTTGTTTGACGTTATTGCAGTGAAATAAATCATACAATAGTGAAACGTCATTCTTTTGTTTCCAGCTGTGGTATTAAGTGAAATTTCTTTCATTTTTTGTATCCTTCACATAACTGTTTCTGTAATATTTGTTACGTTTAATATAAAACATGTAATTTTCCTTCACGAAATCTATTATTTTTTTCTTCATTTCGTCAGTCAGCCAGTGTTATTTGTACGCAAAACATTTGAATTCGAAATTTATTTAAACGTGTGTATTCTACACTGCAGGAAAAATTCTGCACATGTGTTTTGGGCATAAAAGTACTATTTAAAGAAAATTAATATTTGAATTAAAAATTGTATAAAAAACAGGAATGTTCCTCAGCGTTTATAACAAATATTTACATGATGCAACAAATATTTACATTTGATCGTCCTATCTGCGGATACTTTATTTCATACATCTACACAACACAGTACCTATCTGCAGTATTGCCTTTATTGTTGGTAAAAGAGCAAGAATTTTTCTAAAAATTCCTTCTTCAAAAATTTCTGATTGAAAAACAAAAAAAAAAACATTCACTGAAGAAAAAAATAGAGGCATCAGTCTCCTTAACACTGCATATAAGATCATATCTGCTATACTGTGTGAACGCCTTAAACCATTCGTCAACGATCTGATAGGTCCCTATCAGTGCGGTTTTAGGCCCGGAAAGTCCACAACCGACCAAATTTTCACACTACGGCAGATCCTGGAGAAAACCCAAGAAGTCCAAATCGATACCCACCATCTGTTCATCGATTTTAAGGCCGCATATGACAGCATTTATAGAGACGAGCTATACAGAGCCATGTCTAGTTTTGGCATCCCTGCCAAACTCGTCAGATTGTGCAGAATGACGATGGAGAACGCTCGCTGCTCCATTAAGGTCGGAAACAATCTCACCGAGACCTTTGATGTCAAAAAAGGATTTAGACAAGGTGATGCGCTGTTATGTGACTTCTTTAACATCATTCTTGAGAAAATTGTGCGCAACTCACAAGCCAATACCAGAGGCACAATTTTCCAAAAGTCTGTGCAACTGCTTGCATACGCGGACGATATTGACATTATTGGCAGAACACAGCGAGCTGTCACTGGCGCGTTTGCAAGTATCAGTACGGAAGCGGCAAAAATGGGTTTAGTGGTAAACGAGGGCAAAACAAAATATATGCTGTCAACAAGAAGGGACACACAACATCGACGAATCGGACAGAACGTCACAGTAGACAGCTATAATTTTGAGGTAGTTAGGGACTTTGTCTACCTCGGCTCCGCTATAAACTCTGATAATGACACCACAGCAGAAATCAAACGAAGAATTACACTTGCCAATCGCTGTTTCTTTGGACTAAGACGGCAATTGACTAGTAAGGCCTTGTCAAGAAACACTAAGTCGATTCTATATAAGACCCTCATCATCCCAGTCCTGCTCTATGGCGCAGAAGCATGGACCCTAACAAAGGCGGATGAAGATCTTCTTGGCCGTTTCGAACGCAAGATTCTTCGAGTGATTTTTGGTCCCGTTTGCGTTGACGGGCTTTGGAGGAGAAGATTTAACAGCGAACTCTACGAGCTGTACAACGACACCGACCTGGTCAGAAAAATACGCATCTGTCGTCTAAGATGGCTAGGACATGTAGAGCGAATGGACACCAACGCTCCGGCCCGAAGAGTCTTCGATTCCAACCCAGAGGGACAACGCAGTAGAGGAAGACCTCGCCTTAGGTGGCGCGCACAAGTGGAAGGGGACCTCAACCAACTTGGAGTGCGCAACTGGAGGCAGTTAGCAAAAGATCGCGCTAACTGGAGAGGCGTATTGGTTGAGGCCCAGGTCCACCCCGGACTGTAGCGCCACCTTAAGTAAGAAGAAAAAACATGTCACCAATCATGTCAGTTTAAAGTTTGAGAGTAATAAATGTAGCTCCTTTCAAATCTTTTGCATTTTTGCAAATAAACATGTTACTTTTTTATAGTTTTGGCGAAAGTTTATCAATTAATCAATTAATAATTTAATGAGTGTGATATTCTTAAGGATCTTCATAAAATATCAAACTAAGGAAAATCGAAAAAATGGTAAATTTTTCCGACTCCACTGTTCACTATGTTTACTATTCGCACCATCCGATCCCCACGTATAGCACTATACCCATCAACTTATCTCTGCACACGCTGGCAAGTGTGGGGAGGGAGGTTAAAAATTCGTTGGGTACACTCGATAAAGTTCAGAAAAGGTGGCATCACACGTATAACGTATATACTTGTGTACAAATGTTTACTACAGTTAAGCACCAAGAACGTTTGGAATTTTCATGATGAGATAGTGAAACGAACTGTTACAAATCATATAACACGCCGAGTGCGGGTGCAGAGGGGATAAGTATGTGCCGCAGGTGGTAGGGATAAGGACCGGTGGATGGCGTGCGGACGTCAACGTCGACGTAAGAGTATTTACCTCGAAATAAAATTTAACATTCTAAATTGGTTTCTGTTGAAATTGTCTGCTGTGACATTGTTTGAATCTAAGGCAGGAACATTCATTACATATTTTTAACAAGGCAGACTTGTTGTATGAGAGGCGCGAAAGAGATAATAATATCATGTTTACATTCTTGTTCTGATTCATTGGAAATTGCCTACACTATTTGAGTTGGAAACATGCGACGTAAATTGGATGCTGGATAAGGATAAGGACGTGTGTTAAGGTCACGTGCAGGATTCGTGTGAATGAGCGGCCGTGGTGTAAGTCGTTGTGATGTAAGTGTCCCCCCATGAAGAGTGGAGAGGTACTCATATTTTTTATCAGCTACTGACCTCGTAATTCGTAACTAACTTACAATATTTCGGCAACAACTGCAGAAAGTGGAACGCATATAGGAAGTATATGCTCTAAAGATACACCGATGACTTGGTCATCATTATAAGCGGAAAAGAGGAAAACGAAGAAAGAACACGAGTGAATGCAAAACGCATTTAAGATAGTCCTAGATTGGTGTTCAAAGGAGCTTCACAGTAAGTGATGGAGTGATTTTAAATAAGAGACTAAGTTGGAACTCTCATATAAAAAACAAACTCAAAAGAAGGTATCTATCAGATCTTTGAGGGCTACGATGATGGTCAGGTCCAACATCACTTATAATTTCATAGCATGGTGTAACAATACCACACAGAAAACTGCCATCTTAAAGCTCAACAAGATACAGCGACTGGCGTTTCTAGAGCTATGCGGACCTGCCCTACAGCTGCTTTACTTCTAATTGTACTTACACCCACCCAAAGTGCCAAAAAGCAGCTCAGTTAATTTAAAATAATTGAAAGACAAAGATAGACCTCCTTCTTTCGGAAGTCACAGAACTTGATCTGTTCGGTCACAGAACACCCCCCAAAACATTACGTTTCAACAGAAAATTCTCCACGAAGATCACTGAGGGAGAAAAATTGACTAAGGGATTGGAGCCGGTCGAACTAAACCAATTAGGAAAATCTCATGCGAACTTCGGGCAGAGCTCCATGCCATTGAAAAACGTACAAATGTCATCTAGAACTCAGCTATTAAAGGCGCAAATATCCATATATTCACAGATGGTCAAGCAGCTTTAAATAACCTTAGCTCACCCACCATTGGCTCCAAATTAGTCTTGCACTGCTTCAATACTCTTTTAATCAAAATATGTTGGGTTCCGGGCCCCGAGGTAATCGAAGGTAACGAAAAAATGGCCAAAAGAGGTTCAAAAACACCCTTCACACGACTTGAACCCCACTGCGCAGTCTCCAAATCAAGTAAACCTTGCTGGAAGCCCAAAAATTTTAGCATCCCAGGCAAAAATAGTTATCCAACCCTTTAATAATAATGCCAAAAATACTTTAAATCTACGCAGGCACGATATCAAAATCTTAGTTGACTACCTAACAGGGCACCACAGTTTGCGACATCACACAAATAAATAATAAGACCAAAATTCCTGTGCTGATTGTATCATTAGCTACATTAGAAAAGTAGAAACTCTAAAAGCCTCTGATCCTGTGGTACAATAGATCTATCTATTCAGGTCGACGTGCCTTATTTTAACGGCGAGTCAGAATTCAAACAAAAAAAAAATAACTTCCATCACAGCTTCTATCTGACCAACGACACAAAATGAAAATGAATAATTGAAAAGGTTATTTTGGTACAATCGAAATCGACTGCCGTAAACCTTCTTAGTGCCGCATAACTTTCTCTCTCCTTTAATCATTTTCATACAGATGCACTACCTAGAAAGATACACTGCAAAACCGGCAACAACAACGAATATAATCAATAAACGTATTCCCCAAAGAGTTGTTTATGACTATTTGTTACCTCTACAAATACAAGTGAAATGGGGAAGCTGTCCAGGTCCACTGATGGTACTCTGGTCTGAAATGAATTTCCTATGAAAAATTCAGCAAGAAATTAGTATCCAAGTATAGAATGTGTGTACGGACGGATGTTGATTCTAAACACAAGTATCAAATGCCTTGACATGACATCGACTGTATGTGTAGTGTGTGCGTGAGGAAAAAAATTCAAAAATGTTTGAGCATTTTTTTGCGCAAAAAATATTCTTACAGTCCCCCTGGACATGAAATGACAATTTGCACTTAATCGTTTGTATATGTATTCACAGCACAGATATGTCGCTTTTTGTCTTGAGATCGCACACACTATCTGTCTGTTTATAAACTCATGTATACCAACTGACATGTTCAGCATGCAGATACAAGTTGAAAAATCTCTGCAGATGTCATTTGAATGTTTAGCTTGACACTTTGTTTCTGGCCAATTATGCCATTCCAGTGAGGAAGTAGGTTGAAGTGGACACATTTTTTTTTATAATGTCAACTTGAATCGTTGGCCTCTTTCTGCATTTAAAATAATCGAAGTGTGAAGTAAAAGATATTTCGTTTCGTTCATTATTTGCTGACATATAAAAAGATAAGTGTGACAAGGCAAAAGAACTCTTGATATTTCGTTTTTCCCCTCGACTGAGTTTTGGCCTCAGAGAATTTGCGTAGAGAATGTGATTGCTGTTGATGTAGGTTTCCAAGCCATGTGCTCGTTTAATGAAGCATGCATCTCTAATTCTAGAGGTATTTCAGTAGATAAATGGGCAATAAAACTATTTCTCGTACATTTAAAATTTTTTTTAAAGGGTACAACAGCCTGAAAGTCTGCAAGAGCTTCGGATAAACTGGTATATTTTGAGTGTGTCTTCGATATTAGGAGTGTGTTTGGGATAAGGCATAGTAGAATCTTCAACACTACACTCTGAAACTCACAGCAGATATTTATTCCAAGTAGAAGTTACATACCTTGAAGTAACTCAAGTTTAACTTTTACCGGTAGGGGGATCGTGATGTGGTGCTCGGGCCTTAGTTTTTTAATTAAAATCATAAATTAACACATTAATTGAAATATTTTATTCCTCTAGTCTAGGCTGATTGACCACTTGCCTTTTTAACATTTAAAATTCGCTTGGGACAAATATAAAAATAAGACTGGCTGCAAAAGAGAAATTTTGTAAGACTCTCGAATAAAAATGGAGTCGGTTGAAGTCTCCTCATCTCTCGCCAACATTTGACAAACGAGAGTGAGTCGTATAAATAAAAACTAGCATTTGCTTTGAGTAAAAGGTTGTAGGAAAGTAAAAACACTAAGCAATTGCTTTGAATCGGTATGAGTAAAAAATCGTACTCTGCTAAAGTAAGAAAAATCTAACACAACAAGAACAACTTGCGCAACAAAACTTGCCTTGCAGTTCCTGTCAAACCAGACCCTAATTTTTAAATTAGGAAAATTCATCAAAAGCAAACGAAATTAATAAAATGTGCTGCAATATGCATGCATTCTACAGCTAATGCATCCAACTCTTACTTTCGACGAGTGTGCACCGAGCTGTATGTATATTTGTGCGTACCCCAAGTACCCAACAACAGCTGCCCCAGTCAAGTTTTGCTTTGGCGCTGTCTGGTATATTTATGCAGCAGTAGTTGATGTTGCTATAGGATTCGAGTGCAACGATTTGCAGAACTATACGAACATTTTTCTGGCGCTGCAACAGAAGTGACGTAATCTTCATGTTCTTAAAATATACATACAAATGATGTCGCAATGTTCGTAAGCTAATATCAAAACCTATTACTATCCCCATCAACCGATTTCAATAAAATTTGGTGGATGGTTATGGTTGATTCAAACTCAAACTTAAAAAAAAGTATAGATTTGGACCTTAGTTGATGCTTCAACTTAATTTTTGAAGGGAATGTTTTTACGGGCGCTTCTACTGCGCTGTACTAAGATTACCGCATTATGAAGATTTGTTTTTTAACCTAAAATTATTGTAATGTTATAATGATATGTAACAGGTAGGTATCCACATTTACCGAGAGAATTTTCACTTATGTCGTTTTCCATTGGGCAAAAAGAAGCGTCCGGGAGAGTCCGGAATCGAAAAAATCACTTCTGAAACCGTTCCTTTCGCACAAAAAATACTCTTCTGGTGATTCTGAGAAGAGAAACTCGCTTCTCGATTTGAAGTCAGAATCCACTCAAGAAGCACTAACACAATTGTAATTTGCGTATTTTACACAGGCCAGGTGACAGCAGCCATAGACGATTTTTTGGCGTTTTACCAATATCGTCGTGAATTCAACCAGAAGCAGTTTTCTTGTTCCATTGGATTTCGGAATGAGCGAATCCCCGAGTGAAACCAATGGAAAACGACATTATGGTGTGTGGTTACAAGCGCACTTTTTTTTTGTGTGGAAGGACGTAGGTAGGTATACCTTCCTAGACCTACCAAGGGGAGCTGATTCTTTTCTTTGAAAACGGCGTATTACGTGTCTTTGTGCGTTATTTCATGTGCGGACAGTAAGTTACTGAAATATTCAGGCATATTTATAAAAAAATAAATGTTGGTATGTTTGCCTGTTTCTATGTACCTACCTAAGCTGTTTACTCCTAAACCACCAAAACGATTGCACTTAAATACGCACATTCTTCGGTATTGACCCGGGAGCGGGAGTGTTCCTGTTTAATCCACTTTTCTTTCCAAACCATATTTGTGGATACTTATGGGAACTAATATTGTCGCGTTGCATAAACAAAGAACTTTGTAAACAAAAATAAGCGGAGAATGGCACTTCCCATCTAACAAAATTATTTAAAATCTTTATTAGGAAATCTATGACAGATTGAGCATTGCAATTTGGTAGAAGGCATTGTACCTCCCATTAAAAAAATCACATTGCTAAGTGTAGGCGGGACTTAATACGAAAGGCACGGCGCACGGGCAACGCCGGGTGCATACCGCTAGTAGATTATATTTAATTAACTTAAAAATTCTGATTTTATAAAAACGCGTGGGATTGAAAGATGACTACTCGCCTCGCTGTCAAGGAAGAAAGAGACCCGAAAAGGTCATTTTGACAGCTGTAACAAAGATGATTGACCGTTGACGTAGAGAAGAACTCGCTGTTGTTGTGGTTCTGTTACGTGTTGATTCGCCACATAAAATATTTAGCAAAGGTTGAGTCAATAGCAGGCTTGGATTTTCGTAGCAATTGCTACGTTTTATTCAAGCTGAAGTCAAATCAGTGCTTCGATTTTGACATTTCTTTTCAATAAAATATTCCCGAGAAAGCCATTTAGTTCGGTGTACATCTAAAAAATTAAGGCTCTCACAAACGAATGGTTGTGAGAAGCTAGGCCTCCCATAGACCGGTTGCGACATCTATTTATTTATTGCAGTAGCTGAGGCTGTGTCAAAGGGCTCTGCCCAAAGCGTCTAATATGGAAGCGGCCGTCAAATTTACACCTCAAAACGCCGCCTTTACCCTCACCAAACTTGGTGTTGCTTACAGAAACCCAACCTGTTATAACTTACCCTTCTTCACATTTTTAAATACATACGTACATAAAACTTAATACAGAAAAAAACACGACTTACCTGCATATAGAAGTGGCAGTATATTAAAGATGATAATAAGTGGAAGAATAGCACGGGTAAACCTCTGGACATCTGCGAATGCAGTTGTCGCATTCTCGCTAAGTTTTCGGCAGAATCTTCTATTGGCATCGACTGGTGTCGCGGCCGCGGTGAATAACCTTGATTTTGTCGAATTGTTGGTGTTGACGCTGTGGTTGGTGCAAATGTTGCTGGTGTTGGTGCTGCATTTAGACCATTTGCCCGTGTCGCGTTTCTGGCAGTCGAAATTGTATAATTTCGTCGTTCGTTGTTGTTGTTGTTGTAGTTGCTGTTGTGGAAAGTGTTGCTGTTCACTTTTTGTTGCACATCTTCGTTCTTTGTTGCAGCAATATTGTTGTTTGGAAGATAATCGTGATAATGTTGTTGGTTTTTGTGTTGCTGTAGTTGCTGTTGTTGTTGTTGCGGTTGACCCTGATGTAGTTGATTGCAATAATAAGGACGATGAGGAATCACTGGTTGATGTGGCGTTTGATGATTGTAACCGCTTCGCATTCGAGTTGCATTGCTCGTAATTATCGAATGTTGCCGACGATAGTGTAACTCCGTTTTTGCAACATTCAGGCGATTTTGATTTTTGGCAGGTATTTGGCTTGCATTTGCACAATGGACAGCTTCCATTAGATATGGAAAGACTGTCTTTCCTATAGAAATCAATTCGCTTTTGAAGGAAACACGTTTGATCAATGCCCGCAATGACGACACTCGTGTTGCTGGTGGCATTGTTTTGGCAGCATGTAGCACAGTTTTTCTTTTTTCTAGTTGTGGTAGTAGCGGTTGTTGTTGTTGTTGTTGGTGTAGCGTAACTAGTTTCCCCTTCAACTGTGGCAGCGATGAAATTGGCCAAATCTGTGGCACTTTCGCCGTCACAAAGAAACATCCCCTCCACTGGCCGCAGCTGCAGTGCATCACCATCCCCTTTCGCCTTCGACGTATCACCCCTGGATTGCTTGTGATGGCTCCCTGTAATAAAAGTGTCAATTCTTTGCGGAATACTAGAAGTGTGCTGTCCCGCAAATTCATTGTTAGAATTTCCAATACCATCGTTAGAAAACTCAAGAGGAGGACACGATGGCGGTGGTGATGATTGTGGTTGTGGTTGTGGTGAAGACGATGATGATGATAACTGCGACGGAAGGGCTGAGCACATTTTGTATTGGAAGTGATTGTTTTCTTTGCCATTGTGGCCCATGTGATTGTGTTGCTGTGGCATCGTCGGCATCGTCCTCGTTGTTGCTCCTGCAGTGACGCAGCTTTTCGCTGATGCTGTGGAAGACGAGCGGCATTTATGACGGTGCTCGGGTATAGTCCCAGGATAGGCGACAAGGGAAACTTCACAATCATCGAGAGCATTGGCAGTAATGGCAGCAGGAGAGGCATCATCTTTTGGCGTAGGGCTTTCGTCTTTTGGAAAATTGAAAATATCCTTCCACCGCGAGCATGTTTTCTGCGTCGAAATATGATCTTTTGTGGTGGTATCCTTTTCTTCGATGTTTTTCTCGTCTGTGTTGCTGTTGCTGTCGCCTTCGTCAGTGGTTTTGCTGGAGGAGGAGGCAGATGGCTGTTGACTCGCAGTCCGTGTCGTCGTCGTCGTCCCCTTTGGAACACTCTTCTCGATGTTGTTGGTAGGAAGGCTTTTGTGGTGTTGCAGCTGGTGCCAGGAATCTGTGGTGTTGCTTTTGTTGCTGTTATTCGTATCGCTATTCGTTGACTGAAAGCAGTAGAAGTGTTCGGTAAGCTTTGAAAGTGTGCTATTATTTTGCGGCAGCTCTTGGAGTTGCTTGCGAGGAATGGTAATCGGCTGCGGCCCTTGTAGAACGGGTTTACTACGTTGATGATGGAATTTTGATTGGTTTTCCTGTTGACTTTTGTTGTCCTTTGTGTAATACAATTGTAGTATCTGTGCTGAGGCCATGTTGTGCCCTAGAAGGAAAAGGAAACAACACGAATAAGAAAACATCAATAGAGCGCCTTAAGCGGGTACTTTAAGTGGGGGGCTAACGAGAAATCAAATTCATTGTTATGGCAGTGGTTTTGGAGAGCCAACATGCCAAATATTTTCAAAGGAACTTAGAGGGATCGTAGGTACGTTTGAGGATGGGACGGAAACACATTGCTTCTTCTTCCTAGTGGCATCTGCATAGCGGGTGTGTGAGATAATGATGTGAGTAGTTTCGGCGAGAGCACTATGAATATGGATAATATTCACATCGTCGGTTCCTCCAATCATGCTGCACAGAGATTGACAAACGAAACTGTTTGGTCTTGTAAACGAGGGCAAGTCCGGTCAAGCAACAAACATATGTCCAAAGTGTAGGACAAAACGTCACTACTGAAAGCAGCAACCTCGCGGTAAACATTAGGTCTGTTCCTTTACTTTTGTAGTAAAAATGGAAAAGATTGTCAAAATGCCTGTGGAGGGGATGAACTCTCTCTCAAAAAGGGAAAGTTACGCAAAAGTTAAGGAACGCTTTTGTAGTAACCTGTGAAATATGACAGTTGCAAATATTCCACCCAAATGCTAAATAGAACAACAAATTCAAATCAGCTGTAAATTTTCAGGCAACTGACAGATGTTTCAATCCTTACGCAAAGAAATTTGTTGAGTAAAAACTAATAAGAGGGGAAATATCTTGCTCTCACGAAGACGCTCTCTTTTACGAATTTTTCGAGTTAGGGAACGACAATTGAGTAAAATGCGTAAGAATTCGTAAAAATTCGTAAGATTTAAAAGTAAAGGAACAGACCTATTATCTCCTCAAAAAGACACCTCAAGTGGGTCGCCATACAACCCCATGTTCTGACACTTCTGATAAACACCTTAATCAGTTTAATCAGTTTTTTTGCAGTGCATGCATTTTCGCAAACGTCTGTCAAACTTTTAAATCCAAAAGTAAAGAAAGCAAAGACAAGTCTATAAGCCTTCTCCAAACAGAACGCGTTTTTAACGCCGCGGTAAGATTAATTTACGCGGCGGTAAGATTATTTTGACGCTATGTTCTAACCGCCGCTTTAGAGGACGCCAAGCGGAAAGCTGTCATTAATGTACATAACTCTCGGTACATGTTATGTACATGTACTTTGAAATCTTTAACATCGACTTCGTTATAGCAACTATGCGGTGAAACGTAAAACCATCTTTTACCAACTACCGTCTTTGGAAAACTTTTTATTTACTTTTGGTAATGGACATAATTAAAATATTGAAACAAATAATCGGCCCTAGCGATTTTATACGATTCGGATGACTTTTGCTTCGAGGTATTCTTCGGAACATCTATTCGGAATATTTCTCCGAGATTTTGTAACTCATATCGGCGAATTTCGTTGAAGTGCATTTTCTTCAATTTTTGACAGCTAGGTTCCGGTATCCTCCGACAGAAATTGGTTGCGGAGTTAGTTTACGATTTGGATTTGAGTCTCCGACAGAGTATGCGTTGCGGAGAATTTTCCGTTCCGACGGATACCTCGCTAGGGCCGAATCCGAATGTAGGTAGATAATGTCCAGTAGGTTTTACCACATTTGGATTTCTTTGTAACTTTGCAAAGAATAAAAAAAAGCTCTATTGTGTACACGCACCATAAGTTGCTTTCCCATTAAAGCTTTCTGAATTTGTTTAGAATCCGATTCCGGTTATATCAAGAAGTGTCAGCTTTCTGAACAAAAGCTACCAGTTTATGGTGAACTTTATGGCAAAGCTCAACTTTTACACAAGTAAACAACCATCTAAAAAAACTACTTGAACAATTTCCATTTGTTCTTTTGGGTGTGAAAGTGCGGCCCATAAATCCCATAAGGGACGAGACAAAATCCTTTGCTGGAAATTTGAAAAATGTTACCTATAAAATGTGGCGGTGGTCGTGAAATTACAATATAGAAATTGGCATCGATATTGGGCACAAGTTTCACAAACGTGTTATAAATGATTGATGCAAGTTATGTAAAACTTCGTGAATATTCTTGTTTTAAAAGAACTAATCTCAACTATTTCTTTGCGCAGTCAAAGATAGATGCTTCCAGCAAGTCTTGTACTGCTTTCGCAATTGCTATTTTATTACAGCCCTCATGCTTTAAGGTATTGATAACTTTCTTCTTTGTTTCAATAAAACAACACATTAAATATAAATAAATATTTTGGCGCGACAGGTCTATGGGACCCAAGGCCTAGCTTCTCGCAACCATTCGCTTTGTGTGGGTTTTCAATTTTTGGGACGAATGGAAGGGATCTACAATTTTACGCCGAGTCCAAACGGCTAATTGAGAAGCTCATTCATGACAGTTTTACTCTCGGATGTTTGTCAGACGTTCGCGAGAGGTGGCGCAGTGGAAAAAAACCTTCGGGATTCGAACCTGAGCCCCTCGCTTAGTAGCCCAACACACTACCACTAAGCCACTGCGCCGACAACACATTAACGTTCAAAATTCTAGTTCGATAAGTCTGACGGTTAATTTGATGTGATTTAGTTTTTACTGGCCTTAATTTGGTCAGTTTCTTCCAGCTGACATTTATGGAGGAATATATACCTAGCTAGTCGACAAATCAGTCAGTTGACATTTCGATTGTGTACCTGCTGTGGCAAAACCGACTTTAAAGACAAATCTAGTTTATGCGTTCAGGGGAAATCTAGTCCCGATAAAACTAGTCCAGATTCAGAAAATACCTAATGACATTAACTTCGACTTGAACAATCAATAGGTAGTACTCTGGTTGTTGGAACTCCGTGCGACGTAGATAATTGGGAAGCAAGAATCGCAATTTATTAAGCTAGGTACCTACATGTAATTTTAAAATGTTATAAAGGGGGTATGCGATTAAAGAGTATGTGATGAGACCACAAGTGATAATAGTTTAGTTCACCGCACTATCAAGTCATACACTTACCGACGATTTAGATAGTTAACTTTATATCATATATTTTCATTTTGTTTAACTTGAGTTCAAATATAACTAAAAAAAAATAAATAAATATTTTGGCGCGACAGGTCTGTGGGATCCTTGGCCTAGCTTCTCACAACCATTCGTTTTGTGTGAGTTTTCAATTTTTGGGACAAATGGAAGGGATCTACAATTTTACGCCGAGTCCAGACGGCTTATTGAAAAGCTCTTTCATAACAGTTTTACTCTCGGTTGTTTGTCAGACGTTCGCGAGAGGTGGCGCAGTGGAAAAAAAACCTTAAGATGTAATTTGGTTCTTTCGGGATTCGGACCGGGGACCCCTCGCTTAGTAGTCCAACACACTAACTCTAAGCCACTGCGCCACTTTAAATATAACTATCCTTACTTAATTACAGTAGGGTGTATTTAAGTTTATCATCGTCATCATCCAGGTTGAATTTGAAGTGTACGGAATATTGGTCGTATTTTTCGTTCGACAGTAGGTAACTGGAAGCGTTTTTTTAATATATACAAAAGCAAACACCGACTACGATTCGAACCTTCCTCGTTTCCCTCTCTACAGGAGAATACTCTTTGAACTCTTTGAGGAATAGCACTGACTAGACGAACTTTAATAAAAAGTGACATTCACTTGGTTCGTTTGAGATCGCGGTGACTGTAATGCGTCATACGCTTATTACATTGATTAGAATTCCATTGGCACAGCAAGTAATTGGGCTTTTGTGATGTTTAATAATGAACAGTGATGACAGAGATCTGTCTCTATCGTGATCATGTATATTAGTGGGGTTTTGGGCGAAGGAAAGCATCTCCTTACGATAAACCTGAGACGTTTTTAAACGGTTTCATACTTGTCACATCGAAGGACTTGAACTGCATACAACGTCGCCGATTCCAGCTACTTTAAAGACCTTATTCTAAACGCTATGTATTATTTTTTCGTTTGCAAATATTTTCTTGCATGTTGCATTTGATGTGCTCTTGATGACTTTAACAAACTTATCTCTCAGCTCAGTTTAGGTTGATAAAGAAATTCTTGATTGAAGTCAAATTTTTGAACTTTTTTTCAGCAGCTGTCAAACCGGTTTTCGCTAGAGTAGAAACCTCTATAAAACGTCCGCAGAATGTTCATGTAGTTCTTGGTTATACGACATTTTCTGCATTTCAAATATGATCTTTTGATAAAAGTAAAAATTTATTCTAGGGCTCTCTTTCACTCTGTCTTCTATCTAAAAAAGTTTGGAGGAGTAAAGTTTAAATTACTCAGGGGTATCGCGAATAAACTCCGATAGACATATATTTCCCTTGTCAGCAGTATAAATCAGATTGCTGAATAGAAAAAATTCCAGGGAAAATATTATTCCCGATAGTGGAAATGTTTCATCTATGTCCTTAGATAAATTTATTGCTTAAGATTGTTTAGAATGCGCCATGATGATTTTGAAGAGCAGAGCTGCCTAGTTTTAGAAATATGTACAACGTAATTTGTTAAGTAATAACTAATAAATATGAACTTTATGAAATTCAAATATCATCTATGTTTGACAGACGTAAAAAGAGTGTGGTTTATGCATAGAAGTGACATATTGGAAATTTCTAAATAAAAAACACAAAGAACTCACATCCGTTCCGTCCGTACCGTCTAAGCTCATCGTTTTGGAGAATCGCCTTCGAGCAACACTTCTGGCACATTAAACACTTAAGCAATATATTCAACAAATCATTTTTTTTCTTAAATCCACTAGATTGGTCCGTACATCTTACCTTGAACGCAAAAACTCTAGATTGGTGGGTTACTACACTTTTCCTACGTCAGTCACATATGACATTTGGTGAACTTAATACTCAGTCATAAAATTCCTGACTAGATTTGTCGGTAGCCCCTCCATAAACGTCAACTACATGTGATCGATTTATGCCAATCAAAACGGACACGCCAAGTCAGCCAAACGACAGACTAACTTTCCCAGTGTCATTTGACCGTAGAATCGTCCAAGTTGAATTTAATGTCAATGTCAGCAGCGACTCATCAGGATCTCTGGTTACAGCTTAAATAAATAAGACGTTATGCGTCCGACAATGGATTAAAGTTTGAGGTGAGTGCAAATTTCGAATATGTAATTCGGTTAAGTTCAAATTTGGAACAGTTGGCTGTGACATCGTAATCAGACCTTAATTAACTTTCCAAAAAAAAGGAGCACCTCGGCACTCCATTCTTGTCAGTGCCAATTTTTGGTGATGTTAATACACTAAAAGGAATTTTTTTATTAACAGCGGACGAGGTATAGTCAGTTCAGCGTGCATAAAATTTCAAAAGGCCACCACGAGTGAGCATGAACATCGCGTATTGAGTGGGGTATCCTTAGTTCGAATTCGCGCTCAAATAAACTGCATATATAGGGGAATGACAGTGCAATTTGTAGACACCCTCTTGACCCCGCATCGCATATGAGGAGGATAACGCGCTGCACCACATTTTCGGCCAGACAACATCCACTTAAAAGATTTTTGGCTCCAGTTTGTGTTGGGGTATGAAAAAAGAACACACACACACAACTCTCTATACCTCATTCCCGCCCACTGTAAACTATGCCAAAGGATGTTACAAACTATACTTGTCCATCCATATCTACTGTATGACAGTCCTCCCCCAAAGTAAGGGTTAAACAACAGAAAAACACCCAACACCACCAACATTCGAAGAAGCATAACAACAAAAGTTGACAATACGGTAAACGACGACGTTTTACCAGCCAAGAATCCCATTACAAAGGAACAAATTCATTTTGGCTTCCTAGCGTGTCCTTGTGCTCTTGCGTGCGTATGTAAATAATGTTGTAGGTATGTGTGCAAAAGTTTATGTTATGCAAAAAGCAAGTGAAATTCAAAATAAGTTTACTCTTCTTCTCTATTTTCAGTTTGCCGTTTAAGTTTTCGATGCAGAGGGTGATGGTAGAGGATGGTACCTTTTTGGCCTCCTTTTCGAGCGTACTTTTTATCCTTTGTTCTTCTTCGAGGAGGGGTGAGTAAAAATAAAACAAACAAAAAATAAACATTTGGACAAAAACACACACAGGCGACATTGCGGCATAACGACATTTAGATGAATGGCAGCAATCTTTTTGTTATTGAGATTTTGTTTTCCCTTTGCTGCAGATAAACTTGTGCTCGGATCGGAAGGAAAGTAATCACAGATTTATTAATTAAACTGGAAGTTAAGAGGATTTTGATGGTGCCTACCGCCCGAAGTCGATCAACACTCTATCAAGCTGCAGTTTTGGGATTGTTTTAAACTTGGGACCGGTTTTTTTTTAGATTTATGATCTGTCAGACAAGAAGTGAACAGGAATAGCGTGGTCTGCGTATAGATAATGACTTGTAGGGGTTATAAAAGTTTTCCTCTCTGATTTATGCAGAGTTAGACAGCTTTTGGAATAGATTTCATCCTCAGGCAAAGGAGCTGACATGTCTTTAAAACGCAAATTCAGCAATAGATTCGTGAAAAGTTTTACACTGCAATGGAATGGAATCTATAACTCCAGATGACAGACTTGAAAAGTATAGTCGATGGGTGTGTTTCTTCAAACTGCTTCGTGAAGGGTGTTAGCAGAGTTATAAAATGAATTAAAACACATTGGACACCTTATGCCATATCTGTTTGGCTATGATTAAGGGCATAACAGAGTCTGGGTCTAATAAAGCCAAACATTGAAGTCCAATTTTCGACTAGTTTTTTGCGAATTGCCGAGTATCGTCAATCTTTTCATGAAACATCAAAGTGAGCACAAAAACATACTCCTAAAAAAACAAGATGCGAACAGAAGACTCTAGACTCTAGAGTTGTAAAGCTGAACAAGGAAACCTTGCAGTAGATTCACAGTACATGTACTGGGGACACTTCTGTAAGCTTTTATTAGGCGAACATGTTTTGAATTCCGATCCCTGGAAGGCTGTTGAATCAACTAAACGAAAATGACGGGAGGACAGCAATATCATACCCAAAGTCCGACAAAATCTATCGACCCATTTATTTAGGGCAGCGGAAGACGTTTTGGTGAAGTGCGTACCTCATACTCCTTCGAATGACATATCAACAGCTCCTAAAAGGCTAAGCCCACTTCAGTCTAGGACCCCATCCACTGAACAACAATTTTGTTAAAGAGGATGCTTCACTCGCACAGTAATTTTTAGTTTGTATTAAGGGCCGAACATAGATTAGGTTAGACCCTAAGCTACAGAAGCTACAACGTATTGCCTGTCTAGGTAACAGCAACAACAAAGCTATAATTGGGCTCTCACCTTTACACATCTTCATCAAAAAGGTAGTATAGCAAGATGTGCTGACCTTGTGTGTCACCTGGAAATGCTTAAGTCAATCCCAAATATGGACATGCTCTGCTCCATCCCCGACGCTATGGTTAGGGAATACAAATTTGGGAAATCGTTTGAGGTAGAGATATTGGACCGTGCAGAATGGGCCAATGGTGTCCCGGATCTAGTCCCAAAAAGTCTGGTTTGGACCCAATATCAAGGTCTCAATACTTAGGGGAACGTGTCCGACTGTTTTTCAGGCTGAAGTCCAGGCCATTGAGATCTGCGATATTTTAAAATCAAAAAATGGTATTAAGGGCGCCAAAATACAAATCTTCTCAGATAGTCAAGCAGCATTACAGGCCATATCGTCCAACACGTTGGACTCCATATACAGTGAAATGCTGCCATGTAGCCCCGCAAACAATATCCAAACACAACAGGGTAAGACTTGGATGGGTACCTGGACATCAGGGTATTGCAGGTAACGAATCAGCGGACGAACTAACTAGGGCTGGATCAAAATTCGCGTTCCTTGGATCAGAACCATATTGCAGAGTCAATTGGGCAATTGGGATTGGGAACAACAACTCCGCCTTAACCAGTGGGAAAATGTCCCGGGTTCTTCTCCTTCAAGGAAATCCTGAATCTTAACTTAACAAGGAAAATATTAGAAAGCTAGTGGGCTCCCTCACAGGCTACTGTGGCTCGAGATATACCATCTTAGCAAGTTGAACTTGTGTCCGGAGACAGACGGCAGGTTTTGCCTAGAGGATGACGAATCCTCTGAGCACCTACTCTGTATAATTGCCCGGCACTGGTTAAGACGACGTATCTTCAACAAAGGGATACTCTCGCCAGCAGAAATAAGAAACTCTGTTTCTAACTCTGTTACTAAGGACACACTGGCCTTCACTAGGGAAGTCAATCGTCTCTTAGTCTACCCCTCGATAACACGATAGTAGTTCGTAGTTCGTAGTATCAGTCATTGGGCAGGGAAATTAAAAAAATAAAAGATAATTTTGACTAAAGGTACGCAATCAGTCTTCAAAAGGTCTAAAACGATCTTATAGACGCTACGACATTAAGGAATATTCTTTCTTGAATCTATATCAATTTAGGACAAACTTTATCTCTGCATATTTAGATCAAGTATGGCCAAGGGTGGGAGCACACTTTTGCTGCCCCTACGGGCAAAAGGAAAGGTGGTCCCCAGTTCATTCATCGTTGCATGATCAAAGACTGTCAGTCTTTGAAAAGCTTTCGGCCCTAAGTACTCTTTGTTGAAAGTATAAATCATACAACGACAGCTGATTACTATACTCGTACCAGTGGCGTCGTTTGAATTATTTAGATGGGCAATTCTTAAATATTTTATATTTTTTTTTTTAAAATCAACTAATTGCAATTGTGGCAATATCGTGCACGGTGCACCGTTTTTTCGCACGAGTGTCGATGTAATGCATTGTATATTTCACTTATGACGCTTTATGGAAACAGAACAGAACAGATACAGAGACAGCCCGTGCACAGAAAACCGTCGCGCGAATTTGCTATACAAGTTCATCAAAGTATAGCGATTTTATGTATGTATGCAGGTGACGAATGTCGATGGGGATGAATTCTGGGAAAATCTTGTAGGTATTGAAAGGTAGTTTAAGGTTGGATGAATTTATTTGATGAAATCAACGTGCACAGCAAAATTTCGTGCGAGTTAATTTTGTTCGTTTCTCAACGATGAAGGAATTTTGGCGGCTCTCCCACTGAGGCAACAAGCATATGGATGAATGGAGGTTTTATGCGTTGCGTAATTGTGTGTGTTATTATTATTACACAGTGTTCGATGAGGGATTTTTTTTCGTTAGATCAGTGTGTGCAATGCACACCTTGCACACAATGGCGAGACGCCACTGACTCGTTCATACCACCGGAGAAGAATATTCTCCAGTCGAAAGTATTACAACCCAATTCGGTGTGCAGAAAAATCCATTTAAAGAATTCTCAACAGCGAATTGAAAAATAATCCCAAACTGCTGGGTAAGCCAATATAAATTGAATATTTAAAATTGTATCTACTTACCATATCGTCTGCATTAGAGCGTTAGGGTACAACACGTCCTAATTACATTTGTTGGAAATCTGCAAGAGAACAACACAAAACACAATTAAATTGTTTACCCTTGTATGCATCATATATATATAGGTATAGGTATAGATAAAAGCTTCAAAGCCTACTTAAGAGATGACAACAAAATCGATTTCCCCCCAATATTATGAAGGAAGGTAGGTACGATGTAAGTAGGTAAACAAAATCAAGCCAATTTGAGTAGATAAATTTGTAGAATTTTCCACCCCGATTAGCATTACTGTGTGTGAATGTATATGGATGTGCTGCCATTCAAAAAGTAGTGAAAGCAATGCTAAACAAACAGCAAACACTCACGACAAGAAAATAATATACCAGCTGAGTTTGTTTGCCTCACTCAAATATACCGAGTAATCAGTGAGCGGCTTTGCCTGAATGCCTGTTGTATATATCCTCCTTTCGGCATTTGAACTTATTTTACAGCTGAAATTGGATGAAGCATGCAAAGTGAAGCATAAAATTGCAGATCCAGTCTGCTAGGTTAACATAAAGAGATTTTGATTCGCATTTTTCTACCTTCCTTTCGATGAGAAGACATCTATGATGGCACACAATATTTGAATTGAAGAAATTTGAATCGACAGTGTCAGAGGAGCATTATAGATTGTATCCTGGAGTTTTTTTTAGATGAGGTGATGGTTGGAGAAATTTCAAATAACCAACGGCGTCGTTTATAGTGACATTAGATTGCCTCAAGCAAACCATACACTATGCAACTGTTGGCGATTTTAACAAGTGATCTGTGACAGAAGGAATACGGTTGCAAGGGAAATCTCTGTGGCATTCGCATCATAAGTCATATGACCAACTATGGTTCAAAATTGTCGTAGCAGAGAAGGAATCTGTGGTTGATATTGCTTTTATGAGTAACCACCAGGTGACTTAGATATTCAACATTAACAAAAACAAGAACCAAAGTATCGCAGATGGTGTCGAAAACTGTGGACGGTGTTGGTGGCGCAGTCTTCTCCGACAGACTTAATCATAATCTCTCTTTCCGTCTTCCTGATCACTGTAACGTTTTTCAGGCAGAAATAATGGCGATAAGAGAAGTCTTAATATCTTGGCTGAAAGACAACGTGGTATCTGCTAAAGATATCCGTATTTTCTCGGACAGTCAAGCTGCTATCAAGTGCCTGTCGTTCGTCTCTCAGAGAGATGGCTGAGCAGTTCAACATTCACCTCTGTTGGGTGCCGGGCATAGAGACATCACATGCAAGGCTGATGAACTCGCCAAACACGGAACTAAACTACCTTTGCTTCCAACTAAGGATTCTTTAGGTATTCCAATCGTTACTTGTAAACTTATAATAAAGCTGGATGCAATCGAAAGAACAAATCTTAGATGGTCAACCGGCTCGACTTGTCGAGCAACAAAGCAGATCTGGTCAAAGCTAGCTCTAAAACGTTCTAGATATTTTATCTCCCTTACAGGACACTATATCTCATAGGTAGGCATGCCACAAGTCTTGGCGTGCTTTCAAACGACTTCTGCAGAAGCTGTCTTGACGAGAATTGAGAAGAGACTGTTTTCCATCTTCTCTGCTCTCTCACAAAGACGTAAACTCCATCTAAAATACACTGAAATGTCCAAACTCCAACTCTTCGTCAGAAGCTTCAATTGATTAAACGAGTAGGAAGAGTAAACACGTAGATTCATGTTGTATCACAAGGGACCTTAATAATGGTTAGATTGAAGGGCCAAAAGGCCCTATGGCTATACGAACATCCTACTTCCTATTGCTGCTGGGATAGGTCGTTTGACATTAAGTTGCATGAAAACTTCTCAGTAAGATTCTTCTCTAGGTTAGAAATCGACCTCTACAAACATATTTTAACTACTCATTTTGACAGATGGTTCCAAAATGAACTGTGAAGTAGGAGAGGGTGTTTTTTCGTCAGAACTAGATTTTTCCGAGTCTTTTCGCCTTCCCAACGCAGGCAGTACTAACAATTGGGAAGGCGCTGAGACTAGTTATGAAACAAGCGACACCCGATAAAAAAATAGGTTTCTTCGTCGACAGTTAGGATGCGATTTAGGCATCAACCAAGTCCACCAAGTCTACGTCCAAACTTGTTGTGGATTGCAGGGAGAAACGGGCCAGGGCGAGTCATCGGTTTGAAATCACTCTCGTCTGGGTTTCCTAGAGGGAATGAGAAAGCCGATGAATTATCCATTGTCAGACTTGGCTCCGCTCTGAGCGTGTCCTATATTGTGCAGACTAACAATAATGCTGGCAGAGCCTAATCTTGCTAATTTGTCAGCTGCGAAGTTGCCTGGGATGTCACAGTGTCCCGGAACCCCGCAAAGGGTGAGGTTGCACTGTCCAGATATCTCGTTAAGAGATACGCAGCAATCGTCAATCGTTTTCTGTCTTATTTCGCAGGATACTAGAGATCAAATGGCAGTCTAGTGTCAATGTATATTACGATATTCAGATAGGACTGTATTAATCAATAGTTACACCGTGTTTAAGGAGATATTCAGTTCTTCTGAGAACCGCCCGTGGCAGTGCTCTTACATCACATGTAGGACATTTTGTGCGTCCCATTGGGATCCGCCCGGTATTTAATTCGTGAAGCCTTTTCCGAAGTTGATTTTCGTATGCAGTAGTAGAAGGTAAGGGGCTTAACTGTAGGAGGATGCTGGCATGTCCAGTTGACTGTCCTCTCCAGTGCTTTCCTTAACTGACGATGTCTAAAGAAAGAAGATTGAGCATTATTGTAGAGCGCCGGTAGAAGACTGGAGCTCTTGTCCAAGGAGGCCGACCACCACACGACTATGCCATATAAAATAATCGTTCTAATTACGCTCGGCAAATAAAAGCTTGCTGTCCAGTATTAGCCCCAAATTTATGACGCTTTTAACAAACTCGAGTTGAGTGCCGCTAAGATTGGCGGGAGTGACGGAGGGTATCTTAACGCTTCTCTTAAATAGAACTAGGTCCGTTTTCGACGGATTGACGGTTAGACCGCAGATTTTGGTCCAGGTTCCAGGAGACTAGTTTACCCAAAGCAAGTTCCAAGATATCAGATAGGGTCTGAGGATACTCTCTTGAGGTAAGTAAATCCTAAACAAACTAATAAGACCGCAGCGAAAAAATACGCGTGCGAGGAACTGTCTGTCGCACTAATTGATGCCAATGATCACCAGGGAAATGTTCGGAAGATCAATTAGGAAGGACAATTGTAAACAGTTTGTGTTTCGTAACACCTTTCGCCAAACTCATTAATGACAGTTCTTTTCTTTCGATAAGGCCCACATCAAGACGGTAACTGGCAGATTTTGAAGAAGAGCATGCAAGAATTTCCATAGATTTCAAGCTTATAAAAGTTGCCCCATTTTATCCAGATGTCTGCAGCTTGTATGACATATTCCAACTCGTCTTATTGCAGTTCTAGTTTGAAAATTAAATGGCTTCAACTCCAACTGCGCTGAATTGCTATATTTGAGCGAGTTAGCAAACCGAAGCCGTTCAGGAAAATAATATTACAACTCACTCACATTCAATACAAACCACATGTTGACCGACTGCTTTTTGAAATAAATTGGAGCAACTGCAAACAATATCGCTCCACACCAATATTCAAGTTACTGCAGTAAATTAAAAGTAGATATGGGTCACTCAATTGGATTGTAAATCCCTCTCACAATAAATTATTGAAATTGCCCACTTTTTTGCACAAAGTTTCCTAAGGCTCTTAGCCTAATCTACTCTAAAATAAACATGTCGGTGAAAATCAAATCAAAAGTCCTCTCAAATACAAAACTAGTCCGATTACTTGCGGCAAAAATAGCGCAATACCCATAGCTGCCAAAAAAGAAAAAACAAAAAAAAACCTCCTGATGCATATGCGGCAATAATATCTCGAGTGCACACGTTGTGTGCTGTGGCATAGATACGTATCTGATGAATACTGTACTGCATTTCGTTGCATATATCGCAAAATGAATATAGAAAAAAACACAAACGAGGTTTACCTACATCTGTATTGCACAATGTGTACTGGCTTACAGTTGACCCAGATATAATTACTGTTCATATTGCGAAGGAATATTAAACAATTCCGAGGAGTGGTGATGAAATTTTTTGAATTAACACCTTCTCGTTAGTTTTATGCGAGTATAAATTAAATTACTTTCCTGGGGAATTAATTTATCTAATTAAATAAGTAGAGAGTTTACTAGTGGCGCCGCTCCTTGAATTTTCAGGAGCTTTTAAGTACTGGCTACTTGAAATTAATAAATTTTGCACAAACGTTTATTGAATATGTAGAGCGAAATGCAATTACTGTTTGTGTTGAGGGTTTTCATTTTTTCAATGTAAAAGCCACAGATGTGACTTATATCTGCTTGGTAAGTTAGACTTGTGTGTCTCTGCTGGAGATACTGAGGACTTCAATAAATCGAATAGCATAACAACGAACAAACTATTAAAATACACATATAACAAGAATTCGATAAAAAATAATATAAGACAAAAATTACAAGGAAAAACTTTCAGACAAGAAAGATCTTAATCCAGTTGAAAGTGTCCTTTTCCGTCTTGTTTCTCAGATTTGTCGCGGGAGGGAATTCCAGATAAAACAAACTCAGAAGCGATACTGCAGTAGGTAGTCCCCGAATTGTGGCGTCGGGAAAAAATGTACAATTTTCAACGAATTTATCCCTGGAATGCAATTACGAGAATCCCGCTTAAGTGCATTCACGACGCAATAAGGACAACCCCGTTTTATTGCATTGAAGACGCAATAATGCATTGACGATGTGACAGCTCAAAAATGCTTTTGTTGTGTGTGTTTGTTTAAACGGGATATTTTGTATGACGTTTAAAGAGAAAATTTACTTTTTGTAGCGCAGTTAACCGGGTAAAGCATTTAAGCGGGACGAATTTAAACGGGAAAAAGTATGCACATTTCTTATGGAATGCTTTGTTTGCTCAGTTTTCGGCTGAATTAAACGAGTAACGCAATTAAGCGAGGGTCACTTATCCGGGGATCATTGTATCTTAAACCTTATGCAAAACATAAGATTAGACTGTTTTTCAAAAAGCCATTATACGATAATTCATAGAAAAAGTGAGTTTGCTATCAAGTTAGAAATGAAGTTTGAATGAATTTTTTGATTTTTTAGCGAAAATCTAGGTATGCAGGAGCGTTGACCCCACCTACCTTAGTTCAAATATTAATTTGTTTGAAATCGTTAGAGCCGACTGACAGACATACGAATAGAATTGTGGGTCTCATTTTTTTTGAGTTCGTCTGTCATCGTCATATCAATAATATCATATCAGATATCATATCAATATCTTACTACGTATAAGAGAAAGTTAAAAATTGACGTTCGGACTAGTGATAGCAGATCGGTAGATTTATCCCTTTTTGCGGGATTTTTTCACATTAAGTAAGCTAAAACGGTCAAAGGGATTTTTCAAACCTCATAGCACAAGAAAGGGATTTTATTTGTTGGTCAATTTTTGTGCCTAATTTGCTTGTTTCATTAAGAATAAAAAATATTAGTCAACCTGCGGTCATATTAAATATTTTCATGTATAGAAAGTCATTCTAAATAAATCAATTCAAAAAGACGATTACAAAGCACTTGAAAAGCTTGGGGCGACCTTTCACTCCAACTTCAAAACTATAAAACAAACAGCATCAGTGAGTATCTACACTGTTTTGCAATCAAGATAAAACCATAATCAACGTAAAAGGCACAGCAATATTTTGTGGGATAAATGTGGGTTTTTTGAAATTCTGGCGAGGAAAAAATGATATTTTTTGAGTATAATGTATAACCGTGGGATAACCTGCTTCCAAAGTCTGGTATCACTGGTTCGGACATTAAAAAAAACCGTACGGGAATAAAATTTGTATAGTCCTGTTATGTTATATGCAACATTTATATAGTACGGTTCTGCAAAAGTCTATCAAACGTGCCGTTACAGATTCGGTAAGGCAAAAGTGAAACGTGGTCGTATTTCCGACGACCGACGACATATCAAGCTGTATTGTTACAGGCTTCTAATTGAGCCGCACTTTCCAAAAACTCTTTGCAACCATAGGCTAAAATTGTTGGAATTAAGGTCTTAGCTAACAGGACCCGCGTTTTTATGGGAGTGAAGTAACAATTCGCCCTAAGAAAACGAAGAATAGCACAAACTTTGATAACTGTTAAAATAATCTGATCACTCCAAGTCAAGGTTTTATTAAATAACATACACAGATTTTTTGCGGTGTCAATATAGGTATGATGTGCTCAAAGTTTTCCTTAGTAAGAAGAGTTAGAAATCATTGGCAGAATCGCCGAATCCGTAAAAGACTTTCATGTTTTTAGATAAGGCGATTCGGCCCAAGAATTACGTACAAAAATAAATTTTAAGCCTTCATCCCATCCATCGTATAAGTTGTCACTCATTGATTTTTATTTCAACACCTTCCGATGGTTTTGAAGACTCACCGAAAGAATATGGTCAAGAATTCAAGCTGCCGAAATGAGATGTTTTGTTGAACCGGAAAGATCGCGAGGTACCTGATGCCTACTCATGCTTTCGTTGTTTGAACACCTTAACCGAATGCACCTACTCAACTTTGATACTAATTTTCCACTATAGCACAAGTTTTACAACCTCTCGCGACAATCTGACGAATAATTCCTCTTCAAAGCTCCTCAATTACGCTGTTCGTAACCGAAATACCGTTAAGGGTTGTTTTCCACTGCTGCCATCCTAGTAGTTAGGGCAAAACTGTTATCGATTTTAGTGATGGCTTGTAATTCCCTAAAGTTTTGTTAACAAAGTCAACGTTACTAATTGACAAGCTTGCGCTGGACATTTTGGTGGAATATGTCAGCATATGCAGAACTATGTGCGGCAAAATAAAAATTAAAAAATGATTACATTCACAAGAGAAAAAAACCGTCCGCCTCTTAACCCTTTTGGGGATGAATTAAGGACTCGAAACAAAACTATTCAGACCACACATTTAGAGATTCAGAAGTATTAAAACCCTCTTATTTGCGTTAGCGCGCGACCTCTTCTAAATGTCAACAAAACTGAGTGAAACGTGACACCGAATATTTAAGGACTGATTATTATGGGTGGCGCAGTGGCTTAGTGGTAGTGTGTTGGGCTACTAAGCGAGGGGTCTCAGGTTCAAATCCCGAAAGGGCCAAATTACATCTTAAGGTTTTTTTCCACTGCGCCACCTCTCGCGAACGTCTGACAAACATCCGAGAGTAAAACTGTCATGAATGAGCTTCTCAATTAGCCGTTTGGACTCGGCGTAAAATTGTAGATCCCTTCCATTCGTCCCAAAAATTGAAAACCCACACAAAACGAATGGTTGTGAGAAGCTAGGCCTTGGGTCCCACAGACCTGTCGCGCCAAAATATTTATTTTTTATTTATTTTAATTATTATGAAAACGGGAAGCACTTGTACCACTGAAATACGCATACTTGAATGAATTGCATTTCAAGTTGCGACTCACTTTGAGTAATTCCTTTTCAATTGGAAAATTTTAAGGTCAAACTCAGCAGCAGTTGCTAGACCTATCATAGACACTCTAAAAGGCTTTTTCAATGCCTATAGTCATCGTATGGGTATGTGTACATCATTCACGTCAAGGTGAATGGAACAATGTCAGTTGTATGTCTGAAGCTGACTCCACACTGTATGTGACGTCTTACGGTTGTTGTTGTTATTGTTTTTTTTTTAAGTCGATATATGTGGAATATACACAAGCACAAGAAGAAGCACAAGTACGAAAGAAGAACAAGTGCAAAGGTCTTATGCAGATCTTTCCTCTTAGAGCAATGGGTGTGCCAATGACAATTGGTTTTTATTGATTTTCACTCAAACGTAAAAGATACACTCAATAGAAAGCGGAATCAATAATTGAAGCACTTTCGAGAGCATTGGTGCTTTTCTTTGAGAAGCTGTATGCAATACAGTGTCCTCAAAGGAAGTGTCATTCTTTAGAGGAAACAAATCGAATTGGGGTGCTTTTACAACTTGTAGGGGATGGTTTTTTTTTAATATTGTACTTTTAAGGAAAGTAGTAGATGTCCTTGTCAAGGTAAGATGGATCATATACTGTAGGTCGTAACTAGGGTTGCATTCGATCAACATATGTATGTATGTGGGATTCATGGTCACCCTATAAGTAAACTCTCCACGCCAATTCTACGCCTATACTGGTGGTCAAACGGTCTCTGATGTTTCGAAGAGACGAAGGCAGTCGAAGACGAGCGGCGAAAGAAAAAACACGACGTACGACGGGGACTTGTGCCTATCATAAATTTCTTTTTTTTTGCTTATCACCTTTTCCTCACTCCATTCTTTGAATTATTAATTTTTATGAATTTCTAAACCTAATTATAACTTATCTTAAATAAAATCGAATTCTACATGGGGGCTCGTCCGGGATTTGATCGTAATTAACTATTCCAAAAACAATTATTCGATTAAAGTAAAATCCATTTAAACCAACTCGCGCATAAAATTGTTACCAAAAATCGTCGAGACATTAATTTGTACATTGATTGGTATATCCACTGGTCGCTATTCGACGATTCGCGTCAGCTATCGGAAAACGCTATTTTTCCACATAAGAAGAACCGTACAACGAAAACTTGCCATACACTCATACAGTAAGCTGTACTTTTGTTTTTGCATGATAATAGTCGACGCAGAGCGGGCACAGGTCATTTCTGTTTGGATATTTTTTTTGATCGACGATGGTGGGCAAACGCGGTAAACGAATGAACAGTACAGCTGTGACATCGGAAGCCGATTTTTCTGAAATGTTAGGGGCACTCGTGCAGCGGGAAGTTGAATTAAAACGACGAGAACTTGAATTAGAGACTTCCAAGAACGAGTGGTGTCGATCTATGCAACGACGAAACGCTAGATTGTTGCCGAATGAAGAGGTGGAGCGAGAGGGCGGTAAACGAACAGGCGATACGGCAAAGGAAGGTGGGGCGCAACGGCAGCAGCACGATGAGTTAGACGGCGCACAAGATGACGAAAAGCAGGGTACAACCCAGTCGCCTTCGCCCCCCGAGAATGCTACTCCAAGTATTGAATTAGAATGTTCTTTACTCCGTACAGAAGTAGAAGAGTTAAAATGTCGTGCGAAACAGGCAAGTATTGGATCCTTTGAAGATGCTCTTAATGCCGTTTCGTATTTCAGTGGCGAAGGTGACGTGGGTTCATGGGTTGACGAGTTTGAAACTGTATCTGCCCTTATGAAATGGGACGAAACGAGAGAGATACTGTTTGCTAAACGGTTGTTAGTCGGGACGGCGAAAATGGCCATGCGGACGAAACCGACTATTACGAAATGGATGGACTTAAAGATTTTTCTTTTGAATGAATTTGGGAGTGGTATGACTAGCGCGGATGTTCATAAACGGTTGGCGGCAAAAAGGCAAGCAAAAGGTGAAAGCTTAACGGATTATCTGTTCTCAATGCGGGAACTAGGCGCCAAAGGCGGCGTAGATGAACTATCCGTAATACAATATATTGTAGATGGCATCGATGATTCTCCTTCAAATAAGGCGATGTTGTATGGTGCGCAATCGATGAATAATTTTAGAGGAAAGCTCTTGGAATACGAACGTTTCCGTAGTGCTTTAAGGCAGCACTCATCCCATCATCATCAGCCGAATCCTCAGTTAGGGAAACCTAGGGCAAAAGAAATTTCTCTTAGCGGAAAAATGCGTTGTTTCAACTGTGGATTAACGGGGCATAAGAGTAAAGTGTGTGAATTTAAAGCTAAAGGCCCAAAGTGCTTTAACTGTGAGGGTTTTGGTCATCTCTCAGCCAACTGTCCATTGCGAAAGGAAAATGCTAAGACCGTTAATTTTGTGGAAACGAACATCAGTGAGTTGGAAGTGAAGACGGTTATGGTGAATGGTGTGGAAGTCAGAGCGAGAATTGATACAGGGAGTGATGTGACGGTAATGGGTTCGGCTAAGTATTTTAACATAGGGTCACCTATATTAGAAAGCGATAGTCAAGTTTTCCGCGGTCTCTCTGAGGAGTGCACAAAACCATATGGGTATTTCAATGCGGCTATTAAAATAGACGGCATTACCTACCAAACCAAGATCTATGTAGTATCATCAAATTCTTTACAGCATGATCTCTTGATCGGTAAGGACGTTCTACGAGGAACACGAATCACCCTTGGTAAAGACGGCGTACATATTGAACAAATGGAGCCTGATTTAAGGAGCTGCTTTCAGATAAGTAACGAAAGGACACAGCTTTGTGTAGGCAATCGAAAGTACAGAGAGGTAGTGGAGGACATAGTTGCCAAATACGAACCAGCCAAATCAAAAACGACTAACGTGGAGATGAAAATAGTGTTGAAAAGCGAAATTCCTGTTGCACAGCGCCCAAGAAGGCTGGCCCCCTTGGAAAAGGATATAGTACAAGGCCAAATTGAGGAATGGCTCGAGAAAGGTATCATCCGACCAAGCAACTCCGAATACTCATCACCGATAGTACTCGCGAATAAGAAAGATGGCAGCAAAAGACTATGTGTTGATTATCGGTGCTTAAATAAACTTATTGTTCGTGACCGTTTTCCACTACCACTTATAGATGACCAAATAGATCAACTCGGTTCTTCAAGAGTTTTTTCTACAATGGATTTGGAAAATGGGTTCTTCCATGTCCCCGTGAGCCAGGAAAGCCGTAAATACACTTCTTTCGTCACACCGGGAGGACAATATGAGTTCAATCGTGTTCCCTTTGGGCTCTGCACTTCGCCACCTGTATTCCAACGTCATATCTCTCGAGTATTCCACGATTTGCTGCTACAAAAAATTATGCTGCTCTATATGGACGACATTGTAGTATTGGGAAATGACTACGACGAGGCAGTGGTGAACCTCAAGCGAGTATTGGCCGTCGCCAGTGAGTTTGGACTTATTTTTCGGTGGAAAAAGTGTCAATTTTTATGCAGTGCGATAGAGTATCTGGGGTTTCGGATCGAAAATGGTGGTGTTAAACCGTCAGAGGAGAAAATCAACGCTATAAGGAAGTTCCCGCAGCCGACGAGTGTATCGAAGGTACAAAGTTTTTTGGGACTTACTGGATATTCCAGGAAGTTCGTCCCAGGGTACTCCAGTATTGCGCGGCCTCTAACAAACCTTTTGAAGAAAGACGAAAAATTTCGATTTGGACCTAAGGAAATGACAGCGTTCGAGGAGCTTAAAAATATATTGACAACAGCACCAGTCCTTAAATTATATCGCCCGGATGCAGAAACTGAACTTCATACAGACGCTTCGAAATGGGGTTTAGGTGCCATTCTTCTTCAAAAAGAAAATAACGATTTTTTTCCTGTTTCTTTTTTCAGTAAGAAGACATTACCCGCTGAACAAAATTATAGTAGCTATGAGCTGGAAGCCCTGGCGGTTGTCATGGCCTTAAAGAAGTTTCGACATTATCTCCTCGGACTCCGTTTCAAAATCGTCACTGATTGTGCCGCGTTTAAAGGAACGATGGAGAAGAAGGAATTCTCTCCACGGATTGCTGGTTGGGTCTTGGTAACACAGGAATTTGACTTCGTCTTGGAGCATCGTAATGCCACAAGAATGCGCCATGCAGACGCACTCAGCAGAAACGCAGTATCCGTTGTCAAAAGTGAGTTTCTTTCCAGGATCATCAAGGCACAAGATGACGACGAGAATATTCGACTTATTAAAAATTTGCTGGAGTATAGTGAATACGACGACTTTGTAAGCGAAAGAGGTGTCATATTTAAAGTGGATAACGAAGGACGAAAACTATTGTATATTCCTAAGAAGATGCAGGCTGAATTTTTGCGGAACGCACACAACGACGGACATTTTGCGACGAAGAAGATGGTGGAGCTTATAACACGGGACTACTACGTACCACATCTAACAAGAAAGCTTGACGAGACCCGAAATAATTGCATCGCCTGCATCCTATCAGAGAGGAAAAATGGAAAAAAGGAGGGATTCCTTTGTCCCATCGACAAAGAAAGTGCACCACTAACCACGTATCATGTCGACCATCTCGGCCCACTCGATAAAACGACGAAGCAGTACAGTTTCATTTTCTGCGTAGTAGACGCGTTTTCCAAGTTCACTTGGATCTATCCTACCAAAACGACTTCGGCAGCAGAAGTAATCTCTAAGCTGGAACTACAAAAAGCGACGTTTGGCAATCCGGCAAGGATCATATCAGACCGGGGATCTGCTTTTACGAGTAACTTGTTCGCTGACTATTGTAAAGCAGGACAAATCGAACATCTGTTGATTACGACTGGCGTACCAAGGGGAAACGGACAAGTAGAGCGGATAAACCGCATAATAATTTCAGTTCTTGCCAAATTATCAGCGGAAAATTCCAGGAAATGGTATACGCATTGCAACAAACTCCAAAGATGCATCAACTCTACTTGGCAGCGCAGCATCAAAACCACACCCTTTGAGCTGATGTTCGGTATCCGAATGAAAAACGATACAGATCCTGAGTTAGCCAGCTTGGTTGATATGGAGATAAGAGATGTTTTTAGCAGCGAACGAGAGGAGGCTCGGCAGCAGGCCAGAATTGCTATAGCCGAAATCCAAGAAGAAAATCGACGATCATACAACCATAAAAGACGTCCAGCCGAAAAATACAACGAAGGGGACTTGGTAGCGATTCGGTGAACTCAGTTTGGACCAAATTTGAAGATAGCTGGAAAATTTCTAGGCCCATATAAAATATCAAGTGTGGGCAATCATGAGCGGTACCAGGTAGAAAAAGTAGGCGATCATGAGGGACCAACCATTACTACCAGTAGCGCCGATATGATGAAGAAGTGGCGTCAGACCGACTTCGATTTGAGCCCGTCTTCGGACGAGGAAAGCACTAATTGATTTATTTTCTTTTCTTTTATACAGTGCGCTGGGGACAGCTTGTACGCAGGATGGCCGATCTGTGGGATTCATGGTCACCCTATAAGTAAACTCTCCACGCCAATTCTACGCCTATACTGGTGGTCAAACGGTCTCTGATGTTTCGAAGAGACGAAGGCAGTCGAAGACGAGCGGCGAAAGAAAAAACACGACGTACGACGGGGACTTGTGCCTATCATAAATTTCTTTTTTTTTGCTTATCACCTTTTCCTCACTCCATTCTTTGAATTATTAATTTTTATGAATTTCTAAACCTAATTATAACTTATTTTAAATAAAATCGAATTCTACATGTATGTAGTTATATTGTTGATAACTGATATTCAAACAGCAGGAAGAATAAGATAATATTGAACCGCGATGCTGTTGTTATAAAATGAAACAATAAATTATTCCGTTTAATTAAGTTAAAAAATTCTGATTTTAATAAAACGAATGGGATTGGAAAATGTCTACTCGCCGTCGCTGTCAAAGAAGAAAGAGACCGGTAAATGTCATTGTGACAGCTGTAAACAAAAGATGGTTGACATAGAGGAGAACTCGCTGCTGTTGTGGCTCTGTCCGCAAAGCATGCGGCGCGCGTGTTAATTCGCCTCACTTTCAATAGGTAAAATGTCGAGATGTACTTATTCCTAATAGGCTTTGCGCTATATTGAAGCGAAGAGTTGGAAATCCAGGACTCAGAGAATGCCGTCTAAATCTATTTCGTCCAGTTGAACCCCAGAGGCCAATTGTTAGGGCTTAACTTAAATGCACAAAAGTTTGTAAAAATAGTTTATAGTCAGACTAACTCATGAAGAACCCATAACTATGGGGGAGGCTTATACTATTTGCAACTAATTTTGAAAACAATGATTAGACTTTGTCAAATGATGATATATTTATTTTATTTATGTATTTTAAATTAAAGTTAAATAACTAAATGATGTAAATACTCTTATAACAATAACAATTTGTAAACCTTATAGTAAATAAAAAGCTTATAATAATAATAATAATAATAACTCATGAAGAATATTGAAAATATTAGCCTAGCAACTTTACAACTTCAGAACAGTGATTCAACAGACGAACATTTGGTAAAAAGTTATGCAACAGAATAAAAGTAGCAGAACAACAAACCAAAACAAATCACTGGAATATCTGAAGCAGGTCAGTGAGTGCAATAAGAAAATGATCAGCAGAATTGATGCAGAGAAGTAGCAGATCAGTGTAAGAACAATTGTGAAAAAGTACATCTACTATCATTAGGTGAAGAGATCATTAGCACGTCCTGATCGTGGTTAGAACAGCGAAGGCAATTTCATTAAAAAGGCAAAGCAGGGACCGAGTAAGAGCAATGTTGGGTTAAGAAAAGAGCAGTAGAAGAGCAGTAACCAAAAGTGACTAATATCAATAATAATTCTATTAAAACTACAGTCATAAGTTGTGTCGTAATAAAAATTAATACGAACAAAATAACAAGAAAGTAGAAAATAAGTAACACAATAGCAGAAGAAGAGCAAATAATATAATAGCAGTAACAGAGAGAGGGGGAGAGAAAGAACAATGGTAGGGCAGGAGGTAAAGACTAGCAGAGCTTCAGCAGAGTAGCAACAGACATTTTCATATTACTCGTATCTTTTCTAGGAAAGACTCTGGGCAGCGTCCTTCCCGAGTACCGGGAGAAAGCTAATACACCGAAATACTATCGGGCTCCTTCGAAGCAAGTCGCTGTCGAGTGTCGATTGTCTTATTGAATGCTAAAATCTATATAAAAAACCAACGGCTGTGTCTGTGTGTTAGTCTGGTAAAAACTCGAGAACGGCTTGACCGATTTAAATGATTTTTTTGTATTATTTTATTCGCCTGGAAAATGCTCAACAGGTGGCGCTATAGGCGAACATTTCGTTTTTCAGCGAAAACGCTCAACCGATTTCAATAAAAATTTGTGGATAGATATGGTTGGTTCCAACTTGAAGTATAAGATATTTTTCGACCCGATATATGGCGCTATTGTCGATCAAATTGTAACCACAAGAAAACAAAGTGCATACAGACACTATTAAAATAGAAAACCCTGGATTTGATTGCGTTATAAAAACTTTTTAAATTAATATATTGTATATTTTATATATTGTATTTTAAAATATTTTAAAATAAAAAAAAATGAAATGGCCGAGTGAAAAATGACTCAAGATGTTAATTTGTGTTTTGGCAGAGTTTGAACCTGGGGTCGAATTACCGCACCCGTGAGCGAGCGATACGTCACTGAATTTTGTTGATTTTACATGCAAAACAATAACAAATTCAGTCACGTATTGCTCGATCACAGATGCGGTAATTCAACCCCTGTTGAGTCGCAAGTCGCTTAGCATCCCAAAACCCAAACATATATGGTAATTTCGACCGTTTTTTTGTAAACAACAATGTATAGTCAATATACGTTTGTTCGTATATGGTCTCCAGGTCTCCTGGACCTGATTAAATAAGACCAATGGAGTATTGAGCCCTTAATTGACCCGAAGACAAATCTACACACAGTCCACCATTTTTAACAACATCTTCACACCCAATGAAGATATTCAGAGGCTATAAGTATAGGTAGACTGTTTCAGTTACCCTTTGTCCCTACCGAACCGACACCTGGTTGTGCTTTCTTTCAAGACATCCACCTAATCTAACCTGACCTATATATCGTCAAAGTATAAAGAACCTTGTACACCTTGCTGTCGATTTAAACCTCCTGTGGAAACACTCCCATAGCTACTCAGGGCCTTGGTGTCATAGATCCGCTATATATTTTATTATGTGTAGCTTCTCTGACCGATATGATGTACAAAGTCAGTCTTTTCTTTTAGCTTTAGTTATAAGATGCAAATATGAGACCGAATTTTGACAGAGGTTTAGGATTGGAAGGGAAGGATTAGCTGTAGGTTAGTAGTTTTAAGTTACAATAGGCCCAGAGTAGGGTTTATTTTTGATTTAAGGTTAAATTAGATTTAGTTTAGGCTAGTTGCAGTAAGCTTCACGGTAGCTCTTCCTCTCTCTCTCATTAGCATTGGCAGAAGTACTTGAGCGCCTCCGTGGCCTACCCTAGCTTACAACATACCATGGATGTGATTCAAGTCATCTAGATTTAATTTAAAAACAAATTCTAGCAACAACAACAGACGGCATCTTTAACTTAAACTAACCCCATTTGAGATAATGATGCTTCGAAACAAAACCTCTAATTTATGTATCCCTGTATCGGTAGCTGCCACCAACGACCTTCCTAAGGGGTTGAAATGCAATCACGAGGTTCACCGCCTCGAAATACAATTATTGTAGATGAATGGTGGAAGGCACACTGTAGATAGTTTAGTTTCCCCATACTCTCACACACTGCACATATCCTTTGATCTGCCCACAAATCGCTTCAATTCTCATGGCAATAATTATCTACTTCTACGAGTCTACCTCGTAATTATTAATCAGCACTTAAAAGGCACTTCGAGCTTAATGAATCTCTGTCTCACTCTGACGCTGCCTTGTGCATGTGCAACAACTGATTGCACTCAAAAGTATCACAATTTCAATTATCACTCCTGACGTGATGACGACAAAAAACGATTATAACCAAGTAACTGCGGTAATCGGGTTAAAGGACAATAATATGTAGCACGTTACATACGCCCAACTCATTCTCTATTTTACGGCGGCCGGACAAGGCCGCCACTGGATGGAGATGCAGATGGAACTATGGAGAAAAGCCACACAGGCCATACATTGCCCTTGCCGCAGGCTGTCTATGCGATGATACCGAAACCGATGTCGAACAAAAAGGCGAAGCAGCAGAATGTCCCGTGAGAGAACGAGAGAGATAGCACCAGATGAAAATATGAGAATTTCTGATCCATCGGCAAGAGACAGTGTAACACATCCACTGCACTGCACAAGACCATTATGCAGGTGCACATATACCTACAAACGAGTGCATATGTCCGACCCCCCCATATGTGTGAAAACTTAAAGGAGCACGCTCCCACTAGATGCAAAATCCACATAGCGCTGCATGCGGATGGCGCTGAACATGACCGACTTAATTCCATATGCTGGTGAATAAATTATGACACGAGGAGCCAGAGTGCACGCAACTATGGACAGGGGTTGGGGCTTGGGGAGCATTGCCACTCTCTCATTCTCTCCTCCACCTGAGAATGGGTATTATATCATGTGCGTTTTAAATAATTTTAGCTACTTACACTTTTGGCGTGGCCGTGGTAGATCATCATGTTCGCGTCAGTTATGGGTGTGAATGTGCTTTGGGGATATTCTTAACACTTGACGTGCACGAAAAAGTCAATGTGTGTTTGCAAACTAAAGTCCTTTGAGGCTTTCGCTGGGGAAACAATGTTTCACGCCTTAAAGCCAAGACAAACCTTCTGGGAGATTTATCTAACTGGGCTGTTGTGAGAATGAGCTGGTTTAGATATTTTCAAAATTGGTATAAGCGTCAGATACACTTATATTTAAATTCACAGCATTGAATGGGGAACATTCGACTTCATTATCGCATATTGGCATAAATGAGAGATTTAACGTAACCCCAAACTTCTAAATCTGCCGTCACGCACCAAGCGAGGAAAGAGCAACCGTTTTGAAAATTCGGATTTTGAAATATTCATGCATTTGTGTTTTGTTTTTCATTGGAAGACCTATATAAGAGGTTTTTTTAATTCCTTTGCTTTTATTTAGCTCCTTATACAATTTACATATTTAGCAATAGTCTGTTACCATAACCCAACATTTTTGGAAATTTTTGTCGAAACTGAGATCAGTTACGTATAATGGAGGTTGTTTGGTTATTGGAAGTAGACTGTTGTCAGGTCTTACAATATTGTCAATCCTGTCAGTAAAAAAATTGTGCCAAATATCTATAACCATCTGAACTAAGAAAATTTACTGACAATACCTATTTTCTGAAAAGTCATTGTAAGGCGCACACCCGACATTGAAATTGTTGTGTTTTTTACAATGGTCTTAATATACCAATGCATAATTTTTATATTGATGCCGTCAAACTTTTCTGAAATTTTAAGATGTAGAGAAATTCCCGAGAATCGCTCGGGAGTCCTAGTTAGTCCTAGTTAGGTAGGTAGTTCTTTGTAGGGTGGAAACTGAATGCCTTCGTAAGATTGATACTCTTGGGCTACTATAACATTAAGAGTCCAAAACTTGTACATGCACCTATTTTCCATAACGAACATCCTTTATTTTAGACTTCAGCTTCCTATCCCTAAAAGACTCATATTTATTTGCCGTAATGGAATACATCATTTTATAAGAAATGCTTGAAAATCGCAGACATTCTGCAAGCAGTATGGACTTCATTATTAAAAGCAATACCATTAATGTTAACGAAGATTTCATTTAAAAGCACCGCAGCAGAATCATATAAAATGCGATCTGAAAGTTTGTAGAAGTGTAGGCTGGTGTTTAAAGCCGGTAGGGCAATATGTTGCAATTAAAACTCAAGTTGGAAAGAAACACGTAGGTACCTAACTCTACACTGACAGCAAATAAAATTAATGAAAATCAGCTGCTGGCTGTCAAACTGAGTATCGCTGGAAAAAATGATGCCAATTCCAAAAATAAAGCACGAAAAATACATAAATGTATTTCCAGCGCATTTTTTTATTTAGATTTGAAAGTGCTAAAAATTGAATTCGACTTGGCTAAAAGGTGCGATTTGTAAATTCCTATTCCTAAATTCCTACTGGCTAGTATTTTTACATGCAAATTCGTATTGACAAATGTCACGAAACTTCAAAAATTCCGGCTCACACTCGCACTTCAAAAGTTAAAAATTCGCGCGAATTTTTAACTTTTATTTACTCAAATTTTCTAAAGTTAAAATTTATAGTTATTTGAAAACCTGAGCTGACTATACATTTTTTTCTTTTAATTTTCTAAAGCTTTAAGTCAGCTCCGGTAAAGATTTACCTTTTCAAAATATTCGACATATATGACGAGAAGTTGTTTGAAACATCCCTTCGGAACAATCTTAAAAGTTGCATCCATTAAAATCCGGCGCTGACCTTCAGGAATATTTTCTTTGATAAGGTCGATCGTTTTAAATGAAGAAAATATACAAAACGCATAATTTTCCTCCTCTATACACGCCATAAAAAATGGACGCGGATTGGCTTCGTCTCGCGACACTCCAAAACTATTCCAAATGGACTCCAATTGAAAAGTTTCAATAATTTCAGTTGGAGTCATCATTGGCGAAGCAACCAACTTCGTATTTACGAGATGCTGAAGTCCCCTTTTAATTTTTGCAAAACTAAGGTCCTTAGTCTCCTCCTGATATCTGTCAACAAAATGATAGAAAAAAAATATATCTTAATAGCATTTATATACGTTACCTCTTACAAGTGGTTCGAAAAACATGCCGTATTCCCGAAATGGCGACAGAACTACCAGCACTCAAGATAGTTGCCGGATCCAGGCAACCTTTTTTTATCTCATTAAGAGCTTGAAGCTCTTTGAACTCCGCCTCTTGGTGTTCGTGGTTGTGCTGTACATATTTTTTCGCCAACTCACATTTTCCTTCCGGAAGCAAATTTATTCTGGATTTGCATGTGTTTTTCCAGCACTCGTACTTAACAATGGATTTATACACCGACTTTTTCCTATATATCATTTTTTGTTCCATAACATATAGAAGTTCACTATTCATGTTTTTCCCGGTAAATTTAATGCATTCCATTTTAATAATTTTTTTTTTTTATTTTTTTTTGTCAACACGTTGTGATCACTGCACTTTCGTCACTAAACTGATCGATTTGTACTCACAAATCCAATTTTCAGTAGGTTATTTTGTCCTTGAAACGATTGACGCCGTTGTAAAAACGTTATACTTCGCGTTTCTTCTGGTAGAATTTTGTTTTGATACCAAAATAAGAAAATGAAAAATTACCCCAAAAATATGCAAGAAGACCCCAAAACAATGAAAATACCCCCCAATTTTTTCATCGTTTTTGTTGTTGCTTGCCATGCATTATTTTGGGGTGATTTTTCATTTTTATGCTAAGAATTTGGGGCCATTCTACATTTATTTGGGACAACATTGCATAGATTTAATGGGGTCATTTTGCATTATGAAATATTACCCCATTTTTTGGGGCCTTTTTTCATTTTTTTTTGGGGCCATTTTTCATTGGGGCATAATTTCATGGAGCCCACTTCATAGGCCTGTTCCCTAACGATAATGAATTCGAACATATTAGTCAAATTTAGTCAAACTTCGCTCCTTTATGCAAAAGTTGGGTAGAAGAGAGCCACAAAGAGAGAACAAAACATTTCCCCTACATAAAAAACCTGCAAATAATAGCCGAAGAAATTTCAAATGTCAAATTTCTCAAAAGTCAATTTGAATGGGCTGTTTATTTTAGTTTGGTTTATTGAGTACTGAAATTTGTAATTAAAAATTGATAAACCGGCAAGAAAAATAAATATTAAACTGTATTCGAGTGTTTTGCAACGTCTGCAAATCGGTAATTTTTTTATATCCACTGACTTTTATTTCTAAAAATTATTTTTCTTTCTCGCATATGTTTTTTACAAACTTCATGCAAAACTTTCGTTCCAGTACTTTTTGGTTACATTCTCTTTTTCTGAGAGAATATATCCCCACTCCTTGATATCTGACATTTTTCCTTGGTATATGCCATTTATAAAAGTACATGATTTTAAAATTAATAAACGAGTTGCGAAAAGCCATTGATAGACTGCAGTAATTCACTAGAAAAAAAGTAGAAAGAAATTGAAAATTTAGAAACCAGACCTCAAGCGAAAACAATAGGCGTTTTATTGAACATCTATCTCAGCAAAGTAAAGCTGAATCCTTAGCAAACAATTACAACAGCTTGACACTTGAGATTTTCACTAGTAATTTATATTGACATATTTATGAAACAAGTAAAGTAATATCGATCTACGCCGAGACGCACTATATATATTTGTTTATGCCACAAATGTGACTGGAACTGTTTTATCGACTACTTTTCTTTGGTTTGCTTCTTTTTCTGAGAAAATTGTTCAATAAAACTGGCCTAATTAAAAGCAAAGAGGTTACTACTATAACTATACTTAGAACCTAATTCATTCTCTGAGGTCGCTACTAGTTTTTGAGACTTTGCGTTATTAATGTAATCAAGCATTATAGGTAATAATGGTAAAACCTTTTATTTTACCACTTTACTTTGTTGTGAAACGAATGACTGTTTAGTTGAGTAGTTGTAGTAGGTACTTTACTTTATTTCCATATAAATGCTACACGATTTAAGATTAAATTGAAATTGTTTCTTTACTATGTATCTATGTATCACCAACGTGATATAGCTGAAGTAATTTACAAATCACGATAGGCGTGCCGAACTTTTAAGTGTGACATTTGAAATTAGTTGGCAAACTTTCAATACCGTACATATAAAAGTACAAAAGAAAAATTACCCGCAACAATTTAAAATGAGTTCAAATGCTTTGGATAGAATTTATAAATCCAAAAATTATATAAACAATTACTATCTGCATTTTTATTTTTTATTTTTTGACAGGTCTGTTTGATTTTTTTTTGTGTCTGTTCGATTCTATTTTGTGTATGTTCGATTTTATTTTGTGTGGATTTGCACGTAATTTAAAATTAAACAGGTATAAATCACGTAATTAATGATCACATCATTAATGAGGTGATTTAACTAAATCCACTTGGGAACATGGTATAATTTTCGATCCCCAGAAAACACACAAATTACATCTTAAGTTGTTTCCAATGCGCCACCCCTCGCGAACGGCATAAAATCGTTCGCACAAAATTTTTTTTGAAAAAGATTCAGCCTGCAGGTATGCAAGCATTTATAATAAAGTGCTGGTAATTTTGCTAAGTGACTCGACTTTTGCTTAAATTCAGAGTTTTCCTGATATGAATCTCAGAAGAGTCAAGCAGAGTCTAGTTGTTGAGTTGCGTGCTAGAGTTTTTACTTCTTTAACACAGACCTATTGTCCAGGGACGTTACAATTTGATTGGGGTTGTCTGTTGCAGTTACAATATGCAAATGGCTCTCTAACGTATAGGGAGAGTTTTGAGTTCGAATGCTGCAAAAAATGTACAAAGTTCTCTAAAACCGTAACTACTCAATAAAATCACTTTGAACCACTACCTCTCGGCTGAACAAGTGTAAATGGCCGGCGATACCAAAATCAAAAGTTTATTTTGATCAATAGAAATTACAAGTTCATCTTGGATGACGATGAGTATACCACCTCACCGGCGTAGTACTGCAAACATGTGATTACATATAGTATAATAATATTTAAAATAAATTGAAAGGCAAATCCTTGATCAACATTTACGTTCCAGGAGTACCAAGAGTTCAAGTCACAGATGTTACTTCGAAACATTAGCATGTCCATCTGAAATCCGCCGAAGATTAGACTTAGTTTTTGCATAAATCTAACAAAAACTTACCTCCCTATCGAGTTGTGCACTTTTGCTAAGTTTATCACTGCAGAAAAGTAACATTATTCTCCGCTTAAATGCCCTCTCTGACTGTATTAGAATTCGCGATAGCCGACCAATCAAAAACATATCATACGATACCTGCAGAGCTAGTACGAGGTTGAAGCGCATCTGGAGAACGAATTCAAGAACTCTCACTATCAGGAACTCACTGAACTTGTGGTAGAACAGAAACTTGAGGATTTTATACAAGTTGTAGACGTCCGAAAACAGGCCAAGGAACGTTGCCAGAAACAGCGCCGAGAAAAACGAATTCAGTTTGCGCTTCACCCGATGTATCCGAAAGGATATACCAAGCAATTTCCGAACACTGTTCGTAAGCTGATTCTGTTCCATTTCCAGGCTGCTTTTTTGAAGAATCTCTTCCATTTTCATGTAGAAACAGATCAGTACCAGCTGAGAGTAAACATGGCCCAGGAACGTCACCATTAGCAACATCTTACCAAACGGTACGAATATATGCAAACCGAAAATAAACAAAATGAAGATACTTGAAAATACATTAAACAAAAGACTAAGACCGCAAAGACAGAGCTTAAAAACCACTAGCCCCGAACACGACGAATGGAAATATATAGTTGAATCGGATTTCTTTGCGAGAACATGGAAGATTCCTATCATCTCATTTATGATCTGCTGGAGGGAGGGTCCTAGAGAGAGGTAGTTCTTAGCCAATATCATAATCCCCAGGTATTCGGAATCGGCGGCCAATATACTGAGCATATGTTCTTGGGCGGCGACAGAACTCAATGTAGTTTCAATCAGCGGCAAACCCAAATACCATAACAAGCAAGGTATCGCCTGCATCGCGAGCAATATTCCAAATGCACCGAGTAAAATGATGAATAGCATCTTTGAGAATCGGGATCTTTTTGTACTCAATTCAACTCGACGAGTTGACTGTTTAAAATTGAAACTCGCGAAACCGAAAATTTGAAAAACCACTAGCAAGAGTTTCAGGTGGTGACACAGGTCGATACGTTGGGATGGTGTGTTCATCGTTAACAGTGGCGGGCTACTAAGGATAAGGTGTTCTGTGCAGTCTGCACTTATGCTGTTAAGTGGGGAAGGGAACTCTTTTTTAGTAATGACGCAATTTGCGTTAATCGGCGTTGGGGGAACTAAATTCGAATTTATTATCAATTTATTCACGGAAAGTACTAGTGGGCATGGTCTAGCATTCGATAATTGAAGTCTTCCTTATTTTGGAAAGCATAGCATTTCATTACTTTTTCTATGGGGTGGAGTATTGGTTTTAAGGGTATATGTCATCAAATTTGATCCATTCGTTTTGGAAATATGACTCGCACGCGACATTGTGACACTTTTGGTGGTAACGGAGTCGGTGAGCTTCAACGAATTGGCAATCATTGCAGGCTAGATTTTGCACTGAAACCCTTTAACACAAAGATGCGCCACTAATTTTCTAGGAAGCAATAACTCCAAAAATATGGCTCGACATTTTAGGTGATTCTGGCTCTGCAGATGAATTTGTGTCTACTCTATCTGCTTTTGGTTTTTCTTCCTTGTTATCTGTTCCACCTTGTATGACTGTGTCATTTAGTGGGTCGTCAAAAAATGTCAAAATCGAAGAATGTGCTACGTTTCGTATGAATAAAAACCAGTTCCAATTTTTTACATGCTCGAAAAGCGGCGGCACTGACCTTTTACTCAGATCGGTATGAATAAAACTTGTCAGACAGAGCAAATGCTATGCAAATTCTGAGTCTGCTTGCTAAATATTTTGTACGCAACTTTTTAACATAAAACAATTTAAGAATTGTAAATTGTCGATGTTTTGCTTATAAATAGTCTGGCGTGTACAAAATTAAGTACCTAGACAATAACAAATCACACATTAAAAACGCAGCGTTTTTTTTAAGCAAAATCTTTCCTACAGCTTCTATGGCCTGAACAAACACCAACTCATTTTGGTCACTCTTGGGAGTAGACGAGGTAGATGGAAGTTCCTTATCGTCTGCTGAAATTCAGAAGAGTCGCTCAGCATATATTGTTTTCTTTTTTTGAATTTGAATTTTTTTGACTTTTGATAATTTCTCCACAAAAATTTGAAAATAAATTCAAAATAAACAAACCACCGGACGCGGACAGTTGTCACTTGTCAAGTTTGACAGAAATTGGCAAGGCAAGTACACGTACAGCGAAGTAAAAGCTATTTTCGAATTTTCGAACTTTACTTTAGGAAACTAGATTTGCCAAGGGCTTTTACTTTGCTAAAACCTTTTGCTCAAAGCAAATGCTAGTTTTTATTCATACGACCCGGTATTAGGGCTGTCGTTGTACTGCAAAAGCAGTATTTGTACAGCTTTCTATACGGTGGTACTGCTGTACTGCGCACCCTCTTAAAATAATGCTTTGTTAAAAGATGCGCTTCTTGGATTAAAATTTTCCAAATAATTCCTTAAATATTCACCTATCAATACATTTTGTAAAACATTACTATCAATCATTAACAAAAAACTTTTTAAGCATCTGTAAGACAGAAAAAAGACCCGTTTTATTCACTCAAAGTTCAATAGGAGAAATTGTTTTTATTTATTCCAATTTGAACTTTCTCAACTCCCCGAAATAGTAGAAGTTAGGAAAGCAACTTGGTATTTTATGTCTAAACAAATCACGTGACAAATGTATTTAAAATATTAGTATGTAAAATATGGTATCTTTAAAATTACTTCTGAGAGAATTGACAATCGTTTTACAAGAGCAGCGAAGATGTGTAGAGTAGGAGAATTTGGTCTGTGAGAGACAAGATTCAAGATGCTACCACATGTTGCACTTGAAAAAGGTGACGATCGTGACTTCATCTGCAAGCAGTACGTAACAATCGGCGCGATTTATTGTACACATATCCGCATTTTATCAGCAATCTGATTCAGACAATTTAAGGAATAGTTACGTATGGTTTTCCTTAAAAGTTCAAATGGTTTGTGCTGCGTATTGTCGCTAGTTGGCAGGTCACATACAAAATATGAATTTCAATTAGATTATATTTTTAATATGGATATGGATGGTACTCAATAGAACGAAAATCCTAGACAAAGTTACAAATTATAAAAAGTATGCTGTTTCTATGACGAAAATGACGCGCGAAATAAAAATCTTAAGTTGAAAGTTGAAACTGACATATTGTGTATTATATTATCACAGAGATATAGAATCTGCTAGGTATCCAACTTTTGAATTTAACTGCGTTGTTGAATTGAAAATGAACGTATAGTGAATAATAGTAACTTACAACTTAAAGTTCAACTCTCGATTTCAGATATTAACATAGAGCCGCTGCATAACGTTACGTTGAAGACGCCATTTGGAGAAGACAGAGTATTAAGCCGCATAGACTTTTGAGACCAAGCGAGGAATTGTGAGCTTTCAACAAAACCAATCTTGGAGGGAGTAATATACAAGACATCTATGTCCTTCGGGCAAATACAGCTTCCACCTAACCCTGTTCAAAATCCAAGCAAATGTTTTATAGGGCCGCTGGGCCAGACAACTTTACAGTCGATTTATTTTAAGGAGCTGTAGAGGACTAGACTTCCTCATCATCCTGATAAAGGTATCTTTTGCCCAGTTTTCAAAAGAAGACACCAACTACAGGAATGATTTTACAGGCCTCTACCTCCTTCTGATATTCCATCATCAATCTGGCGACCACAGGTCAAATGCTCACACTTCGACAAGTCTCGGCGACTACACTACCTTCACGTGGACTTGAAACCCACCTATGGCCTACACTGCTCGTATACAGAGGAAGGTTACATAATGTATTGTAGTTTATGAAGGAAAAATACGCTTCATCGAAATCGGTGTCGACCTTACCAAGCCCGTTCATGTCAGCAGGCGAAAGGTCTATACACAAATAAAACAGAAACATCCCTTAAACTTTAGCTAAACCCATTTCCCTAACTACAACCTATACACCCTCTTTGGTGGGCCCTTCTCCCTATGCCCTTGTGTCAATTACAATACGAATCTATTTTATACAAATTTCTTATAATCAAGCCCTTTGTCAGGAAGTTTTTTTTTGTCTCTTCAATTCCTTGTCGTTTATACAACTCAAAGCACTTTCGCTTCACTGAGTTATCCTTTAAATTCAATTAAGGAACCACTTTACTTTACAAAACCGTTGAGAGATTTATTCAAATTCCATTATGGGCTGTAAACACGATTACAACCAACCAAACAGCAAAAGTCCTTAACACCAAGTTTCCATCTTCTCATAGACACTATATGCTCCATCCCCTTGAGATATAGCAAGATCTGCTCTCATATTTGTGTAGGTAGGTACCTACTCCTGCATGCTGTTTCATGTAGTACGCATTTCATTATCACAATCATCATCATCATCAACAGCAGCAGCAGCATCACTCACATACATGTGAATAAATTGTTTCAAAAACTTTCCCCCAGAATATGGAAAATTCCCAAACAATATACCATAAGTGAATAAAACCGCAGACGAGAAGAAAATCCGCCAACTTTAGCAATAAACCTTCAAAAAAAAAAAACTGATTTCCAATCATGAGCTAGGATCTACTCCTTCCAAGCTATCAATATTTAAATACACTCCCCGATGTCGGTACAGTGTAGGAGATAATACACCTCAACACTCTCATATATGAACCCGGCCAAATCAACATCAGGAGGATAGAAAATTGAGGAAAAGGACAAATTAGAGAGAAACTTTTAACGATTGGAATTTTCTATTTACACCATCCATCGTCTATATATCCAAGGGAGCGCGGGCGATTGCGATTATTGGGCAGGGTGGCCAAAGATACACAATAGAGAGTGCACCACCACCACCATATGTAAGGAGCGACTGAGATCTAGTTAGCTGGATGGGATTTGTTTTGTGGCGAACAAAGGATAATAGTGTGAGCGACGCTGCCGGAAGTACACACAGGAAAGGGAAACACACCATGATAGAAAGTAGAAAATGGTTTAGTGAATTGATATTAGGATCGTGATGTACATTTTTATTCAATACATGAATTCTGACAGTGACTACCTCAGCATAAAGAAACTACTCGAATTGGCAACCCCGTCGATTTAATTAAGAAAACTTATAGATAAAAATATAAGACATGTGTAAGTATGTAAGGACTTAATGTAATAATTTATAACAGCAAAAACCCAATCACAAAACACAACAACATGACACTTACCGTCATAAGAACATCCAGTTGAAAATTCAATTTCTTTCTCTCGCACACAACCTCTCGTCGTCGAAGGATATACAAATAGGACGACCTCTCCTCTCGTTCAGATGAGAAAATTAAATTTAATTTAAATTTTCAACGAAACTCAAAATGAAGTTGCTAGATACGATGCTCTGCAAGTAGATGAAAAGAATATACGGAGAACTGTTGTAAGTGAAGTTCATTTTGAGAAAAAAAAAAAATAATAATAATAAGTGTAGTATATTAATTAGTTGAATGGCTGTAGCTGTGTTTGCGCTACGTAATTAGCAATTATGTAATATGTATGTTGATGAAGTTTTATGACCTAGTTCGGTGTAAATGATTTGCACGCACTTGTGCAATGGGCGCCGCACCATCCAAATGAACAAGTTTCACTCGCACATCTGAGTGTAGAGTGAACTGGGGTGCTCGAGTGGGTTGCATTTAGCAATCCGGAAAGTCGTTGACGGAAACCAATTAGGAGAGACGCCATATTCCCAAGTCATTCAATGCAACGGATGGTGGCGAAATAAATCAGTGGACTCTTGTGCAACGGTATTTATCTCCTTAGGCCCCAGATATAGCGATATGTAAAATGCAACCGAAAAAAATGTATTTTGCTTTTTTTTGACCACTTATAGTTGATGTTTGAATTCAATCTTGGTCTTAAAATGTTGCTTATGAATTATAAAGACAGTTTATCAAAAAAATAAACTCATTTTTCCGATTTAAAAACACTTTCTGATCAACTTATCAGTTAATTTGACACAAAAACACCAAATCATTCCACGGAAATGTGTCATTTATTTACTCTTCCATCTGTCAAGAAAAAATAAACTCCTTTTTATGCTGTTCCAACTTTTTCGATTGCATTTTATGTATCGCTATAACTGCAGCCTTAGCGTTTTAGAATCATCATTGAATGATTCGTATCCTTCGAAATAAATATCCATACTGCAAGTATAGTTTTAAAAGTCCACAGAAGTGGAGTGATCAGGATCACATTGAAATTGACCGCACAGTTGGTGGACAATGTTTAAGCGTTTGCCTGAACTTTGTAGGTTTTCTTAACACTAGCTTGTCCTTGAAGGCGCAGTGGGTTATTGGTTAGTATGTTGGACTACTAAGCGAGGGGTCTCCGGTTCGATTGCTGAAAGAATACAAATTTCATCTCGCAAACGTCTTACAAATATCCGAGAGTAAAACTGTCATGAAAGAGCTTCTCAATTAGCCGTTGGGACTCGGCGTAAAATTGAAGATCCCTTCCATTCGTCCCAAAAATGAAAAACTCAAACAAACGAATGGTTGTGAGAAGCTAGGCCTAGGGTCTTACGGACCTGTTGCGCCATCTTTTTATTTATTTATTTTTAGTTTGTATGTCCATATTGACCTTTTGGAGCTTATAAGGCAGTTGTTTCCGGCATTTATAAAGGGTGTTAAATCGACAAAAAAGTAAGCGAGTTGGAGGATAACAGAGTCGAATTACCGCACCCGTGAGGGAGCAATAAGTCACTGAATTCTGTTGATTTTACATGCAAAACAATATAAAAATGCAGTCACGTAGTACTCGATCACGGATGCGGTAATTCAACCCCAAGGCTTACTTACTTAGGCGGCGCTACAGTCCGGGGTGGACCTGGGCCTCAACCAATACGCCTCTCCAGTTAGCGCGATCTTTGGCTAACTGCCTCCAGTTGCGCACTCCAAGTTGGTTGAGGTCCCCTTCCACTTGTGCGCGCCACCTAAGGCGAGGTCTTCCTCTACTGCGTTGTCCCTCCGGTTTGGAATCGAAGACTCTTCGGTTCGGAGCGTTGGTGTCCATTCGCTCTACATGTCCTAGCCATCTTAGACGACAGATGCGTATTTTTCTGACCAGGTCGGTGTCGTTGTACAGCTCGTAGAGTTCGCTGTTAAATCTTCTCCTCCAAAGCCCGTCAACGCAAACGGGACCAAAAATCACTCGAAGAATCTTGCATTCGAAACGGCCAAGAAGATCTTCATCCGCCTTTGTTAGGGTCCATGCTTCTGCGCCATAGAGCAGGACTGGGATGATGAGGGTCTTATATAAAGTCTCCTTAGTGTTTCTCGACAAGGCCTTATTAATCAATTGCCAATGGCTGCCCTATGTCCTCGATAGAGTCACGAATTCCATCTTTGAGGTCTTGAATCGACGCTGGGCTGTAGGCGTAGACCTTATCTTTCACGTAGCCCCAAAGGAAGAAGTCGCAAGGTGTTAAATCACAAGATATCGGTGGCCAATTGTGATCACCTCACCGAAAACTTTTCCCGTAAAAGATCAAAGGTTTCGTTGCTTGTGTGGCACGTAGCGCCGTCTTGTTGAAAGTAAACATTGTCCAGATCAATACCATCCAACCCCGGCCATAAAATATCATTAATCATCTCTCGATTCCAAAGAACGACGAGGAATGTACAAACCTAGGTTTTCTTCAACACTTTGGGCTACAGCAGCAATATTCTAATTTGTTCTTGAGCGGCGTGCACGGGTTTTATTCTTCACATCAATAACTTGTCGAATTTTTCCACCTATTTCTGTATTGCGGACCGACAAGGTGCTTCACGACGACCCAAAAATGCTTTAGTTTTGCGAACTGTGACTGCAAAATTTTCACCATTTTTGTAGTGAATTTTTATAATTTCAATGCGTTGTTGAAGCGTGTATCGTTCCATTTTTAGTAATGGCGTAGTTTCTACTTGTCAAACGTCAAAAAATAACAGCTTCAAAAGTGACAGCTACCGAAATAGCGGGCAATTCTAAATAACGCCTCTTATTGGCCCTAGATAAAACAAACCGTACCTACACAAAACATAAGAATAAGCACTTTTGGCTTAAATATATTGATGTGAGGCTTAAGCCCTCAGTAAAAAGTATTTTTCCAAAGTTCCAGTTAAAAAAGTTTTAAGCTCCAATTAAAAAGGCTCTTACACCTTATAAGATTTTTGAGTAAAAGGACAAGCATAGCAGTAATTTCTAAGCTGTTAGGGCAAGTTCTTGATTTTGACTGAAATATAGATTGGTGATGCTGGTTTTCGTGCCTATGGTTGGAAGTAGGGTTCATGATATTCCCAAATCTTTACACAGTTCATCTCTACGTGAAAGGTCTGGGTTTTTATGTTAATATTCATTCCCATTTATAAATATGCATATGAAAATGTAGCAAATGAAGTGTTTTTAACACTGCAAGATCTAAGTTGTTCCAGGTTATTTGAGGGTTATTTGAAGGCTATTCCGGAACGATTGCACACAAAATTCTATGAAAATATCAATTTTCGATTTTTCCAAAGTAAATAAAACTTGATTAAATTATTGACTACGGATGACGACCGACAATGACCACTTAAAGAAGTTAGTCTAGTCACTCATAGTTAATAACAAAAATGATCGAGCGGAAATTTACACTTTCTAAAAGCACTACCTACATAATGTTCAAACACTGGCACTAATTTTAATTCCTACTAAAAAGTTCTGTTATTTCCCTCTGTCGACGAAAAGGAAGCAACACGAATGAAACAACTTGACACACGAATCCCACCAGCCCATTTCCAAACTTTTCCCAATGAACAAAACCTGAAAATGTGTTCAATTATTGTGGGCGATGTTTTGAGAAATTGTTTTGAACATTGCTCAGCTGCAGGACAACGCAGGAGGATGTTCCATATCTTAAATGAATCAGGGGAAAATTTACTAAATTCACCTATTTTTTATTTTTTAATCCGATAAGCCGTTACTGAGCTAGGTCTATATAATTAGCATATTCCTTACATATACACAGTTTTTTTTTTTACTATTTTGTAAGAATTAAGCTATATTCCGCGATAAAAAGTATCCTAAGTCCCGACCCAGAATATAAGCAATCACTATGTCAAATTTCATCAAAATCCGTCCAGTAGTTTCCGCGTGAGGCGTGGTCCACCACTTTTTATTCTACACTTTTATTATATGTAGAGATAGAGAAGAGAAGAAGAGACCCTTCTAGTCCAAAGTTTGAAACAAATCAGTCGAGCTGTTTAGGCTGCAGACCTTTAGGACAGACACAAGGCCGGGTTTCATAATTTTATACCAAAGAAGATTAAAAATGGAAAACAAAACGATTTTTAACAATCTTTTCAACAGTTTTTATCTGTCAGTAGCAGATCAAATGTAAACACTGAACTCACGGCAGTTATTGGCCTGGAAGCATTTCTTTATTTAAGAACTTCTTGCATGGTATTCTGCAGCTTTGAAGATTCTTTAACATCTAGTGATCAGTGTCATCGATGCCAGTAAGGCACCCAAACGAAAGCCTTGGTTTGATGATGATGAGTAGTGTCTTCAAGCACATGTAGCAGCAAAGCAACTCGACTACAAAGCGACACAGCAGTATCCAGTATTTCTTGGCACCTGCGGTATCACCGGGCAGTTTGTAACAGGCCCTTCACAAAGTGTTCATGTTCATATCTGTACTGTATTGATACTTCATTTGAACAACAATGCAAAATCTACTTGAGTCCCTACCGCAACACGCCCTTCAAATAGTCACTTAAGGCTAACTCTTATTTACTGCAGCTAAAGGCATTTATTTCGAGTTTAAAAAAAGTTAATAAACCTCAAAATGAAACTATGACAAACTGCATAAGCCATTTATCGCAACGGTAGCAGTAACTGTAATAGCAACAGCCAAGTGTGGTATAGCGACAACAAACGACAAACTGTAACTATGTGGCATAGCTGTAAGTGGCCAAAAAATAAAAAAAAACCAAAAAGACTGCGGTACACTCCCTTGAATTTAAATTCCCATATTTACACTTAAACTACACTGACTTGCCATGCCGTCGTACAAATGTGTTCGTTTGTCGTCGACGTCGTCGTCCTTATCAGGATAATAAAAATCAGAATAACCGTAATATCATACATTTGATTTGCGCACTCACACACTCGCATAATATCCTCTTCATTCGTTCAACTATATTTCGTCGGGAGCGTTTGAAGCGCCTGTTAAGCGACCCCGCTCAGCACACTATGCCATATCTTTGTAGTAAGGAATTTTGGTACACTGCACCACAAAACAGCCAGCAGCAGCAGCATTAAGGACGAATCGTGTAGTATAGTGTTACCATTTACACTGACAATGTGACATGTGGATTTAACGCATGCTCTTCACTGATGTTCTGGAGCTTTTTGCTATTTTCTCTCGTCTCATGAATATTCATCGCCACGGCAGATTCGTTTTGTACTCTCATTCGTCCTTCTGGCAATTATTGTTCGTTTTAGAGTTGGGGTTGCGATTGCGATTGGAATTGGGTTGGTAGGAATTCGTTATCATTTTGTATGGAATCTGCTCTTAAGCCACATTGTCCTTAAGGAGGAACTTCAACTTACTCTTTCTGCCTTGCTAAGCGCGGTTTAGTTCGCTCTTTCTGCGTCTCTTTATGTTTTCGAATTGTAAAAAGTATTATATGACGTAACACAGTGCCGACCTACACCCTTTATTTCCTCGTGGGAATTTAGGCGAGGCTCCTCTCTATTCCAAGTTTCCTTTCAATTTAATTCTCCTTAATCGTCCTTAAAGGAGTTTTTTTTTTCTTTCGCTTACTTTTTTTGCGCTTTCTTTCTTTACTCTAGAAAGTCGGTGCAGTGCCGTCCCACCTCTTTTTTATTTCGTAGAAAACTTGAGGCAAAAACGGATTCAAAATTCTAAATCGTTTAAGGACACTTTTTCCTGGTGTAGATAATTTATGACACTTCTGCCGTAACTACTTCCTGGAAGTGCCTTCATTCTTTTTGAATGAATGGGATTTAGTCAGTGTATCCGTTAGACATTAAAAAGATGGTGGTCGGAACGGCGAGGCGGGCGGTTGAGGTGGTGGCTTTTCCATTTTATCCTTTTAGAGAAATTATTGATTAATGAAAGCCAAGAGTTTGTGGGAGGAAAAAACTTTTAATCCATTACCAACCATGTCACCGTTAATTTCCATATAAATTAGAGAATCATTACCATGAAAGGCATTTAGGGGTTTTGAAGTGAAGAGAGACTTTGCCAGTGCCTTGCTTCTGGTGTTTGCGGTTGAGGTGGGACACAATGCGGAGATGCAGCCAGTTGGTTTATTTTTCCATCACTACTTGATGTGGTTTTTTTATGCGGGTGGACAAATTTACTTATAACCGTGACTTGAGTTAGCCTATAAGGATAATAAACATCTAGCGAACTCGTACTCGTATGGTTACTAGCAATGTCATCGTGTCTAAGACCTTTTCAAATGTTCACTGAGTCCTTTCTGTTGAAGACTATTTTGTAAATGATGAACTTTGGCGACTTGCAACTGGACTTGACCTATAAGGTTGACGATCGGTTTTCTTCTTTTTCTTTATTGTCTTAGCTCTTAGGGACCTTAGAAGTTTAAATTAAAAGCGTAAAACAGTAGACCATATGAAACCAAACCAAATTTTACTTACAAGAGGCTTGAAGTTTTAATTTATAAGAAATTTTGTTTGGAATACCGAAAGCTATGATGCAGAATAAAATGTTGTCAAATTGCAATGGCCTCCCGATCTAATACTCACACGAACTTTTACGCCAAATAAAGGTTACCGACCGGCAGTTAGGGTGCTATACTTTTGGCGGAAGTGTAAGAGGCTTGCCAGATACAAAAGTGGTCCTCTCGCACCATTGGACATCAAAAATTGCAAAAAAATCGCGTGTGTCGCAAAAAAGCGCACTATGTTAATTCGCTTTAAGTAGGTAGAAACAAGATTAAAAATAACAACAACTTATTAACTCAATGTCACTTGTCTATGGGCTTGTGAAAATGTCGGATGTATGTTTTGGGCGTGTTTTGGGCGTATTCGTATTGAAAGTTATAAAAGGTGTGTTCACCGACAGTGAGTAAGATAAATTAAGCATGTGTAATTGTGTAATAACTAAAAGCAAAAAAATATTCGAGGTATATTTGAAGTTAAAAATCGCACAAAAAGCGCAAAAAACATCAATATCGCATATGCTCAATTCTTGTCGCAAAATCAAAATAAAAATCGCACGTTTCACGATTTATCGCACGAAATTAACTTTCGAAACGAATAATATTGTTTAACAGGAAACCCGGCGGCGTTAAGATTATTTTGACGCTACGTTCTAACCGCCACGTTAGAGGACGTCAAACAGAAAGCGGTTTCCTTTTTCTGACAAAATGTCAAACAGCTCGGAAGAATTAAAAACGCGCTCTATTTGACGAGGTCCTTAGTTAACATAATTTATGATTAAGTTTTGATTCTGCTAAAAGGCGATATACGTTAATTACATTTGTATGATCATTTGGTGTGTTGATAATCATGGTGAAATGCAGATGTGTTGAAGAGATTTCACCATAAATTATTGTCATTTTTTTTTTTGGTTGTTAGACTCCTGAGCTTCACAAAGTTTTGCTTCTTTTTCCCTTTTTCCTACGAAAGGATTTTTCGAATATAAAAATTCCCACAAAAAGGAATAAATCCCACGATTTAACAACGCTGATTGTGAATAATGCTAGAAAACTACTTTTAGCGGGTCCACACGGCAGTCTTAATTGAATGCTTATACTCTCAGTGACAATTGTTTTTCAAACAAAATTTCAGTTGAACGAATGAAAAAAACAATTTTTAATTTGTCTGACAATGGCTGTCAACGGATCTGCAAATTTGTTGTAAAAGAAACTTCTTCCAACCATGTGAACTGCCAATTTTCAACCTGATAACGTTGTCAGACAAATTATTACTATCTGACAATTGTCAGAGTATGGGACAAAATCTGACAACGTTGTGAACTGACAATTTAGCATATAGTTTAACCGCCTTTTCATTCCCTGACTTTGAGCACAAGACCTTTCACAAAGCCAACCGCCTTCAAATTGCAAAACTAAATGAAATGTTTCTGTCCAACGATTGTAACTTCATAATAAAAAAAATCTCTCTTTATACGTCATAACGAAACAAGGAGGTTGTTTAAGCAAGTAAAAAATATCTCACACTATCATGAGCACTTGCCGAACGGTCGGTTAACATCTTCTGAAAGATGCAGATGGCTGTTGTTTTGGAAAATAAAGCCGGCTGTGTATCAGCGGGTCAATATTTTCGAAGTCGCCCTAAAGACTATATCTTTTTTAAGGCTTTTATTTTTATATGCAGGAGAAACTGGCTTTTTTTGGCCTACCGTTATTTTATCTTAAGAAATCTTCCGTTTAACCCGTAAGCTTTAGATGAGGTTCGCAGAATTCCAGAAATTCAAGCACAATATTCCGATGCTGACCGAAAAACAAACATTTTGGAAAGGCCTTGATTAACATTTGGATATCCAAAATAGTAGTACAGGATGGAACCCGAAAATTGTAAACCTAAACTGAGTTTCAAAGCCCACCTCGAATTATTACAACTCCAATCTTTGGTATTTTGTACTCCTAACACATAGAAACGAGCCAACAAAAGGGGGCGATTAAAGTCACAATCCGCCTAAAGCCACATAATTTTGTTGTTGACCTACTGATTTGACATTATCCGGGGAACAGTAGGGAGTGTCGGGACATACTGATGGCGAATACCGTTTGACGTAGATTTAGTTTTTATACACCCGCAGCCCAATTCCAACTCGGTGGTTTCGGTAATAAGTTAAATGTGTGTTTCTGTGGTGCATGAAGCCCGCGAATCCTGTAAGAGCACCAATAACAGCCAATATTAGTTAGAGTTGGATGCAGAATACCTGCTACGACCATTGAAAGAAAGTTTTACAAAAACGGTCATCCAGTGCCTAGTATTAGCCTTAAATTTAAAATTAAAACAAAAAAGTTATGGCCAATTTCACCGTACACAATCTTTTTATTTGAAGCTTTTTCAGCGTTCGATATTATAATAATTTTTAATATTGTGCTATCCAAGGCTTTGCTTGATGGAGTTCATTCGAGAGGTCTAATTATTGATGATTTAGGCACATAAGTTGGTCGCAATATAGCCAAAAACGACAAAGACACACAACACGACAGAGGTACTTTAAGCCAAATGGACAGTTTATGGGCAAACAAATATATTTTATAGTTGGAGCATCAGGTCCGTAAGGGACCCAAAGCCTCTCCTCTGACAACTAATTATTTCGGATCGAATGGGAGGGATCTACAAATTGAATGCCGAGTCCAAACGGCTAATTGAGAAGCTGTTTAATGACAGTTAGAGAGATGCACCGAAAATCGCACCTTGGACCGGTAGCTTAGTAGTGCAACACACTAACCACTAAGCCACTATACGCTTATGAGCATAAACTAAACATTTAAGAAAACTCCAAATAAAAAAGGTCTGAGGAGTAAGGACGTCAAATCAGGCCTTTATGGTGTCCAATTGCCGTTGGCACTTTTCGCCTATAATATATCCAGTTTTTCGTTCGATGCGATGCACTTTTCCAATACGGGAACACTTACTTTCTGGCCAACAAACTCGGTTATGATATTACCGCTCCCCATGTGTCGAGCACTTGAGAACGACAACTTGACGTGGATGAAATAGAGAAGTGCTGCTTAAGGAAAAATGATCGAAAGTTTTACTAAAAGGTAAAAAAGATGTGCCCAGGCAAGAAGATCTTTACAAGACTCAAAAAACTTGTGGAGCTACAGTCGGTCTTGAAGTTGTAAAAAAAAGTCTGCAGATTGAACGGTGAGTTACGGCTCAGGCAAAACACAATACCTTGAACGATGATAACTAATCAAACTGATTTCCAAAAAGACTGCCGGGCGAACTGCCTATATAGGGAAAAGCGTGGGCGAAAGTTCAAAAGATTGAAGATAACCTTGGGTGTTTTTGAACAAAAAGTACGGCCATTGTGGGTGCGGAGATTTACCAGCGAACTCAGTGGGCATTATCACTCTTTCCAGGAAACTCTTCAATTCCAATCCAGCGCATTATGGCAGAAAAAGAAATAAGTCATAGTGAAAGCGGACCTCAACCAAATTGGAGTTAGCAAAACTTTAACTTTTTTAAACATGCTACTGGCTAATTTGACTAAGAGAAAAACAGACTTATTATTTTTAAAGGTTTGGCAATTTTCTGACGAACACCTTGCTTTTCAAATAACCCTATAAAAAGAAGTCCGGAGGGGTCAAATCTGGAGTTCTGGGTTGGCAGTCAATGGCGCCATTTTTTGACGACATTCGTCCAAGGAACCTTTATTTGCAGAGTGGCATGGCACACCAGTAACCATTCAGACCTTTCTCTGACTTGGGGGCAGACATAATATTCAACCAGATTCTACAACAAACGACGAATAGTGTTACAGACGGTACTTGTTGGCAACGATATTTTCGAAGTAGAGTTAGACCAACTAAAAGACTCTTTCGGCGCGCTGTTACGGTGTGAGACGATCCATGGTTATAATTGCACTGACTGGACGTCTCAAAAACATGCCTACTCAAGTCAATCGGTTGATAAATGTCCAAGCTATAGCGACATGAAAGAAGTCGCACTCATTATATGTGAAGGAAGAACGAACGAAGAACGAGTTAAAGGAAAGCACTGCCACCTTTATAATACCAAACTTTGCACACACCTTTATACCTACCTTGCTGCAAATTCAATTGACATAATCCATCAGAAAATTGATTTCGCCTAGAACTGAGACGACAAAAGACTGAGAGCCCTAATACCTACAAATGATGTGACACAGACAGAAAAGAAATCACGATAAAAGAAAAATGATTTCTTTTTTCGAAGAAAAGATACCTACTCCCATTCACTATTTCAATTCTTAAGTACTAGGTATTATAATGCAAACCGAAACGAAAAGACCGTCAAACCAAAACCTAATAAGGACATTCAACCAAGTTCCCAGCAAATTTGCCATTAAAATTTCAAAAGTGAAACTTTAAAAGCCACTTCGAAAGAAACTATTAATTTTTAATGGACTTCCTTCGTCCTGACAGCGGTTAAAAGGAGAAGAATTCCATATACCTATGGCTACATCCCATCCGCCTGCATCACTTTGTTAATGTAGGCATATTCCAAATATTTATACCTCAGTTCATATAGCTTAATGAGAGGACCGAAAAGTGCACTCAAACAAGATGAAAAAAAAAATCTACTCCTTGCTATAAATGACAAGTTTTATGCAAACACTAAGCAAGCAAACACACAGAAAATGTAAACTAAAAACTTAAACAACCTAACAGCAAATATAACACATCCATATATACGTCCTTTTTACACAATAACTTGCCGTTAAGGAATCTTCTAAATGCACACAAGACAACAAAAACAACAACACAACAAGATGTCGATTTTCACGTGGAAAGTTTACATGATTTCCTTTGTCTGTGTACACTCCTTCTGTTAAGTATCCATGGACATATTCCGAAAATGCTAGTAAGCTGAATACGAAATTCAAACACAAAAAGGACAACAGAAGGTAAACAACTCATACAATGTATATTCTCTTTGCGCTCGCCCAAGGATGCTTTGGTGTGGTTCTTATAAGAGTTGTAACTTTTCCGCAGGACATTCCCTCGATTATCCTTTTAAACGACTATCGTTCACAGTAATTTTCGATTGGAAAATAATTTAATTTAAAGATGAAAATTGTTAGTTTGTGTCCTTTGAAAAATCCACTCTATCCGAGGGTACCCCGTAGTTTATCGCAGATCTTCTTTAGTCCTTGAGAGCTTTCACTATTGCACGCATGTATGCCGTTGCCGTATCCGTATGGAGGACAACATAAACTGTGAATTTTCCACTTGAAATTAAAGAGCGAAACTCCACAAAGAGAGAGAGAGAAATGACAAAGTGAAGAGAGTTTTTGGGGGAAAATCTATTCTGTTCTATTTTTTGTCGTTTGGATCTAACTTACACACATGCACAAACACGCCCTTTTGTGCTTTTCTGCTATTCTTCCTTTTGTCGAAAGGGGATCATTTAACGTGTCATTTACAATGCAAACAAAATACCGAACAGCACTTTTATTAAACAAATTTAAAAACAATTTTGTCGCTTGTGGTCACTCGAACTGTCAAACAAAACCCTTTTAATGGGTTATAAACACTGGGAAAAGCACTCACTTGTCACTTGTCAGGAAAGGAAGGACTTTTTCCATCATCCGAACACACCTCTTTTCGATAGAGAAACATTTCTCAAACTGACTATACGACCAGATGAATAGAATTTACGTTACAACACGATAACAAAACTGAAAGAAATTAGCACAATAATATAGAACCGTTACTAGGGATGCAGATACTTTTTTTTTTTGCTTTGCTATTTTAGTGGATAATTGTGGACTCTCAGGGTGACCGAGTGTAGAACCGACAATAGACTTATCATTGAACCGCAGCAGTGGGCAATAGCATCACTCGCTGCTCTCAAAGTCGAGCATCCACATAGAAAGCAGAACACAGTGGTACAGTGGCGGACGTTTTTATAGGGTCACTATTGCGGTTGTGATGCAAACAGCATCTAGCAGAGTAGGGGGTTGAAAGGTTCTCAATGGGTTTTAAAAATAGAACGAAAATGTAAATTCCGGGTAACAAGATTAAAGGTAAAAATGTTCAACGAGCAATTACTCGTGAAGAGGGTGACCGTTTAAAGGCGTAATAAGGCTTTAAAACAAATTAGCAAGGGGCATTTCCCCTAAAAAGCGTTTTATTAGGAACATGCTTCTAGCAGAGGTGCACCTGCACACTCCGTCATAAGTGGAATCATCAAAATCGCCCTTTATGTCAACGAAGGTATCTTAAGCGCATTTTTTTCTGTCAAGCGCGAAAAAAATGCTGCCAACCTGGAGTGGAATGGCCGAATCCGTTAACGATATTCCGAAACTAATCGTTATTAACGTATTAATCGCTTTCAGATGGGACAAAGTTATAGATTTCGAGGCGTAGTCTTGCAAAAACTATCTTTGAAGAGGAACCTTGCGTGCGTATAGCTCAACCAGCCTTTTCAGGCCGGAGGTCAAACTAGTTGGTGTGGACAAGATTTTTAGTTACAGAAACTACATGTTATTTTTTAATAAGCTCTCGGGTCACCACTGAAAAGTATAATTTTAAGAGTTAGTCGACAAGGTACCTACATAAGCTGCTTCAACTTTAAAATAGAAAAGGTGCTTCAATTAAAAAGCGTATAAAGCCAGGCATGAACACTACAACGTTAAAAATCGTTTGAAAATAGGCCAAGACTTATTGTATGCGTACTTGTAAGATCGTTTGTGAAATTTACATTGAAGTGCTGTCATTTATGCAGACTGGAGAGATCGTCTTAGATCCAAATTTGTTGGTAGACGTGCTGTTTACAGTATCACAAACTTAGGTTAGCTAAGTTAGGTTACAGGGTTCCCAAAAATACAGAAAGCTCTGTTAAGAAGAGAGATATCAGAGAGCTGTAAAGAACATGTAAAGAAGTAATCGGACAGCACTCGTCAGTTTTTCGATTGAAGGAAAGTTCTCGTGCTTTGCTTAGTGATTTTTCGAGCGAACAGATTCGATATGAGCATATTGCCACCGCAGCTCAAACATTTAGAGAAATCCAAGCTGATTTCAATTCCCGCAAGGCCAACAAAATCTAGTTCTGAAGGTCATCCGAAAAAAACTGAGCTTACCCCAAGGATTGGAAGGACGGAGCTATTCTGAAGATGCCAAAAGATAAGTATAATAAGAGCAATTGTAATTCTCCAGCGAATAACATTTAGAAGCGAAACTAGACTCAAAAGGCGTCAAATTCCATCGACCGTTTACCATACCAACACAACGTTTATTATTGTCGTGTAATCCGCAGAGTTCAATTCCCCATACCGTACCTTAGGGCCTTGCAATTTGAAAAAGCGTGAATCCGGAATTTGGACTATGTCTGGCAAGTACCTAACTCAGTCGGGCTAGACGAAATGTGTCAACCACTGGTAATGAATATAGATTCGGTGTTTCAAAGGATCAACGGCAAAAACACAAAAACATTGCCCACCGGTCTCTCCTCACATTAGCAGGATTATTCTGACTGACACGGACGCTAATTGAGGTCGAGTTGTTTAGATACACGTGCAAGGTTTTCTGTTAGTCGATTGCGATTCTAGACTATCTCCGGCTCAAAAAATGTCTGTCAATTTACTCTATGCACTAAATTGAGACTGGAATGACAACCAGGAAGTTTGGCGTAAAACCAGTCCAGAAGCTTTTGTATGCCGAGATTAGGTAGTAATAAAGTAAAGCAAAGGAAACAAAAAAGCAGGGTGTATGGCAAGTTTGAGAGAAAAAAAAACTTAAGAGGTCCAAAGTCTTAGCAAAAGCAGCAACCCAAATGAAAACTTTGCCACAGTTAATATAAAAGGCCGTTCCGCGGTTGAAGGAGATATGATATTCAGCCCTTATAGTCTCGTTAAGTAATTCTTGCAACTAAACACACATGCAGCAATTGCTGTCCGGTTCATTATGTGCGACCTCAAATTACTTGGGTGACTCTATAAAAATTTCCCTCACTGTGTCGACTCTCTTTTGGGATACCAAATCACTCTGGTTGGGTGTGAATTGAAGACTGTAAAGAGTGAACGAATAAAACTACGAACAACAACAGTGAAACACAAACAACATTTTTTTTTGCAATCAAATAAATAGCTATAGTTATGTACCTCAATTACTTATTGGACAATAGTTGTCTTTAAAATGATTAAACAACAATCCGTTGCAAAGTACTATACATTTATGAATCTTGGAAGTAAAATCCCGGACAAATGGTGTTTTGAAAAATGAACCCAACTATAGATAGACAACGACGACGACGACGCGACGTCAACATCGGTTACGATAGGGAGTAGAACAAGAAATCGCTGCCGTTTATGTAATAGTAGCGCAAATGGAATTAATCTCAATTCATCAGATTTAAACGAGATAACTTAATAAAATTTATATCTAAGACATACTGCGTGCGTGTCTTTCTTCGTATGCAATTTGTTATGAGAAATTTATAGTTGTAGGTAGGCATATAGTTAGATGAATAAATAGTAGTACCTTCAGATACTCTGTGAGAGGTCAATTACGGGGAAAAAAAACTGAATAACAGATGAAGAAGAAGATGTCGACGACACATATCCCAATGTGTGTTGCGGATGATGTGGAGAATTTTCGGATGTGGCTCTGGTTTTTCTTATTTTCTTCTTTTTTAGCACAACTAACACTTTGAGGAATTTAGATTTTTTTTATAAAGAAACTTGGCCGAAATTTAATTTCTTTTTTTTTTGTAAATTTTCTCGGTTTTCCTTAGAATATTTAAGGATTTTCTTCTTCTTTTTTTGTTGGTATATCACTCACACACACGGAAATACAACACAACACATGCACACATAAAAAGCCCGAGACAAGGATATTTTGTTCCCTCCTCACTGTGATGATGGCGATGATGATGATGCCTGAACAACTCTAATGTCCCTTGTCGTGTACCATTTCAGTTTTGGGAGCGGCACCCTATTTTCATTTTCCACACACTTTGTATTCGATTTTTCGCAATCTTCCTTTTTTTCGATTTTCTCGTTTTTATTTATATTTTTTTGTTCACGTTTACTTGTATTATGTAGAACACACTAAACTCCTCACATGTATTACAATTAACAACAGAATGAAGGCAGAATATTGTTGGTTAAATTTGTTAAATTTGCAACGTTTTCTTTTCTGTTTTTTTTTTTAACTTTTGTCTACAATTGCTGGTATTTTACTAATTCGATTATTAAAAAAAATTTTGCTTTTATCGGTATTTGCCTCAATGGAATGTAGCAAAGATGATTGAAGTAAAGGAAGAATTAAAAGAATATAAAATAACAAAAAGAAAATTTCACACAGATATGGAGGAAAAATAAGTTAAAACCTTCATCTGTGCTCTCGAATTTCACACTGAAAATGATTTTGCAAGGACTTTTGGTGGAGCTTTTCCTTGTATCTTATATCCACAGTTTCAACGTAACATAAATTCGTTTTGCGGAAAAAAAGAGGCCAGGCGAAACAGAGCGATTATTATAGTGAGTATGGTGAAGGTGGATGCTGATGGTGACAAAACACACGACGACGACAATAATTGTAAAGAGATGGTTTTGGATACATTTTTGAGAAGGACACTGACAGCATCCCTTAAGAAGGGATGGGTGTATTCTGTGCTCTCTCGTGGGAGTGTATGATTTGTTTACTGTAATTGACAAAGAGAGCGGATAAGATTGGTGCGCAAAAGTCGAAAAGTTGGGCAGGTTGCGATATTAGGTGTATTTGAGACGTGTAAAAAGGAATGATGAAGCAAGGAAGTGTTAAATTGAAGAAAAAGTCATGAGCTTTTTTGACAGGACTGTCCTGAATAGTGAGGGGCAGAAGTCTTGGACCGCCTAATAAAAGGTCCTTAAATGTTATTTTTGCGCTGACTTTGTCGGAGACACTGCTGCTTTCAATTATCTGCAATTCCAGGCACGTCGCTTTCAAATGTCAATACCAAGCGCATCTGGGTTTCTAAAATGGATCTTTGGACTTTCTTTGTCCTTTCTTGAACCTTACTAACACGACGCTAGGGAAACAGCATATAACAAGAGTTATTCTTCGTTTGATTTCTGCGTTTTCCCAAAACTTTGTAGGTTATTCGATTTTGGTCCTTTTTTGACAGTATATAGGTAGGTACTTCGTTTTTTCTTTTTTTATGCTAACCTCTATTCAGTGGTTATGCACGACGTATTTTATACAGAGTTTTGAAAGATAGTAACTAAGGTATGTGTTGGCTTGTGATTTTGTTAAAGATGGAAAGCATGACGATCCGCTGTCATATGATCGTACAACATCATACGTGAGAACATTGTACGAAGCTCGCAACTCAACACCAGGGACAGATTTTTAAAAAATCTGAGAAACTTCTTACATACGCTGGCGACATCAGTTTTAGAACACAGCGAGCTGTCACTGGTGCTTTGCTCTTGCATTGCAAGTATCAGTAGGTACAGAAGCGGCAAAAATGGGTTTAATGGTGAATGAAGGCAAAACAAAATAATATGCTGTCAACAAGATGGGGCACACAACATCGACGCTATAACTTTGAGGTAGGTTAGAGGGACTTTGTCAACTTCCGATCCGCTCTAATTGTGAAAATAACATGACATCAGAATTCAAGCGAAGATCCTTTGCCAAACCGTACTTCAATTGAAGTAATTGATAAGAAAGGCCATGTCAATAAACACTAGGGATACTCCTGGCGGATGGGATGAAGATATCCTTGATCGCTTCGAGCGTGTAAAATTTTTGCAGAGATTTTCGGTCCCTTTTGAGTTGAGGGGCTTTGGAGGAGTAAATTTACTTGGCAAAGCAAAGTTAAGTAGGTATAAGAATACCCCAAAAAAGCGTTTAAGTCACATTTGTGCATTAATGGTATAAAATGCTAAAAAGGTTGTGTCTTGTGTGTCCCGACTTTAAGTTTGCAGTTTACTTGCAATTTCCACCCACATCACCAGTCACTTCTACTTTGGATAAATACTAGTGTGAATCTTGGAAACATCAAGTAGGACGTAGTTGTTGTAATTGCGTGCTGAAAACCCAACTTTACTTTGCTTTGCTGAGATAGAAGCTCAAAAAAACAGGCCTAATATTGAGTGGTTAGTTTTGCCCAACAGAAGTTGGTCTCTATGCCGTCTGTAGATGTAAAAATGTAGCTTTAGAGAAGAGAAGAGAGAGAACATTAACATTTTTTATTGCAAAATCAATTGTCAGACATTTATTGAAATTATACGTATTTATTTTGTAATTTTCACTCCATGCAATTCCATATTAACTGACAGCCACTGACGGCGCAGTGGCTTAGTGGTAGTGTGTTGGGTTACTAAGCGAGGGGTCCTAGGTTCAAATCCCGAAAGAACCAAATTACATCTTAAGGTTTTTTTTCCACTGCGCCACCTCTCGCGAACGTCTGACAAACATCCGAGAGTAAAACTGTCATGAAAGAGCTTCTCAATTAGCCGTTTGGACTCGGCGTGAAATTGTAGATCCCTTCCATTCGTCACACACAAAAACGAATGGTTGTGAGAAGCTAGGCCTTGGGTCCCACAGACCTGTCGCGAAAACATATTTATTTATTCATAGAGAGACACATCACGTCAGACGTTCAAGTATCTAGCTGGTTAACGTGGTGTGTTTAAGTTTTAATTGGCATAGATCTGTCACATGAACAGACTCTTTCAATCGACGTTCATGGAGGGGTACTTAGCCGACAAAACTATAGTCAGGAATTTCGTGACTGAGTTCTAAGCTGACAGTTCGTATATGTGGCCAATCTAGGTTCTGCGTTCAACCTACATCTAGTCCAGGACAATAAAGTCATCGACTTTAGATAACTAGGTTTTTGACCTCCAGTTGGTAATAATAATCCGCGTCAATGATAATTTGTGTGGTATTAGAATGGGCTCCTTTTTTGCTCAATTGGTACAAAAAATAAAAAACAAACAATCATTTCCCGGTTTCAGAGCACTTTTGCGAATCGTGATTTTTTCTCAGAGTTGCTTTAGATTTAGATTTCAATGCAAATGCATTTGTGTTAAAGCGTTTTGGCGTTTTCCAATGGGCAAAATGAAGCGTCCGGGAGAGTCCGGAATCGAAAAAAAATCACTTCTGAAGTCAGAATTGACTCAAGAAGGACTAATACCACGTTCCCATCAACGTGATTTAGCTGAAGTGATTTATAAATCACGATAGCGTTCCCACCGAACTTTTAAGTGTTTTTGTGTGACATTTGAAATTAGTTGGCAAACTTTCAATATCGAACATTCATTTCATTTAATTTTTTTTCGCTTATTACGAGTTCCGGGCGAAAAATTATTGATGTTCGAAAAAATTACCGTTATTGGCAGCACTGTTTCGGGCGGAATATACTCTTATTTACAACATAAATTTTCCATTCTCTTTTTAGAGGGAAAAAATTTAAAATTTAGGTTAATCTTCGAAACTAGCAATAAATGTAAACAATATCTATCTACATTTTCAATTTTTATTTTTTGACAGTTTGTTTTTGTGTGAAGTACCTACTAAAGTTGATAACAGGTCTGTTTGATTTAATTTGTGCCTGTTTGATTCTTTATTAGGTCTGTTCCCTAACGATAATCCATTCGAACACGTTAGTCAAATTTAGTCAAACTTGGTTCCTTTACGCAAAAGTTGGGCAGAAGAGAGCCACAAAGAGAGAACAAAATATTTCCCCTTCATAAAAAACCTGCAAATAATAGCCCAATAAATTTCTTTGGGCTAGTTTGTTATAACTGACTTTAGCTGTCAAATCTCTCAAAAGTCAATTTGAATTGACAGTTTATTTCGGTTTTCTTTGTTAAGTGCTGGAATTTGTTATTAAAAATGGATAAACCTGCACAAAAAAATAAATATTAAACTGAATCCGAATGTTTTTCAACGTCTGCGAACTGGTAATTTTTTAAAACCCACTGACGTTTATTTTTGAAAATTATTTTTCTTTCTCGCATATTATGTTTTTAACAAGCGTCATGCCAAACTTTTGTTCCTTTACTTTTTGGTTAGGTACATTCTCTTTTTCTGAGAGAATATATCCCCACTCTTTGATATCTGACATTTTGCCGAAATTGGCCCAAAAGTAAGGGAACAGACCTATTGTGTATGTTCGATTTTATTTTGTGTGGATTTGCGATGACAGATACCTACGTAATTAAAAACTAAACACGTATAAATCACGTAATTAGTACGTAGTCATGTAATGTAATAATGTAATGTATGATAAATCACGTCATTAATAAAGATGATTTAGCTAAATCAAGTGGATTTAGCTAAGTCGCGTTGGTGGGAACATGGTATAACACAAGTGTACCTAATTTATGCATTTTATACAAGTCAGCTGTGAGCAGCCGTAGAGTATTTTTCACCAATACAGTCGTGAAGAAGCAGTTGTATTGTTCCATTGGATTTCAGAATGAGTGAATCCTAAAATGAAACCTATGGAAAACGAGATTAGAAGCCCAATTCGAATATACCTACCACATTAAGCACAATTTACCCGTTACACAATTTACGAGCCTCATTATGAGCATCATTTGCGTTAAATATTGAATATCTTTCCCGTATCATTTAACGATATTTTTAAATTATGCGATATCACGGTATCTTGGAGTTGGTATTTTGAGGTGAATATCATATGCGAAAGCTGCATCTGCTAGCAAAAAGCTCTGAAAAGTGTTTTTAATTCATCTACCACTCCATAGGTGGATGTTTAACACGATTCCAAGTACCTATAAGTTTTTTTTGAATTCGTACCAATAACAATAACAGAAGCAGTTATCTCTTTTGGTATTATCCTCTTTCTTTTTCGTGCTAAGGTCTATGGGCTACGAAGGGTAAGGATCAAAAGATAAGGGATTGCAAAGAAAAGGATCCTTAAAATACCTTCTCGGTTTTGTTTTGATTCCCTCATTTGGTAGATACAAATTTATACAATCACAACAAACGGTCTGGCTCTTCAAAAAGTTACCAAACAAAAATACGGACACTGTTTTATTGAAATTTGTAAAAAAAAACTCAGTGCGCGAATATTTTTTTGCTTACGCTAAAATAAATTAATCAAACACTCATAGAAAAAAGTAAATTCAAAAGAGGAGCAACTTTTTCTGGAAAAAAGAAGAAACACAAAAAATATCTATTTGGACCCAGCGAAAAATACCCCAAAAATATCCGTTTAATCTTTTGTTCTTGTGTTGGTGTTGTATAATGTTTTGTTTCGCGTTTGTTGGATGAAATTTTCCTTTTAAATTGTGTTGAAAATCGTTGATTTTGTGTGCTCAACAAATTGTTATACGTACCTCAAGTTTTTAAAAAGACTCTAAACATCTGTTTGATTTCACTTTTGGGTGAAAGATCTTTTCAACAACGAAGAAATTCAGGGGTGAGTCATAATTGCAGTTTTTTGAAACTTTAATTTGGAAGCGTGTGCATAACGAAAAAATGCACGCCAAAAAGATTGTTGGCTTCCTGTACGAGTAACCTAATAGGTAATCGATAGGTTTTCAACGCGTTAATTTGAATATTTGAAATTTTTAGCCATTCTCTCCTTGTGCATCGTCATTGATTCATATTCAAAGTTGGCGCAACATATCCGTGGCATGCGCATGGCCAGCGGAAAAAAAAAACCTTAAGCAGTGCTAATATAAAATAATATTCGAAATGTAATTACAAAATGTACCTATCCCTCCCATCATCTGTTTCGATTCGAATATGAAAAAATTATGAAACCCGACTGCCTTAGAGGGCTTTATTCCAAAAAATTACACCTACTACGCTTTGGAATCGGAAACCCAACCACCAAAAAATAATCATTCAGAGTAGGTACCTACCTTATTAACCTTAACCCCCGTTTTTCTATAACAACAGAACCTTTTTTTTGGACAGCCACAGAGTCGCTATGCGTAATGTTGGAGTTGCGTAGGTGCCTAAGAAAATTTGTTCAACTTCGATGACGCTGATCTTACGGTATTGAATATGATGTAGTTCTGCCATGCTATTCCCGAATCGAGTGTGACTACAGGAAAACCTGCAGAATTCCTTGCCACGAATGAGTTGGTTACCGTCCATTTTAATTTGTGGCAGAAACAGCCAAAAGTTTGATAAGTTCTGCCTTTTCCTCACTTGATGATTGAGAATGATCTTCCACTGAGTGGTTGGTAGGTATAAGATGTTTAGCCTCACCGCGCTGTCACTTTTGACGTAAACTACGGACAACCTTCTGCGTTTTCGCAATTTTAAACAAACTGCTCTCTTATTAGGAAGTCCATCAGTGAATCATCTGTTACCACCTCTCTTACATGAAAAAATACGTTAGATTTGTGTTGATTTCATCCAAGGCATTCGCCCATTGCCACCTAAATCAGCAGCAGCACCCTTGGTTAGTTAGTCAAATTCTTATATTTGCATGTCTTTTTAAAACGTTTATTTCAGATTTATCAAAATTTGCGAACAATTGCGTTTGCCATTTATCTACAATAGTAAAAAGTTTGTATAAAAATCTAGTTTGTCCTCTAAATATAACTTCCAAGTTCGCATATACATTCAAACAATTAAGGCACATTGTGGCGAAGGTACAAACAAATTATGAAAAACATATACTTAACCAAAGAGATTTGGTACACTGACTTAAATCTACGGACAGATAAATAGTTCCACAAAAAATAGAATGTAGAACTCATGACACAAGAACCAAAGGAAACAAGGTATGAAAAAAAACCGACTAGGATATTTTTTTTCCTGGGATATCAATGAAAAATGTGTGAACATTATGGGACCAAGAAAATACGGCACCCCACCCTACTTTGCCGCCTATGACGGCCATACACACATCCTTCGCGAATCAAGTATGCGATATTTCGATGGCGACGACGACTGGTTTGATCACAATTACAGTGATTTTTTATTCACCATCATCATCATCATCATCATCATCATCATCGAGCGAAAAAGTTCTCAGGGTAGATAATAAAAATTTTCAAGTAGAAGACAAGAAAAAATTGAAAAATTACGAATAAAAAAAAAACTATCATTACCAACAACCAACCATGATCATCACTCAGTCCTGACATTGAAAAAATTGCTATCGAAAAGCGCGCAAAGGGGGGGATTGCGCTGCCGAGTCTTCGAGTCTTGATGTCGGCGAATCTGGGAAGCACCTTCTGTGTACGAATAAAATTGTGTGTGCATAAAATATCGGGCCGAAGAAGCAGATTAAATGGTAGCCAGGAGAAGAAAAAAAACCGTAAGGGTGCGCTTTTCTCTTCTTTCCTTTTGTTCGCAATTGAATTTGGTTTGCATTTTAATGTTAACAGGTTTTAAACTCTACACGAATTTTTTTGTGGCTCGCTGTGAACCAGTAGCGGCAGCAATGTGGCTGTTGTTGTGTTGGTCCAGCTGTTGTGCTCTTCATGCACATTATTATAATGATTTTGCTGGCAACTGTGTACCTTCCTCCCCTATCTTTGATGTCGATGTCGGTGTCGTCATCGTCTTGTCGTCGTGGTTCATCTTCGTAGTAATTCGAGATCAGAGGCGGTTTTGGGAATATTATTCGGAGAATGACAAATAACTAGAATCACTGTAATAGATTATGTCTACAACTTAATCGCCTTGAATTATATTCCTTGTTTTGGCGTTTGCTTGTGTGTCTCTCGAACTGACGGTTATTTTACTTGTTTCCTTAAAATTCTTGTAATCGGGAATAATGTGACATGTATTGAGTTGGGTTTTTTTTTAGACGTTAGATTCTTAAATGTTACGTTGGTTTGCACTTCTTTATATATATATCTTTTGGACGGATAAAATTTGCTTAAGAGATTACGGTTCTTGCGATCCTCGAAGGATGAAGAGATTCGAATTTAACCTATGGACGGAGTGGTTACTCTATCTGAATTTATACACTAGGACAAGGGTGAATCCTAGGAGGGAGATTATTAATGAGGTTGCTGCATGGATTGCAGACGCACCGGCCAGCCGACAACGGAACATGTCGTAGCGCGTCTCCTTGTCAGCAACGATGTTCTGGTATTCAGCTTCGACTAGCTGACCGTCGTAGTAGGTGATCAGATCTTCGAAGGGGTATTCGTAGCCTTGAAGGCATTCGCATTTGTAGCCTCCGGTGTCGTAGCCGCGGCCGAGAATGGGAACGCACTGAAACAGAGAGTTTTTTTTATTGTTATCGACTTGAATTTGAATTGACACTTACGTATGAAGATTTCTCGTCGCATTTGTGGGTGTTCTTAAAGGCATTCGGTTCGTAATACCAGTCAGGGCATTGGTTGATGTCTAGCTGGAGCATGTCCATGGAAACTGCGACCACTCCCCTATGGAAAAGAACATTTTAAACTTAGTACTTACAGAAAAAACGACTGATGTTAGCCCAAGACCACAATACAAGAGAATGTAATCCAAATGTAAGGAAGCCTCCCAGAGCGAGTAGTCTGTTGTCTGTAGTTGACCTTCAGCGCTGTCTGCGGTCTTTAAATATTTAATATTGTATTTTTTTGGCGCAAACTAAAAGCTTATTCAAACAAAAGCCGCGCCCCCTATCCGTATTGCAACAATTAGTAATTGCGTCCCGTTCATCCAATCTAATTTGCATTTACATTGACCCTTTCGGTGTCAGTTACATCCAAATCAATTTAAATATCATTCGCACGACACTAAAACCACTAAAGGGGTCAACCATTAAAACTCGTATTTCACGTGATTAGTAATTGAACAGCAAAAAATGCTAACAACAATCGTCCGCCAGCAACTAATTTCCATAACAATTATGCACCTGAAAGCAGGCCAACAACTTGTACCCATTCACCCTAATGCTGGCGTGTCCCCTTAGTAAATAGCAATCCGGTTGAACATCTCTATTAATGGGACAGTTATGTCCGAATTGGGTCAGCACGTTCACCCTTACCGAAAATGGGAAATCAAAACTCACCCCTTCAACAAGTTCGCAACCCTATCCCTTGTTTTCTATCTCATTCTCATTCCCCTTGGATTTAATCCATAGCAAAAGGTATCACTCACTTGAATTCCAGTTTAACTTTTAGGCTGTCCCATCCGAAAAACGGTACCGCATATGTAACCAGCCACTTCTTCACATAGCCATCACAATCGAATTGCGGCTGAGTCCAGTATCCGTGTTTGAGATTAGCTGCACGATAGAAGTTCGGGTAGTGCTCGTATTTTTGTAGATATTCACCGGTTTCATTGTGACGGATCTTCATTTTCATATAGAAGGTTTCTAGGTCATCGAAATTAGTCGACCAGCGTTGCTTGAGGAACTTGAAGAATTTCTTCTCCGTGTATAGCTCGTGGGTCTTGTTGAGGCGGGCAACATCTTCGACCTTGAATTTGCGGGTATTCAATTCGGTCTTGTAGGCAAACGGTGCAAAGTATGTACGATTGGTGAACTTGTTTCGTTCCCAGTAGGTACCGGCCGACCACACTTTTGTGTCGCCTAACACAATGGCAAGCGTTTCACCGATCATTTGATCCTCTGTGAGCGGTTTATCGGCAACACGTTTGCCCGAGTACACTTCATTGGGGTCAGATACCTGAAAGGGACAAAGATGATAATGAATGGAACTTTATTTGATGAACTGCATTACCTGTAGGAAAGCGCTGATGAAATTGGCCAGACGAACTGCCATTTTGGCCTCGTTTTCGAATTGTTCTTTGGCTCCGAAGTTTACGTCTCCGCGTAGTAAAAGATCTTGAGGATGGAAGCTAAAAGTGAAGAAGAACAAAGATTTGACACGGCCCAAATAAAGGATAAGGTTAAGCTCGATCACAGTTGGAATCGGAGATTTGTAACAACCATCGATTCGTGTGCAGTGTCTTGGGATGTTCTTTGCGCGTGTTGATACTCTACGTGTCACAAGGTCGAACTTTTGCTCTTTGGTTAATTTCCATGCAAGATTGATTTTCTTGTGAAACACTATATTTCTGTTGCGAAACCGATATTTTGCACATGCATCAACAACTGATAAGCATAATAAGAAAACTACAAAAACGCAAGTCATGCAAGTTTCGTTATCAAGCGATCAAGTGATCCAATGAACCTCAGCGGAACTGTGTACTTACTTTTTGCACGTCCTATGGTTGACACCGTGAATGAACTTGAGCACTTGATCGATGTTGATATTCTCCGCGTGCAACGACCTAGCGCCCGTCGTAAAGTTTCTATACTCGGGATGTAGATCTAGGTACTTTTCTCGGATATGGTGCGGAGCTCGCTCCCACTGGATCGGAACCTTTTGAATCCCTAAAAGGAAAAACAAAAACACACTGCAACTGGAACTTTTCTCCCAGACTATGCTTCTTCACTTACATCCAATTTTCGAGCAATCGTATCCATTGTAATACTGTTCGGCGGAAGCGCGTTCAATTACCTCACCCAAGTAGGGACGTCGTACGTTGTTCGGCAGTCGATGTCCTGGCGTACAACGACACTGATAGCCACCCCTTCGGAAGCCCCAACCCTGCAGTGGTTCACATTCTGTGGTTTCCTTTTTGCAACGAGCCGTGTCCGCAAAATGATTTGGTTTGTTGTTGCCCTCACCCTTCGGGCATTGATTTATGTCGATCCTTTCAAAGTCCATTTCGAGTACTGCAATTGCCGTGTATCTAAAAAGAAAACACACAAAGGATTAACGACTGCAGGGTGCGAGGCAGCCGCAGTAAAACTTACTTTGGATATTCGATATGTCTGAATTGTGTGTGACGAGGGTAGATATCTGCGATGGGAACAACCGCCGACACCATCCACTTATTTGAACGGCCACAATCGAAATAGGGACGCGTCCACTTGACTGGACCCGGGTTTTCATCAGCACCGGGCGGTCCATGGAATGTGTGCGTCTCGTTCGTGTTGTTTGCATATCGAATCTCCACTTGGTATGTCGTCTTGGTGTCGTGCCGTCCCTCGACATCGTCGGGCAGCCATGTTTTGTACCATTCGTTGATTTTGTACAGCTCCGATGTGTAATCTTTGGAAATCGCATCCGGGGGTGCAGCACCCAAGTCCCTAACGTCGAAAGTGTTCATTGTGGAGATCTTTTGCAGATGGATGGGATCGTTGAAATCATCCAAACGGAAGGTACGCGGTGCAAATCGGGGGAAAGTCTTATTGAAGAAGCCACGATACGACGATGTGTACGAGCTGTTGGGGGAGAAGTAAATCGCTGAAGCGTTAATATACGGGTTCGCTGATACATCCGCCACCGTCGAAAGGAAGTAGTACATCATTCCCGGATCATAAGTATCATTGATTGCCGGACGAATGAATCGACTCTGGAGAATGTAACTCCAGAAGAAACTTCTACTCAGCGCCATGTTATGCAAATGCAGCAAAGCAGTACGATTGGGGAACACTGGATTAATGTTGATTTCCTTGATGTCCGGCTTGTGAGAAACAGTGTCCTCGGGCAAATACATATCGCTGACATGTTGAATTGGGCAATTATCACCAGAGACTTTGTCAAATCTGATTTTAATTTCGTCAAAGGCGTCCCTAGCTTGCCACTCGTATTGGGCCAACACACCCACGACGGTCACCACCAGAAAGAACACATAACTTCGACCGAGAATCGTCGAGAAAAACATTTCGATGTTTGGTCGCTCACTTGCAATGGAATTATTTTATTCGGCTGCACTTTTATCACTAATTATTTATTAATTAAACACAAGTTAAAACGAAAAATAAAATGCTAGGCGTCGGATGATTGTGTCCCGAACTACGCCCTCTTCGTGATTGAAATGAATTTCTTTAGATTTGTCATTACATTCAGCACCGCGGGTGGTTGTTTAAACGTCAAACAATTGTTTTGTTCCATTGAGTGGCTGAATACTGTGGGTAAGAAAGGGATAAATATAAATGTTGGGTTTATTATTTTACAACGGCTGTCAGCAACAAGTGTTTCTCTTTCGGGTTGGGTGGGTGTATAGAATGGTAAATAACAGGTGTGTGCCCAGGGTGGTTGTATATAACATGGCCTTTCAAACTTTGAATGGTGTATGTATTTGCTGCTAGTTAACGTCCCGATTCATCAGATTCATCTTGGTGGACTTTTTTGAACCGGTAGGTAGTTTTTTTTTTGTGTTTTACTCTATTTGGACTATGCAAACATTAAGATTCCAACCTTAAACTGATAAATAACAAGTTTTAAAGATACATGTTTGTTTTTTTTTACACTACACTTTTTAGATTTTAGTTTAGTCGCAAGCGTTCTCTAAGTGCTAGTTAGTTATGTCGGTTTTTTCTTTTATATCTCAAAATAAACTAAAACGGTTTCTGGGTCAATGAATATCCACGTCTTTTTTTTGTCTGTCGAGTTTTTGGATGATGTCTGAACAGATAAAAAATGTTTGTGAGTATCGACGACTGTTGGATAAACTTTTACAGCCTTATTCATAACATTTATTTTAAACTGAATTAAGGCTAATTTGTGTTTAATTTCTGAAACATTTATTCATAAACTTTTTTGAAAGATAATTCACTTTTAATCAACTGTCAATAAATTAAATGCCTACATTCGGATTTAGCGGTGAATTAACTTTTGCTTTCTTTGTTGCACCCACAATCAAATAAGATAGTAGTTACATTTTCGAATTTGTAATATTTTATGCAATCAAATCGGTAACCAAAGGCAATTAAAATATTTTTGTAGATACAGGACGACAGCGCAGATATTCACGGGTTCAGTAAACCCACTCTAAGCCCAATATGCTCGAAAGTTTCAAAGACATTTACCTCGAAAAGGTCATTTGTTTTAATTTGTGTGGGTATTTAAAAATCGATTGTCATGGTTTCCTAATTTTTGAATTTTTTTAACTGTCAAAACTGAAAAATAGCACAGAAGTTGGAGAGTGCTGCCAGACTTTCAGAGTAGTTTTGCTTAATTAATTGATTAGCCACTACAAGGCAAAATAATTTTTATGAATAACCATTTTCGACGACGTGATTAAAGTCAAATTAAGTCTTTTGACGTCAGTTAGTGGAGACACTGATAATCTATTGATTAAGGGAATCTAATGAATAAGGCTGTTAGTTTGTGGGTTTATCGATGACTGTTGAGTTTGATTTTCGATTTTATGTTTTCGTGAGTTTTATGTCACTTTTTATAAATTTTTTTAATCAGAAAAAAGTCTGAAAAGTCCATTTTGTATGAGAAGTAGAAAATATTGACTCTATAGAATGACAAAGACTACGGCAGTGACAATCACCAACAGATGGCGTTATGTTCTTATACTCACATTTGACAGCTGAGTAGTATAGTTGATCTTTCTACATTGACCATTTATACTGCGCAAACTATTGTTTCATTTTTAAATTGATGAATGTTTTTATAGGGTTTATAAATTTGTTTGTTACACAAAATTATTTAATGCTGTTTAAAAATACGCAGCGCAAAAGGCAAATGGAATTAAATACAAATAAACTTATGTGGATTGTATGTTTTTATAAAAGATGTGCCAGAGAATTATTGGCCTCTATTTTTATGGTTTTTTATTTTACTTTTGGGACGAATGGAAGGGATCTACAATCTTATCCCGCGTCAAATGGGCAATCGACATAGCAGTTCTATTCTCCGATCTTTGTCAGACGTTCACGAGAAGTGGCGCAGTGGAAAACACCTTAAGATGTACCTATACCTACCTAATTACAGTGCGACCTCAATAAAAGCAACTAATAGAAATGGGCAGTTGCTTTTATCGAGTTTGTTGCAATAATCGAGTCAAAAAATTGTATAGGCGCCAAAAATGAGACAAAAAGTTAAACACCTCATAATAATCGAAAAAACGTGGCTTGCACTGATTAACAGACCAAAACTGATATCTTAATTCATGTTTAAAATAAACAATAAGAAAAAAACAGCTAACGAAAAAAGAGTTCTTGAAACAATAGTTGCCTTTATGGAGTCACCTTTTTTTGAGGAGTTGCAATTACTGAGTCAACAATCATAAGAGGTGTTGCTTTTATCGAGGAGTTGCACGTATCGAGGGTTGCTTTTATTGAGGTCGCACTGTTATTTTTGTTTTTGTTTTTCTGCCACTTACAAGCCGATTTTGTAATCATTAATGAGTACTGGCTTAATTTAAAACCAACCCATTTCGCAAGGTTTTTTTTACCAAAGAAAGCTTAAAACTTGGTGTACTTGGAAGTACAGTGGAAGTCACTTATAACGACCTCGCTTATAACGACCAGTTGCTTATAACGTCCACTTTCAATTCATTTGGTTGGTTCATATTATTTTATATTTTTTTTTATATATTTTATGTTATATTTTAAGCTATTTCACCGTCGGATATGACGTCGGCGATTCTTCGTATATAACGACCAATTTTTCGGAAAAAATTGGTCATTGTCGTCGGTTATAACAACGGAATGAGGCGAAATAAAAAAAAAATTGTCTGTTAAATATTATTATGACAGTTTATTTGATGTTTCGCCGTGAAAGCTGCTTTTAAATGAGTTGTGGTTTTTGCGTCTTTAACAAAAATTTAGCATTTTATGTGATTTTGTTTCTTCCTGAATATTTGTGGAAGCCAGATATGGCAGGCGGATATAGCGACCGCCGGTTATAACGACCTTATTTCATAGGTCCCTTCACCGTCGTTATAAGCCACTTCAAATGTATATGCAATCGTATTTGAGCACCAGCACCCAACAACAATCGTACAAGTAGTAAGCATAATGTCCGTCTAAAACTGTCAAACAATTGCAATTAAATTGCCAAATAAGTACCTAGTAGATATATTCCATTAGCAAGCTAGAATCAACAAAACTATAATACAAAAAGAAATCATCTGCTTCGGGATTCCAACAAAAAATGCATCCTGTTTCCGTTATCCATGAACGCCATTCTCCGGCACAAATAGACGACGCAAACTTCCTTGTCGCCAATTCAGCAGATTTTTTTTTTCTTATTTCTCTCCCCTTCGATTCGTCCTTTTATTCCTTGTGTTCGTGTTTGAAAAAAATTGTTTTTGAACTGTAGCAGCCACAAGACCAAATAACGACAGTCTTTTTCGTCTTGGGTCAGGACTCTCAGGAGTCAGTTGAAAATGACCATTACCCTCATGCATTTTCCCAGCGGTTCATTCGGCTGCGCCTCTAAACCGACAACAACAACAAAAAAAAATGACCCAAAAGTCGTATTATCCTGGCAATGTTATGTTACGTGTGCACGAAATTCGACACATACAGCCGCAGTGCAAGACGAACAAGAAGAGGACCTACGACAATGGTTACGGTTGGACGGACACGAAAACATGCTGCTGGTGCCCCATCAGGATAGGTGACTGACTATAGACCATTTAAAAGTAAAGAAAAACAAGGGGTTAGCATTTGCAGAGGATGACACCGGACTCCGGTGTACTTGCCGCCAGAGAGCTAGCCTTTCAGCAAACCACTTATTTCCATGACAATGGAAGGAACCTGCGTACGTATAGATATATGTCTCGCTATCAATTGAAACAGGTAACAGAGTGCACCCTTTTGCACGTGGAGTTTAAACGCTCCCTGTTGTAATATCTTGCAGCAGTTGTAACCAGTTCATCGGGTGAGGGAAGGCTACATCAAAGGCAGATCATATTGTTGAAGAAACAGAGGAAACAAAAATGAGGAGCAGATGCAGGTGTAAAGCGTTGCAGGTTTACAGGTCGAGCATTTTTCGGACCGCTAATTTGTGGTTGGGGACTATTTGCGTTGGTATAGGTATGGTAGGTGTTTGTTATGCCAGGCAAGAAAGTTGGCAACAACAACGGTTACATTTTGAGGTAACCAATCACTGCCAAGCCGCGATTGATGGTTATCAAATGCAAGGAGTTTCCGTTCTTTTTGTGCAGGACACTTGACAGGAATAATTCATGAGTTTTGGAGCGGTTCCAGTTTGTTTTCCCTTTGTCCGCTCTGAAGATGAATATTTTTTTTTTGTTGTTTCTCCCCAATTTTATAAAGAAAAGTTTTCTTTTCTGTGTTTGTGTCCTCTGTTGGATGTCAATGCGCATATTCTTGAATTCGGAAGAGGGTGCTGCTTGCTGCACGAATAAGGGCAAAGTTCACGGAAGGAACTAGTGCTTTTCCAAGTATGGAAAGCAAATTGTCTAAAAACACTCGAATATGCTGGATGGAGTCCTTAAAGGTTTTTTAAATGAATTTACATTATTTTACTTCTAAACAAAATGGTGCTTAACTATAATGTTCCTCAAGGTAGCAATCTTGGTCCTCTGTAGGTTTATGAAGGTTCAGTCTTCCTTGGTGTTTTACAGAAGTCGAGGTGTTTTTGGGTCTACAAATCATACAGTTCTAGGCTGTGTCTTCTTTAACTCTTCGGGAAAATTGTGGCGGTGTGCTGATTGTCTTTTTCCAATTTTTTCGCTGTACAGGCGGCCTATACATTCGTGTTAAGGGAACTAAGAACTAACGTCTAAAGGCTGGTACGCAGTTTACGTGAAATACAATTTTTCATGCAAAATTTTCATTGCGAATTGTCAAAATAAACTCCACGTGAAGACTTCACTAGGCAGTACACTGTTGAAGTGAAAAAAGTTGTTCAAAAAGAGATTTGTAGGAGGCGTTACTTAAGCTATTTCACTTGGCTTTTTATTGTCCGTCGCATTAAATTCTTGGCATTTCGGCGTGAAAATTTCACTTTCAATTTCACAGTACATTTTGTGAAGGAGTGAAAATTTCACTTCACTCGAACAGCGTACCAGCCTTAAGAGGGGGAAAACAGCTAGTTGGTAAAATAACTCGAACTGTCAACATCGTAAAACCAAACCCCAGTAAATTGTCATAATAGAAAATTGTGATCACCGTCAGGTTTCGCACTTCTAAAATAAAATTTCGAAGTAAACAGATTTTTTTTATTTGCTATTTTTCATAAAATTCATTTTTAATGACACACTATTTTTTAAACAAAAAGTTTTTTTTTACAAAAAAAGGTAGCATAGAATTGAAAATTCAGACTTAAAAAAAATTTCATAATTTGCATAACTTAGAGATCTAAATAAAGTTTACTTTTACAAATAACTTTTTTACTTTTATTTCCCATCAACAAATTTATATTGTTTAAAAAGACTTTAATTTTTAATAAATTATTTGGTTGTTCTTAAAATTCACCAAGATTATTTTTAGTGAAAACAATATGTTTTAAATTTAAACGATTTCTAAATTTGTTTTTTATCAAATTCATTTTTGAAAATTTGCTTTCAGCTGCTGCGACGCTGTGGGGTAAAACAGCCAAAGTTTGCATTTATTGAGAAAAATTTGTTAACAAAATCTCTTCCAATTAATTTCATTTTACCATTAAGGAATACCAATTTGGTTGAAAAATGTATGTTAACGCAAAATAGAAGTAAATATTGGGCAAAGCGAAGTTTGGGAGTAGATTTTTTGTAAATATTTCACCGTTCCTTTCATTACATCCACCCGTACATAAGCATTGAAGTCACCCATCGCCATCAGCATATTACCTATAGGTACCGTTATATGAATCCATTTTGCAACCTCAACTTCTCATAGGTACGAAACCTGCAAACAATGACAGTTCATGTCATAAATTTATGTTTTTTATCCAATTATTAGTAGGAAAAGAACTGGCATTTTTCGACACAATGTGTGGAAATTGAATGTCTATAGTGTCTTACATAAAGGGTGTCCCCAAATGCACTGATGATTCGAATTAGCCGCTATTTGTTGACAGATTAGGGCTAGTAAAAATGGAACACTACACGAAAGAATATGTTTTCATTGATATTTAAAAAAATAAAAGAGGTTTGGCAGCCACATATCTATTCGGCGTCGTGGAAAAGAATTGCTAATTTCAAAAAAAAGACTTGTGTCTTCATGGTTAGTGCGAATTTCAATTGACACAAAAACTAAAACCTAATAACCATACACAACACATGAACGATTTTAGAAACTAAAAATAAAGTTTAATCATAAATTCAAGTAAATACATATGTAATAAATAATTTTACCTAAAAACTATAGGAATTTTCGGTATTTTCTGCGGTTGGTTTGTCTTTTAAACGAAAAGTGTCGTTTATTCCCAAATGAATTTATGTGACAGTGGATTGTCGACGAGTGCGTTTAGCATCGACGCCCGCACAAATTCCACTATTGTCCGCATTCCCTTTTTGTGGGAACTTTGATGTCCGAAAGGCTCAATGTGAGAATTTCAGAAGTCTGTGAAGAAAACATTCAAAATATCAATTTTCGGTGGATTCTCAAAAAATAGCTTTAAGCTAAATGTTCTATTACCGAATAATAATCACAAAAACTACGATTTTTATATTAAGGTGACAATAATATGAATTACTTTTCCTATACGAATTTTACTTTTAAAATTTAGTGTTTTTCATAAAAAAGTAGGTATCGAGGGAATTTGAGTTTGGTGAAAGTGGTAAAATAATGAGTATGGTCATTTGCCGGATGTGTTATTTCTTATTTCAATACATAACCCTATCCTTTATGTTTAAATTAAAAAAAGGACTGCTTTTTGGGACACCCTATACCTACATTCCCATCTGACGGATCAGCTGCGAACGGTCGGTCAAACAATAGTCGGCACTCTCTTGGGCCTTGAAGTAGGTATCTACTTGACTTCCTAGACAAGTCCACTTCCGTTTGGCTAAGTCTTATCGAGGTGCCTTTCTCAGTTTGATCATTTTTATTCTAATTCATCGCGCTATAATAGATATTAATAATAAGTTCTATTCCTAGTTTTTAACACTTAGTTTTCCAATGCCGAACGTTGACAGTTTTGTTGAAGCTACATCTGTCAAATTGACTTTCATTCATGGTTATCTCACGTAGAGGTTATAAGAACTTCCCACCGTCAGACTTTTTTTTGTGAAGTTTTCTGAAGTCGCAGGTCTACCACGAACCACAAACCTAGGCCCCCAAAGCCAACATAACCCATGCTATCTGTCAAACTTAGCCCCATTTATGCGCCTAAGCCATGGAAAATTGGACATTTCAGTTGGGCACAACCAAGGGAAGACTCGGTGGACATTAAACGATGTTATCGATAGGCCTTTCAAACGAATACAAAATTTCGTTGATATCGCACACAGACTTCGTTTTATTTAAATTTAATTTAACAAAATAGGTACCTACCCTTTAGATAGGTACCCAAATGGCAAGATAACAATGAATTCAAAGCACGAGTGCACAAAGTTCAATGAAACCTATCAAAAGATGAATACACTCCGACGCATCCACACACACAGTTGCTAACCAATAGATGTCACATGAACTCGCATCTACCTATTCGAGTTCGAGATAATAACTCGCTCTTTCAGTGGTGATTGGAAATGTGATTACTTTATCACCTACAGCTAAACCACCCCAAAGGTGTAGAGACGCACACTTTCGCAGCAGCGACAGTTGTTTTATTTGTGGAAATAATGCAAACAAACTCGCCCAAAGCTCACGTTTATCCTTGACCTCGCATGTCGCATGCCGCATGGTCTAGGCAAGCTCCGGCGAAGCTGTTATAGCAAAACTTTTGTATGCACACTGTTCCTGTTCATATTCATGAATCGAATACCAATACCGCTATTTGCCATTTTAAGCTCAGTAGTAGATACTGCCGGCTGCAAATCTCTAGTAGGTATGTTCGTCCTTCCCTCCACCAGCACCACAACAGTCAGTGGCAGTGGCAGTATTAGTTGCCAGTCCTCCTGGCTCGTAGATTATTTGGCTTGGGTTAGAGGAGCTTTTTTCATATCCAGCAGACATAATAAACGCATCGCAGACAGAATCACTGCAATAGATGTTGAGGTGTGTCTGTGTGCAGCGCCAAAGTAAAGGAGTTCATTTGAACAACAAAAATGCTTCACTCCACGAGCATTTCTTGGGTTGTTGACCTTTATTCCATGATTCGCAATTCGCATCAAAGCTCAGCGACGACGGGCGGATGTTTTTTTGTTTCGTTCGTTTTAGCAAGTGTGTGTGTGTGCGTGCGTGTGTGCTGTTTCGTTGAATTTTGTTGTTTTCCGTTTTTTGGGTTCTTCTTCCATGATTTGTGCGGGGTGCAGTGCAACGCATCGCATCGAAATCTGTAGCAGCACAGCATTGAAGTGGAAGGGGTCTATTTTGTTTATTTTGTTTATTTTTGCCTCTCTCTCGTTTAGTCGACGGTTTTCTTTTGTCTTTTCGTTTTCGGTATTCTACTCATTTTTTGTCTGTCTGCTCCAAAAAATTTGGCCAACACAGCGTAACAACAACAAACGGTTTGTTTATCTCTCTGTTCTGTGAATTTCTTCGGGAACATTTTTTTTTGTCATCTTCGGTTTGGTTGATGGTTGCTCTGCTCGTACGCTTTCGCTTTGTCTCTGAATAAAACAAAAAGTTGTACTAAAAGTCACATCCCATGCATACACATGCATTATGGGATGTTGCATATAAACCCCAATCCCATAGCTAGCATAGGTTTTGTCTTCTTATACAATCTGGTCCAAAAAATTGACGAAAAATTTGAATGGGATTTTTGTTGGAAATATTTTTATGAATGTCGTTTTATTGGAATTCGTTGTCGCATGTGGCATGTCCCTCCATGTCCATGACGTTGCATTTGCATCTGTGTCTGTTGACGAAATGTTTTGTTTTATGTTGGCCCGCCACCGATCCGATCACCGCCAGCGACACATTCTGGAGAGGGAACGATAAGAGCATTTTTTTTTTGCGGTTTTTGATTAATTTTTGTGAGTGAATCAGTGAGTGGAGGCATTGAACTGTGTAATAAAAGTGAAGGTCGGAAGACAAACGCTGTTTTCATTTTATGGGGTTTTTCAAATGCGTTCAATATGTGAGTGCACGAGTCGTTGCGCCGCAACAGAGTGTATGGGATAATTAAAAATATTTTGTAAATAAACTGTGCGATTGTGTTTATTTGATGACTGGTTCATTGGCTTTCAAAGTTTATTTAGATAAATGTACAGACCGGGGAGCTACGTGTAGGTAGGTGGGTACCTATTTAGGTAGACACTTTTCTTTGGCAAATGTTCGATTACTCTCCAGGCTAATTATAGATAGGTAGGTACCTACCTTCCTGTGGACCATTGTACCTATAAAGGTAAAAACTTAGGAGCCAGAACAATATATAGTAGGTAGGGTAGATGTAGCGGTACCAGTGGCGTGGCGTGAATATTTTAAAATGGGAATACGAAGCAAAATGAATTATCTACATACAAATGGAAAAAACCTTACATCTGCGTACCTACCTTGAAACAAAATTCGTACATTGAACATTTGCTTTCCACATCAACTAAGCAAAATCAATTCAAACCAATTTTGTTTATACTTCAAGGCATTACCTACCAACTGAATTTATAAACCAAAAGACTTACCTACCTCAACATGCTAATTATCCACACAATGAGAAAAGAAGAACTTCAAGAGAAAATCGAATAACTCGAAGAAAAGCGTGTTATTACACACAAATCTTCTCTCAAAATCAACTATCCAGTGAGAGCTTTAACAACCCGGCATATTTGGGGTTACCTTCTATCTGTCGTGACGATGACGATGATAGATGAAAACGGATACAAACTATATTTAGTTGATGGCTTACGTCTGAGTACCATTTGGTATATTTGGTTTTTGGTAGATACATAGTGTGGACTGGTAAAAATTTGAAAAGGGAAGTCGGTAGGAATCGGGTTATTTGGACGCCACGCCACTGAGCGGCACCCAGCCACCTAACACCTTTTCTTACTTTGATCCGTACTAACTTTTTTGAAAGAAGTCAAATTTCACCAGAACCCGGCCAGCAAAATTCAGTAGGTAGGTATACCTACCTAGTCGACCACTTTTGCACCGTTATCCGGCCAGGTGCAATCACAAAGTACCTAAATTAAATATTTAAACTAGTTTTTAATCGATTATTACTAAATAAAAATACATTTTTATTTTGGGACCATAGTTATGGGCACCTTGGCCGGACACTATAGAACACCTTAAAAAAATAAAAGTTCTAGTAACCGGCGCCTTTTAATATTTAAATTAAAATGGAAATTTTGTTTTTATGATTAATAATCAAATAATTTAACAAAAAAAAACTATAAACAAGTTGGTAAATATTGAAAAATAAAGTGCACGACTGGATCGCACGAAACTTTCTCGTTCATATCATCAGTTCGGTTGGTTTATTTTTATTTTTTTGTTGTTTATAGATTATAAAACAAGATTTTTTAAATTGGTGATGCTAGTAGGTGGTGACTCGAAGTAGGATTTGTTATAGACATACATAGATTAATTATGTAAGAATTCAGAGGTTTGTTTTTGAATTTATCGATAGGCGCGTTTGGGGGTTGCAAATGACGTACGGGTTTCTGATAGTGTAGATAGTGTAGTAATATGCTTGAAAAAAGAAAAAGTGGGAAATATTAGCTAAAAAGGAGTTTCTAGTAGTTCTGATTACATTTTAACTGGTAGTGCGGTTATGTTTAAAAGACGGCATTATTTGCATTTCTTTAGGAAAAACTAAGTACGGGATTTTATTAAGAATACTTATGTTATCGTAAATAAGCATTTTAGTCAAAATCTTTAAAGCCGATTTTGGAAAATAATGCGTACAAAATAGTAACATACCTATACTGTAATGTTTAGTTCGAAAATTAATTTGGCTCAACTATATAGCTAAAAACTGAGTATAGGGTATTGTTCAAGATATAAGTATTATGTACTTGGTTTTTAAAGTTTAATCCAAATCGAAATTCGCGTTTTTGAGATTTGAGCAGTTTCCGATGATTCGAATCGAAAATAAAGGCCGCAATATTATTGAAAACGTCAATTTTACTGCAAGTATGCATTTTGGTCAAAATCGCTTTAGCCGTTTTCATGTAGGTAAAACAAAAGAAAACCAAATACTCAAAATATGCCTTTTTTCAAAAATCGAATCTAGACAATTTAGAGAAAAACTGAGTTTGCTATCATGTTAGGAATGACTACATTACATTTCGAAAAAATCATGGGAAGTACCGTTAATAATAGGGTTAACGTGCAAAAAAAAAGTGGCCCCGAACTGTAAGCCGAAGTTTGAAAGAAATCCTTCTAGCCGTTTGCGCTGTAGAGCTCAGGAAAGACGGACAGACGGACAGAATTGCGAGACCCACTTTTTCGAGTTCCTTTATCATCGTAATGTCAGATTTGATTTAAATCTCGAGTTCGATTTTTTGTACGATTACAATACCTTTTTCTTACTATACTTATACGAGAAAGTTAAAAAACACTGAATCTAACTATTTTCGTTCGATACTTCCACTAACACTCTTGAACTATAAAACGCACTTTTCACTTCCTCGACGAACTACATATAGACTGCGCATTCTTTTTGGCGGGTGAGTGTTGTCCACAGGTGTCAAATTTTACCAGCATGTTAAATAGGTCAAAAATTATACCACAATTTTTGGCCCGTGAATATAACGAATAATTTACTTATCATCAATTTTTTAACGCAAAGTGGCAGGGTACTAGTGACTGCCTGACTGGCCGGGTACTGGTACATCTACCCTAGCTAGTGTTTGAGAATGTTCCAGTAGTCGGCCACCCAAGCAACCAGTAGTCAGTCTCAAATACAACTTAAACATTTTCACAAGGTCAGGGGGCTGACTGCTGAATAACAGAAAGAATTGGTCGATATTTTCGCGATAATCAAGAGAGACTGAAGTTTCTATTCATATCATAGGTATGTCGTTGTAGGTAAAGGTAGGTAAATTGGCGGATCTTTGGGCGGCTGCCAGAGCTTCAATTAGCCCATAACCTCATTCTGCAAAAGAAAATATTAGGCAATGGAAAGAAATACTTAAGGACTTTTTTTTTTTCAAACGCTGACTACTTTCTTTCTTTGAAAAAGCTGTTAAATGTTGAGTAGGTACCTTCTTCAGTCAAATCACATCACGTATCTAGTACGATAACGTTTTCGAAATTTTAACCACAGCACGGATTTGCTAGTCCATCGTTTTGACGATCATCGTCTAAAAAGCTTTACGATTAACTATCAGCGTAAGAGTTTCGTGTCTTTCTTGTAGAAAACTACATTTGCTTCTGATTGGAGATACCTATCCCCACAAGGAAAAATCCATAGATGTTGAATCGGGACTTTAGATCAATTTTTGTAATCAGAAAAGTTTTGCAGTTCAAATAGTCAAGCATCTCCAACTAGACTGTGTCACATATGGATTGATTTAATTCCACGTTTTCGTCAGTTACTGATGACCTTGATCGCCCTGACTTTATTTTCTTCGAAACGGCTCTAAAGTTGATCACAATTTTCTCTAAAATGTGCACCATTCACTTTTTTTTTTTAAATTCAAACATTCAAACAGAAAATAATCAGAAACGCTTAATAGTTCACCACTATTCGATTTTCGTTTAATTTATGCCGGATTAATGTTGTAAACCATCACTGAATGACTTCTATTTTACAGCAGCTAATCATTAGATGTACCTAGAGCATCATTTGTATGCGAAATTAACGTAAAGTGCTCGGACTAAGCCCAACCCGATAAGCTCTTAAACTCATCGAAAAGTAATGTATCATCTCAGACAGCTCGGTATTATTTTTCTTTCCGGATAAGCAGTCTCTTCTTATTACTGATGGACCGACAATGTGAACAAAAGTTCGTCGGTAGTTACATCTTTTTAAAATGGCGCATAGTACAGTCATTTCTGACTCAACGGATAACTCATCGCCTCTTTTAGTAATTATAACAAATGATAATCAAAGTAATGCCAATAGGGGGCGCGGAAGAGGTCCTTAAGTCTGCACTGATTGCAATAATCTAATCCGTTTACAAGTGGCCCCTATGGAGGTAGACAAAGCCAAACCGTGTGCATACATACTCCAATTATTTAGATCACTCTTGAGTGCTCAAACCTGTCTTATTTGACTGCGTTCTAGGTACTTTTCCAAACTTCAATTTCTACCCCCTTAGCTTAAGGACGACATGATATCTGCCAGACTAGCAGAGCGGAAATCAGATTTTTTTTTACGACAAAATGCATCTATTCAGAAGAAATATATCAAAGGTTCTTTTTTTTTGTAAAATTTACTTCCCACAGATGAATGAACGAACCAACGCACGCATTGCCCAGAGTATTAACGACGCGAGGACATTGACCCACAACCCTATCCAATTGCGTATAGAGCGGCATATTCAATTCGATTTTATGCAATAGCCCCTCGCAAATATTTGAAGACCTAATTTATGCTCAGCGTCCATTTAGCAGCAGGCGCGCTATTATTCAAATTCTGCGAATTGAAATTCTAAAAATTGCATGCATTTTCAATAGGCCAGCAGTGCGAGGCTGCTGCATTACGACCCCTTGTTTTGTTTTCCTAAGTAGTGCAGCAGCATTCACTCACTCATCGCGAAATTCCACACCGACATCTCGTACACGTTTGTGCATAATATTTTTTTTGTTATTTAATTTTCTTTGTAGCTATAGGTCATTGTCCTTTGGTGACTGACAGCATCACATGCGTAAAATGCGTTTCGCATCACAACTGCCGCTGGTTTAATGATGCTGATGCATTTATGCTTTTGAATGCAAATGCAATTGCAATTGCAAGCAGATATCCGTTCTATTGTCCTTTATGAGGAACACACTTTTTGCTTACGCATTTCCACCATTTCCGTTACGATTTTTAAAATATGAATGCATGCGATGTGATTTGACCGCCCTATTTCGAAAGAAAGAGTATTCTTGCTTCTGTGCTGGCAGCAGCACAAGGAACGCGCTTCGTTCTTATTCGAGCGTCGTCCACCGATCGATGGTACTATACTTGTACATACTTTAGACTTGATATCCCTCGTTTTGCATAGGCAACGTAATAATCTTCCCAGAGTTTAATATACGACGACGACGACAACGACGACGTTTGTTTTTGAAAAATGCACAATGCTGTCTCAAAGGACAGCCAGGGGTAGCAACCCCGCAGTCCTTTGAAACGCGCACACACAATCAAGTACCGCACATACTCGCGCGCTCCTCTTGCTGTTGCTTGCGTCCATTTAGCATGGTGGATTAAAAGCAGCAATTCATGCACCAACTTCAAATCCAATGAAAGGATTTTTTTTCAAAATAAACCCAAAAAAAAATTGAATTTAAGAAAAAACTACCACAACAGCACACAAAAAATGCACAACATAAACAGGAATACAATAAAAAAAATCGCTCATAGAAAGGACGCAGGAGCAATCAGTTTTGGACGATGGAAAAAATGCGCGCAGATGCATTCAACGATTCAATGCGATACGCAAATTTCTGCTGCACAGATTCGATTCACCTTTTTTTGCGCTGACAAATTCAAATATAAGACTTTATCAAGGAGCAGGAGGAGGGTACCGGCTGGCCTTTTGTATCTTGTCTTGTGCTTTCAAATTTTCGTCGGCCAACGAATTGTTTTTCGAGTAGATTATGAGTCCTTGTATTGTGCATCTTGGCATTGTTAGGTGCGGAATTTTTGCTTTGAATTCGGAAGGCTGGATGCGGAGAGCTTCTTGCACCCTTGCAAAGAAGATTTGTTTCAATGGGGCGCGCATTATCCTTTTATTATAAATTATTGTATTGTAATTCAATAAATAGAACGATATAATGCAATTGAATGCAGGTTTTCTTTTATTCAGCGTGTATACCTACAATTGTATAATCCGGTGGATGATTTTTTTGTAAAGAAAAACTGTGCGCGATACCAATTATTTTTGCCTTGAATGCGTTTTAGATTCACATCAGAACTGGATTGCAGCTAAGAATAAAACAACTTTGAGGTATTGCATTTCTGTCTGCATTCATTGGCAACTTTAGTGGGCCATCATAATACTACAGCGTTGACAACAATAGCGTGCCATCTTTTGTTGCGATTTCTGCAGTGCGTTTCAGTTTAAGCAGATCCCCAGTCTTTTAAGTGTCACTTATTGGGGAGTGGAGAGCTCGGGACCGCAATGGGATTGGATTCAACTTATATGGACCTGTCGGGAAAGTAAACCTACCAAAGAAAAATCCGTTTAAAAGTCTGCAGAAATGTTTTCTCCAATAAGTCCTTAACACCGACTGTGAGTCTAATATCGTATTCCTATGCTTATTTAAGCTGGCTTCTTTTCGGACCTATTGGAGGATCTGCTGAACATTGGTCTTTATTTTTCGCCCCGTAGGGCTCGTTGGCAGCTCACGCAAGGAAATAATTATAAGAAGCTGTGCAAAATGCTAGATTTTGACACTTTGTAAAATGTTTTAAGTGTCATACCTTACCTATAGCATATCCAGCATGGTGGCCAAAAACCGAACAAAAGTCTAACAAAAATTTAACAAGCTATATCGCTTAGCATGCGTTGGTATATCTCTGTGCCCTCAGGCTCTCTGATATAAATAAATAAATATTTTAGCGCGACAGGTCTATGGGACCCAAGGCCTAGCTTCTCACAACCATTCGTTGTGTGTGGGTTTTCAATTTTTGGGACGAATGGAAGGGATCTACAATTTTACGCCGAGTCCAAACGGGTAATTGAGAAGCTCATTCATGACAGTTTTACTCTCGGATGTTTGTCAGACGTTCGCGAGAGGTGGCGCAGTGGAAAAAACCCTTAAGATGTAATTTGGCCCTTTCGAAACCTGGAAACCCTCGCTTAGTAGCTCAACACACTACCAATAAGCCACTGCGCCGACCTGATATATCAAATCTTAAAGCCGGAAACCTTACAGGACACAAATGTTTCAAGATGATCCTGTGATCAAGGTATCTGACAACATGCTTAAAAGGCTTGGCTTCTCTAGAAAATTTAAGATAGTCATATCTGACAGAAGTACCTGGATTACCAATCAATTCGTAATACCAACAAGATCACAAATCTGGTACACCGACGGTTCAAAGATGGAAGGTGATGCCACGGGGCTGGGGTCTATGGGCCTAGGTTCCAAAGAGCTATATAGAGATATGTGTCCGAGAATGGCCACGAAGTCGCACAAATATACATCCGCTCAGACAGCCAGGCAGCTCTCAAGGCCCTAAGATCCTATTCGATCGGGTCAAAGCTGGTCTGGGACTGTTTTAATCTCCTCGAAGATCTGGCCAAGGACAACACGCAGTCCCCGTTGCTTGGATCCCAGTTCATGAGGGATTTGAGGGCAATGAACGAGCGGATTGTCTGGCAAAAAGATGCGTATCACGCCTGCTCACTGTTCTTGAGCCCTACTTCGGGTTACCTTTGAGCAAAAAGATTCATAAACCAAGCCTGTAGTAAAAAAAAAAGTTACTTGAACTAAGCAAAGAAGATCTAAGGATCCTAACGGGTTATCTTACTGGTCACTGGCCACTAAGACACCATCTCAAAAAAATGGGACTTTTTGACGACGACTCCTGTCGGCTCTGCGGAGAAGAGGAGGAGACTACGGAACATATACTCTGATGCGAATGCCCTGCTGTAGCAATCGGCAGAGCGATCCATATGCAAGGGGCGTTTTTAAGTCCTGCAGATATAGGAAAAATGGAACCAAAAAGGGTACTGAGGTTTAAAAAGAGCCTCGCTAGCTCCTTAGATTAAATAATAAAGGCCAACACAATAGATCTCTTCTGGTCGCAGTGTATATGGCCTATAACTAACAATATAATATCAGGTTGTCAAAATGACGTGTTACTCGAATTCATGTCAACATATTTGTGACATAGGGGGCGTTCAAGTATCTAGTTAAGTAAGTCTGACAGCTGACTGGCTTTTTTTTTGATTGGCCTAGATCGGTCACATGAGCAGCTGTCTCAGTTGACGTTTATTAAGGGGTAGCCGACGAATCTAGTCAAGAAATTCATGACCGAGTACTAAGTTGAGAGTTCGCATATGTGGCTGACGTAGGAAAAGTGACGTTCCCGACCAATCTAGTTTTTGCGTTCATGTTACATCTAACTTGACTTAAGACAACTATGTGTTGTTCAAAGCTAAAGATTTCAACTCTCTTACAAGTCATAAAAACTCGTATAGTCAGTTTTGGTATTAAAAATCATGAAGCCACAGAATGTGTGTGCATAAGCATCACTTATTTTATTTTATTCTACAACAACATTTCCCTACTGTAATTAAATATTCGATAAAATTGGAATCAGGGCGACATTGTCAAGTCATCAAATACTCGTAGTTCTTCTAATGCTTAGACTGTAAATAAGCCAATAATGAAATAATGATTCACTGATGTTTATAGTTGCTAATGATTGTGGTTGATGCGTGGAACCTTGGAAAGTGGTTCACATTCCCCTTGGATTTATAGAAAATAAATGAGCTACTTGGCTGCACTTGTATACTTTGCAAATGAATCCGCTGCCATCGTATTGTGTTTCTGAAATAAATAAATATGCGAACCAATGACGGGGAAAAAATTGTAATCAACAAATGCCACAAATTCCCTAGACAGGGTATTTACAGTATCTATGGCCCCAAACGAGTAGGTGGAATTGAATGTTAAATTTGCATGTAGGTAGGTATTCACATTCTAGAATTGATGAGTGAACACTGAAATTTGATACAAATATATATTAATTCAACTTTAAGTTGCAACACAGCTTAACAATTGCCAGCAATGGATGTTTGACGACATTTTTTGAAATGTCAAACTTATAAAATTGTGACATTTGCTAATATGTAAAAGCCTTTCACTTGATAAATGGCAGCGTTCACGCACGAGTTATGCTGGTTTTACTTTGTAGCATAGATAGATGAAAAAAGGGTTTCAATTGCACTGAATTCAGTACTAAATGACTTTCCCGAATACGCGGGGACTACTTCTCAATTTTACTTAGATTCAATGAAACGTATACCTTTTTTGCTTAACAAATTATTTTTCTTAAATTCTTGCGTTTCGTGTCATGCATTTTTAAGTTATAGATGTTTCAGTTCATTTTTTTTCTTTAGTTTTCAGAACAATTGGTATTCATCACTGCTTTGTATGTTGTTTCATTAACTTTTCGTAGTAAGGAGCGTGCGAATTGTTTTAAAATTGATAACACCATCGTTATGAACACGTGGAACAAATAGATTTAAAGAACTATCCTCACAGTTCAGTGAGGTTCAGTTTCCAAGTAAATAAAAAAATCTAATCCTTAATTCATAGGTTCATAGGAATCATTTTATCAAAGATTCATTGTTTTTCGAGATCATTTTTTATTTGTTAAACAGATAAAGTTAAATAAAACGAAATAATGTAAGAAGTGAATTAAATCGTTTGAAACTCTGGATCGCAAAGTGAAATCGAACATCTTACATTGTAATCCCTAATAAATAAAAAATGAATACCTTATCCTACATACATATATGAAAGATTTTTAGATATTAGCTTCCTTTGTCTTTTTCTTAAATTTTTTACAAATGTGTACAATTGTATAATATCATAATATTCAGCAATTTTTTTGAAACAAACATATGTTGATACGCCGAAGCTGGTTTATTGGAATCTCCCACTTATAGAGCTATTCTACTTACTTACTTATCGGGCTCCCGACCCGTGAAGAGTCTCTGCCTGAGACACTGCAGCCTTCCATCCTCTACGATCCCGGGCACGTTGCTTCCAGTTGTCCAGACCAAGCGCTCTGGCATCCGCGATGGCTTGGTCTTTGAAACGGAGGTTCGGTCTTCCTTTTCTTCTCGAGCCTGGGGGCTGGGATTCGAAAATCCTCTTAGCCGGAGCATTATTGTCCATTCGCTCGATGTGGCCGAGCCAATGTAGTCGACGTGTTTTGGCTTTTTGGACTACATCCACATCTTGGTACAGCTCATAGAGTTCGCGGTTGTATCTTCTCCTCCATTCGCCCTCCTCGCACACAGGACCAAAAATCCGCCGAAGAATTTTTCTTTCGAAGGAGCCCAGTATTAGCTCTCCCTTCTTGCCTATGGTCCAGCACTCGGCGCCATAAAGCACAACTGGCAAGATAAGGGTCTTGTAGAGCATACATTTCGTCCTTCGAGTTAGGAGTTTTGAACACAGTTGTTTTGCCAAACCGAAGTAGCAACGGTTTCCTAGGGTAATTCTTCGCCGGATCTCCACTATGGTGTCATTCGTGGAGTTTATGTTTACTCCGAGGTAGGTAAACTCCCTAACTACCTCGAAATTTTTGCTATCAACAGTGACGTTTTGTCCTAGGCGGTGGACAGTTGTTTGTTTGTTTGTTGATAGCATGTACTTGGTCTTGTCCTCATTTACTTCAAGGCCAACGGATTTCGCCTGTTCTTCAATCGCCGTGAACGCTTCTATCACGGCACGCTGGGAGCGACCGATGATGTCAATATCGTCCGCATAGCCCAGCAGCTGGACGGACCTGTTGAAGATAGTGCCTTCCGTGTTGACAGCTGCCCTGCGCACTATCTGCTCCAGTACGAGATTGAAGAAGTTGCATGATAGCGCATCTCCTTGCCGAAATCCGGTGCATGTTTGAAATAGTTCGGAGGAGCTACTTCCAAATTGCACGCTGCAGCGCGTGTTTTCCAGCGTCACGCGACACAGCTGAATCAGTTTTGCCGGGATTCCGAATTCGGCCATCGCCATATAGAGCTCCTGACGATGTATGCTATCATACGCGGCTTTGAAGTCGATGAATAGGTGGTGAGTTTCGACTTGAAATTCGTTGGTCTTTTCCAGGATTTGCCTCAGTGTGAAGATTTGGTCTATAGTCGATCTGCCGGGCCGGAAGCCACACTGGTACGTGCCGATTAGTGTGTTGCAGAACGGTTTTAGACGTTCACACAGTACGTTGGATAGGATCTTGTATGCGACATTAAGCAGGGATATGCCTCGATAGTTCTTGCAAGACATAGGATCGCCATTTTTGTAGATGGGGCATATAGAGCTGATAGTCCAGTCATCGGGCATGTTTTCTTCCACCCATACTTGGTTGATGATTCGGTGCATGCACCCTACCAAAACATCACCTCCGTATTTGAAGAGCTCCGCTGGTAAGCCATCAGAGCCGGCAGCCTTGTTGTTCTTTAGCTTTTTTATAGCTAAGCGCACTTCTTCTATACTGGGTGGTGGAACTGGTTCTTCATTGACTGGATGTGGGTTCTCTTCTTGCCCTAACACTCTCTCTACATGGTGCCCATTTAGCAGCTGCTGCAAATGCTGCTTAAATACATCTACTATTCCCTGTGCTTCGGTGACTAGGTTTCCTTCGCTGTCTCGAAGACCCTGCGTTCCGGGTTTGTAACCAGCAGCCAGTTGCTTGGTTTTTTTATAAAACCTCCGGATGTTGTTACGATCGCGCGACTCTTCGATCTCCTTGAGCTGGGAAGCTGCGTAAGCCCTCTTCTTTCTACGCAGGATCTTCTTTTCCTCCCTTCTCCTGACTCGATACGATAGAGCTATTCCAGTTGACCATTTTCCACTTATCTTCAAAATAGATAAAACATTTCTAACGAAAAGAACGATTTTTGGTCCATGTCTGTCTTAACCACAGAGGTTAATTTATAAAATGTGACTATGGGATAAAAGTTTGTACAAATTTATAAGTAAAGAACAGACCTATTAAGCAGTCAAATTGACAACCGACTTTACGCCAATTTGTGGTACCGATGTAAATCTAGTTTTGGCCATTCTTAAACGATTCTTTTGAATTGAATTTATAATTCGGAATATTTCTTAATCATTTTATTATACTCATATGACAAAACAAACATTTTTCAAATGCCAAATTTGACGACTGGTTCAAAGTAGCAAACTCAAGAGGTGTTTTCATGGAAAACCGGAGGTAATTCTTTAATAATTTCAATATATTCATGAACGCACTTACTTTTTGTAGTTGCTCCTTCACCTTAATATCAGAATTGATTAAAATCGAGTTCGAAAATCTGAATACGTATACGAAAAAGTTTAAAATTATCTTAGGTATATGATTTATGTCATCAAAGCATCGATTTCACTCTGCATTTAATCACTAGTGAAGTGGGATGATATGCCGAACTTTCAATGAGGGAAAGAAATGGGCGTCGCGCCTTCGGATGCCAATTAAAGGATAGGGATGGCTTTTAGGCAAAGTGCCAATGTCTGGGGACTGAGAAATCATTTTCAAACAAAACTCATATCCTTTTTTGTAAAATACCCTTCAAAATCAACAATTGCAAAGTAATGAAAAATTTAATAAATCTATAGTAGCATAGCGAATTTCTGTCTTTAAACTCTGTCTTTGGGGACGTTCAAGTCTGACAGCTGGCTGACTTGTTGTGTCTCAGTTTTGATTAGCGTAGATCGTCCACAAGAACAGCTTTTGCAGTTGACGTTTATTGAGGGTTATCGGACGAATCTAGTTCGAGATGGGGACGTTTGAATACCAAGTTTAGTAAGTCTGACAGCTGCCTGCAGTGCGTTTAAGGGGAGTGCGTCGAAGCAAACTCACAAACAACTTTACAGCTGATTTAAAGTAAAAAAAAGTAAAAAAAAAAATTAACAAAAAAACGAAAGTGCTTTTGTTGCTAGAGATTTAAAAAAGGTTTGTAAAATACTACGGATTTAAATTAAATTAAATATTAATCGTTAGTTTAGATGGGTCGGAAAAGTCATTGCACTCCTAAAGAGAGGCGATTTGTACATAACCTTCTCTACCACTATCAGAGAATTTCGTAACAAATGCCTTAAAGAACCGCATTACTCATGAAATACGAGAAAGACCAAGATCGTAATAACATCAAAAAAAGATCCATTTAAGTCTTCACGGATCATTGCTGCATCAATATAACATCTCGGACTATTCGTCGTAGACTGGTAGAAGCTTAGCTGCCTGGACGAGTAGGTCGTAAAGTTCCTCTTTTCCGCAAACAAAATTTGCAAATGAGAAAACTTTTTGCGGCAACTTACCGCACATGGTATGGAACTGATGGGGAAAAAAATAAAAAATGGAGCAAAATATCTTGTGGAGCGACGAAACGAAGGTGAATTTTTTGTCCAGCGATTCAAGAAGAAACGTGCGTAGACCACAAGGAAAAGAATTTAACGAAAGATGCACGCGTAAGATCGTCAAACACGGTGGGGGCAATATAATCGTAAGGGGGTGTTTCTCCTGGAACGGTGTCGGTCCCATCTTTCGCATAGAGTATACTATGACTAAGCATGATTATAGAAATATTTTAGAAAATTGCATGCTACCATATGCAGAGAAAAATATGCCTCTGATATGGCGATTTCAACAGGACAATGATCCAAAACATACATCAAAATTGGTTAAAGAATGGTTTCAGAATAAAAATGTCGATACTTTAGCATGGCCAAGTCAGTCTTCCGATCTCAATCCCATTGAAAACTTGTGGAGCAAACTGAAAACGCGACAGTCCAAAAATAACGATGGTTATACATGGTAGGGGAAGTACGTCCAAAATGACACATATGGGGAAAATGATATACTAGCCTTAACTTGAAATCTAATATATGTACTTACAACACTAGACGCTATCTTCTAAAATGACTTCGAAGATATTAAAAATCCTGTTAAAATTACAGCTCCGTTTATAGCCGTGAGTCAGTGGCAAAAAACAAAAAGTATTTTCAGCAGCAAAAACACTTTTTTGGTTTACATTTTTTTTTTTTCGTGTTTATGCAGTTTTTCTATAACATTATTTATTATAGCGATATTTTATGATAAAATTTATGCAAATAAGCTAATTCTCTGCAATAAAATCAGAGTTTTATTACAGTTTATTTAGAAAATTTAATTTGTGAAATTTGTAGGAATGTGGACCCATCAGAAATGCTGCATGTCATTATATCCACATTAAATTTATGTCATTTTGTCCGTACCATATGGACAAAATGGATTTTTATATAGGTTTGGAAAACCATTTATTTTTTTTAATTAGCATTTTTGTTAAAATTAAAAAGGTATTGCGAAAAGATCGCAATAAACTTATAAAGAAATAATAAATATATAAAAATTATTGCAATATCTCTTGTAAATAATATTCTATGAATCAAAAGGCTAATTGTATGTCATTTTGGACGTACTTCCCCTACTAGTATATATATGTAATAGTAATGCAAAATAATGAGCCTTCTTTGTATTAAATAAAATCTCTGTTTTTTTGTAGATGTTCTTGAACACACCTATTATTTTGTCCGCAAAGAATTTCCAACTATGGCATTATAATTTCATAACGAATGTGAAAATTGAACTTTTATAATAAAGCAAATTTTTTGTTACGTTTTGTTACGTTTCAACACAAAGAAGTGAAATAAATATATTTTTTGAATTTTGTTTGGAAAACAAATCAATTTCCAGACCTATTATTTTGTCCAGCAGTGTATAAAGACATGACAAAGAATTTTCAAAAAATTTCAGTTGGAAAAAGCTTGAATTTTGACATTGAAAATCTTTAAATATTTTTAGTACCTTTATCGTTTTCTTCTCTTGACAAGGCCATGCTATTCAGTTTCCTCGTTTGAATCAGCTATTGGAAAATGTAGCTTTGCGCTTTGTTGCTGATTTTATGTCAAAATTTAGTATAAACCAGGGCCGATAAAATACATATATGTACCTCTAACCCCTGGTATAGTAGTGACCCTATTCCGATTCGTTAGCGTGTTCTTGTTGGCCTTGTTCTCAACAAAACCGATTACCTATAAGCAAACGCACCAGTAATATCAACGCCATCAGCGAAGGTATATCTCTCGCAGCTGATCCTGAACGTTCTGTTCGACGTTTTGATGATAAAGCCGCCATGTTCCTCTGTAAATATTTATGTAAACAAAACGTGTACTGTCTATGGAATTGTAACTTAACGTCCAGAGTCCCTTTAAAGACACATTCGCTTAAACTTTCCATTTAAATAACTAAAAGCGTTTAAATTTAAATTTAAAGTTTCGTTACCTACGCGTTCCCAAGTGTAATTCGATAATCTCGTAAATATATTACACCATAAAGACACCATTATCAGTTGTACTGCTAATACATATACATGTAAAATAACAGAAGTGTACTCATTATTAATAAATACTTGCTGCGCTGTTGCGGCTGCGATTAACGCCTTGCATAGCCAATTGCATACATGAGACATTTGCCATCCACCTTGGCACATATGCGCTCGTGAAACAGGAAACCGCCACCATTAACCATTCACCACATCAACCAGCCAAGCAGCCAACTTCGTCGATGCATTCAAAATGCACTTGGTAACATAACCCGGTGCATTCATTCGATACTCCGAAAACAGCCTTCTGTTTAGATATCGATTTTCTGCACACACATAGGTGTGAGCAGGCGACCAGAATTATCCAACGGATAAAAGTCCTCATTTTGTTTGTTCTTCTTCTGTATACAGATATGTAGTGTTGTTTTAGCTTCAAACAATAAATTCGCAAAAGATTTTCACGACAACAAAGTCGACCTATAAACTGAAAAACCCACCACCGTCAGCGTCAACTCTACGATGAGTTAAGTGTCTACAAAAAAAAAAATTTAAACCTCAAAGGGGAATAATGGGTAATGGGTTCTGATGCAATGCGCCAATATCAGATATACGTTAAGAAAAGGAAAAAAAAACACAAAAAACAGGGGGATAGTGGCAAACAAGACTGCATTGTTGGTTTTATAAAAAAAAAAAAAAGTAAACCTTCTTCGTTTGGCAGTCGAAAGAGTATCCGCACACCAATACCATTGCCATCTTCGAAAGACGACTGTGCCGGGACGGGACACTTCACTTCATAAAATTCGTATTCCATGTGCGGTATAAAATGCAAGCAAGTTTGAAATGCGTCACGCTGCATTTATTGCACCTCAAGGACTTTCCTCGCTCGGCTCGGCAATTAGTTCAGTAGTGTGTGGTGTGGTAACAGCGCAGCCGATGTCGATGTCGATGCCGAAGCCATCATGGACAGATTATAATAAATGCATACATGTGGCGGTGGCAGTGGCAGTAGGTTGTTTTTTTTATGCAATATAAATATACGTGCTGTTGGCTTTTTTTGCATTTTTTTGTTTTAAAGCCAAACGAACAAACCGTTCTGTATCTTTTCGATCAAGTAGCGAAAAAGCGACGCCACCAAGCCACAAGAAGGGGCTGCGCTGAATGCAGGTTTTAATGGCATGTTGATGTAGGTCCAGTACACGGTGCGTTGAGCAAAGGTTTATTGTTTCAATTTTTGTTTTATGTTACCACTTTACCAGCATGTTGGGTATTTGTTTCCTTTTCAAAGGAATAAAATGTAGGTAACAAGAGGTCGCGCAAAGGTCTTCCACTAGTTGTGTGTGGTAGCATACAAGATGTGCATGTTTACGATTTCCTATACCAGGCATATGTTGTGCTAGGTCTACTGGGAGTTCATTGCGACTAACTGACAAGGGGGATGGATATATTCTCGTATAACTTGGTCACTGGGGCTGAATGGATGCAAATGGCCGACGACATCTTGCAAACAAATTACAAGAGAATTGTTAATTGGCAAATATATCGACATCTGTTGTAATGAATGGTACTATAGATGTGCATGATATGGAGTCACAGATTGCAGAGCTGCAATAATGTTATCGATTTCCAGTGCACCATTCACGTGACGATTGCTGTCGAAAAGATAGAGCTTGAGAGCCAACAACTCTTTACCTACATAGGTAAAGAAGTGAAGAATGCAATGAAATCTGCCAATAACACAAAATAACTCATTCAGAATGAAGTTAATTTTACTCAATAGTAGGTACCTACCTAGTTTGAGAAAGATATCCTCGTAAGCCATTTATTGACCCATGTGTACATGGTCAAAAGGCTTTACGTCCTTGTGGAACTCGCACTCGCATGGGCTCGATTTAATGTTGGCCATGTCATAACGCTTACTATTTTTGTTTGCGACCCGAGCAGGCAAGCTTTGATCCCCGGCGAAGTGCAGCAATATACTGATGTCAAAAAATGTGAGTCTGTTTGGTAGTACTATATGAATCTTAATTCGAGCTTAACTAAAAATAAAATAAATATTTTGGCGCGACAGGTCTGTGGGACCCAAGGACTAGCTTCTCACAACCATTCGTTTTGTGGTGGTATTAAATTTTGGGACGAATGGAAGGGATCTACAATTGAGAAGATCTTTCATGACAGTTTTACTCTCGTATGTTTTTCAGACGTTCGAGGTCTGGCGCAGTTTAAAAAAAACCTTAAGATGTATTTTGGTTCTTTCGTTAACTAGTCCTGGATTAATTTGAACAGGCAACCAGCTTAAGATCACGCTAACATTCTGTGCTGATAATTTAATCAATTGACGTTTATGTGGTTGGATGAATCGCAGCTTATAGGTTTATAGATATAAGGTTGTGGGCTGTTACGGCTAAAATAGTGGCCTATTGGACATTGTGGCTCAGTAGAGGGCATCCGTTTTCAAGTTCGGGAAATGCAAATAATATATCCTTAGGTTTACTTCCCACGAAAGTCCCTGACAGTAACATAAACTTCCAACATATACTCGTATAAGCTTACCCGATATGTCATAGTCAATTACTCGCACAAAGTTAAACTTGTAAAAGGATTGTAGACTCCAGAGTTTTGGAGCAGAACAAGCTTTGATGGTAGCTTGGCTACCTGAACCACTTGTCTATAATTTCCTACCAAATGAATGAAACATATACCTTATAGAGCTTTTCTGGTTCCGCTTTCAAAAAAAACTGCATGGGAGGTAGAAAGCCGATAGAACATTTGTAGCAGCAGTTGCACAAACACAGAAGATATTGATACCTCTTGAGGACACAAGTTCTCAGCCCTTAAACAGACGCACCATACCATGTCCAGGTTCCGCTGAGTTATAAAGGGTGTTTTTTTAGGGGTACACAACTTTAAGTTGGCAACACTATTTTAACTGGCGGCCATTTTGTCAACTTTCAAGTTATTTATTTTTAGTTTAATTTGGCATTTCAACATGAATAGACTGATACCTGAACAACGCTTCCAAATTGTGCAAATTTATTTTGAAAATCATGGTTCTGCTCGAAATACGTATCGCGCACTACGTCAATTTTACGGTCAACATAATCGTCAATCAGAGCAATTACAATTACAGAAGAAGTCATTGCTGCTTTAGAGCGAAGCGTAGGGGAAGACCCAAATGTCTATCCAGACAATGGAGACCGCTATAGAGACATGATTACTGACTTTTTCGTTCATAAATTCAACAACCATAATAGGCAGGAGCTATGCGTGGTTTCAACAAGACGGCGCAACATGTCACACAGCTCGTGCCACAATTGATTTATTGAAGGAAATGTTTGGTAACCCCATAGTTTAATATTCGGAACCCGTGAATTGGCCGCCAAGATCGTGTTTTTTAACGCCGCTTGACTATTTTCTATGCCGATAAGCACGGAACGATTGACCACTTGGAGGACAACATTCGCCGCATTATTGCCGATAGGTATACGGCCACAAATGTTAGAAAAAGTCATCGAAAGTTGGGCTTCCAGATTAGACTACGTCCAAACCAGCCGTGGCGGTCATATGCCAGAAATTATTTAAATCACCGCTCTGCATATCGACCCCTAAGTAACCTCTAGAATTCAGTTTTTTTTTCGAAAACACCACAGTGTTAACAAGCTCTCCGATATCGGACCTCCTTTTTATTAGGAGCTCCAACTCATTTCCAAGCCAAGAATAGTAATTTGATTGGTTTTGGTCAGTTTTTTTTTCAGTCTAACATTTAATGAACCTTTTAGGTCTCCGAGTTCACGTTATGAGTTTTATTCCATCACACTTCCCCACAGAACCTAAGCTAATCATAACTTTTATTAGCCCGCCTAAGAAAAGAGCTTGTTCTTTATGAAACACTCTTCATCACTTAGTTTTCATGAAGTTTCTATATAGCACACATACGCGCACTACTTAACTGCACTGATTTATATTATTGTCCAGCCTTTTAATTTGCATCTTTAAAAAAAAAAAAACAGCTGCCACTGTGTAACCAACATTTCACCCGGTTGCTGAACGAGGCTATTACTTTTTTCTGAACACTAACTGCTTTTAACGCGCGATTGGAACATGGAATGAAATAAGTTTCTGAGCTTCAACTTCTTTCGGCAACTCCAGATACATTTAAAATGATGTGAAACAGAAAATCCCCCTACTAAAACTGTTTTCAGAAAAAAACAAAAAAATTTCAAATTTGCCATCGTTACAGTGATTTTGTGAAAACTCTTTTTTTTTAACATTATGTGTGGAATAAAACTTCGATTTCAGAGATTTGTCAAAGTCTGAGAAAACGACCAACGAAACCTAAACGTCTAAATTAATCTTAAACCGTTTGCCCTTATGACTTGAAGCAGAAAACGGGCCAAACTTGATGCATTTTTAAATTAGACTGGTTGCTGTTTTTTGGTATCCATCTAACTTATATATAAATATAAAATACGAAACAATTAATTATTTAAAAGAAAAGGCAGACAGAAAGGGTTACGATTTTCTGTCCCGTCACTTTATAAAAAAAAACTCTTGAAGGAATGTCTAATGAATTAACTTATAACACCACTTAACGTGATATTTATCCTTTATTAATTGTTTTTAAATGATTTCACAACTGTATTCATTTTGCTCATTGAAACAATTTACAAAAGGGTTCCTTAAATTGTTCTCCTTTTACGAATTCTCGATCCAAAATTAAAGCGTAATTGAAAAATTAAATAAAAAATAAGAGGAACACCCCTATTATCTCTCATAATTTCTCTTGCATTGCATTATACACAAGTATGCTCTAACAATGCTTATTTAAAGTGACACCGTCGTTGCTCAAAAATGCATTCGCCTGTATAGAGTGAAACACGTGGTATTCAAAAAAGCGGATATGTCATAGATATCTTGACAGCTGAAAAAAGCGAATGAGCTAAAAATAAACAACATGCCATGCTTTATTTCATACTGCATTAACTTGGAGTTTTCGCGCCTTAAACTCCGGTTGTTGGAAGAAATTTCAAATAAAAAATCCCAGACCGTAGCTGTCGTTTGCATCACGGCACTGCAGTACTTTTTTAGTGTTCTTAGTTATATTTTTATTGAATGGGTGCAACAACGTATGGCCTACGGCTGCATACAGTCGCGATGGTTGGGTTATAGCAAAACAGGCAAAAAAAGGCTGAAGTCGGGTGCGCATAGCATTTAGGTACGGTACATAGCTTTAGGTATTTTAAATATGGCACGTTTCACGCTGTTGCGAGAGTGAGTATGACCTATCCAAGCAGGGTAGATGATATGAACAAGAAGTTCAAATAGTCAATCTTCCACAAATGACCACATAAATATCGGGTGTAGCAACGAAACGAGGCTGAACGACATCCGAAAAGATCCTGACTAGAAGAATCCACTTTCACCACTTCCACTGCCTTAAATACACCATTATCGCCTGATTTTGTAGGGAAGGTTCAGCAGAGATGCAATGCTCTGTGTAATTTACTTTATAAAATTAGTAGTATAAAATTCAAATTTAGATTTTCGAAACGACAGCACTGTTTGACATTTTTCAGACGCTCCAGTCCAGACAGCACTTGAATTGCACTGGCTTCTTTTTCCAATGCAACGTGCATCGCATGCGTTCACTGTATCCATGGGCTCCAATTTTTATTACCTACTTAAACGCTGCGCTCTGCGTCTCATATACACACGCATACAAAATCATATGCCTCTGAACGGGCGGAGGACAAGAATAAGTAGGTAGTAATTTGAAAAAAAAAAAAAAATGTATTTATATATAAAACGCCAAGAACGAGACACGATTCACGCTTTTTTTTGGCGGGAAATGCAATTGCTGGAATGATGATGCAATTGTTGTGTAAAAGGAAACGAACATCGAAATCGTGTTTCACACTTTTGGAATCGCTTCTCATATTTTGTGATTAGATCTTGCGGCTGAATATTAAAGCAATAGAGGTCAGGAAAATCTGTACACACAAATGGGGATAGCGAAAAAGTTAGATAGATCTCATTGGAGACGTTACAGCAACAGAAAAACGTACAGGTGAACTGCGAATAAATCAATTTAACTGTATTTATGAACAAATGATATTTGTTCTACCCCAAAAGCATTATATTTAATTGATCTAACATCAGTTCGAAAAAAAACTGAGTCTTAATTGATTTAAATAGCGAAATTTACAATAACAGACATTTTTTTCGCGAATTGAAAAATTCTTCCTGCGAACTATCGCACTTTATTCGCAATCCACACAATACAGTCGCGATCCACAAATCCGCGAATCAATATGTCGTTCAAACATAACCTTTAAAATTGAAACTGCTTCGGGCGTTTCTGATTCTGCGACCAAGAAAAGCTCTCATGTGAATGAAGTGTCAGAATTTACGAATATTTGCTTGTTCGCAGTTCGTTCTCCTTTAGTCTGCACCGAAAAACCGGGCGCGGGCATACATGTCCGCATAAAAATATGTGTTATAAATATGATTGTTTGGAATCCGGCTCCACAAATATTCGTACCTCCGCGCCCTTCGCTCTGAAGAAACATATCTCAGTTCAGTCTTTTTACTGACCTCAACGTATAGGGCTTGTCAGAAACTGCGGGATTGTAGGTTCGCTCTGCCTTAAGCAGAGAAGAATCATACTGAGGCCACCAACTCGCAATCCTCTTGCCGCAGGCCACCTAAGTTTCTTTTTTAAAAATCCGGAAGTTTGGCTTTCTATCGGTGGTATGTCAATCAGAATCTGTGTGACATGTAAAAACATAAAAAAATGCTGCCAACCGTTGTGGAATGTGATGAAGTTCGGGAATACTAAATTTTAACAACAATGGATGCAATTGGTCAGTAATGATATATTGTTAAAAGCCGCTTAATTTGATTTGTTTTATTAGTAAAACTATCTACAGGAGATGTTACATATTTGAAACATGTTAGGAGAATCGTGGTTACCTATTTGCCACTTTTCAATATCATTTACATCGACTGCATGTGTACATTTTTCTTAAAAAACTGATGAAAGATGGCTCAAAATATTACTATTTTCTTATTTTAAGCAAACGTACACTTTAACAAAAAAAAGTGCTAACAAGTAACGAATAATTTCAAACTCAACGGATAAAATTATATGAACGCTTTACCCGCATTGAAGTTGCAAGATTAGGTGCGAGTGTAAAGTTACGTGTCAACTTAGTATACCCAGTCACGAATTTTTGACTAGATTCGTCGGTTACCCCTCCATAAACGTCAACTGGAACAGCTGCCCATGTGACCGATCTGGGCCAATCAAAACTGAGATACATCAAGTCAGTCAGCTGTCAGACTTACTTAACTAAACTAAAAGGTCCCCTGCCCTTTAGGAACGTACCTAAGGGTCCTACTTTTTTAGAAGAAGCTTTTTCAGGAGTTGGCGTAGAGGAAAGCAAGCGGCAGTTTGTGCAAATGAAGTACATAACTTATTAACAAAGTTGTTCAAAGGATTCCTGGGTGAAAATTGCAACTGTTGTGCCTAACCTAGCTTAGAAACCTTGCTACATAAAAAATCGTTTCTGCTATATGTGCTCGCACTGCGGAAGTTCATAAACTACCTCTATGATTTTTATGATTGCCATTCTTTTGGGATTTTGCAGATAAACTTTAGGTCGACGATCTTTCTCTGGGAAGCAGCTCGCTCACTTTGTCACTTTGTTGACGTCAAAGAAATTTATCGTCTCGGGTAACCTCGGATCTCTGATTTTTCAAGTTTGGTAAAATTTGTCAGAAAGTCTGATATATTACGGCTATTTATCAGACTAGCCTAGAAGCGTTGAATTCTGGATAAAATTACTGCAGGAAAACGGAGCTCTTTCTTTTAAATGGTGAAAACAAACTAAACACAAGTCACCCTGACCCTGACCATGTCCCAAAAGACGACTAGAGATAAACAAATAGAGAGTAGAACTCAGTGCTTGTTCCGCAAATGTCCGGACACATTATTTTTTTATTTTTGGAGAAACTAAATTTCACCTACCTTCCATCCGTGCTTTTGGGTATTTTTCGAATGGCCGACAGAACTGCTCAGAGTGAGGGTCTTTGAGGGTTATTTTGGTGCCAACATGGTTTGTTTACTTTGCCAGTAACCGCACAGGCCCGACATATTTTTTACTAATCATCTGTCCTACGGCCAGTCAACTTTCATCTGAATCTTCTGAACTTTGAGCCCAAATAAACTTCGACGTTACTCATGTCATGATGCTGCATGAAGCCTGTCAACAAAATTGGCGTACAAAAATCATTTTAAATTCTGCTTTCCAATTCGTTATCAAACACCCTGTGCCATTTGATACAAAAACTAGGTACAGTAAACTTGTGCACGAGAAAGTATTAAAAAGAAAAACTGTCATAAACTCATCTACACTTCCTTTTCTATTCAATAAAACAAAACAAACAAAGAAATGCAAAAGAAAGAAAATGCGTTCGAATAAAAAAAAAACCGAGGCTGAATCAAACAAATTCCAACGCCGTGATTTTTTCCCACCGACGACATTGATTATACTGGAAGCAACAACACCCCTAAGCTCAAATAGTATAGCCACTGCCAATGTAGGGGATGACCAACGCGCGGCATCGACTCATCACCAGCAATAAATTCCCTGCGCGCATCCTATTTCAAATAGTTTCTTTTATTATTAAATTCCTTTGCGAACCCGAGAAGCAACACCAAAGAATAGCACAACAAAAAAATTAATATTACACCCAAGATGACAAAAAGCGAGCCAGCCACCCCTTTATCTCAGCCTATTTGGTCATTGTGTGTCAACCGTGCCGCCCATAGTCTCTAAACCTTACAAAAAAAATAAATAAAAAGACCAAAGAGATGGAGAACAAAAAAAAATTTCACGATCAGTGCAATGTCCTTACGTCCTTGCGCACCGGCGTCCTTAATCATTGTTGTCCAGGTCCACCCGTCAGCAGGGGTTGTCCATCGGATTTTTTTTGTACTCTTTTACTCTCTGAACAAATCGATTAATCATTGTAGTTAAATTGAAATACCAGTATCAAGGACCAAAATATTCGATCGAGAGTACTGCACTCTCTGGCAGGCGGTCTTTCTCTGTTGCTCGCGCGCACTTTGCTAATAAAATCATCGTTCAGTACGAATCCTTAACATCCTTCGAAAAGATCTCTCGCACTCACACCAAAGACAATTTGAATAATAGACAGAATGCCAGGACGACCCTTTTCCCTTTCTCTCGTTCTCGTTGTTGTTTTATTTCATTTTTTTTCTATACGCTCGACACGAAAGTGTTGGATGTCATCTTATTATTCAAAATCTGTGGGAATGAAAACAGGATTCTGGCTTGCTGCATGCATCCTCTGAAAGTTCTGACTGAAAACGTTATGTGATGCTTCTGTTTTGTATATGTTTATGCTATAATTTTTTTTTTCAATCGCATTTATCATACATCCACTCGGACTACGGTCTTTGAAATGATTATACGAGTAGACGACTCCTTGGACATGGGCATGGACGCACATCATCGACGTAATCATGGTCATCATGATCATCATTCGTTCACCCGAAGAGTATGTCCGTCCGTCCGTCTGTCTGCTAGACATTTTTGGCTGGCCACAAGAGATGATGGTAAGACTTTGTTTTTTTTTTCTTTAGCAATTTGAGGAGTCGTCCAGTGGACAGTAGTTTGTTGATGATAGAAGAGCAGCAGCAGAAAAAAACACCAATGCCAGAGTTCGTGGTCCAGATAGAAGGATTTTTTTCCTTGGTGCCTTTGCGCGTCAACTGTATTGTACTTTGTTGTTTGAATTTCAAGAAAACGAGACTGAGGAATTGGAGGATAGCCAACACAATATGTTGAATGGAAGAGACAAAGCCTACACGTGGAAGTGACATCCAACATCCAAGAGCTTCAAATGACACTGTGCCGTGGGTGTATCGTTTTTGTGCAGATGAAGTGTAATTTGCACAGGTTTTACCCTACGGACACTTGCATAATACTACAAAGGAAGTGAATGTGAATAGTACGAGTATGTCCTCTTGGAGCATTCCCGGTCCCGGTGCGGAGCAATGAGAAATCTATTGTTATTGTTGCCGCACATGGCTTTCTCTATGCCCGGACAGGGAGATGGTATTTTTGTCACTCAATGATGTCGTCAACACTGGGTTTGATGATTATCATCATCATCATCATGGAGCAATTGAGGATGGACATAAATAGCGACACTGAAAATGAAATTTGGTAGAGAAATTTATTACGTACATGTTTTTAATGTGGTAGTCTATTGCCATGGCATCATTGGATACTCATCCTTCCGACGAACCCTATAATCTATATCGTCTGGCTTATCCTGGCATTTCATCCCAATGTCAAAGACCTGAAATATTTACGAATTACTGATTTTCCTTCCATTGTTATGTGTTCAACGCCCGTAGTCTTATTCAGCATTGTGTGAAAGCGAAAATTGTTTCTTTCTGTTCTCAGTTAAAAATTGGACTTTTAGCAACAGAAGGCATATCCAATGGGGAAATTAAAATAGTAAGCAAAAATGTCCTGTAGAGCGAGTTCAAAGTTTCCCTTTATGTGGGCATATCAATCTGATGTTAACGAACTAAGCCTTAAAGCGGGTTGCTCGGACGTTCACTTACTCGTCAAATGTTCAAAACTTACTGCCTTTGTCGACAAAGATGCTGCCAAATTGACGCTTTTCTTTGCAACAGATGTCCATACTTCTTTCAGCCGGTGCACTCCTTTGTCTATATGACTTCAAGCCGGATATCCTATTTCGAGGATGTGAGAGATTATAGAAATATGTCCGCCATCTTCTGTAAAAATCACCTCACAAGACCTTAAAATTCCTGATTAACCTCATCTTAATATTTTTAAACACTATACAGCGACTAATGATCCACCCTGGCCGCGTTCCAATGATCACTACATTAAGGAACGGGAGCTGGTCGAAATGTTGCTTTCAAAGTTCTGTTTTCTCACACACAAAAACGCTGCTTTTCAAAGTTCTGTTTTTTAAAGCAGCATTTTGTAAAAAGAATGTTAACCCTGGCAGAATTTTGATCCCAACCCTTAGAGGAACGCACGTTTTATACAAAAATCTGACAGTACATCGCCCTTACACATCAAAAAGTGTGCACCCACCTTAACTTCTGAATTATCGCAGCGACACATCTAAAATTGTAACTAAGCGACATTTTTGTATAAGCACATTCTATATCGGTATAGTTTGTCATTGGGCACATTCAAAAACTTAGTTATCTTAAGTCGACTAGATTGGTCTGGAATAGATGTAACCTAAACGCAAAAACTAGAATGGTCGGGAACGTCACTTTTCCTACGTCAGTCACATATGCGAACTGTCAACTTAGTACTCAGTCACGAATTTCTTGACCAGATTCGTCGGCTTACCCTCCATAAACGTCAACTGGCACAGCTGCCCACGTGACCGATTTAGGCCAATCAAAACTAAGATACATCAAGTCAGTCAGCTGTCATACTTACTAAACTAGATACTTGACCGTCACCATTATTCATCGGCGGGCATATGTCAAAATAAGGTTCCCAGCTGTCAACAGTGGTTTTGTTTCATAAGCTTTTATACACGATTTTAAATGCATTTCCAGAAAAGTCTCTTTTCGAAAAGCAGCTCTATACCTATTGATAGATAAAGGGGAGTTCTTTTTTAAATGTACCAGTTTTAAACGAAATATCTTTTTACACAAAACTTATTTCAATAAAACTTTCTTGTATATGATTTTCTAGCATTTCAGGACTACTACTCTGTACGTTCCAACAGTATTCTGTCATTTTATGTGAGCATCACCCGTAACCCTGGCCGAATGTTCTGCAGGGAAGCTGTCTGGAGGATAAATGAAGCTTAATACTCATGTTGGTGAAAGTAGATTTTGTTTAACAAATCTCATTCATGTAATTGGTGTTATTTGTATCATTTATAAGTTTGCTGAACTTTTGTCTTTACCCAATTTTGGAAACATTCTTGTAAGTTTCTCAAATCATTGCCCATATTTGTTTAACATTTTTACTAAACGAGGCAAATGCATACGGTCACTAGTGGAGACCAATCCTTCTTGATCTACTGCTCATAGCTTTAGCTTTGCTGTTCCATAAGCATGTGGCCAACTCAAAAACTTTTCGACCAATCTCGCTGCAAATTTACCCTTTTGTTCTCATTTGTGTTGGCAGTGTTATGAATGAAGTCCGATAGGTGGCGCAGTTTCTATACAGTGTTAACCTTTTGGTACGTCTATTTGTAGAACTGCCTTAGCCCCGACAACCACTGAACATATTTACTTGTGGTTTTTATGGATGGATTCGATGGATTTACAAAATATTTTTGATCTTGACTTAGTTCACATATGTATATTAAAATTCTAAGGGCCTCAGAACTGCGGCCCTAGATAAAAATGAGTGTCGAAATCAACAAAATCAAACTACCTCCAGTAATAAAGTCAAATAACCTCATACAACGACAAAAAAAAAACAAAAAAGTTCAATTATTCTTACCCCAAAGTCGATTTACACTGAATCAAAGCTGAATTTGAAAATTGCAGTCCAATCGGACCCAAAAGTATAACTACAATAAAGACAAAAGGCATCCTTAACATACGGAGAATTAAGGTCAGAATTATACAATCGCAAATAAGAATAAATGTGACAGGCAAATCGAGCAGACGACATTTAAAAAATGTGCTCAACCATTTTCTGTGGAAAATGCATGTAGGTAGGTACTATATAAGTGCTTAATGTTCGGTTCGTAGATCGTAGCTCGGTACGTTGTATGAACAAAAAATGACTGCAATTGGAATAACTTTAGTTTTGCCTGCATTCTCATCTCTCATTAGTACTACATATTTGTTAATTAGTTTTGGAGTTGGGTATCGTTGCAGTGCAGCAGTACCTACCAGCGCCAGTAAAAAGTTGAGTGTTGTTTTGCTTCGTGTCCTTTTCTACATTTGCCCTTGGTTTATTTACCTCTCTGTGGGTGATTCAATTTGTAGGCTTCCTATACACGTTCAATGAGCTGTTATTTCAAATTGTAATTAAGTAAAATAAATATCAACCAAACGCAAACGGTGTATGAAATTTAGGGCAGGAATCCTCTTAATAAACCAAATGCAATTGTTTATCAAAATGTACCTGACGAATAAATTGCAGGAAAATAAGTAAATATGTTCCTCGGCAGATATGAGGTTAATTTTTATGTACAAGTAGGGTGACGAAAATGAAATTATTTTTGAAAAAAACTCTGTTTTATTGCGTTCAAGATAAAAATGTAACAAAAACAAAAAGATTTTCTTTTTAATTATAAAAATACAAATTAAATAAAATAAAAATTAAACAAATTAGTCAGCGTTTCAAGCTGTCTTAGTCTCCAGTTTCGCACGCTAAGTTGATCAAGGTCCCCTTGCGTGCGCCGGAAATTGAATAAAGTTTTCTGGTCAAATTTCTGTTTTGATTTCGGTAGTAATATTTGTATTTTAAACCAAACAAACAAAAAGCGAATAAAAATCCGACTATACTGGTTGAGGGCTAACTACTGGGTGGTTTACCCTACCTTTAACGCCAACTTGAGAGAAAGAACATGTAAAAAGAGGTTATGTTCGCTTAACGTCATATATAAACCTAAAAGTTTCCAAAACACACCATAACTGATACCTAAGCGTAAAAAAAAACGCGTCGATCTTTGGTTCTTTGGTTAGATATTATTGAGTTATAAAAAACCTTACCTACATACCTACCTACTTGCTATCAAATCAAAAGTGGGATAAATAAAAAGGACATTCTTTTCACATCACAACAATCCTTGTGATTTTCTCCACTTACGCATGTGCTATTTTTGATATGAATTTGTATGCCCATTCGCAAGGTTTGTTAAATTAAAACTGTTTAGGTACTTCTTGTAAATATTTTACAACCCCCTACCAAGCTTAAGGTATTTTTTGTGAGAAACGAAATGTCCAATTTGCCTATCCAAAGTCGATGCTGTTGTGGACAACTTACCTACCTACCCTTTTTGCGCCACAGCATCTATTCCATAGCATCTACCTACCCTCGGAATCTATAATTATTGTTAACATGATTGATTATTAATAAGTTACTTGTAACTTTACGTGTTGCTTAACTAGTTACAGATCAGAACAAATCACCAAACGCTTTCCCTGGCCCTGGTTCCACGGAGTGCCTTAATTTGTCGTGCTTGGCAATATCAAAGACTAACCTTATGAGCTCCGTTCGAGATGCGTTTATTTATTTACAAACTATCAAAGTACCTAGAACCCTAGTTTACTTTACATCTACATAGTGACCTATATGCAATGCCAATACAAGTGATTGCACTTACACTTAAAGCATACAAAGACCTAACGTCAAACCTTATTTCGATTTCACCCACTATCCGTCTAGACATGCGATTATATCGGCATCGACATCGACACCACCCCTTTGACAATTCTCATCGCATGCCACATACTTCATGCATACTTACCCACAAGCGACCATTGTATCTAAGCACTTTACCGCAATTTCGATTTTTTTTTTTTTGTAAATTGTTACCATGCGTGATTTCTAATGCAAATATTCCAGCAACTGTATGCACCATGCATTCACGTTATAAAGCTAAATCAAAAGACCTGAAAGTATGGAAATTTCTCTCACACTTGTATAATTCGCAAATACGAAGACGACCGACGACGACGACAACTACAGAGTGCGACTTTTCTCTCACTCACAGTCACAGCTCTTTTGCATTTTTAGCAATAGTTAGCATTAGCAACGCAACGAGCCGCAGAATTCCCTTTATGATTCTATCGCAGTGGTAGTGGTCTGCTCTCAGTAGTTCTAAGGGAGCATAAACAAAAAATCATCTTTTTTTGTCCAATGATGGCAAATTAGAAAAAAAAGCTCACTATCACTCGGCTTGGTGTGTGCGCCAAATAAACATAGATTCATACCTTCTCGATAGCAAGAATGGCATACGTTTTTATTATTGCAGCTTATCGCATTAGAGAGTCGGTCTCGTTCTCGTTACTCGTTCGTCCCAGTTTTGATTCAAGCCCATACACAAAACACAAGCACTCCAAGCATACCACTACTCATACCACAATCTATTCCTTTGTGTATAGTTGGAGAAAAGCAAAAAAAAAAAATGTGCCAACTATTACGTTCCTTTTAGCAGCGTGTTTTGGAAATGCGCCCAGAGTCTGACCCCTTGAAATGTCTGTGTTGTGTTGTCTCTAAGTGCTCTAAAGGTATTTAGAACCGACCATCTTTATGGGTAGTTTAAAAAATATTTATGTGTACTCGAACGAATCTCTCAGCGAGAGGTTATTGCAATAGTTCACGATTTTTTTTTGTCGGTTTTTTTTTTGTGCGATCTGACAAACTGCAGTTTGTATAGGAACTAGTGTTGCCATTGCAGGATTTCACTGAAAATTTGGAAGTCTTTTTACAAACGTTCGTTCGAAGAGGTATGTTAACCAACAAGCTTAGTCACTTCAATTAACTTTGACTTATTTCCTTTTAAAAACAAACAAAGAAATATTAGTGATGATCCGGTGAGTTCTTTTGAACACGTTTCTTTCGATACGTTATCATTTTCTTTGCAAATGGACTAAGAGCTGATCTGATACAAAGCTACTACCCCCCATAGCTTTCACTTCGACTTGGCATTTAATGGACTTAAAAAGGGACTTAAAACAACGACGATATAGGTCTGACGTAAGTAATGGAATAAACTAGATAGATACCGATTTAAGGGTCCGGCTTGACTCTTCTTTTAGTCATTCTTCTGATGCGGGTGTATCTCGCGAATATAAGCTCTGATAATTTCTTTCATGATCAGCAGCATTTTCGAAAAATGCCCAACAACACCGCACCAAACTGTCACTTGTTACAGGGATGCAGGGGTTGTTCCACTATTTCTCTTGATGGGTATTCTAAACCTCAAATACGATCTATTTTTATTTACGTAGGCAGGCAAATGGAATTTAAAAAAAAACTCAGAAAAAAATTGTATAAACAATCAATATCTGTTACGTAATTTCTACCAAAGTTGTTGGGTTTAATTCTTGTGTCAACAGGACATCTAGTCCAAGGTTTTCATGCCTGAGAATACCTGGATTTGCAGTCAAACTCTTAGCCACATTTACTATATTTTCAACTGCCCTTGCCGCAAAATACGAGTTAAATATTAATCACTTAAATACGTTAAAATTCATCAATTAAATTAACTATAGCTGTGCAAGAAGGCTCTTGGTAATGACCAAAAGCGCTGCGCGAATCTTATGAAAAGTTCCTGCGATATTTTTACACTTTGTTGCTGGTATGCGTGGCCCCATAATTAATAACCTCAATTTAAATGACACTTTTTGTTGGATAACTCTGTAAACTTATATTAAAATTTGACAAAGAACTGAATTTGAGGTCGTTCTACTCTTCCTCGTAAGATTGTGCTAATGAAGACTTTAATAAAAAAGCGCCATTCAGAAAAATACCATCGCCTAAAACACAACGAGTATTAACTATAACGCAAACATTTTTGTGTGTACTCTGTCAATTCTATGTACGACTACCATTAAAAATACGTCTGTTGGCATTTTGGTGAGGCCCCTGAAAATTAATGTTGCAATTTTGTTTAAAATGTTTCTTATATCGATCGTGGACTGTAGATCGATATAAGAAAGGACAACTCTGATATTTTAAACAATTTTACAAGTTTCTTTTGTCCGTCGTGGGCATTCGCTATCACTTGGCCACCAAGTACAAATCTCTGAATAGATTTGTACATAAATCTGTCAAACACTTGAGCAAAATGTCAGATTTGTACAACTATTTCCAACACGAAAAATTGGTTCTATAATCAGCCAAATTATCGCTTGCATCGGGTTTATTCCTCGATGATACAAAGTTTTTCGGTGATCATCTTAAAATTTCTGGCTCTACGACACGTCGAAAACTAGTAGCACTTCTAGTATTTCAAAACCTTTCTCCCTGAAGGAATGCACGTATATCGTATACGCCAGCAATTCTCTAAGTTCCCAAGTTTAGGACAGGGCATACTGAGTTTGACAGACCCATTGCTAGGGCGGAAAATACTCTCACAATAGAGAAATTCCCACTAAGACGATTTTTTGTAGGTCAAAATTAAGCTTAATAGCTATTATATGCAGTTCACGTGAAATCCAATTTTTTATACAAAATTTTTACTGCGAAATCTCAAAATGAACTTTCCACGTGAAGATTTCACTATGCAGTAGGTACGCTGTTCGGTGAAAAATTGTTGTTCAAGAAGTGATTTGTAGGGGGCGTCACTTAAGCTATTTCGCTTGGCTTTTATTGTCCGTCGCATTAAATTTTTGACATTTCGTCGTGAAAATTTCACTTTCAGGAGAGGAGTGAAAATTATTGAAGTTTTTTGTAAAATTGGGATGATTTCGCCCCTTTTTAGGAAAACAGCAAAAATGGACTTTTATAAGTATTTTTTAGTCTTGTCGCGGTCAAGGCATTGGAAACGCGTTGCAGAGGAGTGATTGCGTCAAGGTTAAAGCCTAGTACGCTGCTCGAACTTAACTTTAGCTACCATACAAAATTCTCTCCAAAATTTAGCTGAGCTAAATTTAAGCGAATCCCTTTAGCCGAGTGGTACTCAGCTCGAACTAAAAATCTAACTTTTGTTTCCGAGTGTCCTTCATGTATCTGTCAAAATTTAGCGCACCCATTTAATGGGTCGGCACATTTTGTTCAAGCTAAATTTTGACAGATTGCTCTGCGCTGTTGTTCTGCTGTGTAAAGATGAGTGATTTTAATGAATACATCGATGAGGAGTACCGGGAGCTAGAGTCTTTCATTTAAATAACAGAGAAGTCCTCAGAAAAAGCTAGCGATGGTGGTGGAGCAAAAACCATCGACATGAAGACTTGCAGATTTTGAATAAAGGGAGGTTTTTTCAAAGAACAGCTGTTTTTTGTGACATTTATCCACAGGGCTCTCTATGTCAAAATTTAGCTAGGATTTTAGCTGATGTTTGGAGAGAAAAGTTGGAGAGCAGCTAAAATTTAGTTTAGCTCGAGCAGCGTACTAGGCTTAAGGGGTGAGCAATGCGGCTTTTGTTCGGGTCTTGGGAGTAGGTACCTACCTATATAAAATATAACACCTCTCTACACATGTTTTGTAGTCTTGGGGAAGGCCTTTAACCTATCAAATACTTAATGCTTCGACCGAAACAAGCTTGAATGCAGAAATTCTGTTTCAGTGTCTTATAAAAAAAAAAACACTCACTTCCTACAGAGCAACATGCCAGACAATGGCAACTCGCTGCAAACTCCAGTGTAAATTTCGAGCAGCACAAACTGCAAAGCAAACCAAACAAAGCGAATAAAATCTCAAGAGGACAAAAAAAATCAAAATCAAATGTATTCCATACCCCCTGACCAAGCCTGAAGCCAAAAGTGTATACATTCCTCGCGTATTGTGCAGGGTAGTGTCGGCCATAATGTATGTATATGGAGGTATGTTCTGTCTTCGATTTTAGTTTCCTACATCCAGATACCTAGGTATAACATTTTAGCTTTTCTGGAATATGCCAGCTACACGAGACAGCGACAGCACACCAAAACCCAACCATACACGAACGACTTTAAGACGGTTGCCTTCTGGTGGAGTGTTTTTTTTTTTAGTCGCCTTCTATTTTGTACCTTACACTCACCACCAAAAAAATACCTAATGTTGGTGGTTATGTTATGTTCTGGATTTCGCCGGCTACTGTACACTTGAGATCGTTCGTTAGCACAGTGTGTGGGGTGCGGCATTAGTACTTAAAGTTTGCATAAGGTACTTGGTATGGTACGTCTTGGTGATTGCATTTGAGAAAACATACACCAGGATACAGTCCCAAGTGTCATGTTTCCCTTTAACACATTTCCATGCGTAGATGCGAGAAATTTTTCTCTAGAAGAACTTGTTCCCATTTAATCCGTTAAAAACGTTTAAATTCTGCAATAAAAATCCATGTTTTTCTCCGATACACCACACTACTACACCAGCTCGAATTTGAGGAGAATTTTTGCATTTATAGGGTGCATACATGTGTGGTGTATCTGTGAATGAATTTCACAGCAACAAAAAAGCATTATGCAAAAGGGAAAAAGGGGTCCATCCATCCATCCATCCGCCAGCAGCAGCAGCAGCCAGCAGCAAAAAAGCAACCTAACAAGTTAGCAACATAAAATGCCAGCCAGCCAACCCTACTTGATACCACCACCACCCTGGTTGTCGGTATGCGAGTTCGTTGAGTTGTATGCGTCAGTGGAGAGGAGCACTGAAGCTGATTCCACAGTCTCTCCTGCCGCTGCTGATGTAACATGGTGTGCAAGCTTTCATATCGTCGGGGTTCCTTCAATTCATTTCACACTCGGATTGTTGCACTATAGACGTACTACTTACCCTTTACGCCAGACATTTTTCTCCGATATCGCGGACGGTTGAAAACACACAAAAAAAAATAAGAAAAAAACTCATCAACTCTTCAATCTTTGTTTAATTTGTTTAATTCTAATTGAAAGTTACACTTTTAGATTAACTCAATTTGCTAAACAGATATTAAATACGCCGCCGCCTAGTGAAAATTTAAGTCCGCGATACTTCTCAATTGGACTCTAAAACATAAAAGGAAAATAAATCTAAATTCTCCGCAAAAGTCTAAATTTAATCAAAAATTCTGTAAGAATTCAAAAAAGTCCCCGCAAAGTGATTAATTTATTTTGTAGTGAATTTTTGTAACATTACACATTATTTTTTATTTTATCTCTAGCTTGGATTCTACTCATAGAAATTTTTATTTTATACTCAAATTCTTAACATAAAAAAAGAAGAAAAACAAATCAATTTTATGCAACAAAAAAAAAAGTGTCATTAGATAGTTGGATCGGCTCTGAAAATCTATCTCTGTGTCTTTTTTTGCCATCTTTTTTCATTTGTCAACGAAGGCGATACAAAAAAGTGCATTTAAACCAAAAAATAAATAAATATATTTGTGCGTGTGCATCTCATGGAATAATCATCGTAATTTAAACAAAAACCCAACACTTGGAGAAGGGTACAAAACCGGGCTCCAAAAAAATGCATCTTTACTCAAAATTAGTGAATTTTTTTGAAGATATTTGCGAAATAAGTGAAATTAATACAACTTGACTTTGTCTACAGCGCGTATAGGTTGTAGCAAAAGTATATATATATATTTTTGCTTGCATTTTCTCTCTAGACACATCGCAGAAAGAGAAATACGGAAAAAAAAGAATCGCGCGATCTATGCAGTTAAAAATGCACAAATACTACAAGACAAAGAAAAAGTGTAAATGATAAGCAATATAAAAATAAATACCTTTTTACAAAATTATACAATAGTTACAAGAATAAAAATCGTAGAAGTTCTTCTGACTGCGTTGCCTGAGAATTTACAGTAAGCCCCTTACAATTTTTGGATTAAAAAACAAATTCGATACACAGCGCCGCCGCCGTCGATCGGAATATAAACGCAGTCTCTGACGAAAAGATATATAATAATTGAAAACAACCAACAAAATCGTTGTAATTTATAAAATCAAAATTGTTTTCCTTAAACTTAAATAAAATTATAAATAAATTTATTAAATCATAATCGAATGAGAATCTAATTTAAATCTAGAAAAGGAAAATAAATATAAATAAAGAAAAAAAGCTCGTGCCTAAACATATACATCCATATAGAATATCTTTGTATATATAAAATTATATTCATATAGAAAAAATTGAAACGAAACATAAAGAAAATAATAATTATATATATCAAAGCATTTATATATATCTCTAAAGTAATGTGCTGTGGATTTAAACTTTTCTACTCTTGATTTTGTACAAAGCCGAAAAAAAAACACAACCGACATTTTTTTTCGCTCCCTTTGGAACCTCTCTCCAACACACATACATAGACTATTTCCCCGCCAGTCTGTGCTAAAACTTATTGCAACTACTACAATTCCATAGCGAGTGTGCATCGAAAATACACTTGCTTCGAAGCCAGATATACAGTTTTTATTTTTTTCAAAAACTTGTATCGTCTGAGGTCTGATCCGTACGAAAACGCAAAAGAAAAAAATATTCTCGGTTACTAAAAAAAAGGAATACAATTCTTAACTGTGCATGTGGAAATTATCTTTTTGTGGTGTTTAGTGAATTAAAAGAAATTTATATATACACACACGGAACCTATAATACAAAAAAACGCAACGTATCGCTCCAAGGATTATACACGTTCACCTACATAAATATCGTTTTATTTAATTTCGTGGGATTCCTCAAGAGTAGCAGTTAAGTTCATCTTTAGTAGCTGCAACGTATACCTACTTATCGAAGCTCCGAGTGTGCCTAATCGCCACCGCTTATTGTCTGGATCACAACTCTACACCAATTGGCAACATCAATCCTTAGTAGTAAGTTTGTTCAACATGACATGCGGTTGTTTATTGTGGTTGATCAGAGCTGATTTATTTTTGAAAAGGACCTTTAGTAGTTTGTCTGTAAATGGTTTTCCATAAAGTGGCGCCCAACGCAGGATGAACAAATGAATTGATGTGTCACTGTATTTGCTGTATTTTTATCATACTCAGCTACAAATGCAACACTATTTGTGATAAAGTAATTGTCCGTGTCTATCATTGATATCTAAGCTAAATGTATTTGTATAAGTGGCGCCCAACGCTTGTTTCAGGTCCTATCTATCTATTTTCTACATTTACTGTGAATATAGGGAAACATCTTTAAAATCGGACTTTTCTTAATAGTGCATTAACTGCCAGTCTTTTTAATAGCGCCTAGGGTGACCATACACAGCTGACATCCAAAAAAGGGCGAATTATGATTAGCTGTCAGAATAAAATGTAATATCATAAGATGCACATAGAAACATTCAAGAAAACTTCAACGTCAACGTTTTTATTTATTTAATTGAACCCACTGTTCTAATATTTTCTTATTTTAGTTCTTTTTGGGTGTAAAGTGAAAAATGGTCAATTCAATGCTGGATTCGGTATTGGTAATTTAAGACCCTGCGACAATTGCGCTAAATAATAGTTTCTTCGACAAGTTTTCTGACACTACTAACTTAAGTGTAATGTAACGTAATGTAACGTGATTATTTCTTTGAAAATAGAAGATGATTATATTTATTTATATTCAAATCCAGCAGAATGATGTAACCTGTTATACTTTTTAAGATACCATTCATTCGATTGAACGATAGCTCAAGTTGCCTCATGTGATTCTTTGGTGCATACTAATAGATCCCAAATTTCAACTACATTCTTTAAAAGTGCCTTAAGAATTTTTGTTATAACCTCTTACATTTGTCATTGTGACGTTTTTTACCTTAAGGCATTTTTTTTTATTAAATGTAGTTAATAGTTTCACTTTTTAAAACTGAGCAATATCTGTCTGGCAATGACATTTTGTCATTCTTTTGTCCTCAATAATAATTTTGCCTACAACATCTTGCCTATTTTATTCAGATATCCAGCAATGTTTGTCTGATGGTTTCAGAAGTTTAAAATTGCACCTATAACCTTAAAATGTTAAATCTTTAAGTTTAATTACTAATTGACAGCTAAGCTTCAATGACAGGTGTCGGTTCCAGTGCATCACCTTGCCATATATTTTAATAGATCAGTGGTGAGATTGTTCCCGCGTTTTTTGTAAAACCTGATGGTTTTGACAAGCTTGCAAACAAATCTTTATGGGTCTTGGATTATCTCTATAAATAATATCGTACACGCGAAGTTCAAGTTGGGTACAAATGTGGTAGAGCCCAGGATCAGTCGTAGTGTACTAAGGCCAGTGGACGATTCTTTACTTTTAACATCTCAATCGAAAGTCTTCTTCTGTGCAGGCGCATTGTACAGGCGATTTATTTAGCTGCATATTCTAGCCATCAATCTTCATTAAACCAAGGGTTTCTCCTTAAGTCTTGATGCGAATTGAGATAAGGTGTCTAAGACCGCCACATGTAAATAATGTTCACCCAAATAGACAATGACTCTGTTTTTTGTAAGACAGTATTTTTAAACAGATTTAAAAAGCCAGTAATCAAAACTGAGAGGTTGTTGTTAGGAGTATAAAATAATATAAGCTAGCTTATTTAACTTATTTAATAGGCGATCCGTGATTGTCGCGATCAGCACTCTGTCTATAACATGAGAATCGGGCACGATGCTATTAAGATTTTTAAGATTAGCTTAACTGCATGCGATTTTAATTGATCAATGATCACTAAAAGCCGATCAAAGAGCACAGTATACATATACCTTTCAATTATTTTTGTAAACCGCTACACACTTTCATAGTTATGTACGTACCAACTTTTCACGATAAATAAAATACAGCAGATCGTGGATTTTCACTCGAAAACTTTTTTGTTTTGTTTTTAACATGCATGCTGAACATGTGCATCATCGTACGCGGTCATTTGCTTCGCTTGTGAATAAAGTTTAATCGCCTCATATTCGTGTTTATTTAAAAATTGAATTAGTCATTTCTGCTTGAACCTTTCACTGAATATTTAAAAATATGATTTTCGTTTGCGGCGATGGCGATCGATGTGATGTTGCATTCCTGGTTTAGTTGACTGGTTTAAAAAAAAGAAAAAAGGCGGGAGGACGCGACTTTTACAGCTTGTAGGTGTAGAGGCATTTGAGTAGATGACCTTTATTTACAAATGTCGTATAAATGTGAACCGATTTAAATCAGTCTTAAGAGTTACATTGATATTTTAAGATAAAAATGACTTCTTTATGAGAGCCATTTTAATCATAATTTAAATAGTGTCACAATTACCTGCAGGCTGTCATTTGATACCTTATTTGCATTTAGGCATTTCCTTTTGTAAGCTTGTGTTGTTGAAGAACCTGTATTACATCACTATGTCATGCATTTTAAATGATTCATTGATCATTGCTGATTTAATGCACCAGGATTGTGAGAAGAATAATATTGCTCAATTGCAGTTGTGAGTTTCATTCGTTTTTCGTTTATTCTAACTGCTAGATCAATATTACAACTGCTGTCGTTCAAAATTCCTACATGTTTTTAAACTTGTGGATATGTTTCTAGAATGCGTACTTCTAACGTCGCAGATCGAAGTCTATCAATTTTTTAAAACACATCGCTTAAGGTAACGTTTTTAACTATACTTCGGCGTTGTATTTATCCAATGTGACGTTTTGCTGAAAGAAAGAAGGCTTTAAAGGTGTGAACTCACTTCTAGCAACCGTTTTTCACGGAGGGACGAAGAACTTGCAAGAAAGGAAGTGGAATATCACTCTTTTCCAATGAGAAGAACAACTTTCGCAAATAGAGCGAGCGCTTTTCTTAGTTGCTTAATTCCTGAACAGAGATCAAATCACTAAAAGTTAGCAAATCTGTCACAGTGGATAAAATCCGGCCAGAAACGATCTAGCTCTAGGTCAGTGCGGTTTCAGACTGAGCTAGATCTTGAGGGATGTTCGAAATTACATTACATTTGCTTTTATTAAACTTTTTGTATTATACAATTTGACGTAATGCTAGGTAACAAATGGTGGTGAATAATTAATATTTAATAGTGTTGGCTCGACAACAACAAATCTATTTTTGTTGTCTTCTCAGATTCACACTTGCTGTATGCATCGTTGTCATGGTTAACCTCAGGGTGTTCAATTCAAGTCTGGGTGTTGATGTTGATGTTCGAAACAGATCACCTACCACTATATATAGGCATCGTGTTCCTGTTCTTCTGTTTTGGGAGGCTGTGGCTGAGAAACCTACCTACCTGTGTTCTTATCAATTTTAAATAGAAAATCTCTTGTTAATCGTAAACTTTAGCACTCCTTGCTGAACATTTCTTATTGTTTATAAAAATTTAATTTAAGAAGCACCCAGTTAGCATATTTTTCGGAGGAAACCCAGATCCTTTTTTTAAATTCATATTTTTTAATTAAAATAAATATAGCCACTGACACCAGCCACCGAGTGGTTGTACTCAGCTTACCACTACTTCTTTATGGCATAGAATTGTTCGTATAGTTCGTTGCTTCTGTTGTACTGAGAGACGAGTGCATAGTGCAATAACGAAAGATTTTGCATTCTCCACCCCACTCTCGCTCCCACATTCAAATAGATAGATATAGATAGATACAAAAAATTGCAATGCATAAGATCAAATAAAGCTCTCCATTATTAACCCATTCACACTCTTGCGATGCATGCCATTCTCCTCTGTTTCTGTGTGTTGGAGCAAGGAGCTTTTTTGCAATGAACTTTTTCAAGGGTGAAACAAAATACGCACACAGCCGGCCAACGAAAGAGCTTTCAATCTAAGTAATTGCGGCGTGTGGATTGTATTTTGTATGTGGAACGTCCACAGTTTTTGACACTTCAAAGCACAAAATACACAAACAAATTCAAACAACACGAACACGATTCCAATTGCACGGGCTTTTGTTTTGCCGCTGCATTTATATATTATTATCTTTCGTTTGTGTGCTGTTCAGAGATTGCGATTAACACAAAAGAGAGAGCACTATGCAAGTGTGGGTTATAAAGTTCGCGCACACCAACTCATCATCATCCACCCCACAAACGCAAAAGATACTTTTTACTTGTCAACTAACTTGCGAAATGCAAATGCGATATTATTGCTGTGCTTTGTGATCTCCTCTTCTCTGTTATTTCTCTATCTTGTTTGCAAAAAAAAAGTTGTATCTTTTTCTTTAGCGGAATTACACACACGTGGTGTACTGGCGCGCACACATGCACTTTTGGCGATCCTAAACATACAGAAAACAGAATCATGAAGCACTAACATTTTGCGAAAAGTTATTCTGCCCAGCTAAAAAGACAGAAGCGAGTTAAATTTTCGTTGTATTCGAATTCGAAATCGTTGCGGCAGTCTCGCTCTTGTCGTTTGTTTTGCGCTTTTATCTTTTTTTTGTGTTCTCCGCTCCTTTATTATGGTATGGTGTTTCGTCGGAAATTATATGGAATAGTGTGTGTGAGCGTATCACGTTTGCATACACTCTTGTGCGCCGTGTGTGAAGTTCGCGAATTTTGAATGCGAATTCAGTCCTTTAAAAAAAAAAAAAGTTTTTTCTTCTCGTTTTGCTTAACGTTTTTTTAACGTGTGGTAGATTCTACAAAGAAGTGTTGGTTTTGTGTGTCGCTGTCGCGTTTGTAGGTTTTTCAAAAAAGTTTTTCGCCTTTTTCTTTTAGTGGAGATTTTTATGTGCTCTCTGCCGCAGTGTGTTGCTTCTCTGCTAGTGTTGTGTTCAAACGGAGAAGACGAGAACCGGTGACGTAGCGTCCGCCATATTACACCGCGGCACAATCTTTTTCGGTTTTTTTTTCGTTCTGTTTTTTTTTTCTTAAAAATTCGCAATCAAAATTTTGAATATTACGAAAATTTAAGGTAAAGTCCTTTTCCAAATGAGTTGCTATATTTCAAGTGGGGGAATGCAGTTTTGTTCTTGTTCAAATCTATAATTATCCTAGCAAGCGAGAAAATAGTATCTATACCTAATAAAAACGATCTACCTTTCATAAGAATGTGTATGTAGTGCTGTCGTGTGAGTTAGCAAGTATCCCCGAATAACTTTGAGGCGATCATCCTTTTTTTTTGAAGATTGTTCCTCATGTCAATTGGATTTTGTTTTTATGAAATTCTGGTGGTTTTGTTCCAAAAGTAAATACTGCTAAATTCGATGATTATTTTTGAAGGGTGTGTCTGAAACACGGTTTTTTAATGTCAAAGTAAATAACCGAAAAATAAGTGAAAAGAACGAAGAAACGAAAATTCTTTTACAAAGTGTTCGGATGACAGTGCCAAAAGCCAAACCCGTGAGAATTAAAATAAAATGTGGTTCTTATAGTTTATCCTTGTGTGGTGGTGCTCTCTGTTGCAAGCCGGTTTTTCTTGATGGATATTTTTTTTTACAGAAAATTCATTGCAGTTCAGCAAAAGAAAAAAGAAAAACTTCAGTTTAACTCCAAGCAGACACATGCCAAAGGATTAGAACATAATTGGTGATTTACTTTGCTCCCAGAGGATACACGTTCGACTAAGCGGTGGTGTGGTGAGATTAATTTTCCTTATTTTGTTCGGGGGGAAAAGTGCATTCATTGTGCTGCTAATGGCAATGGGGGGCGATACATGATGTGTCCACCATTTTGTTTTCCCACTGATTAAAAGTATGACCGGTTGGTGCGCTGTTGTTGCATTCCCTGCAAAAAAGAAAAGAAAAAAACGAGGTGCAAAAAAGAACGAATGAATCTAAAAAGCCAGCAACAGCAATTCCACCAATTCCCAATCCCAATCGCAAACGAACGAAAAAAAAATCAAATGAAAGAAGAAACCCGAAAGAGGTGTATAGAAGGAAACGAAGAATGCAGTTGCTGTCTGTCGCATTCGCCGAACGTTATCGCCGTGCGGCAATTTTACTATCCTCTCTGTACTTTTGTATTGTGGTGATTTGAATGTGTGCTTTTTGGTGGTGGTGTGTGCACTTAGTGTCGGAATTCGGAATGCGCTCCACATCTAACTAATAGAAGGAGCCAGATGCCAGACAGAGAAAGACAATTTTCGAGTGAAAAATACCTACTTGAATGCAAAAACTTTGGCAATTTATTATCTCAATGCAACGCGCTTTAAAGTTAGCACTATTAGATACATATCTACCAAGGAGAGAGTAGTGTATCTTGTCTATGGTAACATCTAACTATGTACAGATACATATACCTATTCAAAATATGCAATATGAACTGTCAAAATCTGGTAGGGCAACAATGAACTTCCGCCGTGCATGCAGTCATCCGTGAGATAAACTTAACGAAAGCCCAGTTTAGGTGCATAGCAAACAGTGATAAATCAACTTTTGTTTGAAAGAATAGTTTAATTCCACTGCTGCAACCCTGCGATGCAATCTGACGTTGGTTGACTAGGTTCTAGGTTCATTGTTGTTACTTGACAACTTTACTTTCAGAGTTTGTAAACGACGCATACCTTCCTCACATTTTCTGTTTAGTTATACCTAGGTAGGTACATAGGAACCTACTAAATACCTACCTTCTTCGGTATCAATGTATGTTGATTTAGTATTTCGATTCCACGTGGATTAGCAACCCTTGATTTTGTGTAAACAAATTTCGTGGTGAATAAATTCAGATTTGACTTAAAATTAAGTCAAACGGGGGTTAATATTAATAGATCGGATCTTGTGTCGTTTTCCAAAAAAATAAAACAATCTTTTCAGAGTCAAAGCACGAATCTCGATTTTTTAGCAAAATTTACAACTTTTTTACAAACATTTGACATTCATTTGTTTAACTTTACAGTTTGACGACAAATTCAAAGATTAAATAGAAAAAAATAAATTAATTTTAGCCACTGCAATGGATATCAAATACATATGTACCTACCTATCTTATTTTATTCGGCAACAAAAAAAAAAAAAACAAATTCTGAAAAGCCCCACGGGAAACGACATAAGTTTTGATTGCTTATAAAAATGTATTCGTTTTTAAGATGCCTATTGCGACGAAAGGGATTTGTAATCTGAAACGGAGCGTTTTAGAATTACATATTTTAAAATTTTACCATTTCATTCACTAAACTATGGGCATGTTCAAAAACCTAGTTATCTAAAGTCGATTAGATTTGGTCTATACAAGATATAGGTAGGTACATACATTGAAAGCAAAAACTAGATGTCGGTAACTTGACTTTTTCTACATCAGGCACACATGCCTATAAGGACTGTAAAACTAGTACTCAGTCACGAAATTCTTGACTCCATAGATATCAGCTGAATAAACTGTTCATGTCACCGATCTAAACCAATCAAAACCGAGACACATCAAGTCATTCAGCTGTCAGACTTACTAAACTATACACTTGATCGTTCGCATGCGTTCCATTTAAGACTCGGACAGGTTAAATTATTGTAAAAACAGTACGGGTAGGTATAAAAGGACTACGCTAATTTTGGCATCGCATAATAATAACAGTGGATTTAAAAATGGCGGTAGAGGGGGACTATCCCCTTTCGTTAAGGAGGGTTCATATAAAATTTTAAAAGAAAATATAGGAACAGAACTTTAGTTAAAACTTTTCAAATTATCAGTCGATTCCTCTAAAATGAACCAAATCTTATCAAAATAGACGCTTTCGGCAGGTTAACGTCTGTCAGATTAAAAATTGCAAAAAGACGACTTTGTAAGCATCAATTTAAATTACTCTCATGGACATATAACAGTGTTAACCATAGAGGTACAATTAAAATTAGTTGATACTTTTTTCATTGTCAATATTTTGGATCAAATAGCAATATTTAAAGTTTTAAAATAAATCTAGTAATTAGAGCAAGAAAAATAGGATTTTTCGCTTAGAAAGTCTGACAAAGAAATTCGACATTTTGGTTTGCCTCTTTTTCTGGAACTGGAATAATATTTCCCCCTAATATTTGTGGAAAAATGCTCATAATTAAGTAACTCTAATAGAACTCATCAAAGACAGAAAATATAAAATCACAGAGTTTAAAAAATAGTACATAGCTCCAAGTATTAACAAAAATTTGTTGGTAGCGCTCAAAACCAATATTCGGCCCTAGCGAGGTATCCGTCAGAATGGAAAATTCTCCGATTTTATACGATTCGGATGATTTTTGCTTCGGAACATTCGGAATATTTCTCCGACATTTTGTATCGCATATCGGCGAATTACGTTGAAGTGCGATGAAGTGAATTTTTTTCTTCAATTTTTGACAGCTAGGTTCCGATATCATCGCACAGAAATTGGTTGAGGTATTTGTTTCCGATTTGGATTTGAGTTTCCGCGTTGCGGATAATTTTCCGTTCCGACGGATACCTCGCTAGGGCCGATTGACTGAATAAGCATTTAATTTGTTATCTAGCAATTGGCTCTATTGGAAATCGTTGGATGTACAAGTACATTTTAAGCTTTCTCTTGTAGTAAATGAAATACCTATATTGTTTTGTGTATATGTAGTTTGACATTAGTTTGACGTTGTAATAGTCAACAAATTGGCAACACATACTTTAAGAGTAATGGTGTTATCTGGAAAAAATCATCACGTTCGTGCACAACTTGCAAAATGACATCATCAAATTTAGTTATCTGTCAACATTTTCTGCAATTTATGGGAAATTTAAATCAACATTTTTTTGAGTGACTAGGTACCTATTATTTATTATTACAGGGATGTAATAATATAATTATTTGGCTTATCTCAACTTGTGTTACGTTGCTACAAAAATTATTAGATAATATGGACCTGACACATGTAGATTTAAATATCGCCATATTCGTTAGGTGTAAAAACTGATACCGTTTGCAATTTCGTTTTGAAATTTCTTGTATTTAAATTAAAGTCATATTTTTATAGACAGATGACATTAACATTGCTGACTCACTAAATCGAAGTAAAACTTTCAAAAGACTGTAATTTAATTAATTTTAGGTATTCTTAAAACAATAATTTTCCCACGGTATGCCACATAGTTTTGCAAATTTCCGACTATCATATGCACAATGGCGATGAACTCTACATAGTGACCCACTGTCACTTTAAAAGGTTAAGACTAATAACGATTAGGTACACGTAAGTATAAGTCAGGCCTATTATCAGTTGTAAAAAGTCTGTTTAAGTTGTTTTTATTTTTTTTTTCTAAAAGCGCACAATCTTGAGGTCTGTTTTATGAAAAACCTACAGCCATAATTATTAGATTTCCTTACGACGTCTCTACGATGTTGTTTAGTTAAATATCGCGTAAAAATGTACGTGCCTTTTTTGAAATTGTTATTTATAAACATTTTCCGCAACTAACTTTACAAAACAGGGTTTGTGTCTGAATAGGTAAGAATTTGGATAAACTATTACTAAAAACACTGAAATCTATTACTTTTTGCTCTGAAATCGACATCAGTGATGTTTGTTGGTTCCAATATCGAGTATCAAAGGCCAGGCCAAAGGTCCCGAAAAAATATAAACGAAATGACATTTCAAAAACTAAGAAAATAAGCTTTACGCAACCTCTGAACGCAAATTTTTGCGTTTAAATCACGCAGCCTCAAGGCAACGTTTTTTTTGTTTATAAATCACGTTTTCCCGCGTCAGAGCGCATTGTAGAGGATGCGTAAAGTTAAGCAGACTCTACGCTGGGTTTATAAATAAGGCTGTAACTGTTTAAGTGATAATATTTATTGGCAAAATGTCAGTGTGATTTTGTACCTTCCTGCAACTGCAACTTGAACCGAATTAGGTATAAACTTAAGAAAGCAACAATTTCTCCTCAAACAGATTCAATGAGAAACATTGCATAACAACATAACTCATCAAGTTGAAATCTTATTTTCATTCAATTTTATTAAAACACGTTCAGTCGTTCTTAAATTGCAGTGGACAAAGTATTGTAAGGTACCTAAATAATTCTCTGAACCTTGCAAAATGGCATTAGCCTTTCCCTCCTGAAATGCACATTTAAAATTTTATTTTCACTGTGTGTATCGCTGCTCAAATGGAGAAGAATCGATTTTTACTGTCTGTCACTTCTTTAATGAAAAGTATCACGTTTCACTGCAATACTTTTAGAACCTGTTCTACTCAATTAGTATTTTTTTCTTTCTTACTTCAACCGATGTAGCAAAGAAACCGGTTTAAAACTTCATACGCTGCACTGGCAGAAACTACACAGATGGCATTTCTTATTTATAAATAACTACATCAGAACGTGTAGTATCTATTTTCATTTTCAACTGCAATGCGAAACTATATTCGACCGGAACAAAATAGAAATCTATAGAAAACTCCTACCTCAACTTGCCAAAACTAAGTGAGAGAATTTTATGTCCACCCCAACGAGATGAGCGTCTAGTCTTGTTCCTTCACCCCCAAATGAAACCAGACGCTACCTACTTGCATACTGATACCAACTTATGTAGTGGTAACATTGAAACAACTTGTGTAAACACGCAACATAAAAAGAAAAATCAATATGCGGCGTCTGATTTCCTTCAGACGAAAAACAAAGATACCACTGGTAGTAGCAACCCTTAAGTTATTATCTATCGCCCCTTACCCACCCACCAACATCCATGTACATTTACCATTGCATCGGCCATGATTTACGTGTATTAATGTTTTATGCTCTGATGCTCGCCCACCAAGTCTGCCAACTATAGTCTGCGCCACCCCATCGGCATTTGTTGTGACTGGTTTTAGCTCTAAATGGTTTATTGACTTAGGGTTGAAGGCAAAAAAGAACACTTCAATTTCGTTGCGCTGTTGTCATGAGGAAAATAATGTGCTTTGCTCAACTCCTACCTCAATGTATTTTGGTTTGATTAGGAAATTCCCACACAATTTTATCCAGGAATTAAAGAAACTACAGGACTTTTGTTTTATGTGCACATCAATGTCTGTAAAATGTTTGTATGTATGGATTTCGTTCAATGACTGCAGTGTGTTATGTAAGCATGTAATTTTTACTTGTGAGATTGTTTTGGATTAATGAAACATCGTTTGTTTATACTTTAGAATGTTAGAGGCGGCTGCCAGATTAATTTAGAGATTCTTATGTAGCGGAATCCATAGCTATAATCCGGTGACATTTAACTTTTCGTGGGTGGGTGGCATACCAATAAAACATGTTATGTGTACACTGTACAGTAAAGTCTCGCTAATAGGAACCTCTACTTTTTTGTCAGACAGGCTTTAATAATTTCCTTGGCAATGCCCAATGACAGACAAACCACGTACAGGGTGGCGCATAAGTAACGTTATGATTTATTTAATGAATGATTTTTTACTGATTGTATTTAAGTTTGGGATTTATTAAAATTTAGATTTTGGTTGAAAATATCTTCACACAAATTTTTGAAGGCAATGGTCGCGTTTCACTACCCGCTAGATGACTAGCGGCATGTCAAACTTCATATAAAATAATTGATATTTCACCAATGGGGGCTTGGTCTCGCACCAAGGGAAATTTCTCAATCTAGCGCACAACTACCCTCTACAAGTCTACATTGAGAGAAAAAAAAACGAACAGTCAAAGAAAAATCGTTCAAACGTTTGCAAAATTTGCTTCTGGCGCTAGGGTTCTAGCTTCATCTGCTCCTTCCAGTGGATTGTCCATCATTTTTCTTATAATTTTAGGCTCCAGCGCCTGATACTTCTAGGATATTGGTATTAAGCTGTTGCTGGTTCTTGGCTTATTGGCAAACAACTTACGCTTTAGGTAGCATCAAAGAGTGAACCCGCTTAATTGGGCCAAATTAAAATCAGAAAATATGTCCCTAGTTTGTGGATCATTTGGTCTTAACTCTTTAATCAATTGAATCCTTTATGGAAAAAGGTAAAATTATAGGCTTCGTGGAAGGTTCGGTGTTTTCCTCAATACACATCATTTTGAACATGCACGAGATCAAAGACCCTTATTGCTGAAAACGCCGAACCGATCGGTACATTTTTGGAGCACTGAGCGCATTTCGACCATGAAAGAAATATCGTAAAATATTGTGACTGAATAATCGAATGTCGACTCTCACAATTGAACAAAATTGAACAAGTTTGGTTTTTTATTCTGCGCTAAGTCGTTCCATCAAAAATTTCTCAAGTTTTTGAAAGCTAATTCTGAAATGAAAAACTTAAACAAACAATTTATTCAATAATTAAATCTTAAGGCTACTTATGCGCCACCACGTACAAAAATATTTAAGCACATAACATACCGATATTCGTATAATAATAGGTCTGTTCCTTTACTTTTAAATCTTCCGAATTTTTACGAATTCTTATGCATTTTACTCAATTGTCGTTCCTCAACTCGAAAAATTTGTAAAAGAGAGCGGCTTCGAGAGAGCAAGATATTTCCCCTCTTACTAGTTTTTACTCAACAAATTTCTTTGCGTAAAGGCTGTTCGAATTGAAAGTTAAATTTAAAGTGAAATTTTCACGCCGAAATGTCAAAAATTTAATGCGACGGACAATAAAAGCCAAGTGAAATAGCTTAAGTAACGCTTTGAACAACTATTTTTCACTTGAACAGCGTACTGCCGGTGAAATTTGTATGTGGAAAGTTCATTTTGACATTTCGCAGTGAAAAATTTGTATGAAAATTTTGATTTCAAATCTGCGTACCAGCCTTAAGAATTGAAACAACTGTCAGTCGCCTGAAAATTGACAGCTGATTTGAATTTGTTGTTCTATTTGGCATTCCGGTGGGTGAACTATCTGTCATTTTTCACAGGTTACTACAAAAGCGTTCCTTAACTTTTGCGTAAGTTTCCCTCTATGAGAGAGAATTCATACCCCTCCACTGTCATTTTGAAAGTCTTTTCCATTTTAACTACAAAAGTAAAGGAACAGACCTAATGTTTCTCAAAATTGTCTGTGTATTCTAACCTACAAAATATTGAAGATGAACGTAGTTTTTTTGTGACAGATGAATCTCCACACTTGAATTTAATATTAAACTTGAAGAATAATAGAAGTTCGCGGGATATGCTTTTGTAAAAATGTTTTTAAAAAAAGCTTTCCCTCCATTTTTATTAAAATTCCAGAAAATTTTAGTCCAAGAAATTTCTTGGGGATAAATCTTTTAACTGCCCATTAGCAACTCAGTACATATAAGGGTCTATTTGATGTGGGCTCCGCTGCCCTACCAAATTCGATATAGCTCTAGTAAATGTCAAAGTTTTATCGGGTTTTCCCCAATTTCATAATTTAGCCAAAAACTCTGTCAAAACGGCAGCGGTATTTTCTGAGAAAGGCAATATTGACCACCAATCACTGCCCAGTTTTGTGTGTGCGAGCGTATAAAGTATCAAGCACTCATTATTATTACTTGTTGATTTTAGCTTTAAAGATAGATTGTGTTGAGTTTTGCTTTAAGGCCTCGTCAAACAGAGCGCGTTTTAACGCTCCGTTCTACCGCCGCGTTTCACCGCCGCGTTGTAATATACTGAATAACGTATACCCCGTCACACAGAGCGCGTTTTCAAGGCTTCGTTGAATTCACCACGGCGTTTGAACGCGGCGGTGAAAAGCGGGGTTGTGAAAAATTACAGATTATTTTATGAAGCGGCGCGTTTGAAATAATTTTTTATGATTTTATATTCAAAAAAACGGAAAAATGAATCGAATGTGATTGAAATTACCCATATTTGTACGTTATGTGTGAGAATCGTATACAAATGCAGTTTTAAAGGCTGAGATATGGGAGGAAATATCAAAAGAATTTCTCTTTTTGTAAATTTCTTGCTTTTGAATCCTTTTTCTTTTTCGGGAATTACATATCACCGCAAATAAAAGCAATAATTCTTCCTCCGAGCTGCTTGACATTTTTTTAGACAATGAAAACCAAGAGTCATGGACATTAATGAGATCTTTCTGTTTGACGTCCTCTAACGCGGCGGTTAGAACGTTGCGTCAAAATAATCTTACCGCCGCGTAAATTAATCTCACCGCGGCGTTAAAAACGCGTTCTGTTTGACGAAGCCTTTAATTTGGAAACAAAAAGAAAAGGTTCAATAAAAAGAAATAGAAAAAATAAATACAGACTGTTTTTCATGATGCTGCTTTCAAGAAAAGTATTACAAAAGCAAGAACTTTACAGTCCATAGTATGGACATCTTGCACCTTTTTATTCAAGCCATTTTATACGATATTTCGCTGAACACCCTCGGTTTTTATGTTCGATTTTATGCACCTAACAAAACAAAGGCTCCTATCTCCACTTGCACTCGATCCACCATCTGAATAGTGCTGCGTATGAGTGATATTTTAAGACCCCGGGAACACAGCATTCAATGTCAGGGTAATAGTTGAATAAAGTCTTATCTCTATAGAACAAACCATCGACGAACAAATAGTTATAGGTACATTTCGTACCTACCTATAATTAAAATCAGTTGGGAGGTTTCCTATCAGTACATATGAATGATAAGCCACTATCACATATCGTCGGTTAACCCAGTAACACAGAGAAGACTCCTCTACTGATTGTTCTGATTAAATTTGCGAACACATTGACAAGTGATCCATCCAACTGACCTATAACGATTTCGAATCAGATTCAGAAAAGGCTAAGTACAACAATAAAAGAACATGTTGCCACTCTGTCTGCACCTAGGCCGACATTTTTTCGGAATTATTTTCAGCTTTATCTAGATCACAGAAGTAAAGTACAAATCTTTTGAACTTAAATTCAAATGAGTATACCTACATTTCTTGACAAGTTCACTTTGTCATCAGTGTGTATCTATCTGCTTGATATTCATCACCGCCTCCCACATGCTTCGGGAAAATGTAGTTCTATCAGTGAATCTAGTTACTACCTATGGAAAAGTATGTCGATCGTATGTCGAAACAACTCTGTGTGTCATACATAATTTGAGTGTGATAAAATTATTACGCAATCGCCTTATTTCATCGTTTTTTTTTTTTTTTCAAGAGCACGAAGCATATATAAAGTGAATTCAATCAGCGCAAAAAAAAAATTAAATAAATAAAACTACCTACAAACAAAAAGCAAACACAAAAAGTTCGCAACTCAAACATATTTGCAAACTCTTGAGACTCGCGCTCTGCTCTCAAACAAATACAGCTGACCGAATGCGATAGATACAATTTAGTTGTCGGTTCTATTTTTCTTCTTCTTGATACGCGGTGGGTTTGCGAATTTTTGTTGTTGCTGTACATATTTTTTTTATCTTTCCTTTGACTTCTCTATTATGTTGGATACAAAAGTTATTTAAAGATTCTCAAAAAAAACCCTGCTTGTTCTATTCCGGTTCTCTTTCGCTTGGATTTTTTTTTCGCAAATTTTCGATCAACAATTTGACCCATTTTTCGGTGGGCTTGAGTGTGTTTGTATATTTAGCACGTTTATAGTCAAACTATATGTGATCGGTCCGCGGGCACACTACTATGCGTGTACCACGCGGAGTCTGGGCTTTTGTGAGCTTTTTTCTATTTTGTATAGGTACATCGTTCATGCTGTTAGTTTGGACCTCTCTCTTTGGACGCTCTTGTGGCGGGCCAAACTCTACGCACATTTTTCTCACGCACATTGTAAAAATAGTCGCACGCAACATATGTTACAGTGGTTTTTTTTGGAGAAGGGGAGGTCACACACATTAATTTCGCAAATTTGCAAAACTCTAATACAAGCAAGTGCTTTTTGTTTATTTCGAGATCAATGAACTTTTCAAGGTGATTTCGAGTTCTTCCGCAATAGATAAACTCATCGATACGCATGAATTTCGCATAAAACAACAACGCAGTATGAAAATGCTGGTATGTGGTATCTATGCGATTGTTTTATGTGTTGTGCGTAAGCATTTGATTGTATGAGTGGTTGGCTGCCATGGACAGTTTGCAAAAATTCTTTGTTTTGTTTTGTTTTCGATGTTTAGGCACGTGGTTGGAGCGCACAGATGACTGGTGCGCACTTTTTACGCAATTTTTTGTTTTTTGTTCACCTCACATTTACTTTCGTAGCTATGCTCTCTATGTCTATAGAATTTCAAGGGCCTTTTACAGAAGGTATACACAAAAATAGAGAGCGAAAAAGAAAACCCCCAAACAGATTCATTGAACTGTTTTGCATGGAATACCGTCAAAGCCAACCATAACCTATGACAATAGTTAGACGTATCTAGTCTATGAAGGTTAACGTTTTTGGTTGGTGCGGTGCAAAGGGTTCAAATTGAGATGGAATCTTAGGATTTGATGCATTTCATTTTATGGAAACTTAAATTTAGTGGTTGTATATTAATTTCATGTTTATTATTTATTTATTTACAGAAATGGCGGAAGGTAATGGCGAATTGGTGGATGAAATGGTTACCCAAAGATCTGAAGACCGAGGTGATGGCGAAAGAACAGAAGACTATCCAAAACTCCTGGAATATGGCTTAGATAAAAAAGTAAGTAGACTTTCATTATTATCTGTGCCTAAAAAGTTAAACGTCTTACGTCAATTTTGCACATTTTTTAGGAGATCAATTTTAAACTTTAAATGGCACTACAGTTGTTGACAAAAAGCTATTTTGCAAACAGTTATAACTTCTTATTTTTTTTAAATATTTCACGATGATTGGCTTTAAAAATAGGGCAAGGAGAACACAATTCAAATAACGCTAAGAAGTTGAAACAACTTAAGTGGACCTTTTAGGCACAGTTTGTTATTTCAAAACATGTTTTAAGTAATTGTTTACCCCAATAAGACATTTTCGACCCATACGGAATAAGCTTTTGTGTAACCCACACGAACCTGTTTAAAGCACTTTTTTGCCAGTCATTGAATGAAAAAAGATTGGACGCAGCTACAGCCAATTTAAGGTGCCAAGCAATCATTGATTGCCAAAATTCGCTTAATTCCTTGCGAGATTTAGTCTTTGGATATCGTGTAAGAAGAGACGTTTAGTCCTATTTGTCGACTTCAAGTCTTTCGGCCTTACTAATAATCAAACACTAATGTCGACTATTAGTTGACTGCCAGTTTAAATTAAAATGTACAACATTTGTGAAATGGTACCAATAAACAATTTAACCTATAGCTTTACTAGCACGAAGACTTTCTGTTGAATCTATTACAAATTTTCTGTCAATCGTTGTCAGTTATCAGATGGCTAATCATTTGTTTTTGTTTTCATGCAGTAAGTTTTGTTTTTCAAAAAATTTAATAAAGATTGAGAATGAATTCAAGTCGAGACGAAGATAATTTTATGGACCTTATATCTGTTGAAGAATCGGCAACCTCTGAAAGGATAAAATATATGACGAACGAGAGTTCTTTTGCCACTATAGGTTGGTTGGTGGTGTGTACTATCTGGTAAAAATTTATTTAAACTTTTAATAGATTTGATACACCGATAGTGCGATTTATTGTGGAAATCGTAAGGGAAGAACTTGCTCCATGGACGAAACATGCTCCATGGTGGAAACAATAGTATAAGTTGCAATATGATACCTAGGGAAAGGATCCTATCAAAACGATCAAATCAGTTCGTTGCGTCAGATCTAGGTTCTGTTTATGGGACTGGTGTTGCCAATTTGTTTTAAGTGTCTACGTGTGGATATAGGATATTATGCTCCTATTGTTGAATACGGTATTTTAATTTATTTGGTCGTTTCATTTCATTTATTTTCATTTTCTAATAGAGAATAGTAAATATTAATTGAAACATCAATTTGCAACAATTGTTTTTCACTTTTTGAAAAACAACATCATTTAACAGGAGCACAGACGAAAACTAAACCCGATTTCACTTATGTATTCAGCTTAAATATAAAAAAACACATTCATTTGTAATAGGTATGTCAAGATTTTATAAAATAAAACTCAAAACAAAACGAGACATCGAAAATGTGTAAATAGAGCAAAACAAACAAAAATGTAAACAAACGAATTGACTTCAGTTGTTATATTTTTGATTAAATGAATTAAAAATTTATGTTGTACAGTTTATTTTTTCTTCAGTTAACCAGGCTTTTCAGTTAAGCGGAGTAATTCGCACGAAAATTGTGAAAAAATGCTTCGTGACAAATAACGCTTTGTTTAGATAACCGAGTTTAACTACCTCCGTATTAATAAACGTTTTGTAAAAGTTTTTAACCGGTTGCAGAAGAGTTTCATCAAAATTGTCGGGACATATTCGTTTATATGTGCTTTTAAAATGTTTCATTTGGGTAGAGTTTTTGCATTCTCTCTTTTCCTTTGGTTTTCTTCTGCTACTCTTTTTGCGTTGTACATTAAATATGAATGTTTCCATTGGCCAAAACAATATATTTCATTTAAATTTTACATTTGCACTTATAATTGGATATTTTCCGATCACGAAGCACAAAATTTGTTTTTAATAGCACAACAAACATTTCAATCTGACATTTTGCTTGTGTGTGTTGGTGAATTCAGTTCACTTGTTTAAACATATTCCGGACACTTCTTTCGTGTTGAGAATTTACCTGGAAGTGCACTTTCTTTTTCAATGAAACATGAAAAACATAGAAAGAGCACTTCTAGATTTGCTCTTTTCATAGAAAGGGCAATTCTTTTCTTAAATCGAAAACGCCATTACACAGTTTTATTTAATTATATCAAAAATTGTAGTTACTTGAAGTTCCACACTTCTTGCTCCTAAGATATAATACCATATTTTGATTTACTACTAAAATTTGAGTATGCATGGCAACATTCCTTTGCAGAACGAGTTGTGACAGAGTAATAATTTGGGTTAGTGTACGACATAAAAATGGCTTTCTGACCATTAATATTTAACCCTACAGTTAGGGATAACCTGACGACTAAATTTGTTTATTGGTAAAGCGATTTTGGAAAGTCTAGAGTCTTTGCGTTAACTGCCAGACTAAATTTGATTATTGGTAAGGCCGTTTGTACTGATCGGCGGCGATATATATTATCCGCTGCCAATAACTCGGCTGAGTGGCCTTGAGTATTTTAAGAATATTGCTATTAGGAGCCAAAACTTCTGGCCAAATGAAATTCTTCTACGTAACAGTTGAAAGTTAGAGCTGCAGAATGTTCCATATTCGCATTGTCCATTACGCACAGTATCCTCGTCGTCTACAGGTTTCTGTGAACGATTCCTTGCTCCTGGCACTTAGATTAGGTTAAGTTAATGGGTGGATACAACATGGACACTTAGGTCCATGTATACCCATTGTGATGCCCTTGTTGGGGGGGTTGTCCGATGTTGTTGGCGATGAGATTTCTTCCCCCTAGCAGCTACTCGACCTTGTACAACCATCCCGATGTATTTGTGAACCTGTAAAGATTGGTTAGTGAGGCAACAGAGAGTTCCTTTATATCATGGAAGAAGTAACTTCCAAGCGTTCTATTCCTCAAGCGAAAGAGACAAGTGCATAGACAGAGGAAGTGAGATGTGTCCTCATGAGCATCCTCGTCACTTTTGGCAACACTTTCGTGCTTTATTTCTGGAGTAGCATCTTGCAATTCCTTTCGTCACGCGCTTCCTGACCATTAGTCTTCTTTTGCTCTCCCCGTACCGCTTTGCATACTTCTTATTCAAGAACCATATTGATACATTTATTAACTCCATTCATGAAAATTTATTTCTCTCTTTAACAGGTTGCCGGAAAACTAGATGATATTTATAAAACAGGTAAACTAGCGCATGTTGAATTAGATGAGCGCGCGTTAGACGCGCTGAAAGAGTTTCCGGTAGATGGTGCCTTGAATGTATTAAGTCAGTTCCTTGAATCAAATTTGGAACATGTATCAAATAAGTCTGCATATTTATGTGGTGTTATGAAAACATATAGACAAAAGAGCCGTGCTAGCCAACAGGGTGTACCGGCACCCGCTACAACAGTGCCAGTCAAAGGTCCAGACGAGGAGAAAATAAAAAAAATCTTGGAACGTTCTGGCTACACATTAGACGTAACTACAGGTAATTGCCGTTCCTTTTTAAATCTTAAACTGTCAGTTGAATACAATGTTTCGCATTCGTAGTCGTAGTAAGAAAAAAGCTACCTCAATAAATGAAGGCGGCTCTAACTTAAATGCAAAGACCTTTTATCATTTGGTTAGAACTGCCTCTTGATGATGCAGTATTTTAAATTTACATCATTTTCTCTTCCCTCTTACTTTAGGTCAACGAAAATATGGCGGCCCACCCCCAAATTGGGACGGTCCAACGCCAGGCAATGGTTGCGAAGTTTTCTGTGGGAAAATTCCAAAAGATATGTTCGAAGATGAGCTAATACCATTGTTCGAAAACTGTGGTACAATATGGGATCTTAGGTTAATGATGGACCCAATGACTGGTACAAATCGTGGTTATGCATTTGTAACGTTCACATCCCGCGATGCTGCAGTTAATGCAGTCAGACAGGTATTCCTTTCACATTCAATTCTCTCGAACGAGGTAGAATTTATTCAACTTAAAAAAAAACAACTTAAGAATATATCCGCTTAAAAATCTATTGTATTTAAAAAAATTAAAGTTTATATTAAACAAAAAAAAAATTCTTTAGCTAGATAAAGATTTCCAAATGAAGCTGCGAAAATATGATTAAACAAAAATATATTTCTGTATTACTATTTATTTCTGTTTTCCTTTCAACTAGATACAACTTAGAAAAACTTTTTTTTTTAAATTATTATTTTATAATTAAATTAAAAAAAAAAAAAATACAAAAGTCTGCTGTAGGATGAGATAATATTTTTACTTGCATGCCATTATGGGACCCCTTGTTTATCCTAATCCCCCCCCCCCCCTCTCAAGTAGCTATTTCAATGGAAACCCCAAAATAAAAATTGCAATTTCAAAATTAAGTTTTATCAAATTTAAAAACAAAACAAAATTACACTCAAGGATTTGAAAAGACGTCTCTAATTTATATACCACGTCCTGACTCCGAACCTTTAAATTAGAAAAAAAATGTATGTCTAAACCCCACCCCTTTTGTTTTGTAACCATATCCCCCCGCCCCCTTTTATGTAATTGTAGATAGTTTGTTTAATTAATTTTATTATTTTGTAATTTGTTGGCCATGAAATATAAACATGTTTGTTTCTATACAAAAGAAGAGAGAGCCCCAAAAATGTTAAAATTTATAAATTTTTTTTTGAGGTTAAACAAAATTTTTCTTATTCTAAATTTCTTTCGAACAACTAAATCTAAACCGTTGGTACTAAAAAATAATAAAAAAAAGAAACATCGTTGCGTCAGTAAACAAAAGACAAATAGCTGCATCTGGTCTCCTCTTTGCTCCTTATTGTATTTGTTTTTAAAAGAGTGCGTTTTCTATTTGAGTAATGTATTTTGCAACTGAGCTTTTAATTTCTATTTGTAGGGTAGTTTTAGTTAGGTTTGAAGCTCCGCTTTATGATAGTCGCTGTGTCAAATGCCGCCGTACATTTCGATAAATTCTTTTATTTAGAAAATTTCGAAGGAATAATTTTGAACTTGACTTGGCTCAATGCAGATTGATAAAGACGATAAATTGATCTGTCCAAAAATGTAGCAAAGACTTGATCCACGAAAACTGGCTCTCCGAAGAGAGACGAAATGTCTCGATGAGTATGCACTGTTTAATTTAACGGTTTATGCTCTAATTTTTATGGAAAAGAGGGAAGAAAGCGAGAGAATGGAAAAAAGGTTAGTGCAGTGACTGACCCTGAACTAACATTTTGCATAACGACCTGCTCTTCAATTCGGCGCAGATCGTTTGAAATGTACATTCATGTACCAAATTGTCTAACCACTGCCATAGATGCCGAGTTCTAGCGTTGTACATCTTCTTTTGTACAAAATGCAACCATAAAACCTTTTGCATAGAGCAAGTGCCATCCTAAAAACACCCAAGGATCTTTAACGGTCAATAAATATCAGATCGGTTAAAGATTGGGACGGACAATGCGTCTAATCAAACCTTAAAAGTTCTATTATAGCCTTCACGTGTAGAAACATGTCAGAATTTACAAGACTCTCTTGATAATTTGCTGACTAGCAGTCCCTTGTCTAACGATGTCTTTATATAATAAATTCTTCTAACAACGCCTGTATTTTATAATCAAGTCTAAAAAGAATTGTATTGATAAAGTTTTGTGGCATTTGACAGTAGTAACTATAATAAAATAAAAAGTATTTGTTTATTATTTACGAAAAACACACCTATCAACTTCTATCTACTTTGGGAACTTCTATCTTGGATCACTCCTTTGGGGATACAAATTCTACAAAATTTTCTTCTGCTGTTGTGCAGCGATTCCGCTTCAAAATATACGACAAAACAAAATAAATAACGAGCAGTAGATTGTCTGGTTTTATTTGTAAACAGCGAGCATGTCCTTTTCTCCTCTATTCTGCATCTCATTTCATGCGATTTCCTATACAATTCGATTTATTTATTTTATATTGGAAAAAAAACATACACAAATTCAAATTCATTCTATTTACTGTCATCTTTTATTTTTTTATTTAGTATTCATTTCATATTTTTTATTTATTTTTTCTTTTTAATCTAAATTGTTTTTATTATTTCGATATTTGTTTGTATTTAATTTTTTTTTCTCATATTTCTTTATTTTTTCACATTAATCGTATTCATTTTTGTTTGATTTGTTTAAAAAAAAAAATATTTTTGTTTTGTTCAACCACAAATTCCACCCTCACAGCTCGATAACCATGAAATAAAACCTGGCAAGTGTCTGAAAATTAACATTAGCGTTCCGAACCTGCGCCTTTTTGTAGGCAACATACCTAAATCGAAAGGCAAAGAGGAGATATTAGAGGAATTTGGTAAATTAACAGGTAAATACTGATTTTTTTTTTGTATTTGAGACATAGAGTAAAAAAAAACTAAAACGCAAATGCGAGCAAATGAAATTAAAGCAAATTAAACAAATACGTGTGAGTGAATTGTAAGCAACTGATCTGCAAAAAACTTTCCGCTAGATAAAATAAAAAATAAAAACGGAACCAATTCGATGATATAAACCAAAACTTAATGTAACACATAATAAAGACCAAAGGGAAATTAGTTGTTTCTAGGACCACGCGAACTACATAATTGGCACATACAATGTAATCCAATTGGCGTTGACATAAAATAGTTATTATTTAATTGGCATTATTTGATCGGCAAATATAAAATATGGGCTCTCGTCACACCTGATCTTTTTGCATCTGTTAAACGTGGTGGTAGTGGGTTTTGTGCTGGCAAATGCAGGTTATACTACTAAACTTTAAAAGTAATCGGTTAGTCTTTAAGTTAAATAAATGTGTTTTTTTATGCAGCGCGCTTAAATGAAATATTCTTTCTGTACACATTTAAGCTGGTTTTGTACGAGTCCATATTTGTCTTAACAAAACTTCGAACAACAATTTGTAATATATAAAATCATTCTTAAATATCCCGGCGATAGGATCTGCCATTATAAGAGATTATGCTGACACCAAAGCAATCTATACATGCGCGTTGTGTACCTACTTTAAATCACTTAAAGCATCCATTTTAAATTTTTCGAACTCAAGATGGCGTTGTTCTTCATTCTACATAAAATAATCTGTTTTAACCTATAAAATATTTTATGTGAAGATTAAAAATGATTATTAGAATGGCCTCTGGATGTAAATATATAAGACTAACACACAATAGGCCTTATTAATAGTTATCATTTTTAGCCTTCACTTTAAAAAATTTTATACAAAATTTCGTCAAGCAAAATTTAGGGCTAGCTAAAAGCTGATATTTTCAGGCTATATACCCATTGCGTCTGTCAAAATATAGCGCACTAATTCGTAGGCTAAGTGGTTTATGTGTTGGAGTACTAAGAGAGGGGTCACCGGTTCGATCCCAGAAAGAACACAAATCTCATACATAGCCTGATAAACATCCGAGAGTATAACTGGCATGAAAGTACTTCTCAATTAGACTCGGCATACAATTGTAGATCCCTTCCAATCGTTCCGAAAATGAAAAACTTACACAAAACGAATGGCTGTGAGAAGCTAGGTCTAGGTTCCCACGGACCTGTTGCGACAACTATTTATTTATTCATAGTTATGGGTTCTAAGCATTTTCTCGACCCTAATTATCTGTTAGCGGCGGGGAATCACAGCCCTTCATATTAGGTCTGTTTCTTTACTTTTAAATCTTTCGAATTTTTACGAATTCTTACGCATTTTTTTTAGTCGTTCCTCAACTCGAAAAATTCGTAAAAGAGAACGGCTTCGAGAGAGCAATTTATTTCCCCTCTTACTCGTTTTTACTAGTTTACTAGTTTCAACATATTTCTTTGCGTAACAATTGAAACAATACTGTCAGTCGCCTAAAAACGACAGCTGATTTGAATTTGTTGTTCTATTTGGCATTAACTATCTGTCATTTTTCATAGGTTAATACAAAAGCGTTCCTTAACTTTTGCGTAAGTTTCCCTCTCTGAGAGAGAATTCATCCCCTCCACTGTCATATTGTATATATATATATGAAATTTAACTGGCCCTTTTTAGGAAATCATGCCACAGGCCGATGTTGAGATATACCTGCTGCTCTAAGCCATTAAAGAAAAGAAATAAGACTTTTTCGATAAAAAAAGTGTACAATGGACTAACTTTTCCAAAGCCCATAAACCGAACATTATTATAATCGATGAACTTGTAACAATTTAATCGTGTGAGCATGTTAACCAATGACGGCCGCCAGATGTGCCATCAAACTACAACTAGAACACAAGTTTAAGCCAGTTGATCTTGTGGGACACCTGGAAATACTTAATCAAATCCCAAACATGGACATGTTTTGCTCCGTCCCGGACACTATGGTTAGGGTGTAAAATTTTGGTAAATTATTCAAAGTAGAACTACTGGAACGTGCCTGTTGGGCCAACGGTATTCCTACACTGGACCCAAAAAGTATAGTCTGGTACACCGACGGATCAAAGATGGACTCCGGAGTTGGAGCTGGTGTCTTTGGACCCTACACCAAAGTCTCGATACCCATGGGAATGTGTCCCACGGTTTTTCAAGCGGAAATCCACACTATCGAAACTTGCGCTGATATAATCTCGAAAGAAGGGATTAAAGGAGCGACTATACAAATTTTCCCAGACAGCCAAGCAGCTCTGCAAGCTTAAGCATCCAATACATTGGACTCTAAATCAGTAAAACGATGCTCTGCAAACCCTAGCCAAACATAACAGGGTAAAACTCGGATGGGTACCCGGTCATCGGGGCATTGCAGGCAACGAACATGACCACACTGCTCAGTCAATTTGACTACTGCACTAAGGCTAATTAATGAATGGGAAAACCAACTTCGTCTTGATCACTGGGAAAAGGTCCCGGGTCTAAGATAATCCAAACTATTAATCAGGCTTTACTGCTACAAGGAAGTCCTTAGGCTCAGTAAGGAAAATATAAGAAAGCTAGTGGGAATCCTCACAGGCCACTGTGGTCTAAAAAAACCACCTCAACAAAATGAGCCTATGCCCGGACACAGAATGTAGATTCTGTTTGGATGATGTCGAATCCTCTGAACACATCTTCTGTGACTGCCCGGCTTTTTATTGGGTGAGAAAACGAGTCTTCAACAGAGAGACTCATACCTACACCGGCAGACATGCAAAAATCTGCTACTATGGACCTATTGACCTTCATCAGGGAGGTCACACGTCTCTTAGAGTAACCTTACCCCATCGATACAATAGATCTTTCAGGTCGCAGTGTCAGCCATTTGGGCATGGGAATTCCAAAAAAAATTTAACCAAATGTCCTTGTAATAGAGCTCGTCCTCCATACTTTCACTTACTAAAGCATTTGGCAACAGAAACGACATCGGCACTTTTAAAGCCGATATGCTTATTAAATAATCAGAAAGAAATTTTCTTTTGAACAAAAAGAAAAAAACTTTCGAACATTTTATAACTATATGTCAAAAAGATCTGTTTATGGCAAGACACCTTTCGATACATTAAGTGAATACCAGCATTCGATTGCAGAGCCACTTTATACAAAAGTAGACTAGTGACAGTTTGTAATCCAGCTTATTTACGTGCGCATTTATCTGGGCCGATTTCTTGACAAAACAAAATCATCTTGATCGTAGTGAAAGGTCATCATAATGACCAATCCAGACAAAGAGGCATAGATGTCTCAATGTACTTTTGCCTCTATTATTTTTGCTCTTTTCAATAAACAATTTTAAACACCCGCAAGTTGCTTAAGGCATCATCAACCCCTAACAAATACTTAATTTATGTTTAAAAAATATTTAAGTTCGTGTAATCTTAATGACAGCGTCAAAAAATACGCCAACTGTCACCCGAAACGAATGACAATAAATTGGTCAGCACATCTGAACTTAAAAAAAAAACTATAACATCTTCCGTTTTAACTCCAACGGCTGTGACCTCCTTAAGTCAGCAATAAACCAATCTTCCAAAACATGTTTTGCCGTCAATGTATCTAAGAGTTAAAAAAAAAAAGGAAATAAAAAAACACATCTTTGCACAATAGCCCTCTGCGCAAAACCAGCTAAAATGCATTAAATGTCCAGAAAGGAAGTATATGACGACGCGCTGCATCGAAACATGGGCGGCGGCAGCTGCTTTTGTGTAATTGCACAATGCACTGCTCACTGCAATGAGGAATATTTTCATGTGCATACAACAGAAGTCCGCATTGAAGGACATAACACACAACACATATAAACACAGCTAAAGCTAAATAAATGTGGTTGCTGCATATATATGTTTTGCTGTTTTTTTTTTGTATATGTATAGTATGTCCCTCTAACTTGGTCAAAGGATATTTCATTTCTTATTTGAGATTGAGATTTTCTTTTTCAATTGGTCGCACAATCAAGTATATTCAAATTGAGAGCATGAAGGAAAGCAACACAGAAAAAAAGTAGTGTTGTTTATATTTGCACATGCATACGTGATTTTTTTTTTTATGGGCTTGTCGTCTTCATCGTCCATCAACCCTTTTTGTTTGCGATATACAATACCAAGGAAAAATAATAAAAGGTATATTTTTTTATTATTATTTCTTTGTCTTCCGATTCGTGCTCCTCTTTTTTCACCTTCATCGTATTCGTATGCACTTTATCGTCTTTTTGAATCCTGCTTAAATATGCGAATGCGATTTAAGAGTAAAAGAAATAATAAATAAATAAATGTATATTCCATCACACCTGGTCGAATTCCCTCGCTCGCATTTATTGTGTGTGTTATCCTTGCATATACAAGTATGTCCGTGGGAAATTGTCTTTCAACTAAGGGAAAACTTTTGCTAACAACAGCGCATTCATCATTATCATTTGTCAGTATTAAAAATAAGTACACTTCTTGTATTTATTATATTTTGCAAAATATATAGTTATAATTTGATTCATATAATTGTTTTAATTCATGACATCAATTTTATTTAAAAAAAAATAGTTTCATAAGAAAGTTATTGGCGAAATGTAGGTAATTCGTTATTTTGTACAAATTAAGAAAACAACTTTCAGTTTGCATATTCTATAGACGAAAATTAAATATATTGGAACAGGAATTTCATTCAATTCATAGACAACTTGTCCATCAGGACGTTAACTGTCTTTTATAAGGTCTTCTCAGTGCTTCTTGAAAAGACATTACTATAGCGATTGGCATTATTAATTCTTCGGTTGGCTTCTGTTGTGTTTTGTTGTTTCAAAGGTAATAGCGGAGCCGAGGAAGAAAGAACGCATGGACGCTACTTATATACCTATCAAAGACTTTTGATTATACCTATCGAAGACTAACTATTGGTAGCTGCAAAGATGTCTGGAAATTTAGAATTTTTGGGTAAATTTATTTACCTGGTGGTTGGACGTAAGACCCAAAGATGTACGATGTACCTATCCACAGCAATTTTTCAAATAAATCCAGACGTCGTTATTCCATGTGTGAATCCGTTCCAACGCAAAAAGGCCGTTAAAGTTTTGGCCGAAAATAGCCCAATGTGCAAAAACTGTGATCGTAGCCGACAACCTCATTTCATTAACATTTTGAATATAAATTTCGTAAAAAAAACCTTATAAAGGAATCATACATAGTTTAGGTTAATTAAATGCGATCATAATTAGATTTTTGTTTTCATTTGGTGTTTGCTTAAGCCCGTATGTTCCTATTATGGTTGTCTCTTACTTACTTACTTAAGGTGGCGCTACAGTCCGGGGTGGACCTGAGCCTCAACCAACAAGCGTCTCCAGGCAGCGCGATCTTAAGCTAGCTATCCTTCCACTAAAGCGTGCGCCACCTGAGTCGCGGTCTTCCTCTACTGCGCCGTCCCTCGGGTGTGGATTCGAAGATCTTCCGGGCCGGAGCATTCGTGTCCATTCGCTCTACATGAACCAGCTATCTCAGTTGTTGGACCTTCACTCTTCTGACTAGGTCGATGTCGCTGTACAGCCCGTACAGTTCGTCGTTGTATCTGCTTCTCCATTCAACGTCAATGCGGACGGGACAAAAAGAAATCCAAGAATTTTTCTGTCGAAACAACCGAGAGTTACCTCATCCGCTGGACTGGAATAATTAGTCTTATAAAGGGTCACTTTAGTTGTTCGAGAGAGGGCTTTGCTACTCAATTGCCTTCTTAGCCCAAAGAAACAGCGATTGGCAAGAGTTATTCTACGTTTAATCTCAGCGCTGGTGTCATTGTCTGAGTTGCCTCTAAGACTCTAGATATAAACTAACTAAGTACATCAGAAGGGTAGCAATTAGCAAACTTTTCAATAAAAAAAAACACGGGAGCAGCAGGCAAATACCCCAGAGACTCCTTCATTGCATTTAAACAAGGCATATATAACTACAGGTGGGCCAAAAGAAGTCATCCGATGTTGTTTGGCTCTCATTTTTTTTTCCAAATGAAAAATTTCGATTCTGTTTTTTGATTACGTTTATTTGAATTTTATTGGTCAAGTCGAGAAGATGATATCGGCCAAATGGGCGCCGTCACAATTGATTGCCATATGGACTCGTTTTATGACATTTTTCATTACTTCGGCGAGAACTTCGGTCGACAGATTCTCGCACTCGTGTCGAATGTTGTCCTTGAGGGCTTCTAGGGTCTCGGGCTTGTTCGAGTAATCACGGGACTTCGAAAAACCCCACAAAAAAAAGTCTGGAACGGTTAAATTAGGCGATCTTGCGGGCCAGTGCAAACCGCCAAAACGAGAGATGAGGCGACCCGGGAACGCCGCCTTCAGAATATCGGTTGTGGCTCGCGCAGTGTGTGCCGTAGCTTCGTCCTGTTGAAACCACATGTCCTCCAGTCCTAATTCGTCCAATTGCGGCAGAAAAAACTCTTTTTAACATGGCCCTATAGCGCGCACCGTCCACTGTTGTCGTTTGACCAGCGGCGTTCTCGAAAAAAAAAATGGCCCGATGACTCCTCCAGCGTGAACAGCGCACCATGCAGTAACTTTGAGCGGGTGTAATGGCTCCTCGTGCATTACTCGTTAATTTTCGGTGCTCCAGAAGCGATAGTTCTGCTTGTTCACGTACCCGCTGAGGTGAAAATGAGCCTCATCGCTCATTATGATTTTGGTCGAAAAATCGTCCACTTCGACCTCGAGATTGAGGATGGCTTGGACGTAGGTTACCCGCGTTTGGCGGTCGACAGGCAGCAGCTGATGCACGGACTGGACTTTGTACGGGAACATGCGCAAGTCTTTGACCAAAATTCGCCTTTGGGACGACCGGCTGATGGCTAATTGCGAGGCACGGCGTCTAGTCGATGTTTCCGATGCGGCCATTTGCAAAAATAAGAGCATCTTTCAATAGTGTGATCTTCTTTGGCCCACCTTGTATTAACCGTGCAGTTGACACCGCCTTCCACAGTTTCCTTTGTGTGTTTTTAAGACTACTCGTACCTTCTCTTGTTCCAATTAAGTTCGGTTATGCTACAAGTTTTTTCTTTTCAATATATTTATGGAATTTTGTGTACGTTCGTCCAATGAATACTCTCATGCGTCACCAATTGACTATCCTTATGAAACTATTATCAATTATTCCCCAAAAATCAAAATTACTTGTACATTATACCCCATTGCGTCTCATTTGTATTTTTTTTTATTATTATTTGTTATGCTATGTTTTTATTTTTTCGTTATCACCCTTATGAGACTCTTTTCAAATGTGGTAATTAACCTGCTTCGCAATAATTGAAACATTTTTTTGGTTAAACGAATATAATACTAATTAAAAGGTATACGGCACTTTTCCGCACCACCTACTCATTCCTTTATTATTGTTTATTGCATAGTTTTTTTTTATATATTATAACCGATGTCACACTCCCAATCTATTCAATTATAGCCTTATTGTATTTAATTTTATTTATTTTAAGTTTCACTTTTGCGCTAAAAAAAAATTCATTTAAATTTTAAGTATTTTGTTGTTGTTTGGCCGTAAATAAAGCGCTTGCATTTTTAACACATTCCAAAGATTTAAAAAAAAATTCAACATATCATGCTCGAAAAAATCTCCAGTCATTATTGCGTATGAACAAAAAAAAATCATATAATCAAAACAAAATATTAAATAATTTTATATAGGAATAGAAAAGATAAATAACTTAAAATCGTTACAAATTACGTTATTTGAATTTCTTGTTTTCATTTTTTTTTTCATATATCTAATATTATATCGTTTACGAAATATTTTTTATTTTAAGTACATAATAATTTATTTTGGTTATTAATAGAAATAAATCGATTTGAGTATGATGTAGGAGAGTACCGTAGAGAAACTTTCAATAAATGCCATAGACTTGGAGCAAGAAATCGGAAATCGATTTAACATACGACTGGATCCACTTTACGAAGTTTTGAAACCCGTTTTCACTGCAGGCATCGCAGACTGGAGGTGTTGCACACGATTTTTTTGTTCGGCGTCAATGATGTTTATTATTTGTTTGGCTATGTTATAGTATAACGTGTTTTCAAGAGGTATCTCCTATTAGAATGACTTCAGCTTGAATAACCACGCAAGTTGAACGCGTTCCGAAATTTAATACAGGCCAAAGGAAGATATTTAATTGTGTGATAGTAAATTTTCAAAAACTACGCCTGGATCTCATTGAATCCAATGAAGTCTGGCTTAAATCACCTGGGCAGGACTGCACCAAACAATTTTTTCTGCACAACAATAACATGAGAATCTTAATAGGAGTATTTGTATTCTGTAGCCATTGCCTCTTGGAAAAAAAATCTTCATTGCTTTGGCCCCCTCACTGGGTCCTACATGCAAACTCTGTTTAGAGAGTGATGAACCCTCTCTTCACATATTCAAGGAATGTCCGACCCCCTCTTTCGTCTCAGGAAAAATAACCTTAGCGAGGAAATCTTCTGCAAACCTTGCTGAACTTCTTCAAGACAAGATCTGCGTCTTCCTTCACTGCGCCCGCAGTGAAAAGATTGTTCTAGGACCTTATAAGCAAGCGCACAATAGGCCCGCATTGCCAGAGCCTCTGAAGGCTCTTCAATATTAAAATCTATGTCTATCTATCTAAAATACATGTTGCCACACTCGTCGAATTTCTAGGTACTATAAAAAAAAAACAAAGGAAAATCTTTCGAATTTGTAGCATGACTCTTTGTTTCCTATTCTCATACTCAAATCGAAATCAGAGCAAGTAGTTGTAGTTTTTTTCCGATTCTTTAAAACAATCTTAATTCTAGACTTTTATCAGCATACTTCAAAACAAAAAAAAAATATTTTCATTTTATTTTCTTACGTGTAACGTTCAAAAACAAAAAGCAGCGACAAAAATTGTTTTTATCAATTTTTGTTTTTATCCTTTAAGTTACGTATGTATTTTATAAATACAAAGAGTGGAAAACGAACGGCAATTCCGATAAAGAACAAAAATTTTCATTATTTTGGTTTTAATTTGTTTTCTTTTATTTGAGAGAAACAAAATTGTTTGTGTGAAAACTTATATTAATTGCAGCTAAATGATTTTGAAATTCGGAAAGGCAAAAAGATTGGTGTTACGATATCTTTTAACAATCACCGGCTATTTGTCGGCAATATACCTAAGAATAGAGATCGCGACGAATTATTTGAGGAATTTGCTAAGCATGCACGTAAGTGGTATAAAATAATAAACGACACAAAAACAAACAAAAAAATGCAATTTTAATTTTTTTTTTTTAAACTCACAATTAAGAAGTGTACCTATTATTACCAATATCACACACACACACACATTCTTGTCCCGAACATTTTTAGAATTGTATAAAACAAAAAGATACCTCATGCGATAATTGCATGATCAAAATTTCCCCTTCAACATAATTGGTCTAAACAAAAAAAAATCTAATAACAAAAAAAATGGTAAAACGAACAAACTTAACATAATTGGAAAAACCGAATTGGATCTATGTTTTGCAATGTTCACGTTAAAAAGAATAAATTTGTAGAAAAACAAACAAAAAAGCAAATGTATTTAATATACAAGTCGAGTTACATGGTTTATTGGTTCTTCGAATACATATCCCTTTTTCCAAACAGAAAAAAAAAAAGGAAAATGCTTAAGAAATTTTTGCATTTTCTTATATTTATGTAATTGGAAGTCTCATGTACTAATCCAATCCAACAAAATTTATTTATTTTTTGGTACTAATTTGCTTGACATTATTTCAGTTTTTTTTTTTTTTTAATTGAAACCACAAAAAAATTAATATTGTTTTTGATTTAATTTAATTTCAAGTTTTTTTTTTTATTTAGCTCCGTAGCTTAACAATTTTCTTCCAAAACATTGCCAAATTCGCACTTATAACAAAATTTGATGATACATTTTAATTTTATTTAAATGTGTATTTAAGAAACAAACGGACGTTTTTAAAAACACATTTAAATAGATTGAATTTTGTTTTTATTCCTTAAATCATTGAATCAAATCGAACAAAAATATGTATAAAACATGAAACATTTGGACTCCTTTTGATTTTCTTTTTTATTTTGACATTGGGATTTAATAGAAATATTAAAGTAGCTATCAATTTATATCAATTTTATGCGTGTGAAGAGGTATTGTTTAGGTGTACAGACATACAGCGGGTATTACAAGTTAGATAGATGTGCTTTGGGAGTGTTTTTATTTGGATTAACATTATTTCATTATACAGGGGGTGCTTAAGATGTTGCCATTTTATTTTTACTATGTAATTGTGTGATGCGAGACCGTCGTGGTGCAGAGTCCTACTCTTTTAGTAATGATCTGGCAGCCAAAATTGTCAGACCACCCGACCAAATCGATCATCAAGAGCCCTTAGTTGCAGAGGTCTTGAATTGCATTTTTGTTAAAGTCGAGATCTGACTTTTGGCTGTTATATTCGGTTCGAAAGACAGTACATACATGAGTGGTTTTCTAGAATTGGTATCACAATTTGTCGATATGGTCGATACGTTTATAAAAAATCTTTCAATTCCAACTAATTCAGCGGTAAATGGAACGCACAAAATTCTGAATTTTACAGTGTTTTTTCTCGCAGTTTTGCAAAGTTAGAGGAGCTAAGATTCCTCAGAATCCCAGTAAAGTTATTTCAATCTCTCACATCTCCTGAATTTCTCGTCCCAAACACATAAACATATCTTAATACAAATTTATTGTTTCGTAGAGTATTTGATTTCGTTTCCATTTTATTCATTTTTGAAATGGAAGGGGAGTTCATCGTATATTATATTTATGATAGCTACAAAAAAAAAATGTTTTAGGTATTTAAGCGTTGCATCACAAGCGTTTGTTACAAGCAATTTTTTCAATAGAAACCTAGCGATTATACTCTAAACTAAGACATAAATGCCAGCTTGAGTGAAATTTAGGGTTGCAATATTGATCACGATTTTTACAAATGATGATCACGATCAACTGGAAGAATTTTACATGATTTATGCACAAGATAATTGCGCCTAAATTTGAACTACAACTAATCATTTAGTTTAATTTCGAAACGAAACTTTTTTGGCAAGTTACAAAACATAAATATCGGCTTTGATCAGATAATAGACCGCTAAATTTCGTGTATGTTTCAATCAAATAAGAATAAAATTCCACGTCAATTTAAAGTTTTTATTGGTAACTCACTTTGAGACTATAATTTTCAAATGTTTTCGTTTCGAAAACACAAAAATTCTCCCATTCCCAAATGATCGTGATCAGAATGCACCATTTTCGGATGGTCTTGATTGCTATTACAACCCTAAACAAATGCCACTTCGAATAAACAAATATTTTTAGTACAATAACATCCGACAGTATATAGGTTACCAATTTTATTTAAAACTATAGTCAGATTCATCTCTCAAGTAAAAACTAAAAAATTCCAGGTAAATAAAATAAAAAAACAAAAAGAACCTCGCTCGAACCTTTTGATAGCTACTCAAAATTCAATTTCAAACTTTTGTTGAAATAATAATTGTATAGCTACAGCGTAGGTACTCAATTCATACAAACGATTTAAACTAATAGAATGCAGTCCTCGAACAGAAAAATAAAAGATTACCGCCATCACAATCTGGACACATGACATAAAGAATTTTGTTTAAAAATCCACTGAATAGAAGAACAAATGTTTTTTTGACATTTAAATCAAAATTCAAAATGAGGAAAACAAACAAATGGTAATGACTGGAGAATTTACCCTAAACAGAATAAAAAAAAATCCATTTCTTTATTTAAAAAATAAAAAGAATAATAAAAGAAAATCTAATGGTACTCTATATGTATAAACTATCTTGTTTTACCACCTCTCTCTCTCTCTACCTCTATATACATATTTATTATTTTTAAATTTTCTATGTGCAATTAAAAAACCATTCAGATATTATTGTCATATACATATATATATATTATATAATATAAATAAATATACAAAGTTTTTTCTATCTATTTTCCTTTACCTTAACATAACACTGCGATCACATAATTTGGTGTTAAATGTAAAATTAAAGAAAGAAAATTAGAGAAAGTCGGTTTTGTGGAAATCTCTCCTATATATTTATTTATTTAATTTTTGTTATTAAATGTTAAATGTTGCATTTAATTCAATTATTTAATTTTTTGGTTTTAGACGAACTGAAGCGTTTTGGCATTGGATTTTTGGGGGTTAAAATTGTTAAAAGAAATAATATACATAATGAAAAATAAAACAAGAAAGCGTTTTCCAAATTTTTCTTACAACCAAAAAACAAAAATGCAATAATTTTGTTTGTACTAAATTTGGAAACGTATTTCTTTAAGTATTTGATTTTTTTGTTGGTTTTCAAATATATCTATAACATATAAACAATATAACTCTTTCTTCCTTTTTAAATTCAATTCTAAACAATTTTTTTAAATACGCAAAAAAATCCCACACACACAACCTCAGCCGGCCTTGTTGAAGTTATAATCTATAGCTCACCTGATGATAAGAAGAAGAATCGAGGATTCTGTTTTCTCGAATATGAATCACATAAAGCAGCTTCATTAGCTAAACGAAGGCTAGGAACTGGTAGAATTAAGGTATGTGCCATACATCTTTGTCGAACTTTGCATAAATATGCTTTTAATTTATTTAAAACCAACATGAATTACAGGTTTGGGGATGTGATATAATTGTTGATTGGGCTGACCCACAAGAGGAGCCCGACGAACAGACAATGTCCAAAGTCAAGGTGCTCTATGTGAGAAACCTGACACAAGACGTTAGCGAAGAAAAATTAAAAGTAAGTAAAATTTTCTTTATCATTCTTTCATGCTGTATTAAAATTATGCATTTAATTTTTTTTAGGAACAATTTGAGCAATATGGTAAAGTGGAACGAGTAAAGAAAATAAAAGACTACGCTTTCGTGCATTTTGAAGACCGAGATAATGCTGTCATTGCAATGCGAGGTCTGAACGGTAAAGAGGTTGGGATGTCAAACATCGAAGTAAGTTGTTAATGGAAAACTTGGTTGAAGCTTATAATAATATTGTGATTGATTTAGGTTTCACTCGCCAAACCGCCTTCAGACAAAAAGAAGAAGGAAGAAATCCTTCGAGCCAGAGAACGGCGAATGATGCAAATGATGCAGGGTCGGCCTGGAATAGTCGGGTAAGTTATTGTTTGTCTTCTTGCATACTACCCCAACAAACTCAAAATTGGTCATAAGTTTATACACATGTTTCATTAACAAATTGTTTAGTTATTGGAGATTCGGCGTTGGTAGGGTTACGTATAAATTAAATTTTTTTTATGAAGTAGTCCTCCGACAAACACAATAATGGTGTAAACTGCCAAAGAACAGCAACAGAGTTCTGCAAATTTGTAACAGGAACAGATTAAAACTAGAATTGCATTATACTGCAATCTGATTCTGTTTTAATAGATTATTAAATTCATTAGTGCTCGAGAGATTTTTCTTCCAACATTTATCGATTATTTATTCGATATATTTATCACTAAAACGATATGAATTGAAACAAAATGCCATAATATCACATGACGCGTTCTGTAACTGTGTGAATAATAATGTGGGTACGAACATAATTTTCATTGTTAAATTATCAGAAATGTCACATTACAATAATTACCAATTGTACAGTCTTTGAATGGTAACCCTTACGGTTTAAGTAGCAATTTTCTACGTCTTGCTTAGGTCTCTTAATACGAGAGTGCATACAATCTTCAGCTCCAATAATCCCTGAGAATCCAGTCATTTCATTTCATTGTATTCCTGAGGGGTTGGAAACTTGATGTATTTGGACATCATTTTGTTTAGCAAAACATCAGCCACTTCCGAAATAACTCGAGAAACCATAGTCCCACTAATAGCCGCAGAAAAATCTTGTCCCACATCTCTCTGAAAGGACCCAGTTGCTGAAAAATGTACTGCAGCAAAGACCCGAATCGGGATTGGAATAAATGTTTTCCTTTGCCCTTTGCTCAAATGTGGACTTAGCTCGTCAATAAGTATCCGAGCTGAACCACGGGAAAAACGATACAACTCCCGGAATCTTGCTTCCGGCATTTCAAAAGGGTTTGTCCTATCTCTTAGTACACGCCTTTGAATCCGTAACATGTTACGCCGATCGTATTTCTACCAAAAATTAATGCAAAGCTTAACTTATTTAAAAACACACTGAAACTCCACTAAAAATGCTTGTGAAATAAAATTGAATAAATTTGTATTGTTTTGTTTTCTAGTATTTTGACAGCTTGAGGAAATCTTTCCAAAATTCCCATGAAATTAAAAGTTACTACAGAATACTTTTGCATAGAGTTAGAGAACTCCAATATTTTCCAGATGCGATAAACAGCGGAATGTTTTGCTCCCAAGTTTTCGATGCGAAAAGTTATCGCATGAGTTACAGAACATGGACACTGAATAGGTTAATTGAAGATATTATGACTACATGAGCTGAGACCCATGTTCAATATAGTACACCTTAGAACATTCTCCACAAGAATTGGGCGATATCGTTGTTCGAAACTTTGGTTTGGTTTTATCGATGTTATCGCTTCGAATACTGTGTACGAAAATTGTATCAATAACTCGAACTACTTCAACCAGTTCCATTGTAAATCATAATGAATTGTGGCTATGGTATCAACGAAGACTGTCAGACTCAGTAATGAATTTTCTGAAATAGTAACCGTCAGTATGTGGCAAATTGCTCAGGCACCCGTGAGCGAGCGATACGTCACTGAATTTTGTTGAATGTACATGCAAAACAATAAAAAATTCAGTCACGTATTGCTCGATCACGGATGCGGTAATTCAACCCCAGGTCTTTGAAAACAACACTCTCCTTAGGTACCTGCAGAGGAATCAAACTTTACGGCCATGACAGTCTATGAGCAACTAATCCGAGCTGACCTTATTTATATTTGTAGAAAGAAGTCTTCCCATCTTTTTTTGTTCATCAGTAACAGATTATTTTTACGACCGAAACACGTTTCCCCAGTCTTTTCTAAATTACTAACATATTTATTTAGAACAATTATTGTTTGGGTAGTATAAACAATGTTCCTAACTTAAAGCTCAACAGTACTACAAAGTTGTTTTAGAATGCCTTATCCTCCTTCTGATTACAGTAACCTGTCACCAACACATCCGAGTATGATGCCAATGGCTCCAATGAGACTTCCCGGCGGTCCACGGATTCCTATTCGAGCACCAATGGCTCGTGATTATGGTAAGCGATCGTCATTAAGTACATTCTTATAATTTAGGTATGCAGAAAGCAAGCTATTTCACAATCTCGGAAGGACGTATTTAATTTTATTATTACTAAAGAAAAAAAAAACAATAGTTAAATTGTTTTAGAAATTTCCTTCACTATTATTTTTTTAATTTAATATATACATGAGTACTATTTTTTTTTCGTAAAACTTAGTTGAATTTTTGTTGAAAGTCTCCCCGGCAAAAGTTTCTATCAATATTTTAACGTACATTTTCGATTTGCATTTGGCAGACAACCGCTACAGAAGTAAAGTAAACTTTGTTTTGCTCTTTGAAAAAAATGTTGTAAATAATTACAAGAAATGTGCGTATAAAAATCATTATAATTTGGCATTTCTTTTGAAATATCTTTATTACAAGGAATCTAACATCAATATACACAAAAGTTAATTAATTTTGGTTGATTTTTTCGCCCTCCCTGCCCGTGTTACATATTGCTGCCTTTATACATGAAATATACATAAATAAATAACAATAAATTAGAGATTACAATGCAAATCAATGAAGATTGAACATTTTACGTATAACCATCCTCCTTTGTATCTATCCTATTGCAGTACCACGCTAGGCATCTTAATGATTTTATATTAATTTTTTTTTATTGTACCTAAATTTGTTTGACATTTTTTTTTTCTATTAATTTCTTATTTAGTTTTTCATGTTTTTTTTTTTTTGTTTTCCTTACGTATAACAAACAATTTCCGAAGAGGAAAAGTACGTTTACGTTTTCAAATAATCAATTTGAAAAGAAAATTAATCCAGATAAGAATACTGTCCTCCTCGTTCTTGCATTCCTATCGCACGCATATAAGTCCAACATATTCTTTATGATTTTTTTTTAATATTATTGTATAAATAGTTTGTCCTTAACTTAAACCTGCAGCTCAGCTCCTCTGATCATTCATCATTTCTATCATAATGTGTATACATTTGTGTGTGTGGTTTTTCTAATTTTGTAATTATCATTTATTTGATCCTTATTTTATTAGTAACGCTTAATTCACATTAGGTCAGCGTAGACCAGCATCATTACAAGTATCTAATTGTCGTTTGTTTCGGTGTCATTGGGAGATTCTGTGAGAGTAAACTCGAACTGTCTGTCTCTTATTATTTTCTGTGTCTATCACAAACTAGCATTTTTCTCTCTCTCTCTCTTTCTCTAATTTTTGCATGAAGAAAATCAGTTTTTGTTTTGTTCTTTAATAATTTATAGATAACATAATTGTAGTAATTTTTGATGTTAGAATGGTTATTGAATTCTTGTGTTTTGTTTTCGTAATGCTAAGTATATGATAAAACACATGAAACTATTTTAAAAACAAAAAAAAATCTAAATCTTGCATCCTGCGCAGTATGTATGTACATTTTGCAAAATGTGTATTGAAAATTAAACAACAAAAACATATTTTTCCAATGGTAAGTATACGATAGAAATAGTTTTAGTTTAAATTGTAATACCAAATGCATACTCGTTATTGAAAAATTTCACAGAAAATAATGTACAAAACGAAAATTATTACCCCGGCATATTCGAAAAATAATTCTAGACTTCACAGCTTGAGGGTGTAGTGTTTTAAGGTCAGATGTCAAAAGGAAAGTTATGTTTTTCTGTTAGAATACAAATCGAGAAGCTAGAGCTCTGGCTGGGAGTGGATCTCATTCCATTAGCAATCAAATCTATTTACACTAGGGGTGGAAAATGATCTTTCAAATCTACAACGTTTTTTTACCGCTTTTGAGAACGTCTTCCATTATATTGATAAGCATGTGCTCGGATCTTAGCCCTTAAGCTATTTGCCATGCCCCCAGGCTGCAAAATCTAGCCAGTTGAAAGCAGGAAATGTGCATTGGTCAAGTGTAAAGTTTCTCCAAAGTAGGTACACCTAAAAGTAAAACACACTGTACTTATTCTCTCTTCTTTTTCTTCCTCCGGGGATTATTCGCTTTTAAATTCTTAGTTTCTTGCTAGTTTCGGAGGCCTGTCGTTTGAGCTATAATCGTATTAAAAATTACGTGATTGGGTCCAATTGTTTCGCTGTATTCGGACCAATCACGTCTGCCAACTCTTAGCGGATCGTCGAAGGAAGAGACTTTCTTTACTGTGGAACTCATCCTCATTTTGGATTAAGCAATTCAGCAAAGTTGTGCGGTACCTAAACCCCTTTGCATTGGAAAGGAGTGAACCGTGACTCCTAAAATGATATTCCACGTCCTTTCCTTAAGACGGCCGATGGTCTGCCACAACACATGGCTTACATATCTATTATCGCGGTCTAACTTTTCGCCTTCTTCGGTTGATTTCGGCACCGGATTGTAGAGTTCTTCCCTGGGCTCGATTCCTAGTGTTAACACTAGCATCTGTTTATGGGAGATCTCTTTCATCGACTGGGTATCGACCCATTGATGTCCCAAGATCCTCATTCTTCTGCCAGCCAACGCCGGACACGTTGCCTTCGATCCCTATGTGTCCTCGTACCCAGGTCAGTGTTACATCATTTTTAGATGAACACTTATTGAGCTTGAGTACACATTCCAGTGCTGATGTTGTGATGTTTGTCTGTTCCATGCATCTGATCACCGCCTGATTGTCCAGTGCTATAAGGATATTTCTTCCCTCCACCTGACCTTCAAGCAAGTAATCCAACGCATGCAGCAAGGCAATCATCTCAGCCTGGTATACAGAAGTGTGTTTCCCGAGGCTGACGTGACGGGCTAGTTCCAGCTCATCTAAATAGATACCGGCACCCGCTCCGCCATCCATCATGGATCCATCTGTGAAAATTACTATTTCACCACTCCTTATTTCTGGAAGTAATCCATTTTCAATACGAGTTTTGTGATTCCTTTCCATAATACGCACCCTTGTTATCCCATCCATAGGCATGTTCAGCTCCCTAATCTCGTTTTTGACAAGTTCCAGGATCTTCCTATGTCCATAGATTTTAGCACGATTGTGCCAATTCGCATCTCGATGCAAACGAAGTGCCGCTGTTTTCTTAATAAATAAGTCTAGCGGTAAGATCCCTAGGATCACTTCCAATGCGCATGTTGGTGTTGTCCTTATTGCACCTGTAACTCCTATAAATGCTAAACGTTGGACCCTATCCAGGTGCTTCCTCACAGTTTTCTGGGAAGCTTTCGCCCACCATACAACAGAGGCGTGATAATGGGTCTAGTTATCATCGTGTACATCCAGTATGCTGACCTAGGCGAGAGTTCCTACCTCTGTCCACATACACGTTTGCACTGATGTAGAACCCTTTTTGCTTTCCGGACCTTCTCCTCAACATGATAGTTCCATTTAAGTCCAGTATCTAGGTAAACTCCCAGATACTTAACCTTCCTGGCCATCGTTAGTTCCGATCAAAAAAGTGTCAAGGGCTGAAATTCCAGATTTTTCCTCTTCCTAGTGAAGACTATTAGATCTGTTTTTGCCGCATTAATGGAGAGCCCTTGTTCCAGACACCACCGCTCCACCACTTTGAGTGCATTCCTCATTATATCTGCAGTGACGTCTATGAATTTGCCTCTAGCCATTATTGCTATGTCGTCGGCATATCCCACTGTGTGAATGCCAGTCGCCAAAAGTCTATCGAGAAGAGAGTTCACAGTGATATTCCACAGTGTAGGTGAGAGAACACCTCCTTGTGGGCAACCTCTGCTAACCCTTCCTTTGAGTTTTTAGGTTCCCGTCTGAATATTTATCGCCCTTGTTAATTATACCACACCAACATTTTTTTTTTAAATTGGGCTTCCTTATTCTAACAGAAAAGTTATAATGAGTACAATTATTGTAATATGTTTTCGCTTGTTGTTTATGGACAAAAAAAAAACCTCTAGCTATGAAGTCAAATAGTAAAAAATAGGCCACATCATAATCAGGAAAAATAAAAAAACTTTAACAACAAATTACTTACATTTTCCGAGTGAAAGACAAAAATATTTAAAAACAAAACCAAACAAAAAATACCACAAACAAGTAATCTACTATTCAAATATAAGTCCTTAATTGGCGATAAAAACAAACACGGAATAAACATATTTACAGATTACATACACATATATACACCGTTAAAAATATTTTCGTTTATATATCTTTTGTTATGTTTTCTCTCAAACTTAATCAACAAAAAAAGAAAAAGAGCTAACCATTTGATCTGCAATTTTGGTAAAACGAACGACCATTTTCCGGTATACTTTTATTTCGGTTGACATTTTCCTTTTCTTTGAATAATTTAAATTTTTTTTTTCGTTTTTTTTTCAAAATATATGTTGACTATTTCTAAGTTACAAAAGTCACTCCAGAAAAAGTACCAAAAACAAAAAAAACAAGTACCTACAACCATAAAAAAAAACCAAATTTATTTAATTTAAAAATTTATAGATTATGATTACGACTTTTATGGTTATTCGGATTATCGTGGCGGATACAATGAATCTTATTATGACGAATATTACCGAACTTACGATGGAGAATACTTCTTTGACTATCCACCAAGCGGGGTCTCGCCAATTCCAAGTGGAGGACCGCCCGCTGGTGAACCGCATAGAACGGCCAGAAATAATGTGGTGGGTTCCCTCTTCTACTCTTGTAAAACTTCTTCATTCTTTCAACAAAATAACCATCATTTTGTAGTAGTGAACCCTTTATTGAGTTGATTTAAATGATTTCCTTTTTTTTTTATTATTCTTTCTTACAAAACAAACAAACAAAAATCTGTTTTGTTACGTTTTTTTTTTCTTGTTCTGTTTTCAAATGTTTATTTTGTCAATATTTAATTTTTCTTTTTATTATTTTTCTTTCGTTACTGCGTACTCTACATGTGTTGATTTATTTTTTACTGTCTTATATTCGTACAAAAATACGCACACAGCAGGATTGCAACAACAAGAACAACATCAATAACAAAATTTCTCAATTGAAACACGTAGCACTAGTATGTTAGCAGCCCCCCGGTGGCCAATAAAAATATCTTCGAAAATATATGTCAGGCTAAAAGCTAAAAAACGATTTTCTCATCACGATCTGTAATTACATTAGGGATTGTATTGTTTAACCACTAACAAAAACAAAATTACGATTTTACGCACCACCCATATGTTTTATTTTACTTAACATTTATGTTAATTTTACTTTGGTTTTACTAAAAATTATATAACACATTTTTAATTTACGAAATGCTTTATTTGCTTTATGCTTTTTAATCATGCTTTGTTTTCTTTGATATTTTGTTTATATTTGAATGCAAATGTTATACTTTGTTTATGCTTTTTGTTAAGTTGCTTTTTTCTCATGTTTTGTTTAAATATATATATATTTTTTTGTTCATACGGCTTTTTATCCAGACAGCATACATAATAATATTAAATAACACCAACAACAACTCTTAAAGTGGACATATTCGTTACTTAGATAGTAGTATGTATTCAACAAAAAAAAAAAATTAAATATAAACTTCTGATTCCATTAACATCGTGCTTTACTGTACTAACACTAAATACGAAAAAATTAACCTACTCTATTGTAAAAAAAATCAATAAATTTTGTTTCATTCATTCACAGTAAACAAATTATTTACTAATAATTTTACGCATCACACTTATACGTAACATTGTTTGGATTTTTGTTTTCAAATTATGTACCTATTCTAAATTGCATAACAAACAAAAAATATGTCAATCGCAAATAATTATTATTGTTTTTTCTTTAATGAACTTTTCAAAAATATCTTTTAAAATTTTTTGTTTTCTATTATTAATCACAATGAGTATGGTGAAAATCATATAAATGGAGACATAGTCATTAAGTTCGAAATTTGTTTTTCAAAACATAGGGGCATATGTCGTTGGCAGAGAGTTATAGTATATCTTTAAAAGTCTGCACTTTAACTTACATATTATCTACCTGATAAATTCTCGTCGGAAAAAATAAGTGTGTAATGTTATTTTTAGTTTTTTCCGTCAGCTACCGTCATACTTGCGGTCTCGGTAGGCTAAAAAGCAGGTTCATGACCTCTGAATCTAGGTTCCGTTGTTTATATTTCATTTATGTATTGTCTGTAATCGACTTGACATTTCTAAATTTGTATGTTAACTGATTTAGTTGTCGATAAGTAGTTTAGGCGGTGGGTTTTATAGAGATAAGATCCTTTAAGTTCGACATCCTGATGTTCTCAGTTAACTCATAGACTGGGTCATCTCGCTTATATTTGGAATCATTGCATAGGATTTTCGTACGTAAGGCGAAAAGTAGTCTACGTTTCGCATTTTGGCGTAAACAAATATACAAATTCCTTGTATTTGCACTTTGACGGGCGAATAGTCCCGTACTTAGACTTAAGATCGTCTGTCAAATGCGTATTCCCATATAATTATTTGTCTTTAAAGAATATTTCACCGAACCCAAACATCAAGCTTGCTTAATTTTGCGCGTTTCAGTTTAGTCCTTTAAATATTTCGTACCATCAGCATCAAAGATATTAAATGACCAAATTTGTTTGAAAAAACGTTTATATCAATAAGTCACCACTAGAAATGTCTCCCAAATCGAATTGCATTTCCCAGAGTCAAATAGGAAGTCCAACATGTAAATCTGGGGTTGAATTACCGCATCCGTGATCGAGTAATACATGACTGAATTTGTTATTGTTTTGCATGTAAAATCTGCAAAATTCAGCGACGTATTGCTCGCTCACGGATGCGGTAATTCGACTCCTGACTTTGGTGTACAGGGTTGCTGTTTCCTTTCAAAACTTAGCTAACAACAAAACGCCTAACACACACTTATCCTTTTAAAATATATGCCTTATAATATCTTAGAGTGTGAAGATAAAAACATAATCCAGTTTTCGAGTCCAAGGCTCGCATAAAACGTCTCCCATTAATTTAAAACGTTACTCCTTTGTTGGGTCGTCAGTTTTGGTGTTTTCGATTTCGATTCGACTCCAAATAAAACTGCTCACAATTTAATTGAAATTTATACACAGTCAAAACGTGTTTTCAATGGTCGATCCTAAGGTTTTAGCAAATTAAAACTTTGCTTAAAATATTGAGTACTTTATTCATGGTACGCCACTGAGTTACATATCTAAAATTCGTTTGAAACCCTTCAACAAAAGGTCTGTTCCTTTGACTTTTAAATCTTACGAATTTTTACGAATGCTTACGCATTTTACTCAATTGTAATTCCTCAATTCGAAAAATTCGTAAAAGAGAGCACCTCCGGCACCTTACTCAACAAATTTCTTTGCGTAAGAATTGAAACAACTGTCTCTATCAGTCCCCTGAAATTTAAAAGTTGATTTTCTATTTTAATTGTTGATTTTCCATTTGGCATTTTGGTGGGTGAACTATCTGTCATTTTTCACAGGTTACTACATACAAAATCGTTCCTTAAATTTTTCGTAAGTTTCTCTCTCTGAGAGAGAATTCACTGACACTGTCATTTTGACAGTCTTTTCCATTTTTACTACAAAAGTGAAGAAACAGACTTAATATGTACCCACAGCCATCGAATTACGATGTATGGATGTTTTGACAGGTTTGAGTTCCCTCTCCTACGTTTAAAATATAAATTTAAATACAGTTTAAAAATAATTCCAGACGTAATGTCAACTGTCAGGCGCCAAAGTGTTTCTGAGCTGCCAGGTTAAATCTATGAACTATTAAATTTAGCAAATGTAAATGCGATCATCTGGTTTACCTGTCAACTACAACTAGACAGTCACATTCCTAACCAATGTCGGTTTTTGCCTTAAGAATATAAAAAAAACTGTTTCGAGCTAAATTTGTCTCTAAGCTTCTAGACTTTAACTGCAACACTTTGCTGTAGACATTACAATTCCAGACTATATATGTATGAAATACCTTCTGTAAAAAGACTAGTTTTGATGACTCTCTCTTTAAGTCGTTTTTAATAATAAACGGAAAATCAGTATATGTAATATAATAATTTGGTATAACTTAAAAACGTTATTAAGTCTCACCTCACCGTTTATTCATATAGTAAACGACTTACAGGTCTTTTTCAAGAAACCAGGCTGAATTTCAAAACGCAGTACTGCAACCGCAACGTCAAGAGTTCTAAAACAAACAGATCACAGTGATGCAATTCTATCTATTTTAGTAAGTCTGACAGCTGACTTACTTGATGTATCTCAGTTTGGCCTAGATCGGCCACATGGTCAGTTGACGTTTATTTAGCGGCAACAGACGAATCTAGTCCAAAAATTCGTGACTGAGTATTAAGTTGACAGTTCGCATACTTAGCTGACGCAGGAAAAGTGACGATCCCGACCAATAAATCAATGGCGCAAATAAAAGCAAACAACGCAATAATAGTTATGATGCAAATGTCAATTGGCATAAAATTGTTTTCTCTTTATAATAACAATATGCTTAAAAATATATTGCCTTGTATGACAATATTTTGTGTACATTTTTACCGTTTAAAACAAGTAATCTATTGACGCGTATAGTTTATATTCATGGAATTCCGTTTTTATCAAATGCCATTCCAAAACGTCAAATCTAAAAAAGTATCACGGATATAAAGCAGTATAGATCAGATTAGGTTAGGGAGTTGGAAGCAAGTTACCATATCACTGCGGCCACAGATGGGCCTATTGTGATTTACTCCAATTAGAGCTCACTCATGATACCAGACGTTGTGATGAATCCTAGTAAATCTTTGAGTGGGCTGTCAGATATGTCCTCTGCCTCAAGGTAGTATTTTCCTAGATGGTGTTGACTTAATAGGTCTGTTCCCTTACGATAATGCATTCGAACAAATTAGTCAAACTTCGTTCCCGTACCCAAAAGTTGCATAGAAGGGGAACAAACTTTGACTGAATTTGGCTAATGTGTTCGAATGCATTATTGTAAGGGAACAGACCTAATATGATTTGCGGATTCTTCGTCCTCGTTACAAAGCAGTATAATAGCATCATTTGAATGCCTCATGTGTCATGATCGCAGTACGCAGTCGTTATGCGCATTTGACGTTTGGGAGTTCAGCCCCACTTTACTTCAAAATAGATTTTGTGAAATTGGAGCAGTCGGAAGGTACTAAACATTTTAGGTAGCAAATATGTAGGATTGTTTTTTGTGCAATTCAATTGTTCAGATTAAAACTCCTGCAAATGATATGTGCCCACATAAATTGTTTTTATTTCTTCTTCTTTAAAAAAAAAAGTTTACCCACTTTGGTGAAATTAATAAACAACAAAAATTGTATTCTAGCTGTTAAGTTTTTTCTTATTTAAAACAAACTAGTTTATTGATTTTGTTATTATTATTATGTTTTGCTTTCTTTACGTTCCATATTATATTTTATACAAAAAAAAATCTAACGCGTTTAATTCGATTTTTTTTTTCTTTTTTCCTCTTTTTTTTATTTTTCGGTAAATCATCTTGAAAAAAAAAATTATATATATGTTCGTCAAACTTTATGAAACAAAACAAATTCACTCAATTATGTTAATCAACTGAAAAAAAAAACCTTTTCGAAAACTATAAAATCGTCTTGGCGATCACTATATATATAAACAAATACAAAATACAAAAAAAAAATTATACATGAATAAAAAAAAATGAATAGGAGGGGGTTGGTCGTGGGCGTGGAATCACGGCCACGCGTGGCCGAGCCGTTGGGCTCCGTGGCAACATCAATCGTCCGGGGGGCCCTCTAGCGGCGGCGGCGGCGGTGGTGGGGGTGGCGGCAGTTCAACGGGTGGCGGCCACCGTGGGGGCTCAGGCAACAACCGGGGGGGTCCATGGGGCGGGACAAATTCGTCCCAACGCTCGTGGCACCCAGCGCGCCAAGCCACTACAAAATTTACCAGGTGAGAAAGGTTCTACTACTTTACATAAAAAAAAGGTTTTTTTATTCTCTCTTATTGTAATTTTTTTTTTAACAATATATTTTTATATATACTTTCTTTGTATTTTCCTAAACACATTTAAAAAAAACAAAATCGTTACCGTTCATTACATAGACAAGATTCTCTTTCACATAATTTGTTTCTTTGTTATTTGAACGTTATCCACAAAAATATTTAAATATATCTATGTATATGTTTTTTTTTTACAAACAGAACCATTAAACGAATTTATACAACAAGTAAAAATAAACTTAAAAAACGTGTGCTTTTTGATTGAATGTGGGTTCTCTTACTGCTTTTTTATCTCCAAATTTCAGAAAAATGTTTTTCTCTCAACATTTTCTCTCACACTCACTTCACAGTTTTATATTTTTGTACTCCAACGATTGTTTTTTTTCGAGTTTATATTGTAACTGCTTTAAAAGTACTTATATTTATTACTTATCTTTGCATGTCTCTATATACAAAATGTTTTTTTTTTATAATTAATGTTCTCGACAAAAAATTGTTGTGTATAGATTTTTTTAAAATTATTTTTCTAAATAATTCCTAATTGTTGTCTTTGTGACGTTTGCTCATTAAAAGAGAATGTAATTTGTCTTAAATATTGAACATACAAATGAAAATGGCTTATCAATGTTTAATTTAAATTTGTTTTTCCATTATTGGTACTTGAAAGCAGTACGGGACTCATTATCAGTTTTTTTTTTTTTGTTAAATCTCTCTTCTTCTATAAAACAGAAACCTTAAATGAATCGATTAGTATTATTAAGTGCGTTAAAGCAGAAGCAGTTGTGGGTATATGAGAGATATGTATTTTAACGTCATTGCTCTGTGTACAGTGTTAATTTTTTTTTTATTTTATCATTGAATCATTTATGTTATTATTTTTGTTATTTTTTCGTTTTATTTTTTGTTCTCTTACATTGAAATTAACAATATTATGTAACTGCAATTTTAATTGTTGACCCACCTTTTATCTCAAAAAAAAAAAGAAGCTAAGTTTTTTGTTCTGAATATCTTGATATCGAAATATTTTCTCGTCAGAATAGACAGTAATTTGGTTAACCGCAATACTACAAAAAACACCATCAGCAACAACAAAAATATGCAATAAAAAACAAAAATATACTGACGAGTGTATATATAATTTTTTTTTTACAAAAATATCTTACAGTTTCCATCTAATCATATCCGATTAATAATATGCAATAATAATAATAACAAAAACTATTTTAAAAACGAAAACACCGACAATAAATGATTTGGCCTATTTTTATTGGCTTACCGATCGCTAAAAAAAAACTCATCTTCCTTTTAATAATTTTTCTATACTCAAAGATATAAAATTATTATTTTGCATCTGATGTTAAATCGAAAAAATTAAAATGCAATTTACAATTATCACACAATATTTTTATAACAAAAAAAGGAAAGGAAAAAAATGCGATTGCACATGCTACTATTTTAAAATTTAATCATATATTTATAGTTTTGTTTTATATTAAAAAAAAATTTGGTTCATTTTTTATTTTTCAATGTGTTCTAAATCATTCCCCCGCTTTGCTAACATTTATGTCCTCTTAATATATACATTCTTAATACAATAAATATTTATTCATATTTGTACGTTATTTATTATCCTTACATAAATACTTTTTTGTTTTATTACTTTATTTAATACTAATCGATTCGTTACTTTCACTTTTTTTGTCTTATTTTGTTATACGTTTTTTAAGTTTTTTTTTTTATTTGTAATGTTTTCTTAATTTTTTTTTTAATATTTTTATTATCATGTCATTTATGTTTGTACTGTTGGCCATTTTTATTCTTATTTTATTTGCGTAGCGGAATTACTATTTTTTTCTTATTATTCATTCGAAAGCTCTTAATGTGTAAACAGTACAAAACAGTTTTTATAAAAAGCGATTGAAATATTTATATTTAAAATCGTTTCGGCCTTGCATATAATAAAATTTCAATTTTCTCTTTCGATGAATTGTTTTAGCATCCGTCGCATTTTTCGACCTAGTGAAATGAAAGAAAGAAACTCAAATGAACATTCTGTTACCGCAAATTCAAATTTCAAGAAAACCTACGTCTATTGTTCTTAGATAAATTCAAGTTACTTTGTTAATCATTTTTGTTTAATTTTTTTTCTGTTTTCTGAGAATAAAACATAAATTTAAATTTATGTTCTACTTTTCTTTTTATTATTTAATTTTTTGTTCTTATTTTATTGTTTATTTCAATTTGAGTTACATATTTTTGTTTTGTTCATTGAAATTTAGGAAAATGTCCTTAGATCCTTCTGTTTTATGTTCTCATTATCGAAATGGTTAAATTATGTAACGGAAAAGGGATGTAACCTTAGTTTATATAAATCTATTATATCTTATTGAAATTCTCTTAAAACCAGCAAGGAACTTATTTAGGGAGTCATTTATAGATAAATACTTATTTAAAACAATCGCAAGGTCCTAAATTTCGGAGAGTTCTTCGTTGGTCATTTAAAATTTGTAGAAGTTAAGTGAGTATGCTAAACGAGTACAAGCCGTGATCAAAATTATCGAAAGAAGATTGCATGTTATAGGTTAGTCGATAAACAGAGGGCAACAATTCCTAGGTCATGGTCAAGTCACTGTAAAAGGTATATTTAACGCCGTTTATCCAAACGCAGTTTGTTGTAAAAGATGGTATGGCTCTCAGGAGAAAACCGTCCATTCCATACTCCTGCACTTCACCCTTGAATTTATCTCAAGGGACCCGGTTATATGATTTTTCAAGATCTACAAAACCCGTTTAAATATAGCCATTGTGAAGTCCTTAATTTTAAAGTTGAAATAAGTAAGGCCTATTATGAGAGTCCGTTGTCTTTCTACTTGGACAAAAACCGCACTGCTCATTCCCCAACTGTGACTCGACTACAGCTCTCTGTAATGCATTTCTTGACAAAGAATTATAAGGGAAATCATTTACAGCTATAATTATTAGAAGCATTTTAAAACCTCTTTCTTGAAAAGGGGAACAATCTGCAATATTTTTAATCGACCTGCGATTTCCTTATTTCCATCAAATTCAATGTTGATCCGCAAGTTCTATCAAGCCGACCGATGAGCCGTACATTTTTTGTCTCCTGAAATCATGTAAAATATTGAATATTAAGCAAAATATCAGGTGTTCGGTTTATTTGCAGGCATACTGTGTTTGGAATAAGATGTCCCCTTCGACTTCGTTGAAAATAAGGCGTTGAAACTGCAAACTGCGATGCAAAAAGCGATGATCTATACAGACATACCACTTGCGTCCTATGTTCCTTACGAATTTTTACTCTATACCGTTTCCTTAATAATAAAATTTAAAAAAAGAGTACGAGGTTAGTTAGCAAGAAATAAGTTGGGTAGATAACGTAAGTGCTTCATTTAAAAAATACTTCTGCTGATTACGAATCACGTCAATTAGTACATTAAAAAGTTAATTTTGTAAACAAGTCCAATCATCGAGTAAAAACGGATAAAACATCAACTGGCTGAATATACACGAGAAAAGAAAGGAGCTAAATTTTAAAAACAATTTTCTGAACTGAAAAAATGTTTCAAAATTTCTTAAAATCTGTATTCTAAATTTCGGACGACATTTTTAGAAGCTTTTCGATATTTGTTATGTCAACGGGAACGTTTTCTTATGAAAATGAGTTCATGATCTTAAAAAATATTAGGCTAGATTAAAACTTCGACCACAAACAACCACACTTTCAATAACTTTTGAGAATTTAAAAATCTCATCGATGACTGCATATTCAAAACAAATATTTGTTTATTTCCTATTTTCTTCTGTATTAAAATACTTAAGGTGGCGCTACAGTCCTGGATGGACCTTGGCCACCTATATATATATTTACATAAATATTATGTATCATTTGTTATAATTATAAAATGTATTTACATTTCAAGGACGACTATTCCTTTTCCGTTTCATATTTTTTCCCATGAGAACAGTCTTATATTTATTGCAATTTTGTATTGCACAGAAAAAAAAATTAAAACTTAGTGTCTTATTTGCAATATAAAAAGTTATAACCATAAACAAAATTTGAAATAAAACTAAACTCAAAAATATAACTAACAAATATTTTTGTCTTTTCATTACTCTTTTTTTTATCGTATATTTTTTCTCTTGCAAACATATAGTAGTAGTCGGTAAACGTAAATTTGATGGAGGTCACCAAAATCCAGGAGATTCGAAGCGACGTTACGCAAGCGGTTTAATAGGAAATGGTGGTGGAAGTTGGAGTAGCTTACCGCTGCCCCAACAACCTTTGGGCACAAACGGCGAACAATGGTATACTGATACTTTTCCAACATGGAGTTAAAAAACAACAACAAAAACAACAATAATACACGCTACACTCACACGTTATTAATAAAGCAAAAACAGCGACAAAAGCAACAAAAAAAAACTTTTATATGAGCAAAACGTCCTTAAAATTTAACTAAAAACAAAAATGAACGCTTCAAAAGTATAAATTTCCCGATAATTTATAAAACAAAATTATAATCGCAACCTAGTAGATGTATAAAAAAAAAACTCTAAACGTAAATTAATTAAAAATTCTTATTTAAAATTCTAAATAATTGTTGATCTTTAAAAACTTGTTTCGTTTTTTAGTTTCATTCTATTTTCAAAAAAAACATGAAAAAAACTCAAAAAAAATAAAATCTCTCTGGTAAGATTTTGCGTGTTTATTTAGTTTGTTAAACAAAATTATTAAGAAAAAAAACCTAAAAACTGTACGCACTTTTTTATACCTAACTAGATAATTGCTTAAGAGATCTTGTATATATATTTAAAGAAAACAAAAAAATTGATAAAGCTAAGATGAAATAAAAAATGACTGACAATTTTTTTTTAAAGAAAACGTTTTGTAATGTTAGGATAAACAATTTTCAAATCATTAAGCAAATTTATATATATAATATATATATATATAGATATATCGGGGAAGTTTATGAGAAAGCTGGTGCATTATTATATAATGTTACCACCTCTGACAAGACAGTGTAACATTAAACAAAATGATTATTAATGAAACGTTATATTTGTATAAAAAAAAATGTTTTGTTTTTCTGTTTTCAAACTAAAATCAAATTGTTTGTTTTTTATTCGTTAAAAATTGGTTAAAGTTAAAGAATTAAAATATGAAGAAAAAAAAACAGATTTTCTTTTCAAAATACAACAATAAAAGTGAGAAGTATATACAATACATACATATATATTTTTTAAATAAACAACCGAGTTAGCAGCAACGAATTAGAGACATCACAGATTTTTTGAATCTAATAATCTTTAGACTTTTTTAGATAGTGATCATAGGCGTATTATATATCCATGTTAAAATAAACAAGAAAAAAAGTAGAGAAAAGTCAACTTTTTAAATCAGTCCTAGCCATAGTTTGTAGCCAATTTCTGTATCTACTTTTAAATCGACAATTTAACAAAAGAAAGAAAAGAAGAGAATACTAGCATACACCATCACCACCACCATATTTGTTTTTTGCTTTTTTTTAAGAATAAAAGAAATATTTAAACAAAAAAAAATTACTCTTAACTATATATACCGAATTATAAAACAGAAAATTAAAAATCAATTAATTCATATTTAATTAATAATAGTAACAGTTAACGATTTTGTTCTTTTTCTCTTTGTCTCTTTTTAATTTTCACTAAACAAAAATTATATGCGAATGTCAATACAAAATATTGGATACTAAAAAACAATAAAATACAACAAAAAACTCGACTGACATAATATTTGTTTTCTTGATTTGGTGACATTAAAATGAAATTGAAAAAAAAAATGCTTGAAAGAACGAAAAAATGTAATTTTTCAATGCCCTCTTTTGTGTAAAATTGTACGTGATTCGAAATTAAAAAAACAAAAAATATAAATAAGCAAAAAAACATTATTTCAGTCACTTTGTATAGATATTATTTTTATTCTATATTTTTCTTTTATTTTTGTATCTGAATTTTCATTTGACAAAAATAAAGGCAAAACGAAAATTGTTGTAAGTTTTTATGTTTTAGACAAATTATTTTACTTGTTTATATTTTATTATACATATTGTGTATTTTTTTTAGTTCGTGTAATTCTATTGTTTTGCATTGAAAATGGTGATAGTGTTTCGTTGAAATAAAATTAATTGGGGGGAAATTATTGAAGAAAAATAAACAAAAACATCTTAAATTAAATTAAAATAATGTTCGGACTCGAAATTGTGATGATTTCTTTTTAAAAAAGAAAATTGAAAACATTTTTGTACGAAATTTTGTAGTAAAAAAAGAAACAAAAAAAAACTTAAACAAAATATAACAGAAAAAAAAGTTGTGAAAATTAGTACATAATACAAACATTTGAATTAAATCTTAAATAGAACAGAAACACGCGGGGTTTGGTAAATATATGTATACATACATATGTTTGAATTTCTATTTCATATAATATACACAAAAAAGAAACAAAAACACGCGCGTAGAGAAAAAGGACAATATTCTATTTTTTTTCTTTTATTTTAATTTGTTCCATTATTCTATTTTTCATTTTTAATTATTCCTTAAGTATACAATAGAAATATATAAAAAAGTAATGATTTTCTTAAAAAACACATATATATAAACACAACACATTAAGGACTTTAAACGAAAAAAAAAAGTAAAACATTTTTAATCCATATTAAACAATTACAAACAAAATAAATCTAGACATAATTTTAAGTACATTAATGAAAAAAAATATCAATTATATTTGTAGTACTAAAAAAACGAACATAAATAAGAAAACAGGCAAAAAAAAACACTCAGCAACACACAATAAATAAAAATAACAGCTAAGGTACTAAAAAACAAAAGGAATGCAATTTCAAATACAAAATTTCAAAAGCCACATATATATATGTATATATATAATCTTTCTAATCGAACACATCTTAACTTATTATTTGCATACCAATTGAGAGTAACGTCGCTTCAAAAAAAAAAAAACGTATTCAATAGAAAAACACCAATAAAATTCTGTAATCGTTTCTTTTTCTTATTTTCGAATACGGGATTCAATTAATAAAATAAATCAAAATCTAATAAAATAAATTATATATATATACAAGTACATTTTAGAATACACATTTATGAATTTGTTTTTAGAATATTGACTATATCAGTTAACAATAAATAAATAAACAAACAAAAATATACTTTGGTAAATGACAAACAAGCCACATTTTTAATTTAAGTTATTTTTTTTTCTTTATTTCTCATTGCGTGTTTGCATTCTATTAGACTATTTGTACGAAATCACAGCCACATACATACGCAAATACATAAAATGTACAATAAGGAAAAAGCGAAATATTTAAGTGAACATTTTTTATATATTATTTTGTTATGTTTCTTGTAAGGGAATCGAGTTATATAAATTGTAATCATGTATGAAAATGCAATAAAAAATGTTTGTTTTTCTTTTAAAACTAAGATGCGAAACGTTTTTTTTTATGAAAGTGATAAGTACTCTAAGGTTTTTATATGTGATTGCATTTTATATGATTCCTTGACCCAGGAATTTGCCTTTATACAAAACAAAAAGAATAAATTTTTTGCGAAAAAGGATACAAAAAATACATATAAATGTTTTCAGTATCAGAAAAGAAAAGGAAAAAAACAAGTTATATCCCTAGCCCTTGACACAATTTAATTATAAACTCATTTTTTATAAGAGAAACTAAAAACTATTAAAATAAGTAATAGAAATGGGAAAAACACATTAAAGCAAAAAATTGGAAAACAAAAATAACAAAATGTGAAAAGTAAGCCGCAGCTTTTTATCTCTGATGACCTCTTAATCAAGTAAACACACAACATAAAACTGAATTGATGATGAATACTGATAAAATAACACTCTGATGTAGAAACTATACTGTTAAATTGACAAACAATTTTTTTTTGTTAACAAAGCCCAGTGATAACTATTACAAGACACGACAAAAGAAAAAAAGAAAGAAAACAACATCCAGACACACGAACATGGAGAATAATAAAACAAAATAGGCAAAAACAAATAAATATCTCGTTTTTTTTCATCGTCATTCTTTTTTTTATGTTTCCTAACTTAGTTTTTTATTTTTTTTATTTTTTTGGTTCAATACAATTGTTTATCTTTTTTTTAGTTTATAAATAGTAAGTCCAGTTAAGATTAATTTACCTATTTTTGTTTGATTTTTTTGTTCTGCTGTTACTTACCTACCACTACTCCACAAACTATTAGTACTATAATAAATAAAAAAAAAATAATAATTGAAAACAAAGAAGCAAAACAGATATTTTAATTTCCCAATGTCCCAGTTTTTCTTTATTATTATCAACATTTTCTACTATTTTATTTGTTATAAACAATGTTTATTTTATTTTTTAGTTTTATTCTTGTGTAAAATCATTGATTGCTGCCTTATGTTAAATATCGAAATAATCGCATATATATATTTTTTTGGAAAGAAAATATAATTTTATTTTTTACTGATGAAAAAAATAGAAAGGATAAAGGGTGAAGACATATATGTAGATGAAAATAAACGAAAACAAAGAAGAAAGTAACAATATAAATTCTTTTTCTGAGTCGATAGTTTCAAAGAAACCACAAAAAGATATCCTTTCGTGAAAATTTCTTTTTTGTTCAGTTATTTCACTTTTTCTAGGTATTCTTTTTCGAAAGTCAAAGAGCAGTAGAAGATCAAAAAAAAAACAATGTTATTAAATTTTAATATAAGCCAACATGATGCGTTGTATACACATTATATTAAAACGAAGAACAAATGGAACACCAAACAATGAACATCTTTTTATTGATTAATCGTCGTTTTGGATACGCAGCACTTTGGTTTGGAGTAATTTTACTGGGCTATATCTTTTGTGTAAGTGATATGCCAAAAATGTCCTCTCAAAAGGATAAAACCTGTCATACGATTCACATTTGTATTTCTATGTTTTTGTGGTGATGGCCCTGCGACCGTCAATTTATATAAAGTTTGTATCAATAAATACATTTCAATCAATACACTTTCCGTTTTTTACTTAACTGCAAGTTAACTGAAGCGGTAAACCGCACAGGAGAAAGCAATCCAAAAACCTTATAAAAGTTATCGGACTAAGTCAAAGAAAATGTGTAATACCAATAAATATCCTGGAGAGAAGTTAGAGCGGTTTTAATACCCAAAGCTGGTAAGCATGGGCATACAGCAGCCACGAATTTCAGATCAATAAATATTAGCCATGGTCATCTTCCCACAGCCTCATGAGGAGCAAGTGCAACTTCTTTTGTAGTAAAAGGGAAATTTGTTTTGCAGGTTTTTATGGATAAAGGAGGAGTTTTTCATGAAATCGAGCATTGAGCATTTTAAACTGTGCGTGCAACAAGCCAGAATATTAACCATAAGACAACGCATGATTTGTCTATGGTATTAACTGCTCCATCTGACAAAGCTCTGCTAGTACAGCTCTAACCGGAGACATCTCATAGAGTTGTCATATCTCCACTACTGTGGGTACTTATTATTTTAAAGTTACTATTTTTTTTGCATTTGTAAAGGCAACAGCTAAGACTTGGGACCTGGAACACGCAATCCATAATATGTAAATGACATTCGTACATTGCAAATCAAAGAACGGGTAGAGTAGCCACTGCAAGTGCATTCCGCATTATCCAGGCAGCACCGGATACAATGCAGTTTGTAATCCTTGAGTAGATGCCTGGAAGGTGGCAGTCTGACGGTTTAGTTTGTTATTAAATGGTTGCAGTATTTGAGTTAGACTTTGGACACTGTACAGTTTTAGCATAGTTACAGCGGTCTCTCTTTGGCCGAATTCGACATTCTGTATAATTTTTATTTTTTTTTTTTGTTTGTTATTGAAGGTGAAAATCTCGAAAGACACAATGGGGCTAGAAACCCAGAGTAGCGTGGGACTCTAACCGCACTAAAAACACCTCCTTAATCATGACCAATCAAAGAAAGATCGACAAATGATTTTACTTTCAACGTTAAGTTGCGTTTGAGAAGGTATTACAATTTGAATACGGGTTCTCATATACAGTAGTAACCGTTTAAAGCGAACCCGGTTAAAGCGAACATTCGGTTATAACGAACCATTTCATGAAGTCCCAATCAATGCCCCATGAGAATTATGATTTTTAATTTCGCATATAGCGAACCCGCCTAAAGCGAACTTTCGCATATAACGAACCCATTCTGTGCGTGGAATAAAGAAAATGTCCGGTTACAACGAACCAAAAATCTGTCACTTTACATTGTCATTCAGATTTTCCCAACTTTTCGGGACTTCCCCGAAAACTGGATAGCTGCGTACGAACCAACATTCTCAAACGTCAACATTTTTTCCTTCAATATAATTTGTTCGGTACTTCCCCGAGTAACCTTATGTTTACAAATGAAAGGTTGAGTGAAGTGACGCGCTTAAAAATCATTTAAGTAAAATGGGAGATTTGGAAACAAATAAAAGAAAATGTTTCACATTAAAAGACAAATTTGATTTTCAGAACAAAACTTGATGATTTTTTTAGCGTATCACTTATAACGAACTTCGGTTATAACGAACCAATTTGGTCAGTCCCTTCGAGTTCGTTATAAGCGGACACTACTGTATATCTATTCCCCGAAGGACTTTATTTTGGAATGTTTGTATTATTTGTACATTTGTTTTCTTTGTGCAACCCCATAATTGGATACCATACGTCCAAACAGGTTTTAGTATCTGATTATATATTAAAATTTTATTCTCAGTGGACATTTCAGAGTTATGTCCTAGCAACCAATACAGTTTTCTATACCTAATATTTAACTCTTTTACTTTCTTTTTCACATGTTCCTTCCATCTCAGTTTAGCATCTAGATTCATACCCGAATACTTAGCTGTGTTAGAATAAGGAACTACTTGGTTATTAATAACCACAGGAGCGTTCGTTATTTTTTTATTTGTAAAATTGATATGAGTGGACTTTGACTCATTAAGTCTAATTCGCCATCGTTGGGCCCAATCACATATCTCGTTAACAGAATTTTGTAGTTTTTCTGTGGATTTAATCACGCATCTATCAGTTGATAGAAGAGCAGTGTCATCTGCGAATGTAGCTATCATCACATCGTTTGTATGTGGTATATCACTAGTATACAATAAGTACAGGGTCGGTCCCAGAACACTTCCCTGTGGAACTCCTGCTTGTAATTCTTTGAGTTCAGAATACGCTGAACCATAGCTAACTCTAAAGAATCTATTTGAAATATAAGATTTAAGTATCTCATAGTACTGTCTTGGTAGATCCCTATGAAGTTTATACTCTAAGCCCTTATGCCAGACCTTATCAAAAGCCTGAGCAACGTCTAAAAATAGTGTAGAGCAAACTTGCTTTTTTTCTAATGATTTTTCTATAATATTTGTGTACGATGTACTTGATCTATTGTCGAGTGTTTATTTATAAACCCAAACTGGTGGGTGGGAATAAGCCTTCTTTGTTCTATTATTCTGTCTAGTCTTTATAATTCTGTATAATATGTGCAAGTAAATAACACTTTCATTGGGATTTATTTTTTGGCTACGCATACAAACTTCGGATCAGATCCGTTCTGAAATGCGTTTTTTTAAAGCTTTTACGTACAATATTTCCAGCAGATGTATTGTATGAGCATATTCTTTCTTACCATAAGAAGAGTACCGCAGAAACATAAAATAACATATCAGTTTTTTAATACCCTCAAATCTTAAAATAGTTGTCTTCGTCGTTGGCCGGTTGTTTGTAAAATGTTCCGTGCGTTCCTCGCGATAAGTTGCTTTCTGAAAATGTTTATCAATCAGAAAACGTAACGATTCCAACGAAGATGCATAGAGTACTGTTTCTTTCTTTTTAGGATTGATTTTTTTCTTAATCACTGCAATCAGTCTAAAGCTAGTATTAGACGATATGCTGAATCAGCATACGTATGCTGAAAAATGTGCCCCAATCACAACATATCGTATAATATCGAAATTTCTGTCATCATACATATGCTAAAAGTTGTTTGTTGGCAAATTTGTTGGCTAGTCAGCATATGTATGTTGGCGACCTGAACATATCGTGTAATACCCCTTTTGGGACGGTTTGTTAACATTCGGACAAATTTTTGGCGTATGCTGACTCGTATGATGTATGCTGACGAGCTAAAGTAGGCTCATGAGCATACGCCACATTTTTCAGCAAACGGCTTTGATATTTTTGAAGTTTCGATTAATTTTGTACGTGTTTTTTTGGTGATTTTGTTGTCCTGGTTGCTTGTTAAAGCAAAATGGCTGAGTTGTTTAGTTCGCAGCCATCGGCAACAAGACTAAACGGAACGGGAAATTCTTGACCGGGCTGCGGCTCAGGTGGTGGTAAGCCCAACTGATTGGTATCCACGCTTGTGCAAAGTTGCAGCGATTGAAGACACCACCATCAGAAAATCGTCCGTTGCGACCGACGCGACGTCGACGTAAAGCAATTTGAACTCCGCGTCTGCGATGCCCCTTAATACGATAACATGTGTGTACATTTCCCCAGAATCGCAGAACATCGATAAATACAATACAAATACGCACGTACCTATACTAAAATCGCGATCTGTCAATTTTTGAGCATATAATCATACGGGTCTTCAAATTTGTCAGCATACCGAATTCAACATATCGTCTAATAGGGCTTCATATGTCCTAAAAAATGTGAAAGCAAACTGTTTGTTAGCATATGCTGTCAACAAACAATTTGCTACTTTGGGACAAATTCAACATATCGTGTGATAGGGCATCATACGCCAGATGAACATATGCGTATTTGCTGAGAACTTTTAGCATATGATTGTCAGCATACGTATGTTCATTAAACATATCGTCTAATACTAGCTTAACTAACATTCACTACTTTTGTGTTCTTTTATCATCAATAAATATTCGTCCAGCGCCAGCATTGTTTCATTATTTATGATAATGAGCGCAGAAGCTGAATGGTTAGGCGTTACAGTAGAGTAAAGTCGGGTATTGTGGTAAGATATAGTGGTCCTCGCCTCCTGTAATTGTCCGTAACGCTCTATACTTCAGCAGATGTGCAACCCGAAGAAAAAGCCATGACCTAAAATGCCTTCAAAGTCCCTTCTAGTTCTCGAAAACTTGTCAAGGGAGTAGGCAGCCTTTTGTATTGAACCAATTTGATTTAAATGTGAAAAATTAACATTATTGCAGCTCTTAATTGCGTTAAGAAGTATTTTTTTATTTAAACAAAATTGAGTTCGACAACCCATAGTTCGGTTTTAGAAAGTATTTTTGCTTCAAAAGAGAAATTCGGCTAATGTGGTATAGTAGAGGCCGTCTACTGCGGTATTTCGTACGAAATTACCGCATTCAATATGATTGGACCATTTTTTCAAGTTGGCACTCTGATCGTTCCTAGATAATAGTATTTAAATGCGATGAGCTGTTATGGAAAAAGCCGTTAAAGTTATAAGAGACTGTGAAATGAGAATATTGTTGGCGTCTAAAACAGGGCAGTGAATGTCGAGGAGTGGAAACTCAATTGACCAACTCTTTTGGGCCGATAGCTAGTTTTCGATGAAGCCTGTAAATAATAATTGATTCATTTTCTTACTCGACCGAACTAAATTAAAGAAAAATAATGAATTCAGCAGCAGAATGAATGTACCTTGGTACTCTTTCTATCGCAATTCATTCATTCAACCATGTCGGGGTTTATTTCCAGGCTAATGGTCGTGCCTTTCATCGAACTGTGAAAACTGCAGATTCAACGAAATCTGAAAATGGAAAGTAAACTTATTCTTTATCCGTCGCATAAGTTTATAGACTTTTTTCTTCCACATACTGCTAGGTATACTTACTTAATGTTAATCAACAAATCTTTGTTTTGTTAATTTTTATCGTTTGTAATACATATCTAGATATGAAAATACATCTACGGATATTCACCATTTACTTGGTCCAAATATAACAAAATTGGGTTTGAAATATCGCCGCAATTGGGCCAACAAAAAAAAAGACGTATACCTAACCTATCAACGTAATGCTATTATCACTGTGAATTTCCAACACCTTAAAAATAATTGAACCAAATTCAAAGAATGCATAAAAAACCGCATCATTGAATGGCTAATATAAAATTCTATGAAGCGTGCTAATGTAAAACAACTTTGTGAGTTGTAAAGCAAAACAATTACTTAGCGCATTTTAATCAGAAAATAAAATGACACAAGAAAAGCTATTCTCCAAGCACACAGCTGTAATAGAAAATGTTTTAATAACTTAATACGTTCTATTAGAAAAGTGGATAGCATCTTTAACAATGAATAACTTTTATAACAGCAGCACAATGAACAAGCAATTAGCTGGTGGTGCGGTGTTTACATTTTCATAAATTACGCTTTGTAGAGATGGTAAGCAATTAGCTCAAATTGCTCTATGTGCGATATGCCGTTAGCCGAGTGCCATTCAAAGTAAAATTCCCATTCATTAGATTATGTTTGCCTAATCAAGATATTTGCATAACAAGACAAAAACAACAGCACGAAGATACAAAACGCACAACGCTGATAGTGACTACACATATCAGTCCACATTTCTGACACGCGTAGGCAGTCACCTTATCACCCAGACAGTTATGTAATAGCTTGTCACATATTCCGCGGCTGGTGAATCCATTCTACAGAAAAACCACAAAATAACAATCGTATGTTTCTTTTTATTAAGATATCTACTTAAATCAACAAATCAAAGGCGTATGTATATAGGCACTATACGATCACCTTATCAATAAATAACGATAGAAGTTTGCGCATATTGTAGTACACAATATGGTTAATGTTTATAGAGCTATCTCTGGGATTAATTGATTGGATAATTCGCGCTCTGCTTTGTTAAAATGATCACATTTGTGGATAAAATTTGATAACTGTTCTTCACTGAATTGTTTTTTTTTTAGCACCGATTTGTAAATATAAAATAAAATCTATTATAAATTCAATATACTAAGTGATAATTTTGTTCGTTGCAACAGGTTGTTGGTTTTGTGTTCAACTTGCGGCTCCTTGTTACTCAGCAACCTTCTCTTCTTTTTTCGACAGCGAGTGCTTAATGTAACGAACACCTTGAATGTTCTGGGCATTGAAATTCGTAAAGTGACATGCAAAGAGCAACATATTGCGTGGTTGTACCTTCCAAGCGAATCGCATGAAAATTGCTGAATACAATGATAAAGCTGTAATAAGAAGCAGATTGTCAATTTAATAACGCGCACAAGGTCAACTGCAGCATATGGCTATTAATAAAACAAATAAAAACGCAAAAGCTACCCACCTAGCGTCATTGTTGGACTAATGAATTTTGGATCTTTCTTAAAGTCAGCAATAGCGGCTAGTGGTATACCCCAATTTGCGACTGGTCCCCAAAAATGTGTGCTGCGGGAGGAAATTAATTTGCCATTTCCATAGGCCTATTCGATTTATGTATTTGCATAATACAAACCTCATGAGATACTCGCGAAACTCTTTGCTTTTGAGATTGTTGAAAAACCTGTTGGCCAGGCTGCCTCCAGCTTTTGGAATTTGAGCCATGATTTGTTTTTTTTTTTTAGTTGTTGTTTTTCTTCAAACTAATTATATCACAGGCGAACCAGACGACAGCAGCTGTGGCTAAACACAATCGAAATGAAAATTCAAATCAACGCTTTTCTAGTGTACTATGGCGAGAAAACTATTTCCGCCGATAGTAGTAAATTCGGAAGACTCACTGACAAGAATGGCGGAAGTTTTATTTTCCTCCAAGTCCAAAAATCTCGACTAGAAGAAATCTGTAGACGCACTGATAAGGGATTTTTTTCGGTCGTCTACTTACTATATTTCTGACACGTTATGTAAATGTCAGAGCGAATCCGTTAAATGTCAAAAATTTATTTTGTTTTTTGTAGAACAAGTAGTTCAATGGGGCGACTGCTCCCTCTATTGTGAGATAGATACTTGTAAACATTGTTGAGCAGTAATTCTAGTGGCTCTCAAACTGGAAATTATCGTTTTGTTTGAAAATAAATCCGCATTAAGTGAAATTAATTGGACCCGGTTTTTCTCCCTACTTACACATTTTCATTGCATATTTGTAAGAGTTAGGTTGGCGGGAATATTTTCATGGAGTCGTGAGCATGACATCATCCTTCGTTTCGAATTGTATAGTTCAAAAGTTTAGTTCATAAAAAGGAAAATGCAATCCTTTATCACTTAAAGCCAAGTATCCTGCTCGCGCTAAATTTTATCTCCCATACAAAAATGTCTACAGAGATAAAATTTAGCCAGGCAGTTTAGCAAAGCTATATCCTATTCGCAAGGTAAATTCTTAACTTCAAATAGTTGGGCGCATATGCCGATGAAAAGTCTCCACTCATTTAGCTCGCCCGGTACATAAAACCAAAGATAAATTTTGACATAAAAAAACAGAGGAAAAAGTTTCTGTTGTGTTTACTATGAATTTTTTGAAGGAAACAACAGTGAAAATGTGCGTGACATGCAAAATGCAAAATCAAAAAAAAAACCTTTTCATGCGATGAAAAAGCGTGGCTTGTCCGTTGCTGCGGTAATGATATATCTTCTCGTATCCATTGTTTTGAAGATACCTACTCAACTATTGCGATCGAAAATTCTAATTTCAATTACCTACACGTACAAATTAAGTTTACTGCCATTTATCGTGAAAATATGGTTTTTGTCTCATCTAGCTATAAATCATGTGTCATAATTTAGCCATTTATCATTGGTGTTGAGCAACAAAGTGGAGACTAGGGACGCTAAAATTTAGCGCGAGCAGGATATTAGGGTTAGCTCAAACCTAGAAGCTAGAACGCTGTTTCGAAACGAAAAATGTCACTCACCATTTTTGCAGTACCTACGCTGTTTCTGCGAAAGTATAACGAAAAGCTGGTAGTTGTAGTAGATTGCTTGGTACAATTCTTCACTCTATTTTTTGTCTGTTGGCTACGTCTTAAGCTTTGTACACTGCTCGAGCTATACTAAATTTTAGCTAAATTTTAGATTTCTATTTACATCTGACATTTCTCTTTTTGTGCAGATAGTTTTGCAAAAGAGTGTCCTATTTAGTTATTGCTATTAATTAAATAAAGATTCTTGACAATCATAAGTATTTATTACTCCTAAATGTTAATAAAATATACGCCAAAGTGATGATGTAATTCTAAAAAAAAATAAATAAATGAGAAACAACATAAAAAAAACGAATTCGCAATATTTATACGACAATTGTGCAATTTATGGGACAATGAGAAACGATTTTTTAATAAATTTTTTTGGTTTCATCTATTATTAATTATTTAAACCAGCACAATTTCGAGAGGACATCTATTGTAAACAATGCCGCAGGAATTTGAATTGCTACCGTTTCACTTGGCAATTCAACTCACGGCCAATAGGTGGCTCTAGCATTCTATGGAGAAATCCAAGTTGGTTGACATTTTGTTTCACTTATTTTTCGCATGGAACCACGAGCGCTAATTATGTTGGCGTCATGTCCTGGGCAGAAATTTTATGGAACTGACATTCACCAGCAGGAGGGTTTGTATAGTACCTATGACCCGAAGCTTTTCGTCCATTTTATTTTATGAGCAGTGTATTTCATTCATTCTATTACATCTTTTTCTAGTAGCAGAGCTCAGAGCAGTTTGCAGTTCACCTGTGCAACCCCATGTCAACAAAAACCATGAATGAAAACTTTTCACCAAAAACTACCCCTTGTTTCACTGGTATTCTTAACCCCCATACAAACACATAGACAAATTGAAAAGCTCATATTTTCTCAACGGTTGGCTCCTTCCTAGCTCCTTGGCAAAGTCGAAAGTCGAATGCAAAGAATTCATGCGCCAGTCAGTTTTCTTCTGGAGCTCGAAATAAATGGTCAGCATAACTGACTACTCGGGTTTTGTTTACCAACCAATAATTAAATGAAACATAAAATAACTTACCTCAGTGAAAAGTTTACTCTGTTCAAAGCCGTTTCTTGTTCAAGCGATAATTTATTGATGATTTGCAATTAGAATAAAGCCCTTTTTGCCCCCAGAGTGTGTGTCCCGTACTAAATAGAAATGGAGAAACCTCCACCCATTATTAAAAAGTGAAAAGTGTACCCACTGTATATATTATGTATGTGCGACGTTCAGTTGTACATTAACGCAGTTACATAAAAATGCTGGATGTTATATAGAAAAAGAAAATGTAAGAGAAAGAAAAATACGCTGTCCCTGTTCCAAGGTTCATTATATTGTCCATCATCATGCAGACCACCCCAAATTTCATCCACCCACCAGATATGAGTGAAATTTATTTCATTTAGAATTTTGCATTTCACCCAGGTAAGCGAGGGCTAGGAAAAGTTAAAGGGGGATGAAAGTGTAGGAAACACAACACCACACAGCACACCATTAACCAACGGAGCACGCCATTGTGTGTTTGGTATGTGTTGTGTTTTCCTTTTGGAGCGTGGGGCCAGGCAACCTTGTTTTAGGTCAGCCCAAGCACAGCGTCGCTACCTTCATGATGAGTGAAACCTCAATCCATTTGCAGAATGGCCTAAGCAAATTCATTAGACTCAATTCCGACACTTGGAAATAACACCACCCTTTTCAATATCCCTACCACCATGCGTACAATAAACGTAAGAGAATCCACCAAAGTATCTGGTTTCCTGTTCCTGTGGCATTTATCATTCAATCCTGTTTAAATTTCAAGTGTGCTCTTGAATTTCGATTTTAGCTGCACTTGCGGGAATCAAGTTCGGTTGTACGTACCGTCGCGTCGGGGTGGAAAATGAATTTTTTAAATCAAGCTAATCGTCATCGTTCCTCCTTGAAATAAAAACGTTACACTCTTAACAAATATGCGAAGTTCACCTTTTTAATTATGGATAGACAAAAAAGCTTATTCGCGATGTAATGAAATTTTGATGTTCCTCACATGGATCATTTTAGTAATGTTTCCTTCCCAGTTCCCACCTGTTGTTTGCTGTTTTGAAATGTATTTTTGTTATTTTGTTTGTTTTTCGAACACTATGAATGAATACTTGGGGGTCGTTTATTACCGTAAACAAGTCAAGTTGCCAAGAGCGTAGGTACTATGTGTGGAGTTGGACAAACTATCGAAATAGAATCGTGATTGTAAATTGTATAAAGGTAGAGTGAGGGGTGTAGAATAACATGTGTAAAAGCTTGTAAACATTTATAGGTGACACGTTAAGTCTGCAATAAAATTCAGCTTTTAGTCGCAGTTAATCTTTCGTTTCTTGTTCTTTGTTAAGTTTTATATAAAAATATATACGGAATGGGGGGAAGCCTTCCTCCCCCACTTACAGGAAGCACGATTTTTATGTTCTTTAGTCAGTCCTGGATTGTTTTATTTAATGTGTATCGTATTGGCATACGAGTTCACAAAAGAGAATAACATATATGTAATTGTACACGAATACAGAGAAAGAGTATCGTCGTGCTACTGCGCGTACGACTGTGCCTCTCTTTTGTCATTCACTTCACTTCCGAACAGCGAACAATAAAGATGGGTTTTTTCTGAGCACAGCTCTTTTTCCCAACAAATTGGTTTTGGTGTTTTTGTTTTACAGTCCATTATTATACATTTTGGTCCATGTCGAGCCGGATCGTGAGCAAGCAACCTATGGATAGCAAAAGTGCCAGCGCAATAAAAACTAATAATAAAAACTAATCAGTGTCGGGATAGCAGGAAGTGCCAGCGTGATAAAGTCAAATCAGTGTCGAGATAGCAAAAAGTGCCAGCAATAAAACCATATAAAAAAAAGCCTAATTAAAGCAAATGTGCCGGGATAGTGAAAAGTGCCAGCGTGACAAAAAGAAAAAGAAAGGGAAACATAATAAAACAATGCCAGCGCAAGAATTTTCAATGCAATTCCGTGAAATGCAAAAAAGTGTAAAGACGCAATAAAATTGCATGAAGCAGCCAGCTAAAAATAGCCTAAATAACGGCACACAAGCAGATGTCGATTATCGCCAACGCCACACAAACAGCGAAGCAAGCGCATAAACACCACCACACACACATGCGTACAGCGCACAGCGAGGGAGCAAGCGATTAACAAGAAAGGGTATACTGCCAGCGAACAACAAAACACATAGTGGTCAGGTAAGCCAACCGGCTGGGTTTTTTTGTTTTTCCTTTTTGTCTCTTCCCTTTTAGCACAGCAATATATAGGTGGAATATGAAGCAGAGCCAGAGCGCTCATTGTAAGTTTAAACGTCCATGCGAACGCATCAGGAATTAAAACAAAATAAAGTTGTGTGTAGAGAAAAATGAACAAAAATAAGAAGTAAGTTACAAGATTCAAAAATTTTGTGTGCAAAGCGAAAAAAGTGGCAAGGCGAGCGGTGGCAAACGAGTGTTGTTTTTTTTTTTGTGTTGTCGATTTCGTTTTTCTCCTTTGAGGTCTTTTCCGTCGTGAGTTTAGATTTTTTATTCTGCGTTGTTAGTTGAGGATACGGATCAGGGGTTAATGTGACAGTGTTTTTTAAGCGTTTCAATTTATAAATGCCGGAGTAGCGATAGGAACAGCGACAAGAAGAGCGATAGGAACAGCGATAATAAGAGCGATAGGAACAGCGATAATAAGAGCGATAGGAACAGCAATAAAAATAGCAACAAGAATAACGATAGGAATAGCGATAAGAACAGCGGGAAATAGCGATAAGAATAGCGATAGGAATAGTGTGATGGAATAGCAATATGGAATAGCAATATGGACAGCAGTACGAACAGCGAGCAAGCGTATTTTCTGTGACCTGTGCATCAGCCAGACACAATGGCCAGCTTTTATTTTTCTGACATGCGCATGTCAAGGTTAGGTAGCGTACAGCTCTGCCAGCATGCCGAATTATCAGAAAAATGAAATTCGAGGGCAAGTCAAAATCATAAAACACGAAAGCATGCCTGCAGGCGGATAGCACAGCCAGCGATTGAATTGAAAACAAAATTCAGGAAAGCTTATGCTCGTTTTGCCACAGACAGCCGATAGAAAAGATAGCGAAACCAGCCAGCTAAGCGGAAAGCGTAGGAAAGGGTTATTTAGTTTTCACTCGTTTTTGCCACGGATAGCGAAGTAGGAATAGCGCAGCCAGTCTCTTGCCAGCCTATGCTAGCGCAGCCAGTCTCTTGCCAGCCTATGCTAGCGCAGCCAATCTCTATTTACAATATATTTATATTTTTCGTTACAGAAACCCAGCCAGCGAGCAAGCGTTCACCGCGGCAATCAATGCCATACAGCGTTCAGCCAGCTACATGGAAAGCGTAGGGTTTTCCCTGGAGGACAGTGAAGAGCTAGCAGTCCGTCTTGAGAGGCTGGAGGAAGCCTGGGCTAACCTTGGCAGGACCCATGCCAAACTCTTAGAAAGTGCAGCAAGCGAGCAAACAGCAGGAATCGAGGCCAGACTAGTCCAGTCGGAGTCGCTATACTGTGACACCAAGGCAGCATTACGGCGTCGCCTCGGGACGCTGAAGAGCCAGCGAGAAGCGGAACAGCGAGCCAGCGAAGCCAGCGCAAGGACAGCGAATCCGCCGACACCAATTTCGGTCCAACTGGAGCTACCAGTACAGATGCAGGATATCAAGAATTCGTGGGGGGAATTTGACGGTTCCTTCACGAAATGGCAAGGGTTCCGGGACCGGTTTGTCGCCGCCATCCACGGAAACGAAAAGATGACGCCAGCGTACAAGTTCTCCTTTCTGCGGAACTCATTGGTAGGAAAGGCAGCCAGCACAATGGGAGAGTGGCAGCTGACGGACGAGAATTACCTCGAAGCCTGGAGCCGGCTAAATCAGCTCTATGACAAGAAATATTCGATCTGTCGCGAGCTACTGCGACATTTCACTAATCTGCCAGCTTTGCCAGCGAACCCGAAAGCGGATGAGCTCCAGAGGATGTCCAACGTCACCCATGAGACGTTGCGCCAGCTACGTGCACAAGGCATTCCAGTGGAACATTGGGACATGTTTGTCGTGCACATGTTGCATGAGCGACTTGACAGCGAAACAGCGAAGCAGTGGGAGCTCCAGCGTAGCTCTGAGACTCCGGCAACCAAGGAGATCTTGGAGTTCTTGGATAAGCAAGCGGCTGCGATCATCCATCAACCCCACAGCCAGCGTTCCAGACCAGCGGAATTAGCCAGCAGCTCTCGACCAGCGCGGACAGAAGTTCGCTTCATCAGGCCCCAGAGTGAACGAGCCGGGCACCGCCAAGGTATGGCAATGCAGCGAACCCAAGAGCCAGCGAGATTAACCAACTACATAATGAAGCCAGCACCTAGAGCCAGCACCGGAGCCGTACCTCGTCGCCATCGTTGCGAGGTGTGCAATGAGGAACACCAGCTATACAACTGCCAGCAGTTCCTTGAGTTTAACTTGAGGACACGAAGAGAATTCATCCGAACCAGGGGTCTCTGTGAGAACTGCCTGAAGATTGGGCACGGAGTCCAGCAATGCTACCAGAGCGGTTGTCCACGCTGCCCTGGGGAGCAGAAGCACAACAGCGTTTTGTGCCCAGCCAGAGATCACCATCAGCCAGCAGCGGTATTAAAGGTCGAAACCGACAGCGTAAAGAGGAAGTCACATCGTGATGGACTAGCAGAACTAGCATGCAAGCGAAGAAAGATAGCCAACAAGCCAGCCAGCCAGCCAGCAAGAAAACAAGCCAGCAAGGAAGCCAGCCGGCCAACCAACAGCGAACCAGCTACAGCATTAATCAAAAATGAATTCTTTAAAAATAAAATAAACACAAATTTGTTTGCCACTTATCTAAATTCTTTCCGTCAACCCATAGCACAGCCCACAACGCCATTGATGCCAACTGTAACCGTGAGAATACGATCAGGTGATATTCTTTCCAAACCAGTGCGAGCCCTGTTGGACTCGGGAGCGCAACCGAATCTAATGTTGCACAGCGTTATGCAAGCCTGCAATATTGAACCAGCTTCGACAGCAAAAAAGGTGATAGGGATTGATGGGAATCCTATTGCATTACGAAAGCGAGCGACGGTGTGTGTAACACCTTGGTTTGAAACTGACACATACATCAGTGATGAATTTTGGATACTACCAAAAGAAGCCAGCTGGACAGTCTACACTCCGCAAGCAAACATACAACCGATAGCGGGAACATCCAAGGTTCCACTAGCAGACCCAGATTACTGGCTGAGAGCTCCATTCGACATACTCTTAGGCGTCAGTTTCTTCGCAAAAATATTAGCCAGCTCAATCCCAAGAAGCATAGGAGATGTGGTGTTGATAAATACCGCCTTTGGTACAGTGATTTTCGGTTCTCATCCGATGAACCTGGACAACGAAACCGGAAATGTTATGTCAGTCGCAAGGTGTAGTGACATGGACAGCCTGGACAGCATGGTGAGAAGACTCTGGGAAATGGATCAGATCGGTGTTCACCCAACCAGAACAAGAGAAGAGCAAGAAGTCGAAGACAACTTCATTCGTACAGCTAAGCGGGATAAAGAAGGTCGTTTTGTGGTCACCATTCCACTAAAACCAAATGCCAGCGAAATTGGAAGTTCGAGAGAGATAGCGTTAAGAAGATTCATGTATCTTGAGCGAAAGCTGGAAAGGGATCCTGTATTAAAGGAAAAATACGTGGACTTCATGCGAGAGTATGAGTCTTATGTCGTTTTCCATTGGGCAAAAAGAAGCGTCCGGGAGAGTCCGGAATTGAAAAAATCACTTCTGAAACCGTTCCATTGGCACAAAAAATACTCTTCTGGTGATTCTGAGGAGAGAAATTCGCTTCTCGATTTGAAGTCAGAATCCACTCAAGAAGCACTCACACAAGTGAAATTTATGTATTTTACACAAGGCAGCTGACAGCAGCCGTAGATTATTTTTTGGCATTTCACCAATACATTTCTGCATTCAACCAGAAGCATATTTTTTGTTCCATTGGAGTTCAGAATGAGTGAATCCCCGAGTGAAACCAATGGAAAACGACATTATGGACATATGACGAAAGTGAATCGACAGCCGAGAGCAAGCGAGCAAGCGTATTATGTTCCACATCACTGTGTTACTAAGAAATTCCGAGTGGTTTTTGACTTCAGTTGTCAAACAGACAATGGAATCTCACTCAACGAAGTGCAACAGCTAGGGGAAAAATTACAGCGAGATCTGCCAGAGACAGTGATGCGTTTTAGACGACATCGGATAGCGTTCAGCGCCGACATAAAGATGATGTTCAGGCAAGTGCGAGTGGCAACCCATCAGTGGGATCTGCAAAGAATATTTTGGCGTGAGTCACCAAAGGAAAAGCTACAAGAATACTGGTTGACAGTAGTCACCTATGGTATGACATCATCAGCACACAATGCTGTACGAGCCGTCATACAGTGTGCAAGGGACGCAAGCGAAACTTATCCGGATGCAGCGAAGATAATAGAGAATGACCTATACATGGACGATTGTGTATCAGGCAGCGACAGTGAACAGCAAGCGTTTACGACAGCCAGCGAAGTCGACAGCGTGCTAAGAACAGCGGGTTTTGAATTAAGAAAATGGAAATCGAACAGCGTATGGCTAGCGAATAAGTTTAGTACAGACAACGAGAGAACAATGGTTTTCGAAGAGGAAGAGCGAGCAACTGTCTTGGGTCTACAGTGGTTGATTGATTCTGATCAATTCACATTTGTAGTCAAGACACCAGAAATAGCGGGAGAGATTAGCAAGCGAAAAATACTGAGTTGTGTAGCGCAATTATACGACCCAAACGGATATGTAGCGCCAGTAACCGTGCTGGGGAAGATCCTAATTCAGGATATATGGAGGCTAAGTCTTGACTGGGACCAGGAGGTACCAGACGAAATAAAACACAGATGGACAGCCTTTTGGAGAGGGATTCGACATCTAGAACGATTTCGAATAGACAGATGGCTAGGCACCAGCCGGAAAGGGAAAATCCAAATCCATGGGTTTTCAGATGCATCCACGACAGCGTACGGTGCAGCGATATATGTAAGGGTAGAGCAAGCGAACGGACAGACTACGAGCCAGCTAGTGGCTGCAAAGACACGAGTTGCACCACTCAAAACCGTGACAATACCACGTCTGGAACTAGAAGCAGCCGAGTTACTAAGCAGACTACTGGTGGAGTTACGGACAGCTATGAAATGGACAGCTGCAGATTATGTATTGTGGACTGACTCTATGGTCACAATGCATTGGATTCAAAAGCTTCCACGCACTTTAAAAACGTATGTAGCGAATCGGGTATCAGCAATACAAACAAATACTGATGTGACCAAATGGCGGCATGTCGGCACAAAGGACAATCCAGCGGACTTCTTGAGTCGTGGAGTACTGCCAGCAGAATTGTGTGACAACGAGTTGTGGTTACACGGACCAGCGTGGTTGACTAAGGAGGAAAGCGAATGGCCAGCCTGCCCAGTAGTGCAGAAAGAGCCAGCAGCAACGTCTGACGAGATGCATGTATGTATAGTGACGAAGTTTATGGAGAGCATTGGCATCTGGATGCCAGAACAGCAAGCGACAATCGCAATAGCAGATTATGTGAGCAAGCTGGAAAAGGCGATAAGCATTCTCGGATACGTGTTCCGATTTGTGAATACTCTAAAAGCAAAGGTGAAAGCGAAAGGACAGGGGCAAGCAAAGAGACAGCGAAGAGGCGAGTATGCCTCGGTGGCACTACATATGCAGGAAAGGGTATCTGCCATGCAGTATTCAATCCGGAAAGCGCAAGAGGAAAGCTATGGGAAGGAAATTTCTTCTCTTCGAGAGAACGGACAGCTACCAGAGGACAGCAAAATCGAGTCTCTTAGACCCGTGTTCGACAGCGGAGGTATCCTACGAGTTGGTGGGAGACTACATAGAGCAAGCGGAGAGTACGAGATGCGTCATCCCGCGATAATTCCCAATGAATCGCGATTGGCATGGTTACTCATTGAGCAAGCGCATCGAACTAAAAAACACGGTGGACTGCAGTTGATGCAATCCATCCGCCAGCTATATTGGATCCCGAAGTTACGAAGCAAGCTAAGAAACTATTTGCATAAATGTGTAATTTGTGCACGATACAATTACCGACTCGAACAGCAGCTAATGTCTGATCTGCCAGCGGACAGAGTGCAAGCGGGAAAAGCGTTTCTAAACACTGGAGTCGATTATGCGGGACCATTTACACTCAAGGTATTGGACAGAGAAGGTCGGCAGATTGCCAGAAGAAAATCTTGGGTAGCAATATTTGTTTGCCTCAAAACGAGAGCGGTGCACATCGATGTGGTCTGAGATCTGACGTCGATCTCCTTCATAGCCTGTTATGAACGATGCGAGCGAATGTACAGCGACAACGGCACATCTTTTGTAGTTGCAGCCAAGGAAATCAAGCGAGCGTTCACTGAATGGAAAGCGAATGACGTATTTAATCGTCTGATACTAAAGGGGACTGAATGGAAGTTCATGGTGCCAGCGGCCCCCCACCAAGGTGGCATATACGAAGCAGCGGTCAAATCGATGAAACACCATTTGAAGCGAATAGTTGGACAGCGGGTGTTAGAGTGCGAGCAATTTTCAACATTGCTCATCAGTATAGAGGGAATATTAAATTCACGCCCACTACATCCATTAACTGATGATCCAGCGGACATGCAAGCGTTAACGCCAGCACATTTCTTGGTAGGCGAGCCAATAGTGTTGCCACCACCGATAGCGACAGCGGAGCTAGCGAATACGAAAGCGGTTAAAATGTTTAAAGAACGGCAAGTCATGTTACAACATTTTTGGACAAGATGGCGTGAAGAATATCTTGTGACATTGCAAGAGCGAAAGAAGTGGAGAAGGGAAAAGGAAAGCTTGAAAGTGGGACAGCTAGTGTTGATTAAAAGCGAAAATTTTCCGCCAGCTCAATGGTCTATGGGAAGAGTGTGCCAGCTAGTCACAAGCAAGGATGGTCTAGTCCGATCCGTCAGGGTACAGACAGAGACAGGACAGCTAGCGAGACCAGTACAGAAGATCTGTATACTGCCAGTAGAACCAATCGAACAGCGCAGCCACAGCCGATAGTGATTATACAGCGCAGCCAGCAGCGATTATGCAGCGCAGCCAGCAGCGGTTATACAGCGAAGCCAACAGCAAGCGACCAGAAGTAACCACCCAGTGCAGCCAGCCGCCAGAAGCGAAAGACGACAGCAACCGTACCAGCGAACCAAGTATCTAGAAGGAAGCCTAAAGGAAAACATTCCGTTTTCGGTGGCACTGTATCGTATTGGCATACGAGTTCACAAAAGAGAATAACATATATGTAATTGTACACGAATACAGAGAAAGAGTATCGTCGTGCTACTGCGCGTACGACTGTGCCTCTCTTTTGTCATTCACTTCACTTCCGAACAGCGAACAATAAAGATGGGTTTTTTCTGAGCACAGCTCTTTTTCCCAACAAATTGGTTTTGGTGTTTTTGTTTTACAGTCCATTATTATACATAATGATTGTAACACAACCGAAAGGCTTCTTCCCAAATGATTTTAACTACACGATTTTATATCCTTTTTTATTATTGAACTTGTCGCTATAGGTATATGGTAGGCATAGTCTATACGGGAACTCGCTAAAATGTGAAGCAAACACAATCGCAAACACAAAAAGACTAAAGGAGTCTTAATGTTTCTTATTCCTTTAATACAGTTGTTCTTAACCGGTGGTCCGCGGAAGTAACTTGAAAGATACATTCGAGAACGGAATTAATGTTGAAAATGTTTGGATCCAAAAGGCAATTTTTTCCCAAAGATTCGATAAATTGCCATATAAAGGGTTTTTTTTTATTTATTTTTTTATTTATATATCTTTTCCAATAAGAGGTGTTATTTTGATATTCAAAGAAAAATGTAATTTTTTGAGAAAAATGATCGGATATTTATTTCATAATATAGAGGAAGGTATGCCGTTAATAATGAAAAACAACATCAGCCAAATGGCCACCACGACCACGCTTACAGGACCATATCCTTTTCATGAAATTTTCCATAACAAAATCGCAAAGTGGCTGCCCTATATCCTCGATAGAGTCACGAATTCCATCTTTGAGGTCTTGAATCGACGCTGGGCTGTTGGCGTAGACCTTATCTTTTACGTGGCCCCAAAGGAAGAAGTCGCAAGGTGTTAAATAAGATCTCGGTGGCCAATTGTGATCACCTCTTCGGGAGATAACACGGTCCGGAAACTTTTCCCGTAAAAGATCAATGGTTTCGTTGCTTGTGTGGCACGTAGCGCCGTCTTGTTGAAAGTAAACGTTGTCCAGATCAATAACATTCAACCCCGGCCATAAAATATCATTAATCATCTCTCGATTCCAAAGAACGACGTGGAATGGACAAACCTGGGTTTTCTTCAACACTTTGGGCTACAGCAGCAATATTCTCAGTTGTTCTTGAGCGACGTGCACCGGTTTTATTCCTCACATCACTAACAGCTCGAATTTGTCCACCAATTTCTGTATTGCGGTCCGACAAGGTGCTTCACGACGACCCAAAAATGCTTTAGTTTTGCGAACTGTGACTGCAAAATTTTCACCATTTTTGTAGTAAATTTTTATAATTTCAATGCGTTGTTGAAGCGTGTATCGTTCCATTTTTAGTAATGGAGTAGTTTCTACTTGTCAAAAAATAACAGCTTCAAAAGTGACAGCTATCGAAATATTGAGCTTTTCGAAATAACACCTCTTATTGGAAAACCCTTTATGTACGTTACCTAAAGTTGTTTTCATCGACATATCTATTGTCGACATGCGTTTGACGCTAAGTAGCGATGAACCAATGATTCAGAAGTTAGTAAAAAATCTCATGTAATATCTTGAACTTAACCTTTAAAATTGAAACTGCTTCGGGGGTATCTGCGACAAAGAAATGTTGTCATGTGAACAGTCATTTACTGTGTATTACCTCTTAACAGTTGGTGGTCTATGGCAAGACAGAAATATTGTCATATGGTCCCTCATCACTAAAAGGTTAAGAACCACTGCTTAAATAGAATTGTTAATATTAAAATGTACGCTGGTAAGAGTTGTTGTTTAACTTTTTGCTCATAGTGTCTGAACTTATTTACGTCTACGCTGTTCGAGTGAAGTGAAATTTTTCATACAAATTTTTCACTGCGAAATGTCAAAATGAACTTTCCACGTGAAGATTTCAGTAGGCAGTACGCTGTTGAAGTGAAAAATAGTTGTTCAACAAGTGATTTGTAAGGGGGGCGTTACTTAAGCAATTTCACTTGGCTTTTATTGTCCGTCGCATTAAATTTTTGACAATTCGGCGTGAAAATTTCACTTTCAATTTCACAACACAGCACTTTTTGGAAAGGAGTAAAAATTTCACTTCACTCAAACAGCGTACCAGCCTTAAGCAGGTATCTTTAGTTGGTATGTGCTTGACCTACTGCTGAGATTATCAGCACGCGACAAACATGACAGATTATTGCGTGCATTTTGTTATTTAAATGGCCGCATGATTCACAGGTAGTTTTATCATGTGCTGATTTGAGCCTTCAGATACAGCCTGTCTTAAGACAGAACAAACGAACAAGCTGGTGTATGCTTAAAAGAGTAAGGGCACGAGGGTTTCGGCACAATAGATCTTTTAGGTCGACGTGCCTCTTTATCACCTTGGCGAGTCAGAAGTTTTAAAAAATGACACGAGGGAAATTTAATCAACTTGTCAAATCGTCCTTGTTTGTCGAATTTTGTGTTCAGAAAGTTCACAAGTGGTTGGTCGAGATTGAGATACAATAATGCATCCACAACGTGTCATTGTTTGGTGTTCATTTCGAACTGATTTCATTGTTGGAACATTCCTCTTTGAAAATGGTCCTTGCTATTGCGGGTGCGGTACCTTATGCCTTAATTGCAAGACATGAATTTGAACTTGGTATATGCTGTACATCGATTACTGCATTTATCATATCATGATGGTGTGGTGATCAGAGTTGGCCGACCAAACCATGCGATCTAAGGCCGTTTGCATTTTTTTTTATGTTCAAGGTTTGTGCCTAATTAAGTGCTGTCTGGATTAACAAAATTCGCCTTCCCACTAAATAGTGCGTATATGCCCAAAGAGCCCTGGAGGCCATTTACTCAATAAAAAATGTTCTAATTCTATTTAAAAAAAAACCTGTGTTTCTCTGCTTAAAATTACTTCTTGCATGAATTTAGTTAGGTACACATTCTACATTCCACACTTTTCTTCAACAGCTAAATGGAAATTAATAGTGTTTCAATCATCGAACACAATAGGTATATATTATGACAACTCAGGCGATTTGCATTTCCTAACAGTGTAGATTCATTAGCTGTCTTTTTATTATTATTTTGTGTCACCCCTTCTGGTGGCAGGAAGCCATAGAAATTTAATTTCGTCTGCAAGTTCAACTATATATTATTGACGTTGGAAAGGAAGTGTCGACGACGATATAGGGCAAATTGCTTTGTTTGCATGTTTTATTCAATGGATAATCAGACAAGTGTGGCAAGTTGGACTAATAAATTCTATAAAGAACCCCGTATATATTTGCATTTGTTCACTCACCTTTACTTCTTCAAAAGAAGTAAGAACGAGTAGTGAGCTCGCAAGAGTTATCCTATTACATACTTAAGTTTGTATTCAAACGCGTTCTACACGAATTAAAAAAAAAATATAATAAAAATGTAAAAATCCTGTGCTTTTCCTCAGTGGCTCAGTGCTGACCGAGGGGTTCAGGTTCGATCCCCGATAATCACGAATTACATCTTAAGGTTTTTTCCACTACCTTAGACATAAAAAAGTGCACGACTGGGACGCGCGTAACTTACTCTAAAAGCTGTAGTGCAGGTAACATTGATTAAAAAGCTAAATTAAGCGTTTGGATCTCACCCCCTGGTGTGAATCGTCGCAGCAGTCGGAAATGGAGTATACTCCTCCCGTCCGGTCGGCGGTCAGTTGATACTGAAAGTAGACATGGGTTATGCTATGTAAAATGGTGTATGAAAGAAACCAGATCTCTGAAAACATTAAAAAGAATAAAGAAGTCTCCGATTTTATACGATTCGCAGGTTTTTTGCTTCGCAGGTATTTTTCGGAACATCTATTCGGAATATTTCTCCGACATTTTGTAACGCACATCGGCAAATTACGTTGAAGTGCGATGAATTGCATTTTTTTCTTCAATTTTTGACAGCTAGGTTCCGATATCCTCCGACAGAAATTGGTTGCGGAATTTGTTTACGATTTGGATTTGAGTCTCCGACAGAGTATGCGTTGCGGAGAATTTTCCGTTCCGACGGATACCTCGCTAGGGCCGGTTACCTACATGAAAGGTAAATTAAAAAACGCAGCATTTCATAAATTTCAAAACGTTCATATATCAGTTTCGATTCGACACAAACCATTTCAAAAACGCAACATTTTATAATATACCAGCGGACTCGGCGAACTTCGTCTCTCCCCAATTTAACACCTTCAGATAAACTCCAGAGTAAAACAAAGATAGTTAAAATTTCAATGTAATTGATTTTAATTGAATCGAAGTCAGTAGAGAGCGATATGATAAACAATGTTTTTCGATTTGTTTTCCGGGGAAATTCGAGATTAATCCCACAGACTTACAACGATTTATTCAATGTCATCACAAAAGCCTATCGAACGGGAAACTGAATCCTCTTAAACTAAAATGGAAGATCAGTTGCAATAATCGGAATTCTTGGTATAAGAACTTCCTCTCCTTTGAATTTGCCCTTGATGATCGTCGCTTGAATCAAATTGTTCATCAGGGGTCAAATCGAGTCGTCCGTGATCGAGCATTACTTTCACGGAATTAAGTTGATTTACATGTTAAACAAAAACAAAATCCATCACGTAATGCACGTTTACGGATGACGCGATTCGACCCCAGTTTTTCGACGGACAACCGCGTACCGTTGCACAATTTCCTGTGATTTAGATTCCAAAACATAATTTATAAATTTTGTCCACCCTTCATTGTTCGGTCAACTGCCTCCAAAGTCGCATCAATTTCGCTTTCGCTGAGTTGGTTTGTCAACCGTGAGAAGATTCATCGGCAGCTTCAACGCGAAATGTGCAGTTCGACCGCCTTCCAACAGTGGGCAGCAATCCCAGAGCATGCAACAGGCACCGCAATTTGATATCTTGACCGAACTGTTGCCAGAATCAAGGAAATAACGAAATTCGAAGTTGCCATGCAAACTCTGTGGAAAATGTCGTATTTGTCCTACAATGCGGTCGGGCTCCCCGGATAACACGTGGTTATGATGATCGCAATCAATGAAACAGTTGCTGGCGCAGAAACAGTTGCATAGGCGAGCGTTGAGTCCCAATGCATATCATTCTCGAGCAAATTCAAACATTGGCAAGCCTCCCGAAAAGTGGCGCACAGCACACCACATACAGTACGCAGGGAATCGTAGAATGTAGGGCCTCTAATGTTCACCAAAAACTATAAATTATCAAACCATGCGATAAAATGCAAAACTTCGTCAAAAAAAAATTTAAATTTTTCGTGTTTTCCTTAATCTATGTAGGGGTTTTGTTAGCTCTCAAGTGTTTCCAAACTTCAACCAATAGTCGCGATGCCAAGCTATCATGCTGGTAAATGATGTCATCGGTTTGTACACTCTTTTCTTAAATATTTGTAACCATTATCTTCTTGAGTGTAAGTTAGTTGACCCGATTCATAAGACTGGTTATAGAATTTACGTGCAGTAGTATTTGAAGGCATCGTAAAAAACAACATTGAGTTTTCAACGAAAAAGAAGGTACATTTTTGAAAAGTTGCGAAACATCAGAAATGAAGAAAATTTAGGTTTCTAAGAGCAGGGTACTAAAAACAGAAATGATAGGCTAAACTAAATAACTACAATTTCATTGCAAGCATTTTTTTCATTCAAATTAAATACAAATTAGAACTTCTTAAAAAGTTGCACATCGGCCCCTTAGAGGTATGAATTGATATTCGCATTTGTGCCATATCCCTCTGGTGCCGAAATACCCCAGTTTACCCTATATTCAAGGAAGTGGAATTTAATATCATGTAATGTGTTTGACGGTATGTGAAAAATTATGGGTGTAACTTGAGTTAGTGAAAGATCGTCAAATCGTTGTTGGGCGTTTGCTTAGGACCAAACAATTTGTCGGCGCAGTGGCTTAGTGGTAGTGTGGTGGGCTACTAAGCGAGGGGTCCCAGGTTCGAATCCCGATAGAGCCAAATTGCATCTTAGCCGTTTGGATTTGACGTAAAATTGTAGATCCCTTCCATTCGTCCCAAAAATTGAAAACCCACACAAAACGAATGGTTCTGAGAAGCTAGGCCTTGGGTCCCACAGACCTGTCGCGCCAAAATATTTATTTATTTATTTTAAACAATTTGCAAATGGCTGTCCAAAATCGGCAATTCGCCATGAAGGCTGAAAATCTGCAAAATGACAATAAATCTGTATATATGTCATCGCTGAGCACAGCTTCTTTTAAATCTATTTTCTTAAATAAGATGAAAAACTTGGAAGCAATTTATTCAAGCTCATTTCTCCTGAAGAAGCTAGAGGCTTTTGGAAATCATTTTGAAACTCTTCTCTGGTTTTCATCATTCCTTTCTGGTCGCTTTCAGCGAATAGAAATTGGAACATTGCTTTCGAAAATTATTGACTGCTGTTCTGCTGGGCCCATGTCCCACAGGGGTTGTCACTTAGTTCTACTGTGTTTTATTATTTTACTTATTTATTTATTCATCAATTAGAGCTACAGACTCATTTAGACAACTTAAAAAAAAAACTATTATAATTTTGAACTTAAAACTATTATTGTGATATAAAATATTTAATTACTGTGGTAGAGAACAGACATTAATTTAAAAGAATTTTTAGAATAGTTACCAAAAACATCAATGCGATCAATAACTAAATTAAATTCGTTAGTGCAACGCTTAATTGGTTCATTACTGCCATAATTTGTTCTGTGAAATCGACCACGAAGATGAAATCTCATTCGCAAATTCCTTTCAGGAAAATAAAAGTTTATCCGCTCAAGTAAACAGGGGCATTTAATGTGGTAACTAATTACATCTCTTATAAACATGATACTGAAATACTTCCGTCTTTTTTCAAGAGTTACTATATCAATTTTTATTAAAGATGGCGTTTAAACAGCCAAAAATGAAGATAATCTGTAACTATAGTCTTCTGTTATGAACGACTGTATTTTTGATTGGTACAATGTAAATGGTTTAAAATCAAATACAAAAAATAAATTATTTAAGCTTTGGGATACTATAATTCCCATTTAAAGTCACAAAAGTATATACTTCCGCGAATATAGTACCTTATTATAAGAGACTTCAGAGATCCATTTTTTTAGCTTCACCCTGCTTGAATATGCCGATGTGATTTGGGCTCCTTCTTTTTCAGCTTGCTTTGTTTTCATACGCATACAAGGTGTTCCTACGTTAAGAACACGCAATTCATACTACTTCTCTTTCAGAAATATAATACAACAAACTTTGGTCATATCGCGCGAAATGAATTTCCGACCAAATGCAACCACTTCCAATTGCTACATAGCACCTCTGTTCTTTATTTATTTACCTTTCATCGCCTGAATTCCAATGAAATTGAAGTTCCACCTTAGGGAGCACTTTAAAGCAACTGTAACCACTCTAGCAATAATTGTACACTAATTTAACGCTTTCTAAAACCGTAATGATGTACGAGTATAGTGGGTGTCAAGGATGTGTTTACTATTCATAACCTTTGTCTCGTAGTAGTGCAAGCATGCTTGTTAGTTGGACCAGAGTGTTACTCGTTTTCGCTGAAGGAGCTCAAATTGAATTCCAAGGCGACAGCATACTATGCAAATAAAAGTCAGGCTTCTTTTTTTTCCTGGGGTACTTCTCATCTCACACACACAGTCAACCAAAAACAATTGTTTTGCAAAGAGAATTTATTTTTTCTTGTTTTCTTTCATAAGTGTGAGTAACAGTTTCGTTTGGTTAATTGGAGTAGTTTCTGAACTGATTTTTCTTCATTCTTTTTCGGGTCATGAGATTGCCAAGTATCTGTAGGTACATGCAGCCAAAAGCGCCCTTATTTATTTGAAGATTAACTATGTGCGCTTCCCGTAAATGGCCAACAGTGAAATTGTGGTCCTTTCCACTTTGTTATCGCATCGAATTGGCTGTACTTGGGTGCTATCTGTTTTAATAGTATAATAAAATAAATCAAATTACGAGCCGCTGTTAGTCGTATAATTTATAGATGATTGGGTAGTTAATTTTACGGATACAGAATGTCGTGTTGTAACGCTGATAAATTCCAAAACGTGTCAATGAAAGGATTTACTTCTCTAGTAGCTATATGATACATTCGCAGTACTAGCTTACTGAAGTCCATTGTACTGTTTATGAAATCTTTTAACAGGTTATAGGAGCATTTAAAGAAAAAATTAAAGTTTCGATAAGAGCGATACGAAATGAGTTAAGAAGATATGAACTCCTCTTTAATGCATCTTTAAGGATTTGCAGACCTTAAAAACGGTTTGTTAAGTTTTAGGCTTTAAATTTAAAATTTAATTCTAAAAAGAAGTTTAGCTCCTTGACAAAAATTGTCATCCTGCATATTTTTTTAATTGAAAAAAAAAAACCAATTGTTGCCCTTCTTTTTATTTATTTATTTCATTGCTCAAACTGTTCAGCGTTAAATATTGGGCTTTGATGTTGATCCTTTTAAATCGGCAGATACGAATATTGCAAATTGTTCAATAATTCTTCGATTTTATACATTATTTGTTTCAAATATTGTTCAATGAGTATCACTCTGATATATGCTAACCTTTTTGCAATTTTGTTGAATAGCAGAACCATTCGTTTTGTCCGAGTTTTTCATTTTTGGGACCAATTGAAGGGATCTATAATTTTATGCCAAATCCAAACGGCTAATTGAGAAGCTCTTTCATGTTACTATCGGGTGTTTTTCAGACGTTCGCGAGAGGTGACGCAGTGGAAAAAAACCTTAAGATGGCCACGAACTGATACGTTTCAAAAAAAATATTTTTCCCACAAATGTTGTAAATGACTGTTACCCTGTTTCAAGACACTAATGGCGTTTTTCATTAAAGATCCGAGAGAATTGCTTCGAAATTCAGAATTGCTCTTTTCAATAAAATATGTTGAGCTTTTGCTGTAGTGGGACACAATCGGCCCTAGCGACGTATCCGTCGGAACGGAAAATTCTCCGATTTTATGCGATTCGGAGGTTTTTTGCTTCGATGTATTCTTCGGAACATCTATTCGGAATATTTCTCCGTCACAGTTTGTAACGCATATCGGCGAACTACGTTGAAGTGCGATGAAGTGCATTTTTTTTCTTCAATTTTTGACAGCTAGGTTCCGACATCCTCCGACAGAAATTGATTGCGGAATTTGTTTACGTTTTGGATTTGAGTCTCCGACAGAGTATGCGTTGCGGAGAATTTTCCGTTCCGACGGATACCTCGATAGGGCCGAATATAATGTACCTACATCATATGAGAGATTTTGTTTTCTGTTCCTGCTTCTTTTCGTTTTCTGCATTAAATACAAATAAATGGGCCATATTCATAATTGGATATTTTCTGATCATATAGCGCAAAATATGTTTCTAATAACACAACAAACTTTTCGATTTGACATTTTGCTAGTGTGTGTTGTTGACTTCAAGAATTGACCTGGAAGTATGTATACTTTCCTTTTCAATGAAACATAGAAAACATAGAAAGATCACTTCTACATTTGCTCTTTTGATAGAAAAGGAAACTATTTTCTATCAAAACATATAAGGTACTAGCAGGGGGTCCTGCACACTTCGTCTTGCAAAATATAAATATTAAATAATCAAATTTAAATTTTGATTTTTCCATTTTCGGTGTAAATTATAAAACCGATGGTTTGCCAACACGCGAACAGGCTAAATATAACTGTCCATGTGAGATACTGAATAATCTAAATTCACTTCCTAAATTCCTAACGTTTGCCCTTGCGCCTTATTAATAGTAACCGCAAACGCAAGGCGAACAGGAAACTGAAGTCCTTCAAATTCAAATGGAATATCAGATGGAATCATTGGGATGCTTTGCTATGAATAGGTACATCTTCACCTTTAAATTTTCCAGTTAAAATAGTAGCATTAAATACATAAGCCATTAATCTTTTAACAAAAAGTCTTGTACCGTTACACAAAAGGGATTGATTAATATTCCGAAGCATAATAATAGTGACTTCAACTTTCAATTCGAGATTATGCGGAGGCAATCCTGGTAAATTCAACGCTTCGGTGGTTTTCGAGATTTAAGATTTTCAACGTATTTTTTGTATGGGTGGTGCCACGCCCTTTGTCCAATTTTGACCAATCTTCTCAGGAATACTCCTGTGCCAATACCTAAGATTTTGTGTAAATTTGAACTCAATCGATTGTGCGGTTTCCGAAATATAATGTTTTGAATGCATTTTTTGTATGGAAGGTGCCACGCCCCTATAACTCATGAACCGTATGTACTTAAAAACCATGGTATTAACGTCACCTTTCATGGGTAGTTTTCAGAAACAAAATCGGTTCACGCGTTACAGAGAACATTGGCGACAAACACAATTCAACTTATTTTTATATATATAGATAGAAGATAGATGGATGTTCCCTTACTTTTTCGGCAAAATGTCAGATATCAAGGAGTGGACATACATATATTCTCTGAAAAAAAGAGAGTACAACCAAAAAGTACAGGAACGAAAGCTTTGCATGAGTTTTGTTAAAAATATATGCGAGAAAGAAAAATAATATTAAAAAATAAACGTTAGTGGGTTTAAAAAAATTACCAGTTTAATATTTATTTATTTTTTTGCCGATTTATCCATTTTTAATAACGAATTTCACTAAAGCACTAAATAAACCAAACCGAAATAAACAGCCAATTCAAATTGACTTTTGGGTGATAGTTATAACAAACTAGCCCAAAGAACATTCTTTTTTTTTGTAGGGGAAATGTTTTGTTCCCTCTTTGTGGCTCTCTTCTACCCAACTTTTTTGCGTAAAGAAACGAAGTTTGACTAAATTTGACTAATGTATTCGAATTCAGTTCAAACTTTAAACTCTTTTCCAAGTTTGATTCTTGCGAACACCACGCGGTGATATTTTCCTCTCCTCCGACTTCTCAGAACTATTTAGCAGCAGCCCGCTAATAGAGGGACTGCTCCCCTTTAAGGCTTCGTCAAACAGAACGCGTTTTTAACGCCGCGGTGAGATTAATTTACGCGGCGGTAAGATTATTTTGACGCAACGTTCTAACCGCCGCGTTAGAGGACGTCAAACAGAAAAGAAAAGAATTTCTCTTTTTGTAAATTCCGTGCACCTAAATCCTTTTTCTTTTTAGGGAATTACATATCACGGCAAAAAAAGCAATAATTCTTCCTCCGAGCTGCTTGACATTTTTTAGACAATAAAAACCAAGAGTCATGGAAATTAATGAGATCTTTCTGTTTGACGTCCTCTAACGCGGCGGTTAGAACGTTGCGTCAAAATAATCTTACCGCCGCGTAAATTAATCTCACCACGGCGTTAAAAACGCGTTCTGTTTGACAAAGCCTTTAATTCGACTTAAATTCAAAAGAAGGATGTTGATATAATTCGGCGTGTATTCATCGTTGTATTTTCCATACTTCTCAATCACGATTTTAAGAATATTTTATGAGTTCAAAAATTCTAAACTATTATTGTTCCATTTTTATGCATCAGCAATTTCTTTCGCTATTATTGCAATACAAAGGACTTTTTAAATCTTATCGACTGCAAGTTCAATTAAAATGAATTTAAATTTACATAAATTATATTCTTGCCATATGAGGCAACTGATTCGCACTTTACTGACGGGCGAAAGCCTCTGTTTTCAACCCTTTTCTGACTTTAAAGATCTTGGTACTCGTTCTCAATCATATTTTTGCACAAGCTCACGCGTTTAAGACCTGTCATATGCAATCTGGGGACCAACAATGTAATTCGATTCTACTTTTGATTCTATTCGAAAGCTGCTCCGATTCTACTTTTAAGAACAGTTCTTTTTGAAAGTAGAATCGGAACTATTTTCGAATAGAATCGAATTACATAGATGGCCCCCTGGACTTCTTGAGTTTTGTTCAGTATGTCTCGTTCGGCTTATATTTGACCAGTTGCCGACTTATTCGGCCTATGTAGGACAACTCTGTAGGGGCAAATCATTTCGTTAAAAAAAAAAAGTTTCAAAGCAATTCTGAGGTCTTGCGGATCGGACAAATGATGCAAGTGTTGGACATGATTTGAGTATGCTGTCCACGAAGTCTCCCGCAGCCTGACAGGTAGGCCGTTCAGTGTACAAGTGGAAGGGTGTGGTTCATTTTATCTGTTTTTCAAAGGAGAAAGAGCTTATTACCTAAAGGAGATTATCGATGAATTAAATTAGTGGTGGTATTTCAAATAGCTACAATTTGTTTTCTTCCCTCAATAACTTAACTTAGGAATGTGTGCTGTAGTTAGAAATTTGTCTACTTTATTTTTAAACTTGGCGCTGAATAAATAATAGATTCATAAATAAAAGATGACGTTTCCCTTTTGTTTGGATTTTATTTAAGCGCATGTAGACGAAGAAAGATTCGAATCACAATTTTATATATGCTCTCTATGAAACAGCGGTTATATTCCAAAAAGCAATCGCACTTTAAGAAGGAACTGAAACACCCTGTCCACCGGAACTTAAAATTAGAATAAAATGAGGAAAAAACGTATTGCCCGTAACTCTCCGTTATTCATTTAAATACAAGTACCTACACAGCAATGCGATAGGGTAAAAGAAAATCTTGACATTTCTGCAACAAAACGATTGTTGTTTCGATTTTCTAACGCCGCCGCCGGCTGTCCTCGTCACTTTTTAAAACACATTTAACATTAAGAACCCACTTACTATGCGCTGAATCCACAAGTGTTTTGCTTTGAAGAAAAGCTATGAATTATTTATCAAAGGAGAATCAAACGGGATCGTATATAATGACACCTTGCACACAGCAATTGTCTACCCCATTGACGTGCTATTCATAAATTTCCTTTATTTTGTATTTCAGTTGCCTTTAGGATCATATAGAGAGAGTACAACACGAGCAAGGTTTTTATTGAGGAAAAAAATGTACTACATCGACCGATAGCGATGACAAGAGACGGGGAAATTCCCGCGATTTTTAACCCCAAACGGGTTAGAGCGCCATCCGTAGTTGTCACAGGTGACTCACCCAACGGCCCTTACGGCGGCTTCACAAATATTCTCAACACCAGCAATCCACAAATTGCCCACCAAGATTCAGTGTCATCAAGCCAACAGGATCCAAGTGAAACGATAACAGTACAACATCAGCAAATATCTCATGAGATACGGGAGCACTGCAGGGGATACGGCAGCAGTGGAGGCATCGATGCAGAGGCTGCCGGCACCGACCTGCCCGACCCGACTACTGTTCATTTCAAGCGGCTGAGAGCCTGCAAGGAGTCATGCTGCTCCGAACTGGCACAAAAGGTACTTACAAGTGATATAGATCAAGCACACTCAAGGATGGTACTCCATGTCACACATGCACTCACCACCATTAATTTGCTTCTTTTAGATGTACTTTGGAGTGTGTGTGACCATTTTGGTCACAGCTTCCTGGGTTGGGGCAACACACTGCATCAAGTTTCTGTATCTCAGTCGCAGCACATACACAACGAACGACGACATGGACATGGACATCATGAACGACGGGGATGTGGATGACCATGACGAGGGCCTTGGATTCGGATCCGGGGTGACCGAAGTCGAAGATGCCACAAAGATATTCCATGTGCCGCGCTCCACATTAGCGTCGACAATGTTCAATGCGCCATTTTTTGCTTCGTGGTTTTTTACGAATTTCGCTTTTTTGTTTTTTCCCATCTATGTGCTAGGAAGGGTTGCGGTCCGAAAGTGTGATAAGCCTGGTGAGATACTGGGCGATGTACTGCGAGGTTTTCGGGACCGAGGTTTCACCGTTGGTAAGGCAACAATTCACTTGTGTATTGTGTGTACTCAGAGTTTAAAATTACTTTTGTTGTATCTTGCGTCCCTAGGCCGCTTTCTTAACCGATGCTTGTCGTTTTGCATACTATGGATAGTGACGACGTACCTCTACACATTGTCCTTACGGGTGCTGTTTGCCACGGATGCCATGGCATTGTTTGCCACCAATGTCGCGTGTGTGTACCTTCTCTCATGGGTGATCCTGCACGAACAATTCGTTGGAGTGAGGGTAAGTGGTAGCTAACCTACTCGTGGTAGTGCATAGATTCGAAGTCCTTTTATTCTTTCATTAGATTGTGGCTGTTATACTGTGTGACACCGGGATTGCGTTGCTCGCTTACATGGATGGCATCACGGAGAGCCCCACATTGAGTGGCGTTGTTCTGGCTACATTGGCAGCAGCGGGATATGCAGTGTTCAGGGTATGGCCAGATTGATAGTTTGCATGGTTGCGGTATTTTTTTTTCGTTTTAAGGAACTGTGATTGAATTGAAATTGGTTCTATTGTAGGTTATGTTTAGAAAGGTTATGGGCGACCCACCTGTAGGCCAAATAGCCTTCGCTTTCACAACGCTGGGATTTCTGAATGCGGCGCTGCTTTGGCCTGTTTGTGTTGCGCTTTATTTGACGGGGACCGAGAGTATGCCCTCCGATCGAATGCCATGGGTCATACTGCTTATTGCTAGTATTCTTTTATTAGGTAATTTATGAAAGAATTTAAAAGTATCTATGATAGTACAGTTGAATGTCTTAATTTTACTTGCAGTTTTTCACATATTAACGCAATTTAGCGCAGCGGTAACCTATAATATGTTTGTTACATTGGGTCTGATAACAGCGGTTCCAGTATCTGGAGGTAAGTGATACGGAACTAATATTTTTTATAACGTCACAAAAAGAGAGCAAATCTCTGTCTTATATGGCACACTTTGAAAATGCCGCCAAATTTCATTCGAAGACATTTCTTTGGGCTGTTCTTTTTTATAACTGACAGATGGTTGTCAATTAGTAACCACGAATAAAGTAAATTGGAGATATAAGAGTGAGATATAAGTATAGTCGTATGAGTCCATTAGCTCTTGTTTTTGTAAGCTTATTGCGAGACGATTTCAAGTTTACCTCTGGTGCCTACAACATCAAACTAAATTTTATTGACGAATGGAGGCTGAAACCTGGCAGTAAATTTTCGCATCGGTAGGTTGGTATAGATTTTGACAGCTTGGGCATATTTGTATTGAAAAAAAACAGAACCGATTGATAAAAGTTTCTTAAAACATTTTATAAATTTTATAAATAAATATTAAAAAGAAATTACTTCTTAAAAAGTGAGTGGGAAGAGTGTTGATGATAAGTGAATGCAGACTTTATTTTTACTGAAAATGCCGAAAGCAAACGAAGTTCAACACTGTGGAGTACCTCAATGCAATGATTTAGAGAAGAAGGAATTAAATTATACCATCTTCCGTAATTAGAATATATTCAATAGTTTAAAAAAAGCCAAGAAATCATAGAAACAAAACTAAAAAATATACGTAATAATTGTCAATGTATTGTCTGTTTTCACTCCACTTTTAACTGCTTTTTTTAGTAGTTTTACTCTATAAATTTTATTGCACTAAACATATCTCGGACAATATGTACATCGAGTTGCAAATTTAGTTTCTTTTGAAGTAGTGCTTCAATTTTTTAATTGATAAAATATATTATTTTCTTTACATCAACTACGCGTATTCCCCATACAAACTCTAGGCAAAATTATCAGCTGTCAGACTGGTATAGGTCTATACATATTCTTTTTTTATCCACCAGGTGTCGCAGAAGAAATTTTCCAATCGTCAATATTCAATTGACTGCTAGTAGCCAACTTCATGTATGTTTCAAAACTACAGATGCGCTACTACTTTTCAGCGGAAAATAAAGTTAACTCCACACGGACACCGAAGTCAATTGTCATTTGGATATTATTTATTGAGCCTTGAGCGAAAGTACAACTTACTTCCTTCTTTTGCCTTTGAATAATCTATGTTGAAAAATACAAATATTCAAGCTACATTTTATCACATAAGCTGTCACAAGACCACTTACAGTTATTTTTCTCAAATTACACGATCAAGTTGAGGGTGCAATAATAACCCAAATAATTAGCATTTGCTTCTATTTTCTATTTAAAAATAAAAAATAAACCTTGTAGAATTAATTTGACATATTTCGTTTTAAGCTCTCCGTCTTTTGAGTAGATGACGCTCGTTATTTACATTTTGCTATGGAAAGGAATTTCTTCGGACAAGATGACGGTCCTTTGTTTACATGTTACTGACGTAGGAAAAGTGACGTTCCCGACCAATCTGGTTTTTGCGTTCAGGTTACATTTACTCCAGACCAATGTAGTCGACTTAAGACATCTAAGTTTTTGAATGTGCTCATTTATGTGGTATTCGATTGGGCACTTTCAGATCACTTTTTATGTTCGTTTGGTACGAAAAAAAAAAAAACACTTTTGGGAAACTGTATTTTTTTCTCAGAGTTGCTTAAGATTTACCAATAGCTACAAGCGTTTTATGTTTCAATTGCAAACAGGCATCGTATTTTGTCATGAAATTGACGATCTGAGAAGAAGAAAGCATCAGCAAGAGTAGAGCAGTAACCACCAGGAAACCATATTAAAATGGTTTAGGGCACTATTTGAATATTTAAAAAAAAATTGGCCGGAGCAAACGAATTTTAAATCGTGACGAAAGCAGTTACTGTCTCTGTTAAAAAAAACTGTCAAAAATGTGGCCCAACGGTTACTAAAAAGTTACCAAATTGCTGCTGTAAATGAGAAAGAGACGCTACCGGTGCTAATTGTTTTTTTAGCAGACGGAACTCTTTTTGAACCCATGGTGGTGTTTGCATACAAGAGTCCGCCAAAAGACATCGTTGACAGGCCAAAATCATGGTTTTTGGGAAGAAGCAAAAGAAGTGGATGAGAAGCGAAACATTTTTCGAATATGTCGCCAATTTTGTTCACAACCGGTTGCTGATAGATAGATAGATAGGCACAAGTCGCATTTAACCCTGGTTATTGAGGCACTGTCAGAACAATTATGAAATGTTGAAGTTGATGTCAATCTCGAAGCTTCAAAATCGTCGAACAAGCCACAAACAACTTTAAAACTGAATATCACCGTGCATGCTAAACTGAGGGTTCCAAGAAAGACTCGGAGTATATGTACTGAATAGGAACATAATATAAACATATAATGAATTTAAGTACATACATATATTTAAAAAAAAATAAAATCGTCTTATTTAGTTAAATAAAGGCAAAAATGACTGATTCTTCATATAAAACTTTGTGTCCGTATACTAAAAAAAAATTGTCCGGAAATTAAATTCTGCTGTCCGGATACTAGTGTAAATAGAACTTTTTTGAATTTATTTTTTATAAATATTCAGAAAGTAACAGTTGAAAAAAATGTTGATCTATTATTATTAGTCAATATCGTCACTTTAACAAATATATTAACTTTTTGCGGTAGCTTTAATAGTGACAAAACTGTTGGAAGTTAAAGTTACCAAATACGTTAACTGTCCGAATACTAGTGCCTTTACCCTACTTGAACGTATTCGTATTTAACGGAACAAACAGTCTCATATACTACGTCGCACACGTTGACAACCGATGACATGTAAAATTTCTCATTTAAATCGGAAATCGAATCTTTATTGTTAGATAAATAAAAAGTATAAACAAAAATGTGACCAAGATCGTATTGCGTATTTTTGTAGATTAAACTAGGTCTGTTCCTTTACATCTTACGAATTACTAGTTTATACTAAAAAAATTTCTTTGCGTAAGAATTGAAACAACTGTCAGTCGCCTGAAAATTGACAGCTGATATGAATTTGTTGTTCTATTTGGCATTTTGGTGAGTTAACTATCTGTCACAGGTTACTACAAAAGCGTTCCTTAACTTTTGCGTAAGTTTCCCTCTCTGAGAGAGAATTCATTCCCCTCCACTTTCATTTTGAAAGCCTTTTCCATTTTTACTACAAAAGTAAAGGAACAAACCTACTGTTCATAGTTTACTCATTGAGAATTGATCTCAATGTTTCCACCAATGATAATATAGTGCCTTCTCTCACGTTGTGCCAACTGTCAACGATGGCCCTGCTTATAAGTCACCTTACATAACCTGCTATGTATTCCATGGCAATCAACCTGTCAGGCGACGGACACGACGGATTCTAATGCTTGCACCCTTACTTCCGACGATATTATTTACGATGCAGCTGTGCAGTTAAAAAAAAACTGAAAATCTATCCAGTTAAATAATTACAATAAAAGAAACACCTCAAACGTATTTTCTTTTTGTTATTTAGTGTGAAGTGAATTAAAGCATATAGTGGAATTTAACCGCTTTTTGTATTGTTTTCCTAAAAACAAAACTCTTTTTTATCTGCTTAAAAAAGGATTAATTTTTTTAAATTTTGCAGCTCTTGACGTAGTTTTATATGGCGCTACATTTGCTGGAATGAAATTAGCCGGAGTGGTTTTGATCGCAGTTGGTTTCTTTTTAGTCATGTTTCCTGAAAACTGGCCCGACTACATAACACGACTTTTAAGGTAAGGTTTCTAGGTAGAAATGTTTATTATTGTTTATATCCAAACGTGAGTACATCTGTTAACATTTTATTTTTAAACATCTTATCCTTATTAAAAGTAACTAACAGTTTTTTTCCTCTATAGAAATTCTACCTAAACATTTACGAGTAGTTTTGTGTTTTATTTTCTAAAAACTACTTAGTTTTCTGTTAAGTTTCAAATTTCAAAATAATGTTAACTCTGCTAAATTCTCGTTTATTTTATGTTTATTTATTATTAACTAAAAGTGTGTTTGTTTAGTTATATTGTTTTGTCTGTCCCTTTTGTGTTGATTTTCTGTTCAATGTTATAGCAAAACAAAAAAAGAAAAACCAAAACCTATAATCAATGTTAAATAATGAAATATTTTAATTTAAATAAACATAAATATTTTTGTTTTTCTTTATATAAAAAATTTCAGAAAAAGTGGTCGTGCTATCCTACGTTACCAATGTTGTTGTGAAATAGCTGAAATTCATTACGCTCATTCGGTAGGAATCAATATAAAGAACAAAATTAAAACAAACCAATTTACATAAAAGTCAGCGAAAGTTGTGAAATAGTTAGACAGTGAAAGGAAACAATCAGGGTTATAACATTTTAAGTTACTTATTTTTTTTTTCGTAATGCAATGCAAACAGCGCTGTACAAAATATACTGCAAGCAAAAATACATAGGTTAAAGATATCTATAGGAAGTTACATAAAAATGTAAATTTATTCTTTTCGTTTATTTTCAAACTCTACCTCCAACTCGGTAGGTCTGACTAACTATAAACCTTGGCTTCTTCTTTAAAGCTGTTTAATTAATCGATGTTTAGTATAAGAAATGTAATACTATATGGAATATTCTATTCTCAATTTATTGAATTGAACGAATATTTTTCACACAATTTTTTTAACGGCTTTTTGATCACCCTGTAGTAAATATATATGAATAAACTTATAGACATATGTTATATATATTTGTGTTGGAAATTTTTTTCGGTGTTCAATATGCCAGAAAGTCAATGCTATCAACCACAATAATATATCTCTAAGCATTTTGACTGACTAATATATTTTGATGGATATCTCTTTTGTTGTTGTTTTTATTATCCTACATTTTGTTTAATTGTTAAATGTTTATTTAATTTTCAATTGGAATTTAATTGTACTTTATTTAAATGATAATATATACATAAATCTAAATTGGTGTATTTACCCCTTTTGTGTTGAGTTTTTAAGTTCTTAATCTTGATTTTGAATGCGAAAACTTAACGAGACGTTTGTAAAATACATTTTGGCTTGATTAAATTTTGATTGATTTTTTTTTTGTTTGGTTTCTTGAATTTAATTTTCAATGTAGATAATAAATTTAATGAAAAAAATAACACAGTCACAATATACAGGCTATGAACGTTTGCTTTTGGAAAATTCAAATTTAAATATCAGGTATAACGCAAATGGACAATGTAAAGGGGTAATTTAACGCTCCCCACACTTGTTAAACATTACTAGCTGATTGAGTAATGTAAGGTATATATTTGCAGCACATTCAGGAACTCATGAATATTCACAATGCTTTTCAAAAACTCCTCCTTCGTTTGATCCTCTCTATATGAATGGCATGAACTTCTGTAGGCAGATCTTTAAGTAGATTTCTTGTTTTGATTTTATGAAAATATCTACCACGGACTACTTTTAGAAGTTTTTATTTGTTTGTGTTTATTTGTTTAATATTTTTGTTTGTTAGTTTTCTGTTTCATAATAATTTTTTTGAATATATCACAGTTCTTACATTATTGTGATTTTCCAACTACATTTAGCATAGCCAGAGACTAATAGTTCAATGTAAACCTATTTCGCATTTCCAGGAATTTTCTACATAGTCTTCCACTTCATTTTTTTTATATTAAAGTTATGGTTTCCAACTCCAGTTGAAAGCAACTGATTTTTGTTATAGACTGTTAAGGAAAACAATTGAAAGCACACATCATGGGCGATTTTTAAAGTTTCATTTAACAATAAATAGATTTAAAATAATTTTTTATTTAATACTAACATCGTTCGCTGTTCGCTTCCATTGTACCCATTATTCGCAATCACTGTCACATTCAGTCTGGTTATAAGCAATGACTAGAATGATGGTATTTTACAGACTACGCACTTACAAAAAATCAACTATTATGTCGGTCATACACTACGAACGCATCCCGTCGATTTCGAGTTCAACTCTAGAGTTCAAGGCTTTTAACTCAACCAACGCTTTGGTGGTGATGGGAGATCTTTTTTGACGTGGCTAGCACAGTACCTACTAGTGCGCACTGAAAAGTGTCAGCTAATTTTCACGCCTTTCAAAAACCCTGTACAACCCTGAAAATTCGGATACTACCTATATATCGAATGCAAAATATGCTGCCCTGAAGTATGACATTAAAAAAATCTATAACAGCAAGCGAAATGACAGCGAAACTCAGCACTGAATTCTTGCTCCGACAAATTGACTGGGCGCAACAAATACGCCCTAGAAGTCATATCGAATAGGTTTTCAGTACCAGGGCGATGCTCAGTGCTATATCGAACACATGAGGGTTAACCCAGTGCGCACTAGTGCCCATGTCAAACAAACCTAATTTTCAACTGCGTTCAGGGCACAACCGATAGAATTCGTCGAGACCGTTGCGTCGATGCATACGTCAAGGTTAATGTATTCAGAGGAAGGAACAGTCCCATGAAATCCGTCGCATATCTCTGTCAATTGAACACGGCGCGGCAACATAGAAATCACACTCTTTTAATGAGGCCCTTTCTTCGCATTTGTGAAGGCATTAGTTTATGCATCGCATGGGTAAACGTTTTCTTATCAATACACCTACCATTGCTGCTTTGGTCTCTTGCGCCGATATAAATGTCACAACAGACAAACCAAAATGAAGTTACTATTGCTGTGTAGCGTCACACGCTTTAAAATAAATACACCTAAATGCTCCTAAAATGTTTCCACAACATATAAAATTTGATTAACTAGCGAACATTGATTTTGAGTGCACTTGGCTTAACTTGACAGAACGGCGGCCCGGCAAAGCACGACGGACTACATTCCGAACCGTGTAAGACAATTTAAGTTACCCAATATGCTTTCACGGTTCCACAGTCGGTATTGGCTGTACATGATTTGACAGATGACAGCGCGCTTAAGTCAATTATGTTAAGGTAGTTACCGTACTTTTGTAGTAAAAATAGAAAAGACTGTCAAAATGACAGTGGAGGGGATGAATTCTCTCTCAGAAAATAAAACTTACGCAAAAATTAAGGAACGCTTTTGTAGTAACCTGTGAAAAATGACAGATAGTTCACCCACCAAAATGCCAAATAGAATAACAAATTCAAATCAGCTGTCAATTTTCAGACGACTGACAGTTGTTCCAATTCTTACGCAAAGAATTTTGTTGAGTAAAAACTAGTAAGAGGGGAAATATCTTGCTCTCTTCGAGTTGAGGAACGACAATTGAGTAAAATGCGTACGAATTCGTAAAAAATCGTAAGATTTAAAAGTAAAGGAACGGACCTCGTGAATCAGCTGTCAACTGATGAGTGCGTTCAAAGCGTTGCTTGGATTTATTATTTCATCCGATGAACAAGACCGCTATCTTCCAGCACGGTTGATATGGAATTTGCGAGACGAGATTCGAGATTTTACAAAAGTTTTGTGTAGTTACTTCAATTATTTGACGTTAAGCATAATTATCAATATTTGGACTGACTTCGTCGACAAGGCCTTAGCGACATCTTAAACGTCGCACATCATAATTTGTTTCACGAACGATATCTCAACGCGTCGGGCATAGAGGGAAAAACGTTAAAAAGGTTGTATGCTATTTATTGTTTAAGTTCCCTGCAAAAAATCCTGGCAAGCTGCTTATAGACTCAGCAAAATAGAAATCTGACCCTCTCTTCTCAAATTGGCCATTGTTATTCATTCTCCTGGTAGAAACTAGAAACCCGAAAATCATGCATCATATTCACAGGAACTTGCCTACAATTTCTTTAAAAAGGCCCTCAGTTTAGTTTTTCAGATAAATAAAAATTAACACATAACATTAAAAAAAAATATTTAAATAATAACCTCCTAATTAAGTTAATTTTTTATAAAATTGGCACTTCATTTCGTCCTTAAAATTGGCATGAATATGTTTCGTTCGTTTATAACACCTATCATCTTCATTTATATTTAAAATAATGTTTGTCCCACAAATATGTAATTGTGCGTATGTGAAATGTTTTCGTTGTTTTATTTTGTCTTTAGTAAAAAATCATCTTTCTTCATAGTGGTTTACTTTGGCTATATTTTTTTTTTGTAAACTATCTTATAAAAACGGAATCGATATTTCATTATATTTACAGAAATATCATCTTGTTGGGTCACAACGCGAGGTGAGTTCATTTTTTCGAGATAGGGCTCTTTTATCTGTTTATCATTTATTGTTTATTTAAGTTTATTTTATAAAAATTAAAAAAAAAATAATAATTTAAAATTATAATTATATTAAACAACAGACAAACTAGGTTATGTTTTATTTTTTTTTAATGTGTTTCCGTTTTGGTTTTTTGTGTGACAAAATACATTTTTTTATTTGAGTAAATTTTCTTTTTTTCAATTTCTTGTGTACTTCTAATATATTTTGCTTATGTCGATAATTTTTGTTGTTGTGTTTTCATTCGAATAAAAAAAAAATCGTTTTTCAAAATGGTTTTTTTGTCCCTGAAGAGAGTGTCATTGTTGTTACACATTATTGAATTTGTAACGTTTATTTAAATCAACCAATTATTTACTATATCATATCTATTTATGTAATGAAGTTATATATTCTTGACTATGTGTTTTCTTCTTTTATATATAACAATTGTCCGGATACGCAGATATACCGACTATTCCCCTGGTATTAATTGTCAACATATTTTTCATCTAATTTTGATATTTTTTTTTTTAATTTTTTTTATTTACTTTTTCTTTTTCTTTTTTATTAACATCTTTAGCATAATCAAAAATTGTTTAAAAAAGCTTGAGAGTAGTTAGCTGTTCACTTCCTGTCAGATAATATATTTTGGTTTTCTCTATTCAAATAATATTAAATTCAAAATAAAAATAAATAAAATGTTCCTTGCAATGCTTACATTTCATAACACTGTATGCTTTAAAACTCGAAATGAGTTGAAAAGGGTTTTTATTTGCATAATTTATTGATAAGGATATATTCAGTATATCACATAGAAAAGTTCCCTTTACAATGTCCTTGTAAATGTAAATAGATACTCCGTGGTTTTTTATGTGAAATGCAAAGCAGCTTTGAATCGCTTTGTGGCTGTAAAAGTGGTAAGAATAAGATGTAAAAAGTTGGTTAAGAAAATCAGATCGGAATGATAACACATTGCAAATGCATCGATAGTCAGTGAGCGTACTTCTTTTTGTACGCAAAAGAGCATTGCATTTTAATTAATAACGATTTGTTCGGAAAAAGAGTAACCCAGAAAGTTTAAGTTTGAAGTTGTGGATTTAATAGAACTAGTACCGCCCGTGGCCAATTTTATGTGTAGATAAAGTAAAGAAAGCCAACTTGTTTTTTTAAAAGTTTATTTATTATTTATTTTAATTTAGTTATATGCTAAATCTTAATTCATACACCTTTCCGATATGAAAAAAGAATGGAAAGGGCAAAACATGAGTTTTCGTTTCCATAGTAACACCTCGCAGATAACTCTGCAATGCCCCTGAAATAAGATTTTATGATTGCTTACTTTAAGGCGTAATTAATTTGCATACCTTTATGGGTTAATGAGACTCTAGATCAGGTGCTAATTTAAGATGATAAAATTCATTACTATGGAAACATGACGGCGACAAATTGAATGGCAACAAAATGCTTTCGATTAACAGCTAAGCATTTTGTATGGGACATTCTTAACTTCATTTTACCAGTCTTAATGGCGACATATACCTACGACTTTGTTTCTGCACATCTATGGCACAGTACCTTTCGAATGATTCTTTTATAATTTTTTTTTTTTCGTTTCATTTTGAGAATTTTATTCTTTTAAAGCTTCGTGATTTTTACTTTTTCAGTTGTTGAACCTGAAACTCTTCATTCATTAGTTCAGCACTTTGACTACTTAGCCCAAGCCCTAATATTAACTATGTCTCCTATAAAATAGTTCTTTACACTATTTCTCCGTCGTTATAACTTTTTCAATAGAAGTTTGGATAATAATCCTATTTAAAAAAAATGGCGAGTGCAAAAAAAAATAAGCGATGGGCCCTAGGTCTATGTTCTGTTTACTGAATTATATACCTGTACGAAATTCAATACAAACTTAACTAAGCATTAAACACCTACCTTTTTTATTAACCGATGCTCTTTCGATGCATCTTCGACATCGACCACACTGATCTTATGCTTTATAATTAGGCTACAATTTGAAGTGACCAGAACTTCCTTGAGTTCCGTGTATGTAGTTGTGTTTCACAAATAACTGTTCTTCGGTTAGGTAAGGGGATTTGCGAAGCACCATCCTGCACCATTCGAACTAGGATCAAATTAGAATCATTTTGATGTCCTGGAAACCTATAAAACCCCATGGATTGTCAAGCCATACTGAAACTGTTGTAAGTGTTTGCAAGTCTTTCATAGACAAGCTGATTAGAGAGTCTTTAAAAAGTATCTTCCAGGCATGTTGTTAGTCTACTGGCAAATAACGTATGGAGTATCATCATTCCTCATACCCCGCTAGATCACCAAATTCTTTGAACAGGTCATCAGTTTTGAATCTTACTTTCTTGGCGTCGTATTTCAGCAGCAAGAGTGGATAACGATTATTTATTAATTGTTAGAATTCTATTTGTTTTTTTTTTGGAATCGATCTTGCTCTTTCATCTGTCGCTGCCAGTATTTATATCACAGCGGGGAGTCAATACTGTGAGGTCGGGCTGATTAAGTTCAAGTAAATAACCCTTTCTAGCCAGCTCCCAGCTCATGCGCTCTTTTATTACCAAGCAGGGGCACTCGATTGTGCCCGGGAACTCAGCCGATTCCTAGATTGAATTTTTGTTTCGTCTGATTGGGTATTATTACGAAATAAAGTATATTCTTTACTGGCTTAAGTGTACTTTAAGTTTAGTCTCATCAAAGACGTAAGATCTTGTCCCAAATTTACACGTAATTCTTACCATTTTTTTTTTTAATAAATCACCACAAAAGCAATTCAAAAAGTAAATGCTACTTTCCATAGTCCAACATCCACGTGTACTAAAAGTCTTAAAACATAATTATTACCAATATTTGTAAACACAAAACGATATGTATTTGAATTGATTTTTTAACCGCATTTGCTCCAAGAAACGATATCTTTTTCGTATTAATCAATAAAAGGTAAGTGAAAAACTACTATCCCGCTAAATTCGGAACTGACCTACCTATACTCTTCTCACATCGTTTTATGTGGTGAATTCGATTTTGATTTCTCATTACCGCTTCAGAATTTATGGCATATACTCTTTCTATTTTATTTCACTCTTTTATGTTGGTATACATGAATCCACCAAGAGTTAAACCTCTCTAACTAAAACCTTTTATAACTTCAAATGACACTCTGTGCGTAAAAAGAACTTTATTTCACGTCTATTTAGTTGTCCACTTCTTCTTTGTTTATTTGCGTTATTCTATTCTTTGCGCTTTTAATAAGAAAAAAAATAAAAAAGCCACAACTTTTAACCACGCTGTAAATCTATTTACTTTTTTCTTATTCTATTTAAACCAAAAAAAAAACAACAACTATTTTTCTCTTTCTATATTTTCAAACAAAATCCATGTACCTACATTTAATCATCACACTCTGATTGGCTTTATTGTATCCTGCATACTCTAAAATTTAAATCAAAATTACAATTGTAAATAAAACAAAAACACATGTTGTTACATGAATTTTGCCTTAAACATATTTACAATTCTATAAACAAATTGATTGGATATGAAAATAAATAATCACCAGCCGCCCGGCATTTTGTAGACGTGATATAGTGGTAGCATCGCCGCCGTCGAGGTCGAGGTAGGCGTAAAAAAGGACACGTTTTTTGATTTACACAAATATTTTTGCAATGTTTATTCAAAAAAAAATTAAAAAAAATGAAAAGTTAAACAAAAATATCCGAAAAAAATGAGCGCACAAAATTTTACCCTGCGGTAAGTATATTTGATTCAATTTTATTAATTATACTTATGTAATCTACTGTAATTCCTAAAATTTCTTATTTTGTTTCTTTTTAATTTTTTATTCTAAAATAATTCTTCTAATGTAAATTTAATTTATAAGGAAAGCATTCAACTTTTTTCTGTATATAAGCACTATGTATAAATTTATTTTGTTTAAAACAAAATGCTTTTCAACAAACAATAGACAGAAATATTATGTACAGATTTAGGAGAAGGTAGAAGTTAGGCAAAAGAGATACAGGGATAAAGAGATCGTCCTATTATACATCATCAGCAAGCAGGAGTGCGAATATTATCAAAACGGATTTAGTTATCCGTTTTTATTGTTGAATATATTAAGTTCGAATAGATTTACCAGACATAATAATAAAAATGCAAATAAAGTGGTAAATTTGAATCACTCTGTACAAAAACTAAAATAATCAAAATTCAATGCAGAAGTAGAAACCAATCAAGAACTCAACTATTACCAAAATTGCTTATTTAATTGCACAGCCGCATAAACAAAAGAAAATGCTAATAACGATAAGCTCTTGGCTATTTGAAAATATTTAATTTGTAACTATGGTTTCTTGTCTTTGTTTATGTTTTCATTTACAAAATCTCACCAACCTATAACCTCGTTGTATCCGCATCAGTTCTTGTCAGTAATTAAAAGTAGTTTGCGCAACAGGTCGTTAAATATTTTTAAGTTTTGGGACTGATGGAAGACGAATTTGTTACTGTCGCCCCATTCAAAAATCCAATTACACTTTTATCTTCCTAAAGAGGAATGATATGTTAAGGCACAGCGTTGGTCCTTTTCTCCCGCCCCCTTTATAGGAAGAGATTCATGTTGTATTACAAGAAAGCTAACTACGAGGGGAGTTCAATAAATTCTCGTTATCGACATGAACGAAAACTCGAATAAGATTAAAAATATTTTTATCTATATATATAAAAATGGATCTTGGTTTGTTGGGATGCTTAAAACTCGAGAACGGCTCAACCGATTTGAATGATCTTTGTTTTGTTTTGTTTGTCTTACATCAGCGATGGTTTAGAAGAAAAGAAAAGTTGGAAAATTCTCAACAGGTGGCGTTATAGGCACACATTACATTTTTCATGGGGAAACGCACTTTGAAAAAAAAAAAAAAAAAACTGGATAGAAATCGAGTAGTGACACTTCAAATATAGAAAAAAAATATTTTCAAAATCACAGTTTCTTGATTTTCGATTTCAATGAAACTCTGTGAATGCGCATGGTTGATTCCAACTTGAAAGATAGTATAGTTTTGGGCCTAAATGGAAACAAAGTGCAATCAAAAACAATAGAAATAGAAAACCTTGGAATAAAAATAAATAAATAAATATTTTGGCGCGACAGGTCTGATGGAACCCAAGGCCTAGCTTCTCACAACCATTCGTTTTGTGTGGGTTTTCAATTTTTGGGACGAATGGAAGGGGTCTAGAGCTTTACGCCGAGTCCAAACGGCTCTTTCATGACAGTTTTACTCTCGGATGTTTGTCAGACGTTCGCGAGAGGTGGCGCAGTGGAAAAAACCTTAAGATGTAATTTGGTTCTTTCGTTAACAAAGCCATTTGCAAAAACTAATCGGGATAGAAATCGGGATATGGCACTTGCCATATAGGTAACAAAATAATTAAATTACTATAGGTATCTGGACATTTATGAAGCCTTGAATTTTTGTAAATGGTGTTCAACACAATGGGGCAGTAATCAAAAAGGGCGCCGTTGCACCTCCCTTAAAAAACGACTCTGCGAATTGTGGCGGGACTTAATACGAAAGGCACGGGCAGCGCCGTGAGGGTACAGCTAGTTTTTCAATATAATCTCCTCTTACATTAATGTATTTATTACATTTTGAGATTAACACTTTTTTATACCCTCAAATGAATATTTTTCAGTTTTGAGCACATTTTCTGTAAATCGGTTACCACAAAGTTTTTTTTCTAAATCTGGGAACAAGAAATAATCACTAGAGGTTAGGACCGGACTATAGGGTGGGTGTTGAATTTCTTCGAAACCACAATCCTGGACAGCAGCCTTAGAAATACGTGCCGTGTGCACCGGACCATTGTCGTGAAGGAGCAACACACGAGCAGCCAGCTTACCCCGTCTTTGTTTCTTTATTTTTTCCCGTAAATGATGCAAAGTGGATGTGTAGGATGTGGCGTTTATGGTTTGAGTCCCAAAACACTGTAGCCATCACCTTTCCGGCAGACGGAGTGACCTTAAACTTCTTCAGGGGGGCTGTGCCCTTCTTGTGCCACTGCATGGACTCCTGTTTCCTTTCAGAATCATAGTGATGAACCCGTTTTTCATCCCCAGTAACAATTCTATTAATAATTCTTACCGGGTCTACGCTACACAGCTACAAAAAATCCTTAGAACACTCAATTCGAACTTGTTTCTGAGACGCTGTGAGCATTCGAGGCAGCCATCTTGCACTGACTTTTGAAAGATTAAGGCAGTCATGAAGAATGGTGTGTATGATATCAATGAAAAGGTGAATTTTCTCAGCTTTCGTTGTAATCTTTGATCGGCCATCCTCAAGTACAAGTTTCTCGACTTGTTTTATGTTTTCTGCGGTGCAGGCAGTTAGTGGGCAGCCTGAGCGAGGGTCGCCTTCAATGCTCTCCCTGCCCCTTTGAAATTCACTTGACCCCTTTTGAATCTCAGAAAACAGCTACCATCTCTTCGTGAATAATTTGTTGACTTTTTCCTTGTTTGGTAAGAAATTTAATTACAGCGCGGTGCTCAATTTTAGTGATCATCGAGACGCCAGACTTTATTTTCACTCTTGGTCTCTGTTGCTGCTGTTTCTGTTTATTTTGATGATTGACGTACTCGTCCATCACTTTCTAGTAATTTATTTCGTCCAGCTTGCTCCAGTTTAAGTTCCATCTAAAACGTGCAAATTGATGATGAAATGCGATTGAGACGTGGCTTGTTAGTCCGAGCAAAGGACAGATCCTAAGTAAACCTCTAGACTTATTGAATTTCTCTACATATTTCGTTCTGTGAATACTCAGTTGATAGTGGGCTTTCGGTGACTTAACTCGCACTAGTAGTAGCCAACTATGTTCTTGGTAAATGGTTTAAAGAGTTCACCCTTTTTGTACAAATGTCTTGAATTTAATGTTAAGATTAAAGTTCTATCTACTTTACATTGTATTGCCCGTTTTCCCGTTTGTTTTTATCCTTTAAAACCGACTGTGACTCTGGAACGTTTCGCATCCATTCCTGTTGCATTGACATGCCCCTTAAACATTCAAGCATTGTTTAGGAATATCACACCTTTCTATAACCTCCATCGCACGCTCTTTCTTTTTTCCGGAGAATCCGATGTTCCCCACTCCTATTTTGCAAGAACGTTCACTGAATGGCTGCATGTGCCAGTACTTAATCTACCGAAACCAAAAAAGTACGTATACGCCATGGTGTCCGACTTTTTCGATCTCGATCAGCGTGCAACTGAACTCAGATTTTAAATACTGAAACTATGGGTATTGCGAAGTTTTTCAACCCAACTGGACTTAATTTAATCGTAACTGTTTTTAAGAAGTCCAGTGAATATAAAAGAGATGAGCAATTTTGGTATATAAAATCTAGGTCTGTCTGATATAGCTTAGGTATTAACTGATTTTATTCGAATCTTCAATTTGATTTCGCACATTTTCAGATACCAATACATTGCACAGATTAGTTATTAAACACTTTGCACCACTTACAAACAAGAACAAGTTGATCCTTTCACCGGACTGGGTTAACAATTCGCACTATATGAATTCCACATCGCAATATATAAATGTTAGTTGGTGAGCATAATAGTTTTCTAATCTGTAAGCTAACAAAAAAAAAGATAGTTTAATGCTTTCCACGTGTAATATACCAATATTGTATGTACCTATATGTGTTTAGAATCGGATTTGTAAAAGTACACAATCATGATAATTACCCAAGAAGATGCAATCGATGTTGTGATGTTTTATTAAATGTTGTAAATATGTTGGCGTACGTAAGATTATCTTAAACTGCACCGCCTATTGCATGCTTCTCTCTGCTTTAGACACCAGCCGGCTTCTATCACTATGCCTCTATACTTTTACTAGCACTAAAATCTAGATCTAAAAATAAAAAACGCTTCGTAACAAAGATATTTCGTTTTGTCATTTAGTTGAGGCGCTTTAAATAAGTTAAAAACACGCAAAAGACTTTTTCAAAAATAATATTTAGCAAAATTAGTAACAGACATTGAAATACAAAAAAAAAACATAAATGCTAGCTAACATATAGGAATAAACATAAAAATCGTGTAAAGTTTAATTTTCATACATTTCGTCCTCGAAGAGATATTATACATAATATACATTTGAAAATATACTAATTTTTAGAAGATTATACATACGAATTTATTTATTTTGTAATTAAAAACAACTTTTGTTTTTATTGAAATAGCTTTATTAAAATAGATCAACAGCTCTGAGAGCCAATTGACGCAACATAACTAATTGAATATTTTTTTCCTTTTACTTTCCGTTTGTTTATTCTATAACCGACCTATAATATTCATAAATGCACAATGTATAGATGGGGTCGAGGTCCTCGCAACGGTTCACTAACCGGGCAGCATCCAACCATCATCGACTATCGGACGGGATACATACGGTCCCATCTGCGATCACCCTCTGGCCGTGTGAGATGACCGATTTGTCACCAACCGGTTTTGTTAGCAACAATCAACAACTCCACTATCAACAGCAGCAACATCACAATCACCACTACCAACAACAGATCTACCAACAACAGCCGCATCACTCTAATTATTCAATTGCTTCGGGACATCATAATGTTAATGCTTATAGCTCCAGTGGCCGGACCCCAACCGTGGGTAGCGGCAATGGACGGCTTTTCTCATATTTTGGCAATGATAATGAACGCGAACGCAAGAAGTCCGAGACGTCGTTTTTCAACTTGGGTTTTCGGCGAAAATCAACAATTTACTATGCAGCCACAGATTGAGGATACAGATTGTATTTAAAAACAAAAATATTTATATGAACCTTTAAACTGTAAATGTACCTCATGCGTTTAGGTATGGGATTTAAAAAATATTAATTTGACACATCTATGTACTGAATCAGCTCATTCATGCATGAGCTATACGTTTACGAAATGATGTCGATTTGGCTTATCACCCACATTGCGTTCACACACATTGCTTTTAAATAATACAAAGTGGAAAATTGCTCAACCACAAAACAAACCCTTTTTAATCATCAAAATGCATTTTTTTTCATTTTTAATTGGCATATTCAAGAACTAGTTGTAACCTGAACGCAAAAACTAGATTGGTCAAGAATGTCACATTTCCTACGTCAGTCACATATGCGAACTGTCAACTAGTAGTACTTACTCACGAATTTCTTGACTAGATCGTCGGCTACCCCTCCAGAAAGACTGGTACGCTGTTCGAGTGAAATCCAATTTTTCATAAAAAAATTTTCTTAGCGAAATGTCGAAATGAACTTTTCACATGAAAATTTCACCAGGCATTACGCTGTTGAAGTGAAAAATAATTGTTAAAAAAGTGATTTGTAGGGGGCGTTACTTGCTATTTCTCTTGGCTTTTATTGTCCGTCGCATTAAATTTTTGACATTTCACTTTCAATTTCACAGCACTTTTTGGAGAGGAGTGAAAATTTAATTTCACTCAAACAGCGTACCAGCCTTAAGCGTCAACTGAGATGCTACAAGTTAGCCAGCTGTCAGGCTTACTAAACTAGATACCTGAACGACCTCAATGACTTCTCTGAACAAAGCTTTCTAGAAAAATGGCCGACCAAACTGTCAAATATTAGATATAAGATACCTACAGCTGTCCCTTACCGCCAGTCGACAATTACCTACTAGGGAGTTTGCTAAGACTAATTTGATTTTCAAAATTAGACGGGGGCGAGTCACAATCACAATAGAAAGGAGAAAAATTGTTCCTGGACACAGAGATGCCTGTTTACAACTGTTTTCTTTTTTAAATTGTGTAACTGGAGGTTTTACGTTTCATTTACTTCATCTGTTGTGTTTTTTCACAATCAAAAGAACACAAGAAACATGTTACCTAATTTTATTTGACAGAAGCAAGTTGTTAAATATTAATTGGTACTTTGATATTTATATTATCCAGCGAAAGAAAAACGCACACATTTGTGTCCGATCATGTTCCCTTACTTTCGGATTACTTTGCATCGCTGTTAGAAAATTCTTTTGCATTAATATAAATCCCAGGTTTGTTGTTTGACAACTGGTAAAAAATATTATTTGAAAAAAAACTTTCGCGAAAGGTACGGATTAGAATTGAATTGACTATGTTAAAAAGCCTACGAACTCGTGCCTCTCCTGTTGACCGATCTTTCAAAAGGGGCTCCAAGTTATATATGTAAAATAGGTACAGTAAATTAATGCAGAGGTAACATATGAGGAAAAAAACTGCGTAAAATAACCCACTTGGAACCAGTGATTCGAATCTTTTGATGCAACAGACGCTCTATCATTATGGGGACAGATAAATTATAGTCAATCAGGGAATATCGTTCTTGACTTTACTTGGGTGAAATATAGCTTAAAGTGAACATAATGGGACCATAACATGCACAAAATGAATAGTGACCCAGGCAGTAGTTTGAGTATATGAACATGGGCATCACGACTTTGTGTATCTTGCTATAATAATTAGAAATGAGAATGTTAATGCGATCATCACTGGGTTAGAGCGAATGCTGTGCCTACATATCTTTTGAAATTCACTCCTTTTTATCTGTCAAAACTCGAAGTGATTGCAGTATTACACCGACCTCTTCTTGCAAACTGCCTTTACGATGCCAAACCAAAAGTCTATTGCATTTAATCAAAGCACTCCGAATACTAACGTTGGCATTGGTACTATCTTCTTACAAGTCCCAAAATGTGACCGATAACGTCAATTCCAAATCACTGCAACAAATCATAATCATAATTTTAGCTAAGAGATCTCTTTTACTACCTATTATAAATGAGCACATCAAATTTGCTGCACATGTCATCAAATAAAATACAAAAATAAAAACATCAATGCTCAATAAATTGGATGGACGTAGATCTAAATAAAATAGAACATTATTAAAAAAAATAAAATATATTATTAGTGATAACATGTACGATTACATAATAATCGAAATAAATTAAAATTGACTATGACCTTAAAAACGTTGTTTATATACACATAACACAATGGACAAAAACAAAAAGTACGATATACCCAAAAACAATAATTATTTCTCATTCAACAATATGTGTAATACCAATATTATTAGACATGAATTATACAAATAAATTTAATTAAAATAAACGTGAAAGACAAATCTTAACTATAATTCACTCACTTAAAAACGATTTCTTACAAAGCATTTACTTATCCGTCAAAACGACCAAAATCTCTGTTGTCCAGAATTTGTTCTATTGTCGTACTTTTTTCAGTATTTGTTAATAAAAAATATATTAAGTGGGATGAAACAACAAGAAAGTCCAATGTAAAGATTAATTTGTAAGGAAATCAATTCATTGAAACTTGAAATGTTATAAACAAACACTTTTACACAAAAATCAAGAACAAAAATTAAATTGTGTTATGTGAGAGTTAAGTGTCTGGTTGTAACATTTCACCTTCCAATGTATAGATTTGCTGACAAACCTCACTTCATATTTCTAACCTTTAAAGTATACCTAAAGTCTGATATTTCCAACTAAATACTCGGCGAAATTCGTTCGTAAAATATATGTTAATTTCAATACAAAATTTCAACAAAATAAGGTTAAAGGCTAGGAATATGAGTAGAACATAATTATTATTGAGATGGGTAATGAAAGAAAGGTTATTTGTAGAAAAAATAGAGAAACTCGGAAGATAATACCAATAGGTTAAGTGAATTAAACAAAACAAAAAAAAATACAAATTTCTTGTAGAAGAGTAACTTTAGTATTTGTTGTTAATTAGTTTTATAAACGATTTGTCAAAATACTGATTTTGTCATATACTATATCTATATTCGTTAAGTATTTTTCATTGTATAATCTATATACTTACTTGTTTAAACTATACTAATGTAAGTGTATATATAACATTTTGTTGAACTTTTAAAAATAAATGAATAAAAGCTAGAGAGCAATACAGAACGTATTAAGAGTTTTAGAGGCAGTTTTGTTGTTTTTAATTGGTGGAATAACATAAACAAATGCACACAACAAACTTAAGATAAATAAGCAATAATGGTGGAGGTCAAATATTCAGCGTGGAAGCACACAAAGCAGTGACAACAGCTGCTAAACAGGTTGCAATGATGGCAATACCTCATGAAGATATCCTTTTTCATTGACAGTCAAACGGCAATAGAAGCGATCTCTGCCGTTGTGTTCAAATCAAAGCTTGTGAGTCGCTGTCGCGAAGAGCTACGTGTTCTTGGCGTGCAACACAACGTAAGACTATACTGGGTTCCCGGGAACAAAGGTGTGCCTGGAAATGAAAAAGCTGATGAGCTGGCAAGAAAAGGGTCTTCCCTTGAACTACAATAGGCCAACACCACAGTAATGATTCCCCTTGTTGTTTTGACGATTGCAAAATACTAATGAAAGATGAAGCAAGCTTAACTCCTGTGACATAACCAGGGTACTCATTCCGTATCTTTTAAAACGATAATCGTCCGCGCGATAGTAGTCGACGATCTCGTCAACAATTTGCTTTCCGTAACTATATCACTATCGTCTCGTGTCTCGATTATTTGGTATAAAGTTTGAGAACATTATTTCACAAAGCTTGAGACCTTTCCGTATCTCTGTAGCTCACAAACTGTAGTTTGTTAAACGATTTCGCTTGAAGTGTTTGGTGAATGTATCCTAGACGGCAACCGCCTGTCAGTTTTATTATTTTCAAAACCATCAAAAATGGTTATTCTGATAGATGGAAGCTTTGAATAAAACTTCTTAGATAAAAAAATGTGGGATATATTTATGTTTCTGCACAACGCATTTTTTATTTCATCCCTTATTTTAAGCGCCATCTCCTTCCAATTCCAACTTGCACATTCTTCGTTTAGGTAGTTGTCATCGCCAAGTTTTCGTTTTCAATTGCCGTAATGTTAACTTGAATATAATAATCATTTAAAGTACTACGAAGTCAATTTTCATAATAAAATTCATGAAAAATATTCCAATTGTCGGAAAAATACACAAATCAGTGCAAGACGATACCTCTTTAGCTATCGCGCAAACGCTATCGTATTGACGATAGTAGTCTGTCGATTATTGAGTTTTGTGAAGCAAATGTTGAATCGTCTAAACGATATCGCCCGGACGATAGATGATTATTAAAGTTACGGAAAGCAAAGCTATCGTCTGACGATAATCGACATACGGAATGAGTGCCCAGGGTACTCATTCCGTAACTTTTAAAACGATAATCGTCCGCGCGATAGTAGTCGACGATCTCGTCACCAATTTGCTTTCCGTAACTATATCACTATCGTCTCGTCTCTCGATTATTTGGTATAAAGTTTGAGAACATTATTTCACAAAGCATGAGAGCTTTCCGTATCTCTGTAGCTCACAAACTGTAGTTTGTTAAACGATTTCGCTTAAAGTGTTTGGTGAATGTATCTCAGACGGCAACCGCCTGTCAGTTTTATTTATTTCAAAACCATCAAAAATGCTTTTTCTGATAGATGAAAGCGTTGAATAAAACTTCTTAGATAAAAAAATGTGGGATGAATTGCAATTTTAAATGCCGATAGCCTGCCCACAAAATCCGTGACTGATTGGAGAAAGTGATATTTATGTTTCTTAGTACATCGGAGTACATTGTTTTTGTTTTTTGTGTAAATACATAAAGAAATCACTATCTGCACAACGCATTTTTTATTTCATCCCTTATTTTTAGCGCCAACTCCTTCAACCGGTTGGTTTCCAATTCCAACTTGCACATTCTTCGTTTATGTACCTAGTTGTCATCGCCAAGTTTTCGTTTTCATTTGCCGTAATGTTATCTTGAACATTGTAATCATTTAAAGTATTACAAAGTCAATTTTCACAACGAAATTCATGAAAAATATTCCAATTTTCGGGAAAAATACACAAATCAATGCAAGACGATACCTCTTTAGCTATCGCGCAAACGCTATCGTCTTGACGATAGTAGTCTGTCGATTATTGAGTTACGTGAAGCAAATGTTGAATCGTCTAAACGATATCACCCGGACGATAGACGATTATTGAAGTTACGGAGAGCAAAGCTATCGTCGAAACGCTATCGTCTGACGATAATCGACATACGGAATCAGTGCCCAGGGAAATGTGGCCAATCTGCAACAAACAGAAAACTGAAATATACCTTCAATTGAACAAGAAATTATCATTCTTCGAGGATTTAGAGGAACTTTCAGACCGGTCCATTAATGACCTACTTAAATTTGTAAATAAAACAGGTTGGTTTAACAATCCGTAGATTTCTCATATGTTTCCTGAGTATGGGGGTCATAAACCTCTAGGGCATCACGACGGATCTACATTGATCTAAGTGTGGCACGTACAGGTTTTTCCTGTCTTGCCAACCCATAACCAAGATTGTATTTTGGTTAGGACCATTTGATTCCATAATTTATTCCTGTTTTTTGAGCCTACTGTGTATTTAGAGTTTTTTTTCTATTCCTAATTTTTTGTAGAAAAATCTGCAGGCTGAATTATATTTTAGATTCTCAATTTAGTTCAATTCAATTTCATTTTTTAAACCTATCTAAGAGCCTGAACGAATAACTGCGCAGCCACCCTAATGCAAGTATTTGATGTCAAAAAAGGTAAACAAGCGAAGGCACTCACCCTTCATTCCGTAAATCAATAAATTCTCGAAACCCATAAAAATGAAAACAAACTTTTCGCAACCTCTACAAAATTGCATTATTTTTCTTGTTTTATTAACTTTTCTCATTCAGAAAGCATGTAAGTTGCTTTTTTAATATTCCATAACCGTGCATAAGTAAAAGTTATATACCCTTCTTCCACAGCAACCCTTCATCGAACTCTTAAAACATACGATACCCTTCATGCAGACGATGTTATTCATAAAATTATTAAAAGAGGCGCTAAACACAGCGCAAATCCGTATAATGTTATCAAAGAAGTAGAATTTAAATCGTTAGGAAAGAACTTTCGCCTCATACTGCATCCGCACAAAGAAGTACTGCACAGTAAATTCAAGGCATTTACAATTGATGGTGACGGCAATGAAACCATTGTTCATATGGGTAAGTGCATCTGCTCCGTGAGCTGTCTAATTGTTAATTTTTCAAAAAATCATAGACCATGATCACTTCTATTCTGGTCGGGTATTTGGCGAAATGGAATCCAATGTTCGGGCCCATATCAACGATGGCCTCATGACAATGGTCATTCACTTGCCAGAGGATACATATCATGTCGAGGTAAGAACTGTTTTTAATAACAAATATATAAGCCAATTATTTTGAAATGTATTGCACAGCCCTCTTGGAGACATCTGGCCAAAACCGACAACAAAACTATGATTGTTTACAAGGCTTCAGATGTGAAAATCAATTGGAACAAAAGCAGTGGTGAAATCGGTGCACCAATGACGTGCGGCTACATAAAGGAAGGCCTGGGTAAATATAACTTAACTTTTTGTTGTCGTTTATTGAACAGTCTTTATGTTTTTCAGAACTGGAACAACCGGATGACGACGAGGAAGATGGTATCAATTCAGTCGAGAATTTTTTTCACGAAACTGACAGCATCGAGGACACAAAAAGCGATCATAAACGCCAGAAACGTCAAGCAGATCAGTACGAGTATACACCAACGAAAACTCGATGTCCACTGTTGCTGGTAGCTGATTATAGATTTTTTCAAGAAATGGGTGGTGGCAACACTAAAACCACTATTAACTACTTGGTAAGTGAAGATTTCGCCTTGGACACAACACAGCACTGAATCGCAATTCTATTGATTTTCAGATAAGTCTCATCGATCGAGTGCATAAGATCTATAACGACACCGTCTGGCAAGATCGTTCAGTAAGTTTTGACATGTTCATATTTCCTCCTTACAAACATTCGCATAATTGTTCAAACAGGACCAAGAAGGTTTCAAAGGAATGGGATTTGTTATAAAGAAAATCGTTGTCCATTCGGAGCCGACAAGACTGCGTGGCGGAGAGGCTCACTATAATATGATACGCGAGAAATGGGATGTTAGAAATCTACTCGAGGTAGGTCACTCCAGACAGACATTTTTTTTTTTCCAAATCTATTGCTCGGCCACTCATTAAAATCTCATCAACTGTTCTATCTATTCTCGCTATTGATTTTAAGGTCTTTTCACGGGAGTATAGCCATAAAGATTTTTGTTTAGCACATCTGTTTACAGATTTGAAATTCGAAGGAGGAATTCTCGGTCTGGCTTATGTTGGTTCGCCGAGAAGGAATTCCGTCGGAGGAATATGCACTCCAGGTCTACAAATTGATATAAAATGCTTAAATTTATTTTTGTTTCAATTTTTGTTCAGTTAATGTGCACAGTTTGCGTTTATCCTCTACAATTTGAGTTTATTGTTATTTTATTCAAAAAGTTTCCTTTGTTTAACTTTTATTTCGCTGCGGGTCCATCCTTACACGGTTTCATAGTAGGGAAAGGTTTGTTCTACGAGAGAAATATTACAAAGCTTGATTTGATACCGAATTGAAATGTCACTGGCGTTTGGCCCTGATCTGAGGTGTAGGCGGAACTTGCTCGGGCATCTTAACATGCTTTATTACCAACTCCAGCTTTTTTTTTATTACCGCCTCCACGCGCTTAGCAAGATGAACAAGGATTAAAGTTAAGAACAAAACATAAATGTTTCCAGGATTACTTAGGACCCTTACCACGACCGGAGCCAGTTTGCTATTTAAATTTATACATGCAGCACATCAACGCCAATCCTTTATTTCTATTTTATTTCCCCTTCCCATTTTCTTTTTGACTGATTTTATATTTTTCTTTTGTTTTTATTTTTTTACTGCACTATGTTCATTTTCAATCGGTTTCCATCGAATTTTAGAGTACTTTAAGAACGGCTACACCCTGTATTTGAACTCTGGCTTGAGTAGTTCACGCAATCACTATGGTCAGCGGGTTATCACTCGTGAGGCAGATCTGGTTACTGCGCACGAGTTTGGTCACAACTGGGGATCCGAACATGACCCGGACATTCCCGAATGTTCACCAAGTGCGTCGCAAGGCGGTAGCTTCCTCATGTATACGTACTCAGTGAGCGGCTACGATGTCAATAACAAGGTAATACCATTCTTCCCATCAATCATCGCATTTAATTGCATTGGTTCTGAATTTCTTGTAGAAATTCTCTCCCTGTTCGCTGCGTTCGATTAGAAAAGTTTTACAAGCCAAGTCCGGTCGATGTTTCTCTGAGCCCGAGGAGTCATTTTGCGGTAACCTCCGTGTTGAAGGAGACGAGCAATGTGATGCCGGTCTACTTGGTACCGAAGATAACGATGCTTGTTGTGACAAAAACTGCAAATTGCGACGCAATCAGGGTGCTGTTTGCAGGTAGGTCTAATGCGCATAATAGTGAATTTCGTATTGATCTCATTTTTCTGACAGTGATAAGAATTCGCCATGCTGCCAAAACTGTCAATTCATGCCGTCGGGTATGAAATGTCGCGAAGCACAATATGCCACTTGTGAGCAGGAAGCACGTTGCACGGGTAATCATGCAGAATGTCCCAAATCACCGGCTATGGCTGATGGGACAATTTGCCAAGAGCGTGGACAGTGTCGAAATGGTAAATGTATACCCTATTGCGAGACACAAGGCCTTCAGAGTTGCATGTGTGACATCATTCAGGACGCATGCAAAAGGTTTGCTTTGAGAAAGCGTTATAGTTTGCGATCTTAAGGTTTGCGATTTTATTTAAAGGTGCTGTCGCATGAGTATAAATGAGACATGCTTCCCCGTAGAGCCACCAGATGTACTTCCCGATGGAACGCCGTGTATTCAAGGATTTTGCAATAAGGTTTGTGAATAATTGGTTTTATGTATGAATTATGCAGTAAAAACGGCTAAATGTCTTTTAGGGCATGTGCGAGAAGACAATTCAAGATGTCGTCGAACGATTCTGGGACATCATCGAGGAGATAAATATCAATCGTGTTTTAAGGTTCTTAAAGGACAACATTGTCAGTAAGTAAAGCCTACGAATTATATTGCTATCAACAGGGGTCGAATCGCGTCGTCCGTGAACGAGCATTACGTGAGGGAATTTGTTTTTGTTTCACACGTAAAATCAACTTAATTCCGTGAACGTAAAGCTCGTTCACGGACGACACGATTCGACCCCAGTTTTAAATAGATTTGAGGGGTAATTCCAAGGTTTACCTTCCGGTATCTATTCTTCTGTTCTCAGTCATGCATCTCTCGATCAAAAATATGTCTTTTTTTACTTAACGGAGAGCGTTTTTTAATGTAACTGCATAACACTCTTTGGTCTAAGAAGCGTCATTGCATTTTCTGGTTTTCTACTCCTTCTCCAAGGAATGTTTCTGATAACCCTTATCACTTTTCAGTAAAACAGAAAGAGTACAGGATCTCCTGAAATCATTTCAATGAGACCACCATTTTCCTCTCATGTGGAAGCTTCATATTTTAAGTGTTTTTCTTATCTTACTACTCTAGTGGCAGTTGTGGTGTTGACGTCTGTGTTTTGGATACCGGCCAGCTGTGTCATCTCCTACTTTGATCGAAAGAAACGCCGTCACGAGCTAAAGGAACTCGACTGGAGCCAAAAGTTAGATCTCATACACCCCAGCGACCGGAGACGAGTAATCCATATAAGGTCTGTATACAGCTGTCGTTCTCCGTCCAATATGCGAACAAACATTTCTTTCTTGCAGAGTCCCTAGACAGAAGATATCAGTAGCGCGGATGTGAAGCCGTTTTATCTACCCACAGGACGTGTTCATCAATTTTTTGTTCAAAAAGTATTTAAGAAATAAAACCAAACTTCATAGGTTACGGTTAAGATATTTTTTTTTTACAAAAAAAAAAGAATTGGAAAACTTTCAAGTTGTCTTTGTAGTGTTCTAATAGTTTTGCCCTTATAAATTAGCAGAATGGAGGTCCTATCCTAAAAACGCTCTGCGACAAAGCGAACTTTTTGCATACGGCCGCTTTACCACTTCTTTTTTGTGCTCTTTCCATTAGTTTGGGGAGCTGCTTCGTCGTCCAAATCACCAGTTTCCTCCTCCTCGTAGTACACCTCTTCGGCATCAGTCTCATTGACTATATGTTGACCATGGATATACACTGGACCAGTGCCCTGGATGAGTTTGAATGTGACTGATCCGCTTGGGAATTCAAGATTTGGTCGAAGGACTCGTGTTTCGCCAACCTTTAAGACAGCAATAGGAATCTTCAGATCTTTCTTGTCCGATACTTTAGTTTCAACCTAAAACAGACACCGTTTGATGAAATTCTCAGAGTTCATGGTCAGTGGCGACTGTACTTTTACAAGTCATTCACACCGCGAAAACAAGTGCGAATTGTATACGTATCTACATACCTGAACAACGTTGAATTCACCCTCGATAGCTTCGGCTCCAAGGCAGATTTGTTTGATAATCAACTTTTGGTCAATTTCATATTTGTCGGACTCGGCAACAACGAATTGTTGTAGGGGCTCCTTTTCGCTGAGTGTAACTCCTAAACAAATGGAACATTATCAAACACGAACAACCATGTGAAGTTTTAGATGAAAGGCGCCTTTTTTCGACTAATTTTCTATTCGCTATTTACAACACTCACCATAGAAGTTTTCTCCTTCTAAATTAGGTTGGGCCGACATTATAAAGTTAAAGGATTTTTCTGTAAATCAAACAAAAATGCAAAAACACACGTGTGGCGGTCGAACGAAAGCTGGCAATTGCAAAAAAAAATTAATATGAAAGGACAATAGTTTTGCCGCAAAATTGACATTAGCTAAAAGAGTGACAACATATTGGAGGAAAAGAGAAAAATAGTGTTGTGGACGTCAGGGCTAGTGGCTAGCAAATTGATGTCTTGAATTCGTTGTATGTTAGGAGGCGCCTGCATTGCAAGCCAAAAGCCGCAATCTCATCAGAGCTATATGATAGTTATTTGCTAGGTAATCGTTTTAAAAGAATAAAGTAGATTTATTTTTTGCGCTAGTCGAGATTCCAAAAAAAGTTGCATCTTGTTATAAACCGTGTTTTGAGAATAGCTTCTTTAAAAGGTAAACAGAAAAGGGACTACAGTATGGAACATCTTAAAACTTAACCCCAATTGTTGTAGGTATTGTAATATTCATTTCTTTTAAGGGAAAATTGCTTTAATTTTTCACTCCTATTTCCAAATTTTAATAATTTTCAAACATTGAAGTAACATTTAAAAAACTAACAAAAATATATGCAGGCGTTACTCAATTTTAACTGAAATTTTTGGCTAATCTTATTCTGCTTAATGTCAATTAAAAAAAAAATATTTTATCGTTTTTTATTGGCAAAAAAAAACACATTTTTTAAAAATTGTTTTTGACTGAAAATATATATAAATGTATGATGAAACTCTGTTTGAAATTGAAGGGATCAGAAATCATATATCTCAAATCAAAGATGTCAAAAATTTGAGACAACCTTTGAAGCAGAGGGTAGCTATTGTTAATTTTCATTGATAAATTCACTCTGCTTATTTTTAACTGCTTAAGCCTGGTACGCTGTTCGAGTGAAATCCAATTTATCATACAAATTTTTCACTGCGAAATGTCAAAATGAACTTTTCACATAAAAATTTCACCAGACAGTACGCTGTTGAAGTAAAAAATAATTATTGAAAAAGTGATTTGGAGGGGGCGTTACTTGCCATTTCACTTGGCTTTAATTGTCCGTCGCATTTAATTTTTAACATTTCGGCGTGAAAATTTCACTTTCAATTTCAAAGCAATTTTTTGGACCAGCCTTTACCATATTACAAAAGCAAAGACGAATGTTAAGGGCTTTGGTATTGACAAAACTCCTAATAACCGTCCTAATTATTACTTAACGAATAGTTAAATAGTTGTCAAGATTATTATAATATTGTCACATCGCTGTGGAAGTTGGTAGCGATAATGTAACGTCTACCTAAATCGATTCGATTTCGCCCGGACAGATTTAATAATTTTGACAGCCACAGAAGCAGTCAAAATTCCGCACAAAGTTTTTTTTTTGCACTTTACCGGCTTGGCGGCTTTTGTATCCCAAATATCCGTGAAGGGGCTTCATATTTGATTTAACATCTCGTGAAATAAGTTATTAATCCGTATAATACAACACAATCATAATGGCTGAAGAATCGTTTTATGGTAAATACACAAGTTCAATATACAGTGCTTCGTTTTTCTTGAATATTTATTGTGCTACAGTAGGAAATTGTATGTATTTTGCATGCAAATGGCGTCTCGATGCTTTTAACTAACGACAATACGTACTGCATGAATAATTGTGAAAATAATGTGATGTACAAATACAAATTAATAATAATAATACAATTTAAATTTTTTTAGGAGTAACTCTTTCCGGACAGGACAGTACAGTCGATTGGGATGTGATCTCCAACGATGAAGACTTCCCAAGGGGCCAGAAGTTGATTATCAAACAAATCTTGCTTGGCGCCGAGGCAAAGGAAGACGAGTACAATGTAGTCGAGGTAAGAGTTTAGTTAAATTTCAGTTTGGATGTGGCACCTTTAAGGAATTAATTGAATTTTACTTGCTTGCGGACTGTACTTTTGCGAACCATCGAAAACAAACATGCCCACATACCTGGAAATAGTGTGTATTCATTTTGTATGTCGTCAACAATGGTGTGCCAAATGTTTTTTTCTTCTATTTCGAAATTACACGCATGTGTTTAACATTATTATACAATCTGCAAAGTGCGTCTGTTGGATGTAGATCAGCAAACGAAGGGTCTAACTTCGTGGGTGTGCTGCTTCGTATTAACAGGCAATTACAAAACTATCAATAGTTAAATCTTATCTGCCAACTAATGACGGGTTTGCCTAATTCCATGTGCTTAAAATGTTTCGGGGTAATGCGGAGTTAGTGGCGGATGAGTATGTACAGAGACGCAAACACTATAAATATTAAATTGCATCTTCCCGCCTTTTGCCGTGTCAACAAATGATCCCCCTCAATTCTATATAATATACAATAATAAGGACACCAATGGATACACAGCATATATGCTTAATTCTCACTAAAGAGTCGTAGGATTGCTGCACTCTTCCTGGTACCGATATTTCTGTTCTCTACCCATAACTCGGGTAACGACAGATATTTTTTCGCGTAAAGGGGACCATGTGTCAGCGCAATCGTCTAAGTACTCCTGCATTTGCAGTTTTCGTAGTGCGAACCTTACTCCATGGGAAGTCCTAATCTACCTACATTATCTGTAAGGTTTTAGCATCGCAGATATAAATAGATCATCACTTACACTTGTTTTGAACGATTTTGTCCGATTTATAAGAAAGGACCTACCTTTTGTGGTCGATTGAAGATTGTCTCTTCCTCAAAAATGCAGGTTAATGAATACTAATCAGGCAGTTACATTTAAGAGTAGTATATGCACACATCTGTATACACAAGTTCATGTTCTGATACACAGTTGTTGAGAAGTATAGCTTTGTCATGACCCATGAGGGCATTAAGTAGGCTTGTTTCTATAGTTTGCATACCTACATCTAATTTAGAGGCGTAGTAAATTACTTGTTTGATTGCTATTGTCATATAATAGGTGTTTTTACACTTTGGCTGGCCGTCGTTTTCGATAGAAAAAAGCTAGTCATTCGGGCGTAGAGATTTTGAGACTGATCGCTTATTCGCAAGTGCCTGGCTTTTTATACTTTCGATCTATGCGCCACTTCTCACGCAAGTCAGTGTTAGATTTGTTGTGTTGTATTTCGTCCTCTCCATTATGCCTCAACAATGTTATTCGCTTGCAACTGACATACCTACAAACAAAAATTGCATATTAGTTTTTTTCTTGCAAACATCCGAGAGTGGTAACTTATGAAAGAGCTACTCAATTCGGACTCAGCCTTAAATTGTTGGTCCATTCCATTTGTCGAGGTGGAGAAATGTTTTCCTCTAGCTGGGGTGTTGGTTAAGTGTGTCTGCTCGGCTTTCTCCGAAAGACTTTGTCCTAGACACCATTACTCACCATCACCAGATTATACGCATCCCCAATTGTGTGATGTGAATCCATGAGTGCTCAAGCATGGCTAAGAGAGAGTTCACAACCAAGTTTAACAAAAGAAATGAAAGGACGACCTCCAGCATTGGTCTATCGTCGCAGACTTCTGAAGTGTATTTATTGTTTTTATTTAGAGAGATCTTTGTTAAGTTAAATTAGACTTGATCTAGCCATAATTGGGAGCGCCCTAAAACACGATAAGCGCTGCTAACCGCAGGTGGTCAACAGATCTGACCCATTCTGGATCTAAAGCGCTCTAGAAGTAAGTGTCACTGTGAGACATGTCCTACAAAGGACCTCTTACATAAGAACGAAACCCTTCTGTTGGTTCAACGGGTAGTTTTGAGATCATAGGATTCTGTGGTATCACAAGTGGCCTAAGTGTGCCTGCACTAGTTGTGTCTTGCCACCCTAAACCTAACCTAACGTATAGGTAAGCACATTGGAACGGAGTGCTACAAAAAGCATTATTAATATTTCGTTTAGAGCGGGAACCAATCTGATATCTAAGGCTACGTACAAATTGGTCTTTTAACTCACGAACGAACGTTGAACTGTCATCGGTCGCGTAGCCTGTTTGTAGGTCTACCAAAATGCGTCTTCTTATATCGATCGTTCAAGTTTTGTATTTTTGGCAACTACCTCTCCACACTAAATGCGTTTTTAATCGCTTTGTATAACATTTTCCCTCGTTTCACCCATACAATAGGGTTTAAAAAAAAAGCTTATCTTCGTACTTTATTTTACATGGTCAACGGCGCGGCGACAACAAAACAAAGTGACAGAGTTGTTCCGTGATTAGGTAGGACACTCCCCTGCAAGTTTTGATTATAAAAAGGTTATGTGATGTTGTTTGAACTCGCGCAACAAACATGTGCGACTGTGCTACCTCTTCGCGCAATCGCGTTTGTGTTTTACTAAGGACACACAAGAGGTCTATTGAAGTTTCATACTTTAATCGCTCGTTACTTAGTCGCGACAGGTAGGACGTTGGCTAAGTACTTGAAAAGCTTAATTCTACATAAAAATCTATGATTCAGAAAGTTTCCGAAAAATATTTGAGTCACCTCGAATTCACTACATACTTAATTTGAAGTTTCCACGCAAAAAGTATGCAATAAGAAATTTCTTCAAGTTATTTAAGAAACAGAGAAAAGTATGCAATTGTTTTTTGTTATAATTGTTTATAATGTACTTTGTATTTTAATTAGTTATAGTAGTTTAATTTCACACCCGCACCAGATATCACACAATAAGTCTTTCTTGTATTATAGTAGGAAACTCTCGGCCCTAGCGAGGTATCCGTCGGAACGGAAAATTCTCCGCAACGCATACTCTGTCGGAGAATCAAATCCAAATCGTAAACAAATTCCGCAACCAATTTCTGTCGGAGGATATCGGAACCTAGCTGTCAAAAATTGAAGAAAAAAATGCACTTCAAAGTAATTCGCCGATATGCGTTACAAAATGTCGTAGAAATATTCCGAATAGATGTTCCGAAGAATACCTCGAAACAATAAACCTCCGAATCGTATAAAATCGGAGAATTTTCCGTTCCGACTGATACCTCGCTAGGGCCGTCTAACTCTTTCAACTTTCGAATTGTATAGAACAGACTGCATGCTGCATATAACAGCGGTGCAGATATGAAGTCGCTAAAAAAAAGAGTAACACCCAAATGGTAATATCCAGAAACAATACTAAGACCATAAAGTATGGTCGATTCACAGTTATATGCCTACAAGCTAAATTTTAACAGAGCTGACAAGTACATATTGACAAATGTCACGAAACTTCAAACACCAACACACTCGCACCTAATTTTGCAATGTCACAACGTTTATCCGTTGAGTTTTAAATTATTCGTTACATGTGGTTAGTATTTTATTTTATGAAAAAGTGTACATTTGCTTAAAATGTTTATGAAAAATAAACAGTGCATTATTGTTCATCAGTTTTTTTAAGAAAAATGTGTACATGCAGTCGATGTTAATGATAGCGAAATGTGGTAAATAAGTAACCATATTTGTCCTTATATGTTTCAAATATTTAAAACTTCTCCTGCAGATAGTTTTATTAATCAAACAAATCAATTTTAGCTGTTTTTTTCTTATTGTTTATTTTAAACATGAATTAAGTTATCAGTTTTGGTGTGTTAATCAGTGCAAGCCACGTTTTTTCGATTATTATGACTTTCGATTATATTAACTTTTTGTCTCATTTTTGGCGCCTATACAATTTTTTGACTCGATTATTGCAACAAACTCAATAAAAGCAACTGCCCAAATTTCTATTAGTTGCTTTAATTGAGGTCGCACTGTACCAAAATTTTGGAAAAACTGAGGGGGCCAGTGTCAAGAGGATTGCGAGTTGGGGGTCTCAGTATGGTTTGTCTCTGGTGATATCCTGTGAAGGTCTCGAACCTTTCATTTATGTATAAATAATCACTTTCAAACTTAAGTATATAAAAACATTGAGCGTGATTTCTATTCTTTGAAAACACGTGGCCACGGTTTGACAACCAGGCGTGTCAGATAAACTAAGTGCTAGATTGACGTAAAAATCGAGGACAAATAAATTAATCTTAATATTTTTGTAGCAATTTGTATTTATTAGCAAATTGTTTTAGAACACTTAGTATGTATATTAATGTTTAACAACTTTCCGAGGAAAAAAACCGAAATGATACCTCAGACGTGATGATTCACCCGGCTTAATGGGACAGCATAGATAATCGCTGTTGAAACTCTTCATCAAAATAGTTTCACACTTACGTATGATGCAGCATTACAAGGACTGTAATAATCTCTCTAGTTTTAAGTTAATTATCGTTATTAAAGTGAAATTAGCGTTGATCTGTTCAACCTGTTAGTTTGAGTCATATATGAACTTTTCATTTTGTTCTATATACAAACATTGATAGGTATTCCCTTAGCAACAGAGGATAGCGATAGGAGGGTATTAAAATCCTTCTGACATCGCCTGTTATCTATGTTACAATATGCAGCTCTTAATTGGCAAATCATAATTTTGTATGTTTTCAATTTTGCAGTGACTATTTATTTTATAAAAACTCATTGACATCTTTGCTATGTTGCCGTGGACTGTTTCAGCACTTACAATTGGACGTAGCGCTCTTAATGTTGAGGCCACTGACTCCGAATTACGGTAGCAAATTGTAATAATTTCGACTCGTTGTTGGCTCGTATATCTTTTCATAATGTAATGACAAACCTTAATGAAGAAAAATGTCAAAAGAGCGGCAAGAAATTCGGCGTCGTTTGCTGTCATTGTCGCTCTACTTTTGTAGCGTCCCTGTTGAAAAACCCTTTATATCCATGCACTTTCAAAGCATTTAAACAATTATTAGATAAAATAAGATTATGTTCATTTTAAGTAATACATTTTTCTTTTTACTTACACAAAGTTCACAATATTGATGCTAGTAAACGTAGACAAAAATCCAACCAAAAACCAACATTATTATGATATAAGCAACCATTAGACTTCCAAACCAGTGAAAATAAAGAATAATAACTTCGAACAACAAATTCCAACGTGCTACTTTACATGCAATTTTACATGCAAAACAATAACAAATTCAGTCACGTAGTACTCGACCCCGGATGGGGTAATTCAACCCCTGGTTAATGAGGTTTCAGCTTTTAACTCGTGCGAAATGTGATTACATTTTTGGGAACCTCCTTTCGGCACAAAATTGTAATGATTCCTATAGTTTCTGCGATTCTCATTGGATAAAGCTCTCACGACCGTTCTTGACTCAGGTTGGAGACTGATCTGAGTTTTAATTTTCAAGACAAAAATGATAGATGAACATTGATCAGCCTTATATTTGTATTCACTCTACAGTCTGTAGAATCGCGCTTATCACACGGACGATCAGTGTTTCGTCGATATCCTTTATTAAATACGATTTCCAATTTTTGTTCATTTCATATGCATAATACGTGAACTCCCTTTTAACGGACACCCCTCCTAAGTGGACAATCCCCTTAAGCGGATAAAATGTAGTGTAATGGTTGGCTTGAGTTTTTTTTTAACTTTTGTTTCTGTGCGAAATATCACTGCCTACACATGTATGAATTTTCGAAACAGAAACATCAAGCACGTGCAATCGACCGTATGCTTTATGCCACTCATAGGTCTGCTGCATCCTAGAACAAGGTTTCTCAAGAAACAATAATCTGGTTTTCTACAAAATCTAACCATTCAAATAGAAGATCTTTATAAAAATTTGCTTTGAAGTCTGGAGATGAGAAGATATTTGTCCTCCGATCTCACTATGAGTCACTGGTAGCAAAATTTAAGAATTTTTTTACAAATTAAAGTGAAATAAATATAATAAATATGTGTTCTTGAATTAGGGGGTTTTTTCCTCTTATGTGAACAAAAATCTCTGGTCCCGTGACTGTCCACTTAAAAAGAGATTTCACATAAATCGAACAGCAAGCTCATTAAAGTTTAAACGTCTTATATATAAATAGCCGAAGGCAAATAGCTAAGAACCCCTTTCACTGCCTTAAGCAAAACATATTCGCTTGATTTTTTTTCTTGTGAAGATTTTGCAGAGATGCAATGCTGTGTGTAATTTGTTTTCCAATATGTTGTGTATTAGGTATAGTCTACCACCGGGTGAACTCTAGTCTAAGTTAAGCGTGAAAGCTTACCCTCACCAACGATCCGATCAAGATTGAGAAATATTTACTCTCGGCAAGACGAATGGGACCAGACCCACTATCTGTATGACTTTCCCGTCTTGTATTATCGCAAAGAAAAACGCTTCTCTCCGGAACCCTTCTCCATGGAAATCTTGATAAATAAACCAAATACTCGTGCCCGGCAGACGTTGTTCTACCCTGTTTGTCTTTATTTTGTCTCGCAACGCTAAGATAAGCGTTGCATCATTGCGAGCATTCTCCTTTAATGACACAAAGTTCGACATGGCGGCACGCACCATAAGTACACTAGGTACTGCAAAATTATTTGGATAAATCTAACAACTTATATAAAAACCAGATAACAATGCATACGTATTTAACAATTTCGTCTGACCATAAATTCAATGGCCTGCAGTCGTTGCAAACGTGATCGAATTCAAAGATTTTATTACTCTACAATATACCTGTCGAGCTATTTGGCAATAAAGCTACGAGTTTGCAAATATTAATTCACATTGTGTATATAAAACAGTAAAACTTGGTTTACACCTAGTTGTAAATACGGCTATTAGTTTTGTATCATTGTAAACGAAAATAGTAGGTTATAACTAGGTTTTTTTTGGGTCATTTGCCATCTATTTTTGGCCAAAGTGATTAGCAATTTAATAAGCAATTTTGGTTTAAATTCACAGAATAATAAAGTTTGTGGGACAGCAGGCATCGTTTTTGCGATACCTGACAGTTGTAAAAAGAGGTTTGGTTTCATTTTTTGTTGAATTACTGTCTGGGATGGATTTGTTAATATTTACAACGTTAACAGGTATAGCGCGAATGTTGATTGTTGCTTCTTATCTAGGTTTTTTTTTAAGGAGTTCAGCTAGCTAGACAGCAAATACATTATATGCTAGGATGTTGCCCTGGAAAGTGTTTATGCTCTTTTGCAAGCGGCGGCTCTGATTGGAGCTAGATTAACTAGATTTACTTGTGTGATGTCATCAATCATGTGGAAAACCAAGCAACGTATTTAGTACGTAGTCCGTCTGTAAGTTCGCCGTTTGAAAGCACTTAAAAAAGAAGTGATTGAAAACCTAAGATTATGGATTAGCACTGTCGGGGTGGTTAACGCTTAAATTATAACCTAAAGTATGTAATTATAATTACATCGTCCTGAGGAGTTCCTCCACAATCCACTTGATAGGGAATCTGTCAGTGTACGGTATCCATTTACTTTTCATTCAAATAAACATATCTTTGACGCGTGTTGAATAAAAAGAAAACATTCCAGGACATGCTTAAAAAAATAAACAAGCTTTATTGTTATCGTGTGCAGAACTCAAAACCAACAACTATTTTAGTCCACGATACTAATTATCATTTTTAGGGTCCAAGCTACATTTTCGAACTCACAATGGCGAAATTTTCCATACAAAATTGTATAAATTTTGACCTAAAAAATGTGCAAGGAAAAATGTTTATTAGTAAGGCCTAACGAGCAGAAGTAGTGATGAGCATTCAGCTGTATTTACAATTCACTGCATTCACAATATTAGTAAAGGGTTTTCCAATAAGAGGTGTTATTTTGATATTCAAAGAAAAATGCCATTTTTTCAGATAAATGATCGGATATTTATTTCATAATAAAGAGGAAGGTATGCCGTTAATAATGAAAAACAACATCAGCCAAATGGCCACCACGACCACGCTTACAGGACCATATCCTTTTCATGAAATTTTCCATAACAAAATCGCAAAGTGGCTGCCCTATGTCCTCGATAGACTCACAAATTCCATCTTTGAGGTTTTGAATCGACACTAGGCTGTTGGCGTAGACCTTATCTTTCACGTGGCCCCCAAAGAAAGAAGTCGCAAGGTGTTAAATCACAAGAATCTCAGTGGCCAATTGTGATCACCTCTTCGAGTGATAACACGGTCCGGAAACTTTTCCCGTAAAAGATCAATTGATTCGTTGCTTGTGTGGCACGTAGCGCCGTCTTGTTGAAAGTAAACGTTGTCCAGACCAATACCATCCAACCCCGGCCATAAAATGTCATTAATCATCTCTCGATTCCAAAGAACGACGAGGAATGGACAAACCTGGGTTTTCTTCAACACTTTGGGCTAAAGCAGCAATACTATCAGTTGTTCTTAAGCGACGTGCACGGGTTTTATTCTTCACATCGCTAACTTTTTCCAACATCTCGAATTTTTCCACCAATTTCTGTATTGCGGTCCGAAAAGGTGCTTCACGACGACCCAAAAATGCTTTAGTTTTGCGAACTGTGACTGCAAAATGTTCACCATTTTTGAAGTGAACTAGCGGACTTCTTGCACACTTCGTAGTGCAAAATAGAAATATACAAAAATTAAATTCAAACAGTTTTTGTTGTAGTGTTTTGTAGTACACAATTATTGGTTTTTCCACTTTCGGTGTAAATATACAAAACGGATGGTTTGCCAACACGCAACCAGGCTACATATAACTGTCCATGTGAGGAAACTGACTACTCTAAATAAATTCCACAAATTCCTAACGTTTGCCCTTGCGCCTTATTAATAGTAACCGCAAACGCAAGGCGAACAGGAAACTAAAGTCGTTTAAATTTGGAATATCGGGGATGCGTGGTATGAATACATCTTCGTCTTTAATACCATGTTCCCACCAACGTGACTAAATCCACTTAATTTTGCTTAATCATCTCACTAATGATGTGATTTATCATACATTTTCATGATTACTCATTACTTGTGTTCACACAAAAACAAACTGTCAAAAAATTATAATTGAAAATACCAAATAGTAATTATTTATATCATTTTTTGATTTACTCTGGTAGATATAAATCATATCCAAAGCATTTGAACTCATTTTAAATTGTTGCAGGCAATTTTTCTTTTGCACTTTTATATGTACGATATTGAAAGTTTCTCAACTAATTTTAAATGTCACAGTAAAACACTTAAAAGTTCGGTGGGAACGCATATCGTAATTTATAAATCACTTCAGCTAAATCGCATTGGTGGGAACATGGTATAAGTTTTAATCTTTTGACAGAAAGTATTGTACCATTACACAAAAGGGGTTGATTATTATTCCGAAGCATAATAATAGTGACTTCAACTTTAAATTTCAGAGTATGCGGAGGCATTCCTGGTAAATCCGACGATTCGGTTATTTTCGAGATATAAGATTTTCAATGTATTTTTTGTATGGGCGGTGCCACGCCCCTATAACTCATGAACCAATACACCTACAAAGATCAAATATGCCTACAAACCATGGTATTAACGTCACCTTTCATGAGAAGTTTTTAGAATCAAAATCGAATCACGCATTACAGAGAACATTGGCGACAAACACAATTCAACTTATTTTTATATATATAGATTTTTATAATTTCAATGCGTTGTTGAAGCGTGCGTGTATCGTTCCATTTTTAGTAATGGCGTACTTTCTTCCTGTCAAATGTCAACAAATAACAGCTTCAAAAGTGACAGCTACCGAAATAGCGGGCTATTCAAAATAACACCTCTTATTGGAAAACCCTTTCCTTTACAACATCACTCTCTGATGTAAAAGAGACTGCAGCTGCTTACTTTATTTGTACAATTGGAATGGGTTTCCATTGTCATTTTTACCTATTAGATAAGTCAATATAAGTGTGTATTGTAGTATTAAAACAAAGGCAGTTGATTGTAAAAGAAAAACGTGCTTCCTTGTTACACAATCACAGAACAACTGTTTCGTTATATTCAAAGTCTCGTAAAAAAATTTAAATAACATTTGTATTGGTTTGATTTCTGTTTTTTTTCTTTTTTTTTTCTTAATTATTGTAGACACTTAAGTTAAAGAGTGTAAAATAAATATGCTATTTAACAATACAAAACATTTGTTAGTGGTTAAGTTAAGGCCCTTCAATTGTGTTTCCGTTACAACTGTGCGTTTGAATCAACTCATTAATAGCGTCCTCTTTTGTTTCCGTGAACTTGAATATACTTTGCGCCTGCGAATGCAAGCGACAAATGACACCAGCAGCGCTGTAATTCCATTTCCAGCAAATCAATTCACAATTGATCATCGACAGGTCTTCTTTCATGGAAAGAATATTCTACATAAAGATGGAAAATTAGTTGAAATATGTGCGAAAAAAAAAATCTGCAACACAACAGTACCATAGCCACAGTCGAATCTATGGAGAAGATCTCCTGTCCGCAAATAATAATAATCGCCACCCGACCATTTTGCTCGTTAACGAACTTAATCACTTTCGAACGTAAGTACTCGGCCGAAGCATACTTAAGATTTGTGTAAACATTCACGACGCCCACTTCTATGCCGCTTACCTACACGCAATGAGAATATAATACAGAATGTCGAAAACAAATTTCGTGGGGCCTCTTACTTTTTCAACGGAAATAACTATTTTCGGTCTGGCACTCGCATACAACACGAATACGAGATTGACAGCAACGCCGACTAGAATCCCATATTCTAGACTCCAAAACAAACAGCACATCATGGTCACAACAAATATAAAGCAATCCGCTTCTGTGTTCGTGTTGACGAAACGAGGAAATCAATTAGAATTCATTGGACGTTGCAGTATTCAACGACAGCACTTACTTTTGGCTTTCCATATTTCGTGGATCTTCTCGATCTCAACCATGAATATCATAGCGGCAATAATTATGGCAGCTAAAGTTGCCTTTGGGATGTAGTAGAAGGTTGTGGTGAGGAAGGCCAGCGCCATTAGAACCAAACCTCCGGTTACTGCACCACCAAGAGTTGTCTTCACGCCGGACGCGTTGTTAATTGCGGTTCTTGTGAAGGACCCCGTCGTCGGCATTGATGAGACAAATGAACCCATGATGTTGCACAGTCCGAGAGCGGTCATTTCCTGCGATGCGTCGACAGTCTTTCCCTTGCCTAAAACGAAACATGGACAGTAAAAAATCAATAAAAATAATTCTTTTTTAAGTTGGACTTACTAAATGCCTTTGCGATGGCGATGCTCTCCAAAACGGAGATCAATGGAATTGTTCCAATCGATGATCCCAGCTGGGCGATCATCTCTGAAAAGGAGAGTTCTTTGCCGTCCACTGTGGTGCTGAATGGGGGCAATTTGAACGGTGGTAGGCCGGCGCTTACTTTTCCCGACAACCGAAACGGAGTATACCCATCAGTGGTGAGTGCGAATGCCAATGCAGCGCCAAAAATTACAGCCACTGCGTTTCGAGAGAGTGCAATGTACTTGGACAGTGTCTTATTGAGCGACTTGATGTCCTTGACTTTCTACAAGTAAAGTTGGGTTTTGTTTGGTTTTCACTGACTTCGGTTTGCAACTTACTCTCATGCAGAGGAGGAAAACCAGGGTAAACACCCCCAGCAGACTGTCGTTTAGCAGTGTCTTGGATATATTTGTGAAAAAATTCCTCCACGAGTCGATGAACGCATTGGAAGGACCTTTTAATAAAAAAAAAAAGAACTCTTCCTTACTCGTTCTAGGAATGACGCATCAGAAATTGCAGTACTCACTTGATATCCCAAACAGGTTATTGATCTGTCCACTGCCAATGGTAAGGGCTGCGGCTGAGGTGAATCCCACCGTAACCGGCATCGATATGAATTGAACCAAAAATCCCATGTTCAGAACACCAAGGAGTAGAATAACAACTCCAGACATAAAGCATGCCAATACTGCGAAATCCGGACTGGCAGTTACGTGCTGTTGCACCATTAAAGCCATTATGGCAGTGGGCCCTGGAAATTTGCATTAATTTCCAATTGCTTTCAATGGTTTCTGACTCTTACCAACTGTAATGTCCTTACATGTGCCAAAGAAAATGTACACAAAGCATCCCATAAACGCGGAATACAATCCATACTGCGGCGGTAGTCCCGCAACAACTCCATACGCAATAGCTTGTGGAATTGCGGTCATTCCGACTGTGAGACCGGCAACTGCGTCTTGAATAAGGTGTCGCGGTTGATATTTCGGAAACCATTTCAGGATGGGCAATGTGTTCTGAAGGGTTTCCAAGCGGCAGAATTTCTGTGACTTGTTTTTCAAAATTCCAACAAGATTTGGTAGGTCCTCCTTGTACAGGTCACCTGGAGACGGAAGGAAGGAAAGCGTTTCAAATTTAGTTGACGAAAGTTGTTTCTTTTATTAAACAAATGAGCATGTGATCGGGGATTGTGATATCCTGTTAATACTAATGCTAGCATTGATGCATTTGATGATAAGTCATTAAAAAGACTGCAAAGTTTTTCGGTCTATCTGTCAATCAGTTGATCATGGGAAATGACGGCGCAGAAAAACCAAAATCAGTAAATTAATGAATACTTCCTAGTTATCTCTCAAATCTGAATAACAAACTTATCAAAGAAATATTGTCGTTTGACACAAATAATGTTTAATTGGTGTAGATACTTCAAATGTCTTTTTTTATACAATGAGGTATATATTTTCATGCAGAGGCGTGATTCTATTCATCACGGAATGATTGACGTTTGCTAGGTGTTACTATCGTGAAAGTCCAAAATAAGTTGTGAGTTATTTAAACAAATTGTAGTTTTCTGTTAGTGGTTAAAGCAGATTTTCACATTTGCGTAATACTGATCACTGCTGTTAGGCTGACTACTAAGCGTCACCTCTCGCGAACGTCTGACAAACATCCGAGAGTATACTGTCATGAAAGAGCTTGTCATTTGCCGTTTGGATTCGACATAAAATTGTAGATCCCTTGCATTTGTCCTAAAAATTAAAAACTTACACAAACGAATGGCTGTGAGAAGCTGGGCCTAGGGTCCCACGGAGCTGTTGCGCCAACTATTTATTTATTTTTAGATTAACAGCTTCCCCATATACAGGGGGGCACACTTATTCAATCAACAAAAAATCAGAGCCACCACAATATCTCATATTTTGTTGTGTAAATTAGTGAAAGAAGAATGACGATAATTTTTACGGGCAACCGGCTTAGGGGCCAGTTATAGCGACACGAAAAATGCAACCGAAAAAAATGTCTTGCTTTTTTTGACCACTTAAACTTAATTGTTAAGGCTTAACTACATTCGGATTTAAGTAAAGTACTTGCACGAAAATGTTTTTTCTCTTTCCATACCATATTGAAATTTGTATTTTTCTCTCAACTTTTAAGAAAGTGTGCCACTTGAAAGTTAGAGGTATCTCTAACTTTCAAGTATTTGACAAACTAAAAGCTCGGAAAAAACTAACACATTGACAAAAAAGCTTGCACTAGTTCCAAATCTCACCCTCCGAGGGCTCTGATGCAAGCAGATTCTAGACAAACAACCCTAATTTTTGACAGAATGTCACATTTTTTGTTGTCATCGCGAATCATATCGGAAACAATGGACTCTGAAACTATTTATAAGTTTCTGACAACAAGGGGGCAGCTGCGTATGTGTGTGAGCTTTCACTTCTTAACTTTTTGAATTTTTGCCGAATGTAGTTAAGCCTTTAAACTCAATCTTCGTCTTAAAATGTGCTTAGGCATTTTAAAGTTGGTTTATCAAAAAAAAAAAAATAACCAAATTATCTTAAATTTTCGAAAAAAGACCATTTATTAATTTTTTTAATTTATTAATTAATTAATGAATTCTTTTTCTAGAAAAATTGAAGATAATTTACTTACTTTTTTTTCGATAAACTAACTTTAAATTCATAAGCAACATTTTAAGACCAAGATTGAGCTCAACAATAAAGTTTAAGTGATTAAAAAAAGGAAAAGAAATCATTTTCGGTTGCATTTTTCGTGTCGCTATAACCGGCCCCTTAATATAATAATACACTATTTTCATTTTCAGTTTTTACAGAATAATTATTGATATTTATTTTAAACTAAGGAATGTTGATTGAAATTAAGTAGATATTCACATTTATTAAAAAAAAAAGTAGGTAACGCTGTTTGTTACCGTGATTTATGATACCTGAATATTTGTGAAATTTATATCTAAAGGACCATGTATTATGTATGTGAGAACGCGAATAGATGATTTAATTTTATTTGAACATCAAATTTATATAATATAACCGGTTGATTAAAAAAAAGCGCGTGTGGTAATTACAGAAAACTGAAAAAAAAATATTTTCCTGCAAATTAAAAAACTCCTGACATCGAACTGTCATACTTTATATATAGAATCCCTAAAAATATTCATAGCTCCGATCCACAAATCCGCGAACAAAAAAATATTTCTAACCTGAATATAGTGGCTGAATTCCAAAACGTCAAAATGCACATAAGGACTGCGACATGATGCTTTCATACTGCTTTGGAATATTTGACGTTTTGGAATGACATTTGATGAAAACGTAATTCCTTGAATAATAGACAACACGCATCAATTGATTTAAACAGAAAAAATGTCCACGGAAGTAATAACAACAATAGTTTTAATCAATTTAATTAATAACTTTGGGCTCATGAATAGAGAACAATTTTATCGGAGAACTGACATTTGCATCATAGCTATTCATGATGCGTTATTGTTTGCTTTAAATTCCACAGTTGATTCATTCACAATGCATTTTCTTTATGTTTTAGAACTCTTGACGTTACAGTAGTGCGTTTTGGATTTCAGCCAGTAATTTCAACTAAGTATACATAAAAACTACCGATTAAAAATCCGCGAATTTCTTAGATTAAAAAAAAAGTATTCATGCGGAAAGGAAATGACAAATGTCATAATCCTTAAGTAGCGAAAAAGTTTTATGTAATGCATTTAAATCAATCATTCATGGTAGATATAGCTCGCAAATTGATTTACCATTCGAAACGTCAGTTGTAAGAACACATTAGGTCTGTTCCTTTACTTTTGTAGTAAAAATGGAAAAGACTGTCAAAATGCCTGTGGAGGGGATGAATTCTCTCTCAAAAAGGGAAACTTACACAAAAGTTAAGTAACGCTTTTGTAGTAACCTGTGAAAAATGACAGTTGCGAATATTCCACCCAAATGCTAAATAGAACAACAAATTCAAATCAGCTGTCAATTTTCAGGCGATTGACAGTTGTTTTAATTCTTACGCAAAGAAATTTGTTGAGTAAAAACTAGTAAGTGGGGAAATATTTTGCTCTCTCGAAGCCGCTCTCTTTTATGAATTTTTCGAGTTAGGGAACGACAATTAAGTAAAATGCGTAAGAATTCGTTAAAATTCGTAAGATTTAAAAGTAAAGGAACAGACCTATTGTTTATTGAATGTCAGAATTGAACCTAATTTGTACCATATCATTCAACAAAATTCACCAAATCCCGAATTCACACGTTCAAATTACCCTCAACAAGACTCAAAGTCCGTGTTATTTAACACTTTTGAGCAATTCTTTCCAAAGTGTTGCAGAAACTGGCAACCGCATTATGGTAACCAAAGTGTCCCACACCGACCGACATGATAATTAGTTTTTTTGGTTTTCGCCATTGGAATTGTGGAACGTCTGCGATTTTAAATCATACATCGCAACAAGTCATTAACCCAACAGTAACTCTTGAGTTCGGTAACCGTATGTAATCATTTTTTTTTGGAGATGTGCTTTATCCATTGATCTCCAGCGATTCAAAAACAATTTTGCGCACATTATGCGAGTAAATAAAAGGTCTCTGCACGAAATGTAGACAAACAAGCGAAAATGTTAGCAATTTGAGTGAAATTGTTTGCCAAGCTTCTTTAAAAAACCATTGATGCTTGTAAAGATGGCGGTTTACATTTTTTTCTCACTAATGCACACCACACTGTTCAATGATTGTACAAATTGTCTATAGGCGAATCAAATTGTGTTATTTAACCTGAACTGTCATATCAAATCATGTGTCATTATATCGACTTAAAACTGAAACGAAATACGTATTATTTGTTTCCGATAAATGGCAAAAGGAAAAGGAGTGATTGTGTTCTGGTAAATATCACACGACAAGTACAAAAACAAAAAAAATAACAAAAAAGTCTAAACACGTATAGATAAATTACACGTGTATGGCATCTTGTTACGTGCTTCGGTCCGGTGAATGTGGGAAGCACCGCTTTTTTTCTCACCACCATCAATCGCTATTGTTTTCAATCAAATTTCACGGTTGGATTATATATCCGAGAAACGATTTAAGGGGGTTCACAAATCCCAAGTTGTTTAGCCTGAGGAGGTAGTGCTTCAAAATTGAAGGCCAGTCCTTTTTTCTTTTATTTGAAAGCGCCACAGTCAAGCAGCTAGACAACAACACCAACACAAGTGAGTGATGCGATCAATGAAGTAATGGCAATCGGTCGTTCTTATCAGGAGGACCCCACGCAGTAGCAAGCGCCTACTTATATATATATACATATTTGCACACGTCAATTTGTTTGCATAATAAAAAAGAAAACATTATTCCTCTGTTGTAATAGACTCCAATTGCAAGTCATTGCTCGGCGATAATGCACAGATTGCAACAATTATTGCTATTCGGTTATACTTTCCCCGCAAAAGAGTTTGATATTTCGCTGTGTTTGGCGATCGCGTCGAATGCATTCTAAGGGAGCTTAACAACAACTTCAGTTGATTCCGCTATCGGCAGACAAACAAAAAAAAACCGGTCAATTCCGACAGTTTGTGTTGGTGTAATAAATTTAATCCACAGCAGTAAATAAAACGAGGAAAAAAAACGTAATCAGAAATGAATTAGAACAAAAAGCACCAGTTTTTTTCGCACTAAACTACGATAATGTTCGCAGTGGTTGACAACAATTCGTTTTGTTATTTAGAACTCGATTTTTTTAAGTCGACCGGATATTCGTTTTTTACACGAACATTTTAATTTTACCGCCATCGCAATTTTCGTTTGTTGCGACCTCAAATTTGAAGCAAATTATTGTAAATTATATATTATTATCAGTATTTTGATATTTGATGTCACGCACAAATAAATTTTATCAGACAATGATGCACTCAAACACACACCTGTTGATTCTGTCGTCATTTTGAACTGTACCGCGAGATAATTGCAATTGGTATCGAACTCTTATTCTAAACAAAACAAAACAAAAAACTGTATTTGTATATTCCCGGGGGGGCGAACTCAAAATGTAGCGTTCATGCCGGCTGCTCGATGTGAAATGACTCTAGCCACGCTTGTTTTTATTGAATAAACCTTAGCGCCTCTCGTGTGGTTGGTGCCGCTTGCCGGTCGGACGTCTCCTTCGATAATGATGGTACGAACTCTGCTTGAGAGCTGTACTCAAGCTATTAGCGTTATTTTGAAGTGCCACTGGCGGTACATATACCGATAATGAATTGTCGATTATGTGAGCACGTGCTGATCAAGGTGGTCCGATGACGGCTTTCGTCTCGTACACAGACTGAACAGTTAACAACAGTAGTGAATTATACCAATTGCCAAGTTGGAAGAGTCTTTTTCGTGTTATCAAAACTGCAAAGTCTCAGCTGAATTTGGCTCTTATCAATTGGGGTATTTTATGGGCGTAAAGTTAATTGTTGTGCTATCGCGGTTGATCTTTTTTGTTGACCTGCCCTCAGTTATTTATTGATGTTTTCATATGCTGTGTAGTGTGTACTGTGATTTAATTTGTTTCTCTGCGGTTTTATTTTTGCGGAAGTCTTTGCAACTTTCCCTGACCGATGACGTTGACAAACAGATTAGTGAACAAACGAAAAACTGGTTAATCACGAGGCCCCAAACAAGTGTTTATAGTTGTTACTTATTACCCTTTATAAAATGGAGGCTTTTGCTTTCCGTTGTATTTGTTTTTTCATGAATTAATTAATTAATTAATTTACTGGGTCCAACTGGAGTGTGTTATAAAGTAAACTGCGCATCATTTAGTAATTTAAGAAATAGTAATTAGTTAAGTAACTCGTAGTAGGCTATTTTTTGTGGGTTGGTGGGTTGGTCTGCTTTTTGCACTCATTGAATATTACAATGGAGGTGCTACAAAAAGTGATGCCACTTTTTCGTTTGCAACTACATAATTCACTTCCTAATACGAAACTATATAAGTTTTATATAAGTTTTTCTTCTTTTTTTATGCACTTTTAACTGGATTTGTGTCCCATTTTCGCTTTTAACATTTTGGTAGCATCTGTAACTACTCCAAAAACTTCTTTTCAACTATTCTGTGCCATTCATCATCAGCTTAATTTGGCTCCAAACTGTCGTTTGTGTAAATAGTGAGAGAGATCTACAATCGGTTGCCGTATTAGGACCTCATTAAATTACAGCAAGTCCCCACTTTGGGCCACTCTGCATAAAACTTTATTATTTGCAAGTCCAACTACGAGTTTGTTTTCATTTTAACTGTTCTGTGTTCTGCATAGTCGTTTATTCTTCGTTAATTGGTAATCATTCGGATTAGACATAGTTCATTCCCACAATCTCCTTTTTGATAAGAGGAGTTCTACAAAAAAAATCTAAGTCCGATAAGACCAGTCATAATATTTGGATTAATACCCCATGCGAAGGAAATACATATGTACATAAAGAATAAATATATATCAAGGACAAATACGGCAGATAGGTGGATTTATATACTATTATATAAAAGTGCAATAAGAGTTGTTATTCTTAGACTTATGTGGGTCAGTCATTTGTTTATAGGTAGATTACGTATACATAAAGGGTGATTTTTTAAGAGCTATAGGAAAGTTTTTCAAAAAAAAAACACATAAAATTCAGAAAAATGCATGAAATCTTTATTTGAATCGATAGTAGATACGGTCCATATAATTTTATGTTTGAAAATTATTTCATGCAAATGTTGACCGTGACTGTGCCTCAAATGGTCCATGAGCTTAGTCCAATTTTGGCATACTCTTTCCAACATTTCGGCCGGTATCTCACGAATAAATGCTTCAATGTTGTCTTCCAATGCGTCAATTCAAGCGGGCTTGTCTGTATAGACATGAGCTTTAACATAGCCCCACAAAAAATAGTCTAAAGGCGTTAATTCGCACGATCTAGGCGGCCAATTGACCGGTCCCGAACGTGAAATAAATAACCGAACTCGCCTCTCAATAAGTCCATTAATGCGCGTGCTGTGTGGCATGTGGCACCGTCTTGTTGAAACCAAATGTCATGCAAGTCAAGCTCTTACATTTTGGGCAAAAAAAAGTTGGATATCATCTCACAGTTACGTTACGATTCGCATCATCTTTGAAGAAGTAAGGTCCAATGATGCCACCAGCCCATAAACCGCACCAAACTGTGACTTTTTCGGGATGCATTGGTAGCTCTTGCAATGCTTCTGGCTGATATTCAATCCAAAATCGACAATTTTGCTTATTTACGTGTCCATTGAGCCATAAATGAGCTTCGTGCATAAAATGGAAGAAGCGCGCGATGAACTTTCTTAACAGAGCACGCATTTTGATAATAAAATTCAATAATTCGCAAGCGTTGTTCGTTTGTAAGCCGATTCATGGTTAAATTATAGACAAAACTGAAGATGTTTGACAGTGAAACAAAACACGAAACGTGCGTGAGCTGTTTAAACCAGTGTTGCCAAAAAGATAATAGCTAAAAAATCACCCTTTATATTGTTCGTTTTGTTTCAACCGGCCAACAGATTTCTACGAACTTAAATGTAGACCACAACACATAAAGGGACATATTTTGGTTGCAAACTGTCCATCTTCCAAACTTAATGGTTGCGAAAACTTAGGCGTCAACATGTCTAAGTGGACCTTACATAATAAATCATTTATTACTATAATCTAGAGAGATGTATGTGTGCTTTTTGAGAATAGAAAAATTAAACGCAGTGCAAATAAATTGCTTAGGGTTGTGAGATTTTCGTAAAGTCAAACTTGCCATTAAAAATTTGGATTAAAGAGTGTAAAGTGTCATTCATCTCGCGTCATAGATCTTTGAATTTAAGTAAACGATCTATACCATGTACCGTTGAGGCACAAAATTTGGTCTCAATCTCGTCAACAACGTAGCCTGAAGGTCGCCAAAGTTTTCCTGACTTGTTGGCATAGGCCAACGGTAGGACCATTCAATAGACGTTGACTCCTCGTGAGATTACGTGATCCGACAAATTATTTCTTCAGTGTGCATTTTGATCTATAGTTAAAAATGAGTAGAATGCCTCCATTGTTTGAAGTTTGCTTTATGGCCCTGTGTTTGTTATACCAGAAGCTGTTACGACACTATTTTTATCAATGGCACATCTTGGCTTGTTGTCGTGCAAAATGTTTTAGCAATTTGAAATTTTGGTAACTTAAAAACAATAAAACTGTTGTTCAACCAAAAATTACTTTTAAAAGTCCTCATCTTAATTAATATTTGCGTAATAAATCTAGCAAACTGAACTTGGTAAACGAAAAATTTAGCAACTGAAAACATTATTATTATAATGCTAATTTATTAATGGAGTACCTTTTTGTACATCCTATATGAATATCTATGAATCATTCGATTTTTCTGTGAAATTATGATAAATCTATTAAGAAACTTGAAACCAGTTATTCCTTGTCGCGGGTGACTTGACAAAGTAATATTAATTGTATCCAAAATAATGCACGTGCAACCTTATTAATAAATGAAAGAACATTGATTTTATTCCGTCTTTGTGCAGCACGAAGTCTTGATCATACTCAGATGTCGTTGCTATAGTTGGTTCGTAGTTGTTTTTTTATCTTTGCGACAGCTAGTGAAACTCAGAGGCAACTCTTGAACAAATATTGACGACCGTAAAGCCAAATAAATTGCATAAAGCAAACTGGACTTGAGAGAGTGCTAAAGGACTCTAATCTCTACGAGAATCTCTAAAATGATTCCGAAAGGAAATATAATGTGAGGGGTACTCTTATGAGGGAATAAACCTCTCAGCAGGGGGTTCAATAGCCCCTTTCACATAGATATAATCACCCCTATCGAGGTATCCGTTCGGAGCGGAATATTCTCCGATTTGATAAGATTCGGAGGATTTTTGCTTCGAGGTTTTCTTCCGAACAGCTATTCGGAATATTTTTCCGACATTTTGTCACGCATATCGGAGAATTACGTTGAAGTGCGATGAAGTGCATTTTTTTGTTAAATTTTTGACAGCTAGGTTCCGATGTCCTCGGACATAAATTGGTTGCGGAATTTGCTTACGATTTGGAGTGAAGTATTCTCTTTTCCGAAATGGGATACCTCGAATGTAATTTGAACCTCCGACAGAGTATGCGTTGCGGAGAATTTTCCGTTCCGAACGGATACCTCGATAGGGGTGAATATTAATAAAGAGCGACAATAACTTCAACAAATAATAATAGTTAAGCCTTTATTATTAATACAATAAGAAAGCGTATAGAATTTTTGCTGACCACAACGATTTTTACGATCAATTTATTAAATTGCATTATATCAGTTGATCAACGTTTGTTCAAAACCTGTTTTGAGGCAATTCTGTTTCAAATGTATTCAACTATAAAGATAAGGCGTCTAAATATGAATTTAATTTTTAGACTCAATCATAATTAAATTATTGCGTTAATTCGCACGATCTAGGCGGCCAATTATTGCAAACAAAAGCGCGAACCTGAACATCGATAGCAATGTTATAAAAGTGATTTCTAAAAATAGGATATAAGTCAAACCAATTTTGGGTTTTACTAGACCAATGGAACCAGTTATCAGAAACATTTATAATCCACTTAGCACAGTTTCTTTGAGACTAAATACGTCGTGTTGAAATCCGTTTACGGTGACCATCAGTCCTCTTTTTTGGTATCGTGTCCTTTTTTTTGCCTGAAGGAAACCTAATTTGTCCTCTTTTCACTAAATTTGAATTCTAAACTTGTTTTAAAACTTGAATTTGAGTAGTTTACACGGACAAGAAATGTCAGGAACTTACGGAATCGACACCCTGGTCGGAAATTCGTATAAAAAAATTAAAGTTAATGCAGTTTGACCTGTTGATACAATGTTTAATTATAACAATTTGTACAGTATAAGGAACAGTTTACATAGGTACATAGGAAAATAAAGATTGCTGTCGGTAATCGTTTTGAAATGTTTATAACATTTTAAATTGGTCATTAAACAATTAAAAATGTTTTAACATCCAATTGCCACTTTATCTTGGGTTGAAGAAATATAAATCCAACATTTGCTAATTGGGGGTTATTAACCGTAGATAGCTTGCAGATTTAATCAGAAATCGAACGTGTAGCTTAAACCAGATAAAATTGGTTACCTTATTAGTTTTACTACTTATTCGTCGTCATTTTCAATAAAAACAATTGCAGTCACACTTATTTTGGGACTCGATTTGCTGCGAAAGTGTGTCGAATTCCAAAAAATTGTATTATGACATGCGAACAAATAAAAAGCTCATTTTTCGTTTGAATGTTGTGTGCACTTTGACTTTCTAATCGTTCGCAAGAGGTGACATTTTTTGATCGTCTGTATTTTCCAAAAGCTAAACAGCGATTTTTGTTATTCCACATTTTCCTGGCGGATAGATTTACAAAAATGTAGGTTAAATTTCCCACTTAAAGTTAAAATATGTTGACTTTCTTTTTATATTCAAATTGGACAAATCTTTAAAATGGTTATAATTAAATTCTTGCATCCTTTCCCACGCCAAACTTATAGCCACCTCCTGCCATAAACCGCAATGTTGTCACTAGCAATATGATTTGAGGAACGCATATTGATGTTCCTTAACGCACTTCAGTTATAGGTTCCCCCAATGCATTGTGCTTAAGCGAAAATTCCGAACTAGCCTTCAAAAAAATAGATGTATGAAGGATTGGTAAACAAACTAACTTTACGTACGTATTTGAAACACAAAAACAAAAGCATGGTCAACCCCAAATGTCAAACAGCTGAATTCGAAATGAAATACTGGGTCTGCTGTGTGCCTCTCATTTTTGTTCCATTCCAAATACCAACGATGAACAATAAAATATTATTTTCCACCTACAGAACTTTTAAAGAACGTTCACCAAACTCCATAATTCATTCAGAATGATAGTAAGAATTGTAAACAAACGGAGACGTTCAGTGCAATCGAATTCACTATTAAGTTGACATCTTTTGTTTGCGGCACAATGGAATAAACTCAAAATGAACATCAATGACAGTTTGCGTAAAATGTGACAAACCAGAACTGAATGCATTTACTACAACAAGAATAAATATCGTTGTAGTATCTGCATTCAGTTCTGTTATGTCACATTTTACTCAACTGTCATTGATGTTCATTTTGAGCTCTGAATGATTCACTTTAAATGAACAGAACATACATCAAAAATGTTGTCCCCCTAACACTCGTGTATGCGATAAATGCTTCATTACCGCATACAAGATGGCGACTGTTAGTGTTCGCATACAAGATGGCGAATGTCATAATATAAATACAACTCAATTCGAGGAGTTATAGTTTTTTTTTTTAAGTGTCAAAGTACGCGTGACGTCTAAGGGGCCGGTCAATACGTCCGTCAGATTAAAAACAATGATATAATGTTGTTTGTGCCATTAAAAATGTTACGTCTAGTTGGTTTATCACATCCGACTGTCACGAAACTGTCAGATAAAAGCTCCAATGCAAACATTTCAGCTTGAATGGTAATTCTTTATTCGATAAGTTATATTCATGACGTCAAACTGCAGATTATCATCTAGGTGTACCTACTAAAAAGTTGTTACCGTTGAAATGACTGTCGCACTGCATTGTCAAAGCTCATTCATTATCCAATTGGTAATGTCTAAATTGTTCATACCGTCTGGAAAATCAATCAATTTTTTAATGAATCTACGCAAAAGTATAAAGTCTGTGAGGAATCCTACGCGTCAAAGTACATTTGTGTCAATAACGCTGTTCCTTTGTAAAGATTATAATTTATTGATAAAAAAAAAGACTTTGGGAAATCGTTTTTAAGACATTCAAGGACAGCGATTGCATCGCCAGACTGTACGTCAATCTAATTTAAAGCGTTTTACTTTCTACCATGTAAGTGTAGCTTGATGAATTTTAATCATGGCTATCAAAGACGGGCGAATATCTTTCACAATAAATTATTAACCTACAACGAGCATAATAATTGACAATTGATTGCAGCCAACCGATTGTGTTTTCCTTGGCGTCTTCTATTCTGCGATAGCAACTATCTTTCATCGGACAGATAGGAAAGATAACGAGTGCAGTCTTACAATATTTTTCATTAAAAATTTGTATCATCCATTGAGATCGCGATTAATTATTGGTAGGTATTATCAAACAAGGTAAGATGCTTTGTATGATTTGAGATAATCTTGAAATAATCGTTCAAGTTGCTTTAGTCTTGTAGAATAGATAGTATAAAAATAATTTGCGCTTTTTGCTCTATCCGATTCTTTTGGTCGAAAGTTGCGAGTTTTCTGTTCAATGCGTAGAGGTAAATTGAGGCTATTTCCTAAATACGTCTATACGAGCAAAGCAAGCTTTCGCCGGTACTCTTCTAGCTATCTCGGATCATTTTCAATTTTTGCTGTAACTCCTTATTGTAGATGCGTCACTCGCTTAACCTTTGTTTGGTTTCGCTGTCAAAAAGTCCTTAAGGTCGTGTGAATCGTTTCTGCGGCATTAATACTCAACTAACCTATATCCGATTATGCTTTGGGAAAGTATTTAGAGATAAATATTGCATTGCTGGTTATCAGTGTATCATACAAGCATGTTGCACATCTGGGATATGGAGCATTTGTTCAGTTTGTTGGACGTGGCTGGTCAGCCCTAGTGCGCGCAGAAAGGTGTTAGTGCAGTGGTAAAAAAATAAACTAGGACTCCTCACGTTGAGCAAAGGTTTCGATTTTCAATGCGATCTCAGTCCTAAATCGAATTCCGAAGATCTAATCCCCTTAGGGTCAAGTTTGCAGCTAGATAATATACCTTAGTGCGTATTCGCGAAAGTGCTTGAAGATGATTGATACACACCGCCTAAGGTTAAGACATTTCGAATAGTTATATGTTAGAATAACATTCAACTGATCTTCTGATGTCATTCGTATTATTTGTTAAAAAAAAAAAATAAATAAACAACTCTCAGGTCATCGTCAATTTCACGCGTTCTTGTTGAAGATCATCTGCTTCGATCTGCCTACCTACTTTGACCGCGTCGATTTTTTTCGATTTGATATTTGTATTTGCCCTAATACAAAGCACGTCATGCGGGAATGGACTTTTTGACTCATTTTAAACACTTGTATTGTGCGTACGTATTATTACTTTTTATTGACGTTCAAAATCTTTGAAATTTTTAAACATGTTTGCTTTTATTTTCAAACTTTTATTACCAACTTAATCAAAGCTAGCTATGTGTTAATATTTAAGCTCTACACTTGTTTCTTGTTGATCGCTTTTGTGAGAAAAGGGGGTTTACTTTTTACGCGGAAAAAGTAGTTGAATGGGGTTTCCGTTAGTGGCTGATGCCATTGAAGTTGAATGCTTTATCCAATGTTCGCAAATTATGTAACTTGCTGAAATAAACCCAAACAACGCATAATTATATAAATTAAAATGTTGTTCGATAATTTGTTTTCGCACATGTTTTTCGAATTTATAATTTAATGTAAACTTTTCACTTGTGCTGAAATAAATACATCATAATTATAGTTTGTTTGTATGGCATTTGATTTTCCCTTAAAAAGTTTGCCTTTATTTAAACAACAGGAAATAAAAGCCTCTGGAATATTTTTTCTTTATTTAATAAGGACTACAATGTAAGTTAAATTACATTCTAATTACACAGAGGGCACTAGCTACCAGGGCTTTCGGCTACTGAAAAGAGTTAAAGTTTTAAATAAGGTTGTCTGGGTTGATAAGTTTTAATATATTATTCAAAAGTTTAATGTTGTTTTTTGTAGGGTGCTGAAGTATATCGGTAAATGTTTTATTGTTTGTGATGTGTCTTATTAATGATGATTTGGTGCGGAATGGTGAGGGTTACATATTTGGCAACCTTAGTGGATCAGGAGTCGAATTACCACATCAGTTATCGAGTCATACGTGACTGATAAATGTTGATTTGGTATAATCGCACACGGGATCGATTATTGAGTATCGAATTTTGGTATTCTGTCATCAGTGATCGAGCATATTTTTATTTTGTTATTTTTACATTCCGAATATATAAATCTTTACCTTTAAAAAACGTTTGTTCAATGGTTTTACAATTGAAATATTAGTTAACAAGTTAAACCACACCAACTTAATGTTGATATTCTCCACTTTCTTGTAAGGACAAAGTTGCAGCTAGTTTCAATAAAACTGGGGAGGCGGTAGTATTACTTCCACTAAAATAAAGTTTGTCCATTTTACAATTGGTACAATTTTAAATGTGCATTCGATACGTGACCGTTCATATGTGATCATACCAATGTAGTTACTCGATCATTCGATAACGTATGCATTTCAATCACTCGATAACGGATGTGGTAATTCGACCCAGGTTTTGGTTGGTGTGCCCCACTCTAAGGCGTATGAAACTTTTCGTTATATGTCTAGGCATATGGCAGGGTAGATAGTTCTCCATGCTTCCGGATTGATATGAGGTATTGGTGCCAGGAGTCCAACAAGTTATTGAGCCAGTGTATCCCAGCATGGCCGGCAGCCCAGATCAGTTTTAGGCTTCTTTTTTTTTTTTTGTTTTTGACGAGCTGTTCTCTTATGTCTTGGATAATAATTGTGGTTCTATTGTTAATGTTTATAACAGCGTTGACGGTCGAAAGGCTGTCTGTGCATGTAAGGCTTTTCTTCTTTTTGTATATTTTGTTTGAACTTAGGATTGCGAAGGCTTTAGCTCTTAGTATTGATGAAAATTGTGGGAGGAGTCCTTTTTTAAGAACTTTACTTTATTCATTGACTACCGCGAATATCTTGCTGTAGTCATATTTAGAGCCGTCGGTAAATACAGGATTCCATTTTGTCTGCTTGTAGCTGGAACTGATTTCTGCGAACATTGCCTTTAGGTGTTGTTGGTTGTCGAATTCTTTGGAAGAATGGAAGTAGCCACGGCGGGTTGTTTGGTTCCTTTTTTGTATGAAATGAAAGGGTTACTTCACATTGGCGTATATGGATACTTAGTAGCCCGCTTGCGATATAGAATTTGTTTGGTGTTACTGGTTTTTTGGGCGATGATAAAAGCTTAGATAATAGCATGGATGTGAGATACTCAAATCTGTGTTCCAGCGAGAAGAGACCGCATTCGGTGAGAATATTTTTGAATGGCGTTGTCCAGAAAGCATTTAGGGTAAGGTGGTTTTATAAGCTCCATTGAAGACTGCGCACTTACCGTATACTTGTAACCCGTAGTATATTTTTGACAGGATGATCGATCTAATGATGTTGATGGGGGCATTTAGTAAGGCTTTTTTAACTCAGTACAGTGGCCTCTGAAATAAATTGAAGCTGACACCCAGTCGACCTGTAATAAGACTCACAGTTAAAGAGTTTTTCTGTCTTAAACGTCATTGCGAACATTTGTGAAACAAATTTATTTAGGTAATTCGACTGAAGTTTGTGAATAGAATTCTCCTTCCACTTTTGAAGCATGTTTAACGTAAATTCGTTGGTCAAATTTCAATTTGGAAGATCAGTTCAGTGAATCTGTTATTTTCAGGAATGTAATATGTTAGGTAGGACATTGCAGAAAATTAAATATTGCAAAGCCGCACTCGCAATTTGCCTCAGGTTCCCGTCGTAGGAAGGTATGTGGTGGATCAGTGAATAAATTGCAATGTAACACATCGCATCCGCACTTGGAAAGGAACTACATATAACATTTTTCAAACGCCCGCATCAATATCTATTAAAGTTGTCATATTCCAAATTGAAGACCAAAAACTTTCTTTAAAAAAAAAAACAAATCAATTTCTTTATCTCCATCGGCTTATTTGTATTTTCTTTTCGTTCAAGGTCTTCACAGAGAAAGATTCTCTCAGGATTCCAATTGCCGTGTTGAAAGCCGGTGAAACACGCGCCCTCAATCCAGATGTGGAATTCTACGACACTTCAGTTACATTCAAGCTAATCAAGGGCAATGGTCCAGTCTATATTCTTGGACAAAATCTTAAGGACGATGTCGAAGTTGTAGACATGGACGATGAAGACACCGACGAAGAGGATGATGGTGAGGAGGAAGAAGATGAGGCTCACCCCCCAAAGAAGAAGCAGAAGGTCGAAAACCATGCCGACGGCAAAGGTCCCAAAAACAAGAAGAAATAAATTGCCCTTTGATTGCATTGATGGGCTATATTTTTTCTAGTTCCTTCTCCCTCAGATACAAATTTTACTTTTGCAGTTAAATTAGGTTAAAAATTAATTTTTAAAGAAAACAAACTAAACATAAAAATTAATATAAAGGCAAAGGTAAACAGTACTAAGAAAAAAAAAAACAGATAACAGAACCATCTGCAATTTGAATGGTTTTCAGTTAGAAACTGGGGCCACCCAATTGAAGTTAGTAACATGCAACATCTTCTTAATTAACGTAATAGATTTTTTTTTTGTTAATACATATAACATACAATATGTAGGTACCGATCTTTTTATTATTTATCTGACTAAAGAATTATTTGGCTCTCTAGTGTAAGGTGTACCACCAACTTCCGTTAGTCTTAATAGCAATTGAAAGTGTTAGCATTTGGATTTGAATTTATCTATGTATCTTTATATCAACAACACCGGCTATACAGTACAGCAATAAGTAAAATGTAAAATAATAATATAAAGTCTTAACTAACTAAGTGGTATGCGTTATATTATCTCTCGTCAAATTGTATTTTATCTACTACCTATTATTGCCCTAGACAGACATGAGACGTAACTGCTGCAGTTTAATCAAGTTATCAATATCAATTGAACTGCAGGAAACTCTCATTATTAAACTTGAATACATTTTGAATTTTCTGAATCCAATTGTATATAAATAAGTGATAACTGAAAGCAAATAAAGTTTGTTTACTATTTTTAAAGAGTTGACTTTGATTGGGTTTGCTTTTCAGAGAATATATATGATCGATTGGTGAGTAACCGGACATGGTAAGAGCGAATATTGACAAATTGTGGAACATGGAGAAGAGGATTAGAAGAGTTGATTGGAAATCGTAAAAGGACAAAGTGTCGATAAGGTTTAAAACAACTTGAGTGATCCAGCAAGAGTGAAAGTTAAGTCTTCTGTCTATTACGATGGCGAGACAAACAATAATTTTGGTATTCAACTATGCAGATTGAGTACTTTCCGAATCCCGATTTGTTTTCAGACTTAGTACAAGTATGTGCGTACTTATTTTTGAGTTTGACAGTTAGTGGAGTTTGTTGACGGTTATAAATAGACATAAATATTTTGGTGCGACAGGTCTGTGGGACCCAAGGCCCAGCTTCTCACAATCATTCGTTTTGTGTGGGTTTTCAATTTTTGGGACGGATGGAAGGGATCTACAATTTTACGCCGAGTCCAAACGGCTAATTGAGAAGCTCATTCATGACAGTTTTACTCTCGGATGTTTGTCAGACGTTCGCGAGAGGTGGCGCGGATGTAACTTGGTTCTTTCGCGACGGTTACGTGAACTAAAAACAATTTTTTGCATTTTGTAAACTTTAAATTGTTTGCTATTCATCTATTCCAACCAGCAATACCGATTTTTGCGTACAAAACAATTATACATTGGACGCATTCTATTGATTGCGATGACTTACGTGGACGACATGTCAAACATATACAAAAAAAAAACACATATCTGGTACAATGCTACACCTGGCTGACTTGATGTACTACCTGCCTCGAGGCCTGCCTGCCTGGATTGGTCACGTTTTTCAGTTGACGATTATGGAAAAATCTAAGCAAACAAAATTGTTTAATGTGCCCAATTACAACTTCACGCATACCTAACCCAGAAGATTAAAGGGATGTCCAATTATTGGTTCCTTCCTGTTGTTGGTGTTTTATTAATGTAAATTGTGTTTTCTCTGTTGTTATAAATATTGTAGATTTTTAATTGTGTGTTCATTCATTCAATAATTTATATTTGTTTCGGTTTTGCGATGGACTTTGACATGAGCAGTGTCCTACTAACTAACCACAATCAACTTTGGCAAATATTAATGTGTAACAAATGCTTTTAATTACCAATTTTAGTTACCACCTTTTTGACCCTCTCTTTAGCTATGTAGGAAGTAATTTTAAACAATTCCATTTCGATTATGAAAGCTATAAAGTCTGAGACACCCTTTATGATAATATGACATCTTATAGCGGGGTGATCAAATAATTCGTTTGAAGTGTACTACCATATTTGTTTTGGCCAGTACTCACGACATAAAAATATGTCCAAACAAATGTGATCTCTCGTTTATTTTTAAAGCAAAGAACACGTTATCTCTAAGATGTTTGCTTTAAGTATGGATATTTGCTTGCAAATTATCAAAAATAAAAGTACTAACTTTGCGAATGGTCATTGAAATTCTTTAAAAAGTAGCTCTGAATAAAAAATGTCTATTACTTAATGTAAAATGTCAACTATAGCCGACATAAAGTTGTTAAAAAGAATTTAGCGCGTTAGGAATAAAAATAATATAATTATTTTGAAGTGAGTTTTGATTTCAGCGCAGACAGATTCTTAAATATATACGTTAATACATATCTAATAAGTGTTTATGCATACTTTATTGAAAATGCCAATAAATAAGAAGATATGTTTAATTTTATTAACTGACAATATTGTTTACAAAGCACCGTTGAAGCCTGAGAAAGTGCTAAGAAGAATACATACATAAAACTAGTTTTAACTGATATTTTATCGTGAAAGTTTTTGGAATTTTTCGTTTCTCATATGCCGCAAAGTGGGATTAAAAAAAATGTATTCAATTTGCAAAATACAAATCTACTTTTGTTTTAATTAACATTTTTTTACGTACCTACTCGGGAATCCTCTCATTCTGAAATGGAACAAGAAAACTGCTTCCGGTAGAATCCAGAAATGTATTGGTAAATAGCCAAAAAATAATTATCTACGGCTGCTGTCAGGTGGTTTGTATAAAATACATAAATTACACTTGTGTTAGTGATTTTTGAGTGGATTCTGACTTCAGTTTCTGCTTCTTTTTGCCCAATGGAAAACGACATAAAAATAACACCATTTCGCAGAAAATGGGGTCGCCAGTTTGAAATACGCCATTGTCACTTAGATAAGTGACTACCGATTATATTAGACTGCGATCATCACACAGAATCAGTAATCATATTTTCTTAATTAGAAATCTTTGACAAATTGTCTCTATGCCTACTTAATTACTTTTTAAGATCTAATAGCTTGATAATATTAAACAACAACACATCTTTTGAAAGCATTTTTAAGCGCCTGAGTAAATTATAGGTTTCGCTATCGGATGTGATAAGTATCATTTTGTGCCGGATAGTGGGTACCTACCTAGTTCTTTTAATTTTAACTATTACAGATACCTATCTACTAATTGCGATTCACACGTTTTCTGACTAACTAACCATCAAGATCTTAGAAATTATTTTTATAATTCAAAATCGGTGGAACCATTTTAATCCGTTGACGTTTGTTTTCATTTAGGAAGCTGGCATAATAGGTCTGTTCCTTTACTTTTAAATCTTACGAATTTTTACGAATTCTTACGCATTTTACTCAATTGTCGTTCCCTAACTCGAAAAATTCGTAAAAGAGAGCGGCTTCGAGAGAGCAAAATATTTCCCCTCTTACTAGTTTTTACTCAACAAATTTCTTTGCGTAAGAATTGAAACATCTGTCAGTTGCCTGAAAATTTACAGCTGATTTGAATTTGTTGTTATATTTAGCATTTGGGTGGAATATTCGCATTTGTGTTTTGCACAGATTACTACAAAAGCGTTCCTTAACTTTTGCGTAAGTTTCCCTTTTAGAGAGAGAATTCATCCCCTCCACAGGCATTTTGACAGTCTTTTCCATTTTTACTACAAAAGTAAAGGAACAGAGCCCACAGCAAACTTGGGGGGTGAAGAGATATTAGGCATGTTTTCTTGAGCTTTTATCTCAGCAAAGTAAAATAGGATTTTTAACACGCAATTGTCACAACTATGTCCTAATTGACATTTCAGAGATTCACACTAGGTATTGAGGATGTTCGGATACCTAGTTTAGTAAGTCTGACAGTTGACTGACTATATGCGTTTGAGTTTTTATTGGCCCAGATTGGTCACGTGATTAGTTTTTGTAGTTGACGTTTATGGAGGGGTAGCCGACAAATCTAGTCAAGAAAATCCTGCCTGCGTACCCAGTTGACGTTTTAAAGTGTCAAAATTCAAAAATAAACCACAAGTTAACAACAACAACTCAACTTACTTAGTTAAGGCGTACGGATACATAGTCCAAACAAATCTAGTTGACGTTTTACACAAACTACGTATCCCACTTATCCCTAGTGGAAGCAACTTGACAGCAGCAGCTCCTGTTGGAGTCTTTCCTAGTGTTTTGGGTGAAAATTCCAAACCTAAACTTCAAACCTAAAGTCGAGACACACACATTTTAAAGCATGTTATACCAGTCAAGCATAAATGTGAATGTAACCGTTTTTTGCGCATTTGTCTACTTTACTTTGATTTGCTGATGTTGAAGCACAAAAAAACACACCTACTGTTATATAAATGTTAAGCACTGCATCAGATTGTCGCTTTCATCTTGCCGGACATTTTTATTGCGTATTCGTCCACTCAACTTTGCTTTATTTGGATAAGGCTGGTACGCTGTTCGAGTGAAGTGAAATTTTCACTCCTCTTCTAAAAGTACTGTGAAATTTAAAGTGAACTTTTCACTCCGAAATGTAAAAAATTTAATGCGACGGACAATAAAATCCAAGTCAAATAGCTTAAGTAACGCCCCTACTTTTTGAACAACTATTTTCAACTCGAACAGCGTACTGCCTAGTGAAATCTTCACGTGAAAAGTTCATTTTGACAATTCGCAGTAAAAATTTTGTATGAAAAATTGGATTTCAGTTGAACTGCATACTAGGCTATTAGTGTTAAAAAAAAAGCCTATTGCACAAACATTTTTGTTAAACGAACGCGCTCTAACCACAACAGTGTCACCGTTGTTTCATGCTTTTGGAACGCAGTCTTTCTCATCTGAATGAATCCATTATTCCAGAACTACCAACAAAATCCCGCAAAATTCTTCCAAATTCCAATTTGCAACGGAAAGAAAACCGATTGAGTTGAATTTTTGAAAACAGTTTACTGTACCGATTGTGAAAGACGCCGTTTGCAATAAATTTCTTATTTGGTTTTCGTCTAGAATTTTATTTGTGTGAATATCTTGTTTGTTTACTAATAATTTCTGTTAAAATGGAAGAAAATACAAGTGAGTTTTAAGAGGTTAATATGGTACAAATTATAAATATGGTATAACACCCTTTGCAGATCAAGTCGAATCTCTGAAAACTCCAAAGCGTTCAAGAAGATTATCCTCAAAGGAATTTGACCAAACGTCACAAGTTAAGCGCAGCACTAGAAAAACTCTTGTACTGCAAGAAATTGAAGAATCTGAGAATGATAATATGCCAAGTGTTGGTTCTGTTACGCCCAGTCGTTCGACAAAATTGATTGACACTAAAACACCAAGCCAATCTAATGCACTGGCTACAGCGTTAACGCCTCGGCGCAGCGCTCGAAAATCCATCAAACCTGTGCAGGAATATGAGAATATAATTGCCCAAAAGGGTTTATGTCCCAAACGAGCTATAAACTATTCGGTTGAGGACGGCGAAGAGGAAGCAGCTGAAGGCAAATGGATGCCAGCTGTCATTGGTCGCGTATCAACAAAACGCAGTAAGAAAGCCAGACGCGCAAAGAAAAAACAGTTGCAACGTCAAGCAAACATTTTGGAAGCTGAAAGTGTGGATATTGTTGATAATGTCAATCAAAATCAGTTTAAAAATGACAACGAGACAACAGAGATTAATGCAGAAGAAATTATCGAGCAAAATCACTCAGATGAAGAGATTGAAGATGATTTGAAGGATGAAACTAAGAATAGTGGCCAGGTTGACAAAGGCGAGGAGTTCAATGAAGGACCATTGAAAGAAGACATTCTTCCTAGTGAAAATGAAAAGAAGTCTTGTAATAATGAGAATCACAATGGAGATGTCGAACCACTTCATCAAAGCAGTAGTTGCAGTAATGATCAAGAAACAGAGATGGACTTAAAGGTAAATTTTCTTTTTATGTTCGACTGATTAGCTACACTTTTCTAACATTTTTTGGACAACTGAATATATTGACCTATATTTTGCAGGCAGAAGAAGAAAAAGTCCAACAATCTGCGATGCCTTCCACCGATGAACATGACTTATTAGACTCCTCTATGGAAAGTGGCGATATTGAAATGGAAACAATGCCAGTAACAGCAGATGATTGTATGGAAAGCATTGTGACGCCCTTGTCATCTCCAAAAAAAGCACCTTCAACAGTTTGCTTGGCTGACAAAGACGACGACAGTGACTGTATTATGCTTTCTTTTAATGACAGTCTAAAAGAAGAGCACCCGGACGCTGAATTACATGTCTCTGAAGTTAAACCTGTTGAAGACATTTGCGATTCCGCAGAAAATATTATGCCGACGTTGCTAGTGTGCTCGGACGACGACGACGAAGACGAGGAGGAAGTATTTGTAACTAATATTGATTCTGAAGATAGGAACACCGGACTGGTGGCTATTGCGGAAATAGAAGACGATACGCCTCTTAATCGTACATTTGATGCTGCTGAATCGCCAACAAAAAGCACAGAATCGTCTTTTAAACAAGAAACTCCAAAGCAGCGCCCCTCTATGACTCGGATTCCAACGCCATTCAAATCGGCGAAGGCGGTTATTCGCGACATAATTACCGAGTCCCAGGAAGAGCTGAATGAAGACGACACCCCACAATTTGTAATGGAACCGAGAGAAACCACACTAAAAAGCAGTCGGAAGCGTTCGTTTTCATTCTGTGTCGATAGACCTAAAAAATGTGTAACATTCCACAGTCCGGCGAACACAACCGTTGCCATCTTTGATGGTGATTTGATTGGAACCGTGAAAGACACTGCCAACAGTGAGATTGCATTTAATATTCAATATAATGCTGTAGACTGACTAATTATTTTTCATTTAGATGTCACCGAACGCCGTAAGCGATCTCTTTCGGTAACCGAAACTGAACGAGAAGTCGTGGCATACTTCAAAGAAAGGAAACCCTTTGGTAAGATAAATGCGAGTTGCTCTCAACACGATTTTTATCCAATGAACTTGTTTTTCCTCAGAAGGCACTCCCAGCAAGAAATCAAAACTCCCCGAACCATCTTCGAAATCAAAGATGCCAAATTTCGCAGCCATTCATCAAATGCAATTTCAAAGAATGGAATCGATTGCCGATCACGTGGCGCGAAGAGCGGAACGCGCCAAAGTTCTCTCCAATTCAATTACAAAAGTCAAACCAAGTAAGTTGTTCGCTGTCTATTGTAATTCAAGATTGCTGTCAAACAATTTTCCATCCTTTTAGCTATTATACAAAAGGGCCTGTCTATAAAAAATGCAGTTCTTCGCGAGTGCAATCAAAGTTCTTCTGGTCACGCCAAAGCAAAGCCTAAAGCACGCCAAAGAATTGAGCTTTCCGGTATTGACCAAAAACCAAAGGCGGAAACAAACAACTCGTTGTACAGTAGTATAAAATATCGTTCCAACTCCAAGCCAGATTTGTTGGAATTGAAAGATTTTTCTTTGAAATTGACTTCGAAAATGAGCTCAAGTTGTTTCGCCTTTACGGGTAACACTAAGCACAAGCTGCCAAAACCACGATTCGATGCAACTTTGAACACCTTAAAGACAAATATAAAATCTTCTACGAACACAACTGCCGCTTCGGTGTCGCACGCTAACGCTGTCTTGCCAGACCCACGGCCAAGATTTAACACGAGCACAGCCATTGATAGACAACCACCTTTGGGGGGACAAAAATTAGATGATCGTCGCAAACGACATCTGGACATGTACAAATCGCGAAACACATCACGAACTGGCGATAAAAAAGATGAAATCTTAAGAGGAGTTCGCACCAATCGGAGGTTTGAACTGCAGATGATGTATAGGAACCGTCCGAACTAAGCCCGGCGTTTCTAGTTTCTGAAAGAGAACCAAGTTTTGGAATATATTTGCTTAGAGTTCTAAGTTTGGTCATTCTGATGTTACAGTGGCACTCAGTGCTGGAAGTCACTAATCGTTAGTTTGTTTATATAGCAACCAGGGGAATCATCTGTTTTTACATTGTTGATTTTTAAATTTAATACTAATACTAACTGAATAATAAACTATTAATTTTTCTTTAACATAATGCGATGTTTTTTTATTTCAATAATACGTTTACGTGGAATGCAGCTACCAGCTATTTGCGACGGCATTACATTTATTGAATTACCGCAGCCGTGAGCGAGCAATACGTGACTGATTTTTTTTTGATTTTGCGTGACAGTCACGTAGTACTCGATCACGGATGCGGTAATTCAACCCCCGTTTAATAGTTTATGTGGGTATATCTTAAATGAATAGTTAAGGGTTGTGCCGGATTTAAGCGCACCATCTAAACGAGTGTACCATCTTCAAGGCAGTAGAGTTCCCAGTTATATGCCTGCTTACTAAACTACTTTTTAAACACTTTTACCAACCTCCAACGGATTTTTTAGGTATTTACTCCTAATTCCCGTCGTGGTTGTTGTAAAACATTGACGATTACAGGATTTGAGTTAACTTAGGTGGCGCTTCAGCCCGTGATGGACTCCAATTAGTGATATTTGGCTAGTTGAGGTCTCCTTCGACTTGCGCGCGGCATATAAGGCGAGGTCTTCCTCTACTGCGTTGGAACCGATGACTCTTTGGGCCGGTGCGTTGGGGTCCATTCCCTCTACGAGATTTAACAACGAACTCTACGAGCTGCAGAGCGATATCGGCCTTGTCAGAAAAGTACTCGTCCTCCAAGCCAACGGGACCGAAAATCATTTGAAGAATTGTTTGTTCGAAGCGACCAAGGAGATCTTCATCTGCCTTTGACAGCGGCCATGCTTCTGCACCATATAGCAGAACTGGGATGATTAGGGTCTTATATAGAGGCTCCTTAGTGTTTCTCGACAAGGCCGAAGTGAAAGCTGTTAGTAACTGTGATTCTTCGCTTGAATTCAGAGGTGATGTCATTTTCAAAGCTAATAGCGGAGCCGAGGTAGACAAAGCCTCTTACTACCTCAAAGGTAAAGCTGTCTATCGTGACTCTGTTCGATTCGTCGATTTTATGTGACAGGACTTGAGTACTTACTTCAAAATACGGTGACGTTAAAAAGATGTGTGTTAAATAAAGCGGTCAGTTTGCACATTGACAACTACACACAGATGATGAAACTACTCTATCATGGGAATTTAAAAAATAAATAAATATTTTGGCGCGACAGGTCTATGGGACCCAAGGCCTAGCTTCTTACAACCATTAGTTTTGTGTGGGTTTTCAATTTTTGGGACGAATGGAAGGGATCTACAATTTTACGCCGAGTCTAAACGGCTGATTGAGAAGCTCATTCATGACAGTTTTACTCTCGGATGTTTGTCAGACGTTCGCGAGAGGTGGCGCAGTGGAAATAACCTTAAGATGTAATTTGGTTCTTTCGGGATTCGAACCTGGAATCCCTCGCTTAGTAGCCCAACACACTACCACTAAGCCACTGCGCCGACCATGGGAATTTGCAGACATAAAATAATAAACCGCTCAAAATTTTAATTAATACCTCAATAGAATCCTGATTATCCTTATATAATAGGTCTGTTCCATAAGGATAATGCATTGGAACACATTAGCCAAATTTAGTGCCCTTCTAAATAATTTTTGCGTAAGGGAATTAAGTTTGACTTATATTTGCTCGAATGCATTTTCGTTACGGAACACAGAAAAGAATTCACCATGATTTTCAGATAATTAAACATTTTTAAAGAAAACCCCAAAGCCATTAACACTTAATAGTGTTCGTTACAAATTTCTGACTAAAATATCCCAAAATGGTTGGGATGTTCCCTCATGTAAATGAGACACACCGCCTGTTTCCCATGAGAAAATCCCAATTTTCCCACGCTCAGAGGTATTTTCCCACGATATGGAAGCACCGCATTTACACTGAAAAGATACGTGATTAAACTTTCTTCAATGGGTGCTAGAAAGAGATCGCCATACATCACATTTTCTGCCCATAGGAACGTATTGATAAATGAAGTAGACATTCGTCCCCCATATGTAACAGTGTTAGTGTGTTCTCTACTTTTTCCTCTTCTCAGTAACTTTTTAGTAATTTTCTGTGCTGCATTCTTCTCCGTTTTCTTGCGGGCACTTTTTTTGTAATATTCAATTTGTTCATCGTTTTAATTGTCCCAAAATATCATTATTCTTGTTTGTAGTATTTAAACCGCCCTCGCAACTATTATTCGCGTTCATTTTGCACCCTCGAACATGAGAAAAATTGGAATTTAATTTCGCCGAAGACGACGGTATCAAATCAAAAACGAATCAAAGAAGAAAAAAAAAGTGTAAAATTCTCCTCAGTACTTTTCTGCTGCCAATGGAACGTTTGCTGGATTTACCTATGACTGATAGCTAAGGTTTTCGTTAAAATTTCCGTAGTGTTTTCATTATTTTGTTTGCTTTCAAAAGTTCGATTTATGTCGGCCAAATTGAAGTTATTAAATTTGTGGCTGAAATAGAGTGGTGATTGTGTGGAAAAGCAGGAAAAAAGGAAATTGTGTCGTGCTCATCGGAGGTGTCTCTATCTCGCTCTGTTCGTTCATTGGTGGCATATGTTCGATCTCGTTTGCTCGCATTTGACAGATCCTATTATAATTATTTTGTTTTGCTTTTGGGGAGTAGTGTGAACGGTTGAAAAGTGGAAAATACAGTGAATTGGTTAATGCTTTTAGTTTTGCAATTGCTCAAGTGCATTTGAGCAGATTAAAAGTGAAATAGAGAAGCTGTGCGCCAAGGTTTGGAAGGAACAGAACGTCGGAAAATAAGGTACTTTCAGAAGGGCGAGGGTCGATCGTAGGCGGCAGCGCAGGGCAGGAGCAGGCAATATATTCAGTTCACTTCACGGGCGCACATCGTCGTAAAACAAAATGGCAGTTGGATTGGATTGACTTGGACTTGGGTGTGAATGAACTAGTAGTAGAAGACAGATACACTGCTGTGCGACCATAAATGAGAACAGTGTGAAATCGGGACAATTGAATCGCCGTCAACACTGCTGCTGCTACTATATTTTTTCTACTTGCTTACTACTTTTTGGCCTCAAGTTCTTCCTCGTCGTTGTCGGTTATAATCGCATCTTCTCTTTTGGGTTGGTCTTTAATGCCCCCGCCGCGAAACCTTACGACGAAGGATAGTTGGAAGTAGACAAATAAAGACGGTGACGGTCATTCGAATAAGGAGTCTCCCAATAGAACCTTAATGGTCTCCCGCAAAACCAATCTGCACTTAATGCAAAACCTACTGCTGCCCACATCCTCCAGCAGATCATGCTAGAAGCAGGTGGAACCTAAAAGGAAGTAAAAAGGAAACGTAAGAAAACAGCGGAAACGAACGAGGACAATCGTTTGCAAGACTAAAAAAAAAAACACCACTCTCTTGCGTACAGAACTTGCACCTTTGGTCCTCATCCTCATGCGATGGCTATTACAGTGAGGACAACAATTCATTCCATACAATAAAGAGATGCCTTCTCTCATGTTCAAGCTCTAGCATTTGGCACAAACATGAAACTGAGAGATGAAAATTGAAGATATTATCATAGAACGTGATCATCATCGTCATCATCATCACCATCGCCTTTCTGCTGCTGCTACTGCATCGGCATCTAAAGTTCACACGTCTGCAGCGAGCACAATTAAGCGATCATCGTCTCTAGCAATTAATGCGCCATTCCCGAAAAATTATAAAAATGAAACAACATGTACAAAAATGAGCGATGAGAACAATTCAATTAGTGCAACAACAGTAGCGATTAAGAATGGCTTAAATGGTGCTACCATTAACACATCATCATCATCATCATTGACTAGCTCATCGTCACCGTCTCTTAATTCGTCATCGGGGAGTGGAGCTACTATAGTGGCGGCAGTTACTGATAGCAGGATACACGTTAGTCGAGCTAATCCAATACATTCAAGCAGTAATAATCATCACCACCACAATACAAGTAATAACAATGGAACTGCGTCAACAACGACGACGACGACGTCGGCGATATCGGGCAGACATGTCAGTGGGATTGTTAGGATAAAAACGGAGCCGGTGGAGAACAATGACAGCGAAACGGATTATTCGACGTGTAAACGCTTGGTGGGTGGAGCATCGGGAAGCGAAGTTGTTGGCAGGATACCAACATCGTCGTCATCGGGAGTGGCAGCAGGAGCTACCATGGGTGGATCAGTGCAAGGCATCGGTGGGAGGTTGCAATTTTTTAAAGGTAACTGACATTTTTTTTTTAAATTTATTTCTTCAATGGGTATATTTAGCATTTGTGGTGGAATAGTTTGTTTGCAGGTGTTTTATCTTTTTTTTATATTTAAAGTCTGATGTTAGAGGTCTGAAATTAACTTAAAATGGTCTTGTGTAGCAATTTGTCTTACCCACTACAAATCTCTACTTTGGTATGACCGCGATCATGCCCAGTGACTTTATTTACATCAAAACTGCATCCTGCTTCCTTTCTAAGGTTTAAATTGTTTTGGAAGAAATTGTCTCGATTATCTCGACTAAAAAAGTAAACAAACATATGACACGTAAGGCTGGTGTATAAATTAAAAATGTACGTTTTGGCAAGCGTCAAGGCGGCTGGTTTATTATTCGGCCCTAGCGAGGTATCCGTCGGAACGGAAAATTCTCCGATTTTATACGATTGGGAGGATTTTTGCTTCGAGGTACTCTTCGGAACATCTATTCGGAATATTTCTGCGACATTTTGTAACGCATATCGGCGAATTACGTTGAAGTGCGATAAATTGCATTTTTTTCTTAAATTTTTGACAGCTAGGTCCCGATATCCTCCGAGCTGCGACAGAAATTGGTTGCGGAATTTGTTTACGATTTGGATTTGAGCCTCCGACAGAGAAGAATTTTCCGTTCCGACGGATACCTCGCTGGGGCCGATTATTTTTCTTGAAAAAAAACTTGCCACACCAAGAAAAGTGAACGTGTGGCAATAAAGTTTTTGGTTTTAAAGAGAGGGATACATTTTCGGTGCAAAATGTTATTTTGTTACGAAATAAACACAAACCCCACTGGCTGTCAAATTCGGACGCACTTGATTGGTTAACCTCTTGTTTATCTGAGATATTAACAAATAAGGGGACATATTTTTATAAATAAGTTTAAATTGGCTCTTCTGATAGAAGGGAATTATAATTTCCTTTAATCGGATACGACTTTCATTAGTTAAAAGGAGGAAAGGAGACCTTGACAAGATATGTCGGTGATGCTTTCTTATACGTCAACCGAAAAACTCTTCGCATGGACAATCCGGTCTTAAAAAACAGGAACAAATTCCGTCAGTCAGCCGTTAGCTGTTTTGAAAGTTGTATTCTTAAATAAAATAAATAAATAAATATTTTGGCGCGACAGGTCTATGGGACCCAAGGCCTGGGTTCCCACAACCATTCGTTTTGTGTGGGTTTTCAATTTTTGGCACGAATGGAAGGGATCTACAATTTTACGCCGAGTCCAAACGGCTAATTGAGAAGCTATTTTATGACAGTTTTGCTCTCGGATGTTTGTCAGACGTTCGCGAGAGGTGGCGCAGTGGAAAAAACCTTAAGATGTAATTTGGTTCTTTCGGGATTCGAACCGGGGAGCCCTCGCTTAGTAGCCCAACACACTACCACTAAGCCACTGCGCCGACTCATTTTCTTAAAGATTGCTTCTTTATTTTTGAGTTAGTTGGTTGGTTTAGGTGGTTGTTTTCCCTCCATCCTAAGAGGGGAAAACCCAAGTAGCGGTTATGCGCCGTTTTGTAACCGCAACTGTAAAAACCTGGAGATAAAAAGGGTGGCATATGTCAATGGTCAATTCCCACTGAACTAGAATTTATTTCTTTGGATTATTCAGCACGAAATTAGTTTCCTTACATGCGTTACCTGTTAGGTAAACAGATAAATTAAAATAGAAAGGTAGAGACCTACCTATCTAATAAAGATCATTTTTCCCGCGTTCCCTCATTTTAATACAACATTTTTCTTTTATAATTCCTTTCAGATGGTAAGTTTATTCTCGAATTGGCCCGTGCCAAAGAAGGTGAAAAATCCGGTTGGGTGTCTGTTCCGAGAAAGCAGTTTCGCTCGCCATCGGCCTCATCATCGACTGTTACGCCCACGTATCCAAAGAATGAAAGTTCAACATCATTAAGCTGTGAGTACACTTACACTTACTTACTAAACTAAACTTACTAAATATGTTTTCCTTTTGTTTTCAGTTTCGGATGATAACAGCTCAATACAGTCATCGCCGTGGCAGCGGGACCATTGCTGGAAGCAATCAACGCCTCGTCGTGGCATCTCAAAGGAAATGTGTTTTCATTTTAAGCGTACAAAACACATCTTAGTCTCATCGAATGGCTTGAAAAGCGCTCGAATAAAACGCCGAAGACCATTAGACAATTCTGTATGTCAAACACCACCGTTTAGACTTCTAAAGAATGGATGTAGCATAGCTGCTGAGATTGAGATCAAATCTGAAATACTCTCACCAGACGATGATGTGACGGCCTCAATGGACGATGAGAAAAGTTCCGACGATTCAAGTACAGAAAAGGAGGATGGCTCCGTCAGAGAATCATCTAAAACACCTACTCCCGAATTGCAATCCGATACTGTGGATGGTGCACCGAAAGTGGTAGCAATAAAAACGGAAGACGACCAATCGATAATAGAAACAGCAACCACAAGAACCATGAATGGAGAAAAAAGACTTAAACCCCGAGCTAAGCTCACAACGATCATACAGAAACTAATTGACCGATTGCCGACGGGTCTGTTTCACTTGTCGAAAACTCAAATTATTGGCGGAGCCACTCAACAACAGCACGCGCACTCGCACAGTCATCACCAGACTCATTTATCTCATCATGTCTCGTCGACGTCGTCGAGACTAGCGTCTGAGTCGCATTACCATCAGCAGCACGTTTCCCCGCGCAAGCGAATACTCAGGGAATTCGAGAAGGTTTCGCTAGAGGACACACCAATCATCAATAGCAAACGAAGTCGTGCCAAAGTTAATTCGACAGCTGCTGCAGCGGTCGGGACGTTGCCCTTAACACCAATACCGACAAGTCGGGGCGTTGTGGTGCCGTCATCATCAAGCAGCAATTATGTGACAAATGGCAATCGCATGGATGCAACTAGTAGTAACACCAGTAATATGACGCCGAGCAGTACTCCGACACGACTTAATAGCATCTACAGCATTCACTCGTTACTTGGAGGCAACAACAACAACTCCAGCAGCAATAGCAACAACAACAATAGCAATCTTAACAGCACTAGGATAAAAGTGGAGCACGGATTCAACGACCCGTCATATTTGCGAGCGATGCTGGCATCACCGAAATCACCCGAAGGCAGTACAAATAGCAAATCTTCGCCGTACTCGTCCTCTACGAGTGGTAGTGCCAAAAAACGATCTCCACCATATTCACCGCTTAGTGAAATTCATCACCAACACCATGCACGGAATCGCAGTCCGAATGTGGACGCGGCCTACGGAAATATGCGCTCACCACCAGAGGCCCACAGCAATAGATCGTATGGTAACAATAGTGGCGGAGGAGCAGGTGGGACGGCTTCACGTCTATCCCCTCCGAGCGGGTACCTTGCTTCGCCGAAGAACTCGAATCCAGTGGATGGCTATAAGCTTAAGTCAGAAAATCTAACAAACTCCTCGCCCAATCATCATTTCTATTCACCATACATGCTGTCGCCGAAATATGTGCCGCCGCCCAGTTCGATTTCTCCCGATAATTACCACCCAAAACTCAAAGGAGCAAAGTCACCCAGTCAGCAGAATTTTCGCGCTAGCGTATTCCGCACGCAGTCACAGTCACCGCATGCGAACACAAGTCAAAGAGTATCATCGCCCATTGCACCGCAATCGTCGCCTACGCCAGGAAATGGCTCAGGAGGAGGAGGAGGAGGAATGACTACATCATCGCCATCATCGACCCCAAGAACTGTACCAAAAAAGACTGTCTCTATACGAAGACAATTTGCATCGCCATCGTCTTCATCGTCAAGTCCGGGACTTGGTGAACATTCAAAAAATGCTGGCAGCAGCAACAGCCTTGGCAAAGGAGAAGAACGAACGGCTATGTCACCGGATAACAGGCGGACACCAACACAAGATTCTGCTGCTGCTGCTGCCGCTGCCGCTAGTAAATATCATCAACAAGCTGCAGCAGCAGCAATGATGCAACGTTCATCACCGCTCGGTGGTGGTGCATCTTCACTATATTACATGTACCCGCCGCCAAATGGATCACCGAGTCCGCATCATTCCTCTTCGTCACCATCGCCGTCACCATCATCGTCATACATTCCGCAAATAAACCCATACTATCATCCGTATGTATCGACATTGGCTGCGCTCCGTAATCCTCTGTGGGTGCATCATTACCCGGCAGCAGCTGCGGCGGCTGCAGCAGCGGCCGGTGCTGCCGCAGCAATGCTTCCGTCATCCGGTGCAGGACCAGTGCCACCTCAAGCGATGCCCTTCTTTCCATATAATGGAGCTGCGGCGACGACATCATCGCACATGCACCACTCATCATTTGCACCAATGCATTTAGCAGCGGCTGGGCAATTGGGATTGCAGCCGCCCGCTCCTCCTGCATCATTGAATCGATCACCAGCAACGACTGACGATACAATATCACCTAGTAGTATTAAAGAAGAACATAGTTCAGGTGAGTGATGAGTGTTTACCTTTGAAAAGTTTTATTCAGTAGTTTTGCCTTCCTTTTTGTCTTGTCTTGTTGTGTCTCGAGCGTACCTTCTACGTACGATTCAATAGACAGGGTCAGGACAGTCAGTAAAAGTGGTTCCTAACCATTTGCCCTCGTCTATTTACCTAGTAATGCCATAAATTCTGTTACACAATTAACAGCGCCCATATCTTAAAACTTCCACTTGGAATAGACCCTTTAACTTTTTTTCTAAACATTTGCATTGTTGGCTAAAGAATGGAAGCCAGTTTGGTTTCAGCTTCCAGTAAATAAACATGGAGTTGGTTTGCCAAAGAAAATAGCGTTGGATACTTGGAAAGAGTGCTGGTCAAATTTGTAACTTGCTGAAACTGCTTAGCATATCGAGAAAGTTCATTTATCGGAATATTGGTCGCTTCAGTGAATTGTCGGAAGTGGAAGACAGGCCAAGAACTGGTCGCCCGCGCGTCGCACGTACGAGTGCGGTAGTAAAAGCTGTGCGGAAGCAGAAGATTATGTCCAGGGAGTTGGACATATCTTCCAGATCGATGCCTAGGCTGGTTCGAGATGATCTTCATATGAAAGCCTATCGTCTATAAATAGGTCGTCTTTTAATTCCTCAACTAAAAAAATTAGGGCGGAGAGAAGCACGAGACTTTTGGTATGGCACTCGAAAAATGGGCATGAAAGCATTCTTTTTACGGATAAGAAAATGTTTGCAATGGAAGAAGTTTATAACCAGCAAAATGATAAAGTTTATTCTTTGTCATACAAGGAAGCGAAAGAAGTTATTTCAAGGGTTCAGATTTGCCATCATTCTGCTTCCGTAATATTTTGTTTGGGGGTCTCTCACCAAGGTGTCACATCCCTCAATTTTTGTGAAAAAGGTGTTAAAGCAAGGACAAAAGTTCATCAGGAAGATGTGCTAACAAAAATACTCTATTTATTGGAGAAAGATGGGTCTTTTAACAAGACTCTGCTCCGGCGCATAAAGCGAAAACCACGCAGGAGTGGCTCATGGTCAATATTCCTGCTTTTATAGCAGCAGAGTATTGGCCGTCGGGAAGTCCAGATCTGAATCCATTACGGTTTGTGGTCAGAATTGGAGAGCAAGGCTTGCAGAACTCCCCACAGAAATTTGGAGATTCTAAAAAAAAATCGTTGACCCTGGCAGCGTCAACGATGTCCAAGGAAACTATACTTGCCGCTTTAGCTCAATGGCCAACACGTTTGAGAGCTTCTGTTTAATCAAAAGGTGGTCATTTCGAGTGATGTATTTTTTTTATCTATATATATAAAAATGAAACCCGTTTTCCGTTGTCACGACATAACATGAAAACGGCTTGACCGATTTGGCTGATTTTTTTTGTTGTCTTTAATATTATCAGCAGAAGGTTCTTATGAAAGAAAAAATTAAGAAAATTGCGCGGAAAATTAGAAAATTTCAGAATACTTAACCACCATATTAAATTTCTACTGTATTATTCTAAAGTCATGAGCAATCACAGTACAGCGGGTGTATGTATGTAATATGAGGTGTGTGGGCCGCTTCCATTTCATTTTATTCACCCAATGCTCCTGGTGGAACAGGCAAGACATTCGGCATTTTCGTTAATTCTGGTAACAATTCGGTCAAGATCTCAAATTGCGTTGGCTGTTGCATCCTCTGGCATTGTTGACACACTGTTGGAAGGCGGTCGAACTGCACATTCCGCTCTGAATCTTCTCACGGTTGACAAGCCAACGTGCACAATGACCAAGAATTCAGCGACAGCGAAATTGATGCGCGAACGCAAAATTCTCATTTGGGAAGAATGCACGATGGCGCATAAACGAGCTTTGGAAGCAGTTGACCGAACAATGACGGATATACGAGTTGATTCAAGACTATTTGAAAAGGCTATGATATTGCTCTTCGGAGGTTTTTGTCAAACGTTTCCCTATATCCCGAAATCTACTGCTGCCGAAGAACTCAATGCATGCCTGAAATTGTCTTTTTTGCGGAGGCATATCAAGAAGTTGAAATTGACCACGTACATGAAAGTCGCATTGCAGTACGACCAATGACCAATGCTTAATTCTCGAGACAACTGCTGGCACTTGGCAATTGCCAAATTTCTGTTTATGTTTCGACTGGATTGGTATCGTTCCCTGCAAATTTTTGCGAGTTCATATCATCGAAGGAGGAACTCATCAACAAATTGTTCCCCGGCATTGTACAAAATTATAAAAATCTCAATTGGATTAGTAAACAGGCAGTACTAGCAGCGAAGAATAAGGACGTCGATAGCTTGAATTTGATTGTTCAAAGTCAAATCGCTGGAGAATTGCATTCGTACAAATCTGTTGACTGCGTGACCGACGAGGATAAGGCAACCAACTATCCGACGGAATTTTTGAGCTCGCTTGATGTGCCAGGAACTCGGCCGATTAATTTACAGCTGAAGGTGGGACCGATTATAATTAAGTTGTTTTATATTTGTAACAGAATTTATGGCAGGACTAGGTATATGTATATAAGATTATTGATCAGTCGGATGGGTTAACTTTTCTAACAACCGAAACTTTCCAGCTTCAGTATACGGTCATTGATCAGACAAATTGTATTTCAGAACCTGGGCATATGAAATGGTTATGTTAGCTGACGTTGCTCTAAGCCATTTCCGGATATTCTTCAAGAGATTTCTGTGTCTTAGTGCGCATTCGTTGATTTTGTAGTCTCGATTATTCTCAGAGACGTTGTATAGAAGCATCGTTTCTATGTAACTGATATTATACAGCTTGTATTCGAAATTCCCACTCCTTAGGGCTCGGAGCGAACGTAAAGGGGGTACTCCGCTCTCGAAGCAGTCTTTGGAGTTGCATGGACCATAATCAACCATCACATTTTTCACTGCCGGCGTTCTTATGTCGTTAATTCGGGTGTTTTTTTCCTGTTGGGGGTGGAGAAATGCTTTAGGCCTGTTTGCGTTGACCATCCCCGTGTGTCCGGCTCTCTCGGAATGCCTTCGAGGTATATGGACTAAAACTCCTCCCAACCCTATGGTTTCTGACACACCTCCCTGGGACCGCTCTTCGCATTACTTCAAGGGGGCTGTAATCATACGCCCTTTCGGGCTCACGTGCTTTCCCGGGATTGTTCTTCTTCTCTTTTCTTTCTTCTGAGAATATCTTCCACGAGCTGGCAAATTTTTCTCCAATTCAGGTCCCTCGTCAGCATTTTGTGAACTATGTTTTCTGGGTTGGAGGCGCCAATGCTGCTTTCCAGAACTGTGCGTTGTGTTTCCCATCTTCTACAGGCAAAAAACGTGTGATGTGCGTCGTCTGTTGGAGAGTCGCCGTACTGACAGGCTGGGCTATCCGTTTTATCAATCTTATGGAGAAAGGCGTTGAAATTTCCGTGACCGGTGAGAAACTGGGTGACGAAGTAGTTTACCTCACCGTGTTTCCGGTCGTTCCACTCAGCCACATTTCTTATCAGCCTCACTGTCCACCTTCCTCTATTTTCCGAGCTCCATCGCTCTTGCCACTTCCGAATCGTTTGTTGCGCTGCTTGCTCGATTGCCGCTTGCAGTCCGATTTCCGTCTTGTTGTCGTGGACGTACTTCCTTTGTGCCGCTAGGAGATCGATGGGGGTCACTCCTGTGACTACAAGGACGGCTGGTTCCGACACCGTTCGGTATGAGCAAGCCACGCGTAGAGCTCCACGTCGTTGCACTGCCGCCATCTGCTTCCGGTACTTTTTTTTGTTGAAGAGCGTCTGCCCAGATCTCACTTTCATAAAGAAGAATTGCATGCGTTGTCGTCATTAATAGCCTGCGTTTGCTTGGCGTTGGGCCGCCTATGTTCGCCATTAATCTGCTGAGTGATGCTGTTACTCTAGAGGCTCGTTCCGCCGCGAACTTTATCTGTTGCCAGAAGGATAGTTTTGTATCGAGCCTCAATCCCAGATACCTCACCGCATCTTTGCTCTTAATGAGTTCCGAGTCAATTTGGAAGTCGATTTGTGTAGGGATTCTCTTCCTCGTCAGGAGGACTATCTCGGTTTTTTCTGTTGCCAGACTGAAACCGTTTTCATCCTTGGTTCAACTTTCTTTGCGCTTTTTCACAGTCTCTTGCCGTTATCACTGCCGCGATGTCATCTGCGTAAGTGCGTACCCAACGAGGAAGGTGTCTTCGGGCATCTCTATCCGCAGTATGTCGTCATAGGAGATATTCCAGAGGTCTGGTCCTAAGATTGATCCCTGTGCTGCTCCAGATGTTACATCCGTCCTTCGTGGGCCTTCTGTGGTCTCGTAGATCAGCTCCCGATCCCTGAGATAGTCCTTCACCATATTTAATAGATAAGCTGGGATGTTGAATCTATTTTCTAGCGCATTTAGTATGTCGCTCCACCTAGCTGAATTGAATTCGGGCGGTGTAAGAACTTTACAACACCATATTAACTGGCAATGATAGTCTGGTAAACCGCATACCGCTTTCAGTCAACCTTCAGCCAACCTTTGGATGTAATACAAAATATAGAAACTCTGTTTTATAAGTCGAACAGCACGCATGCGAAATGCCATGCGGTCCCTCAACCTGATTCTGAATCAAATTACAGCCTACAATTGCTTTAAAGCAAAAAATAATAAAAAATAAACATTGCCACTTCATCCGTAGTGTTGAGTGCAGTAAGCAGAGAGTTAACTTCCATGCGCTGGTAAAAATTAAGCACTATTCTGAATGTGCTTTCGACACTCACTCGATTACTGATGTGGTAATTCTGTTCCTGGTTTTAAATTTTCCGCAATAAACTAAATACTGAAACAAAAATTAACAATTTCGTTCATATTTCTTTCAGATGTCCCATTGAACCTTTCAAAACATTAAAAGATCGACGCTTTGGGTCCATTTTTAGTACCGTAAGTTTAACAATTCAATGTATTGAGTTTTATTTTTTAAATATTAAACATAAACGAGAACGACTATTTTATATAATTATTAAAAAAAAAAACATATTTATATCTTTATATATACACGCATATATATAGTTATAAACTTTGAACGAATAATAGCAAACACAAGAAAAGAACCACACTCGATAATTATTTTATATTGGAAATATAAAATGATTTTTAGAATGTGAATTGGAACATTTTTTAAGGAAACATATATGTCATCGTGTAAATTATTCTAATTAATTAATTGCTAAATAAAACAAACAAAAAAAACTATACTATTTAAATCAAACAAATATTAGGATGTGAGAAATATGTTTTTCTTAAAAGAATCTCAGCCGTTCATGGTTTTTATATAGACTGAATGAATTTTATTTAAAAAAACGAAAGAAATTTATTAAAACAAACAAATTAGATTGATCTACAAGTTATAAGGTATAGGTGTAGACTTAAATATAAATATTTTGTAACGATTTTCTTAAAAAAAAACAAAAAACAAAACTAACAAACAAATTTCATATTCAAATAAAAACAATGCAACCTCAAGGACAAAATAGAGAACGTTTTTGACCATTTAACACTAATTTACACACATACAGAACAAACTAAAAAGGAAATCATGTAAATTCAGGTTGAAAATGCTAATTGAAATTTAACAAAAGTGGAACACAATGACGTGCCTTTAAAAGGATTTAAACATAGAGAAAACAAATTGTAGAAACTTGTTTTTTTTTTACTAAGAATATAATAGTTTTTGTAATGCATTTCCGTATAAAAATGAGTAGTTTAGTACAAAATGTTATTTGAGTAGTAGGAAGGAGTAATTATTTTGGGGGTCCTAATATCAAGAGGTTTTCAGTGCACCGGGACGACATTAAACGTGGTGCCAGAGAGATATTTTCTGAAACAAAAAACTAAATGTCAACTTAGCACTCACCCCCCTATTAATAAACAAATGTGCACAAGTTAGTTTGCTAGCAGACGTCAGTTAACATACAAAGAATTGACATAACTGCTGGGTAACAAGTTGACAACTTTAACACAGCATTTATTAATACATGGGTCAGCCACCAAATGCTAGATAAGATTTGTGGGATATCCCTCCATAAGCGTCAACTGTCAACAGTGACCAACCAAAACTGAGACACATCAAGTCAGGCAGATGTCAGACTTACAAATCTAGGCAACTTAAAAAGCTCCCTCACTTGCGGTCCGATTGCAAGTGCGCACGCCAACTTAAACAAGCGGTTTGTCTGCATGTCGTTTCGATATAATTTGATAGCAGTTTGGAAGCTTACAGCCCTATTCTGCTATTCACGTGCATCGTAGATTCGATTCCCTTCCACCCTGCCTTTCCATTCTGCTATTCATCGGGTGAACTACATTATCCAAACCAATTTGACAATCAAGTTAACAGCTGTGTTCTCGGGTTGCTTTTTCGCATTATTTTTAGCAATATCCGCATTTAACTTCATTGAGGATATTATTGTTGTAAATTGGTCTCTATTTGTTGATCTACCCCTAAAAATGAATAATCCTTGTTTACAAACAAATTATCAAGCAAACAAATAAGTTTTTACTAACATTTTATAAACGAACAACCAGACAGACGATCCATTAAATTTCAAATCTGCAACATTTGACATACGGATCTGAATTGTATAGAATGTATGCGTTCACGTGAATAAGAGGATACCGCACAGTATTGCCGACGTTACCAACATTAACGATGTGAATTGACATTCGATTCGAATGAATAGTAGAATAGCGTTCAGTGAAAATTGAAGAAATATTCCCCCGATGAATAGCAGAATAGGGCTGTTAGTTAGATGCCCAGGAACTTTTAACGTTTACATTTGTTCAGTAAAGGCTTCTCCAAACAGAACGCGTTTTTAACGCCGCGGTGAGATTAATTTACGCGGCGGTAAGATTTTTTTACGCAACGTTCTAACCGCCGCGTTAGAGGACGTCAAACAGAAAAATCTCATTAATGTCCATGACTCTTGTTTTTTATTGTCTAAAAAAATGTCAAGTAGCTCGGAGGAAGAATTATTGCTTTTATTTGCCGTGATGTGTAATTCCCGAAAAAGAAAAAGGATTTAAGTGCAAGAAATTTACAAAAAGAGAAATTCTTTTGATATTTTCGCCCATATCTCAGCCTTTAAAACTGCATTTGTATACGATTCTCACACATAACGTACAAATATGGGTAATTTCAAACATATTCGGTTAATTTTTCCGTTTTTTAGAATATAAAATCATGAAAAATTATTTCAAACGCGCCGCGTCATAAAATAATCTGTAATTTTTCACAACCCCGCGTTTAAACGCCGTGGTGAATTCAACGAAGCGTTGAAAACGCACTCTGTGTGACGGGGGATACGTTATTCAGTATATTACAACGCGGCGATGAAACGCGGCGGTAGAACGGAGCGTTAAATCGCTCTCTGTTTGACGAGGCCTTAAGTGATGGGAGATTTAAACTTTAACAATTTACATTTAGGTCACTTTTTTAACACCTGTCTCAGCAAAGTAAAGTAGAGAAATGCGCAAAAACCGGTTTCAGTAACATTTGTGCTTGAGTGGACTAATAAACTGGTATAAAATGTCGTGCGTCTAGACTTTTACTTTGCACACATCACCAGAATGGTTTCAACAACAGCTGCTGTTGTCAAGTCACTGCCACTTGGGATAAATACCTATTGTGAGTCTCCGAAACGTGCTGAAAATTCTACTTTACTTTGCTTTGCTGAGGTAAAAACTCAAAAATACACGCCTTATAAATAGCCAGAACTCTTAAATATGAATCTGGTATACTTACTTACTTACTTACTTAAGGTGGCGCTACAGTCCGGGGTGGACCTGGGCAGCTTCGTTTATTTCGACTAATTTTAAGTTTATTTTGAAACAACGTGAGTAACTTGATACTTGAATATCTTTGAATTATTTGACGAATATTAAATTGACTTAAGTACTTGAAATGATTGTCTAATTTTAACTAATGCAGTCAATTGATTGAAATGGGTGACTAATTTATTACCAGAAAGATTAACCCCTTCAGTTTGGCCTGGATTTATTTCAATTGGTATGCGGGTTTTTGGAAATGCCAAACAATCTTCGAAAAATCAAAATTAAGAAAGAATATAGTGTCAATATTCCTTAAATAATTCAAAATAAATATTTCAAAGTAAACAGATGCAAAAGAAAAGCTTTATTTTGTACCGACAAATAGTTTCGACGATGAAACTATTTCTTGATTCAAAAGCAAAAATCTACTCACAATGCAACTGGAACATGTTTAATAAACTTTAAACTTACTCGAAATAGACGCAGCTTAGTTAAGAAAATGCCCTTTAAATTTAATGCCCGGAATTAATTTATGAACCATTTTACTCTGCATTTAGAGCAGTATTCCTATTTTGCTTAGGGCCGTTTGCCATAAGTTAAATACTTATGGGCTACTTTTTTTAGGGCATAAACTGTCACATAAGAGTTTATGTGGCACTTAATTCGCTATGAGTCGTATCAGCAAATGGCCCTTAGTGTTTAAAATGCACAGTAAAATGCTTTTCATAAACAATTTCAACAAGAGACGTAGGTATCGCAGCATGCGAGAAAGAGCTTTACTTAAATTTTATGTCGAATGGAACCCGTTTAAGGCTCGATCGCATTTACTTATTGGTAGCCTATAACAAGAAGCTGCAAGTGGTGATAAGATCAACATCATTCTACATATCTGATATATATTTTCACTTTAGTTATGTCAAAGGTTTAACAAATAGTCGACTAATCCAACTAAAGTCACACGAATGTGGTGCGTGAATGTCAAACAATGAATCCAGCTGCGGAAGCTTTTTTTGACGTTTTAGTTTTTCTTGGATTCCTTGAGGAAATGAAAAACTGAACTTCCATTTATCAAACTCGTTAAAATAGGGAAATCAGGGCTCGAATCGCGTCTTCCGTGAACGAGCATTACGTGACGGAATTTGTTTCTGTTTCACATGTCACGGATCACGCGATTCAACCCCTGCTTTTAAAGGTTGCAGTTGAGCGCAAGCGCGATTGATACAAACCCTTTACACTTTTTTCGGTCGCAGCAAGTCAAAATAGACACTAAATCTAATCTAGTACAATATTAGATGCGTGAACTTTTTTCTGTTAAAAGGGGTTTAAGTTGTCAGCATTTCAAGGGACCTGCCAGTTTATGTACGCTTTTTCAAAGTTCTATTCTGTTTTCTATCAAAATTCTTCTTACTACCGCTTTTACTACTCAAATAACCACAAATTTAAACAAAGTAGAATCAAAAAAAACGAAAAACACGGAGTATAAAACCACAAGTGTTAATTGCGAAAACATCTCCTTGCAAAATTATAAAATTAACTACGAAACAAGAAAAAAAACAACACAAAAACGAAATCAAAGAAATCACACAGTTTGAGCTTAGCTGGGCTATTAGCCAAAATTCCTATTCAGAAAAGACATTACTAGTTAATATATTCAAAGCAACAAAAAAAAGAAGAAGAAGAAGAAACACAACGTATATATATAAACAAATTAACTAATTTAGGTACTTTCAGTTAGACCATAAGAATATTTATAGTGTACAGTATTTTATATAGTATGTATACATATATTTTTATTAAACATTTCTTATTGAAAAAAATGCTAACAAAGATTTGGTTGAAAACAAATTGTAAGTCCGCACAATGTAAGAATGAGAAAAAAAACACTATTTTTATACTGCTTTTAAAACATTACTGTAAGGAAGAAGAGAAACATGAAGAAAGAAAATTATTTTTTTCTTTCCTCTAGCACATACAAAAAATTAACAAATACATAGTTAAACTATAAATATGTGTTTTCTTTAATTCAATATATAAAATAACACAATAGAATTAACGTAATTACAGAATAAGAGACGCTCTCTAGTTTTGCTACAAGTAATTTATTCAAAGAACCAATAAACTGACTTCTGATCAGAACAAAACACAAAAAAAAATATATATATACTAAATATTATAAATAGAATTAAGTAACAAACAAAAGGAGAAAATAAAACACGAAAAAAAGCATGTAAAATATTTTATTTAATTATTATTCTTAAACATATTCCGTATTTTTATTGGTGAAACTTTTATACAAGTGTATGTATATTTTTGTATACATATATATATATTATATATAGATATATATCTATACAGATACCTAATGTATGTATAAAACAAACAAAAACATTTAATATTTAAATTTAACAAATATATACTATATATTTTGGAAGAGAAAATATACCAAGTTAATAAAGGTTTTCGTTTTATTGGCGTCGTTTGGGGGAGCTCGGATATCCAAATTTCTGAGTTTGAGACATTTGAAGGTATACATATTAGCACTTGCTTTTCTTTGTGTTATCCTGACTCAGTTTACAACACTTTTTACACGTTTTCGACAGAAAAATGTCTAAGATCATCGAGCAGCAACCTACAGTCATTGGCAAAAGTATTTTGGCAAGATCAAAAGTTAAATTTTTGCGATTCTAGTAAATACTGAATGATTGAATCAATTGAATTTCTGCAGGAACGTCTTCCCAGAGCTTTGTGAAATTAAGAATGATAATGTTTTGGGCCCCTCCTAGTTAAGTTTGGCAGGGGAACGGTAAAGCGATACGGCATGATATTTACATTTCTCACATTCAGAGCGGTGCAAATAAAATTACTTAACGACCTCAGTTTGGACCAATGCACAATGGCTGTAAGACGGCTCGTTATTAATCGTGTAGACACTCGTTTTCTTTATAGCGACAACGGCCTAAACTTTGTTGGGACAAAAAACCTTTTGGAGAAGGATGCCAAGGAAATTGAGTTGTCTCTCGGCGAATATGCAGCGAATTATGAAGGCATTTTGTGGCGATGGGAGGAGCTTGGGAACGGCTAATTCAATCCATAAAAAGGTGCGTAGACTTCGTTCTTAAGGATCTCATTCCCCGTGAGGACGTCCTTCGAAGCGCACTCTTGGAAGCCCAAAGCCAAATAAAGCCCTCACACACATTCCAGTCGATCCTGAGGACCCAAAACCTCTTACACCGAATTCGATGCTCTTCGGAGAAGATGATCGTGACGTTACGGCTCCTGGTCTTTTTTCAGAAAGCGACGCTTACAGCAGCCTTTATAGTCGTCGGTCTTAACACTTGATGGCAGAACTTACGAGACGTTGGTACACAGAGTATCTGCCCACCATATCAAGACGGTCGAAGTGGTTTAAGAACATCAAACAAGTGTGTTTAGGCGACATCGTAATCGTAATCGTAATCGAACCAAATGAGATTCGGTCCGCGTGGCACCTAGTACGGGCGGTAAAGTTATATCCCGGTCCAGATGGGGTCGTACGCATGGCTGATGTTAAGTTACCTAACGGCTCAATCAAGGCGAAAAGAGCGGTAGGAAGGCTCGCTGTGTTAGATTTGAAGTCTTCGCCCTAGTTGTCAGACGGCCCCCGGAATGTCATCGAGCCATATCCATGGCTAGTTCAAAAATAATTAACTGCGAATTTGGTAGCTCTATGTAACTGGGTAGCATTTATTTAGCGTAAATAAAGAGTTAGTGTTCGTCCCTTTTTAACATGTGTTCTTGGTTTTAAATGTCATCTACGTCCCTTTGACCTTGCGGAGAAAGATAATTATTTGTGAGCAAAGTCCTAGGCGGATTTATTAGAACCTAGGTCTAGCTTACTGATTTTCTAGTTGCAGCCTGCATGTGGATAAATTCCCAGTTACATTGAGTTACCAAATTCAAATAAAATTGAAATTCACTCGCAATTTTTATAATTTGGTTTTTGGATTTAATTTTGCAGAGGAGCAACACTCGTACATGTTCGAAAACTTTAAATCTGGGGGTTTGAGTGGCCAGTTGTTTGTTTTCAGTTCAATATCTCTCAAAATCGGATCACCATTGGGATTTTCTGACCTGAGGGCCTACTATGTAATTCGATTCTACTTTCGAAAGTTATTCCGATTCTACTTTCAAATGGAACAGTTCTCTTTGAAAGTAGAATCTAAACTATTTTCGAATAGAATCGAATGTAGAATGGAATTACATAGTAGGCCCCCTGGAAGGTTATCCTTCCAACGACTGTTGGAAGAGATACAACTCCAAAACATTACAAACCCGCCGCCATTCTTTTTGCAAGGCGACTTCGAATTGTCCGCGCGGTAAGGCGACTTTCAGCATATTTTTTTCACAAGCACAAGTATTTTAGGAGTTGAACCTGGATTCTTAATAACTTCTTATAATCATTCGCCTTGTAGAAATACTTTTGCCAATGAACTGCAGGTGTTGCTTAACGTTTTACTTATTGGTAAAACTGGTTGCCTTTTTCGCCAGTCTTCTATTTTTACAATTACAGGCAGTCCTGCTGTTTTTAAGTTAAAAAGAAACATGGAAGTTCATATTTAAAGCTAATGACGGTTTCGATTGAAGTAAAGCTGCCCTTTCTATCAAAACAGCAAATCTTGAAGTGTTCTTTCTATGTTCATTGAGGAAAAAAAGGTACTTTCAGGTCAATTATTATATCCGATATTAAGAAACGCCGGCTACAATTCAGCGTCTGTGGAGCAAAAGTGACATTCGATTTGTTTTCGTTTCTTTTCACTCAAAAAAAGCACTTCCCATGAAAGAAATCGAACTCGCTCCTTTTATCGCTCGCAAATCAGGCTCTTGGGACCTACATAAACTTCTCGACCTTTAGCGTGGCTCGAGTAACAAGCAGGATGCAATAAACTAGTGTCCACTCGCAACTTATGTGGCTCTTATTACGGTATACTTGACGGCTGCAAACATTTCAAGTGCGTGCTCGAGTTCAATCATGATATGAATTTAACCTCCAAATCGAAACGTTTTGGACTACGGCTGTGCTTAGCACCAAATTTAAACGGATTATGAAAAAGGGGAGATACAAAAGTTCAACATCGAAGGTTTGGATGCATTTGGTTCACTATGACCACCACGCTCGCTGTAAAACGTAGGTTTACGATGAATGTACCTAGTTTCTAAGTAATTGCTGAAAAAAATTAACAAAACAAATCCTTTAAATGTATTTTAATAGTAAATTCGATTAAACATAATAAAAACTACATCAGTCATCATTTTCTCCATCACGGCGTCTCTCGAAGACAGCAATAAAAATTCCGTCAGTGAAGTCTTCATTCGGTCTAGAATAGATGCAGTTTTTACCGATCTTCTTAAACTCTGGGTTTCCAACGCGTTGCCACTTATTACGCAGTGCCTTCTTGCCGCTGAGCAACTTGAATTGTGGGCATAGCTGTAGGCAGCGTTGCACTACCTAAAATAAACAATGTTGTAAAAACAATCGAACCAATGCCTAAGAGAAACTAACCTCTTCATTCTCCTCTTCATATAAGGAACATGTGGAATAGGCGACGCGCTTAACGCTTGGAAATGCTGACATTGCATGTGCCAGCATTTTTATCTGCAAACCGGCCAGTTTGTTTAACCGGGCTGGGTCCTTTTCATCCGAATGCAATGACATTCGATTCTGCATGCCAGATCCAGAGCAAGACGGATCCACCAAAATGTATTCAACTGAGGGACATGTGTCGCTGTCTGCAAAATAAGTTTTTAATTAAATAAAATCATAATGTATATACGGCCCGTTTTACTTACTTAAGGTTAGAGCATCAGCGAGAATGGGTTCAACAATTGTAGCATTGGCTGACTCCACCATGTTGCAGAGGATTCGGTGCCTACCGGCATCCTGCTCAACGGAATAGATTTTTCCCTTATTTTGCATAACATTTGAAATTTGAATCGTTTTCATTCCTGGCGCTGCACACATATCCAATACAACAGAACCGGATGGAGGTTGTAAGAGCTCGGCTACCAGACATGTTCCCTGAAAGTTGATGTGATTAGAAAACGAAGAAACGAAGTGGATGCTGTTTAATATATCATCCTTAGACGCTAGTCGTCGGGAGACATTTTGAAAGTATGGAAGATGATTCCGAAGACTTTTTGACTGTTTCTAAAGGCGGGAGGAGAGACTAATGTTCAGCTAGATAGAGAAAACAACGCAAAATAAAAGAACATTGTTTTTTTTTGGTCTCTAAAGTGGTATATGCGCGGAATACCACGGCAAATGTTTTGATTGATGTAGGTATTATTTGTTGAACTACCAAATAATAACCCCTAACCCGACTCACCTTATCCTGTAGCATGAATTTCTTCTGTTTAACGTATTCATGGCATGCCCAGTAGTGCTTCTGTTTCGGATGAAATACCAGCAGCTCCGCTATATGCATATCTACTAGAAACTCATCTTCCTCTAGGGCGCAAATAGCCTCCAAGTACTCGCTGTACGATTCAAATACGACTTCCTTTTTACGCCATTCCTCAGCGGCGAGCATTTCAAAGGCTTCAGCCATCGACAGGACATTCGTGTTGACACGAACATATCGCGGTTTGGGGTCTGCAAAGAAATGCCAAGACAAATGAGATCAACAACCAGCCAGCAAACAAGAGACAGAAAATAAAATTTATAATTTTTCGCACAATAAAAAATTTTGTGCACAGTTTTATTTGTTCTTCTTTTGTACAGCTATTGGTTGCGTATCCTCACGGAACGCCTTGATAACATACAAACAAATAATAAGATTGACGACAATAACTGCAGAGAGTACGGAAATGCAATTGTTTTCAAAGCCTACGACTCCAAAGGAATTCTCAATCCAGTGTTTGACGGCGTAGAATGTCAAAAATGGAATTGTAAACATCAGAGTGCTGAAAAACAATAGCCACATATACGCTTGGCCACTGGTATCGGGTCCATTGTATTCATCTTCAGTGGAAAACATTTCAGTCGGCTGGCTGACGGGCTGAGTTATTTCTTCGAGCTGGCGCTTGTATGCATTGCCAGCGTTCAATTTGCTTTTATTCGATGCCATAGCCTAATGATGTATTAAACACTGTGCGAGAGCAAGACTGGGAAATGGTACCTTTTTTTCTTCTTTCACCGGTGGCGGTGACTGCTTGTTCTCCACCCAATGCGGCCAGAAGCTTTTCACGATATTGTCGTACGGTGACCACTGGTCTGCTTTCGCCGTTTAGTTGTTTTCTTCCCAAAAGCAATTCAGTTACGAGGACTGTGCAGAGTGCAGAATCCAGGCGGGGATTTTCTTCGATTATGTTTGTCTGGGCAATGGCGTTATCGATGTCAGCACGGTTGTCAATGTAGAGTTTTAATACAGCTTGCATTCCACGCATACGCTGCGGGACGGAACAAAATGGTTTATTTTTGAAAGATTTATGTTTGCTTCGTGATACGTACCGCATGTTTCTCTTCAAAAATTAATGATTTTAGTGATTTCTTGCGTTCAAGAGCGGTTTTGAGGACAGACGCAACGCGCTTGTACTGTGTGGGTACTTTTACAGAATGATTGAACACCATTATTTTGCAAGGGGGAGAAAATTAAAGGTGGTTTATGTGTATGCACGTGATATAAAAAATTATCAAAAAGAATGACATTTGCAGTGACAGTCGCTCGTTAGTTTAACTCAATACACAATACACCACTCGTTAGTTGTTCATGCATTGCAAAGGAAAGCGAGCAGCCGAATGTAGATTGCATACTTTTAGTAGGTATTTTAGAAATTGTTTTTGTTTTAGGGTATGCACCCATTAGATACAGTGAAGTTTTTGGTTTTATTTTTATTTATACGTAGGCACTTCGGGTAGGTAGGTACCTAGTTTATGTAGTAATAGTGATTGCTATGAAGTCCATTTATTAGGGCAACCAAATATAAACACGGTTCCATTTTACTACTAACGAAACGTTATACAACTTCGTAACGTTGTTTGATAGAGCAACGTTCCCCTGCTCTTACTTTTACAAACAAAATCAAAATTCGAAATGTCAACTGTCAAGTAGTACAGCGAAATTTTCTTTTTTTATAAATTAGTCGTAAAGTTGGTAATTTGATCTGTCAGTCCATTAACCAGAACAGAGACAAATGCAACTTTATCCTTATCTATCTATCTTATTTATATATTCTCTTCTCTATGGCAGAGAACAATAATGAACCCTGTCAACTGTCAAAGCCGGATGAAAACGTAGGAAGGTACTTAATATTTAGATTTGAGTGTACGGAAAGGATAAGACTAGACCATAATGTGCTACTTTATACCTACATCAATAGTTCCAGCGGGTTGAAAACCCGTTCCGCCCTGGTTCTAGCGCCACTAAAAGTAAGTAAATTATAAATTTAAGCAAGAATTGAGCTCCTTACTTGCTCTTGAATTTTCGTGGTCCCGCTCAATGTATTAACAAACATTGTGGACATTCAAGACATGTATTAAAGGCTGGTACGCTGTTCGAGTGAAGTGGAATTTTCACTCCTCTCCAAAAAATGCTGTGAAATTGAAAGTGAAACTATCACGCCGAAATGTCAAAAGTAAAGCCAAGTGAAATAGCTTAAGTAACGCCCCCTACAATTCACTTTTTGAACAACTATTTTTCACTTGAACAGCGTACTGCCTGGTGAAATTTTCATGTGGATTCATTTTGACATTTCGCAGTGAAAAATTTGTATGAAAAATTGGATTTCACTCGAACAGCGTAACAGCCTTTAGATCGGGAACACGAAGAGTTTTTTTCAGTTGACTTTTATGGACGGATAGCCGCCGAATGTGTTAGAATTTTTGAAGCTATGTTCAAACGATTGCCAGATCTGACAATATTGTTCGATATGTCATTGAAACTTTGTCCCAAATGTCTTACAACCGTGCGAACTTACAAATTTGTCTAACAATATTTGCAGAAAAGTCATTGCCAGATAATTGTCAGGTATCTGCAAATCGTTTGAACACACAATTTTATCTTTGTCACAGACCATTGCCAGACGCTTGGGACATTTGCAGACTCATTTGCTATTGTCAGATGTGCTGTGCTAATCACAGCTGCAAAATTTTCATTGCCAGACAAATTTTGTTCATATTTGATTGAAATAAACGATGTTTTCGTGCTCATTTCTTTGCATTTTTCTGTAGATTAGTGAAAAATTAATAAACTAAATTCTTGCCCCGACAAATTACCTGGGGTCAGTTCAGGGCGCCATAGAAGTCATGTCGAATACAGGTTTTCAGTACCAGGGCGAGTTGAGTGCTATATCGAACACATTAGGGTAAACGCAGTGCGCACTAGGGCCCACGACGAACAAACCTGTTGTCAGACAATTTAATTTATTGCCAGGCCAACCATCTGACAATGGCCGCGTTCCATTGCGCGCTAGATGAACAGCTGCATGTCAAACTCCATATAAAAAAATTTGACATATCACCATAGGCGCTAGACATCTAGCACTTTTTGTGAAATATCCCTTTCAGGGAAATTCCCTTTCAGGGAAATTTCTCAATCTAGCGCAAAACTACGCGCTGCATTGAAAGAGAGAGAGAGAAAACAACCAGTCAAAGGCAAATCGTTCAAACGTTTGCAAAGTTTGCAGCTGCGCGAGCGTTCCTTCATCTGGTATATTTTGTGCTAGATGTCCAGCGGGCAAAGGAACACGGCCAATGTAATTGTCAGAGTTTGGGACAAAATCTGGCAACCGTGTGAACTGGCAATTAAGCATTGCAAGGTAGTTTGCTATTGTCAGGTCATTTGCAGGTCATTGTCAGGACATTTGTAGACCTGACAATATAATCAGATCTCGCAATCGTCTGAACATAGCTTGAGTACTAAGTTGACAGTTCGCACTGACTGACTGACGTAGGAAAAGTGACGTTGCTGACAAATCTAGTTTTTTGTAGTCCAGAGCAATCTTGCCGACTTAAGATACCTAAGTACCTAACTAGATTTTTGAATTCGACCCCTACAATGAGAGAGCTACTACTAGTACTTATTTTATTGAGGTTAGGTATCTGCTGTGGAGATTCATTTTCATACACAAATGGATGGACATTTTGAATCTCAGCCGGCAGAATTGCCACAGTTGATGCTTTATATTTAGAGAAAACCAAATAATTTTCAATAATACCACCGTTTACTAACAAACAATGCCTACCGGGCACTTGTTCCGCGAATGCCATCTGCCTACTCCACACAACAACAACTCGATTTCAATAATTTCCACAAATAACATCATCCTTTTCGTTAAGTCCGAATGTTTTCATCCACTTGGTAAATTTCTCCATCCAATAGTTTTCCGTAGTATGTTTCCATTAAATATACACATCCATTGGAAGTTGTCTCAGATTTTCTCACTTTTGTGGTGCATGCGCACCACCATCCTCTTTTTCCTCTAATGTCCGCCTCGAGAAAATCTCAATTTCCACTGTCGCTGTATCCGTGGTACCGTGGAACCGTGGTATATTGCGCACCCCCATAGAGAGAAAATTTCCCTCTACACTCTGAATTAGATATCCACCATCCATAAATAACACACATTCACTCACACCGACATGATGAAGTCCCCCAAAATAATATTTCCAATTTTCCCATCATAGATACATTCCACCACACATTTTCCGCGAAAAGAATTCCCCCCCACAAGCACTCTGATGTTATGTTATAGTACTCCACCAAGTAGTGTATGTATCTGTGGGAACATTTCTACAATTTTCCCTTCTCAGCAGAGTCAAATGAAAATATAGATCACCACCAGGCAAAAAGGTGTGCTCTCTTAATAGTCAAACGAGAAAAACCGATTTTTCTCTACCAACAAGATGTGAAAAACTATAGTCGAACAAATTTTCCCAAAGACAACAGGAAAATCACATACACAGAGACTTTCCAGCACCGAAAGGAAATTCTCAAATCCATCCCCTTACGGATAGTTAGTGTTAAATTTTCACCCAACATAAACTGAAGTATAATTTTTTTTTTTTATTTTTTAAGAAAATTTTTCAAAAATCGAATAATCACACATCGGAATGAAAATCGATCATAAATTTAGTGTGCGATTGAATTAGGCGATTTTTTTTTGAATTCAAAGTGATTAGAATATAAGCAAATGGAAAATGGAAAATTTTTCTCGATGAAAATTACTGTGCAAAAAAAGAAAGAAAGAAGAATGATTATATGTGTCTATCTATTGAAAATTCTTTGCTTATATTTTAATGAGTTATAGTTGCTGTGTATACGGGTGTGTTCTTGTGCGAAATCGAGTTGAATTTTCCAATCGTGCAGAATTTAATAAGCACCGATGAAAAAAAACCGTTTAGTCCCTAACTAATTACCCACAGTGCGAAGTTTTGGAAAATTCATAAAAAACAAACAGATAAACGAAAAATAATTCCATAAATTACCAAGGATTATCAATAAAATTAAAAATTTTAATATATCGTAAAAATAATCGAATAGGAAAAAAGGAAAAAAAAAATTGTTCAACATTCACACACACGCACACACACATAGATGGGAAACTCGCATAGATTTTTCCAAATGAACGAAAAGAAAAAAAACCTCTCTCACATCATTGGAAAATCTGTACGCGAAAGCTCTGCATGTCCATGTTTTAACACAACAAGGGTAGTAGAGCAGCGCCGCATTTTAACCATCATCGACACCCCCCGCCTGTCATAAGGCCACCCTCTGAGGATGGTTCAAGTGCGAGAAGGTACACCGGGTGTATAGAGAAGTGACAAAAAGAGAGTGCTATACGAAAAGAGAGCTTATCACACACCATACGTTCCGAGCCGAGACCGACTCCGTCGTCCGACAGCCGACAAAAATATTCTTGAACGGGAAAATCGGGTAAAACGGGAGCAAATACGAATATACTAGTCGACGAAGAGTTTTCCTCCACTCGGTCAATTTTTCGGGGGTGCGGTGCGTGCGGGTCACAATATTTCTCGGACAGAGTATAGACAAAAAAAAAATAATTATTATTTTTCGATTTTTCTTAATTTTCATTTCGTTTGTTATCCTCGTCGCGTTTTCTGGATATTTTTTTCGCCTCACAACGGTTTAATTTCTTGCCTTTTGATTTTTTGTTTGTCTTCCCCCTTGCCAGAATTGCTAGAATAAGTTATGAAAATTTGAACAAACTAGAAAGCATTTGGAAAAAAAGCAACACTAGGACACAACAGCATAGGAAAATCAGCAGTGAAAAAAAGTCCCACAAGGAGACACAATTTTTTGGTTGGAGAACAACACGAACAACGTCGAACGAAACCCCCCCGAAAAAACACAAAACGGGTGACCAACAAAGACGAAGAGGAAAAACGAAAGGAAAAATCGCCAACAATCCCAAATGAGTTCGCCCTAAATGTTAGCCGCCGATAAAATGATGAAAAATGGATGAAGATGCCGCATCGCCATCAGCAACATCATCATCATCACCATCGTTCTCATCATTGTCGAGGAGCTGCCGCTGCTGCTGTTGTCGTGGTCGTCGTCCGCACCTGATCAGCCTCCTCCGAGTCGCGTGAAGTATTCCTCTTCCTCGCAGACCGGCGGCAGTTGAGTGTGGAATCGTGGAATCCATACACGAAAATAGTTTAAGCACAAAATGGCGGATGGTGGACACTCATTTGTGAAGAAGACATTTCATAAGCCAACTTATTGCCACCATTGTTCGGATTTACTGTGGGGTCTAATCGGACAAGGATATATATGTGAAGGTACTTGCATCAAATTTGCTCTACCCTACCTTTCTTTTACTTTTTGCACACACGCATTTCACATTATCCTCATCGATTTGATTTAATTAATTATTTTGTTTCTTCCTTTTTGTATTCAATGTTGTTTATTGAAAAAAAAAAAAAGAAAGAAAGAAACTCACAATGCTCGTTGCTCGTACATGTGTGGTAGTGTGGTAGATATGGGAAAAATTCGTTGTCTTTCGCTCTTTGTCGCTCATCGTCATCATGCGCCTACCACCCCCAAAATTTTCCACCAGAAAATATATATATATATTATTGGTATACCGAAACTTTTAACTTTGAAACACAAATACATGAACATCTGGGCACTATGGCATGGCACACAGGCACCCTCAGCAATGGAGAGCCAGCAATGAACGAGACGAGGGTACGCGGTACACACTTGGCTCGGTGTACACGAGAAAATGATCGATAATCAGGAAAAGTAAATTCTTATCTGGAAAATTGTACACATGTACAAGTAATATTCACTTTGCACATACACATCTACTCCATGGGGTAGACTTACAACAACAACAACAACACACAGCAAAAAAAAAAAATCCTCAAATTGTTTTAACCAAATCACACCACAGATAGAGATACATTGGCATTTTAGCCTGGCTCTGGCTCTGGCTCTATAATGCGCCATGTAAAACGTGTGTGTTTGAGTATTTTTTTTGTTTCGAGTACATTTACTTTGTCGAATACTTGTTAACAAAGTGAATATGAAAGATGAAAGGGGGGCTGGCAACGAAAAAAGTGTAAAACGAACTCCATCAACATTCTGATAAGAGAGCCTAGCGTAATTATGAACGTAGTAGGTTGCAAAAGGGGCTCGATAGTGTTTTTCTTTTTTCCTTAAGATTCTGCAAGAGGTTACCGTTTGTTTTGTGCCGTATTTAATTAAAAAGCAGTCATTAGGGGGTTGGAATGAAATTCATTAATCAAAGCAAGTAGGTTAGGTGCCTACCTATGCTTTGATAATACATAATTCACAATTCGCTTCCATAATTTGGCACTTGACTAAGGGCGGTAGGTACTCATACTCTCATTAGCAGATCGTAAACGATCTCCAGTCATACATTCTCCACATCAGAATTGTGGTCAAGGACGTTATGGTAATCCGACTGCGAACATACCTTTTTTCAAAAATAGTCTCTCAACTGTATTTTACCATAACGACTAGATACTACTTTTGCGGTTAAGATTTTTTAATAAACACTTTCATTACGATATTTTGCAGTTACGGGAATAGTGAATTCAAAAATACAAACAAATTCTGTTGTTAAAGTCGCTGCGGATGGTCCGCTTTTTCGTCCTCAGTCTTGGAGCACAAAAATATCAGATACCTATCAATAGTGCAATGGCTTAAAAACGAAACGTTAATGCGAGAACTGTTCTTGAACGTGGATTATCCGGTGCTATATTGTTCGCATTTGTAGAATTTGTAGTTTGTAGTCTTCAGGTCCGTCTTGCTACAGTCCCGGCAGTCTTCAGGTTCAGGTCCGTCTTGCTACAGTCTGGGCGGTCTTCAAGTCCGCCTCTCGACAGTCCCGTCGGTCTTCGGGTCCGTCTTGCGACAGTCCTGGCAGTCTTCAGGTCCGTCTTGCGACAGTCTCAGCAGTCTTCCTCACGGCGGACTCGGCAACTCGCTAGTTACTCGTAGCACCAAAAAGTTCAAGCGGTCGGATAACTGCCTGAGGATCGAACTCAGCGGTACACGAGATTGGTACGGGTCAACTCTTATGTTTTGTCCCTCGTTTGAGATTTTCTTGCTGGTCTCATAGATTTGACACCAGCAAGCGGATGTGAATTTTATCACCAATAAAAGTAAATATGTCTTGGCCATATGATGCACATGCATTGGCCAACTAATGCTGGGCCACAGAAATGATACGGGGAAAGTGTACATAGACGAACAACAAATAAAGGGATAAACTATTGTTTCCAACGAATGCATCGTTACAAAGTCTAACTAGATTTGTCGGAACTTAATATTTTCCGGTCGACTAAGAAGATTTGCTCTCAAACTCGTACATCTGAGATTATTTTCTGGTTTTTTAAGCTACATATTTGCATAAATATTCAGCTCAACTTTTAATTTGTTGCTGAAAGTTTTTTTTTTAAAGTTCTTTTCCAAAAAAACATAGAGGATTGCTATAAGTAACTTCGACGCAGTTATTATATATATATTTCTTGCTGGATTCATGATCGATCCAGTTCTACACCAACTAAAATGAGACAAATGCTGGCAGACTTACTAACTGGCTCTTAGTCTAGTTTCTTTTGCGTTCTACACAGAGGACTAGGAATCCGTCAAGGAATTTAAGTCAGAGAATTATTTTAAAATCATTTAAACAAATAAAATTAATGTTGTGTGCAACAGGTCCGACTAGAACAAATCATTCCTGTTAGTTTTCAGTTTTGGGCACTGTGCGGTACATGTATTATTATTATTATGGTAAGGGTTCATGCCCTTTTCCAGAACTCCCTCGCATTGCAGTTCCATTCAGAACTGTGTTTGAGGATCATCGCTCTGTCTTAGCCCCGTCAAGAATATCGATCACTTCATCTGCTCCAGTTTCTTTTGTGAATCTGAGAATGAGTAGCGGGTTATGGTCTTTATATCCTTGTCTGATATCTGGTACTTGCCCAGAGGTTTAATCCTCTTGTGGATCAGTGTTCCAGGATGTGATCTGGGTTCTCGTCATAATCCGTTCTGATAATCCGATTTTCTTCAGTTGTTCCCTTAGTTTACAGTCTACAGTGTCCCATTAGGAAACCTGTTAGGATTCTCAGGTTGTTTTTGTTTAGGCCAATGCATGCTTTGAATCTTTTTAGGTTATAGTTCCCTAAAAGTTTGTTTAGCTTGCCTCAGGCCTTGGTGGCTGTTCTTTTTTCTTTTTATATCCTCCTGAAGGGTGTGGTGCCCTATGCCGCAGAATGGTTCAGGGCCATTGAATGGCTTCGCTGCACCCTGTCTTGCCAGAGAATTGGCGGCTTCGTTTCCCATGATGCCTGCATGACCAGGTATCCAGCAGATAGCTACTCTGTTTTTCTTGCCCAGTTTGTTAAGCCTGCGCAGACATTTCCGTACAAGCTTGGATTTGATGATATGGGCATCAAGTGCCTTGATGGCGGCTTGACTACGACTATCTGATATTCTTGCTATGTCACAGTTTTTGTAGTTTTTCTCGAGAATAATCCGAACGCACCTATGTATAGCACATATTTCACCTTGGAAGATGCTGGTACATTTGCCCATGGATTCGTAGTGCTTAGTTCATGGCCCAAACACTCCTGCAACAGTTCCTTCGTCTGTTCTCGATCCATCGACCATCTGTATACAATTTTACAGTATGGTAGCTCAGTCCGTATACCATGGATTCATTGCTCCAGTTTTTCTTACTGCTTAGTTTTGTAAGGAAATTCTTCTCAAAGTTGAATTTTCTGATACAATCATTCCTGGGCTCAGTGGCTTAGTGGTAGTGTGTTGAGCTACTAAGCGAGGGGTCCCCGGTTCGAATCCCGAAAGATCCAAATTACACCTTAAGGTTTTTTTCCACTGCGCCGCCTCTTGCGAACGTCTGACAAACATCAGAGAGTAAAACTGTCATGAAAGAGCTTCTCAATTAGATGTTTGGACTCGGCTTAAAATTGTAGATCCCTTCCATTCGTCCCAAATATTAAAAACCCACACAAAACGAATGGTTGTGAGAAGCTAGGCCTTGGGTCCCACAGACCTGTCGCGCCAAAATATTTATTTTTTTATTTTTATCATTCCTGTGTACCTATAGCTAGAAGTGAAAGTTTTCCGAGTAATACATCGTATTCTCTTGAAGTAATGCATTTCCCCTTCCGATTCCTTGCCATCAGTAGGATTACTTTACCTGCCGCATCCTCAACCATGAGTTTAAAAATTTGGCATTATTTCATGTAAAAGGGAAATAACCCCAAATTTCCGAGTTCGTCTTATGTCACTTTGCTAAAGTGAAGTCAGGTTGTTTCATTTTGACTTTATAAATACATTCAGATAATATGCAGAAATATAGCTATTATTTTAACTAATTCGCGCTAATTTTTGAACTACTATTAGGTACATATAGTTAGGTATATAAAATTTGAGATTCATGCGAACTTTGAACTATTATTTCCTAAATTTGTTCGTTCTATACATTTAAGCCTTCAAAATTTAAGAAAATAATAGTTCGAAATTCGCGCAAATCGCAATTGTGTAGCTATCTAGTAGTTAACAATTCTGCAAATTGAAAAAATTAAATTCTCGGTCATTTCAAAAATGATTGATTCAGCTTTATTTTATTTATTTATTTATTTCATCAACAATCTTAGCTTACATCTTTTACAAGGTTTACAAGGAAACCAAAAATTCGGCATTATTTCGCTTTCACGAAGGGAAATAAAGGCGATTTTTAGGATTTGGATTGGCTGAAAAAACAATAACATAAGAACAATTTGAATAAAAAACCTGATTCACGTCAATTTTTGCGCAGTGTTTTTAACGAGGAAACGAAAAAAAGCTTTTAGAAGCAAAATAAAAATAATGATTTAAGTATGGATTTTCTTCAAATTTAGCTTTGCAATGTTTATTCTTAAATTCCATAATTTCATTTTGCAACTTAAATGCGAAAGTCAAGTTTGTCGGGCTCTCTAAAGATTTATTGTTTAAACAAAACTTAAGCTTGATGAAAAACTTACCACAAAATAACAAAAAAAAAAATAACAATTCCACTATTTTCGAAATGCCCAAAAGTCAAATTTAGATATTTCCAATACAATCTATAAATAAACACATTCTGCTGCGTACTTAAATAAATCATTAGGGCTGAACTTCAGATTGCATCAATAAATAATTATCACTTAATTACGTGCTAGATTGTCGGGTACTGTGATCGTTTGAACTTTATCCAATCGTACCGTAAGACAATTGTGAAAAGATTGGTATGATTAACAGCAACACTTTGGCATAATTTATAATAAGTGATTTGTCGCCGCCACTTGAATAAAGCCACCTTTCTAGGTAACCCGCTAATATTTTATTAATTAATTCAATTTTCATCGCGGTGTAATTCTTGAAACCTACTTAGAAAAATGTGCCATTAATTTCACTTTCAAATTTCAATTTCAAGTAGCGTTTGAAGAGTTCTGAAGCAAGAACGCAATCAGTATTTACATTCCTATTATTGTGAATGTAAAAATGCACAAAGTTGTGTATATGTGGACATACCATACGAGTATATGTTTAAAATTAAACGTTTTCGTGAAAATATCGCAGAATCCATTTCCGAAAATAACCCACTTGGTGTTGCATGTTTATTTTTATTCATCTGTCCACTTAAAAATGAAAACGTAAGGTGTGACAATGTATTTATTTAAACAAAACCAAATTGTTTGCAGCGTGTCGTTTGTGTTTCTTTGTAGTTTTAATGCCGCTGATTATTAATTAGTATACATTACTACCAGATACGCAATGCACGTGCCCGCACAAATTATATTAGACATAACGTGGAAATACGTCACGCTTACATATATGATTATGTACTAAGAATTGTATGTATATAATGAGTGTCAAGGTAAAACGTCAACGCTTCTTATGAACAGTATACTTTCAAAGAAATATCGCCAAGAATCAGTGCAAAATTATAAGTTTTAAAGCCGCAACCAGTTTAAACAATAAAAATATGATTATGCACAACTGAAAATTCGAAATCAAACGGACAGGATTTCAATTTACATATTTATATTTACATATAAGTTCTGTGGCTAACTGCCACAACCACAAGTTGCGGACTACAAGTTGGTTGAAGCCTCCCTTTTACACACATGTGCATTTAGCACACTCACCATAAAAGAATTTGAGTAATTAATTTATTACAATAAACGTTCTTTATTTTATTTCATGATAAATTAAAATCAATTTCCAAAAATATGATTTCGAATTTTATTTGTAATTCAAAACTTCCAAGAATGATTCAGAACTTTCTTTCCACGCGTCGTCGTATCGATTCCTCTTCTCCTGTTTTTTAACATCTGCTGTCGACAATCGGAAACCAAAAATAAAGGACAAAAATATAAGAATTTCATACTCGAATGCCACAGTTTCAATGTATGAAAAAAGTAATAGAATAAAAGAATGTAAAGTGAATGTAAAGGAATGCAGACGGTCCAGTGCCATACCTAACCTTATCGGTTCAGTTAGACATGTGGGGCAGACTGGTCCTTGGTCTTGACTGGAATGTTAAAGAGACTGATGCCTGTTTCGTTACCGCACTTATAAGGCGGTCTCCTTTTCATAGGTAATCGAGCAACTATTCTCATACATCATTTATCGGGCATGATTCTCTGCGACCAACTCTTGCAAATGAGTTAAGGACTATTCACATGAGAGCGAGCTGTGAATAGGCGAACTGCGAACAAATCAATTTAACCGCATTTGTGAACCGAAAATTTATATTTGTTCTACCACAACTTATACTTACTTAGGCGGCGGTACAGTCCGGGGTGGACCTGGGCCTCAACCAATACCTCTTTCCAGTTAGCACGATCTTTGGCTAACTGCCTCCAGTCTAAGTTCGTTGAGGTCTCCTTTCACTTGCCCGCACTACCTAAGGCGAGGTCTTCCTCTACTGCGTTGTCCCTCCGGGTTGGAATCGAAGACTCTTCGGACCGGGGCGTTGGTGTTCATTCGATCTACATTTCTCAGACATCTTAGACGACTGATGCTCGTATTCGCTGTACAATTTCCAGCTTCGAAATCCGTCAACGCAAACAGGACCGAAAATCACTAGAAGAACTTTTCGTTCAAAGCGACCAAAGAGATCTTCATCCGCCTTTGACAGCGTCTATGCTTCTGCACCATATAGCAGGACTGGGATGATGAGGCACGAGGGTCTTATGTAGAGTCTCCTTAGTGTTTCTCGACAAGGCCGAAGTAACAGCGATTGGCAAGTGTGATTCTTCGCTTGATTTTTGAGGTGATGTCATTTTCACAACTAATAGCGGAGCCGAGGTAGACAAAGTCCCTAACTACCTCTATCTTGACGTTCTGTCCGATTCGTCGATGTTGTGTGTCCCTTCTTGTTGACAGCATACATTTTTCCTTTCCCTCGTTCACCACTAAACCCATTTTTGCCGCTTCCGTACTGATACTTGCAAACGCACCAGTGACAGCTCGTTGTGTTTTGTCAAGTAGTTGTACAGACTTTTGGTAAATTGTGCCACTGGTATGTAAGAATGATGTTGAACAAGTCACATGCCACCCTAAATCCTTTTTTGACATCAGAGGTCTCGGTGAGATTGTTTCCGAACTTTATGGTGCAGCGAGAGTCCTCCATCGTCATTTTGCACAATCTGACAAGTTTGGCAGGGATGCCAAAACTAGATATGGCTCTGTATAGCTCGTCTCTATAAATGCTCTCACATGCGGCCTTAAAACAGGCGGTGGGTATCGATCTGGACTCCTTAGGTTTTTTCCAGGATCTGCCGTAGTTTGAATATTTCGTAGGTTGTGGACTTATCGGGCCTAAAACCGCACTGATAGGAACCAATCATTTCGTTGACGTATGGTTTCAGGCGCTCACACAGTATTGCATACAGGATCTTGAAATATACAGTTACAGACATATTTCCGCGAACTGAAAAATTCTTGCCGGGAACTGTCACAATTTATTCTCAATCCACACAATAGAGTCGCGATAGCGGTCCACAAATCCGCGAATCAAGAGTTCGCTCGAACTTAACCTTTAAACTTGAAACTGCTTCCGGCGACCAAGAAAAGTTGTTATGTAAACGAAAGTCAGAATTTACGATTATTGCTTGTTCGCAGGTCGCTTTCATGTAAATACCGCCTGGAAATATTCGAAAGGCAGAAAACCTGTCAATAGAGCGGAAAATTAGAGACCTATCGATTTACAAAACAGTAAGTTTCAGGGGTCACCATACTTGTCATCAAGTTCTGATAATTGTAGTCTATCTTATACAGTTGTCTGGTTCAGTAGTCCAACAAGGACTCCAGTTTAAATACCGCTATCCTTCCCTTCTATTGTCCAGTTTGAATAGCTCATCCTGTCACCTTGACGTTTCACAGTCTGTAAACTGTAAGTGTTATTTTTCCTTTTCTTTGTATTGGCAGTTTATATATATTCGGTTGGAGACTTTGCAGTCAAAGGGATGTGCCAGAACCCATAACGCTATTTCCACACAGCAGTCACCTTTTACACAGTTTATTCTCAAAAGTGGGCGCTATATGCCGATCCTACTGTATATGCCACTTAAAACAATGGCGTACGCGTTTACAACCCCAAACCGGCTTTAACCATTTCGCCTATATTTTTTGGGGTCATTCATATCATATACCAACCCCGTACAAAATTGCTGTAGAGATATGTAATTCATATTATTAGAAACTTACCTAAGCATAAGCTCTCGCGCTATACGCTCGGAATATAATTATTTCATTTATTTGTTTTGTTCTCATGTTTACAATCTAGTAGTCAGTGTGTGTACTCAAGGACTCTGTCATCGTACACACTATAAACGTAGGCTTGGATATTTTCTTTTTCACTTTTGCATACTTCAATGTTTGTTTGTTCCGCCAAAATGGACAACCTCATCAATAAGTGGATATGGTCGTGGTCATTAATGACGCACACTGAGCCCTTCATTTAATATTTTTGGCTTAACTGGTGGCGGCGGCGACGACAACGACCGACGACGGCTGCTGCCGCCCCCCAAATTTATTTTCTTTGCTTTGTATAAAAATGAATATAATCGTGATGAACGATGCGTTCTTTGTTGGGCTGTGCCTGCGTGCTGTTTCATGACCTAGATGTGGGAAATTTATTTTACAAAATTCATTCAGATATTCATTTGCCTGAGGGAAATATTTAAAAAAAAATAATTATTTACAGAAATAGATTCGCTTTGTTGTTACAGATTTGTAAAAAAAAAAAATTATAATATAGACAGGAAGTTGTAACTAAAACTGTGCTGGTGAAATTAAACCTTGTCTTGTTTATCGAAATTTGTAGTAGAATGTACCGAAGTATAAGTTTTCACTTTCACATCTAGATCCTGTCGTACCGCAAGAATTGACACATTAAGATGACGTATACTGGTATACTCCACTATGTTTTTAGCATACGTCATGCTAAACTTTCGTTCCTGTTACTTACTTATCGGGCTCCCGACCCGTAAAGAGTCTCTGCCTGAGATACTGCAGCCTTCCATCCTCTACGATCCCGGGCACGTTGCTTCCAGTTGTCGAGACCAAGCGCTCTGGCATCCGCGATGGCTTGGTCTTTGAAACGGAGGTTCGGTCTTCCTTGTCTTCTCGAACCTGGGGGCTGGGATTCGAAAATTCTCTTAGCCGGAGCATTATTGTCCATTCGCTCGATGTGGCCGAGCCAATGTAGTCGACGTGTTTTGGCTTTTTGGACTACATCCACATCTTGGTACAGCTTAGAGAGTTCGCGGTTGTATCTTTTCCTCCATTCGCCCTCCTCGCACACAGGACCTGTACTTTTTGGTTATAATCCCTTTTTCCAAGAGAATATATCCCCACTCTTTGATATCTGACATTTTGCCGAAATTGGCCCAAAAAGTAAGGGAACAGACCTATGATATTTATAAAGTGTAAGAATATTTTTTTCAAAAAATCAAGCAATGTTGAGTGATTTTTTTCGAAAAATGGCTCCCAATGTGAGGACCAAATAAAAAATATTATAAACTTTTACACTAAACAAAGTTATGTTTTAGAAGTCCAAAGACATTACCTATTTAGGTCAGTTTTTCTAAAAATGTTACTTATATCACTTCTGCGCTTAACTTGACATGTGACGGTTCATACATTTAAGGTGCTTTGAGCGGTTTAAACAATTACGAACAAATAAGAACTCAATGTGCAACGCATTGACAACATGTAGAACTGTGTGCACAGTGCATCCGCGGAGCGTTTTGACGTTGTCAAAAATTATTTCCTCAGCTACAGTTTTTCTTTCCGTTGCTAATAATAATACCTTAGGGTATTCACTTAAACGCGTTAAACCTTCGTTAACTGCAGAAATTTACCACCTCGTAAATGAACTGTCAGATTTTGTATCGAGAATAGTTTACGCAGGCCTCATAATTTTCCGCGATCAATTTGACTCTGAAATCGACTGCGGAAAAATACGCAAATTGTTGTTTACGGCCTGAAAATGAATGAAATTATGTCAATCGATTATTGTAAAAGAACACTTGTTGGAAATATGTATTTGTCTTTGTTTTCGCTAAAAACTTCCAATATAAGTAACTCATTTACTGTAAATTTCTTAGAAAATTTAATCAGTTGTTTTATTTTCACTTACTTTTGGCATATCGATAATTTTGGATAGTTAGCATAGTTTTCTGAGTGCAGCTGAGTTTGACAAGAGACTTGACAGGCGATTTACGAGAAATACGCAATGCACTTCCGAGGGGTGTTCACTTAAAGCACCGCAGAAATCTATGAATTAACGAGCTGCATAAAATTATGATTTTAAGTGAATACCCTTAATGCAGTTTAAAAACGGACACAAAAACTTTAAACGTTGCTCTACCCTATCTACTTGACAGCTATTCCTACTTTTGATCACATTTCTTTGCACTTTCTTTAGGCAAGTGACTTAATCCTTATTCTATCTCCGTTTGTTCTTGAAACTATATCTCCCTTATTAAATAAAAAAATGTGGACAAGTAAGTTAGCTAGTAGACGTCAGATAGCAGACAAAAATTTGACATAACTGCTGAGTAAAGAGTTGATCAATTTTACACAGTGTTTATTTATACGGGGGTATGTTTTATTTTAACAAAAAGCTAACCTATCCAATGATTTGAACTTTGAAGAGTAGATACCTAATACAAAAACTTAAAAAATCATCCATATAACTGTATCCATTCGTTTAAAGTGACTATTTATTGCAGTGCTGAGAAGACTATAGAGATGATAATTTTTTTCAAATACTACTTAGGTCAATAGGAAATCTGTCCTTGGATTAAATATTGCCTTATAGAGCAGTTCCTAAAAAAAGGCGTCTTTTCCAAGCTTAGGTCTTTATAAATATTGTTTAATTTCGGTTCAAGAAGTTAGTTGAAATGTTTGGGAACCTTCTTATTTTTGACTCTGCCTTATATTGGCTTTTAAAAGGTTCGTTTTCATTATCATATCTCTCAATTTCTGTCTTAATCTCGGCAGATTGAGGTGTAGATAAAAATCGCAAACACAGATCGCTCGGTTTCCATTTTCTCTAAAGGGCAAACCTCTTTTTTTTAGAGCTTTCATTGATTGTGCTCATTTTCCTTTCGACTGAGTAGCCTGATATCTACCTACTTTAAACGCAGCATTTGTGATAGCTGATTGATTTCATTGGTTCTATTCATTTGCTGAACGATATTTTGATATTTCTGAATGATATTGGAATATTGTAATCACTGTGAATGTTTGCATGTAGTCATCATCCTATATGTTTCAAATGTCAGTATTTTCTAGTTAGATTAGTAAAGCCTTCGCGTAGCTCTACTCCCCTACTTTGCGTTAAGATATCCTAGGCGGTTTTTAAACTTAAGAAAACTTATTTCCACTATCCAAAAGGCGCTTCAAAACAGCATAAAATATATTTTTTGACATTTTTTTCCAATTTTTAAGCAAAAACCTTAAAATGTAAATATTGCATCGCGGTTATTAATGACGTGGTCTTCGAGTAAGGAGTTTTGAACCTGTTTGTGTTTAGCGTCAAGCATTATTCTTCTCTGATCCTTACCAGGGTGTAACTGCCTATTTAGCGACTATAAAAAAATGGAAGATCCTTTGATCATTGACAGTTATAATACTTGCGACGACTTGGCATCACTGGTCTAATAGTCTTATAGGTTTACTAATGGTGTGCATAAGGGTGTATCTTGAATGATTGTCTGAAGAATTAGATTTCTGACGTTGAGATCTTATCCACTGTGCAAATTTTTCCATTAAATATCGCCTTATAGAAAATTCACTTTGCTTTTGTATAGGTACTCCTATCTTGTTGTGACTTGGATAATGTCACGCACTTTATTTAAAATATTGGGATAGATAACTACCTTTAAGTGCATTTGAAGGCAATTTGCTGCAACCTGCCGTTGACGTACAGATCTCCAGATAGCAACACTACACTAGCCACAACACAATTAAGAAACAAAGTGGCTATTCGCACGTAAATTGTGTACTGACTGACGTCGGGCTTCGGGACATGGCTCTATATTTGACGTAACGTAATGGTATTTTGATTAAAAAGTGTTTTAAGATAAGAGTTGGGCCTTAAAACGTACATGATCATGCCCGAAAATGAAATACTGGAGTTTAGAGTCCTTTTTGCGAGCGAAGCGAGCCACATACTCTATACCCCTACTTGACGTGATTCAAGTTTGACGTTTCTTATACGTAGCCGTGTCCCTAACTACGTGCGAATAGCATCAGCTATTAAGAAAGCACCAAAGAACAGAACTTATTGTTATTATGTCCAGTCGCTGTTCAAAACATCTCTCAACATAAAAAATATACCCTCCCTTAATTCTCATTCGGTGGGTAGATACAACCGAGTATTCGCCAATTGTGTCAATAAAATGTTTGCTGCTATATAACTGTCCTAGTTTTATGAGCCCCCAGTAAAGTAGAAATACTGGATACTTTACAACAAATACACAAGTTCAATAAGAATTTTTTGCACTGCAAACGCCTTATAAAATTGCAAACGTAAAGCCTGTGTTTGTTAAACGTTGGCTCATTATTTACACACTAATTTTATATTTAAATGTGGTGCTCTAAACACAATTAGATAAATACAATAATAACCCTAATCGAATTTGGTGGCAAAAGGGAAGCAAAAAAAGGAAAATATTAAAAACCTGGAAAATTCCAGAGGAATAAATATTATGACAAAACGAAGACGTCATAGACAACCCATATTCCAAAAGTGGTTTTCCCATAAAATTGAGCAGTGTAAATATATTCATCTCTTTTCTACTTCCATTTAAATGTGTTTGTGCATTTTTGAAACGGGAATGGGGATTGCGCAGAAACTTTACGTTCCACAAACATGGAAATATGGAAATTTATGTGTATCTATACAGTTTTGTAGTGCAAAATAACTTTCAAGTAACTGTCGTCGGTACAAAGTAATATCCAGATCCAGATCCATTTTAGGATCTCGTTTTTTGACACATGATTTTTTAAGGAAACAGGTTTTAAATATGAATTGTTGCAATGGTTGATCCAAATGGAATAAAAATAAGAAAAAGGTACCTACACTAGCTGGTAGCTTCAACGTTTTCCAATATTGGCTGTTGTTGGTGTTGCTGTTTGTTTTTTTTTCGCACATACATACATAGGTATATTGACTGTCGTTAATGAGAACATTCTGTTCTTCTGGTGCCTTTTTGAATTCAGAATTGGTAGAAATCTAGACGACGAGAATGATGCGTTACCTACAGATGATTTTTGTTAAATTTGCTTTTTGTTCTGGGCATATTTTTGATGCAACTCACTTACAATTCAACGGTATGCTAATAACGGAATTTAATAGGTGTTCTTTTCGATCTACGTAGGCACCTACGTTCAAGTATCTAGTTTAGTAAGTCTGACAGCTGACTAACTTGATGTATCGCAGTTGGGATTGGCCTAGATCGGTTAGGCAGCTGTTTCAGTTGACGTTTATGGATGAGTAGCAGACGAATGTAGTGCTAAGATAGTTAAGAGAAATTCGTGACTGAGTACCTACTAAGTTGACAGTTCGCATACATGGCTGACGTAGGAAAAGTGACATTCCCGAACAATTTAGATTTTGCGTTCTGGTAACATCTACTCCAGACCAATCTAGTCGACTTAAGACAACTAAGTTTTTGAATGTGCCCAGTCTGACAGCTGTCTGTATTGATGTAGGTATTTCACTTTTGATTGGCTTAGATCGATGAATTTTCAATTGACGTCTATTGTAGCCTACGAATTTAGTCAAGAAATTCGTAGACAGTTCTGAGCTATGTGGGTGGTGTAAGGAAAGTGTCGTTAGCGACGATTTTACGCGTGATATGCACGCACATACACAATGGGCCAACTAACGGCCTAAGTAAGGTATGCGTTGACTTCAATATTAAGGTGGCTCTTATAATTTATTAGTTGATTTCTGGATGGAATTTATTTTAATTTTAATATTAAGACATGAGATGTAACAAGTGCGCACGGATGAACACGGAAAGGTGCCTGACCTTACGAGAATTTTCGGACATCTACCTTATTTTATTTCTCAACTTTGACCAATGGATAGATACTCATAATGCGCCATTAAACGAATGTGCATTTTTTTGACATTTCCGAATTTATAAATGCCCACCAAATTGGCAGGTGCTTTTCGCTAAAGTAAACATATCAATTTTGTTTTTATAGGTATCGACTTGACAGTAGTGGTTCTTCACTTGTTCAATGCTTCTGTGCTGTTTTGGTACATGACAGATGTTGTAGATATTTGACGTTCTTATCAACTGACTGCGCACTTTTTTGATGACACCGAAATCGTGCATCTCTAACACTATTACAAAAATAATTCCTTACTTGGTATGGCAGTCCAAGGACAATAAAATTGCTATGCCTTGAAGCATAAGCAGGCAGTGTTTATATAAATAAATAATTCTGAAAATGTGATCTTACCGCCACCTTCCATTCACCTTCCCGTTTACTGCTGCATAACGTTATGACTCTTCAGCCAATTTGTGGCAAGCTATGAGTAAATGCCTTTTTTTGCTCTAAGCTTTCCATCCATTTTTTTTTAACGGTGTTTGCTTTTATATAAACTTTTTGACGTGCATCTGATGTTGGAAGACTTAAAGTAAAGTATCCACAAAAATCTGCCACAATAATGTACACTACCACACTAGGTTTATTATTCAGATACCATCAGCGACATCTTTCTTTAAAAGTGAGAACTTTCCAGTTGGTTTTTAAAAATATATCTAGAGTAGAAGATAATAAGCTGGATTCGATAACAAACCGGTTTCTCTTAAGCGAAAAATTTTTATTAGTTTATTACAAATGTTAGCGTTTTTTTAAAAGAAAGTAGTAGATTATCCAAAAAGGGAAGCAGCATAAACTTAAAATTTATATTTTTCGGTGTGGGATTTTCAAAGTTAAATTTTACTTTTTACATTTTACATTTTTTCTTAAGAAAGTGACATACAAATTAAACATATTTACTGCGAATCCCGGACAGACGAAATTGCTTAAAACTGTTTAAAAAATAATGTAAATCACATTATCATTATGGAACAAATTAACAACCCTTCTCTAAATTAAAAAAATAAGACAGCTGGAGTGAGTTTGCAAATAATAAATGAACAGAAAGGAACAAATTAATGCTGTACATGAATCATGAATGCAGGTGCTTTCGAAATATTATTTCCTCTAGTACTGCGATGCTCAGTTTTCGCTCGAAATTGTACTAAATCTTTAATTCAAGCTGGGAGATTTCTTATTGTTCAAAATGCAGTTTGAGAGCGAGTGTTTGTTTTTGTTAAGTCATTGGCAATGACCTCCATCTTAATGGCTGCATATTCTTCACTGTTCTGAAAAGAGCCAATTTCACATGTGCCAGAAAATACCGGTGTGTTTTTCTACCTTTCATTGCAATTCATTTTCAGGTCCAACTTCCAATATAAGTTGTTAAAATAGAAGTTCATATTACAACTGTTACATGTAAACTGACAACATAAACAAAACCAAAAACGGTTTGTATTTAACACAATAGGTGTGTTCCTTTACTTTTAAATCTTACGAATTTTTACGAATTCTTACGCATTTTACTCAATTGTCGTTCCTCAACTCCAAAAATTCGTAAAAGAGAGCGGCTTAGAGAGAGCAAGATATTTCCCCTCTTAGTAGTTTTTACTCAACAAATTTCTTTGCTTAAGAATTGAAACAACTGTCAGTCGCCTGAAAATTGACAGCTGATTTGAATTTGTTGTTCTATTTGGCATGAACTAACTATCATTTTTCACTGGCTACTACAAAAGCGTTCCTCAACTTTTGCGTAAATTTCCCTCTCTGAGAGGATGAATTCTCTGTCCACAGTCATTTTGACAGTGTTTTCCATTTTTACTACAAAAGTAAAGGAACAAACCTAATGATGTTCCGCGAGTCGCGTTTGTTTTTTCCAATCTGTGCCAGAGTTCTCGAAGAGATCGTAAACAAACGAAATGCCATTTTTGTTGCGTTTAGCGGTAATTGGAACGCCGCCAATGTTTGGTCTTTATTAACCTCTATTAAATAGATGACTGTCAACTTTTTTTTTAAAAAAGTAGTGAAAACTATTGAATGGTGTATTAGGATACAAATTAACGATATCTTTATTGTTCCAAGTAATAATATTGACTGGTGGGCAAAATCGCATCGTCACCTCCAAGCGGTGCCCGCTGGTGCACGCGGTGCCCGCTGGATAGCCGAACCAAACATCGGGGAAAATGAGGCTGCAAACTAGGCCAAACATGGAAGCATTTGCTGTTTAATTAGAATTTCATTATTACGACATAGTCTACGCCTTGTCACAAATATGTAAAGACAGCTGTTATATCACGATCGGTTGATGCATTTGACGAAATCATTTCATCCGCTTCTATTTTTGAACTCATTTCTTATTCTTTACCTATAAAAAAACACTCTCTCCTTAACTTCAATGTAGATTTTGAGTATAGGTATACATTGCAAACTAATACACTACAACGAATATTTATACATCATACAGTGTACTTACTCTGTGTCTACAATACTCTCCATTGCGTTTAATAGGATCAACTTGCAACAGGGAGGTAACTACAGTTCCTGCTCTATTGAACTGTACTGTCATATTGACATTAAACAACACAATGACGTACAAGCAGTTTTCGCTACCGCATGCCAACGTATTTGCTTTGTTCTTGCGACTCCTAAGCGATACACAGCCAAAGGGATACAAGTGGCAGGCCATTGTTCATTATAATCTATTATTTTTACTTATCGGCGCAAAAAGGATGTCAACGTAGAACACACGTAACCGAGTTTCTGTCAGCTTTCAAGTATAGACGTTTGGTGTACTGTGCCTACACACATATGCTAAAGGTTCAGTGTGTCGTTGAATGTTCTCAAACCAACGCCTTCATCTCATTCATTCGTATTTGAATGAGATGTTGAGGCTGTAGGGGCGTGTTATACACAAACAAAAAAAAAGTTCACACTCTGAATGGACTGAGTGGGACTCTCATAGTTAAAAAGTTCTTATCTAAAACTTGGCGTGAATGGCATGTCGGAGTTGAAGTATTCAAAAGAGCATTATTGCACTCTATATACCTATGAATATAGTGCAGTAGTTAGTGTTTAACTGTTTGTTACAAAGCCATGTAGAAGTGGTAATTTGAGTATATGTAACCAGACAAAGCATCGTTGAATGAAACGATGTAAACAGGCTTTTAATGATTGTATATCAATTTATTAGACGGATTAATATTCATACTTAATAAATAAACTTGGTGGGCTTTAAGGGATGCAATCGGCAAATGTCATAAATGATTGTCAATCGTAAGTAATGCAATCCATCGTACTTTTTGCTTCATTTCAAGTGAAGTTTTATCGTGTCCATCAGGTTGGGCACATTCAAAAACCTATAGTTATCTGAAGTCCACCCTAGGTCTGTCCCCTAACATTAATACATTCGAAGAAATTTGTCAAACTTCGTTCCCTTACCCAGCAGGATACAAACTTTGACTGAATTTGGCTAATGTTTTCGAAAGAATTATTGTAAGAGAACAGACCTCATATGTACTCTGAACGTAAAAACTAGTTTGGTCGGTAACGTCACTTTTCCTACGTCAGGCACATACACGAAATGTCAACTTAGTACACATAGTAACGAAGTTCTTGACTAGATTTGTCGGCTTCCCCTTCATAAACGCCAACTGAAAAAAAACTGTTCATATGACCGGTTAAGACCATCAAAATTGAAACACACCAAGTCAGACAGCTGTCAGACTTACTAAACTAGATTCTTGAACGCCGCCAATGCCCATTTACGGTAAGGTCAGGTTAGATAAGCTATGGCTTGCAAACTGGAGTACTACGACCGCAACACTCATGTCAATAATGACCCATTGGATAATACCTGTCGGCGTCGGTGTGCCTACTTTGGGTTCCCTTGATTTCTCTCAAAATACCATCAAAAGTCTTTTAATCTTCTTATTAGGCACTTCACTCGCCTTAATTAAACGAATAAGGGTCCCAATCCCAAAAATCTTTAATAGAATGCGTTCGAGGTGTGCAGGTTTTACAGGTTCAACGTTGGATTTCAAGAATCTTAGTTTGGACTGTAAAAAGAGTTAATAGGAATTTAAAACTGCGTGGGCAGAAAAGCAAATTCAGAGCGAGCTGACCTTTATACATGTCGCTTTTATTGTTTAGGCTCTTGTTGTTTTAAAATAACGTACAGTCTTTGGGCATCATATACTTAAACCGACTGTCTCTTCAATTTATTTGGTGATCGAAAACATATGTCATCGGTATATTTGACAGTCGCTACTAGAAACACATCGAAGCTCTTAAGACCACCTATATCATCATATTAATTGTCAATCGGTGTGACGACTTTGAACGTTGAAGTGCGACACCTCTGCGTATGGGGATTGCCCCCTTACGATAGAGAGTTATATTAATTTTGAATAGAATGCAGACGGATCTATTGAATAAATGAATTGATGAAATAAAAGTTAATCTCTATATACAATAAAACTGTATAATAAAAAGTGCTGGACCACGCATCACGCAGAAACTACTGGACGGATTTTGATAAAACTTTATATAGTGATTGCCTATGTTTTGGGTCGGGACTTAGGATACTTTTTATCCCGGTATATAGCGTGGTTCTTAATCTTACAAAATAGTCAAAAAACTGTATATTGTAAAGAAAAAATTCTAATTATACAGACTTAGCTGTTGTTGTTTTTATTGTTTTTGTTTTTGCTTTCAAAAAGGTCCAAGGGCAGGAAAATATTTATAAAAAAAACTGTTCGTTGCAGTTCGATGAAAATACGTTTTGTTTAAAAAGTTGCAGGGGCGGGTGAAGCAAGGCGGCACGGATCAGATAGTATTTTTTAAGTCAAATGCACCTTATACGGAAATAAATGCAAATTATCCTCCAAAATGCGATGCAAGATGGATCTACTGATGCCAAAATGCATCTCTTACCGCTTCAACCAGTTAATTGGAATTGGACATTCTTTCGCGTTGATGAAAGTCATGTCGAAGATCGATGATTTCCCTTGCTCATCAAAATTCGATACCAATCGATGAATAGTGTTGTGTTCAAATAAATCCCATAAAATAAGCTATCGCATAGTATTTTAACAGTGAATCTGTTGTTTCATTCCCGGCATTAAATTGGGCGATGGCGTGAAATCGAGGGGCGCCTTATTCTGTCAATTAGCTACAAGAAAAAATGACCGCACGCAAAGAACAAAACGTTCGCCCGCGAATGCTATTATTGCATTTACCGCAATGATCATAAGGATGGGTCGTCCCTGTTTAGCTCAGCTTTGTCGGCTCTTGTTTGGAGTCACAAGGTTAACCTGTCATTTTGCTTGCTGTCATTCATTTTTTAATCTAAAACTTCAGGGCAGCATATTTTGGGTTTTTGACAGGTGTTAAAATTAGCTGACACTTTTCAGTGCGCACTAGTGGGCACTACGCTTTGTGTATCTACCGTAAGGACACATATTTACTTAAATGAATATGCTAATACCTTTCGTTTCCTTGCTTTAACAATCTCAGCCGATCGTTGTAAAATTAGGCATGTGTAAAGGATTTTATCGCAATTGAACCCGTTGTTTCTATAGAAAACTAAAAGGCTCAAAATCGTTGTTTTGTATTCGTACAAACTCGATGCTGTTATCAAAAAGAAATAAAGGGTTTTCCAATAAGAGGTGTTATTTTGAAAAGCCCAATATTTCGGTAGCTGTCACTTTTGAAGCTGTTAGTTTTTGACATTTGACAAGTAGAAACTACGCTATTACTAAAAATGGTACGATACACGCCTCAACAACGCATTCAAATTATAAAAATTCACCACAAAAATGGTGAAAATTTTGCAGTCACAGTTCACAAAACTAAAGCATTTTTGGGTCGTCGTGAAGCACCTTGTCGGAACGCAATACAGAAATTGGTGGAAAAATTCGAGCTAGTGATATGAAGAATAAAACCCGTGAACGTCGCTCAAGAACAACTGAGAAAATTGCTGCTGTAGCCCAAAGTGTTGAAGAAAACCCAGGTTTGTCCATTCCTCGTCGTTCTTTGGAATCGAGAGATGATTAACTATATTTTATGGCCGGGGTTGGATGGTATAGATCTGGACAACGTTTACTTTCAACAAGACGGCCGGCGCTACGTGCCACACGAGCAACGAAACCATTGATCTTTTACGGGAAACGTTTCCGGACCGTGTTATCCCTCGCCGTAATGGTTCCCAGGGGATGGCGATGGGCCCGATATGGTGCCTGGTCTATTGTGACGATCTCACAACCCCCATCAACCTAACCTAACCTAACCTAACCTATCCCTCGAAGAGGTGATCACAATTGGCCACTGAGATCTTGTGATTTAACACCTTGTGACTTCTTCCTTTGGGGACACGTGAAAGATAAGATCTACGCTAACAGCCCAGCGTCGATTCAAGACCTCAAAGATGGAATTTGTGAGTCTACTGAGGACATAGGGCAGCCACTTTGCGATTTTGTAATGGAAAATGTCATGAAAAGGATATGGTCCTGTAAGCGTGGTCGTGGTGGCCATTTGGCTGATGTTGTTTTTCATTATTAACAGCATCCCTTCCTCTTTATTATGAAATAAATATCCGATCATTTATCTCAAAAAATGGCATTTTTCTTTGAATATCAAAATAACAACGCTTATTGGAAAACCCTTTATGATCCGCTTATTAAATTAAGGGCGCTGATAAAAATCTCACTCCGCACTAGTTGGTGAGCCACTGAGTTCACTTTTCCAAACAGAAATGGAATACTAGCCACCGTATGGCGTGATCTGCTACAATCTAGAACAATTATTAAAGTACACGTCCGTTTGCTCAACCAGTTTTATGTTAAATTCATCGTCTCATATCTATATGAATTTTTCTATTTACCACTGTATGGCCAATAAAAACTACATCCATTTGTGTCAAATTTGAAAGTTTGATGTTTAACCAAAAGTGTCAAACTCACTGCACCCGGAACACCCTTTAAAAAATGTTAACGCTTTTAATTTAGTTTATAGGAAAATTTGCCTTTTCAAAATAAGATTTATTGTGGAAAAAATATCGGTCTCCAATCGTCGCTCTACTCCAAAAGTCTACTAACTCTGGTGAAAAGAAAAAGGAAACCCAACAGGGAGGGGAAAACTTTCCCACTGCGCAACTCTTTTTCCGACAAACTACACGAGGCAATAAAAATAGAAATGTGTTTCCACTCTCACACACAATCAAAATGAATCACCTTTTATACCAAAAAAAAATAAATCCTACAGTTTGCATATGTTAGACTTGAGTTTTTTTGTGTTTCCTATATTCCATAATAAATTATTATAAAAATGAAACCCACCCAACAACCTATTCCCAAAAATCATCTTTCACTTTATAACAATGGTAAAGAGGAGAGGGTGTGTTGTATATAGAAATTATAAAAATGCTCTCAACGATTTTGAAGTTTTATGCAACCAACAGAGGGAAACCACTATTTTTATCCACCGGATATACAGATACATACCTATAACATCATAATCATCATGAATCTCGGTGGTGTACAGATATCAGAGGTGCTGTTTTTTTTTTTTGGTAAAGTGTTGCGCTTGTTGCAACATGGAAAAGCGTACTCATGACGTCATTGGCAGGTCAGCGGCCTAGTTTATATTCTGAACAGCCCACCCCCACGGAGCTGGAGCTGTTCGCCTACCTCTCCTTTATTCTGATGTACACATTGATTGTATTCATGCAGCCTGTTCTGTTTTACTGGGTAGAGCTGCTGCTGCTGCTGATGGCTGGCTGAGGACGATTTTTTTTCATTCAAGGATTTGTGGTTCACCGCTCGTGTTTTTATCACCAACACCTGCAGCAGCATTTGAGCAGACCATGAACTAGAAAAGAAAAACTGTAGCATTGGCTGATGGTTTACTTATTTTTTTAAGTATCTAACCGCACGAAGGTTCAACTTTCAATGAGGAAATTTAATTTAAATTGTTGGCTTGAACTTTTAATAATTCTTTCGTAGTGGGAAGCCTTCGAGGAGTCTTTATAGAAAAATAGGGACATCGTTGAAGTTAAGGAGTTGCCTTCTGGTCTGCAGTAGCCGGTTTAGCCCTGAGCGGTAGTTAGTGCGAGCGAGGGCGCATATCATAAGGTTGATGTGGCTTCTCAGAGGACGTTTAATCGAAAGCTCAAACCTGCTTTTCTGTTAAATGGGGTTAGCTCTGTAAATGTTGGGCTTCTTTCCTGTGGAAGCAAAGGAATTTATTCCTGACAGAGCGACAGAGATTCATTGGTCATCTATACCTGAAGACTTACTTTTTAATAAATATGAACGAGAACTTTCTCAGTCTTAATCTTTCTTTTCAAATCCATTTAAATGCAAACGATAACGCTATCGCCTCTCCTTATATCCTAGGGGCTCCTCGACGAGGGCACTCCCATCCCAGCAGCAGTCGATGTCAAGCAATAATTGTTAATGAAGTCAGTCCGGTCGAGTATTCATAAATAAATATTATCGTTCTTTACCACTACCTATTAAATTTGCCAAATTCACTTAAACTTACTCTATATGTTCGCATTTTGATCCTTCGCTTATGATTTTTGGCCAATCGATTGACATTTGCTGCTGAATCAATGGGGACGTTCAGGTATCTAGTTTAGTTAGTCTGACAGCTGACTGACTTGATGTATATCGCGGTTTTGATGTTTCAGTTGACGTTTATGGAGGGGTAGCCGACGAATCTAGTCAAGAAATTCGTGACTGAGTACTAAGTTGACAGTTCGCATATGTGGCTGACGTAGGAAAAGTGACGTCTCCAACCAATCTAGTTTTTGCGTTCAGGTTACATCTACTCCAGACCAATCTAGTCGACTTAAGACGACAAAGTTTTTGACTGTGACGAATCACTTTAGACGATACAAGTGTGTCCTTTGATTCTCAGAATTGAATAGGCCAGTGAAAGAAATATCCTTTAATAACTGACTTCTCACTTTACTCAACCCACACCTCCTTAACCTCCTACTATCATGAATTCCACAAATCCACTTAACTTTCTATACAAAGTACATCCTTTTCATTTTAAAAAAAACCAACAATTTCTTTTCTCATTTACAGTGTGCAACTTCATTATCCACGAGAGATGTGTCACCAGTGTGGTAACTCCTTGTTCCGGTATAGCCCCATGCATAATAAAGGTAGGTCATTATATATAAATTAACAAAAATATATTTATCTAATGGAATCTGTGTTCTTACTTTCAAAGAATCCTGTCGCCCACTGCTGGTCCGAGCCGACACATCACAAAAGAAAATTTTGCACTGTTTGCCGAAAGCGTTTGGATGAAACACCCGCAGTTCACTGTTTAGGTATACAAATTGGCATTTTTTGTGCAAATCAAACAACACTATAACATATTGTTGCTCTCTCCTCTATTTACGTCAAGTTTGCGAGTATTTCGCCCATATTGAGTGCCAAGATTTTGCTGTTCCCGATTGTACAGAGAATGCGACCTATGTTCCTGGAAAGGAATTGTTAAATGTAAAACATCAGGTTAGTTGAATTAACATCATTTCTTTTAAGTAAATCTAATCATTATTTAAAAAAAAAAATAGCATCACTGGCGAGAAGGGAATCTTCCAGCTACATCAAAATGCGCCTATTGCAAGAAAACTTGTTGGTCATCGGAATGTCTTACAGGTGGGTTTTTATTTTTTGCTTTTAATTATATTTTAGAGTCTTGGCCAAAAAAAACTCTATCGGTACCGCTCTCAAAGTCGGCACGCGCCTACCCTCATACTTGAAAAAATAAAGTAATGCCATATTTCGGATTTTCCTTCGCCTAAGCGACGTTCAACGAGGAACGCGCCAATTGGGATCAGTTTCCAATTGATCCTGTCTTTTCCCGAAATTTAGCGACTTGAAGAGTCAAGTTCCTAAGAACGACGCATAATTGAAACGTTTCGGTTCTCCTTTCATCGCGAGTGATCAGCTTCGGAACGGCTTTTCTCGAATTATCCCAAATCTTTTGACACAAGGCACCCTGAACGACTTCTCCCCACAAACGCATTCACAACAGTGTTGCATCTTGCATGCCCTTACCAAAGCGTTGAGTCTTTGAATTGACAGCAGCTTTTTGCAGCATGACAACCAATTTGACAGCTGACAGGTGATTTGTGCTCATTTTAGTTTGCGATTTTACGACTGGTTCTTTTCGAAAAACTGGTATATGTCAATATTCTTAGAATTAAAATAAAACTCAAAGTAAATGTCCGTTCAAAAGGTACTTTTGTTCCTTTTCTTTTAAATCTTACGAATTTTACTTAATTGTCGTTCCGCTACTCGAAAAATTCGTTTAAGAGAGCGGCTTCGAGAGAGCAATATATTTCCCCACTTACTAGTTTTTACTCAAAAAATTTTTTTTGCGTAAGAATTAAAACAACTGTCAGTCGCCTGAAAAGTGACAGATGATTTGAATTTATTGTTCCATTCGTTCACTCCAATTTATGAACTATTTTTCACAGGTTACTACAAAAGCGTTCCTTAACTTATGCGTAAGTTTCCCTCCCTGAGAGAAAATTCATCCCCTCCACTGTCATTTTGACAGTCTTTTCCATTTTTACTACAAAAGTTAAGGAACAGACCTAATGTCATCGTGTTCTCCCCTTCAATTTTGTTGGTTTACTACTGAAACTTCAGCTGATTTTGGCAGATGCTTCTCACAAACATTCCTTTTGTTTAAGTTGTTATTTTCGGAACGAATGCAATGGACTTGCCCGCAGTGGCTTAGTGGTTAGTGTGCTTGACTACTGAGCTAGGAGTTTCAGATTCAATTTCCGGAAAAAGACGAATTATATTTTGATGTGCCACTGCGCCAAACGTCTGATAAATATCCGAGAGTATAACTGTCATAAAAGAGATTCTCATTTAGCCGTTCGGACTCGTCATAAAATTCTAGGTTCCTTGAATTTGTCAATACAGTTCGTAGTTCTTTAAAATCTAGAATCTTTGTATGGAGTTGAAAAGGATAAAGTTTTCTGCAACTTCCAATGTTTTGTAAAATTTCAACCTAAAAATGTTATCGTCTGACATATCTTTCGAATAAAAAAAAACTTGCCTGTCCCTTGAGTTTGGACTTAATTGGCGATAACTTTAATTTAATGATGTATTTTCTAAACTTAAATTAAAAGCTTTATTTGCCAAAAGTGGTCTCTAAATATTAGTCATTAAATTAAATTTATTTCCTTGTAGGCTACCGTTGCGAGTGGTGCGGAATGACAACACACGGAGGATGTCGCATGTACCTGGCAACCGAATGTAATTTTGGAATCTTGCAACCGATCTATTTGCCACCACATTCTGTATCTATACCACGGACAGAAGTGCCAATCGAAGCGATAATTGGAGTTCAAGTTAAATCCAAGAACGCATTAGTACGGGACTATTCGTGTCGTAAGTAGAAACAAGTTATTATTCTAATAATAAAGTTATCGTTATCGTTATTGCAGCTAAAGTTATGCTCTTAATTTCGATAAATTGGCATTATGTTAATCTAAATTTTTACACAAACAAAATAAAGGACTTTGCCAAAGTAACAAGTTTCAATGTTGTTCGTTTCGCATTCGAAAAATATAGATGAAAATAAATCCCTTACAAAATTACCCGCTTTTCAAATTAAAAGTGAACTTAAACATAAATTATTAATTTTTGTTTAAAGTGCTGTTATTTAAATGTCGTAAGAGTTAAATTTATGTATGTTATTTTTTTTTTCAGTTTCAATGTGCGTAGAAAAATTGTGATCCTGTTTTTTTTTTTAAATCTAAATTAAGAATTTTGCAATAGATTTTGTTAAATTCGTAGGGCTATGCACAACTGTCATTTTTATTTGATTATATTTGCTTTTTTATGCTGTTCATGATATTCCAATACTCTACTGCAAAATAATTAATTAATTAAAGTTGGTTGATTACAAATTATCTGTAAGCTTTACGACTGCGTGTGATATATTCGTCAGTGATTATTTTAAGGGCTCTCATACGAAGTGCTCTCAGTTTTGAATTTCAATGTAACTGACCGCATGGCAGGTTTTTGAATCGATTCCACTTTTGTCACTCTTACGTGAGCGCTGGCCGTGGTTATGGTTATGGTTAGTGTAGGACTACATAGCGAGTCCGAGAAAAACGTGAACCACATAAAAATGCTGCATGACATTTCGTGTCGGATTGTTTTTAAATTATGCCTGCGGTTGAAATTAGATTATACCAAATGGGTATACAAAATGGGAATTTGCTATTTCCTTCTTACATCCCATCGTACTATATTTTTCTCACTGACATCAAACAAGGCGATTCGCATTTTGTTTGTTGGAATTCCCCGGAAGAATATATCTATCGTTCGCCGGCGAGTTTTTCGGAGAATCCCAGGCGATAAAATTTTTTTGTGAAACAGCGGACGTCGGTCGCCAAGAGTGCCTCTGAAGATTCTGGATGCGATTTTTATACTTGTTCATCTAAAGGGCACTTTATAGAGGGAATATACGCATTTACGCAAACTTGCTAGTCTCCGATAGGGTTTGAGTTCATCACAAGGACTAGGCACCATATTGGGCCCATCGCCATCCCTATAGGAACCTTCATGGTAAAAAACCTAAACAAATTCGCCCAAGCACTTAATTTCCCTGCAGAACTAAAGATGGTTTCAATTGTGTTTGAGAAACCAACTTCCTCCGAATTATCGAAGAAGTACCCTCCAAGGTGCTTCCTTCTCTTCCGACCAACAATTTTCTGTAAGGTTTTTAAAAAATGTTGAAACGGACAAACAATAACTGCTTTTCGGTCGTAAATGAATGGTTATGGTTAAAAACATAATTGTTTTCAAAAAAATGCGTTTTAAAAGCGGCTTTCAAGTGCTGCGTTTTAAAACTCATGCATCCCATTTCACAGCGAAGAGTTTTTGAGTCATTTACAGTGTGTATAAAATAGAGTAATATTTTGCAGTAGAGTACGATTATCTGTTGCGCATATATTTGTTACTGTCCATAAATCACTTACATCTTAAGTTAGCTATTTCCATTTCAAAATGCTTAGCACCACCGAAACATCAACCGACCCAACTATTCGCTAACAATGCTTAAAATCGAATATCTTCATAAATTTAAAGGGAAAAAACAACAACAACAAAACCTAATACAACACCACACTTTCCCATCGTTTCATTTCCAACTTATTTTAATTTTAAGTTTTATCTATTTACGTTTGCTTTCATTTTACCTTACATTTAATTTACAACAACCAAAACCAAAATTCTTTTATTTAGCGGAATTAAGAACAATAGGTTTGTGTGAGGCCACCACCGACAGTGATTTATCGATAAGACAAGAGCTCCAGAGAAGAAAACGTCGTCCGCACACGAATTTCCACCTCCTGTCGTCGTCCATGTTACAGTCGGACGCAAAGAAAAAATCACTAAATCGCAAAAAATCAAGGCGAAAGAAATCCGAAGCCGGTGACGGCGTCGGCTCCGATCGTCCAAATCTTCCAAGTGGAGCTTCTCGAAGCTACACGAACATATTTCGCAAAATCAATGTGATAAATCGAAAAAGTTGGCCGAAATTAAATCGCAGCTCGAATACGACTGAAGAGGATATCGATGACATCGACGAGGAATACCACAATGGCAACGGCGGCGAGAGTAGTGATGCTGCCACAGCGCTAGCATCGGCCGTTCTTGCAGCAGCCGCTTCCGCAGATGATCTTGATCCAGTATTTAATGAGAGTTTCTATGAAACTTCAGATACTGGTGGTGATTTAACAGCGACCGATATAGAATCTAGTACGAACTTAGTTAGTAGTAATGTAAGCTATAATAGTAGTAGTAATACATCGATTGACAATCGCAACAGCACTGACAACTGGAATGATGCTCGTAATGTAAAATTAAACGACAGTGGTGGAGTGGGTAATTGTCTATCAACGACAACGTCTAGTGCATCACCGGCACTTCGGATACCGACAACGTCTAGTTATTCGGCGAATTCAAGTGAATCGTCGTCGGTGGCTCGAAGTAAGTCGTTTCAGGAGCCCGGCGGTGTTAAGGTGCCCGCCAGCAAAAGATACTCGAGATTTTTCACAAAACGAAAACGTCCGAATAGTAGTAACAACAATTGTAAGAGTGATTTTAGTTTAGACACAGTATCGCAAAATATTGAGATAACCATACAGGACGAGGACGGCAACTATCAGCCGTACGATGATAATTTTTATGCGATAAATGATAATCATCTGGATAATCGTAATCGCCGGCGAATCGAGAATGATCACTTGTTTGGTCGGCTTATGAAAAGAATGCGGCGAATATCGTTCGGATTGCGGAAGCCACGTCACAGAGAACGGAGAGGTGATGACGACTTAAATATTTAAATGATTTGCGATTTTTCTTTTCATTTTTTGATTTGTTTTTAGTTTTGTATATTTGAATAACTCATTTTGTTCTTTGTTTTTTTTTTTGAGATTTTGTTTTCCTTTCATTTTTTTTGTTGTGTAGAAAATATGTATATTTTGACGATACCTACATACTTACCTAGTTATAGATTTTAGTTTTGGGTTTTTATTTTGTTTGTATCAATTAACATATAGAAAGGGGCTGTGAAAAGGTAGACTACTAAAAAGAATCGTAGCAACTAGGTAAAACACTGTTTAAACAGGCATAACTTCCCATTAGTAAACATTTTACTTGGGAAATTGCTATGCCAGGCACCATAATATTATTAGCGAGGTCAGTTATTTTGTCATGAGGCGTGAGAGGTAGATCGCCACGAAAACCTTGCAAACTGTTTTTGTTCATAATATTGGCTAAGAGAACTTTCTCGATGAAGATAGTTTCTTTTAATGGAATTTTTTTATCGATTTGGTAACACTTTTTCTATCAACAATCATTTTGACAGCTGATTGCTGCTTTGTTCCGCCATTTTACAAAACAACGCCTGCGAATTACACACTGGGGAAGTTAAGTAAGTCTGACAGCTGACTGACTTGATGTATGTCAGTTTTAATTGGCCCAGATCGGTCATATGGGCAGCTGTGTTCAGTATTGACGTTTATGGAGAGGTAGCCGACGAATGTAGTCAAGAAATTCGGGACGTAGCACTAAGTTGACAGTTTACATTTGTGGCTGACTTAAAAAAAATGACGTTTCCGACAAATCTAGTTTTTGCGTTCAGGTTAAATCTATTCCAGACTAATCTAGTCGACTTAAGACAACTAAGTTATTGAATTGATCCCCATGTTTACCGCAAAGCTTTATTTAGTTATAAGTTTTGGTTAAATGGCTACGTCAACTAGTACAATTTGCGCCATTCAGTGATAAAGATCCACAAGTCATTATTGGCCTGTTTTGAAGCGATAACCCCAACTAATTTAAAAGCAGCTTTCATAGAAAAATTTTGTTTGTATTTTCTCTCATTTCGTTGTTATAACCGACGACAAGGACAAATTCTTTCTGAAAAATTGGTCGTTATATCCAACATTTCGTTATATACGACGAGTCGCCGACGTTATATCCGATGGTAAAACAGCTTAAAATATGATAAACCAACCAATTGAAATGAAAGTAGACGTTATAAGCAACTGGTTGCTACAAGCGAGGTCGTTACAAGTGACTTCCACTGTATTTGCAAATGGTAACGGTGATATAACCTGAGGCCTGCTATTTAGTTAACACAAAGCTCAAAAAATGTTGGTACCATTCAGGAGTTCTTAAATTGTAGTTAATTGTCAAAAATGGTATTTGTAAAGCTTTTAAATTAGTTATCCCTGCTATCTTTTTGATTAATTACAAACATCTAAGGAATACGTTTAACAAATATTTAATAAATTTATGATAAAGTGAGAGTTAAAATGCAGGTTATTAGTGGTTTATATGTTCAGAAAGGTATGATGAAATATGACAACGAAGAGGTGACATTCTCCAAGTTATTAGCTGTGAACAGTGGCCATGAATTACACAAAATTAGTCTGTTCCTTTACTTTTAAGTCTTTTACAAATTCTTTCGCATTTTACTTAATTGTCGTTCCGCAACTCGAAAACTCGTAAAATAGAGCGGCTTCGAGAGAGCAAGATATTTCCCCTCTTACTAGTTTTTACTCAACAAATTTCTTTGCGTAAAAATTGAAACAACTGTCAGTCACCTGAAAAGTGACAGCTGATTTGAATTTGTTGTTCTGTCATTTTTCACAGGATACTACAAAAGCGTTGCTTAGCTTTTGCGTAAGTTCCCTTTCTGGGAGAGATTTCTTCCCCTCCACTGTGATTTTGACAGTCTTTTCCATTTTTACTCAAAAGCAAAGGAACAGACCTAATAAAATCCGCTGTATTAACAAACACTGTGTAAAAGTAAACAACTCTTTACTCAGTATAGTGAGATCCAATTTGTATAAGCTATCTGTCGTCTACTTGCTAGGATACTTGTGGACTTGTTTTTATTAGTACCGGGGTATTTGTTTTTTCAATCTTAGTTATTAGGTTTCTCATTTATTGAATATCAATAGTTTGGCATTAGGAATCGCAAATTAGAATTAACAGAAACATAAGTACTCAAAAATCTAGTACATAATTTTTCCATCAATCAAGTTTTTTGTTTTCACATTATTCGGCCCGAATAACAAATCACTTTAGTTCACATATATTCGTTTTAAGTGAGCAATGCAAATTTTGTAGAGAAATAGGAAAAATCAAGATGACAGTCAGTATGCACTCAAAAACCCATAAATCTTTTGAAATTTAGCTAGAATTTTAGTGGAACCTTGTCCTTTTCAACGTATATTTCGTTCGTTAACGCAGAAGAATAATAATTATCATTAAATGCAATCACGATTATGATTTTAGAAAAAAAGATATAGACAGCTAACGTAGACAACTAGTTGACAATAGATTAAAGCATCCCACAACTGTATCGTTTTGTTTTTATATTTTTATTTTGTATTTTTTTAAATTAAATCTTTTTTTTTTACAGTAAATAAAAACAATTTTTTTTAAGCAACACTTCTTTCAAAACTAAATTTATATTAAAAAACTACTTTCAACCAAACTAACCCGAATCAGACCATTGCATTGCATTCAATTTGTGTACATGTGACTTTGTTCATTTATACTTAAACCGTTTTAATATATTTGTTATATTTTCATGACTTTCTCGTTTTGATTTTTTTTTTTTTTACATTCTATTGTTTAATAAAATGAATGTTTTATCGAAAAAAAATAAAAAATGCACATTAATGCTGACACCAATGAATTTTGCATGCAGATATACTAATATTTAATGTAAGTGTTTCGCTTTGTGTTTGTGTTTTTTACTTAAATATTATTAAACGTAGTTAAATAAATATTATTGTTAATTGTTTACAAAATTGTGTTACCGAAAAAAGTGTACTGCTGCAGACAAATCTTTTTTAATTTAAATAAATATTATGTAGCTATAGACGATATCATAAATGTACTGTACCATTGAGTATTTATACATAAAAATAAATACATAAGTATAAATACTCAATGACTGTACCGATCAATAAAATTATACCAAGTCACTTTTCACAAACAACCGTGTGATAAAATAGCCTGAAAGTACGCAAGCATTTTTAATTAAATTTAATGAGTTCCTAGTTGTACTTGCTGTATGGTTGCCACGCTTTCTCTGTCAATAATGAAATCTTGGTATGTGCGTGGAATTATAACAGTATAACGAAGTAGATAAATTGCGTAAACAGTAGTGTCTGGGTAGCGTGAACTAATTATTGCAGAGGCCGTTCACGCAAACAAGATTGTTCACGTCATCCAATCGTGTTTTCTTACCCATAAAATACACTTGGACAGTAGTTTTATTAATATTTTTTGAGATTTAATTTACATTCTTTTATTTATTAAAAAAATCCACGAAAACGCTTTACGACAAAGGAATTAAAAACTAAACTTTCAAAACCATTTGTGTATGCGCAGCAAATTTCAGAATGCACCAATTCTCAGAATACACTAATGATGGGAATAACACAAATGGTACACAAATATACACAAATAGGTAGTCATAAATTCATTAGTGCACCCAATCAGACGATAGAAATAGAAAAAATGTATGAACATGTTCAATTGTGTGCATAAATTTTTGGTTCACGTTATCGAGGTTTCTTTTGTTCACGCTTTAGAGTACTCTGTATAAAAAAATGGGTGTTCACGCCAGCGAGGTGTTCACGTTATCAGGGGTTCACGCTACCCAGACACTACTGTATTAGGTTTGTTTGACGTGGGCCCTAGTGCGCACTGGGTTAATCCTAATGTGTTCGATATAGCACTGAACTCGACCTGGTACTGAAAACCTGCGGGGTCGAATTGCGTCACGGACAACGCGATTGGACCCCTATATTCGACATAACTTCTATGGCGCCTTATTTGTGCCCTGAACTGACCCCAGTTAATTTGTCGGGGCAATATTTCAGTGCTGAGTTTCGCTGCCATTTTGCTTGCTGTCATTCATTTTTCAACGTAAAACTTCAGATCAGCATATTTTGCGTTCGATTTAGTAGTCGAATTTTCAGGGGTGTGCAGGGTTTTTGACAGGCGTGAAAATTAACTGACAATTCTCAGTGCGCACTAGTGCTAGCCACGCCAAACAAACATTATGTTTACATGTAGCTTCGCATTCACGACTCAAAGATGTTCTACAAAGTACAACTGTTGTGGATTTTTGAATCGCACCGCTTGCAAAACATGTTACCATTTCTTGCACCCTAGGAAGATGTGTCAGCTGTCGAACACTCGTCAAACACTCGTTTAATTTTAAACTCGATTGGCGTCCTATTCTCAGCCGTATAAATTAATCTAGCAAGAAGACTCTCAATGATTTACTTGTAATTTTTAGGCTGTTTCCGCAACTGTCACATGACTAGCCAAACGAATTCGGAGTTTGGAAATTACCCAAGCGCTTAAAATTTAACTGTCCGAAATGTTCGCTAAATGAACACCGGTGACCAGCCGCGAAATCTGATTTGCTCTATAGAGCTCGAATGAATTCTCCGACGAACGAACATTTGCCATTTTTGACACTAAGGACGTGTGTCAATCGCTCAGTTGAGGATTATATGCATAGACTTGTAATTTGACATTGCTCTAAGGAAAATAATCCCGGGCTGTCAAATCTATGGCCAAATCTCCGTCTTCAGATAATCCTTCAGCAAAATCGAGAATTAGGTGGTAATATAACGAGCAGGATTGACTTCCAAATGGCTTCGCTGCAGCTCTTGCTTTAATACGACGTCGAAGTGACAAGAATGTAAGCCCAAATGTGACAAGACGTTTAATATGCCAAAAAGGTGGTCATCGCAACTCATGCACGGACGTCAGTTTTTTGCGTTTTCGCTATTTTAAAAGTGCGTTTTGTGGGCGAATTATTTGTGTAAGCAGATTTTTCAAGTATTTCTTTTCTACTTACCCATAATTTAACCTTTTCGCTGAACATGGGGTTTATGAGAAGGGCTGTGCCTGTACAGCACGAATTTATTCACGTTCAACACGTTGCCAGCTCTGTCTTAATAGAGTATAGAGCGACTTCAGTCTTTTATGATTCTGTCAATCTGTGAGTTTCTCAAGTTGGTCAACTGTGTTTTCGGCGTGGTTATGCACAATAAGCTGATGCGTTAAGACATTAAATCACTCATCGAACTCTGAATAATTCGTAAAACGTAATCAGTAGGTGAAAGCTTGACAGCTGACTTTTTGAAGATGCATTTCATTGTTTTTAAATCAATTTTCGTTTAAAGTAAATGTTCCTTTCCCATTCGCACTGTATTTTTGCAACTATGAATGAGCCCCAAACTCATACAAGATGTAGGATGCTTTTATTTTTTGAGTACTCATTTGTTTGCCAATAAACGAAAGGTGTCGGTTTTTCGGTTAAATGACTTTGACACACAACTATGTAGGTACTATTCTAAGTAGAACACTGTAGGTACTTGTGTTTAACTTTAATAGAGCATTGACGGTACCTGAGATAAAAAATATAAAGCTCATCAACTAGGGTGTTAAAAAAGATTTACTCTGCAAAAATGTTTAACTACAGTCGACTCCTATCTGAACTGAAAAATCGGTTAACTGAAACTCAAAATTTGTCACGGAAATTGTTTTTCAAATATCCAGAGTTCGCTTAAAAGAAAAGACCGCTTAATTGAAAAACTAAATGTGACAAATTGGCGTTTTAGTTAAGCGGAGTCGACTGTTAAAATATAACAAAATTGTGATTTCTTTCTCAAAAACCCCGTTTGCCATACTAACCAGTAAAATTTGTGCTTTCTTTGAATAACTGCCTTGCTAATAAAAACAAAATTTCCGAATTTAACCCCATTCTAGCTCGGAGTATATCTGAAGAGTTTAGTAGTGGTGACACACCCAGAACGAAGGACGATGAATCATTTAGCAAAACTGAATCAGTGCCCAGCTGTAGTGGAGCAACCGGCAGCAGTGGCGGCACTGGACCATCACACTATCGGGCCGACTCGCAAACACATAAATCTGACAAGGATAAGGAAAAGAAAGAAAAGGAGAGAGAAGAACGAGATCAGGGTAAATTTAAGCAACAATCTTTTTTTGGGTTAGAATCCTAAACTCATTTATTTTTCTTTAAAGAAATGATAAAAGTGTTCGATGGAAATAGTTCCTTGAGACGGCAGCTATACCGTGTCATTACAATTGCTAGGACATGCACTTTAGAACAACTATTAACGACTTCATTGAGGGCATTTCATATAACTAGAGATCCAAGCGTAAGGACATGCGATATTTCCATTGAATGATGGAACTCTTATAATATTTAAACTATTTTTTTTTTTGTCAGGCATTTTACCTAACCGATCTGTATGCAACCGCTGGCAATGAGGACTTGGCACTAGTGGATCCATCGCCAATACTAGCTTTGACACACCTTGAAGGCAAACGGCCCGCTATTTATCTTAGGTTTCATGATAAGGATAATGGTTTTGTACGTGTCTATCCTGGCAAGTTGCAATCATCACTCGAAGATCCGTACGTTAGTGTTCCTGTAGATAATGCAACTACGATTAAGGATTTGATTCGTGATGCACTGGACAAATTTGGCTTGCAAGATAATCAAATTCAAGATTATAGGTGAGTCCTTAGGAAGAATGATTCCAAAAGCACAAAATAATTCAACATTGGAATCCATTTTTTCTTTGGCTTAGATGTTCCGAGGTGTTATTGGATCGTGGTGTCACCGAACGAATACTCTCATGGAACGAACGTCCATGGGATATTATGAAACAATTAGGAAAGGACTCAATTCGTCAAATGGAATTAATGCGCTTTTATATGCAACACAAACAGGATCCCCATGGACCAAATATAGCATTGTTTGTTGGCAATCTACCACCGGGCTTGTCGCAGAGAAACTATGAACAGATTTTAAGTAGATACGTAACCGAGGAGAATAAATTTATAAGTATTGGTCCGATTTATTACGAGTACGGATCGGTTGTATTGACATTCGAGGATTCTCAGAAAGCTGTAAGCTTGCATCGACTTCATGAAATACTATATAAATATGATTTATATGATTTTGTTGCAGGTTCGTGCATTCTATAATCTTCGGGAGACTATTATTGAAGATAAGAAACTACTTGTATTGTTACTACCGAATATCGAACCGAGTATGGTGCCATCCGATGTGAGACCTTTACTTGTGTTTGTCAACGTGAAGTCGGGCGGATGTCAAGGCTTAGAATTAATATCGAGCTTTAGGAAACTACTGAATCCTTATCAAGTATTCGATCTTGATAATGGTGGTCCTTTACCTGGGTATGTATAAAGTCGATTTGTGGCTGTTGTAATCGTTTTGACATTTGGAAATTTCGCCCCAATATATAGGTTGTATGTATTTCGTCAAATTAAACACTATAAGATTTTGGTATGCGGTGGCGATGGAACTATTGGCTGGGTTCTGCAGTGTTTGGACAATGTGGGCCAAGATTCGGAGTGCTCTAGTCCACCATGCGCAATTGTACCATTGGGAACAGGTAATGTTTACAAGTACAGTAAAACCTCTCTAATTGGGACACCGATGGGAACGACTCCCGGCTTTGAACATTTTAAGCGGAATTTTACTGCCCCGATTACAGAGGTCACAATTGTTTTGCTTTTTGTGTCTATTGTCCCAATTGAGAGGTTCGAATTGAATTGTCCCGATTGTTGTTGACTTTTTTTTATAAATGAAAGGTGTCTCGATTTCAGTGTCCCGATTACAGAGGGTATAATGTATGGAAACTCTCAGGGTTAGCAAAATGGATGTCCCGATTGGGCGGTGTCCCAATTAGGGGGCTATACTGTAATACGTAATCTCGTCCAGGATATATTTAGAACTAGCCATGGGTGGTCTGCCTTCAATGTTAATGTGGGCAGTATAGTTTGCGGAAAATTAATGAAATCACTTATTAAAGACTGCTCGTTGTTGTACAACGTCCCTTAGGAGTCTTGGTAGTTCTATTAAATTGAAGATTTCAACATAATCTGATTGCATTATGAAGTTGGCATCACGACTTGTATTGATATCGCTCAGACGCTTACTGATAAGTTTATTGAAAATAGCCAACAGTCGCAGTTTTAACCCCGCAAAAAAAACTAATTACACTTTAAGCTGAAGGTCTGACAAGCATTCGAGAGTATAACTGTCTTGAAAAACCTTCTGAATTCAGCCACTTTGGTTCAACACACTTTACAAAAATATTCTCAGTCGAATACCAACGACTGTCTGAAAATTCCAGCTCATTTGGATCTGTGGTTTTCGAGATGTATGATTTTAAAGTGCCACGTCCTTCTTTAGGTATTTGTCTTTGCCAAATTTCATTACGAAGAAGTTAAGTCATGAATAGGTAGTAGACCGACAGAGGTCCTTTCGTATTTATATACTAGTATCTAAAAAAAAAGTGTTTGAAAGACCGATCTGAGGATCCAATCCAAAGATTTTTTTTGCCAAATTTGTATGAACACAAACAGGACCCATTGCACTTAAGATCCACTAGTACGTTGTATCTTTATTTAATTGCTTAATTTTATAAAAGTTTAAGAGGTTATATTTTTAGAAATTAATTGATAATAAAATGCTTAAAATTGTTATAGATTTACCTTATTCAAAGTTTAACCACAATTTCCGATGTAGTTTAGGTTGTCGGTAATACAAGGTGTCAAAGCCGATTGAAAGCATTTCTTTTTAAAACAGAGTTTCTCGAAAGAAAAATATTTAGGTGACAGTATCTTCTAATCTTAGATTTGTATCTACTTAATGAATGCATAGGTAAGTGGTATTAACCTTAGGATAGCAACAGGGGTGATACAGCACCCCAACTAAACAAAAAGTTCTCCATTTCACACGTTCCCGCTATACAATCGCTCTCTTCTTTTTGCTATTTTCAAATTGACAGCTGAGTTTTCATTTCTGGGTCACAGCTTGCTGCGGTAGGTCGTACTTTTCTTTTTCCTTTTCTATTTCGAACTTCTTATTTTTTCAGTTAAAAAGGGCTTTTCGTGCAATTGAAACTTTGGAAAAGTATGTGCAAGAGGTTTGCGGAAATAGTTCTGATACATTTGACAAAATGATGCACAGTTATAGTGTCAGCAGAAGTACAAGACGTTGGCCACTCCGGTATTTTTATGGTATGATAGACCAAGGTGGGATTAATTCTATGATCCTGTTTATTGATGCTAAGCACCCTAATAAGCCAGCAAAACATTTTCGTAAACATTATTTGCGACAGTTAGCGTTACAACTTTCTGAACCACATATGAGGCGCAGATTGCAAACAAATTTACCTAGACAGTTGGGTGATAGTATTCGAGCCATGCTAGGAGACATCCATGAGCCAGAAATTAAAGAACCGCCATTAAAATTAAAGAAGCAGTTAACATGTGCCATTTGTCCAAGAAACCGCGACAGAAAAGTTAAGACAGCTTGCGCAAAATGCGGGTTGCCAACGTGTCCAGAACACCACAGTGAAATTTACAAAAACTGTTTTGAATTCAAAAAAAAAATATACTTTTTCGTTAATTTTCCCAAAAATCTATTTTAATTAATTTTTCTAATGAATTTAATAAAACGTTTTTAAAAATAAAAGATTAATTTTGGGTTTATTTCTCATTATTTATTTAGTTGAATACATTGGGGTGCCAGCTCACCCCTGTTGCTATTCGCGTATGGGAAAAGTGTGTTGCTATCCTAAGGTTAAGTTTATAAAGGGGTAGTTTAAATCATGGCTATTCACCAAAAACACTCAGCTTATTTTCGAATCGCATTACACATGATACCAATTTTTCGTAATTGGCAGTGTTGCTGTACTAACTAGACAAATTTCCCTCTAATAGTTGCGATTTGTTCCCACAATCTTATAAGAAAAAATTCCCAGGGAAAATCTTCAGTTTTAGCTTAAGGTTTTAATATTCATTGAACAAAATATATTCTAAGGTCAAGAATAGTTCGGAAATAAGTTAATATGTCCATTAACCGATACCGAGGGAGAGGCAAAATTTATAAGGAATATGGTTGGAATTTTCTGGAAGTAAACATGAGATACCTTCGATACACCGGTGAATATTAATTTTAGTAGATAAATGATAGCTATTCCCAAGTTGCAATTGCCTTCCCAAAATACATAATATTATGCGACTCGAGTGATTTCCATAAATGCTACATAATTTTACTTTAAAATAAAATATGTTTATTTTCAATTGTCTTCTCTTGAAATTTCATGTTCTATGTAAAATTTGTTCCCTTTTATCAGAACACTTTTTTTGAGCGCTGGAATTCAATATACGCATATCTACATTGTTTATATTTTTTGTTGTGTATGTTCTTAGGAAACGATTTGGCGCGTGTCCTCTGCTGGGGCTCCGGCTATACGGGCGGTGAAGATCCTCTTAATTTACTGCGTGACGTTATTGAAGCCGAAGAAATTCGTCTAGACCGATGGACAGTCGTGTTCCATCCAGAAGATAAACCCGATGAGACAGCGCTTAAAGCGCCTTCAAATACCACTGGTAAGAAGAAGAAGGCTCATCAAGCACATCTATCGCAACAAAATCAGCATCATCTATTACCAGCCAGTGATATATCAGGTCATTTGATGTTCAAAATTATTCTTAAAATTCAAGCAAACTGCAAATAAAAAAAAAAAACTAAATTGCTAGCATATAACTGCATTCGAATTAAATCTACAAAATATTAAATAAATTATTTTTTATATATATATACATAATTTAAACACAGTCTAAATGTTATGTGTGTAGAAGTTTTGCCATGCAGTTCAAAATTGGTGTTTATTAAAAAAAAAAGAAAGACTGCAACATCTATTTGCGATTTGTCACTTAAATCTCAAAAGTTCTACATATGTAGCACTTATATTTGTTTAAACAAAACTAAAAAAAATAAAAAAACAACTAACAAACAAACGTGACCCAATTAAATATGTATATTTTTTTTTGTAAAGTAATTAATTTCAATAATCAACAAAAAGAAAAACAAAAATTACAGTTTGGTATATGATTATGCTGCAAGTTCGATGTGAAAAGATGATTTGCTAAATAATTTGCATGATCAATTCGAAGTCGATGTCATTATTGTAATATTGATGTTTTATTATTTTATTGTAATAATAATCATCTGTAAAGGTAAGATGTGTACGTAGGTGTATATATAATTAAATGAAGAGCATTCAAACTTGAAAATTATTAGTATTTGATTCCATGGCTAAGTTTTTCATCAGCTTGCATGTTTTAATTTTTATTTTTTATTTTATAAATAACTAGACACAAACGTTAACCATAAAAATCTTTATTTTGCATGGAGACTAGTTTTGTAATTATGCTGTATGATTATTTGCAACTAATTTTATTCAGTGCATTCAAATAGCTACACATTCGCACATATAGTTAAATTTGTTTTAAAATAAACTATTCCGAATATTTAGCACAAGATTCAAAAACTAAAATATTTACTCGGCAATGAATAAGTTTATCCTCATAGAACCATAATCACATTCGGAAAAACTATCAAAAAATTGATTGGCCCAGAGATCTATCACATGAACAGTTTTTCAGTTGACGTCTGTGGATCAGCGCTGGAGCTGAAAAAAAAATCTCAGTGCCACAAATTATTTTTTTGAGTGCCAAAAAGTGCCTCAGAGTGCCAAATTAAAAAAATCCCATATTTAAACAAAAACTATCAGTAGATTTTTGTGGGAGTTTACAAAAAAGAGTAACAAGTGTAGCAATGTTTTTAGTTTTTATTGGAAAATTAATTTGTAATGTTTTTGAATGGAAATTTTGTTTGATATTGCGTTTAAAAAAGAGTGCCAATGGGTGCCAAAGTGCCAACTCATTTGAAAGTGCCAGTTTGGCACTAAAGTGCCTATTCCTGCAGCGCTGCTGTGGATAGCTGACGGATCTATTCAAGAATTTTGTAACTGATTACTAAGTTACCAGTTGCTATTTGTGGCTGATGTACGAAGAGTAGCGTAATCTAGTTTCTGCGTTCAAGGTATATGTCCAGCCCAATTAAGTCGACCTAAAATAGGTTTTTGAATGTTCCCATTCTGTTTAGGTTTTGTCAAAGTAAATTATTTCCAAACTTTATTGCTCTGAGTTTTCACATTTTCCAAGCTCCAAAAACCACACGCAACAAAAAGAATAGGTTATATAATTTTCCGGCAGGTGGATCTGGAAATCAAGTTCAAGTACGAACTGCCTAGTTTCGGTTTGCATTAGAAAATGGAACCACCATCTGTGTAGAGCTTTAAATTGCACTTAAAACACCATAAGTTATGTATAAAAATGTTTTTTAAGTTTTCTGCAACATAAATTTAAATTGTACTGTTTTAAATTTGTTTAGACTGCGCGTTTTTGAAATTAATTTTTGACATCTTTCAAATGTCAACAGCGCGCTTTCATCGCAAAAACTGTCGCATGCATCGATTTCCTCAATTCTTTGTTTAACTCTCTTCTGAATGTGATTATGGCTTAAGAGTTCTAAGAGTTCTTACTTACTATGGATCTTGGGCTCCAACTTAACAAAATAAAATCGCATGAGACACTCAACTACAAAACCAAATTACTTTACCTAAATTCGAATCACATCACGTTTCTTTTACTAAAAACATTAGCAAATACTATATGCAATTGACAGACAGCTGCCTGCAATGTTGCTAATTGGCAAAGGATTTGTTGCTAATATTCTGCCCTAGCGAGGTATCCGTCGGCCCGAAAATTCTCCAATTTTATACGAGTCGGAGAATAAAGTGCATTTTTTTGTTAAATTTTTGACAGCTAGGTTCCGATATCCTCCGACAGAAATTATTGTTTGACTTGGGCCCTAATCGGCCTGAAGATCTGCAAGCATTTGTGATAAAATGGCATCACTGCGATTTTGTTGGATTCAGCCACATATGCGAACTGTCAAATAAGTACTCAGTCACGCATTTCTTGACTAGTTTCGTCGGCTACCCCTCCATAAACGTCAACTAAAAAATCTGTTGATGTAACCGATCTAGACCAATCAAAACGTCAAATCAGCCAACTGTCAGACTTACTTAACTAGATTATTGAACATAACTAGACATATCAACTAAATATTCCATATTTTGTGCATATCGCCAGCAACTTTCTAACGATCATCATGGAGATCACTAACAGCGTTTCGTAGCTCATAGCGTTTGAAGTAATTGCTGTAATTGGCTGGTCGTCTTAGGTGTGCGTGTGCAATGCATATGTGAACCGGAAAGACCTTCTTTTTGATACTTGCCTGTGACATTAGTTTTGATTGGCTTGTGGACTGTGGTACAAAAAAATCTGTATTACGGGTTCAATGTCTATTTTTTTAGTTTAAGCTTCTGCTGCTCATGCTTACTTTGTGTTTGTGTCTCCGCTTCTAGATATGGAATCAATATGTTAAACATTATTAACAAGTCTGTTTTTTTATTGCCCTTAGCTACTTTTCTGACTTCCAGTTATAGTGTACACACATCCAAACATCTAGCTCACTACAACTCTGTACAATTTTTAGGTGGTGGTGCCCAAAACGAGGATAACTCTCAAATCTTTGTTATGAACAATTACTTTGGCATCGGAGTGGATGCAGATCTGTGCTTAGATTTCCATAATGCACGCGAAGAGAATCCAAACAAATTTAATTCACGTCTACACAACAAAAGCTACTATGTCAAGATGGGACTTCGCAAGATAGTAGGACGTAAAACGGTTAAAGAACTACACAAAGAATTGCGTTTGGAAGTCGATGGAAAAGTTGTTGAACTACCACCAGTCGAGGGAATAATCATTTTGAACATTTTGAGGTCAATATATATTTTTTTTTATAAATCTTTCATTCTCTTAAAAAAACAACTTCACACTTACAGCTGGGGAAGTGGAGCCAATCCATGGGGACCGGATAAGGATGATCAGTTTACCACACCCAATCACTATGATGGTGTCCTTGAGATTGTCGGCGTCACTGGTGTGGTTCATTTGGGTCAAATACAATCGGGAATTCGAACTGCTATGAGAATAGCGCAGGTATGCAAAAGGATATTTTTTTGTTGGAATTTTTGTTTGAGTTTTTCTTATTTTAACAGGGTGGTCACATAAAAATTCACTTATACTCTGATATGCCCGTTCAAGTCGATGGTGAACCTTGGGTACAGAGTCCTGGCGATGTTGTTGTACTAAAATCTGCTCTCAAGGTGAGTAAATTTTTCTTACACCAAGTATCTATATATAGAGAAGATTTAAAAACAATTAAAAATGCGTAACACATGTAAAAAAATAATAAAATTTGCTTATTCCTTAGTTAGCTTAATTTGCATTGTTTACTTTCCTACTTTAAACGAAGTGACATGCTGCATGTGAATACTTTGTTACATACCTTTTCTTATATATTTTCGCATGCAAAACTTGCCAAAGTTACAAAGTTTTTGATTTGATTTTCCTTTGATATTTAACTGAATTGCCTTAAGTTTTTTTTTTTTTTTTTTTTTTGTAATTAAATTTTTATTTGATTTTTAACCACGTAAACCCCCAACAAACCTATCCAAACCTAATAGTGCACCAAATATAAAAGACGACAATATTTTTCTTTCAAAATAAGGGTAATTTTCTATGGTTTAAAACAAAAAACAAATCGGAGAAAATATCTAAATTATCAGTTTTCTTAAAAGACCAAGAAAATTTCCCCACAAAATAATTATACAATAAAAAAGATATATATATATTAACCAAACCCTATGTATTTGTATGTATTGAATGTGTCCTTGTAATAAATAAATTCATATGAATGTCGTAGGCGCATTACTTTTTGTCAATATACTAAAGAACAATGAATGAAAAAGTAATAAAAAAAATTTAAATTAGCGAAACTAAATTGCATTGTACACAATAAAATCAAATGGAACAATTAGCGAATTGGGAAAAGTTAATTTGTTTTTTTTCTATGTATTTGGCTTAGACTCATTTAATGGTTGACCTTATGAATAAACAACTCTGCGTTTTGTTAGTTTTTATGGAGTGCGATGGATCTTCACCCTTTCTCCTTGTCGATGCAAAAAGATCAGGGTCCCGTTAATAGCCTTATTAATGTGTCTTGACAAAATCTAACAACACTAAATTCCTATTGTAATGTTGTTATAAGAGTTATAGCCATCTAATATTACACTATTTCCGGTACTTATGGTACTTGCGTTTATTCAAAAATAAACTTATTTTTACCTTATTTGATTAAATGCAACAAATCGTTGCATTCTGCCAAAGATGTCAATGTCATCAGCACTTGCAATTGAACTTGCTTTCCATGTCCAAGTCGTTCTCCATTTGTATGTTGGCGTGCGAGAAATTGCTCATATCTTTTAAAGAAGAGCTCGTAGAACTCGGTGTAGCACTGATTTTTTTTTTCATCAGAGGGCGAATATAGCTTTATCTATTGAAAATTCAAGACAGCTTACTTCAGTCTACCATCTAAATTCTCAACCTTCTATCAAATATTTCCCAAATGTTTCTCGCCGCGAAATCAAATTAATTTTTGTAAAGATAAAAACTAAATATATCTGTTTTTCTTTTCATCTAATACTTTTCTTACTTTACTTATGTCGCCTTTTCGAAGTGTACAACCAATCTTCATTGTCGTTGACAGCTAAATAAAAGTGTGCAAAATTATAAGATGAAATAAACAAGCAAGCAAAATACTACCTATCTTATATTTTCTGGCAAAGAACTCTCAATTCCAATTAGCTTTTAGTACATCACCGGAATAAAAAGACAACTTCTATCATGTGTGTATCGATGAAGGCTTTTGACGCATTTAAAAATCTACTTATCTTAAATCAACTTGATTGTTCTGAACTAAATGTACACTTAATCAAAAACGTCAGCCACATATGTATACGAACTGTCAACTTATTACTGGGTCTGTTCCTTTAAGCGCCCAACCTATAGAATCCGTCGCGTATGTTGCGGCAACGTATTCGACTGACAGGTTGATAGAATACACAGCAACTTATGGAAAGTGACCCATAGACATCGCACGTGCTGGATGCGACGGATAAAGTGGGTTTACTTTCTACTTTTATGTGTGCGGCATGCGTTGACAGTTGACACAGCGGGAGAGGAAGCTCTTTCATTGGTGGAAATATTGAGAGTGAGAGAAACTGTCATGGTCGTTTGGAAAAATTCAAAATAAAAATATTTTGTGTCGGGCAAACAACTATTTTAAAGAACTCATCTGAGTATATTGTGTTTTCAATGCAAATTGTACCCAAATTTCTTTGAGAAGCATGTTTGAGGAGCACCTCATCGAGACTATGTATGAAGTGAAGTCATCGGAAGTTAACATGTGTGACGGATTCTTACTTTTAAATCTTACGAATTTTTACGAATTCTTATTCTTACGCATTTTACTCAATTGTCGTTCCTCAACTTGAAAAATTCGTAAAAGAGAGCGGCTTCGAGAGAGCAAGATATTTCCCCTCTTACTAGTTCTTACTCAACAAATTTCTTTGCGTAAGAATTTGTTGTTCTATTTGTTCACTCCAATTTATGAACTATCTGTCTCTTTTCACAGATTACTACAAAAGCATTCCTTAACTTTTGTCTCATTTTTTATTTATAATGTATGTAAGAGCTTAAGAAAAATTATGAAAAGTAGGATGGAGCCAGTGATTTCAGTTGTAATAACGAATAAGAGCAGTTGGTTCAAAACAACTTAAGAACAGTTGTATGTACGGAAGCGGAATGTGTTAAAATATTGCTTAAGTAGCAAGGAATGAATAATTAAATTTAGAAGACCCCAAACAAACAAATAGTAATGCGCCTAATAAATAGTTGTTTTCATTTGTTCCCTTAAAAAAACACTTTGTAAATTAAATAAATGGATCAATATGAATGGTTGTGCTTTAAAAAAAAAACAAATCAAACTTAATGTTTAAACGTCTAAAGTAAAAATTAAATAAGCACAGATATAATAATAATCGTAATGCTAGACAATAATAAAAATACAATACCCAACAAAAACAAATACTTATTCCTACTTAACCCCAGGCAACAATGCTGAAGAAAACAAAAAGTAAACGCCGTCTCACAGAACCGCATATATCACCTATGTTACTCGCTGTGGCGTCGTCACAGGCAGGAACATCGCAACAGCCACCAGAAAATGGGGATCGCGATAAGGAGGCATATGGCACATAGAGATCCCGTCCGTCCGGTCCAAGTTTTCTTTTTTCCTGTTTTCTATAAAACAAAGGCAAACTTAACAAAACTATTACACAAACAAACAACTTACTCACACATAAAACTTAAAGTTCATCCTAAAATATCTTTCTTTTCGTTATTATTATTATTACTATTAAAAATACGTTTGGATCCATCTAAGGCGGTAGATGATTTCTTATTTTTATTTATACGGCCTGGCTCAGATAAGTGGCATATTTGTGTACTCGAGTCGAGGGAATTTTACACTCAACTCGGACTCACAAATATGAAATAACTCAAGTTAAATTTGTGATGAATAAACTTAAATTTAACTTGTTGTTATCCGAATTTGAGCTGGTGATGAAATTTTCAACTGATTCCGTATTCGAAATAAATTTGAACTTATATACAAAAAAAGGCAGCTAATATTATAAACTAAATAAAAAGTATTAAATATAAGTAAATGTAAATACAATAGAGCGGGTCCTAATTATATAACGGTGTCTATTATACATATACTATTCGTGTTATATTTACATTTGTTTTTTTTATTGAACTATACATATTTATAATACATAGAAAATATTCAAATTATATTATATTCTGATTAACACGAGCAAAATATAACATGCCTAAGAAATAGTAAGAACATGAAAGCTTTGAAACAAAATAAAACATGTACCTTGTTTTCCAAATCCGATAACAGAAATTGTAAAATAAATAGAAACATTCTAACACTCCACACCATTAACACTATGTCACTAATTCCCTCCAAAAAAAAATCTAAATAAAATAAAACCCTCTGCAAACGCTTTTAATTTTTTGTTACTTAATTTTTTTTTAAATATATATAATTATTTGAGTTTGTTAAAAACAATTATATTCTAGATAGTAGTTTTCGTTAATTAATAACTTGCCCAGATATATTCTCTATAAATCGCATTCGCGCTTTTTTTCGAATAGTTAATTTTTTTCTTTAACATAAACAAAAAAATTGTATATTTCGTAATATACTAGCTAAAGACGATATCATTTATATTAGTTTGAAGTTTTTGCTTGTTTCTTTTAATATTTTTTTTTCGATTATTGATGTCATTCAAAATTTTTCTAGCTTTGTTTTTTTTTTTAATTTTTCTATCGCACAGAGTATTTTTTGTCCAAATATAAAGATAATTTTTAATGAAGAAACACATTTTTCCCTTTTTTCATTTCCATGCTGACATGTTTTGAATATAATAAAAAAAATCATATACACACAAAACACTTCAAAATATATATATACACATATTTAATTCATACTTGATTTACCCGAAATATTGAACAAACGAATCAAATATTTATTGATGTCTTTAAAACAAAAACTAAATAAAATCAATTATGATGAAAACACACACAAAAAAAAACTAAACTAAACCGGACGGAGTTTAGGCGACAATGTTAAAAAAGAACAAGGGTAAAATGAAGCGACGCAACACTGAGCCAACAATGATCGTAGCTGGAACTGCGACTCCACAAATGTCCTTAGCTATCCAACCCGCTGACGATAATAATTCAGATCAGGCGAATAATACGGATTTCTGAATATGGTATAGCGAGCGACTAATTTAACGACCCACTTTAATAAAAATTAATTAAAAAAAAAGAAAGAAAACCAAATTTTTTTTACACATATTCATAAGAAAACAAAGAAAAACAAAAAGTTATTAAATAAATGTTAAAACTCCCGCTTCAGTTTAAAGATCGAATAAAATTCTAACAACATGTATCGGATAATTAGATGTAATATGTGTAATTTATTTTTTGAATGTTGTATCCATAACTTTTGGTTTTACGTTCCCTTATTTAAGACCGTTAAAATAGTTGCTCTCTATTTATTCACTTAAAAAAAGAACACATATATAAATATATATGAAATAGCCAAATCCAGGCATATAACTTTTTTATTTAAAAAAAATGTCTTTCTTTTCTAAAAAAAAATACAAAGAAAAGCTAAATAATTGTAAAATAAATGTATAATTAACTCCACCGAAGTAAATATAAACTAAATACATAGATACCAATTTATATAGCAAAAGAAATAGTGTCTTAGAAATAATTACAAAAAAAAAACCACACACACAAACACAATTTTTGTTAAATAAGAAAAGAAAGCGAATTACAAAAAAAAGTGAAAAACTCTTTTAAACTACAAGAGAAAATCGTATAAAGATAGTTTCCATCGTGATCGAAATAGCTAACAGTATGGTTCGGAACAGCACACCAAACCTGTAACAACAACAACAACAACAAAAAAACAGAATACAAAAAAGAAATATTTTTATCTTTGATGTCAAAGTTGCGCTTCACTTTTAGTCTTTATTTATCAATTCATGTGTCAAAAGAAAAAAATAAAACTTGTTAATAAAGTTTATGTTAGTCATTATAATGACAAAAACACTTTTGTAAAATACAAAGAAAAGAGAAACAAAAATCGATTATTTACTCAAAATAATATTTTTTTATATAATTTTTGTTTAATATTATAATCTGTCATTTGCTTTCATTTGAATATAAATCTCCTTATATGAAACAAAAACAACATTAGTAAGTAATATAGGAACAAAAACTAAATAGAAATATAAAACACTTTATACGCTTAGTAAATATCAAACGATATTTATTTTAAGGTTAAAATGTTATTGTAGTAGATGTCTACTACTGCAGAAAAAAGAAACAAAATGGTGAAATTATTAAGTTCAATGATTTATTTTTTGTTTGTGAGTATATAGACAGAGATGTCAATATTTTCGTAATAAATGTAAACGTAATTTTAGATTTTGTGTTCTTTATTTGTTCATCTTTTGAAAATGTAAACCACAAAGAAAACTAACATTGAAACTAAGAAAAACCTTAAATTATGGAATAAAATGCGTGATGAGATTCTCAAACCGCGGGTCCTGTACTTAAACTAGGTAACTAACGTCAGATTTCACCCAGATGCACTCTAATCGGTTTTAGCTTTCAATGATTTGGGAAGGTCACTTTAGGCACACTTTTGTTATTTAAAAAAAAGGTGCTTCTAAAATGACAGTTCATCTAATGATTAAAGCAGTTAGTGAATAAATTAGGGCGCAAAGTAGAGGCATAAAGTTAATTTAAAAGGCTGTTGGGTAAAACCGATTTTAATTCAACTGCATGGAATCAGTCGATTCAGAAGATTCGTTTAAAAGAACGTTTAAATATCGCTATACGCGTATAAAAGACCCATAAGTAACTTAATGTGCAAACACCTTAAAACCTAGTTACAGTAATGGCACAAAAAGTATGCTAGCAAATTGCATACAAAAAGAAAATCAGATTCGGAAATAATTATGAACGACACTCACTTGAATATGTATACCCAGAACTAAATAAGCTGGAAGTTTAAAACTTATCAGACAAATTAAAACATTGCATAGTTTCAGGCTATAAACTCTGCGGGACGAACACTTTTTGTATAGGAATGAAATAAAATAAATAAGTTATTGAAACTAGAAATTGGATTGTGCAATTGGTATAAATATTCTCTGTTGTTGTTCTAAAAAGAAAACAAACAAAAAATGTCAAAGATATCTGCTTGTATCGTGCAAATATTGAACAAGATGACATGCAAGGTAATAAAAACTCTTCCAAGTAATGAAACAATTGAATCAAAATTATTAAATTAAGAATATTAATTATATAGAAAATAGAAACTATATGTATAACTATAAACTAAATAAATTAAGAAACGTTTTTCCTTTTCATCAATATTCATCATTTGGAATTCGTTTTTGCGATAGCCAAGAAAAGTTTATCAACGCAAATTTGGTAATTTGCACGATAAAAGTAGACTGACTTTGACAATAACCTTCAGGTACACCCTGCAAGTGGTGTATTTAGGAGAACAAAACATCTAGAAAAGTATAAGCGTCACTCCAACCCTTTCACCGGAATAAGAATTGCAGTGCGTGTTACGCTTTAAATAAAAAAAACAAAAACAGGATTCTACTCATCCGGCTATAGATTAGGGGCTCAGTGAGGTAAATTAAAACCAGTTCCGGAAATTTCTGTTAAGTACATGATCTTAACACGCTTTTAATTTACCTCACTAACAATCAATAGCCGGATGGCTACAAGAAGTAAAAAATACAAAAATAATTATTTTATTTATTATAAAAAAAACAAAACAAAAAAAAAATTCAAATATTTAAAGAAATCCAAAAAAGAAACAAAAAATAGTCATTCTAATTACCACTATTATACCCTATATATATATAATACAAATATATAAACAAAAATTAAGCATAGTAATTTATGTAGTTTTAGCTCTAAGGACAAAATAAATATATTAAAACTTTAATTTATGCAAAAACAATTTATCTGAAGAAAAATTAACTAATAAACTTGTTAAGTTTAAATAGCTAAACATTTTAAACCGACAAAAAAATGGAAAACATTCCATTTGAATTCTTACAACAAAACAAAAGAATAAAAAAAAAAAACAAACAAAGAGCAACAAAACAAAGCAAAAATTCTATCGAATTTAAATTACACACTTCAATATTTAAAAGAAACAAATGTAATAGCTAAAATATGAACCAAAAATTAATAAGTCGACTTGCTAAAGATAAATATTCATTTTAATCAAAAGAAAAAAAAGTGAAAGAAGGCCAGAAAATCTCATAACTAATAGTATGACTGTAAGTATAAGAAAATATATTTTATATAAAGATATTTTAGACTTACTTCAGCCCACAAAAAAGAAAAACAGAAAAAAAGTAACTCATCGTACTTGCATTACATTATTTCTTTTGTAAAAAGTATTAAATGGTTACAAGACAACAAAACGGAATGCTTGTATCGTTTTGCCCTGGAAGAATAGAATCAAATTACCGTATTTTTAATGCATAGGGGAGTATATCCAATGTAAGCTAATATCTACATAAAACATTAATGTGAACTATATTGAACGCGGACATACAGTAAATTGATGTATAAATGTCGTTACTCTCATAAAAATATAAAAGCAACAAGTTTTTTTCCTTTTTCTTTTTTTGATTAAAATGAAAATTTATGCAGACGGTACATTTAAATAGAAAGAGAACTGAGGAAAAGTTACCGAAAAGAAAATTAAAATAGAAAACAAATATTTTCTATAAAGGAATAAAATTACAGCATAAAGCATAATTAAATAAAAAGTTAAACTAAAACAAAATAAATGTCTTAAAAATAAATGCAGGTGTGTTTTTATTGAATGGAATCAATCCTTGATTGTTGTTACTCCGCCAAGCTGTAGTTGAAAGTACGGTTTTTCAAATGCAAAGTGAGATTTGGGACTTGGGAAGTCACGAAGCCAAAAGTCGTAAATCATTTTTCAATTCAATTATAGGAGATCCAGTTACTTCCTTTACTTTTGGTGGCGCTTACTGTCCGGGGGTGGACTACGGCCTCAACTAACAAGCCCCTCTAGCCAGCTCGGTTCTTCGCTAGCTGACTCCAGTTACGCATACCAAGTTGGTTGAGGTCGTACTCCAATTGTGCGCGCCACCTAAAGTGGGGTCTTCATCTGCTGCATTGTCCCTCAGGGGTGGATTTGAGGACTCGTCGGGCTGGTACGTTGTTGTCCATACGTTGTCCATACGGTCAGCGTCGCTGTATAGCCCGTATAGTTCGTCGTTGAATTTTCTTCTCCACACTCCATCGTCACAAACTGGACCGAATATCACCCGAAGAATCTTTTTCTCAAAGCATCCCAGAAGGTTTTCATCCGCTTTTGACAAGGTCCACCATAACATCTTCTTGGTTCTATAAGACAGGGCTTTACTTCTTAGATGCCTTCTTAACCCGAAGAAACTGCGATTGGCAAGAGTGATTCTTTGCTTCTCTCTGCGCCGATGTCATTTTGCGAAGTGATAGTATACAAAGCCCAGGTATACAAAGTCTTTAACTACTTCCAAGTTGTATCTATCCATCGTGACTAGGCAAGTAGCTGAATGGACTTTTGAAAAATTGTACCTCTGGTGATGACTTGTGAGTTTCGTACAATTGCTTCAAGAACGATGTTAAAGAAAGTATCTGACTGCGTGTCGCCTTGTCTTTAACTTTTTTCGACATCAAATGACTCGGTGGTGTTCTTGCCGACTTTGACGGAGCAGCGAGATTTCTCCATCGTCATCCTGCACAAACGGAAGAGTTTGGCGGGGATGCCAAAACTCGACATGGCTTTATATAGTTCGTCTTTATAAATTCTGTCATATACGGCCTTAAAATCGATGAACAGATGGTGGGTATCGATCTGAAATTCCTGTGTTTTTTCTAAGATCTGTCGGCCTAAAACCACACTGATATGGACCGATCAGGTTTTAGGCGTTTACACAATACAGCCGACAAGATCTTATACCCGAAATTCAGAAGACTTATTCCTCTATAGTTGGCGCAGTTCAGAGTATCTCCTTTCTTGTGAATGGTGCGCACGATGCTGAGGTTCCATTTATCGGGCATGCTTTCATCCGACCATATTTTACTGATGAGTTGGTGCATGCTCCTTCCCAAGCCATCTCCCGCTGCTTTGAACAGCTCTGCCGGAAGGCCATCCGCTCCAGCAGCTTTGTTGGACTTAAGTTTGGATATCGCTATCCTTACTTCATGTAGGTCGGGGGGACGGAAGTTTTGGCTATCATCGTCCAAGCTGAACAGATCACTCTGCCTGACAGCGGGTTGTTGGCTGTCTCCGCCGTTTAACAGTCTGCAGAAGTGACTGTGAATCTACTACAGTATTCCCATCTGCAGGCTTCTGTTCGGGCCTTGTATCCTTGGGTGGATCGTTTTACCCTTTGGTAGAACTTTAGAACATTGCCTCTGCAGAATCGTTCCTCAATTGATTCGACCGCTCGCTTCTCGTGCTCTTTCTTTTACCTTTTAAGAAGTCGGTGTTCCTCCCAAAGAGCTCTCGGGCAGGAGATCCAGATAACGTGTTTTATCGTTTGCATTGTTTTAAAGTACGGTTACTAAACTTTAAATTCAACAAATATTATTTCTAACGCCCTGAGTGGTTGCCGCCATAAAACTTGAGTGCCGATCGTTAGTGCTCAACTATAAGGTTAAAATATTCATCGTATCTATCTCAGAGCGAGTTGCTTTTGCCAGTGACGACTATACGTAAAGATATTTTGCACAACTAATTTGCACTAATAATTATTTCTGAACGTGTAGGAACGCCAACGACACAACAAATAACCCACATACGCCCCAGTAAGTACCAAACATAACGCGCTATATGTCAGCTTCGTCAGGAAATTTACAGAGATTTCAAAAGCGATATGAAAATATTAATAGTAAAACTGAACCACCACATAAAATGAATACTTAGCAATGATTTCATATTTATTAATACGCATTTACGCATTTATATGGCGTTCATTTATTAAGGTAGTCAGTAACGGTTGCATGTGTTAACAACAAAAAGCAATACAATTCCCAAGCGTTTTTATTTTATAAAAATTTCCGCTTCTTCATCTGTTTTTAAATTTTAAAAATGTTATTTAAAACGAGGGGACAACTTGGAACACGCCCCTGACAATAATAATGCTTGATGTTTTATTTCTGTGGCTATGGTTGATATATAAAGAACTGAACAAGTGTAAGACAAATTAAAGTATAACTGATTGGAAGTTGAAAGCTACAGAATTTTTTTTAGTCTACATAGGTAGCCTGCGATTGTCAAAACTTTTTTTGCTTGTTTGGTTTTTGGTACATATAAAAGCAACCTTTCTCTGATTTCAGAATGCATTTGCGATTAAGAGCTTTTGAATTTGACAAAGAAAAGTGTCGAAGGGTACACCTACACATATTCCAATTCCACAAGTATCAATAAAAAAGAAGGCAAGTGACGTTTTTATGTTCGATTAGGCACAGGAAATCTTAAATCTAAGAGCGTTTCTTACACCCCGACTAGACAGGAGATAATTTCTCTCAAACTTAATGTCTGGTATCTATTTCATACAATTTTGTTTATCTGCGCTGGGCAAATCATGTCATGAAATTCTATTTCATATCCCAACGGCACGAGAGACTGTACGTGACGTTTTGGTTTTTTTTGACACATAAACTATTCAGCTGTGTGTTTTGTTTACCATTTTTAAACAAATACTTACGCCACAGACCATAATTGTTATGAGAAGACACTTAAATGAGACAAAAAATGATATTTTCAGACGAATACCAAAAAAAAAATATATGTCAAATTCATGCCAGACATCCATGTCCAGAAATAATTGCAGAGAGAGATCGCAGACATCCAATCAAGCTGAAATGGAGTGTCTCCACAAGACATTTCATCTCATGATAAGCGTTATGAGAGAAATTATCTCCTGTGGAGTCGGGGTGTAAAGTCCAATGGAATCGGGGTCAGGATGAAGTCTAATACCAGGAATTTGGCATCACTTTTATTTAAAACAAATGTACCAAACCAAATTACAATTAAAATGTACTAAATGAATTTTGACAACAGCTGACAGACAGAATGACAGTCGCTGTCAGTCAGTCTTGATTTAATCATTCGAAAGTTCTCTACCAAAATCGGTTGTTTTTGTTTCGTTTCGACTACAAATTTGTATTCTGTTGTCAAGAAAACGAAAATATTTACTTTTATATTAGAAACACAAAGAAGGGATCGTAATGGCTTTGGCAAATGTCCTCATACTTAGCCAAATTGCTGGCCATGTCATACTTTTCATTCTATCGCTCTGCATGATTGTGCCAATTAGCATGAATCTCAATGAATTTAAGTACGTAGTTTCAACAAAACAATGATATTTCTCTTAATCTACATATCGTATCTACAAAGTTGCTTTGCTGATTCATAAATATCTAATTTTCAGCGGACATTGTTTATTGTTCGCGTCCGGAAAGTGGCGAGAAGAAGATGGACTATTCAACGTTGAATGGGCGTCATCAGGATTTTGCAGGTTTCCGCTTGTTACTGGTATTTTCCTATTTATTGTCTCCAGCTTGCAAATATATCGGCAAGTAAATGCATATGCAATTTGAAACCGTATACTTAATAGTATTTGTTTTAGATTTGCACGTCAACGCGAAGAAAGCTCATTCCTTGCATTATTTATCGATGTAGTCATCGGCATTCAAATGCTCGCAATGTCCATATTATCAGCCATCATCATAACGTTGGGCTTTATTGTTTGGTGCTCGGAAATGACCGAACGTTTTCCATCATGCGAGACTGCCGCTGGTCAAAATATTACTCCAGGCAGAGAACAAATTGATACATCAGGCTTTTACATTGAAATGGGAACCGCTCAGGTAAATTTGTTTATAAGGTATACCTAATAGCTATTTGACTATATTTTATATGAGAAATGTGGTAAACGAAGATAAATGTTGAAATGATGCCTGTCTTAAAGTTTGGCAACATCTAGTCATTGTGTACATACAATACAGATGCCCAAAGAAGAATAAGCCTAGTGATTAGGAAGATGCCTTATAACATCAAACGTGTAAACACAAAATGCAAAGTAATTTGAAGCCGCCTCAATCTCTGCAAGCTCGTCTATCTAAGCTGCGATTGTTTTAAATGCCATTTACAAAGTTACAAAGCTTATAACTCGCGCGCTTAATAAGGGTACGCAGTCAAATTATAAAGCCAAATACTCCTCGATTCAAACCCTTTTACAATTGTCCCACAAGTTTGATCATCTAACGAGACTCATGCTTTGAATTATAAGTTGTACAGTTACTGTTCGGAAATGAAATTATATTTCTTTGTATTTACCTTTTTTACTGTTTTTTGTTCATTTGCTTTTTTTGTTATTTGTTACATTTTTTGCCTTTTCATATTTGCTATTTTGTTATAAGCTTTGTTATAGTTTGTTACATTTACTTTAATTTGTAAAATCAGCATTTACCCTATGGTTCGATAGTTTTCCTATGATTGTTTTCTTCTTGTTTTGTCAATGTATTAACAAATGGAAAACCTCTCAATTGTCCGTACGGTTTGTCGTCAGAGATGCCGTTGACTACGCGCTGACTAGGAAATTGAGAGTGTTAACCGTTTTTTCTTGTGGATCGTATTCGACCAAATCTTTTGCATTGATTGCACTTGCTTTCATTCGTTCATTTTGCCAGCAACCACCAACCGCGAAACATCGAAAATTATCGAGCCAGAAAAGTAATTGTAATTTGTCTTGATGAATAAATCTTGTAACGATTTTTGATTTGTTCGTTTTTTTTCGCGATTTATACAATCTTCATCAAAGTTGGTCCTTCGAGCCGGATTTTGTTGGATATCTTCGGTTTTGCATTTTTTGGGTGGTTGCGACTTGTAAGCCTGCATGGGGTATAAACAATTAGCTGCAAAGGAGGAATAACACAGGTAACTCTGTATCAAAATTGGTAATTTCGTATCGATCTGCTGTTGCTCTGTTGTCTGTTGCTGATATTGCTACAAGAACTGTGCTGGTGCTCTCTAGAATTCTTATTGGGAATTTTCTGCTCTTGTGAGGAACTTCGGACACACGTGTTCGGTAAAGACATTTATATAATTCGTTTATTATAAAATGGAATTGCTAAAGCAATCGCGCGGTCATTTGAAAGGTGCTATTACACGTGCATTTAATCTCTCCCAGAATATTGGTGATGATATTTCCGTTGAAGTTCTCGAGATCAGGTTAGAACGGTTAACTGACACGTGGAAAGACTATTGCGAAAATCATAATGCTTTTTTTTGAGTTTCATAACGAAGCTGGGTACGGTAACCCTGAAGAAGATTTTGAGGTTGTAGAAACCAAATACATTACGGCAAAAGGTGCGATTATTAAAGCTATACGCGAAAAACTTCCGCCATCTTCGCATACTGATAGTAAATTAGAAGAATCGGTGAATAGCTTAATTGGCCAACAAGCCACGTTTCTACAAACGTTCGGAAAGACATTTTCTTCTCGCGATAAAAAGGTTTCGTCTGAAATAGAGTTACCACCCTTTCACATTGAACCTTTCTCGGGTGATTATCGTGCGTGGCCGGGCTTTCGGGACATTTTCTTGGGAAGCGTAGATTGCAAATCAAATCTCTCGAGTGCACAAAAACTGCGCTATTTGAAATCTTTGTTGCGTGGTAAACCGGCTGATTTGCTAAACCAAACGTCTGTGTCCGATTCGAACTATGAGCAGGCGTGGGAAAAGCTTGATCAAAAATATAGTAAGCCGCTTTATATAATCAATGAATACATTGAAAGCTTCTTGAAGTTGCCATCGGTGGCAAGTGCGAACGGTGCGCATTTACGAAAATTGGTCGATAATGCTGACGAGGTTCTTCGCGGGTTAAAGGCGCTAAAATCGGAAAGTAGGGATCCGTGGCTGATTTATCTTTTGCTACAAAAAACCGACATTGAAACTCGGAAAGCCTGGGCTTTAGAGAAAAAGGGATCCGATGAATCTACCATCCAAGAACTTGTTGAGTTTCTCGAAATTAGGTGCAGTGCTTTAGAAGCCAGTGAGCCAAAAACACGTGTAAATTCGGTTCAATCGCGTTCCGATAAAATTAAAGCGTTCACGGTTTCGAACTCTTCTTGCCCCAAGTGCCATGAAAACCATCGCCTTCCTCAGTGTGCGCAGTTCTTGTCCATGCCCATCCCCTCTCGCCGCAGTTTCGCTAGGGATCAAAAACTTTGCTACAATTGTCTAGGCACTAAGCATTCGTCGTCAAGGTGTAAAGTACGAGCTCGCTGTTCCCATTGTGGTACCCGTCACCATACCTTAGTGCACTTAGACAATCCTGATCGGTCGTCTACTGACAGAACTGTTGATGATTCGGGTGACAAAAATGATACTAACGCATCGTGTTCGTCTGGTACCTCGTCCTTGCTTGTGAGTAATCACATCAAAAACAATTTTCGTTCGTCAGGCATACTACCAACGGTCGTGGTGAAAGTAGTTGATGCCATAGGAACAACTCAGCTATGTCGTGTTCTGCTTGATACTGGTTCGCAGGTGTCTTTCGTGACGGAGAACTTGGTTAATCGGTTAGGCCTGCATCGTCGCCATGCTCGTTTGCCTATCTCCGGAATCTCGTCCCTTGAGGCTGGTGTTACTCAGGGTGCAGTGACACTTGCATTACATTCTCGTTTTGGTTCGCATGAAATGGAAGTTGAGGCTTATATTTTGAAACACATAACTTCGCAAACACCTCTTCTTCCTTTCGAATTGGATAGTGCCTCGCATCTTGTTGATCTTCAATTGGCTGACCCGGAATTTAATACCCCTGGACCTATTGATGTTTTGCTCGGTTCAGATAGTGCTTGGAGTGTTTTGCTTGATGGTCGTCGCACAGATGATAAAGGTCGTATTATTGCCCACAATTCGATTTTTGGTTGGGTAATTACTGGTAATTTACCCAAAAAGGACTTGATTTCGTTGCACGTTGGGGTTGATGTTGACATGCTGTTAAAATCGTTTTGGGAAATAGAGGAAATTCAATCGCCTTCGAAGGAAGAAGACATTGCAGATGCGCATTTTTCGGAAACTTACTCTCGCGCCCCTGATAACAAATACATGGTCGAATTACCGTTTCGTCACAAGGAGGTGCGCTTTGCTAATACACTTTCGGGAGCATTGTCCAGGTTGTTCGGTTTGGAACGTCGTTTTTCTCGCAACGAAAATCTCCGCGCGGAATATTCGAAATTTATGAAAGTGTATGAAGAGTTAGGGCATATGCAGCGTATCCCCGAAGAAGAAATTGAGCCTACGTCTGGGAAGGTGTTTTATTTGCCGCATCATGCGGTCGTCACCAGTAAAATGCGTGTTGTTTTCGATGGTTCCCATAAGGATTCGAACGGTCTAAGCCTCAATGAGACGTTACATATTGGACCTCCACTTCAGCGCAATTTGATCAATGTGTACATGCAGTTTCGTTTGTTTAAATATGTGTTTTGTGCTGACATTGTCAAGATGTTTCGCCAAATTTGGATTGACGCAAGGCATAGGGATTTCCAAAGAATCGTATGGAGAGAATCCCCCAACGATCCAATTACCCACTTTCGCTTGTGTACGGTCACCTACGGTACCACACCTGCACCGTATCTTTCTTTGCGAGTTCTTAGGCAATTGGCCGAGGACTACAAACACCATTTTCCGTTGGCTGCACACGCAATTCTACGCAATTCATACATAGATGATTTTGCGCCTGGTTCGGATTCGCTCGCTGGTATTATGGAGCTGAAGAAGCAGCTGATTGAATTACTTGCCTGTGGTGGTTTGCAGTTGAGCAAATGGAGCTCCAATTGCTGGTCGATTCTACGTGACACTGATTCATGTGATGAAACTGTCTCCCTTGACGTGGACAAAGAAAGTCAATGGAAAAAGGTTCTTGGATTGGTTTGGAATCCATATCGCGACATATTCACTTTCAAAATATCGTTGAAAGAGCAACCAACACCAACTAAGCGAAAGTTATTGTCTGAGGTAGCAAAAATCTTCGATCCTATCGGTTTCCTAGCTCCATCCACTATTTTATTTAAGATATTGTTTCAGGAGCTATGGTTGGAAAAAACCAAAATTGGATGGGACGATCCTCTGCCCTTTGAGGTCGCCCAAAAATGGGCATCGTATCGTAGAGAACTACCCTGTTTTGAAAACCTTAGGATTTCCAGAAGGTATACATTAAATTCTAAGTGTTTTAACTTAATAGGGTTTTCTGATGCTTCGGAGAAGGCATATTCGGCAGTTGTATATGCTCGCAGTGTCTCTGAAAGTGGTGTCGTCGAGGTACAACTTGTTGCTGCGAAAACCCGGGTTGCACCTGTGAAGCAGCTGTCTATCCCTAAACTTGAGCTTTGTGGAGCACTTCTGTTAGGTCGACTGGTAAAGCTTGTTTGCTCTTCGTTAGACGTAAAACCTGTTCAAATCCTAGCCTTTTGTGATTCGAAAATCGTGTTGGACTGGCTCTCTTCTCCTCCCCGTAGATGGACCACCTTTGTTGCAAACAGGACTTCGGAAATCTTGGATACTCTACCTCGTTCAGTTTGGAACCATGTTCGCTCCGAAGAGAATCCTGCCGACTGTGCTTCCAGAGGAATTGGGCCGCAGAAATTGTTAGACTTGGATATTTGGTGGAAAGGCCCTGCCTGGATGCAAATGACTTTGGAATGGTGGCCTCTAAATATGGATACGACCGAGCCAATAGAGGTGCCGGAAGAAAGGAAGACAGTCGCGACGTTACACACTTCGTCTCCAGTTGAGCATTTTCTTGACAGGCTTACTACCAAAGTTTCTTCATGGCCGAGGTTAATTCGAATCGTCGCTTACATCCTTCGCTTCGCTCATAATTGCAGGGTTAGGACTACCTTCAAAGTTGTACTTAGTAGCTTCCTGTCATTTCCTGAGCGCAACAATGCCAAACAAACCATTCTGTTATGGGTCCAAAAACGTGACTTTATGGAAGAAATCGTCGCTCTAAAATCAGGAAAACCTGTCTCAACACGGTCTAAATTGATTTCTTTATCGCCTTTTGTGGATGAGGTAGGATTGCTTCGTGTTGGGGGCAGAATTTCTCGTGCTGTGGGTGTACCATTCGGTATAAAACATCCCATTATCCTGCCAAAGCATCATGAGATCACGCATAAAATTCTCTTGTACGGGCATCACAAATTTTTGCATGCTGGAGTTTCGGAATTATTCGCATTGATTCGACAAGAATTTTGAATATTGGGCAGCAGAAATCTTATAAGGAAGCTTGTGTTTGAGTGCAGTAACTGTTTTCGTTTGCGTCAGACTACTTCGACGCAGATAATGGGGAACCTACCTTCTTGTCGACTCTCACCTTCCTTTCCTTTTACTCATACAGGTGTTGACTACGCTGGACCTATAATACTTCGATTGTCCAAAGGAAGGAGGCCAAAGCTGATTAAAGGGTACTTTGCACTCTTCGTGTGCATGACTACCAAGGCCTTACACCTGGAAGTGGTTAGCGATCTTACCACGGATGCATTCCTGGCTGCCTTTCGCCGCTTTGTTGCCCGACGGGGCAAATGCAGCATTGTGTACTCGGACAACGGAACCAATTTCCGAGGAGCCGCCCGTGAATTGTCGGAAGTGTACAAATTGGTGCAATCCAGGAAACACAACGAGGAGGTGACTGATACATTGTCTGCAGATGATATCAAGTGGGAATTCATCCCCCCCCATAGTCCTCATTTCGGGGGTCTTTGGGAATCGGGGGTTAAATGCGTCAAGCAACATCTTCGTCGCGTTGTTGGCAATAACATTCTCACCTTCGAAGAAATGTCCACTTTGTTGTCCCAAATCGAAGCCTTGCTAAATTCTAGGCCTATTTGTGCTTTATCTGACTTCGATTTAAATCCGCTTACACCTTCTCATTTTCTTATAGGAAGGCCCTACACTGCAGTACCTGAGCAATCTCTTCTTGACACTACGCCTAATCGATTGAGTCGTTGGGAATTGGTGCAAAACATGATGCAAGGTTTCTGGCATCGATGGCGAACTGACTACTTAACATCACTTCAGCAACGCCCAAAGTGGAGACAGGTCAAGCGAGACTTTCGAGTTGGTGATTTAGTCGTCGTGAAGGAGCCGAATTTGCCACCATCCAAGTGGGCATTAGGACGAGTCGAGCAAGTTCATCCCGGTGAAGATGGGCATGTGCGCGTTGTCTCGATTCGCACCCAATCTGGAGTATTTAAGCGCCCCATTACGAAGCTTGCGATGCTACCATGTTCCTGAAATTCCTTCAGGGGGGGCGGCGTGTTCGGAAATGAAATTATATTTCTTTGTATTTACCTTTTTTACTGTTTTTTGTTCATTTGCTTTTTTTGTTATTTGTTACATTTTTTGCCTTTTCATATTTGCTATTTTGTTATAAGCTTTGTTATAGTTTGTTACATTTACTTTAATTTGTAAAATCAGCATTTACCCTATGGTTCGATAGTTTTCCTATGATTGTTTTCTTCTTGTTTTGTCAATGTATTAACAAATGGAAAACCTCTCAATTGTCCGTACGGTTTGTCGTCAGAGATGCCGTTGACTACGCGCTGACTAGGAAATTGAGAGTGTTAACCGTTTTTTCTTGTGGATCGTATTCGACCAAATCTTTTGCATTGATTGCACTTGCTTTCATTCGTTCATTTTGCCAGCAACCACCAACCGCGAAACATCGAAAATTATCGAGCCAGAAAAGTAATTGTAATTTGTCTTGATGAATAAATCTTGTAACGATTTTTGATTTGTTCGTTTTTTTTTCGCGATTTATACAATCTTCATCAGTTACTATAATATTTTTAAAGAAGCTAGCTAAAACAAAAAACTAAATTCGTAATGAAATTTGTTGTCTCTTTTCTCAGTTTGGTGCATGGGGAAGCTTTGCCATTTCAGTTGGAGTTGCTGTGATTGCTCTTCTACAATTAATAAACAACCACCAAGTTCGAAAACAAATATTTTCTATAAAGGAATAAAATTACAGCATAAAGCATAATTAAATAAAAAGTTAAACTAAAACAAAATGTGTAGGTGTGTTTTTATTGATTGGAATCAATCCTTGATTGTTGTTTCTCCGCCAAGCTGTAGTTGAAAGTACGGTTTTTCAAATGCAAAGTGAGATTTGGGACTTGGGAAGTCACGAAGCCAAAAGTCGTAAATCATTTTTCAATTCAATTATAAGAGATCCAGTTACTTCCTTTACTTTTGGTGGCGCTTACTGTCCGGGGGTGGACTACGGCCTCAACTAACAAGCCCCTCTAGCCAGCTCGGTTCTTCGCTAGCTGACTCCAGTTACGCATACCAAGTTGGTTGAGGTCGTACTCCAATTGTGCGCGCCACCTAAAGTGGGGTCTTCATCTGCTGCATTGTCCCTCAGGGGTGGATTTGAGGACTCGTCGGGCTGGTACGTTGTTGTCCATACGTTGTCCATACGGTCAGCGTCGCTGTATAGCCCGTATAGTTCGTCGTTGAATTTTCTTCTCCACACTCCATCGTCACAAACTGGACCGAATATCACCCGAAGAATCTTTTTCTCAAAGCATCCCAGAAGGTTTTCATCCGCTTTTGACAAGGTCCACCATAACATCTTCTTGGTTCTATAAGACAGGGCTTTACTTCTTAGATGCCTTCTTAACCCGAAGAAACTGCGATTGGCAAGAGTGATTCTTTGCTTCTCTCTGCGCCGATGTCATTTTGCGAAGTGATAGTATACAAAGCCCAGGTATACAAAGTCTTTAACTACTTCCAAGTTGTATCTATCCATCGTGACTAGGCAAGTAGCTGAATGGACTTTTGAAAAATTGTACCTCTGGTGATGACTTGTGAGTTTCGTACAATTGCTTCAAGAACGATGTTAAAGAAAGTATCTGACTGCGTGTCGCCTTGTCTTTAACTTTTTTCGACATCAAATGACTCGGTGGTGTTCTTGCCGACTTTGACGGAGCAGCGAGATTTCTCCATCGTCATCCTGCACAAACGGAAGAGTTTGGCGGGGATGCCAAAACTCGACATGGCTTTATATAGTTCGTCTTTATAAATTCTGTCATATACGGCCTTAAAATCGATGAACAGATGGTGGGTATCGATCTGAAATTCCTGTGTTTTTTCTAAGATCTGTCGGCCTAAAACCACACTGATATGGACCGATCAGGTTTTAGGCGTTTACACAATACAGCCGACAAGATCTTATACCCGAAATTCAGAAGACTTATTCCTCTATAGTTGGCGCAGTTCAGAGTATCTCCTTTCTTGTGAATGGTGCGCACGATGCTGAGGTTCCATTTATCGGGCATGCTTTCATCCGACCATATTTTACTGATGAGTTGGTGCATGCTCCTTCCCAAGCCATCTCCCGCTGCTTTGAACAGCTCTGCCGGAAGGCCATCCGCTCCAGCAGCTTTGTTGGACTTAAGTTTGGATATCGCTATCCTTACTTCATGTAGGTCGGGGGGACGGAAGTTTTGGCTATCATCGTCCAAGCTGAACAGATCACTCTGCCTGACAGCGGGTTGTTGGCTGTCTCCGCCGTTTAACAGTCTGCAGAAGTGACTGTGAATCTACTACAGTATTCCCATCTGCAGGCTTCTGTTCGGGCCTTGTATCCTTGGGTGGATCGTTTTACCCTTTGGTAGAACTTTAGAACATTGCCTCTGCAGAATCGTTCCTCAATTGATTCGACCGCTCGCTTCTCGTGCTCTTTCTTTTACCTTTTAAGAAGTCGGTGTTCCTCCCAAAGAGCTCTCGGGCAGGAGATCCAGATAACGTGTTTTATCGTTTGCATTGTTTTAAAGTACGGTTACTAAACTTTAAATTCAACAAATATTATTTCTAACGCCCTGAGTGGTTGCCGCCATAAAACTTGAGTGCCGATCGTTAGTGCTCAACTATAAGGTTAAAATATTCATCGTATCTATCTCAGAGCGAGTTGCTTTTGCCAGTGACGACTATACGTAAAGATATTTTGCACAACTAATTTGCACTAATAATTATTTCTGAACGTGTAGGAACGCCAACGACACAACAAATAACCCACATACGCCCCAGTAAGTACCAAACATAACGCGCTATATGTCAGCTTCGTCAGGAAATTTACAGAGATTTCAAAAGCGATATGAAAATATTAATAGTAAAACTGAACCACCACATAAAATGAATACTTAGCAATGATTTCATATTTATTAATACGCATTTACGCATTTATATGGCGTTCATTTATTAAGGTAGTCAGTAACGGTTGCATGTGTTAACAACAAAAAGCAATACAATTCCCAAGCGTTTTTATTTTATAAAAATTTCCGCTTCTTCATCTGTTTTTAAATTTTAAAAATGTTATTTAAAACGAGGGGACAACTTGGAACACGCCCCTGACAATAATAATGCTTGATGTTTTATTTCTGTGGCTATGGTTGATATATAAAGAACTGAACAAGTGTAAGACAAATTAAAGTATAACTGATTGGAAGTTGAAAGCTACAGAATTTTTTTTAGTCTACATAGGTAGCCTGCGATTGTCAAAACTTTTTTTGCTTGTTTGGTTTTTGGTACATATAAAAGCAACCTTTCTCTGATTTCAGAATGCATTTGCGATTAAGAGCTTTTGAATTTGACAAAGAAAAGTGTCGAAGGGTACACCTACACATATTCCAATTCCACAAGTATCAATAAAAAAGAAGGCAAGTGACGTTTTTATGTTCGATTAGGCACAGGAAATCTTAAATCTAAGAGCGTTTCTTACACCCCGACTAGACAGGAGATAATTTCTCTCAAACTTAATGTCTGGTATCTATTTCATACAATTTTGTTTATCTGCGCTGGGCAAATCATGTCATGAAATTCTATTTCATATCCCAACGGCACGAGAGACTGTACGTGACGTTTTGGTTTTTTTTGACACATAAACTATTCAGCTGTGTGTTTTGTTTACCATTTTTAAACAAATACTTACGCCACAGACCATAATTGTTATGAGAAGACACTTAAATGAGACAAAAAATGATATTTTCAGACGAATACCAAAAAAAAAATATATGTCAAATTCATGCCAGACATCCATGTCCAGAAATAATTGCAGAGAGAGATCGCAGACATCCAATCAAGCTGAAATGGAGTGTCTCCACAAGACATTTCATCTCATGATAAGCGTTATGAGAGAAATTATCTCCTGTGGAGTCGGGGTGTAAAGTCCAATGGAATCGGGGTCAGGATGAAGTCTAATACCAGGAATTTGGCATCACTTTTATTTAAAACAAATGTACCAAACCAAATTACAATTAAAATGTACTAAATGAATTTTGACAACAGCTGACAGACAGAATGACAGTCGCTGTCAGTCAGTCTTGATTTAATCATTCGAAAGTTCTCTACCAAAATCGGTTGTTTTTGTTTCGTTTCGACTACAAATTTGTATTCTGTTGTCAAGAAAACGAAAATATTTACTTTTATATTAGAAACACAAAGAAGGGATCGTAATGGCTTTGGCAAATGTCCTCATACTTAGCCAAATTGCTGGCCATGTCATACTTTTCATTCTATCGCTCTGCATGATTGTGCCAATTAGCATGAATCTCAATGAATTTAAGTACGTAGTTTCAACAAAACAATGATATTTCTCTTAATCTACATATCGTATCTACAAAGTTGCTTTGCTGATTCATAAATATCTAATTTTCAGCGGACATTGTTTATTGTTCGCGTCCGGAAAGTGGCGAGAAGAAGATGGACTATTCAACGTTGAATGGGCGTCATCAGGATTTTGCAGGTTTCCGCTTGTTACTGGTATTTTCCTATTTATTGTCTCCAGCTTGCAAATATATCGGCAAGTAAATGCATATGCAATTTGAAACCGTATACTTAATAGTATTTGTTTTAGATTTGCACGTCAACGCGAAGAAAGCTCATTCCTTGCATTATTTATCGATGTAGTCATCGGCATTCAAATGCTCGCAATGTCCATATTATCAGCCATCATCATAACGTTGGGCTTTATTGTTTGGTGCTCGGAAATGACCGAACGTTTTCCATCATGCGAGACTGCCGCTGGTCAAAATATTACTCCAGGCAGAGAACAAATTGATACATCAGGCTTTTACATTGAAATGGGAACCGCTCAGGTAAATTTGTTTATAAGGTATACCTAATAGCTATTTGACTATATTTTATATGAGAAATGTGGTAAACGAAGATAAATGTTGAAATGATGCCTGTCGTAAAGTTTGGCAACATCTAGTTGTGGTGTACACACAATACAGATGCCCAAAGAAGAATATTAACAGCCTAGTGATTAGGAAGATGCGTAATAACATCAAACGTGTAAACATAAAACTTCAAAATGCAAAGTTATTTGAAGCCGCCTCAATCTCTGCAAGCTCATCTTCCTAAGCTGCGATCGTTTTAAATGCCATTTAGTATTACAACGCTTATATCTCGCACGCTTAATAAGGGTACGCAATCAGGGGTGTCAGCACGTAACTTGATACAATCGAGTTCAGTCGATACAATCGATCTCTGGCAGCACCTAATTTGTTTCGATCGAGGATAATCGGTTTAGGACAATCGATTGAAACAAATTAGGTGCTGCCAAGGCTCGATTGTATCGACTGAACTCGATTGTATCAAGTTACATGCTGCTACCCCAGATTATAAAGCCAAATACTTCTCGATTCAAACCCTTCTACAATTGTCCCACAAGTTTGATCATCTAACGAGACTCATGCTTTGAATTATAAGTTGTACAGTTACTATAATATTTTTAAAGAAGCTAGCTAAAACAAAAAACTAAATTCATAATGAAATTTGTTGTCTCTTTTCTCAGTTTGGTGCATGGGGAAGCTTTGCCATTTCAGTTGGAGTTGCTGTGATTGCTCTTTTACAATTAATAAACAACCACCAAGTTCGAAATATTAAAGTATCAATGTATTTGGAAAGACAACGTCTAGTAAACGAGGATGCATCAAATGTAAACAATCAACGAGATGGAAGATCAACACCACCAATAGAAGCCGCTAAGTGAATACGGTCGGCGTGATTGCCATTGTCTTTTTAAAAAAAAGTCTACTATCACCACGAGCATTTTCATTATTAAACTAATCACCTTTTTTAAAAAGATATATCGGTTGCAATTACATATTTAATTATATCGCTGTTTCGTTTAGTAATAAGTTGACCGCACGGATCAGAAACTAATCTATTCAATTGTACATAATATTTTGTTTGTTTTTACATTTTCGTTGAGTTATACATATTAATGCATACACATTCGATAACAGAATTGTCTCTAATGGATTTTGATTCGATTCCAAAAATCCATTTTCAATTAAATCGATTTATACGGTGTCTGCCCCATTTATCTTTATATACAAATCATTTGATTACACTAATTATGGAATTATTATTTTCTATGTGATATTTAGAACAACTCCAATATAAATAAACTATCTTTAGACAAAATTGTTACTATATTTATTTTTTGTTTATGAACATGAGTTTATTTATTTATTTATTTTTTTCATCAAATGAGTACATTTTCTGTTCTCGTTAGATTACCTAATACAAAAATACAATACTTAGATGCTACCATCAAAGCCTAAAATCAAAATTAGCTTCTTCTTAAACGAATCCCTACTAATATCTATAAAAAATAAACTACTATAGTTATTAGATGTTCTAAGGCATCGAGTAATTGGTTCATTGTAACCATAATTAACTCTATGATATGGCACAAAGAAAGAAAAACGATTTCTGAGTACTCTAGAAGGAGCATAAAAACCAATTAAAGATAACAGAAAGGGGCAATCAATATGATTATTTATCAAATCCCTAATAAACATGACTGAAAAATATTGTCTACGTTTAAAAAGAGGTAAGAAACCAAATAGTTTGCATCTCATCTCATACGCAGGCATTTCAATATTCCAACGTAATTTACGCACGGCGACTCTAGTTAAACGCTTTTGAATCTTCTCAATCCTACTAGAATGTACTTTATAACAAGGATTCCAAACTATACTACAGTATTCAAGATTAGACCGGACAAATGCAAAGAATAGACATTTAAGAGTATGAGGATCATGAAAGTCTTTAGAACTCCGCAAAATAAAACCTAACATTGAATTGCTTTTAGCAACCAAGAAGTCAATGTGCTTACAGAAACTTAGTTTATTGTCTTTTTTAGAGGATATAATGGACAATGGAGTACTATTTATAACGTACGTAAATGGAACTGGGGAAAGATTACGACAGAAGGATAAGCTTTGACATTTAGAGACATTGAGGTGGAGGTCATTATTATGACACCACATAGAGATTCTATCAAGATCCTCTTGTTAGAGAATGCAGTCATGCTCAGAGTGAATAGTTCGGAACACTTTTAAATCATCCGCAAACATAAGGCATTGGGAATTCAAAAGCAAGTCAGGAATGTCATTAATAAATAATAGGAAGAGCAAAGTCCCCAGATGACTACCTTGAGGGACTCCAGAGGTAACATAAACTGGTGATGAAATTACATCCTTGATGCGCACGTGCTGAATACGATCAGTGAGATATGATCGAATCCACTCTTAAAAAATTGGAGTGAAATCCTATTCTTGACAGTTTGGAAATTAAAACTTTGTGATTTACGCTATCAAATGCTTTAGCAAAATCTGTATAAATTGCATCACACTGTAAACCTTTCTCAAGATCTTTTACGACAGAGTAAGAAAAGACTGAGAGATTTGTAGTGGTAGATCTGCCAGCCACAAATCCATGTTGAAACGGAGAGATCAGTCCCTTTAAGAGAGGTGTAAGTTTCTCACAAATAAGTTTTTCAAACAGCTTAGGTATGCCCGATATTTTACAAATTGGTCGATAATTAGCAATTAGCTCTTCCACGCCTTCAAAAAATTACCCGTCTGTAGAGATAGATTAAACAACATACACAGAGGCACAGAACAAGCTTGGGAACACTTTTAAAGTAAGATTTGCGGAATGCCCTCCATACCAGGACTTTTATCTAACTTCAGCTGGGAAAGAGCTAACTGAACTTCAAGGAGAGAACGGTCTAAGTTGCCCTCATTAAGAAAATTGTATGACACTGAGGAATCATTCAAGACTGTAGGGGGTATAGTACCACTAGAATATACAGACTGAAAGTGGTTAGCGAACATATCACAAATAGTTAAAAGATCGGAAGATGATACATGATGATGCCTTTTGTTGTTAATAAAGATCCAAAAGCGATTACAGTTAGTCCTTACATTAGATTCAACGGAAAGGATATACTGTCTATACAGATACTAAGCTCAGAATCTACAAAAACCAAATCTAGAACGTTATAAAATTCATTGGGAATATGATTAATCACTTAATGTGGCTGGCAATCGGCGCTTCTAGAGACGTGAAACAGTTCATTCCGTACGTAACAAGTATAAAAACGGCGAGTGCTAACATCAGTGACGGATTGTATTGGACTAGAAATGACAGGCAAGAGTTCATCTATTTTTTTGAACCTCTAAAAGAGTGGTAAACTTTAATGATACATTCCATTTGAGTGAAGTAGCTCCTTCCTCACCAAACAAGCCTCTTTAAACAAACACACAAAGTCTGTCTGATGTTAAAAAGCTTCCAAAAATTACACCATACAATATAAAAACATTTAACACGTTAACATTTCTTTCCTGAATTTTCAGGCACAAATATAAATAAATCAAAATAAAACAGTACTTCATTTTACAATTTGGGGAAAAGCGCACAATTCATTTAAAGCAGATCCCCGGGGGACGTGTCGCATCTCGTATAAGATCTATATACGGCGTTGTATCAGTTTTCATCACATGCATTCTCTGTCTCCAATTGCAAAATAAACGATATTTAGATAAAATCGTATTACAATCCCGGTCAAACGTTTCATAGATCTTAACATGCGTATACTGTGCGTTTATTAGTACTATACATAGTCTGTTCATCTCTAATAGCCTACGTAACGGTGCGCTATCCAATCTGAAAAGATCGGACAGAATTGATATTGAATTTTCAAGACCACTGTAAGTTCGTTGCTGTTACCCTTTATCGATGTTATAATGTTGCAGCAGATAATAGATATCCAGTATCATCGGGTAATACGTGAAGAGTATACTCTCTTGAGGATAGTAATCTTTAAGGTCTTTATATAATGCCTTAGTCATGTTATGGGCTTGTGAAACGATATCTAAAAACGAATTTATATCTCTCAGTAACAATCTGTTAGAGAAGAGGTCAACTTACTGTTCATAGCAAGAAACTTGGCGTAGTCTAGCCTGTGCACTATGCGATACTCGTTATAACGAGGAAATAGTTGTTCCACCACCTTGTTCAAAACTACCCAATTGGTGTGCATCTCTTTCTCGTCTGTGAATATAGAAAAAAAGTATATTTGTTCAAGAGGTCTTAAAATGCATCAATTAGATTTTTTTGTATTTTATTATATCAGTGATCTCGGGTCGAATTACCGCACCCTTGAGCGAGCGATACGTCACTGAATTTTGTTGAATTAACAGTCACGTATTGCTCGATCACGGATGCTGTAATTCAACCCCTGTTCCGTATCAGATGTGCCATTAGCTCAAACAGCAGTACAAACCTGACCAATTTTTAAGATGCAACTATGCACAAGTTCTTACTTTCAGCTTAAAATGTTGCTGACTATATGGACTTTACAATTTTATGTTGTCTCTCAATTGAGCCGGTATTATTTGTTGATCCTATTTACCTTACATTATGCGAGACGTCATTTAATCCAAAAGATTTTGTTTTCTGTAAAAAAAAGCGTTCGGAATGTAACTTACCAGGATTCTCAAAGCATGCCAATTCCATTGCCGAAATCCTTTTGGCATATTCCTCAAACAAAGTTAAGTAATCACGGCCACACTTCGGACATACTTTATCAACCGAACCAAATTCGGTCTTACACGAAGAAACGCAATAAATATTCGAATGAACAGCCTAGATAAATCAATCATTCACAATCTGTTAAAAGTATTACGCCAAACTGGTACTTACGAATGGTTCATCCTTTGCTGGCATTTTACAATAATGACACTCACATTGAACATTGTAATGCTTTAAAATCTGGTTTCGTGTCTTATGATTTTGACTAAAATAACGACTTGCAAATGAAACAAAGCATTCGTCTCCCTTGCGAAGCGGTTGCACTGTTTTCCCAATGAGCATTCCATTTGGCAGAAAGCTTAAAATGAATAGAAATCGATCGAATCGTGAGCTTTTATAATTAAAATAAATAAATTAACATACAAAATTTCTACATTAGGATCACAGGAATGACGAAACTTTTGCAGCTCACGACCAAGAAGGCTTATGATTTGTTTCCTTGGCGTCTCGTGTCGGCCGAATTTCTTTTTTACAAAAAAAGGAAACAACTTAAGGTTGTATTGTGTAATATAATTTCTAAGAAAATTTTGCCGTTTCTTAAAATCCATTTGAGCTATGTAGTGACCGAGTGTACCCCCATCCCCATCGGTTTCGACGATTAACTCATCTTGCAGCACCATAATGGCAATATAATCACAGTATTCTTCGATTGGTATTACATGCTCTTCCTGAAGTAGTATGCTTGGTTCTTCTACTTCAATGGGGGGTGCCGTTTTTGTTGATGGATCAATATCAATTTTCAAATAGCTTTGGACTTTAAGATCAATAGTTTCCTGGTCGAGACAGACAGCTTGATCAACGTAATCAATGTTTGTCTTTGGTAATATCTGTATTCCGCGTTCTTTCATTCGTTCTTCGATTTTTCGTGATTTTTCGAATATTTTTGGAATTTTCGATGGTAATTCAAAACGATATATAAATGTTCCTTTTTGCAGATGGAATTCTAGTTGCATTAGTAGTGTGCCGATTATGACCTGCAGAAAAAAAGAGAGAGTGTATTTGATAGTTGAATTTGACAAATGTTAGGCGCATTGGCTAAGTGGTTATTGTGTTGGACTACTAAGCGACGCGTCCCCGGTTCGATTCCCGAAAGAGTTGCTGAACTTGGCAGCATCAGTCATTAGCACAATCTATCAAAAATAGCTGCAATCGAAGTGAGCACGGTTGAAAAATGACAAATGCGCAAATCCTTCCACATATTTCAAACTACATGCCAAATTTCAAGTTCATAAACATGTTGGGTAGGTAAATCATTAACTTCATTCTAAAGTAGGGTTATGCTCTAGGGCGCTTACTTACAAATTCATGTCTGTCCGTTGTATGGATGAATTTTTTAAGATCCTCTACTAGATCGGTTTTATGCGTAATGAAAGTCGTCAGTCGTAGCGTTTTCTAAGGAGAATTGAATCTAGAGAACATTATCAGACACAAGAATACTACCCACTCATACCCGTAGCGCAGTTGAAAATTTCGAAGCAGGCAGACTCAAGTATGTATATTTTTGTCCCAAAAGCCTGAGCAGAGGAATAGACGAGTTTTTACAATGTATGCGTATAGCACTCAAGATATCCGCCGCCGTTGTTAATTTTCTGTAAGAAAAAAAAACTTAGTATTTCACGCATTTCCCGAATACGTACGTACAAAATGTAAAAACTTACGAAAATAGTTTATGGGGTAATATGTGTTGCTTAAGATGGTCGATAGTTTCAATAAACGCTCTGTACAATTGTTGGGCATTCAACATCAAAACGGTAAGACATCTGATCCCTTTGCATTCCTCTACGTGAAGGGTATCATTTTTTAGGCATTTTAAACAGCAATACGTCTTTAATCGGCACTTTAAACAACTGTACATGTTTTCCGATATTACCAGACACTGCTCACATTGAATCCAAGGCATATGAATTGTTCTTACAATTGGTTTTTCCGACAGAACAAGCAAGTTAGCTGGAAGGCTAGTTTTGGAAAACAGTCGATACTGTGGTAGACCGTCCTTGCTGTAATGTTAAAGTTGATTGTAAACAAAATATTACGGGAAACATATTTTAGCCAATTACCGTGGACTGGTGAGGGTTGTAAAGACAGAACGTGGCTCCCCTTCACTTATAATTGGGTTCGGTGGGGAACATTGATTTTCGATTTCAGCGTATAGCTTTTCTACAGTCGAACTTAACAGATCTGGAACGCGATTTGTATTTATGTAGTACTTTCTGAAGGCTATGCACTATCATCAAACTTACTTATATTTGCAAATTGTGCTCCTAATCTACTCGCTATACAGATGAGTAACGGCTTAAGTTAGATTTATTGTATATATGGGGAAAGTTTAAACTTACCCACTGGTGTTCTTTGTTTTAGCCTTAGGAAGTATTTATTGAACATATGATATGAATCTTTCGCTTGATCGTATTGTCCTTGCATGTAGTAGCAAACAACAAGTTTGCCATATATTTCCACAATATCTTCCACCACATTGCCACTTAAGATCATTAAAAATTCGAGATCATTTGCAGCATTCTGTAATACACATTGGAATTAAAGTATTTAATGTTTTTGGGAATTTACTAGTTCGTACTTCGAATCGATTTAGCTTGTAGTAAAGGTTTGCCCTCATCTGCAGAGCAAGAGGCAGCGCTAATCCGTCTCCGGGCGCATGCAAAATAACTTCGCCTAGTTTCTCCAAAGCCTAAGAAAGAGAGGTATAGCGTATAGGGTATAGGGGAAGACTTTGGTAACAAGTTGATTACATACTGAATTTTCCTCATGTTTATTAATCATTTTCACCGCCTCGCCGTAATCATTTATCGCGAAGACCCTGCGATGACCTTTATATTCTAAGACTTCGCTTTCGGCTTGCTCGAGCCAACCAATCGTTTCGCTGAAATAAAGACGAATTTAATTTATTTTCCCAATTATCTTGAGTTATTGTTAATATTGTTTTATCAAATAATACCAGTCTTGGTTTGCAAATTTAAGCACAGTTTTGCTTAAAGGTACCGTAGTGCATTGCGCGACTACAAGAAGAAACAGTAATTTAACTTACTCCATATTGTCGGAGTTGATGGCCATTTCGAACAGCTCATAGTCCGGTAAACTACGATTCCAGGTCCATGAAGGTGTTTCCAATATCAATGGCAAACGATTCATTTTTACGGAATTTATTCACTAATCACTTTTTTTAAATCACAGAATAGTAAACATAAACGTTATAAAAATGCAACAAATTAGACAAAATAGCTGACAGCATACAATTAGTTTATGATACAATTATTGTTGAGAGTTAAACTGCAACTAAAATTTATTTATCATGCTAACTGTGCCTCCTGCCCGACTACGATCTACGAACAACGAGATCGACTACGACTACGATATACGATTATGTGTGCTCTTTGGTGAGTTCTCTTTTTTATAGTGAATATTCCCACCATTTCGATTGTAGTGCCATCTATATTTATATGTAGGAACAGATTATTCCCATTATAGTTAAACAAATTTCGGTTTAGTTATTATCGAAGATTGTTGCTCGGTTTTAGCCACAGATAAACGAATTAACAATTTAATATAATGCTTTCTGCTATAAACTAATCCAGTCCATGTTTTTCAGTTATAGTTCAAAATATATACCTTGTGGGATGGGATCTTAGGTTAGGTTAGATCGGCTGCCGTTGGATCAAAAATTCCAAATCCACACTTGAATTTGAATTTCTAATAAAAGTAGAAAGCCCAACGCAGCGTTACCTTCGGGACGCTTTAGAGTCATTTCGACTCCTTTTTGGCAACCCGGACTCCGGACTCATCTTTCTGAAAATGAGTGAAATTGGACTCCTTTTTTCAAATATAGGACGATTTTCCTATAATTTAATCATAAACTCCTGAAAGGACTTTAATTGAATAAATCAGTTAATATCATTCGCCTACACTAGTAGGTGTTTTGACATAATTTATGCGTTTTATCAATCAATTTTTGAAAAATCTGTATTCTGCGTCTGTGTGAAGTTGGAAACATGAAAAATTAAAACTGGAAACTACTACCTACATTAATTGGATTTTTTTCTGTGTTTAGTTGGTGCCCGGTTCGGTGATTAGTAGTGAAGTATAAAAAAAAAAGTATGATGAGTATGGGACTCTTTTTTTTATCTGGGACTCTTTTTTTGGACTCCTTCTGAAAATTTTCAGAGGTAACACTGAGCCCAAGTAGAGTTTTCTCCTCTGAGAGCAGGGCAGATACAGAGAGGCTCCTCCTCATCTCTGCAGCTTCTACTGAAATCGTTGGAAGGCATACCGCAGCGAGCCTACTTGCGTGTTTCCCTACAAGGCAGTGTCTAGTGCCAATGTGAACTTTTAAAGCGTTTCAGATCCAGCCTTGGACAAATCTGGGGTCGAATCGCGTCGTCCGTGAACGATCATTAGGTTGAAACAAAAACAAATTCCGTCACGTAGGTAATGCTTGTTCACGGACGACGCGATTGGACCCCTGTTTCGTCGCTAGGCACGTCGCACGTTATATGCTTGCCCGCCTAAGGTTTGCTTTCTCGAACGCAACTTGCCCTAATCTAAGTTTCCATGTAGCGATTGGTATAGTTATAGTTGCTCAACGTTTGACGAGTTCAACCCGGTACCAAATTGAGGTAAATGTGAAACTACTGCTCCACCATCTCTGAAAGAGACGATCGGCAGTGTAGAGCTGCCTTCGAAATGTTTGAGAGCAATTCCAATGATTTGATAGCTTCTTGGCATTAGGTCCGCCTAGTTCACGTTACACACAGTGATTTGGAAGACGGAGACAGTATATTTAGTCAGAGAAAACACCATCAGTGTAAAAGTGAACACACTCAAGTCCTCCGAGAAAACTTGACCTTTCTAGAATAAACTGTATGGAATAGTATCCCAGAAGTTATTATCAAAGCTTAACTTGGGAGTAGTGAGTCCGTGTTTTTCTGAAGCGATTGCGTAATCTCTATATATAAAATCTTATATAAAAATCGACATTTTTCACTGCCTTAAAAGTTTGATTCATTTTTTGTTTGGAAGATTATTCAGATTGTTGTGCTTTGTGTAATTCGTTTTTAAATGTGTTGTGTATAAGCCAATTCACTATACCTAACGGCAGAATTGCTACCACTAGTTATTCCAAATGGACGCATGGGCAATTTCTTTACTAGACCACTGTTAGCCTTAAGCTGCAGTGGCGGCAGTTTGTATAGCAGTTATATCATGGGTCGGCAGATAGAACAAAATGTCCAGTGTTGGATAATATCTTCATTTATCAACTTATATGTGTATAAATAATGTCAATGGAAGTAGTCGTTTGCAGTGCGTTAGTAGATTAATTTTTAATTGAGATGTTGAAGCAGCCAAATGTTGTGAATTCACTTTTCGTTTATATTTACACCCTTATTTCAGGTGGCTTTAAACGCGGTAAGCAAAACGATCAAAATGTCGGCATTACAGGTGGCGTTTTATGAGTCGTTTTACACCATTAAACGCTAGATGTCGTTTTAGTTCATGTGGAACTTTGATTTCTTGTTCGACAGTGGTCATCGATATTCTAACATGCATATTAGTCTTACAAAACGACAAGCAACAAAATCGACTTAAAATGTGAGTTTTGTTAAATTTTTAACTCATTTAGCTTAAATTTAACTTATTTAGCTATTTATTTTATGAAAATAACAAATCCAAAGCAAATGAAACGCCTGGTGGAGTTGATGGAAAAGCATCCTCCTCTGGCAACGAATTTTAAAAAAAAGTGCTAATCGGATGAATTTAAAACTGGCTTGAAAGACGTTAATGCTTACAACTTTTTGGTAATCTCTTTCAGCTTCAAATCTTAATGTTGCTGCAAGTTTAAGAATTGGAGCCACATGCAACAAACTTGGAAGTTTGTCTTCAACTTGCTTTAGCAGATAAACGAAGGCGTCCTTGTTTAGTCTAAAGTGCATTTGAAGTCTAAAAATTATGTTTTTTTATTCTTACGAGTATATTCCATGCTGATACTTACTTGTCATTTGAGGGATACAATGGATTTGGTTTTGATCTCATGGTGTCATGGTTCTCCTCATTCTCGTGAGAGCTTTTTTGTTGGTTTCCGCTTCACTGTTCACTCTCATATTCGCTACTCAACGATAGAAATATCGCAATCCATATTTTGTATTAAGTAGTTTTATTTATTCAAAATTTATCAGTAAATAAGTCACGGAATACCGATAACAAATCGACAGTAAAGTGACACGACTCCTTAAACGACAATTTATTGTCGTTCAATATAAACGCCACTTGGAATAAGGGTGATATCCCTCAGTTTTTTCGAAATTGCTTGTATTTGGGACCAAAGGACATTCCATTTGCAAAGACACACAAAAGCGAATTTATTTTATTGAATTTTACTTTTTATTTAAGAATCAGAACACGTTAAGAAAGAAAACTTAATGAAAACATAAAAATGGGATTAACCATGCGGCTCTTTTTAGATAAGAAACACAATTTCATCTGCTACCATAATCTGGTTGTCCTCTGTCATTTTACTGACTGCCGCTTCAATCTCTGCGGCGGTGAATTCGTTGGCATTATTCTGATTAACCGCAGTTGTTATTCGCGTCAGGGATAAACTCTGTTCTCTGGCCTCGCGGAACAACTTTTGTAGACTATTCTTGAAGACAGCCAGCCGTTCTTCACTGATGTAAGCAGGCGTGGACTCTACCGTTGATTCTGAATTTGTTAATGTTGTCGATGCTGTTCGCGCAGTAGATGGCAATGGCCTGGTTTCACGGCGCGTCAAATCGCCAGCATCTGGTGGTGGTTGAACAATATCATCTTCATCTTCGTCCATTGCACTCGGTTGTGTTTCTGTTCTGGTACGTTTGCTGCGTCTCGAAGGCGATGATTCACTAGCCATTTCGTTTTCATCCTCATCCATAGATTCGTCGCCATCGCGGCGGCGTTTTTTCTTCTCTTTTTCGAGAACTTTCTTAAAGTAGGCAAACTGCACAAGCTCTATGGCAGCCTGTGCATCGTCAACGGTAACTGTGTTGGACATACGTGCACGCGCGTGTGCCGTTGAGAGACGAATCAGAGTTTCCAGCGAACGTGCTGTAACTGGTTGTGTTCGGGCTACGTCTGATTCAACGTTGTCCTGTGACCGAAGACGGGAATACTCATTGGCGATGGCCTCACATGCTGGTTCCGAAAGTTTTGGTTTCAAGCACTTCGCTATGTGAATGTATTTTCGCATAAAGTCAACAGAAAGGATTTTGTCATGACGCTTTCGTGATTTTCCATGCAAAAGAACATCGTATTTCTCGTAGAGTTCTGTAGCTTTTTTCTATTAAAAAAAAAGTGGTTAGTAATACAATTGAGAAGTTGCAGTGAGTTTTTTTCTTACCTCTTCTTGGTTACCTCCAAACGAAAGTGAGTCAGCATAGCTGCTTCCCATGGATAGAACTTCACCGTCACTCTCTTTGGGGTTTCTGAAATGCAAACGAAAAATGCTTTAGGAACAAATTGAGAAAGTTGAGGTCCTCAGTCTCAGTTTAGATAGTGCTTCTTCCGCCCCACGCAGATGGAAGTAGAGTCAGTGATTCCAATGGAGCTTTTATCATCTCGTCTGATGCCTTTCGGAATTTCTTCGAAAACTTTTATGACAATTTAAAGAGATACACTCACCTATAACGATGCATGCGCACAACATGATCGGCGATCATATTATCCGTATCGTTGTTGATAACATCCAGCATGACAAAGAGCAAATCAAAACGGGAAAGCAACGAGTCCTGCAGCCCAATATTTTCCATTGGGGTCTTATACTGATCGTACTGCAAATGAAATAATTCGCAACCCTGTTTCATTTTCTAAACAATTTGTCTTACCCGTCCATAGACCGGATTAGCGGCAGCCAAAACGGAACACCTGGCATTCAGTGATGCATGTATTCCGGCCTTAGAAATAGTCACTCTTCCCTGTTCCATAACTTCGTGAATAGCAGTACGATCCATGTCGCTCATTTTGTCAAACTCATCAATGCAAACGACACCGCGATCGGCCAACACCATAGCACCGGCTTCTAAGCGACGCTCGCCAGTTTCCTGATCCGAAGTAACTGCCGCCGTCAAACCTACTCCAGTGGAACCTCGACCAGTGGTAGGAATAGCACGAGGGGCTGTATTCAATACATAGCGCAAGAGCTGTGATTTTGCCACAGACGGGTCGCCAATCAGAAGTACGTTGATATCGCCCCTGAGTCGTGTCCCGTTCGCGAGGTTCTTTTCAACGCCACCAAGCAGAAGGCAAAGAATTGCTTTCTTCACATACTCGTGGCCATGAATAGAAGGTGCCAAACTCTTTGAAAGTAATTCAAAGATGTCATTATGCTTAGCCAGCTTTTTGCACAATAATACGTCTTCGCGAGTTATATCCAGATTGCTATCCTTGCTTAATTGCGAGATGTTGTTGGCAAGGAGAACAGTTTTGAATGTTCCTGATGTGTAGCCACCTTGTTTGCCTGGTAGACATCTATAGTTTCCAACGATTTGCACTCGATCGCCGGGCTTACACTTGTCCACTAAATCATCATCGCAGATTATATCCACAGAGCGCGGTAACTGACCAGCAGGCGCTTTCTCTGGCATTTCCTGAATCGTTAGACTTTGATGATCCTTATAGATGGACAGGCCGAACTCGGTCTCTAGAAGATTTCCATCGTCGTCTTTAGTTGGGTAGACGGCACTGGAAGGAACTGCTTCAAATGAAGTCAAATCAGTGTACTTTCGTTCCATGACTTTCTTAGTGACAGGACAGTAGTGAACACTTCGTACTACCTTGGGTCGAATGAGCGACACTTTTGTAACAATGCCTTCCACACAGACCAGGTTACCTAGGTATCTGGAATATAAATATTCAGTAAATTTTTGCATTCGGCTGATTACTCTAAGGGACTTACATTGATGTTAGAGATCTTGGCGTCACATGACGGTTGCCAAAACAACCTTCAAAGCCTACGAAAAAGTCTTCATAAGTTTTTGAATAGGTTGGATCAACCGATGCAACATATTCTTTTAAAGCACGGCCAAACGCTAGCTGCTCATCGGACGCGTTACTCAGTAGCCCGAGTGCTCTTGCTGAGTTCTTTCTCTTAAGATCATTAACATTCACAATTAAACGCTTGCTCTTCTCTGCAATCATGTCCTTGACATGACCAGCATAGATACCTTGGTCTTCCTATAGAGATAGAGCAAGTTTGGCATAAAATGCGACATTGTCACCGAAATTTTAGTGTACTAACCTCATCGTCAAGGAAATCCAAGTATTCTCGTTGGATATCCCGAATATATTGATCTGCATCACCCATATCGCTGGAACTATGTAAATTAATTTACAATTAAGCTGGATAGACTTTAAAAATGTGTACTTATTAGCAAAAAACAACACAAAACCACATTAACTTAGAACAGGAGATAAAATCCAAATAATTCCAATTACACAAAATGCAAAATTTGATTTGTTTTGGCGGGAACGTTACATGAGGGATGTTTGTTTGGTTATCGTCAAAATGCCACCGGCATACAGTCGGTTACCAATTTAGTTGACATTTTGCAGATCTTACACCGTGAGTACATTTAAAGAAAATTGCTTTCGACTGAATAATAATATTTATGTATTCTTTAATTTTTCCCTGATGATCTATATCGCCTATATAATTAAATTCATTCAGTCTTAGTCAAAATAAATAGGTATCAATTATTGTGTTTAAGCCTAGTACGTTGCTCGTGCTAAATTAAATTTTAGCTGCTCTCCAACTTTTCTCTCCAAACATCAGCTAAAATCCCAGCTAAATTTTGACATAGAGAGCGCTGTGGATAAGTGTCACAAAAAACAGTTGTTCCTTGAAAATATATTTAAAATCTGCAAGGCCCCATATCGATGGATGTTGCTCCACCAGCATCACCAACTTTTTCTGAGGACTTCTCCGTCATTTCAATGAAAGGTTCTAGCTCCAGGTACTCCTCGTCGAGGTATTCATTAAAATCACTCATTTTTACACAACAGAACAACAGGGCAGCGAGCGATAACAGTGACTGCCCGGGGAAATTTTCATGTGAAAAGTTCATTTTGACATTTCGCAGTGAAAAATTTGTATGAAAAACTGAATTTCACTCGAACAGCGCACCAGCCTTAACCATGGTTAATGTCGTTTCTATATTGATGTATCGCATGTCATCTCAATAGTGTCCTCACAATAAATCTTCAAAAGCCGCTCTCCGACTGATTTTACTGTCATTAACTTTGAAACTAAATGCTTTCTATACGCAAATAATTTTCCTCTGTGTTTTCGTCATTTTTAAAGAACTGCAGAATACCTAATCATCGTCAATGCTTTTAACAAGAAAATAGCCCATCTGTAAAAGAGATGGGCTTTGCGAAATGTCTTACCAAATACCACGTAGAACAACCAACCCTGCGTTAAATTCTGACAACTGACTAGTCATATTTTTTTCCTTTCTTTCTATTCTACTACGTGAAGACTTTATAGTGACATTTGCATTTATTGAAAGAAAGAAAAAAAAAACTCATCAATTGAATCCACCTCAATAATAAATAAATTTATTAATTAAATGAGTATTTCCCATTAGTAAATCGTGGAAAATATATCTTTAAAATGTCTTACAATTATGAAGAAATGAGTTGGGCCGGTAAGTTGCACTCAAACGATTAATAAATAAACAATAAGAAAATTCCGTGCCTCCATGTTTTACGCAAAAGAAAAAAAAACTTCACATTTTTCTATTTTTCTGCTAAGAAAAAATTGTCACATTTAATAAAATAAACACTTTGCAGATGTACGTGATCTCTTCCGTAAATGGCGCGAGGATAACGAACGTCGAAGTGACGATGTCATCCAACTATGGGTTGCAGTTCTAGAAGATAAAATCCGTAAAGTCGGCAATGAGAGGCATTTAATTTTTGAACAGGTCATTATTGCCGCCCTGGATGTGGCACGTTTCGATATTGCGGTCGAATGTACAAAACAGCTTTCGGCAGAGTTCCCCGGTAGTTTAAGGGTTCAGAAATTCAAGGCAATGCGCCTGGAGGCACTGGAGCGTTACGACGAAGCTATTGATGTTCTCGATGCTATAATAAAGAAAGACGAGACAAATGCTGCACCCAGAAAGAGAAAAATTGCAATTCTCAAAGCTAAGGGAAAGAGAACCGAGGCTATTCGGGAATTGTGTGATTATTTGAAGAAGTAAGTTGAATTTTATTTTTGTAGGTACTTGCTAAACTGATCCTTGACCGGAAACACGATTGTTTCTTGTGTAAAGTAGGCGAACATGCCTAAACTGCGTTCTATGGCCATCTAGCTTCTCGGCTTGCTAACGTGCGTTTTGGCCTAAAGCATTAAATGAACCACGCAACAGTAGCGAACAGTTTTAAGATGTTAATTGCATAATGACTGCTGGCTCATGCGCACTTTACGATTTCTTTAACAGTTCGGACTAGGTATACGCATCGAATACCCCTTTAAAAAGCTGTACTTTCGGCGAGTATTTTTTTGTAATTCGCAACTATTTCTGCCAATTTGAATAAAGAGCAACTGCCGAAAACAGATGAAAGCCGAGTGTTTCGCATTGCTCAACCCTTTACCTACTAACAGTTCAAAAACTACTATCTAAATTCCGATTAATTGCTCAAAAAACGTCACAAGACCAGAATATGAAGTGTATCAGGCAGAATCGTTGTTCAGTCACAAAAGTAGAAGCCCACAACTTTCAGTAATGTTGCTGTATGGGATTTAACTTTACACCTTTTCACTTTAAGGTTCATGTCGGATCAAGAGGCTTGGCATGAATTGTGCAATTTATATTTAGCAGAGGGTGATTACGCAAAGGCAGTCTTCTGCATGGAGGAAGTACTCTTACACAATCCACATAGCCATCTGATTCATCAGAGAATAGCAGAAATACGATATACAATGGTAAGTTTGAGTTGTCGCCAATGGTTGCTCGAATACTAATTTCCCTATTCATCTCCCAGGGCGGCATGGATAATATTGAAATAGCAAAGACTTATTATGCACAGGCCGTTAAACTAAACGCAAACAATTTGAGGGCGTTATACGGTCTCTATCTGGTAAGTTCTACCAGCGATCATTCTACATCATAACATTCTAATATACAACTCTACTCACAGTGCTACAATTTTATTGCAAACTCCCGAGCAATCGTATCTAAGCGAAAAGACGCACAAAAAATGGCTCAATGGGCTCTCGAACAGGCGACATCCAAAACGACGAAATCATCGAAGATCACCAACAATGACAAGTATATCGCTGCATTAGATAGTGCATTCGGCAGCCTAGATCTGAAGTCCAATTGACATGTAATTGCTGGAATTTGCCAAACAACTTGCGTCACATAATTTCCTTTTCTATAATTCCAAAGTGCATCTATTTAATGTGTCTATTCTTCCACTACCAAGTGTAGTACACAACATCACTTACACTCGAAGAAAATCGCAATGGCAACTTGGCAACTGCTCCATCTAGAACAAAAAAAAAACAAACACAATTTCCTTATAAACCTAAAACTACATTCAACCAAAGTCGTTCCTTCAATCTCCTTGTTTCTTTACAAATCCATGCAAACGTAAGGTTACCATTGTCGGTTTCTTGACAACGAGCATGTGTCGTACATATATCGTTAATTATAATACATATTATATATTATAGTCCATATAATACGTGACTGCATTTGTATACCCTTACAAAATTATTTAATGTGGTATCCGATTGAGCGGAAAAGAACACTTTCTTGCTCTAGATCCGTTTGATTTTTCAGAGTTTTTACGTTTTCATTAAATTTTTCACCACCATCGATGGTTTGGGTCTATCAATTTGTTTAACAAATGTTTATAAATCAATTTATAAATATAAATCACGGAAACAATACCAAGAACAATTGGGCGCAGAAAATCTGAAGGCAAATCTGAGAACTCCAATCGAATGCCACATAAATTATTTTATTTCTGTTTGTCTTGTTTGTTCCATTTAGTTAAATTAAATTGTTTAAACGCTATATAGCATATAAACAGAATTGTGAACTTTACATTTTAATGATTTAGGTAACAGAAAACAAAGAATATAATTAAATTAAATAAATAAAATAAATTTTCCATGGTAAAAAGTGTTGGTAAAACATTGAAACTGCGTGTCTATTTTTTTTTGAACGAACATGCAACAACATCATGCCAACAGGTAAGAAAGCATAAAGGTCCTTCATTTACGCCTTGGGTCCGTATACCTATTTCTCACGTTTGACAATATTTATGAGGGAAAAAGGGTTTTCAGTTGAATGCGGCGAGGTTAAACAATAATTAACAGCGGAGGCAGAAAATGTTTTGTTTCGAATATCAGAAATAGATTACCGCGTCGGCCATGTTGATTGACGTGGTAATTATTTTTTTTCCAAAGGATTGGGAATTCACGCGTAGGTAACGTTTATACATCCAAAATTCCACATGATTTCAAATTGCTAAATTTTTGCCCGTCACTTGTGCATAATGTTACTGAAAATTCAACTCTCTAAATACGTAACTTCTAAATATTTGGATTTTTTTATACCTTTTTACCATTTGATAAGAGTCATGTTACCCTTCTCTGCCTGCTCGATTTCTCTAAGGCCTTCGACAGTGTCAACCATAATTGCTTTGCTGAATGCTGAAGAACTATTTTGGTTTTAATGATAGGGCAGTGCAATTTATTAGAAGATTTTTGACTAATAGAAAGCAAAAAGTGGTGATTGGTCATAAATCCTTGTCTTTGAAGTTAATTACTCAAGATGTACCGCAGGGATCGATTTTAGGACCAATCCTCTTCTGTATTTTCATCAATAACTTGCCCTCTGTATGCAAATTTTGCTCTGTACGGTTATATGCTGACGACGTCCAACTTTTTCTTGCCATGCCTCTGAAATTGATAAATGAATTTGTTTCCAAGCTCAATAAGGATCTAATGGAAATCAAAAAATGGACTATCACTTAATCCTTCGAAATGCCAGCTTCTTCCTATTTCGCACGTGTCGTTTGACTTAAAGCTCGTACCAGATATATGGCTTTCTGGGAGCAATTTGTCAGGCTATAACCACGTTAATTGCCTCGGGTATGTAATAAATCGCAATTCGTCAGGCTATAGCCACGTCAATATTGTAGTTGGAAGAATTTATGGTTGTCTTTGGTTGACTGCCAGTTTTACTCCACGTGAAACCCGAAAGAGACTTGTCAAAACCCTGATTGTTCCAATCATAACATATGCCGAGGCTGTGTACAGTACAGACTACCGTTCTCATCGTAAGTTGCAGGTACCTTTCAATGACGCAGTGAGATATTTTTATGGTCTTCGCAGGTTTGATCATATCTCTAAGTACTCTCGGATATACTAGGATGCAGCCTGACGCAATATATCAATGCCAGGAATTGTATTTTTTTTGCATAAAATAATTGTAACTAAGTCGCCATCATATCTGTATAACAAATTAGTATTTGCTCGGTCACCGAGAACTCTTAACTTTATTATACCGCGCTTTAACTACGTAAATTCGTCTCATTTGTTCTTTGTTCACGCCACAAGACTATGGAATTCACTTCCTCAACATATTAGGGGAATACTCAACGCCACAAGATTCAAAAGTGCAATCCTCCAACATTTCTTTAACGACTTTTAGAACTCTTTCTCTCTATTCTTTGATTTCTATCTGTCATTTATTTTGTTTTTCTTTAAGTTAACTTTCTTTCTCTTCTTATGTTGTTTTTTCTTTAATTTTTTCTTGCTTTTAAATTATTTTTTCTTGTTTTCTTCTTAAATTTCAAATTCTAATAACTAAGCTTAGATTTTATCTTAATGTAAATCATTAAATTATGAAATAAATTTATGTAGGTACTCGCTCTGGAAGCGAGTGTATTGGAAATGTCCTGTTAAATTCCTAGTTTTACTATGTTGTTTAGAATTACTATGATAAACGTAGTCTTATTTTGGTTCACTTGAATAGCACCTCCCCTATATTATCAGTTTTCGTTTGTAAGCCAAGGCATGTAGTTATGTAAGAATAGTCTCTGATATTTCTTAGTACTTTTAATCGAAATGGGCCGTGCTAAATCATTGGGAGAGAGCGAGAAAGCCAAAATCAAGGCTTACCGTGAGTGTGGGCTTTCTATGCACCTTACTTACTTACTTAGGTGGCGCTATCTATGCACCAAATGGCCAAAAAAACGCAACGAAGCCGCAAAGTTGTATCCACATTTTTACGGAATGAGTCCAATTATGGCAAAAACATGAAAGAGGGGACAGTTAGTGCCATTACCACTGCTGGAAAAAAAAACAATTCTGCGACTCGGGTCAAATTCTCACGACTCTGCCTCCAATAAAAGAAAAAAGTGCTGTTAAAGCAAGTGTGTCTACGGTAAAGCGGATTATTTCGAAAGCTTAACATTTGAAGCGACTAAAGTAAAGGAAAAAAAACACAGCTTAGGGTGCAGTTATAGCGACACGAAAAATGCAACCGAAAAAAATTTCTTATGCTTTTTTTAACCATGGAACACTGACAACGTCACACAAATCTATCACGTAAGGTGAGTGGGATGCTTAACCTTCTAGCAGGACAATTTTTGTTTTTGATGAATAAATTATGGTTGGTAAATTTTAATGCATAGACCATTAAAATAAAGTCGAAAATAAGATTTGACAAATGTTATGAGTTGCAGGTGAGAAAATAGGCAGACCGCCAAAAGGCAGGTAGTCCAGTACAAAAAGTCGAGGTTTTTTTTTTTTCATTAGCAATATAGAAAAGATACAAAGTAACAATTATTTAAACAAAAGATGATTAGTTTGAAAAATAAGGAAGGTTAAAATAATTTGATGGTTTGGTATAGTAAATTTGGTAAGATTTCTTTCTCGCATTTCCGGTTTGCATCTGCCTAAAATTCAGGCCCGTTTACTAGAACAATCTTATTGGTCCGGCATATAGCCGATATCATCGCAACGGGCATTCAATTCCAATTCATACGATTTTTTAAAGCCAGATGGTTTTACGTTTGGTTTTCTGATCGCTTGTCTGGCTTTTGCTGATAGTTTTAGGCAAGAGTGTTGGCACAACGGGGTAGATCTAGATCAATTTATATTCTTTTTAAAGCCCTTGGGGTATATGACCTCCACACAATGGAAAGCTATGAGAAACTTACGGACTGGCAAGCCATCCCGAGGCATTTACAATTTGAAGCAGATTATTTATAGACCTATCGGTAAGTTCTTCTAGGTCCTCAAAGAAGTATCTTCCAAGGGCTTTGTTTCTTATGTGGCAGAGTGCTGCGCAGTGACCTCGAAAGTATTGTAGGGTGTCTTTATGCACCTCTTCATCACCATATACTCTGCACAAGTCTGTGCTGATTCACATTTTCTTGGTAGCTCTACAGGGCCTCCCCCAGTATTGGTACGTCTTTGGGGAAGATATGCATTAACTATTGCCATGTCAATAATATTTATATGAAGGGTTTTTTGTCTAAAGGCGGATATGGTATCCTTTATTAGACTGTCCATAAGATCTACGCCCCCATATGGAAGTTATAGTCCATTATAATGCGTGGACAACCAACTCCTATCATATTTTTATGTTGCTATGTCATCATCATCATATTCTGCAGAAACGGGACCATCTGGGTAGTTAAAATTGTTTTCATCATTGAAACCGACGATGTTCTTAATTTTTTCCATTTTATCAGACATTTTGTGCAGAAAACCGCACACCCACTTCCATTTGACAGATAATACGAATATACAGAGCGTGGGTTGCATGACAAGAACAAAATTGGTTAAATATGAAAGATTTCTCCGAATAAACTGTAAATTTTCTACCAGGAAATGCGCAGTATACCTACAGGTACACAAAACTTCACGTCACGTGGATTACCCGCCTAAAGGCAGGATGCATTTAATTGTCAGATATTGATGAAATATTTATAAAGGAATCATAAACTACATTTATAATCAAAATAATACTCTTTTTCCTATTTGCAAATAATTTTTTTAAGTGTAAGAAACAAAAGCAAATATGCATTTTTAAAATTTTTTTAAACTTTTCACTTTTTAGACAAATAATTTTTTGTTGACATGGACTTAAAATTTGAATCTAAATGACAATACCAGCCAAACGTATTGTACAATTACCATTAAACGTATATTAGTGCATAGAGAAAAACCAAATAGTACCTACGCAAGGTTGTACGCCAAAGGAAACAAAAAATTACATTGAGAAATAATTGGGTTAGGTTGTTGCCCGCCAAAAGGCGGTCAATCCTGCTAGAGGGTTAAAACTTAATAAAGGACTCCGTCTAGTTAAATTGATTCGAATTATTGGAAAGGTCAGCGTGCTAATATTTTTATAGCAATCGACTACCTACGACAAAACAAAATGTCTTGAGGAAGTTGTGAACGAATAATGATTTGTTTATTTTGTTGCGGAAATAATTGCGCTATCAACGAGCAAATCTTAAAGTCTTCTTTTCATGTTTCACTGATGATATCAAATATTCTCCATTCTTTAGAATCCAGATATTCAATCAAAAACACCACACACAAATAGATATAATTGGTATTGGTCATGTATTCATGAACAAAAAACAACAGTTGAGTTTCCATGAATGGACACTCTGTGACATATTCATAGTTGGAACTCTAAACATGTCAAAATAGGGCCGATATAAACAATGGTCTTCCTATGCGCCAAGTAATGCGAAAATACTCCATTTATTAGCACCGGATCAGTGTGTAACTGACACTGACAACGAGTTCAGAATCTATTTGAAATTCAATGTGCCATCTTATGCTTAAGTTTTGCGTGCCATAAGTTATGCCTAAAGATAATTAAAAATAATTATATAAATTAACAGATAATTAACCGAAAAATATAAAGAAGTAAATGCTGATACGGCAGAGTCACCTTTGATATACACTTGCAGGCAAGAGACCAGACAACACACAATTGACCCTCGTCGTGGATGATGACTCCAATCGATACCCGTCGTTCAAATATTCAAAGTTTCTGTTGATATTCCTTTTTTCGACATTATTACATGAATTACAGTGCGAATAGACTTTGTTGTGATAACAAATCGATTTTAGTTGTTTAATTTTTTTTTGTACCTACTTTGTTTATGTTTACAATTTTTGTGGTTCGTGGTAAATAGCGTACGATAACAAAACTGTCATGGACGCTGGTGATTCTATCTACCTACAATGCATTTCAGTACATAGGTACCTACCTATTTACTTACGCATCGCATCCTATCCTAGCTACCTACCTACCTAATTTTCTTAAGAACTAATTACATCTTTCTTATATACAATTTAAGTACCTACCTATATAAAAGAAGAGAGACAACAAAAAACATGTGCGTTTGCGAATACATCCGTAAACGAAACATGTTTTTTTTTTATATTTTCGTTTCGTTTCTATTGAGGTAGAGGTAGGTAGGTGGACTCTATAAATTCCGAATAGAAACCGTTTTAGAGTTTAGTGAGTTTCTAAATTTGAAGGCGGTGGTACAGCACGTGCAGCGAACGGAGTTTCTTTTATTTTGCAATCGATTTGTTCAAGTGCATTTTTTTCGGAAAATTTAATAGCAAAAATGCAGGAGACTGACATTCAGAAGAAGTAAGTAAGAAATTTGATCAGTCCTGGTGAGGTGTTCAGTGAAATGAGTGCGTGGACCTAAAAAAATCTGTCGGGCTTTTCGAATTTCTTATCCAATGTGTTAAGTAGAACAGAATTTCTTACTTCTGCTGGTGGCGCTTCCAAAAGACAGTTGGGTCGGACCCTACACGATCATCGATTCATCGTTTTTAAGGGTACATTTACATTTGTTTGCACCTATGAAGTTCTATATCCAAGAAGAAGTTGTTGTCTCCTCGAAAAGTTTTGAGCATTTCCATAGGAAAGTAAATCATTATTCTGTAGCGATACAATTTAAAATTCCTAATTCCAATTGTAGGCTATACATTTTGTAGAGAAAATGACACTTTTGACAAATTAAACCATTAGGAGCAGTTATTAAGCGCCGGTTACCTAGCTAATCACGACAATAGATATTCGAGGAAGCCTTAATTATGGCTTTATATCCCAGGGAACTAATCTCTCACTTAACATAGGAATTTCCCTTTCAAGGAGCTGTAGATGTCTTATATGGAACGCGGCATTTTTTTGCGGGACTTTTTTGACCACACTGATCCTATTGTCACAAACGGCTAAGCGTTAAGCCCACTTCAAACGATCGTACAATTAAAATGTTGATGAATCTATCTTCGCCGTTCTCTGTTCTTACAAAAACGTGTTTTCTATCCCAAAGTTTTTCAATTTAAAGTCATAAGCTTATAAAGGTTTCATATAACTTTATAAAGTCCCAATATTGTGCCTTAATTTTTGAAGATAGGTAGGTAGAGTTTGCTTTCCCGTGAGTGTTGTTCGGTTTTGAGATCCGTCAAGTCTAAATTTTAGAAAGATAAAGCAAAACCAGCCACAAAATTTAGTGGAAAAGGTCCCGTTTCACTATTTTTAGCTGAGTGAACCTTTCCTAATTCTATGCATATCTTCATCTTCTATACAAATTTATTAGAGCCACTAAGACAACGTTCATAATATAAACATCTAATTCACTAGGAGTTTCTGTTTAACCTAGCTAAAACTGCATAGTCGAATTATTAGGTCGGTTCTTTCATTACACTCTGCACTACAATGTTGTCTTCCATATTTCCATTGGATAATTATTGCTTGACAAATTGATGCAATAGAATAAATCTTGTTTTCCATTCCAGGTCCGCCAACGTTTCAAATTACGATGAAGAGATCTCCCTGCTTCTGCAACACCATCAGAAACGTCTATCACTCGCCTACGGTGCCTTGGACGACTGTCCCTATCTGATACTTAAATACATTGCTGATAAAATTCAAATTCTCGATCTAAGTCACAATCAATTTCGGAACCTCTCATTCCTTGAGCACTTTACTAGTCTGCAAACCCTTATTTTGGATAAGAATTCCAATTTAGATTGCCAAACCTTACCCGCAATGGAAAATCTCGAAGTACTCTGGTAAGTTTAATTTGAGTATGATTTTGTCATGCGGCAGTTATTCACATTTACATTCCTTTGCAGGCTTAACAATTGCAACCTCATAAATATTACCGACTGGCTACAGACCCTGCGGGTGCAGTGTCCTGCACTCAGGCAACTTTCCATGATGTGCAATCCAGTGGGCCTTACTGTATTAAATGGAGTCACTGATAATGACGAGAAGGAATATCGCAAACAAGTACTTAAATTGTTGCCCAGTTTGGATTACTTCGACGGAATCAGGATAACTGATGAGCAGAGGAAACTGGCAGCACGTAGTAAAGTTTCCCTTGCTCTGCTAGAAGAGATTTTCCGAAAGAAAATCAAAAGTTTTATTAAGTTTTCGGCAAGGCTACATTCAAATTATATGTCAATGGAGAAGCTGAATGTCAGTTTTCTTAAAAACAGGAGGAGTATTGCTAATACCACAATGAGCGCAAGTTCTTGACAAAGAGAGGTCCTAACAGTTTGTCGGACCTCAGTTTAATTTATTTTTATCACAAAAACTAATTTATTAGTTGTATTTACAATTATGCATTGTTGTGTCTTGAATTTTGTATACGCAATAAATTTAACAACGATATGAACAGTGATGCTTTGTTTGGCAGACATTTTTCTTTTGCTGAATTTTGGTCGCTTGTGAAAGGTGTTAAGTAAATTTTTAAATGAAGCATGTTGGATTTCGTTGAATATTTTAAGCGGTTTTAAGGGTTTTTTTCCAGCATGTCTGGAAAAAGAGTTAAGCTTAGAAATGGTTTTAGAAACGAAACGATCAATGGTGCCATTTTAATTGTGATTCTGCGAAGATTCTTTTTTCAAAATTCAGTTTGTCAGCCATTTCAGACCAAACATTTACAGCCAGAAGCAGGGACTCAACGTTCAATAAGTCCAGGCATCTGATAGACAGAAACAGTTTTTTTGGGTGTATTATTTTTGAGGACATGTACATATAAAATGGACTAGATTGCTGAGCTCAGAACCGTATAGTCATAACATGCAACTCTAAAGTAAGCGCAGATTCGCTCAAGCTGGATACATATCCCAATAAATCCTCTTCTCTTTTAAGTCATTCATTCAATAATCTCGTGCAACCAGCTGATCAAATCATTCAATTGTTGAATAACGTTACCAGGCTTATGAACTTGTTGCTCAAGTGCGTTTTAGATGTGGTTGCGCAACGATTTTATGCAGTCTTGTTTTACTTATTAAATTAGAGATCCAAACTAACCCGACATAAATAAAACATATAAGGTCTGTTCCCTTACTTTTTGGGCCAATTTTGGCAAAATGTTAGATAACAAGGAGTGGGGATATATTCTCTCAGAAAAAGAGAATATAACCAAAAAGTACAGGAACGAAAGTTTGGCATGACGTTTGTTGAAGTCATATGCGAGAAAGAAAAATAATTTTCAAAAATAAACGTCAGTGGATTTAAAAAAAATTACCAGTTTGCAGACGTTGAAAAACATTCGGATTCAGTTTAATATTTATTTTTTTTGCGGATTTATCCATTTTTAATAAGAAATTTCAGCACTTAACAAAGCAAACCGAAATTAACTGCCAATTCAAATTGAATTTTGAGAGATTTGACAGCTAATGTCAGTTATAACAAACTAGCCCAAAGAAATTTGTTGGGCTATTATGGGAAATCATTGACTTATGTCGTTTTCCATTGGGCAAAAAGAAGCGTCCGGGAGAGTCCGGAATCGAAAAAATCACTTCTGAAACCGTTCCTTTCGCACAAAAAATACTCTTCTGGTGATTCTGAGAAGAGAAATTCGCTTCTCGATTTGAAGTCAGAATCCCTTCAAGAAGCACTAACACAAGTGTAATTTGTGTAATTTATACAAGTCAACTGACGCAGCCGTAGATTATTTTTTTGGCATTTCACCAATACATTTGCAGTTTTCTTGTTCCATTGGATTTTAGAATGAGTGAATCCCCGTGTGAAACCAATGGAAAACGGCTACCCCTCCATAAACGTCAACTGACACAGCTGTCCATGTGACCGATTTAGGCCAATCAAAACTGAGATACATCAAGTCAGTCAGCTGTCAGACTTACTAAACTAAATACTTGTACGTCCCCAATGTTGTAGGCCTACAAAGTGTCAGAAGACGATATATATTTAAAAGGCTGTGCGATGGAAGTCAAAAACATTTACAGATAAAAAGTCAAAGTTTGCAATATGAAACTTCTATGCGTTACTACAAATTGTATCAAAATTATGTATTTGTCTTAAATTACTGTGCATTATATTAAAATATCCACTCTACGTTGTCGTTGAATTTGGATAGGATCTTTTCCTCCACTTAAACCGAAACAGCTCGGTGAATTTAATTGACGCCACGGACTTTTTACTGCTGCCATTGCTGCTAAGAGTCATTCTTGTCGATTCAGATGTCGACGATTTAGACGGGATTCTCAGTAAGCCATTACTAAGTGACTCACAAGCAAGTCCATCCAAATATTTAAGACTCGGGAACATACTAAATACGTATTCCCTATATTCGATATTCGGTTGCCCATTAAGTAATGCCTGCGCACCAGGATTTCCAATCATCGATAACTGCTGAATATTCGGACATTGATCTCGCACCCGATACAGCCAGTCATCCAGTTTGCTGATCTCACAGTTGTTGATCCTGTTAAATATATTCTCATTATTAAGGAGTCAATGCACGCAAACACTAATATTACCATAGAATCCTTAAATTCTGCAAAAATGGCAGCGAATTGACATTCAAATCTGTATTGCGATCCAATATGAGCGTATGCAGTCGATCGAAAAATGTCAAAAATGAGAGACTTTCGAAATTGTTGTAGCTCAAGTCCAGACATTTGGTTTTTGTGGCAAATTTTTCTGCTATCCGTTTCGGTATCGATCGTAGGTTTTCATATGCCAACGAAATTCGGCCGTTTTCTTCCAGTATATCATCGCCAAAAGAGTCTGTGATCGATACCATTCTGTAGAAGTCAAAAGAAGAGTACTCCTGTATGGTGGCACCGCAATCGAAATCATCTGTCAGACTGTCAATCGATCTGCCATGCACACAGTCTTTGAGTATCGAATAAAGATTATCACTAGAGGTGAATTAAAAATAAAAATCGCGATTAACCTCGTATTGATCATCATCATCGGAATATTACCAGTAAATTGACATTATACGGCTTGTCGTTTGGTCAAGGTTACTCACCTACTGTCACCGTTGGTAAAGCTGATCTTGTCAGACATTTTTTTTCCAAGATTTTGGGTTCTATAACCCTTAGGTAGTCCAGATCCGTAGAATGCTGGTTAAGATTGGATATTGTTGATCTAAACTTGGACTGGGATCTCTAAGGCTGTCTGCATTTCACTATCAATTTGTCACAATGCAGCGGCTTTAGTACTGACTGCAGTCAACACGGTTCACAAACTGAAATTTTATTGTTAAATTCCAGAGTCGAGCAGCCCAAAAACAAAACGGCGAATAGCACTCTCATTCGAAGCCAATTAGTGTTTAAGTCATAGAGAGGACAACAAAGATGATGATGGAGATCATGATGATCATCAGCATTATCATGGGCAATGAGAACAATACTTTTAGTCCATGATAAGCGAGTGATACACCAGTATTTGTGTTTGTTGTTTACCCACGAGAGAGTGTTTTTCCCGCAAGGAGAAGATGGTGTGGTGCCGGGCGTGATAAGCCCGTACGTATAAGGTGACGATGCGTTGTGATGGTTTCTTTCCAAGCATACTTTCGAACGAGATAAGAAGTGCAGGGACCGTGTTTTGAATTTACTATTTCTTGTAGAGTAATTTGTTATTGTTTTCAATCAGCCCACCTTTGAGAAGTGATTTTTCGAAGTTTGTAGAAATTGTATTTTTATTAGATACTCGTTTAATTCAAAGTGATTTGAAATCTATAAGAGCTTGAGGGAAAGCTTAGAAAAATAATTTAAAACCCCTCCGAATAGAGACGAATTAAAAAATGATTATACATTTATTAACTTAAACGGGTCAATATTTAAAAATATTAATATTTTGCTTCTCGAAATGGACCTTTACTAATATAAACAAATTTAATAATTGTTTGGTTATTCTGTATTTAAGAAACGTTATTAAACATTTTAAGCCAATGACCCAATTTAGTTATTTTTAACCGATTTTATTTTCCACGGGAATGACAGAACTAACATGGAAATAACAAATTCCTATCATGGTATAACGAAACAGCATGAAAATTACCTAAACCTCATTCAAACCTATCTGAAGTAAGTTTTTAGGAAGTTCAGACTTGTATTCTTAAAATAAAAAAAAACTTGGGTATGTAAATTTTATTAGATATTTCATATTTTGTTACTTCAGTATAGGTACAGATTAAAAAACATTAGTTTTGTGTGGGAATTTATGAAATACACGCTTTTGTTGAGTTTGCTCAGATTTTGTTATATATTTAACATATATATTATTAATTTTTTCCTACTTTCGAATAGGTTAGGTTAGGTTAAAGTGCCTGTCGACTTAGACCATTATAAGGTCCCTTGTGATAGCACATGAATCTACGTCTTTACTCTTCCTACTCGTTGAACCAGTTGGAACTTCTGATGAAGCGTTGGAGATATCGAATATCAGTGCTTTTTAGTTCAGTTCGCTTTAGTAGAAAGCTCCCAGATGGAGTTTACGCCTTTGTGAGAGAGCCAGACAAGTACAGATGGAGAATGGTCTCTTCTTCCTCCTCGTCAAGACAGCTTCTGCAAAAGTCGTTTAAAAGTACGCCAAGTCTTATTGCATGCCTATCTATGAGACAGTGTCCTGTGATGACACCTATTGTAACGCTGATATGCTTCCTGTTGACGGAGATTAAATATCTAGAACGTTTTAGATCCAGCTTTGGCCAGATCTGCTTTGTCGCTAGACAATTCTAGCCGGATTTAAAGATTTGCTCTTTACTATTTGTATTAGGTATCGCTTATTGTATACTTTTTTACAATAAGCGATACCTAAGGAATCCTTAATTGGAAGCAAAGGTAATTTAGTTCCGTGATTGTGACGTTCACGTTCCTTTTCCGCGCGTTTTTTTTATCGTTTTTAGCTTTTTTCTTTACATTTTTACGGGTTGTCATTATAAACACGGTGAGCTTTTATACATGGAAACATGGAAATGACGACATGGAAATGACATCGAAAGGTATTTTAATTAAATAAAACTGAACTTTACTGAAACTTTTTAAAACTCTTCTTATTAATTAAAGGCTGGTACGCTGTTCGAGTGAAATCCAATTTTTCATACACATTTTCCACTGCGAAATGTCAAAATGAACTTTCCACATGAAAATTTCACCAGGCAGTACGCTGTTGAAGTGAAAAATAATTGTTCAAAAAGTGATATGTAGGGGGCGTTACTTAAGCAATTTCACTTGCGTTTTATTGTCCGTCGCATTAAATGTTTGACATTTCGGCGTGAAAATTTCACTTTCAATTTCACAGCATTTTTTTTGAGGAGTGAAAATTTCACTTCACTTGAACAGCGTACCAGCCTTAAGTTTATAAAAAAGGCATGCATCGCAAAATATATTAGATTTAATTATTAACCTATTACAATCAAAAAGACTTAGCAAGGTAATGACAAATTCGGGTAACGAAAACCTAAACCACATTCAAAACATGATATAAAGTTTACTAGTGATGTATAATATGGGCTTCTTGAAAAATGTTCCGAAAACAATCAACAGGTCTCGTTATTAACGTGAAATCCGCTGCCTATTATTTTTTGTGACGGAAATGACAATTTTGTTGGGGACACTCGCTAAATACGTTCCACATAATTTTGCATATTCTCTAAAAATGAATTGAGTAGGCCACACTCCCCACTGTTCTTTCTTTTTCATGGCTTCATCAATAAAATTTGCAAGCCGTCTTACATTTTACAAATAAAATGCATTCTTTGAAGGAAGGTACAACTGGACCATGCCATGGTAATGACATTTTTGAGGTTTAAGTAAAAATTTCGGCGTTAATAAAAATTTATATTTGTTCGTTTATATGTGCACATGTTAAAAGAGATTCTGTAGAATTCTGTATTCTTAATCGAATATTAAAAATATATATGTTTTTTTAGCCTATAAATGCCGGACCGCAGAATATTAATATTTTGAAATATTCACCCCATTCTTTATCGGATATGGATAGATATTCGCATTGTTGAAATTCTAACGAAATCACAATCGGTAATACCGGTCATTTCAATAAAAACTCAAATAAAACGAAATTCGTTCTTTAAATAATACTTTTACTTCACTTTTTATTAAATTCATATATTTTTTCTATTATTATAAACATAAATAAAGCTAAATGAACAAGACGAAAAATCGCATATGTAGCCAGATGGACTGTCCCAACTTGAGCATTCAGCGTGAGCCCAATCTGCACAGCGTGTGCACCTGTACCACATCTCGTTGTTGCGTCGAAATTCTCCACAAATTAAACATTTGTTGCTACCATACTAATACAAATCTTCGTACGAAGGCGAAATCGCTTCTTACAGATAATTATTATAGAACAAACAATAATTATTTACATTTTTATTATATAAATATCGTTTAATTGTTACACCTTCCATTAATTTGTACAGATAATCGATTTAATCCTTTCATACGACCTTCAAAAAGAATATCATCGATTGCCTTTTTAGCAAACAATTGTTGTTCAGCATTTAGTTTCCTAAATTCCGATATCCAAACTTTGCCTTGAATATCGATATCGTCGTTGAATTTTTCCAAAATGTTCTCATGTTGTGGCATAGGTATTGAGAAGTTTTGCGGATCTGCATTATCGCTGAGATTTTCCGACTTGATCGCACTCTCGATATCATCAAAAGTGCCCTATAGATAAAAAAATAGGTAGGCACATAAAATTTGTTCTCAGAAAATTTAAGTTTGAAGGTAGGTATACAATTTTTCGAAACAGACAGTAATAAGACAGACATGGCTTAAGTAAACGCGGTACATACCACAGAGTCGTCCTTCACATTATCTTCGCGTTGACCTGCTCGATTCATCAAGCCATTCTGCTGTTCGTTCAGTTCTAGCTCTGTCTATAAAGTTGCAAAATTTATTAGCTGGGCATACATGCATTTTCTCATTTTTTTTGTAAATTTTTAAACTCTTTTTATCCCACCAAAAGTTTTACATGATAACTTTGAACATAATTTACTTATGAAACGATTTAAAAAATAATAAATTCATACCTATTGTTATCTGATTTAGATTCTTTGAATTGCAAATTATTAACACCCTGTTCGCCAAAAGAAATTGTAAAATTACACAGTCACTATGAATAAAGTAGTAGAAAGTAGTGTATCTCCTTTCAGTATTTGCAAATAAAACGTCACCGCGATTACGTTTAAAGTTCTCTCAGTCTTGCAACTCTCAATTGCACTTGCACCCCTTTCCAAATACATAGTAATAATAATAATAAATCCATAATACATAGGCATCTCCAATTAAAATACCTACGAATCTAGGGGAGAGTGGGTATGATTGGATTTTGTTTTGTTACTCGATTTTACGTTCGAATCCTAGATTATTTACTAAATACCGCTTGTTGAAAGTGAGTGGCGTTCAAAGCAATTTACTAGCATGGTCCTAAACACATATTTAAAAGGTTTTAAGGTCAGCTGCTGCTGTCAAATTACTTCCACTTGGGAAGAATACTTATTTTGAGTTTCGGTAGTGTCAAGTGTAGTTGATGTAATTTTGCTGAAATAAATTTCAATAAAACACAACTAATGGGGACGTTCGGATTCGGATACGTAGTTTGTGTAAAACGTTAACTAGATTTGTCTGGTTTAGGTATCCGTACGCCTTAACTAAGTAAGTTGAGTTGTTGTTGTAAGCGTGTGGTTTATTTTTGAATTTTGACACTTTAAAATGTCAACTGAGTACGCAGGCAGGATTTTCACTGACCAATCTGGGCCAATAAAACTCAAACACATCTAGTCAGTCAGTTGTCAGACTTACTAAACTAGGTATCCAAACGTCCTCAATATCATTCCTTCGGTTTTGAAACAACAAAAATATAGTTTTCAATTTAGTATTAGAAACTTACTAAAGCCGAGATATTAGCAACATACATATATTACAATGAATACTTTTATTTCCTATAGGTGCCGCAGTTTTAATTTTAATATATGTACTTACCTAATACCATGTTCCCACCAACGTAATTTAACTGAAGTAATTTACAAATCACGATAGGCGTTCCCACCGAACTTTTAAGTGTTTAAGTGTGACATTTGAAATTAGTTGGTAAGCTTTCAATATCGTACTACATAGGTATAAAGTGCAAAAGAAAAATGACCTGCAACAATTTAAAATGAGTTCAAATGCTTTGATGTAAACAATTACCCTCTGCATTTTTATTTTTAATTTTTTGACAGTTTGTCTTTGTGTAAACAGCTGAAGTCGATAATTTGTGTCTGTTTGATTCTATTTTGCGTATGTTCGATTTTATTTTATGTGGATTTGCACGTAATTAAAAATTAAACAGGTACAAATCACGTAATTAGTGATCACGGAAATGTATGGCAAATCACATAATTTATCAGGTGATTTAGCTAAATCACGTTGGTGGGAACATGGTAGTGCATTCGGTTTAACTAAAACTGGTTTGACATTATTTCCCACTCTCCCCTACCTCATGCCAGCCAGAACCAGTCAAGAAGATTGACGTTACGACTGCATTCAAAGGAAAATAAAAACAAATAAAAAACTAACATCTACTTACATTGACTATGTTTTCGCCGCATTCAGTGCCTGTGTCGGAGTCATCTACCTGATTGCTCAAAAACTGCATATAATTGAAATACCACAATGTGGGCTTGTACGTTTTTAGAGCTAGCACCTTCTTTTGTTCTCGACGGTAATTGCTTCGCAAGATATTCACTTTTCTTCTAACCACATATCGGTCGGCGCCCGGTTCGATTTGATGTAATTTCTTTGCCAAAATTTGATAGCAATCATTTTTTAGCTGTCTGTTTTTATATTCAACACTTTTAGCTTTCCATAGAGCTGGAAAGCTTTTATATAGTTCAATAAATTCTCTCCAGAATTCGTGAATGTCATTTGTAAACGACGACGACGACATGCTTCCGATTTGACTGAGCTATTGTGACTGTACATTCATTTAATCTCATCGTATAGCTTTTGCATATGTGCACACAGTTAAAGCTACAGCACATTTTGAATTACTGCCTTGGTATATTATTCAAACTCACAGGAGGGCAGGGACAGACGGGCCACCTCAGCCACATGCGCACAAATAAGAAAGATTGCGTTCTGTTTCAATCAGTCAGTACAGTATGTGTACCTGTTTCTGAGATTACTCATTCATTATTCCATTTGTTTGCTGAGTGACAGCAGTCAGCACGCTACGGCCACACTAAAAATTGTGTGAAGAAGGTAGTAGGTAAGGAACGTTTAAATATTAGTGTTGCCAGCCACATTTGTAACATATTTTTTCTGAATTGTAAATTGTCAATTGCTTTATAAGCAATATTGGTGAATTTTAATGTGCAACACATTTTTTATAAAATGGCAGAAATCTTCAATCTCGGAAAAAGGGAAAAGAGGTTGAAAACGTAGTACAGCTAGTTTAAATTGGATGACAACACCGAATTTATTGTGAGCCATTATAAGACTTTTTAAGGATAGCCGACGGATACCTCGCCGATTTCTAATTCCTTCTAAAAAGTCTACACAAAAACGATTTACGCAAAGTTCTGTTATTTGTTCCCTCTTACCCACCTCAAATGTCGGCGAAAAGAAGCAACACAATTGAAACAACTTGACATTGACACACGAACCCAACCCCACCCCATTTCCAAACTTTTCCCAATGAACAGCACCTGAAAACGTGTTCAACCTGAATGTATGCGCTGAAAAGAGACGGCTGCCCATTGAAGTGCAAAACAAAATGATCACGTTAGAGCGCGCACATAATAATCATGCACACACTACTGCACCGATACTCACAGCTGCATGACTACTGAGTACTGACAGTGGTATCCACTGAAAGAAAATTGTGGGCGATGTTTTTAATAATAGTTTTGAACATTGCTCAGCTTCAGGACAACGCAGGAGGATGTTTTATATAAAAAAATTTACTAAATTCACCTATTTTTTTATTTCTCAATCCGATAAGCCATTATTGAGCTAGGTCTGTATAAACAAAATTTTCCTTATATATATCCGGTTATTTTGACAATTTTGTAAAAACCAAGTTATATTCCGGGTTAAAAAGTATCCTAAAGCCCGACCCAGAACATAAGCAATCACTATGCCAGGTTTCATCAAAATCCGTCCAGTAGTTTCTGCGTGATGCGCGGTCAGGCATTTTTGATTCTACAGTTTTTATTATATGTAGAGATATTTAATCATTGGAGCTGGAATATAAAATAATACGTAGGTACATACTCTTTGTATTCATACATATTTGCGAGATTGAAACAAGCTGTGGAATGTCAAATGTGTTTTGACAATTGGTTTTTAGATATTGTTCGCTTTCACTTTCTTAATATTAAAACAAAGAAGTGATTTCATTAATCCAGATCAGTGATTCCCAAAGTGGTCCAGGGATCCACGGAAGACTCGACGGAGGTCTACGTTGGCATGAAAAAATGGTTTCCATAGCAAAGAAAATGTTTTTCAGTTAGGCTGGCATATGGAGAAGATAGTCTGTTTTCCATCGTTGACGACTTTTGGGAATTTTGGTTAAAAATGTAGCAACAGGGGGTCCACGAAAAAAAATAGTTTGGGAACCTCTGATCTAGATCAACAATACTTAAATTAGTCAACGTTTAACTATGACTGCACAACATAATTTAAATATTTCAAAGCAAAAATGGGTAGGTAACACTGTGAAAGTATTATTTGAAACTGCGCATGGGAGATGAGAGAGTAGGTACTGTGTAGTGGACACTATATTCTGCAGCGTGTAGGCAAGGCATGTGGTATATACCTACAGTGTGACCAATATTATTTCGAGTGACGTAGTCGCCCAGTGCCCAGAATGTTTTACTGCCTCGGAGTCGGAGATAATGATTGAATCAGAACGGGAGCAGGCAATTTGCCTGTTTTATTGAACCAAACTCAACAAAGTAAAGTAGATAAATGCGAGAGCGTATTAAAATAGTTTTTGAGTGTCTCAACTTTTTAATTAGGAGTAAGGAGTTTTTCCCAGTTTACAAAACTATGAATTTGTTTTCTAGAACATTTTTTAACAGAACGAGAGAAGACCCACATTTTGTTTTCAAATACACGTTTTTGGGGATCCGTTTTTTTGACGCGTTTTGCTTTTATGGAAATTAGTTTTGACAAGTTTCTTGTGTCTTTTCGCGTTTTTTGAACCGGTTTATAATGGACCAGCTGACAAAGAGGCCGATAACTCAAATCAAATAAACATAAGAGCATTCCCCTTAATTGTTTTGAAGATATTAATTATAAACAAGTAATAATTGTGTATCTAAAATCAGAAAATTATTTTTTGACAATACAATTTTTCAATTTACTTAAAAGACTTTTTTTACGATTGTTTTGTGAATTTTTCTAAAGCTTATTATGTCTTAAAAGATACAATTGTAACGCGCTTTCATCTCAGCGGGTTTCTTGTTGTGAAAGCATTCAGACAGCGTTAATGTAGGCTTTCAGAAAAATGTTATAAATAATGTAAAAATAGTAACAAACTAAAAAAAGCTCGTATACTAATACAAAGTGTTTTGTTTTATTTTTAAAACGAATTCAGTCATGAATAAAGCGTTGTGCCAAACTTAATATTTTAGAAACGAGTTTCGATGCATTTTTTTCCATTTTTTATAGGTGAAACACATTTAATGTTAGAAACATTTAAACAAAATTGAATAAAAAGTAACATTATAAAACAAAAATATGTTAACATAGAAGAGTAACACTTTTGTTGCACTTGTTATATTGTTGGAAATCTGAACTCATGCCCTCGAAGAATTGAGTGGTTTTTCACGCCGGGGATTTTATTCCAAAATTTGCGGGAAAACCAAATTTAAAGTTTTAAATGTTGTTTAAGAGGCTAATTATGGCACTTTTTGTATGTCTTAATTACATTTCGCGAATAATTAATAACTACCTACAGCTGCTTTCGCTTTTTCCCAATGGAAAGACGATTTCGGACAACAAAATACTCACGAATAGGCAGAAGCCTTACCATATAAAGGCACTTGTTGTGACATTGAGCTGTGCTCATGAATGACACAACCTCTCGTGATTGAGAACTATTGAGACAGAGCTTAATTCAATCTTACTTCCACGCAGTTAAGTTGTTTGCAAAATGTGCCTTCATGCCAACTCATATGACAGATAAAAGCTTTCAAGCAGCATACCAACGATTTAATTTGCTATGTCTGTTTCTTTTATTTATGCGTTTAATTGTGTGATGATTGCGACCTAAGTAGTGAACTTCCTTTTATGCTACAGTGAGTCAAAATTGTTCAACAATTCAAAATCCAATAATAACATACCTACATAGTTAACTTTGGGCGTAAAGAGTGGGGGCGTTCAAGTATCTAGTTTAGTAATTCTGACAGCTGACTGACTTGATGTAGGTATCTCGGGCAGCTGTGTCAGTTGACGTTTATGGATAGGTAGCCGACGAATCTGGTCAAGAAATTCTTGACTGAGTACTAAGTTGACAGTCCGCATATGTGGCTGACGTAGGAAAAGTGACGTTCCCGACCTATCTAGTTTTTGCGTTCAGGTTACATCTAGTCCAGAATGTGCCTGGTATTTCCCGGTAACGTCAGTGCCACATAAGAAGAAGAAAAAGCGAGTGACAGCTTAATAAAGCAGTGCAAACAAATTGTATAAAATCTCTTCTGATTTCAGCTCTAACAGACACATATTTATTCTAGATAGTCACTGTATTTATAAGACTGTCCCATTCACGCGTCACAATTCACAACAATAATAACTACCTACACCATTAATAATGGTAACGAAAAAGAGCAAAACAAAAGCTAAACTATAAGGAAAACAATAACGATTTCATCCAACAAATAAAACGCTTTTATTTTGCCAGCTGACTGACGGTCGACTAGCTTTAGCTTAGTAATAGCCTAATAGCAATGAAAAGCAGCTATACTGCTACCGTCTCAGACTCGCAATCGCAACGCAACTCAACCGACAACGTAGCAAAAAGCGTATCCGATGAATACCATCCGATTCGAGTACAGCAGTAGTGAAACAGGGTTCAAATTGATATGTCGAGTGGGTCGTATAGCTACACCGCCGCCTCGCGCATCACGTAATTAAAATCGTCTCAAGGAAAAGAATTAAATTGTCAAAACAAAAGAATTGTGTTCTTCTACATAAATAAATAAAAAATATTAAATTCAATTCAGTCGATTTGAGAGTGCTTTCGACAAATTGATAAGAGATTGAATTAAATTATTGTAAAACGTAGTACGTGCACTGATAAATTTGACGTGGTGAAGAACAACGCTTGCTTTTATACTCAAGTCTATTTAATCAACTAATTAGTAAATAGCCCAAACGAACTGTGCGTGTTTGTGAATCGTGTCAAGTGGACTAAGTGCCTTTTCCTGGACATCTGTCATAGCACACATCTACGCAGTATCAGCAGGTAAATAAATAAATCATTTTTTGCATTGACAAGAAGACAAAAAAACCTCAACAGTGTTGTAACAATTATGTAACCTTGGCATTGTTGCTGTTTAGTTGGCTAACATATGACATGAGTGTGTCATTGCAAAAAAATGAGTTTCCATGATATTGAGCAGGTGACCATAATAATTCGTTATTGACAAACGGCAACCCAATTGCCATTATTTTGGTTCGGTGCGGGGTGATTCGAAGTTAGGAGGAACCGAACAAAAACGAAGACAAGTGGAAATGTCAATAATTCAATATCGAGTACCTACCTTACCTATTCGCGGACAAAAAATAGTTTGAACCTGTTTTGAAGAAGAGTCGCACCGGATAGTGAGCAGTGAGCACTATGTGGTTTTTGTTGTTATTATAGCAAGTACTTGCTGTCAGTCCCTTGCAGTATTGTTTTCTTGATACAATTGTAGCGGTTGTACTACATTTTGTTCGTAGGAAGAAAACTGGCGCAATTTACTACGTTTTCACTTTTCAAAAACAAACATTTTTTAATGTCGAACAGCGTAGATACTTGGTTGGTTAAACTTTCAAACGCTAACATTTTTAATTTTTAAAGTTGTGGCTAATAGATGATAAATCAATAAGTAAGCTTACCTATCAATGGAATACTATTTTAGACATAAAGCCAGTTAGTTTATATAGCGGTAATGCAAAACGGAGACGTAGAAAAATATATTAAATAATTAAAGCTATGTTCAGACGATTGTCAGTGGGAAAAATTGTCCCAAAATGTCTTACAACCATGTGAACTTACAATTTTGTCTGACAATATTTGAAGAAAAGTCATTGCCAGATAATTGTTAGAGCAAAACAAGGTTTCGAATATGTAGACATGTTTTTGAATGGTCTAGTCAAGTCACCAAAGCTAGAAGATCTTTTTCTGTCAGCGGGCCACCCAGCCTTATGTCCAAACACCGACGTTTGTGCGATAATTCATCCTCCTCGCTACTTTAATACGTAGGTACCTACGTCTTTATTTTTCAATTATCTCACATTTCAAAATAAAAAACTTCAGTTGACCTAGAACAATTTTTCATTTATCTGACAATGCCTGTCAACGGATCTGTAAAATTGTTGTAAACAAACATCTGCCAACCGTAAAATTTAAATTATCAGAATTTGGGACAGAATCTGGCAACCGTGTGAACTGACAATTTAGCATTGTAAGGTAGTTCGCTTTTGTCAGGTCATTTGCAGTTCATTGTCAGAACATTTGTAGACCTGACAACTTTAATAGGGGGATGTGTCGAACCGTTCTGCGGTTAAAATAATTTAGAACCCAAAATATGTTCCTGGTTTCAAGTTTAGGTAGGTACTCGTACTATGGCCAGAGGATTGCCGACAAAAAGAGAAATTGTTACAAATTAGGGCTCCATACAACTTTGACCCTCGAAGTTAGAATCGATGATGTTCTCTGACTCTATTAGCTTTATCATTTTTTTATTTATTTATTTTTTGCAAATGCAAAATCACATTAAGACATGTTGTCTTATAATTTAGTGATTTTATTAAATTTAACATTTTAAACGCCCACTTTCTGACTAAGTTGTTGTCACTGTAGGTACGGTTAGTAGAATTTGTCATTGAATCGACTCCGTAGAAACTAAAATCGAAATTATGAACATTTTATACAGAGTCTTTCTTATAAAGTTCGGTTTTCAGCCGAAAGAAATACTGATTGGCAAGATTCATAAACAACCGGGCCGATTACCCCCGTAGGCGTAAATTGTGAAATGATCTAGTTTAGATCTAGACCAATCTAGTTTTTGCGTTCAGTCTAGTTCAGACCAATCTAGTCGAATTATAAGCAGATTTTTGAATGTCTAGTGTCAAAAAGCTTGCCAACGACAAATATTACACAAAAGTGAAAAACAATAGTCCCTTGGGAACGTAGGTCTATAGCTTTTCACAGCCATTCTTTACGTATACCTAACCTATAATTTTATGATGAACGGGAGCGATTGCATTGAGAAGCCTTCTTTTGACAGTTAAACTCTTGTCTTTCGCGAAATGTGACACAGTTGGAATATAAAGCCATTTGATATCTACCCAAAGATTTCTTTTTTCATATTATGTGCTGAACGCGACCGGGCTCATTATTGCAAACGTAGATTGCACGACAAGTTGTTAGGCGCTTAGATAGGTAGGTACTACAAAGTTCCATTAGTCGGTGACAATGTCAGATAATGCACGCTCTGAATATTGATAATGAATTCTATTTAATCTCTCTTAAAATTTAGATATAGGTAAGTACAATATAATAATTCGCTATCAGATGTTGTCATTCTAAACAGCTTTACTGCGCTATAATTGCGGTACTGCCGACAGTTAAGACTAAAACGTGCAGCCATCATATTTGGCCTAACTAAAGCCCATTTTTTCTTTGTAACAATATAATTAGTATAACCAGAGTGGGCTTCGTTGGGAGGGATAGGAGCGCTGTACAAAATGGAAAGGAAGGCCGCGTGCACAGTATCAAATCAGACCTTATTGGATATCAGATTGACGTTTTCGTGCCTAGAATACGAAGCAAATTATGACTGACATTGTGCTCACCGTGTAGCTGTTCGAAGGTGGCATGAAGCATACGCCAGTGTCTGTTATAATGATGGAGTGGAGGTCAACCACTGTCTTAATGATAACACTGCAGCAGACTTTTCGAAATAAATTGTCGCAATAAGCGAGACAAGCCTCTCTAACTTGCCCTACCTCATACACCAACGAACTGCATGAGCATTTGCCTATAACATAAATTAAATTTGTATGGGCTCCTCCATGTTTTCGCATGTGTGTGCTTTGCCATTTTACAATTATTATTGACGGTTATTTATAGCCTCATTGTTATATTTTTAGTCGCTCAGGTGATTTGCATAATATTCTATTTTAGAACACTCTCAGACTTCTAGTCTAGTTAACACTTGAGTGTGAGGTGAGTTACGGCCGGCGGTTGTGTCAAGTAGAAGGCTGTCTGTACTGTGTACTCGCATGGGATTGTATCTTTGTTGACAGTTGGAATGGGTTCGTTTGTTTACAGTGCTTTATGAGTTGTTGTTATTATTGGGGACTCGATGCGCGTGCTTTGCTTCGTGATTGAGCTGAAGTTGAAAGTGTTGAAGATTGCACAAAATTACTGTTATCAGTTTTCGGATGTCATTACAAGTGCTGTTTGTAGTTGTTCTGACAAATGCGGCAAATAAAAATAAATAAACAAACAAAATACTTCATTAATCTAGGAGTGAATGAATTTAACGATGCGTAAAAACAATTATCTACGAACTTAAGGACTTAAAAGTGTTTTCAATTACCTACTTATGTCGAGGGGTGTAGTTTGAAAGGGCTCTTTTGATTTGGCTACGTTGATCGTTAGCCCAACTTTGTTTACTTATGTCTACAAATTGTTACGAATTAGGAGCAGGTTAACTATCGTTAATGCAACAATTGACTTAATGGATTATAAATAATAAACATTAGAGCAAATCAAAAGAAAATGTAAACAAATTGGTCAACAACATAATTTATTAATTAGGTACCAATTTTTTGACATTTTTTTCACAACTGAAAGTCACTAAAAAGCATGAGTAGGTACACCAATCACCCGTATTCCCACAATGTCAATTCGTTTTGTATGGGAACTAACAAATGTCACTGTCACATTAAATAGCAGTCATAGTAACCGGTGCTCATGCAAGGCCGGCAAATGGTGGCGAGAAATATTAATGAAGGAAGGTATTTATGTACACAAGTAATCATCCTATTATTCGACTCATGACAAACTAATTGCTGCTTTCAGTGCTGTCTTGATTCAACAGAAAATAAATGCTTACAGATGTACATTTTGTATACATAAAAATGTAATTTTTTTAAAATTCTCAATTGTTGAATTTGTTAAAGCGCAAAAATAAGCAGACACATAAGTTACATCTTCTTGCTGCTCGATCACGATTGCAACGCAATTGTAAAGCTCCATTTAATCAGCTGCTTGTATATATCAACATCCAAGGAGAAATAAACTTGAATGAGAAAGAAAAGGCGTTTGACGTTTGTCTTCTCTCATCACAATTCACAGTAGAGTACCAAACAGAGCTTGAGCAGAGCACGTCAAGCATGATCTGAGCGATAGATTTATTTATAAAACGTAATTTAGCAAGCTGTCTGTCATATGGCTACAAAAATGTGAACAATATTTCTTGTATTTCTCTGCCCTCTACGTAAATCTACTACACTGTTTTTACAATCTGCTTTATTTTTGTGTACATACAACTGATGAACTCCTGATTAGATATCATATGGTTAGCTGTAAAAATACGCTGTGCTCAGATTTTTAATCAGACTGCTTTGCGAATTCGTTTTGAGCTCGTATACTCGGAACATGTTCGGATCGAAACGAAAAAAGAAAAACCCTACACAGTTAGTTTTTAAAAAAAAAATAAGTATTAAAAATGTTTCTTAAAGTTGGTTCTGTTAAGTGCCCCAAGAAGCTTATGTGTTAGTTTTGCTCTTGGATTACTATTAGCTGTCAAATGTAGGAAAATAATCTTTATAAAAAATGTATTATATTTTATGACGTGACGCGTTGAATTTTTTTTTTTTTTAATAAAGCTACTATTTGTTTAATGGAAAAGGAAGCGTGAGCATGACATTAACGACTGCTGAACAGTATCAATGAACAATGAATATATATGCACAAGGCTATCTCGTGATCAAACCGTTAATTGTTCGATAATATTGATCGATGCATTGGAGTGGATTACCACATAAGTGAGACGTGAGTTCCGCGTTTGAGCTGCGCATCTGACTTCATATTTATACGGAAATCTTATAGTTAAGTCAGTAAGTCACGTTCACAAAAAGCTCGATGTCTACCATGTACGCATAATTTTTTAAAAGTGCTACCAATTCGCTGTTTTTTGGACGTTTCGTTTAATTAAAATGTATGGAGTCACTTAAGTATCATTTACACCATTTTTTGGTCTGACAGAAATATTTAGATGGAAATAGTAATCGAATAGGTCGGACTTTCTCTGAAAAAAAATGATTCCAAAAGGGAAAAAAAGTAAGAGAATTATATAGACCTATTTAAAATTTGTATGAAAGCTCTTTGCTAAGTCTGACAGCCGTATAATGCGATATTATATTTGAGTATTTATTGCGATCGATCAACCACGTTATATTCCAGACAAAATTATATAAATTAAAGAGACTACAATTTTGATGAAAACTGCGACTTATAATAGAGTACCTACTTTTAAATTTCGAGCCAATATTACATTTTTGGTTACTATAACCAGCTGTTACGAATTTTCACGAATTTATACACCAATTATTATTAATACTTAAACTGCCTTTGCTTACATTTTTTTGTTCGACCGAAAAAAACTTGATAACCACTCATCACACTTCAATGTTTTTTTTAATTTATCGATTTTTTGCCAGATTTTTTTAAATTTTGTATTTTCCGTGCTCTTTAAATTTATCGGGTTTGACATGTAGGTAGGGGCTTGCAAAATCAGCAGTGAAGGGAAACAAGGTTGTCTGCGTTGACAGTAGTTGTTCACAGCGAAAGCAATACCACAGTCTTGTCCATTGTTAGTTTAGTAAACTTCCCCTCGTAACAATTTGGAATATGGTATGCACAATGCACATGCACCCTTGATTAAATGCGAATATAACGTTTTCGATTGTAGCGCGGTTTTTGTGGTGGTGGGCTTAGGTTAGATTAGGTGGATAGCTAGAGAAACATACTTAGACCAGATCGATAGGTGCTTTGTGATACCACATGAACATGAGTGAAGGAAGTGAAGAGTGCCAGCGTTATTTCTAGACCGGCTATTTCTAGGAGCCTTGTTGTTGCTTGGTGGCGAAGAAGTATGTGATGTAGAATGTACATATGCGTTTGTAAACAACACCGTTTAACATTAAATTTCTTTATAAATAAATAAATAAATAAATAAATAAATAAATAAATATTTTGGAGCGACAGGTCAGCGGGACCCAAGGCCTAGCTTCTCACAACCATTCGTTTTGTGTGAGTTTTCAATTTTTGGGACGAATGGAAGGGATCTACAATTTTACGCCGAGTCCAAACGGCTAATTGAGAAGCTCTTTTATGACAGTTTTACTCTCGGATGTTTGTCAAACGTTTGCGATAGGTGGCGCAGTGGAAAAACCTTAAGATGTAATTTGGTTCTTTCGGGATTCCAACCGGAGGCCCCTCGCTAGGTAGTGTTGGACTACTAAGCGAAATATTCTTTATAAATATATTTAAAACTAGCTGACCCGTGCACGCCTTGCTTCACCAGCCTGCCATTTTAAGACAAAAAGTATTTTTATTAAATTCACCTATTTTTTTTATTTTTCAATCACATAAGCTATTTCTGAGCTAGATCTGTATTAATAGAATTTTCCTTTCCGGTTTTTTGACTATTTTGTAAGAACCACGTCATAGTCCGGGATAAAAAGTATCCTAAGCCCCGACCCAGAACATAAGCAATCACTATGCCAAGTTTCATCAAAATCCGTCCAGTAGTTTCTGCGTGATACGCGGTCAGGCTTTTTTTATACTCCACGCCTATACGGCCTAGCATTATAATTTTTGGGTTTGGTTGTGCTCTATAGAACGTTTGATATTTTATTAATAGATATATTTCATAGTTTATATTTTTTTTAATATTTTGCCAACCCACACACGTTGTGTAAGATTACTAGAATCAGTATCCAATTTACATTCTTATTGTCTTGAAACCTGATAGTTCAAACCTCTGCTCTCTGTTTGTTATCCTTGAATGATTTTTAATTCCGCTCCTTAGCTTTACTGAAACTTAAAATATATCACCTATAGAAGGAATTTGATAAATATGTTTTTCCCGGTAGTATAGAATTTAATGAACTTTTCTTTTCAATACAAAAGTCACAGACAATTGTTTTAAGAAAATTATCAAGCATATTTGACATTTGTCACTATGCATGCAAGCAAAATGATTGCAATAATTGGAACAAATTACATTTGCAGCAAACTTGACTTTGGACCGCATAGGATAAAAAAGTTTGTAATTTTATAACCCTAAAAAGTAATATTATTACTTCTTTTTTTTTACGAATTGAACAACACAATAGATTCATTAGTAATATGATGATAACGCACTGTTTCTTTATTCCCTTTAATCCCCTTCTATATTTATTCAAATTGATTAAATCTGTTACGCTGTCGATTACTAAACAAAAAACATCTATCTAAAAATAAACTTTAACGTATTTTTTACATTTATTCGTCTGTTTATTTATTTACAGATACCCCATTGAAATCGCAACATCGCAGCACGAGAATGACTGGAACAGGTAGGTACTTAACATTTGATTAGCATTGACTATTCAAAATGCAATTAGGCATAGTCAGTGAAAATCCGTGCAAATATTTATCAAAGATACTTTAACACGAATCCAAGTACACAAACGGGCAGCATTGATGTGTTTTATTTTTGAAGTCTGAATCATGTTGACACTGTCGGCGCACGAGCAAATCATTTTATTACCATAATAGTCGAATTTCATTGAGTTTGGTGAATTCTTGATAAGACTGATTGGTTCTGGGAATCATCAAATTTTATTCGCCTTAAACCTCAAACAACTGGTTGTTTGAGATTTAACACATTTTTAGCAACCCGTCCGTGAATGTTGGCATACAAGACGATTAAGAAGAAAATGAGTCAAATGACTATTTACGGATTCTTTCCATCTTTTTTTTGCGAAAGTGTTGTGAGTTGCAACTTTCATAGAAGAGTTATCTGTACTCGTTTATCCAGAATTTATTAATCATAAAGATTTTTTTCAAAAAGCAAAGCGTGATTTAGTTGACACTTTTGAGTTTACATTCGAATTGTTCATAATACATACATATTATGTAATACCAGGGACTATTTCCTTCTTAAAGACTGCTAAGCTGTTTGGGCGTAAAGTCGGCAGAAATGTGAAGCTAAGCAGAACGCAGTTTAAGCTCGATTTAAGCAAGCGAGGTGGAGAGAAATATTGGAAAAACACTTGATTCAAACTTTGCTGAAAGTGCGAATGTCGAACTATAAATAGGTAAAGGTAGAAGAATGGGGTCAAAGGTGGCACTTCAAATGAAGTTTATGAAATTTCTCTTAAGGACTGTGCGTTGTAGGTCTGTTCCACAGAATTAAACTGTTATGTATAGAAAAACGAGCCAGAAGCTTATAAAATATTCAAATACGAATAACTTAAAACTTGAATGCTTGGTTAGAATTTAGAGGTTAGAATTGGTTGCATCCTGTCGGAATGTTATTTCGTCACAAATTCCATTTAATGTTCATTGCAATAATAAAGGGTTTTCCAATAAGAGTTGTTATATGAACAACGACTCTGATGCAGACAGCCTACTGTTAGTACCTCTTTTTGCTCTCAGGTGTCTGTCTATTTATTGGTATCGTTCGTGTCTTAACCAGCAGTCTTTCTTTGGTATACAAAGCCATCAAATTTGTACACAAATAATCAAATTTAAGTTGTTTCGATGCTCAATCGCACCAACACTATTTCGCTAAAAAAAATCAGCTGACTGTTGTCTTTATCAAAATTCCTATGCACATACAGAACATGGCTTAAGGAAGACGTCACAGTGTCAACAAGTCAACAGCAGTAAAGATCTCTGAACTTTTGCGACCACTTCTGATGGGTTATCAATTGGTTATCAACATCACTAGCATTTATTGTGTGCTGTGGTCATATACCTCTGGTTTTAGAGAGAAAAAAAACGCTGATTAATCATCAGTCTACCTATTATCTGTAATAAAAACGCCAAGTAAAGTTTCCCGTGTCGTGAATGACACGAATCCGAGTCATATGGGTTTCAAACACGCCACTAGATGACACTGTTTTATTGTGTTGTGACCTTTGGTCAGATAAAGAGTAATATCTATTATCTGTCTTTATAGAATTTGGCTCTGAATTTCTGTATAATCAGGCGCGATGTGACGCTGATCTAATTACTTCCGGTGTCGATCATCGGTGTGCATACTGATGGTAATAGAGAAAATGTAAAAAAAATATTTGCAGCCATTTATTACTTCCTATTGATACTGTCTTTTTCGACAGACATGTCTTACCTTAGGGAAATTTCTATTTCCGGCCCTGCACAGGGAAATCCATGCCACAGTTGGAATTAAACCTAGAGACCTTTGGTTAGCAAATCGTTAAATTTAATGGCAAAAAACCAACACAAAAATTATTTTTTGATGTATTTGAGACTTATCCTCTATCTATAGAATTTATAGATATTGCCTCCGTTGATTGATGACCGGAAAAATTATCATCAATTTAAAGTTGATTCGATAATCTATTTGTATTTGTAAAGTTAACAATTTTAACGGCACGGAATGTGTAAAGACAATCTCTATTTCGCTTCATGTGGAGAGTTTGGTATTTCACCGTCTTCACAAATTCCCCAAAATGCGTAGGTACGTAGCCTTATCACTGATAACGCCTGATGAAATTATACTGTTTTTGCATACACGTATAGAAACGTGTTCATTTGAAAACCGAAATAGAAATCATTCGATTTTTTGCTTATCGGTTATCACGGAATTAAGTGCTTCCCTTTTGTGGTGGGAGCTATTTTGAACTTGGTATACCTCAATTATTAGTCATACAAAATAATCTAACAAAAGTAATGGACTTTGATTTTCCATAAATATCGACAATGAAGTGGTCAACAAATTTTTAAATCTTTTGGCGAAACTTACTGAATAGCTGTCAGGCAAATACTTTTTTTTTGGGATTTCCATTTACCTAGCATAGGTACGGTTCGAGTCTTCACTCCATCTCAATAAAGTGTTGAAATGACTATTTTATTTCAATGTTGGTAGATACGTTGTAGGTACTACACGTTTCATTGTGTGATTCGTGGGTTCGTTTAAAAGAAACTTATAAGGGTGAAGCAAATGTCAATTGATTAAGTAGGTAATTTTTCCGTTTAAAATTTCCTTAAAAGATGGCAATTTCTCTTACAATTTTTTGGGAACATTTATTACTGAACAAAATCCTTTTCTAAATTGCCAGAAAGTACATGATTATTCCTCCCACATCACACTCCAAAATATGTATAGACCTATGCAATGCAATCAGAAGCTCATTACTTTCATTAGCAAGATGGAAAGTAATTTGACCAAATCACCGCCATCTATGAGTCAGATTCTTCAACCTACTTTGAGCACTTTGTGTGCCGCTTGAAACGGAAACACCGGCTTTTTGTGTTGAATGTTAAGTAGTTGTTAAGGAAGTGTCAAAAAACCGCAAAGTATTATATAAGCCCTTCATTCCGATTTCGAGTTGAAAGTCACTTCATAAGTCATGACAAGACTCAGGCGACTATAAAGGCGTTACATAAGTCGAAATCCAATTATTGCTTATGCACATCACTATATTCACGCCATCATTACTCACATGAATCAAAACTGCGGACCTCAGTTGTTGTTAGTATACATTAAAAGCAACGCCAATAAATCAATTAGATAAGGTAAACGATGAAGAAGCCGTTGAGAAAGAAGTGATAATGAAACCTCGGCGGTCGCATGTATCGGGTGTTTTATTTTTGGTTGCTAAATTATTGCAGAATTTTGCTGGCAGAGAATTACACTGACATAATGACTGTGGAAAGAAAGTGTCTGTCACGAAATTAATTTAACGTCATGAAAGTGAGTGGGAGACTTAATTAACGCTGTGTAATTTCAATGCAAGGTATAAGCTCTTTTTTTTAATGTCGTTTTCCATTGGGAAAGGTCAGATTCAGATTTTCAGATTCACAGCAGTTGTCAATTTTTATGTTCCATTGCCAGCAAAAAAAGCTCCCTTTTTTAGAGTCAGAACAGTTTTGGGAATATCGATTTCTTAGCGAGATTTACACCTACTTTCACTAAAACCAATCCATTTGACATTTGTCAAACGTTGAAGTGTGTTCTTATTTACATTTTTATGCGACAGGTTTCTGAAAATCAGGGCAAAGTTTTCATTTGACCTAGTGCAATGAATATTAATAAAAATTAATTCAATTTTATGAACATAAATTACAATTTAAGAATATCTGACTTTTACAAATGCAAAGAAAATTTGATCTCGATAAATCGGAAATGTGAGAGCAAAATCTGAAAATCCCAGTGGCGAACGCATAAGTTTCATAATTTTACTAATCAATGCTTTTGACGTCGCGTCGACTTGAGATTTAAGGCATAATTCAGTTATAAACATAGGGGCCGAATCAACGGGCAGCAATTGCTAACAGGCAGGCTATGGAAAAGGGGGAGTAACCGCTACTATCCTCGATATGAATATGTGACAGCAATTTAGGGAAGTCTACGCATACCTACCTCATTTTATATGGTCCAAGGTTAACTCAATTTATTAATTTTATAAGCTCTGAAGAATATTTAAAAGCGGGACACCATATTAGTTCAAATTAGGTTTCAGGTCTCTAGGTTTTTTTCCACTGCGCCCCCTTGTGAGCGTTAGACAAACATCCGAGAGTATAACCGTCATGAAAAAACATAAAATTGTAGAAAAACTCAAACAAAACGAATTGCTGTGATTTTTTACTAAACTGCTCTCGGGCTTATATGGGGATATTAGTTTCGAGTTGTATTCGCTAACCAACAAAAGTTATTAAACATTTCATGTTTCGAAAAGAAATACTATTTTTGAAATCTGTCTTCACGATGACAGTTTTGAATTTGAATTTTATTTATTACAATGGCCGTAATATAAAAAATTGACATTTCACCATTGGCGCTAGAAATCAAGCAATTTCTGTGAAATATCCTCTTCAGGGAAATTTCTCAATCTACCGCAAAACTACCCGCTGCATTGAGAGAGAGAGAAAAAAGCGACCAGTCAAAGGAAAATCATTCCAACGTTTGCAAAATTTGCCGCTGGCGCTAGAGATATAGCGGGAGCTTTCCTTTATCTGGGATATTTTGTGCTAGACGTCTAGCGGGCTGAGGAACGCGGCCAATGAAAAACCTAAAAAGTTCAGTGTTCATAATATGACCATGGATAATTTCTCCCTCAGGCAACAGCAATTTTTTTCTTTCCTTCCAAAATCTCAAAAATAAATCAGATGTGTTTTTCTGTTTAATTATTTGCCTTTGATGAAAGACAAGTGTCGTTTGTCGTATTATTCAACATAACAATCGAATATCCATCAATTTCGATCATGTTTTTGGAATACTAAATATATCACAAATAAGCGAAATTTCGCATGTAGCGTGAACCTTAGCTAATGCAAACATCCGTAGCTGTGTGCTATTATTTTCTTAAACCATTTATATTTTGTGTTTATATTTATTTTTGTAAAAAAATAATGTTTTTTTTGTGCTGGCATTTCATAGAATAGAAAAATTCCAACGATATGATAACACAGTCCACCCGTAACAGAGTTTCTTTGTAAAACAAACAAAAAATGTAGTCTCAAACATTCTCTGTAAAGTTCCTGTTTCGACCTACTTTACCTACATTTGCAAAATTTAAGTGAAAATAATTTGTATTAAATCGACTTAAAGTCGAAACTAAAAATGGTATTTTCTTTAATTCCCAGTATATAGGGGATTTTTATGAATATTCGCTCAAAAATATTCTTTTCTGTTCATCTCTTTGCAGTACTCGAAGATCCCAAATGGAGTCTGGAGCGACGAGCATCGGCTGGCTACCTGGTCTGGCGAAAGGATTCGCCCAGCTCTAAGGTCCGTTTTCGATTTGACGTCGAAGTCTTGGAATTCGAAAAAGATCCCGCCGAAGATATTGTCGACGACAGCAATGACGGATTCTCTGTATCGAATGCATCCTCAACAATAGCCATATGTGTCACATGTATGGCAGCAGTAGCAGTTAGTGTTTTCCTTCCATGGTATCTTATGAATTCGGCCTAGAATATTGGAATAATTTCAAAGCATTTACCCTTTGAGAGAAAAATCAACAAATTGTTGAAATATTTGAAATGAATCGCGAGAAAAGATTTCAATTATATCTAGTTGTAAGCCAGCGGACGATTTTGACTTCCAATTGAGGCTGAAAAACTTTCCCCAAAACTTGATAGTGATTATTCTGTGATGTTAAGGTATTTAACCAATAATACAATACATGTATAGAAACAAGAAACTTATTTGCATTCTAAAATACGATCGATATACCTATTACCTATTATGTATAAAAAATATTTTTTAAGAAATTTTAAACTAAAAATCTGGTGCCTTATATAAAAAAGTTGGATTGACAATTTGGTGTTTGTATACTGCCTTTGAGATTTGTAGATGTATTTATGACAATTTATACCTGTAACGGAATTGTGTCCATTAGAAGTTAAGAAATTCGTGTTTTAAAAAAGATAAATAGTTTTTTTCTTTTTAAGATTATGTGTACAGCAATTATTTAAAGTTAATAAATGAGTGAGTATGCTATAATAAGATAACAACTGAGCGGTATGACCTTTCTTCGTTTTTTGTTTTACCATTTTGATTAGTATGAGAGGACAGACAAGCGTCAGGTTGATTAAGATGCATACAACTTCCAACAGGAAAGTCAATTTAAAAATACGTTAACACAACGATAAGGGATGACAACCACCCTCGCATTTGTGTTAATCCAATCCTAACGTGCTGGGTCCATTATATTAATAAGACACACCCTCATTTAAGTGGACCGATATGGGGGATGCTGAATGCTGGATTCATGTGTGCGCATATTTTGTCTGTTAGGCGGAGCTGCAGGACTATAAATAATTTAACGACGCATCAGACCATCTGTTGTGGCAAAGCAGCCATTTTCGCATGATGGCTGAATGGCTGAATGTTCATAGTTGTTGTTGGAGTGAATGGTCTTGGGACACTGCATTCTCAAAAATAGAATTGGGAATATGGGACCCAATACCTTACTTCTCAGAACTATCCCTTTGTGTATATGTTATTCCTTATGACTGAAAATTGTCTTAAATGATATTTTGCGCAGTAACTACTTATAAAAGAAAACATTCCGTGGAAGCGGTACAGTATATCAAGGAATGTAGCACCACAGAATCAGCTAGACTTCGGAAAATACTGTGCAAAGGATACACAGTTCCCGGATATCTCAAAGACACTAATAGAACTTGGACACAATCCTGTGAAGAGAGTCTCAGTCTGCTACTACAGACTCATTTTTTGGACTGTACCTACTAAAAATCAGACTAATCTTCTGAATATATGTCTTGGTCTTCCCATCTGAACTTTGATAGACCGTTCACTTGCTCTTTTCCGAGTAGGGATGAATGGAACTCAAGTGTATATATATATAGATTTCGAGGGATATTCGAACCAGACCACCAATGTTGGGTCTCTTTTCGTCTCAAGTGTAAATTCAGTAACGAATAACTGGCTCATTTTTGCAAAGTTGATAGACTGATGCGCAAACATAGAAAAAAGAGCGTCACAGAAATACCTGATGCGCAGGTGGAGCGGCTAACATGATTTTGGAATACTTCGTCTGGATATTCTTCTACAACTTTGAAATAGTCTTTAATTTTAGGAATGCCCCTTCTTTTTAATTTGCTTATTAAAGTCCTTATGCCTTTCGACCGCTTTCGTCTTGCCTTTACGATTATAGTTATCGACTAAAACTTTCATTAGCAAAACTTCCATCTCGACATTAAAATGTTTGCTGTAAGCAATTCGTTCTAAAACGCAAACATCATATTCAATCAGCAACGCATCAGCATAAAGTGCGCATCGCGTCAGAATCGCAAGTAAGCAGTGATGTCGCATTCAGAGACAAACCATACTGATACCCCCAAGGCCCCAACTCGCAATCCTATTCACGCTGCCGGAGACTCAAATCCAAATCGTAGACAAATTCCGCAACCAATTTCTGTTGTAGGATATCGGAACCTAGCTGTCAAAAATTGAAGAAAAAAATGCACTTCATCGCACTTCAACGCAATTCGCCGATATGCGTTACAAAATGAAAAATTCCGAATAGATTTTCCGAAGAATACCTTGAAGCAAAAAACCTCCGAATCGTATAAAATCGGAGAATTTTCCGTTCCAACGGATATCTCGCTAGGGCCGATTGTCTCTGGCCGTATCACTGCGCAAATGTTTGACGTTTCTGAATTTACACCAAATGAACCTACAATCGATATCCATCTATACAGGTGGATCAAAGATGGACTGTGAAATCGGAGCGGGTATATTCGCGGAGGTGTCTTTTTGGCAACACCACGTAATGATAATTATAACCAATTCAATTGAAAGACTTGCGGCTATGAGAGTAGTCTCGGCTACTGAAATAATCCAAGCTAGTTCACCACAGGCGCGAAGTGCTTTAGGTTCTTTGCTCCCAGCAATCCACGAATCTCTGCTGGATCCCTGGAAAACGTGACAAAGCCGGCAATCAAAGGGATTACGAACTGGCGAGAAAGCGGTCTGTAATGAATCATAATAGAGTATTACAGTAGATGCGCCAACAACAGGTGGAAAGAACTCATGATCTGTGAAATATGACTAAAGCTTTGGCCAGATTATGACAGGCCGGACCGTCAAACTTCTAGAGTTTAACAGGTCACTGCTGTCTAAGCTGGTAGGGGCTCTGTTAAGTAATCACAAGAGGGAGGGAAATTAAGCTAACCATCTTTAATACCAACAGTAAAAGGGAATCACAATAGGTCCTCAAGGATCTACATAAGCGTGCAGTTATAGCGACACGAAAAACCAAACCGTAAAAATTTTCTTTTGCTTTTTTTTAACCACTTAAACTTAATGGTTTAACTCAATCTTGGTCTTAAAATGTTGCTAGGAATTGTAAAGTTAGTTTATCAAAAAAAAGTAAGTAAATTATCTTCAATTTTTCTAGAAAAAGAATTCATTTATTTTTCTGAACGAAAACAATTTTAATTAATAAATGTTATTTTTTCGAAAATGTAAAGACAATTTGCTTATTTTTTTTTGATAAACTAACTTTATAATTCATAAGCAACATTTTAAGACCAAGATTGAGTTCAAGAATTAACTTTAAGTGGTCTAAAAAAGCAAAAGAAAATTTTTTCGGTTGCATTTTACGTATCGCTATAAACGGCCCCTAAGTGTGGGATTGTGTGTGGTTCACTCTGCTCTACCAACCCGCAAACCCGCAAACCTTACCTAATTCAAGACCGTCGTGGTCACAAGCAGTGATGCCATTCTGGCATTTTTAATGCTAAATCTAGCATTTTTGCAGATTTGAAAGCATTTTTTTAAAAAAGGAAAAATGCTTAATGCTTTTTAGCATTTTCTCGAATTTGTTCTCATTTTTCCATTCTTGCTCTCTTTTGCTGGAACTTTAGTCATAAGTTCACTTCCTTGCATTGCAAATGTTTCCCATCACTTTCCACCTAATTGAATGAAATGTGAGATGTCTACGGTCCAAGTGTGTGCGATAAATCCATAGTGTATCATTGTATGAACGTGTATGGAAAAATATTTTTCTTTGGTTGAGCTTCTATATTAACTGATCTGTGTTTTGTTTTTCAGAGGTTGTGTTATTTTCGTCATTGTGCAGTGATTTAAGTTTTTTTTTAACCCTGGACAAAACAATTTTTTAAGTTTGAATTTTTTTATTTTGGGTTCATACATTTTAGCATTTTTTTAAATGTGATTTAGCTTTTTGATTTTTAAAATTCTGGCAACACTAGTCACAAGTGGCTCTACTAGGATGTTCTCTCCATTTAGAGCTCGTCAATGGTACCACAGGCTTTTAGACAGCTGCTAGCTCAGCAGAAATATTTATTCCTTCAATATAGACTTTACCATTGCCGACGTATTTAAACTTTCTCGTACACGTAGTCCGTCTGCATCTGGCTAAAGTCTAAACGCCTGAACGGATTTGTTTTAAACTTCCGATTTAAAGTTTGTGTATATGGGCTTACTATTCAGCGCCAACGATATCAACCGATATTGATATTTGAGCTTAGGTAGGTGGAGTTTACGTAGCTGCATATCCAATTTTTCGCTGAAAGATCAAATGATGGCACTTTTAGAAATTTGACTTATCTCAAAAACGGTCGTAATGATTTACACAGAAATTCATTCCTAAGGTAATGATGCTTTCATATCCTACCTACATGAAAACGGCTACGATGGTTTTGACCAAAATACATAGTTGGAGTAAAATTGATCTTTGTAAAATTATTGCGTTTTTCATATTCCATCCTAATCACCGAAATCTTTACTTTTAAAAACTGTTTAAGTCTCGACAACCCCAATTTTTAATTAGGATACAACTTTAAAAACCAATATACTTGAACAATACCTTATACTCAGAGTTTGTAGCTAAATAGTTGAGTATTTTTCGAACTAAATATTGCGAAATTTGTTATAATTTTGGCTGTATAATTAAAATGCAAATCCGCTCAAAATATTTCTTAGCGTCTTATTGAAATCTGATATCTTCTTTCTTAAAAAAATTCAAACAAAGGAGTTTTACAAAAATTTCTGAAAAGTTAAGACTTAAATCTAAACCAATCTTTACACTACTGTTATGTGTTGTATTAAAATGAACCGATTAACAACTTTTGAAAAAAAAAATCCAATTTTTATTTTAGCGAGCAATTTAATTATTCAATATTCAATTTAGAGTGTGATGGCGAATGGTTTACTTTACAAAAATTTACATTATATAGTATACAAAAACAGTATGACATTTAATGAAAAGTATATAGAGATCTGTATAAAAACATTGACGGCGTCTATATCTAACATTGAAACATTGAGTGAATTTAAATACTTTTAACGTAATACATTTTTTCGTAAATTAATTCCAGACAGGTAGGTATACCCAATTCTTCTTTTTTTACAACCTACACAATAAAATGCACCTTAAAATAATTGTAGCCACTTGCAGCTTACACAGAAACTCCCATTTCATTTGCAACCCCACAGACAAAATCAGGAACATGCCCAACAGATCAGAAACTCCTACTGCGCTTGTTTTTGTACTTACTCAAAAATATTGTGAGTTGTAATATCCTAAAAACAGTTCATTTGACGCTTAAAACTAGAACTAGAACTCGAAAAATAATTTTTACTGAGATGTTAAGCCTCATTTGAAACGAATAAGCTTAAGCCAAAAGTGTTTCATCTTATATTTTGTGTACGGTTTATTTTATCTAGTATCGCTTTTGAACTTTTTACCTAATAACAGAAATTTAAAAAAACGAGAAGTTTCAGATGCTGCTCTTTTTTGTTGTCCTCGTCGCACATTTTGCGACCTACTGGCGTTCAGAGATTTTTTTGTCGTACCTATAGTTTCAGGCGATATTGAAATTTCGCAAGAGGTCAGAAAATGTCCTTAGCTAGAGAGTACTTAATGAATCTGTGCACTATTTTGGATGGCATAAGCAGAGCGTCAAAATATCATCTCTTAGCTCCTCCAATTTCTTCGTCGTATGATGAGGTTATTTCTGTATAATTACAAATTTCACTTGCCCAGTTAAAGAACTCGTTTTTAAGTTTGGGTGGTTCTTTTCTACCAGATGGCGAATACATATTTTTGAAATTAAATACCTCGATTTGGCAACTGCAAGAAGTGTGACTTACAACTCTACCTTCGTGGAACCAAAAGAAAAATAGATTTTATTGCAAAAATTGTAAAAAAAACCGACAAATAAAAAAAGGGTGATTCCTGCTCCTGCAAATAAAAATTAAAACTATCCCTCTGAAATTCTGATACACAAACTACAATTCCCCGATTCCATAAGCGTATTCTAATGCAATTAGAGTGATCATAAAACAATTTACTGCCTTATTTCGGTAGCTGTTTATGATACCACCATCCACCACATGTGGTCAGTCAAAAGAACTCGTATCCCCTTAGTCACGTTCTTTGAAATTGTAAATAGGACTGAGGGCCTTAATTGTTATATGATATATTTTGCTCTGAACTCAGTTGCTGTTGCATAAACCTTTGTAAACACAGCACATTATATATATATCGTATATATTGCGCATCTTTACAAAATCCATTATCCCTTCAAATTGAATTTAGCACCCATCGTCTCGAGCTCTTAATTTACGAATTGCAATGGCTGTCTGGGTTGAAGAATAAAATGGTGAACATCCTATCCTCTGTTGGAACTATCTCTAATCAACTATAGGACAGGACAGATATTAATGGGATTTTTTTTCTCTGGTTTTCAATTAAAGGATTTCCACCCCCGGCGTTGGATGACATTATTCCATTTTCTTCGTTAATCCCTTTCATTGTAACGGCCGATTGGTTCATCGTGGTGGATGGAATTTAATTTTGTTTGCCCTAGAACTAGTTTTATTGAATCGTCTGCCATCTTTGCGTTGCTAGGTTATATTAAACGATTTGATTAGTTTTTTTAACGGCCAAGTGATCCAATAAAAATACGGTTTGAACATAGTGTAAATTTTTTGTCAGCCATACGATTGCTATATAATGAGATCTTTAAGAACTTTTAAACTGTCTTCCTTTAAGAAAAATGCTTCCTTTAAGAAAAAAAGCTGCAAAAGGGAAAAAAGTTAAAGTGAATGTATTCTGTCTAACATATTAAAGAAATGCAGGTTGCAGTTAATACAGGAACACCTTTTTCAGTGGCAACTACGCAACGCACAATCAAAAACTAATATGGTATTCGATTGGACAGTGGATACTCTCAAGCACTTTATTTGTTTGGCACAAAACAAATTTTTTTTTTCGATTTGAGACTACTTTTCCGTATCTCGATTTTTTTCTCAGAGTTGCTTGAGATTTACCAATACAAGAGTTACAGTGAATGGAAAACAAGAAGAAAAGTGTCGAAGGGTACACATATTCCAATCGAACGAATATCAAGAAAAAGTGACGTTTTTATTTTCGACTAGCTGACCCGTGCTCGCCTTGCTTCACCCGCCTGCCACTTTTAAGACAGAAATTATTTCCATCGAACTACATCTCTTACCCACCTCAAATGTCGTCGAAAAGGAAGCAATGCGAATGAAACAACTTGACACACGAATCCCACCAGCCCATTTCCAAACTTAACTTAAACAATGAGCAACACCCAAAAATGTGTTCAAACTGAATGTGTGCGATGAAAAGAGACGACTGTCCATTGAAATGCAATACATTATGATCAAGTTAGATCGCAGACATAATAATCACACACACTACTGTAACGATACTCACTGCTGCATGACTACTGGCTGTAGTATCCACTAAAGGAAAATTGTGAGCGATATTTTGAATAATTGTTTTAAACATTGCTCAGCTTCAGGACAATGGAGAGGGATGTTTTATATCTTAAATGATTCAGGGGAACATTTACTAAATTGACCTATTTTTTTATTTTCCAATCCGATAAGCCATTACTGAGCTAGGTCTGTATAAACAAAATTTTCCTTTTATATATCGGTTTTTTTACTATTTTGTAAAAACCAAGTTATATTGGGGGTTAAAAAGTATCCTAAAGCCCGACCCAGAATATAAGCAATCACTATGCCAAGTTTCATCAAAATCCGTCCAGTAGTTGCTGCGTGATGCGCGGTCAGGCATTTTTTATTCTACAGTTTTATGATATGTAGAGATAAGAGACAAGAACTCTAAAATCTGAGAGCGAATTTGAAGAAACCCAATCGAAAACCACATAAGTTGCAATAAATAGACTAGTTTTGTCTTGATTAAAGGTTACCTGAACGCAAAAACTAGATTGGTCGGGAATGTCACTTTTCCTACGTCAGCCACATATGCGCACTGTCAAGTTAGTTCTCAGTCATAAATTTCTTGACTAGATTTGTCGGGTACCCCGATACTATAAACGTCAACAGAAATTGCTGTTCATGCGACCGATCTAGGCCATTCAAAACTGAAATACATGAAGACAGCCATCTGTCAGACTTACTAACCTTGATATACTTGAACGGCCCCACTGGCAACCACAAATTTGACACTTGACTTGCGCTCCGTTTGGTATGCCATCTCACCGCATTTCTTATGCCAAAAATACTGCAAATTTTTAACAAATGCTAAAAATACTCGGTGAAATAAAACACGTGTTGTAGATCCTCATATTCACCACTGATTTTTTTTAGCGATGGGGGGATGGGGCTTATTTTTAGTTGCGTGGTCAACGCCAACAATCAAAATTGAAATATTCGGCCCTAGCGAGGTATCCGTCGGAACGGAAAATTCTCCGATTTTCCTACGATTCGGAGGTTTTTTGCTTCGAGGTATTCTTCGGAACATCTATTCGGAATATTTCTCCGACATTTTGTAACGCATATCGGCGAATTACGTTGAAGTGCGATGAAGTGCATTTTTTTCTTCAATTTTTGACAGCTAGGTTCCGATATCCTCCGACAGAAATTGGTTGCGGAATTTGTTTACGATTTGAATTTGAGTTTGAGTTTCCGACGGATACCTCGCTAGGAATGAATATTTTTAAGACGCAAGTATGTCAAAAAACGTAAAGTTCCTAGAGAAATGCACAAAAAAAAACGATTCCAGTCCCATTTATGCTTAATATTTAGTAGTTTGCTACTAATTTACACGCACATCACCAAAAAGGTTTCAACTAAAAAAAAAAAAATCTAAAGAAAACTTGCATATTCTTGACACTTCCAGATTCCCAATTGAACGACATAATTGTAAAGAGCTGATGGTTGATGATGAAAGTTGATGATGAAAGTTCAATAATAATAGTATTTTTTACCATTTCTTTTTGTGGAAAATTGAAATTCCCCAAGCCATTGCTATAAAAATATAGCGCGATACTAAGCGCGCAGTTATATCAATTTTAGAATCCAGGCCGTGAGTAAATTCCGCTAAATGACGAAGCCGCAGAGCTTACTTTCTGACACATGCTTTAGTCAATCAATTTAAATAAACCTTATAACTTTAGCAAACGTTAAGTTAAAGAAAACGTCAGATAATTGAAGCATTACTTTCTATCCGAAGCAAGATATTTGTTGGACAGCTAAAAACATTGTTTTTCACTACGATAGTGTCAGAAATTTGTTATTAAAGGATAGTAACTTAATTTACTTATGGCAATGGCATAAGAGTGCGATAATTTTTGTAAACAACTTGAAAGCAGCCGCGTCTGTGTGCTCAACATCGACTGTAAACAGGAGTATAACAACTTTAAATGTGTTTTATTTCATTTTAAATTTGTAAACATTTAAACACACCCGTCATACTAGTCACGAAAAAAATATGGCTGCTAGTAGTGCTAGTTTATTAAACGGCGGCAAAGTCTACACTGTGTTCAAGTTGTTATGTTTCCTACCATTTCTATCTGATATTCAAACCGGAAAACAGTATAAGAACATCATATACATCCACCGAGGTGAATTATGTCATTATTGTAGTAGTGACGCATAGCATTCTAGCTGATACAGCAACCGGTTTGGGTAGTTTGTTTAGAAAATATTATTACTGCCTATCATTTTTGTTTCGAATTCATGAGCACCCTCTGAAAGGAGATTATTTTTAACTAGGTAGGTACCAAGATTTTATTAGAAAGGTAAATTTGGTACCAAATTTGGAAATATAATTTTCTATTAGTTGTTAAAACTAGAACAGTTACGTGCAGTATACCTATCGTTATTCTTCTCATGGTGAAATGGCAAACCAAGTGAGCACAGGCTATCACTATCAGCTGTCAATTTGGTTGTTGCTGCAGTATTTGTTTGAGCTATTTGTGTGACTTATCACTTATACATACAGTGAACGCTGTTCTGCTACATTTTATTTGTTTTATGAAGGTTAGTAGGTACTAGTTGCGCCGTCAGTTTTGCAATAGGTACAGTGGAAGTCTCTTATAACAATTTTCGGAAACAATCAGTCGTTTTCGTCGGTTATAACAAAGGAATGAGAGAAAATAAAGAAAACACACACATGAATCTAAATATTTCGCCTTTATTCTTGTAACTTTACAAATGAACAGAATAATGGTTTGTTGCATCGCCGACTTCTACCTACATACGTTTCTATGCAAAATATTTTGGCAGTTTATTTGATGTGGCGAAGTTAAAGCTGCTTTTAAATGAGTTGTGGTTTACGCGTTTAGTTAGAATTTTAGAATTTCTTGAATGCAGTTGGATAGCGACCGCCGGTTATAACAACCTTATTTCCTCGGTCCCTTCACCATCGTTATAAGCGACTTCTTCTGTAGTTTGATTTGGTTTTTGTTGCTATACTTCTATTTTCTACAGTAGGTAATTAATATTTTTGTGGAGTAACACTTTGCACTCTTAATTTAAAATTTGGGAATCACAAAGTGTGACATTTTTTTTCAAACAAAACAACAACCATTGCAATCTGACATTTCGCAAGTGTGTGGAGGTGAGTTCAAGGCGATTATTTAAAAATATTTCGGAGGTTTCTGTCGTCGTATAGTAAGACTTAGACTTGGGACACAATGGACCGACTCTCTCACCGAGAGCCACACAGGCTTGGGACAGTGCACTATTTTCTTCTATAAAACATAGAAAACATAGAAAGAGTGCTTCTAGATTCGCTCTTTTTATAGGAAGTGCGATTCTTTTCTTTAATCGACAACGCGATACCTAAGTAAAATTAAACTAAAGGTTGCTTTCGGTATTGAGTAGAGCAAGAGAAGTGAGTTAAGTCCAAGACGTGGCGAAAAAATTATGGGAAATATTCCAGTTCCAGTTATTCCGGCCTGTATAAAGAAAAATCTCGTTGGTAGCAGATTAAGAATCACGGAAAAGAAATATGTCAGTCAAATTGTTTGACAGAGTTCGTAGGTTGCATGGTACATTGATTTAAGCTTATGGCATGTAACGCTTTAACTTCGCAATTTGGAATCAAATTTATAGATATTCGTTTTCTGATTAGTTTTAACCAACGATTTTTAGTCCCGTCCAATAGGTGTGATGTGGTTTACGGTGCACCAGACTGAACATGAGAGGTGTACGAAGGTGGGGCAAACATTAGAGCCGTAGAGCCAGATGATAAGGGGTTTGTGGAAACTTAGACTTTTCGCAGTGTTCTAGGCGATTTCATGTACAAGGTCTTTCCAACGAGGGTTGTCATAAACTCACTAGGTAATTGCTTTCAAATGGTGGGTTCGGGTTTCGTAAGACCGGACTGATGCGCTTTAGAAGTAGATATTCATTTCCATTCCATTATTTGCACCCCAATTCATAATCCCATCAAAGCAGGGCAAAAGAGCTTGATATAACTTTGTAGTTCTAAAGTCAATGGAACCTGTTGAACAGAAATTTTCCAACGATTGGTGATAATTATGAGGTTATGGTGAAGCGACATTTTATTACAGCACAATGCGCCATCGATGCAGCCTATGATGAGAATCTTTGAAAAACGATTTACGTTGAACTAAACTCCCGAACACTAACAGCACTTAACCCGACGATTAACACCAAAGAAGGCAAATGCTCAATAGAACTATCTCCAGCCACCTGTTCTTGATCGGTGGCCTGAAAGAATGCAAGCATTTGTTATGTGTCTGTACATCTACTGCGTTGTTGTATAGGTTATGTTACTGGGTGGGTACAGCAGAGCGAGCCCTGTCGTACCCCACTTAGGTCCATGTGGACCCATTGTGATGCATACTGCGTTGTTGTAACTCTATGCTGAAAGGTGGTACTTTACTTTCCGTTCCTTAATTAAAAAATATGTTCATTAAAACAGACCAATTGCTCATTGTTCGTTAACATTTTTCATTCATCTAAAAAACCATATCTTTCATTTTTAAAGCAATCACGAGTGTCAGAAATACGCATTCCTAGAAAAAGAAAAGGGAAAAGCTTCGAAACTAAATTCTTCACTACTCTTCTCAAGGTATATCTATAAAACTGATTAGGAGTCAAATCAAAAGTCAAATTGACTTTCTAACTAAAAGTTCTGCAGCTCGAATGCACCCGCTAAAGATGCAACGCTCTGAAAATAGCTAAATTTCAGATGCTCAATGTCAGTAGCATTTAATTAAGAAAAAAAAGAACTTCCCATCAACATATTGCAACAAGTTCCTATGACAATTTCGCTCATCGTATAAGAGGTGTTAACATTTTAACACCTTTAAGCGATTTGAGCTCACAATAAATAACGGGATCAAACCTCACACTAGAACGAGTTGAATAAATTATATAACGATGGGACCGTGCGCGCTAAGCAAAATGTCAACACGCATCAAGAGCGGAGGAACATGAATGAACCTACAACAAGCCCATCGCTGTTTACCCCAAGAGTGTGCTGTACTCGTATCCTGTATTTGTTTTCAAAACCAAGGTATACATGTTGCTGTTGCCCAACGCGGAATGTTTGTAATGGTACTTTGCACCTTGGTGCGTGGTGTCGGTGGACTTGTGTTCTTCCTGATTATGGTTGAAGAACGTGCTAATTGGGAGAATTTGAGGCACGCGATTATTATCAACACTAAGTTGGAACAAAGAGTTTCGTATATTCAAGGTCAAGAATAAAATCGGATCACATACAGCCTGAGATAAGGCAGCTTGACGTGTTCAGAGAATGGGCATTTTAGGTGTAGGCCTGTTTAAGCTGAAGTTCGCGATGAAGACAGTTATGTAGTTGATATTCTGCACAATGAACTAACTACATTCTATTCACGATCGTCATTGCATCAGTTTCAGTCAAAGTTGGCTCGCCACACATCAAACCTTTTGAACCGCTTAACAGCTTTGAAACCTTATGTAGGTGTAAGCCTCATTATAATTTTTGTCAGTGAAACCAGATTTTTTCAGTAACAAAACAAAATGTTGAAAGTGTCAAATCAGTTCTGTATTATTTTTAATTCCATTGAAATTACGCAAATTATTTAAAATTGATCCCTGTTGGACAGTTCTAGAGAACAAGAAAAAGCATCGGAGATTTTAATGTCACATTTTCTCACAATGCCCAAAAGTAATCCTTTTTAAGGCAATAGCTGCCCGACACTTTGTTTTGCTCTCATTTACAAGTAGATGTCCACCTCATCAGGGTTTGCGTCGAATAGCACATCAATTTTAAAATTTTCATCGAGGTACAATTTTACGTAGAAAATCATCACCAAGACTAGATCCTTTTGTGACATCGAAGAGGTGGTTGAGATTTGCGAACGTAGTTGAACAACGAGTGTTCTTTATCCTCAATCTGTACAACTTGAATAGTACTGCAGATACCACAACTAAACCTGAATCTTCATTGATCTTCGTAGCATAGCCAGAAGTTCCTCCAACTTGCAGTGAAGAAGACTTTAACTGGTTTTCGAACAGAGATGGGCAACTATACTACCTTTCTACTTCTCTTTACTTTTGATGCGGCCATCTCTCTTACTTCTCGATTAATCTTGCCTGTCCAGGCAGTTTAACCCGTCCCCACTGCCTACAGCTGTTTCCAGTTGCGCACGTCATGTAAGCTGATACCTTTAAATAAAAAAAGGCCGCCACTCCGGCCAACTCTAGAGAGAGGGGTTAAAAATATTTCATACACGGTTTGAGGAAAGCTAGGTCGTTTCAACGAACACCCAATGGAAAGCCCTTCGGTTTCAGTGATAAGAGGAATAGGTAAGTGCAAAGTGCATTTCTGAGTCAGCAACAACCTATGTTGATATTTCTAAGTAGCCTCAGCTCCTCTATGTGTTAAAGGGGTAAAGACCAGCATACCTACTTCACTTTTAGTGGCGCTTGCAGTCCGGGGTGGATTACGGCCTCAACCGACAAGGACTCCAGCCAGTTTGGTATCTAGCTGCCTTCAGTTATATACACCAAGTTGGTTGAGGTCGGCCTCCAATTGTGCGTGCCACCTAAGGTGAGTTCTTTCTCTGTAAGGTTGTCCCTCAGGGGTTGGCCTCTAAGAAACGACAGGCTGGTGCGTTGCTATACCAATGTATCTTATGCTTTTTGACCAGGTCAGTGTCGCTTCATAGCCCATAAAGCGCGTCGTTAAATTTGAATCTTTTTCTCCAACCTCCATCGATACAAACTGGACCGAATATCGTCCGAAGAATCTTTCTTTCCAAATATGCCAGGATATACAAGTCCATGCTTCTACTCCATATAGCAGGATAAGGACGTTTAGAGTATTACATCATATCTTCTTGGTTCTAAGAGAAAGCGCTTAACTTTTAAGATGCCTTCTAAGCCCGAAGAAACAGCGATTCGTTTGATCCCTGCGCTGATATCATTTTGCGGGGTGATAGTGGAGCCCCAGGTAGACAATAGGTCTTCCAATAATAGGCCTGTTCCATAACAATAATCTCAAAGAGATTAGCCAAATTTTGTCAAACATAGTTTCCTTCTATAGGTATAACTTTTGCGTAAGGGAACGAAGTTTGTTTAATGGGTTCGAATGCATTGTCGTTAGCGAATAGACCTACTGTCGGCATATATTAGCATTTTAACACTTGCAACATTTTACAATTTGTTTGTGGGGTTTCGGGTTTCGTAAGTTGCTTCAGGGATGATGTTAAAGAAGTAACAAGACAGCGCGTCGCTTTGTCCCAAACCTTTTCGACATCGAGGGGCTCTTTGATGTTTTTGCCAATCGATAAAAAGTTGGTATGTCATATGTCGGATTTTGAAAATTTGGTTGATCGTAGATTTTTCGGGCCTAAAGCGCACTGATATGGGCCGAGGATTTTAGCGAAAGATTTTCGGCGTTGCTGAATTTTGATCCAGTTGTTCGTAGTTGCCCAGGAGAAGGAAAAACCATTTGGAAAAGTCGGGAAATTGAAAAACTCGAAAATTGATTTTTTGTATGGAATTCTGTGTGCAATTTGCCAACCGAAAAAAAATGTTTATAAATAAATAATGCATAGCAAAGCTGGCGAGGGTCCACTAGTCTTATATATACGACATTCATGAGACTTAATTATTCCTCTGTAGTCCGCACAGTTCAAAGGATCTCCTTTTTTGTGAATGGGAGCACACGATGCGGAGGTTCTATGCATCAACCTCGTCCGACCAAATTTTTCAGATAAGTTATCAATGAATATCCCGCTGCTTTGAAAAGCTCGAGCGGTAAGCCATCCGCTCCCGCAGGTGTTTTGGACCTTAGTTTTTATTTTTCGCTTTCCTTACTTTGTGTGGATCGGGTGGATGGAATTTTTGGATCATCGTCCAGACTGAATGGATCATTCTGCCTGACAGTGTGTTCTTGTCGGTAAAGCTCTGTTAGAGTCAAATTAAGATATTAATGTCCCCACTTATTTTTGAACGGGTTGACAGAAATATTGCCCTTCGGCGTCCAGATTGATACTTCTGTCTAATATCAGACTTTCTCTCGTCTTCCTCGATTAACCGTATGCAAAAGTGGTTTTTAAGACTGTGATTCTGCGACTAGGTTTTCCTGTTGTTATTTTCTTTTTAACGGGAAATGTTGCCACTGCAAAGAAGTGAATCCGGTCAAAACTGTCAGATTTTTCTTTTAATTCGGTCAAAAAATCCTGTCAGAAGTTAAAACAAGAATTTTTTATTAGAAATCCTGTCACAAAATGAATATTGTAACATATTTTGGCAGATCACTATTTTAAACAATAATGTCTTAAATCTAGTGAAACAAAAAATAAGCAATCCATTAAAAAGTTTCGCATTACAACATTTTGAAGATAGAGAAACTCTCAGTCAAATTCAGTCTTTCAAAATATTTTTAAATATATATTAAAGGCAAAATCACTTCACTACAATTATTGTCACTGAGTGTGAGCATTCAGATCAGACTACCGCGTGACGCCGCTGTAATTTTAGGATTATTCGCAATAAATTGTTCATTAGGTTAAACAATGGAATTCCATCTTTATGTTAAGTTTATAGAACAATAATATTTTCTAGGTCAAGATGCCGAAACTAGGTATACAATTTGTCCGTATCGGTCAAAACAAAATATACCTACTCTGGTCAGAGTGAAGTGAATTCGGTCAGAATGGCAACACTGATCATAACCAGTGTGGCAGACATTTCTTACCCTAACCAAGATAACAAGTTAATATTTCTGTCTATCAAACACATGGTAAGTTCAAAGATAAAGTGAACTCTCAGAAGATGCCATAAAAATTAAACCAAAGATGTAGATCAGCACAAACTGAGACACATTGGACCATACCTATATAAAAAATCAAAAGGTTCATCAATCTATCTGACAACAGAGATCTTGATTTGACTGCGATGAAATGGCTGAACTTATCTCAACTTTGCAAAATCATTTCAGACATAGGAACAAGAGGTACGCACGAATTAATTTACCATATGCGCAATACTTTTGTTTTCTTACATGAGAAGTTCATATTATATCCTTGTCCACAGCAAATTCCCATAAGGGATGCCATTTTGTGTCATTATTCGTCACCCTCGCAAAGCCATGCTTGCATACATAGAGATATACAATGTGTCTCCTTCGGATGGATCGAACAATACATGAAATGTCTGCGAACGCATAAGACTGTTTCGCTATTCGTTTCCTTTACAGGAGTCGTAAAAATAAAAGTCACCAAGATTTATGAGTACCTATCCCCATTGTGAGTGGACGAAGCTGTAAAATGGCTGGCATGGTGGGGTTCGACAGATAAGAAAAGATTTCAATTTATATGACTTTCATTCGAATAAGCCGGCGATCTGCCAGCGGAAGTATAAGAAATTCAATGCGTCTGATGCCATGCATCCGCATATTTTATCAGAAGAGACATCCTTTCGAAAAAAGTACTCAAGATTCTGTTTCTGAATATAGATTAGGTGATTTTCATGGTTGCTGTTTACAGTCATTTGTTTACTTGTATCATCCATGAGCAACGACTTGCCAACTGACTTACTATAGTCCTTAAACGATGCTGTTTTTTGAAGAAATTCTATGATGAGAACAGAATTCTTGAAGAGACCTTAATAAACGGGCCCTTGATGGAGACAGAATGGCTGTTGATTGCGAAAAAATTGTCGAAGGCAGTCAGTTATAACAAGTCTCATGTAAAATGATTTAGATATACACAAAGTGTAAAATGGTGTCAGCAAGAAGGACTCTCTGTTCCTCAAAAACCACAACATTTACAGAAAAGAAGATGCATTAAGCCTACAGGCGTCTCCTTATACCCTATTTTTTTTTTGGGGTGGCCGAGGAAGGGTTAGTCGGGCTGACACATATCGGCTGACTCCTCATTTCTGATGGAACATGCATGTAGATTGTGAATTCTAAGGCACGGGCTATGCTATCTTACTCTCCAACTCTCTGACGCACAACTAGACAAAAAAAGTGCGATGGTAGACAAATCTACGCCCACCTGATCATGACGAAGTAAGAATAGCACCAGATAAGCTAAAGAAAAACAAAGGCCCCCGAGGGCTGAGGTTCGTAGAGCATCTAGAGATAACCCAATTTTAAAACTCAGTCCGATGAGTGTTTGATTTAGGCCCCAAAAGAATAGAGACCTCTCAACTGCGCAAGCTACAGAGGAATAAGAGTCCTTAACAAGATCCTCTCTGCACTTCACTTACTTAACAACTCTGGACCGACAGTGAATAAGGTTATCCGCTTGAGAATTGTATCCCGTGCAGTAAAATTTGTCCTACTCTTGCTTTAAAATCATTTCGCCCAATTTTCAATCCCCGCTTAAGAGTCTCTATTAAATCCCGTTTTTAGGCGGGTGATGACGTTGCACTTTATTCCATGCATTTGTACAGTCTGTCATGTCTTTCATAGACGATAGCGTAAATCAACTGCACTGTCACCACACGTATTTTGCCGGGGTCCCCAAATGTCATATAGATCTGCTGACAATGAATGCTTTTACAGGCAGCTTTGAGGTCGATGAAAAGTCTCGACTTGTAACTTCTTGTATGTCAGTCGACGGGGGATCTGATACTCAGAAAAGCACAAGGATTGTTAGTCCTGATTAGTATGTTGCAAACCGATTTGAGGTGTTTATACGAAATTATGAATGGATATACGACCACAAGAAAGGATACCTTGCAAATTGCGCCGATAGAGGAATTAGTCTTCTAAACATCGCGTACAAGATCTTATCTGCCATAATATGAGAACGTCTGAAAGTCCACTCTTGACCAAATATTCACACTGCGCCGGATTCTGGAAGCCACCCAAGAATTTCATATCGATGCTCATCAGTCATCAGCTTTTAATCGATTTTAAGGCCTCGTATACGATAGCATTTATAGAGACGAGCTATACAAAGTCATGCCTGGTATTGGCATCCCCACAAATCTCGTTCGTCTGTGCCGGTGATGACGATGAAGAGCTCTCGCTGCTCCGTCAAGCTTGGTATGGTACCGACCTTACAGAAGTTTTCGATGTCAATAAAAGGATCCCGACAAGGTGAGGCGACTTCTTCAAAATAGTACTTGAACTGTAAGAAAGTCAATAGTCAACTGCAGTGGCACATTTTATTTCCAGTCTATGCAATTGCGGGCATATGCTGACAAAACTATTGGCAGAACGCAGCGATCTGTCACTGGTGCGTTTGCTAGTATAGAAGCTGAAGTGGCTAAAATGGGATTGGTGGTTAATGAGGCAAAAACCAAGAACCTGCTTTCGACAAAACGGGACACACAACATCGACGGATTGGACAAAACGTCACAATAGACAGAAACACCAATGTAACTCTATACAAGACCCTAATCATCCCAGTCCTGCTGCACGGCGCTGAAGCACGGACTTCATTAAAAGAGGATGAGGATATTCTTGGTCGTTTCGAGCGTAAAATCCTTCGCAAAATATTCGGCCATGTTTGCGTTGATGGGCTTTGGAGAAGGAGATTGAACGACCAACTTTACGAGAGCTGTACAGTGACATCGACCTGGTTAAAAAGCTGCTCATTGCGCGTCTAAGATGGCTAGGACATGTAGAGCGAATGGACAACAACGCTCGCCTTCAGTGGCGCGCGATCTCAGTGCTCAATCAATAGGAGGCAGACCAGGTCAGCTGGAGAGGCATATTGATTGAAGCCCAGGTTCGCCCCGAACTGTAGCGCCACCTAAGTAAGTAACTAAGCCGGCTCTATTCTACCCAATACCAGTTTTTTTTAGAGCTTCGCTGGTTAACCATCATACCATGTGGCATTGTTCTTCAAAAGGCTATAACTAAGCCAACCTCTTCGATACTGGAAACTGGATATGGTGGAACTGTTTCTTCCTCAAACTTTTAACTGGGTTGGGTTTTTCTTTTGTCCTCTTTAAGTCGCGTGTACATGTTTCTTAAAAACATGGGGCCCTTACCCCCGGGATTTTTAAAGTTACGACTTTGACGAATATTTTATTCACTATCTGAAGAAACATTTCACAAAAACAGTAAGACATTAATTTCCTTAAGATCCTTTTTTGATTTCGTGCCAGAAATTTCCTCCTATCGACAGCGCATCTTATACCAGAGGAGGGATGAAAAATGTAATCGAAAGCCATCCGGCTCATGCCATTAACCTCTAGAAACACGCACATACAAACATTTTGTCCGTCGAACCCCTCTGATGGACCGTTCCACACGCAGTAATCATGGAAAATTGTAATTGTATCCGATGGCATATAAAATGGCTGGAGATTTTCACAATAAAAACATCGCCAGGGATGGTTGAATATGTTGTGTCAAGGGATGCTTATAGGAAAAGCCGACCAAACATAAAATAATATCCCTGACATGGCGCGTTAGGGGCGCACAAAATTCGGTACCAAGTGCAATAAATGGTTTTATCGCCTTCTGCCATTATTTTCGATATATATTTGAGTGCGACGGCGGCCGGCGGCGGCCCCGCGCGCATCTCCTTGGGATGGAAAATTTCTGTTGAACATATAAACATACATAACTGTACTTATGGTACCTATATGTTGAGTATATACGTAATGTTTGTACATAAAAGAGAAAACACAGTTAACATTAAGATGGCCATATCGAAATTGGAGTGCTCTTCATGTCGGGTGGTTTTATTTTCGTTTCCGGAAAACTCGTAAAATCGAGCAAAATCCATCTCCTGACGTTCGTTTCGCATTATATGGATTTTTGGCAAATGAGTTTTCCAACAAAAAAAAAATCTTTTATACGTAATCTGCTCGGGTGTTGTATTCGCTACAGCAATTTACCGTATTTTATGAGAGGACAACCCTCTGCAGCGCACTCATGCGTTCGTTTAATTAAGGCGGCCAATCGGGGAGCTGGGGGAGAAAATTCACAAAAGTCTTTAAAGGGATAGGAACTGTAAGACTTCCAACCTGCAGAATGCATTGCAGAAATCAAATGGAGGAAAATCATCTTTACTAAAGCAAAGAATGATAGTCAGAAATATGGGGAACACCCAAACCCTTACCTGCAACTTGACTTAACCTCTTTGATCCGGGAACCATATCGGCCTTTCCGATTTTTTGGACGAGTATTTGGACAGATTTTTCGGACGTTTTCGACGAGTTTTTCGAGGCATTTTTGACTAGTTTTTTGTGGGATGGATGGATGAATTTTTCGAACCATTTTTAGCCTTTTTTCGCATGCATTTTGGATTCCTTTTTTGGTGCATGTTTAGACAAATCCGACGTGTTTTATGACGCGCTTTTTTACGTGATTTTTGACGGTTCTTTACGCGTTTTTCAGCACATTTTTATACTCTGTGTAGACGACTTTTAAGACTAGTTTTTGGGCGCGTTCCTTGATGCGCATTTTGACCCGTTTTTGGACCGATTTCTTAACGCATTTTTCAAAGATATTTTAGACGCGTTTTTGCATTCTTTATACGATTTTCTTTCTAAATTATTTAGGCGTGTTGGAATCATTTTCTGCCTGTTTTTCCGACGCATTTTCAGTTATTCGGTTACTTTTTAGGCGCATGTTTAGACGAACTCAACGTGTTTTTTGACGCGCTTTTTACCTCTATTTTCGACGGTTTTCTTTGCGCTTTTTGGTTCGTTTTTATACACTTTATAGACGACTTGTAAGACTAGTTTTTGGGCGTTTTCCTTGAGGCGCGTCTTGACTCGTTTTTGGGATGGTTTTTGAACGTATTTTTAAAGGATTTCTAGACGCGTTTTTCCATACTGTTTTCGAATTCTTATTTACGCATTTTAGGCGCTGTTTTTATGCAATTTTCGACGCGTGTTGTATGCATTTTTCGACGTCCTTTCGGACGAGTTTTCTGCCTGTTTTTCAGACGCATTTTCTTCGTTATTGCATATTATAGACGAATTCGACGTGTTTTTTGACGCGCCTGTTTACGGGATTTTCAACGAGTTTTTGTATGAGTTCTTATACTCTTTGTATACGACTTTGTTTGAACTGGTTTTTCAACGCATTTTTAAAGTTTTTTTAGACACGTATTTGCATACTCTTTTCGGATTCTTTTCTGAGCGTTTTAGGTGCTGTTTGCATGCAATTTTTTACGCGTGTTGAATGCTTTTGTCGATTTGTTTCTTGAACGTGTTTTTTTCAAATTTCCTATTTTTGACGTTTTTATTTTTTGGTACAAGAGAATTGGAATAATTTCTTAGACTTTGCTAGGGCCACGCCTAGGTACAAACTGTCTAGATACAGAGATATAGGACTTTTAACTTTTCTAGTACGAAGAGGTCAAACATTTTGACTTTTATTCAGAACATCATCAGCAACTATCCGACAATTTCCAACTAAAGTCCATCAACTGGTTGTACAATCAAAATTCAAACCACTTCTTGTTTGCAGCATCGCATTTTTCAACACAGTAGCTCATGTTTGCTGACACCCGAAAATATCCTTTCATTTAACATGGCGGTATGGGTAATCCTTTCCAATTCTCACCGGTCACCGACTTCTATGGAAAAGTGAATTCGTTCTTTAAAAAAGAAACGCACGCATCTATAATCCAGTTGGGCTCAGACCTGCTACTGTGATCGATATAGCCGGACACACACATATCAACCAAAACATTCGTGGAAATCCAAACCCAACGAGAATCGAAATATCACACTTTTTTGTACACTTGATCTCTGATGCGTTTGCATATGGCAAATGAGCGGCCAAATTGAGCATGAAACTGTGTGGCAACAATCTGGCATGTTTGGGTCATCGTGTTGTAAATCTGTAGAGAGTTTTATGACCCCTTGTAAACAAACTTTCGATTTCCGTTCTTCATGTATGCCGACTTGTCGGTTTGGTTTCCAATTAGGAAGAGGTTGGAAATTTTTCATTTATGTAAATGACTTACAGCAGAGCCTCAGCCTCATTTGAATAACAGGTGATGGTCGGCCCTTCTTTGGCGAACGGAAAGTCGGTTCAAGTTGTAACGTCGGACTTGATATGTTGTGGGAGGATATTGACATCATGGTTGGAAATTGCAAAACGCCACCTCTTTCACGAACTGAAGGAAATACCAATTTACGCGTTGAACAGCGATCCATTATTTTTACAGATAATTCTAGCACTCTTGTCCTTCATGCTTCGCTTTTATTTTCTACCAAATTGATGTGTTTGAATGTGGCTTGGGGAAATGGCATTTTGGACCTCTAAAGAGCGGTATTTAAGACTGGGCGCAGCATTTCAGTATAATGATAGGTATTTCAATCCAATGAAATCGGACCTTTAGTAGAGTTCGCTATAGAAAGACCCACTTACAAACTTACTTCTTCCAAACAGAGATGATAAATTGGAAAATACTATATTTTCGAACACGCTACTGCAAAAGGGCAGTTGACCCTGAAACACAATTGTCTGCGAAAATGTTGAATCTTGGTCGGTCGTGGAGGAATTTTAAGGGATCCAAATGGACTGAACGTTTGCCTTGCCTGGTTATCAGTGCATCAAGAGCCTCTCCATGCAACAATAAGGGTTAATGCAGAGAACAACAAACTGGTTATTGTTATATATCATACTCCATACAGGCTCTCCACCCAAAATCGGTCAGTGATCAGCTTATAACTCAAATCTTTTTTGACCTGGTTGTTGAAATTGAAGAGGAGACTTGAGACCGACCCGACACATGGATCTTATGACGATCATTAGTTTTTAAATACGATTTCTTCAAGACCTTGTTAATGATGCCGAATGCCGAAGAAGGGTTTTTCTATGTATCGGTGTCTAGTTCTAGCTAGTGCCGAACAGGCTTCTTTTACGGCTTTAACTTTATCGCAAGTTTGTTTAGAATGTGAGTTGCTTTTCTGTGATTAAGTTTGGCTAAATATCTTTCAGAATATGAAGCATAGTTCCTCAGCCTTGTCAATCTGATGTTGGCCGTCATCAACAGCGGAATTTTAGCTAATTCCAAAAGACACAGTAAGCTGAACTCTGTTAGACCTACCTGCTCATCATAATCACAACTTTAAGCGAGTCCAGGTCATTTCGGTTTTCTTCTAGAACTAGTTTTGGGTTTATATTGACTAAGGAGACAACTTGGCTGCCAATGAATTTACGAGTATGTAAATCATTTGTCCCAGGGTTATACTTTAATTTAAATGTAAGCCTCGGGGCTCGCGGATGGCAAATGTTTTCGCTTGAAACACACGGGCTATATCCGAAAGCCTATATGATTTGAGGCAAGGTTAGTTGGACTTAACTTTGCTTATAAAATTCATTGTGTTATCAGCTAGGTTAGGGTAAGTTTAAGTTTACGGGTTGGAAGAGTAAAGTGCACCCTGCAATACCACACTTAGGTTCTTGTGGACCCATTGTGATGCCCTTTTATGGGGGTTAACCGTGAGTAATGACTTTCAATTGTTCTGTTCCTCAAGTGACAGAGACTCGGTCAGTGACGGAGAAAGTGAGATGTGTCCTCATGGACCTATTCGTCTACATTGAAATTTTGTTTAATTTTGTGGTTTCTTAAGAAGTTGTAATCCGTGAGAGCCCCTCGAAATTTGATTGTTCGGCCTTTGTGATATTCTGATCATAATTTCAGTGATATTTAAAATGTCGTTAGGTTGTTGGTTTTCATGCGAGTCTTGTTCTCCACTCGTTCTCTAAGATCCAGAGTGGAGGCTTGATTGACTGTAATGTAAGCCCTGTCAGATAAGAATTTCTTTATTTCTGTGAACCCCAATGGTTTTCCAACTTAAGCACTCTAAGGACGTGATTTAGCGTTAGGAAGCTTTATAAACCTTTATCTACAAAGGCTTTAATACGTTCTTACCAATATTACTGCTTGAAGAATTGCGGGCGAAAGGCTGAGCTGAATAAATAACTTACTTAGGTGTAAAGAGGGTTTTCTTTCACTTGCTTCGGCCAGTTCATCGGCTTTTTCGAAACTAGAGACCCTCTTTCTTATATTCATTGCTTGAAGGGCAAGAGTCAAAGTCAATGAATCCATGAACGAACATCGCATTCAAAAACGATTACTTAGCTGTGACAGAAAGTTCGGTCAACCCGATAGCTATCTTAAAATTGATCCAGCCTGACCAATATTATACAGGTTTACTCAGCAGATCTCAGAGCGCAAGGACGACCAAGTGAACAGCAAAGATAACGGCTTAGGAATAGGTCTTGCAATTTAAAACTTCCACCATAATTTTGTTTAGGTACTACATAAGATCCAATGTTCCAGTACACACATCTCTTTTCTATGTCTTCTCTTCTCTTCTTCTCTTCTCTTCTCTACATATAATAAAACTGTAGAATAAGAATTGCTGGACCACGATAAGATATAAAACATCCTTCTGCGTTGTCCTGAATCTGAGCAATGTTCAAAGCAATTATTCAAAACATCAACTTTTCTACTTTTGTCTTAAAAGGGGCAGGCGGATCAGCGGGCGAGCACGGGTCAGCTAGTATAAAGGGTTTTCCAATAAGAGGTGTTATTTTGAATAGCCCGCTATTTCGGTAGCTGTCACTTTTGAAGCTGTTATCTTTTGACATTTGACAAGTAGAAACTACGCCATTACTAAAAATGGTACGATACACGCTTCAACAACGCATTGAAATTATAAAAATTCACCACAAAAATGGTGAACATTTTGCAGTCACAGTTCGCAAAACTAAAGCATTTTTGGGTCGTCGTGAAGCACCTTGTCGTACCGCAATACAGAAATTGGAGCTGTTGGGACAAGTTAGTGATGTGAAGAATAAAATCCATGCACGTCGCTCAAGAAAAACTGAGAATATTGCTGCTGTAGCCCAAAGTGTTGAAGCAAACCCAGGTTTGTCCATTCCTCGTCGTTCTTTGGAATTGGGCATTCCACAAACGTCATTACACCGGAGTTGTATGGTAGGTATTGATCTGGACAACTTTTACTTTCAACAAGACGCAATCCACACAATACAGTCGCAATCCACAAATCCGCGAATGAAAAGTTCGTTCAAAATGAATCTTTAAAATTGAAACTCCTTCAGGGGTTTCTGCGACCAAGAAAAGTTTTCATATGAATGAAATGTCAGAATCTACGAATATTCGCTTGTTCGCAATTCGCTCTCATGTGAAAAGTCCTTAAGAATAGCTTTTCCCAGTGACCGCCAATATTTTATTTTTTTACTCAAATCATAAGTTCTCTAGAATAACTAAAATGAGTTGCCATGTGTTCCGTGTTTTTTTTTTAATTTTGTCTAAAAAAGTGCAGTATAAAATATAAATTAAATCGACTTTTGCTACATTTCGTGCAACACCTACTCCCTCATCTCTATCAAACTAAGGCTCATAATTTCGCTACTGTTTTGAGCACATAAAGTCCCATGTACCTATATAGCGCAGAGTAGGTATACTACTGCAAATGTATAGCATACCAATTTTCTTACATAACTCCGCATCATATATATTCGAATGACTTGCGCGTAAAAGTATCCAATCGTAGTATACGTCCCTTCAAATGGACCATTATTGATTTGATGACGCGAACCAATGATGAAGAAAAAGCTATTCCACCCAGAAGCCAAAATAAATAGAAAAAAGAAAGCACACCAATACAAAATACCTACATAACGGCTCGTCATAGGTGTGAAATGAAAAGACTGCTCAAATTTATGACGATTACCATGAGGGAAGTATTTTTTTTTTGGTCTACCGTACGGTGGCGGCGGCGGCGCCAAGGGTTATCTTCCTTGTTGAGGAAAACCAATTTAAATTAAGTTCCTTTAGGCGAACATATTATGACGTGGCAAGCGCAATAAAACTATAAAACTATCCGCTGGCATGAAAACTTTAATTGGTTCCACTTGGGAGAGCAATAATTGTAAATATATGTTTTATCGAATGTGTTAACTGTTAATGCCTCTAACCAATTGGTTGAAGTGGATGAAGGTGTTGGATACGAGTGTTGTATACACATTTACGATGTAATGTTATCCATATTTTTTAGATGCCCCTATTCGTGTTTAGGTACATATAGGGTAGATGTACCAGTACCCGGCCACCTAACACTTTTTCTTACTTTGAACCGTACCAACTAATTCAACTGACAATTTAAACAAGTTTTTTACTTTTTTTTGTACATCAAAGACAATTTTCGTTCAAAAAAAAAATAGTTGGACATATATGTGGTCTTGCATTAAAAACTAAAATTATTTTTTTGAAAGAAGTCAAAATTCACCAGTACCCGGCCAGCAAAATTCAGTAGTCGGCCACTTTTGCACCGGTATCCGGCCACATTATTTTTCACTTTTTTATTTAAAAAAAACTGCAATTATAAAGTTAACTAAACATTTAAGCTAGTTTTAATGTTTTGGTTTAATTTGAAGCAACAAATTTCATTTAAATCAAAGATCTAGTATCCGACCACCTTGGCCGGCCACCTGAACACCTCAAAAAATAAAAGTTCTAGTAACCGGCCACCTTCTAATACTTTAATAAAAATGGAAATTTCATGTTTTTTTCACATTTTATGATTAGTCAATACATAACTTAACAAAATAACAATATACGAGTTGGTTCATATTGGAAAAACACTGAAACTAACGTTTTTCATTCGATACCTCCACTAACATTCTCGAACTAAAAAAACGCACTTTTCACTTCCTGGACGAACTACAAAGATTGCGCATTTTTTTTTGGCGGCCTAGTGTTGTCCACAGCTGTCAAATTTTAGCAGCACGTTAAATAGGTCAAAAACTATAGCCACAATTGTTGGCCCGTGAATACAACGAAAACGTTAAGTATTATTAACTTTTTAACGCAAAGTGGCCGGATACTGGTGACTGGCCGGGTACTGGTGCACCTACCCTAATCATCGTGGGATCATAAATACCGCACAATAAGCTGGCTAGTTCAGTCAATTTTGGTTTGGAGAACGGTGTTAAAGTTTGAAGTGTTATTGAAAACGTTTCTGGGAGTCCCGCCGGTTATTATCCGAGATTTTGTAGGCTCCCGATCTTTAATGAAATGTGCAGACCGCTCAAGTGGACACGGACTGTTGTTTTCATACTTGAAGTCGAATTATTTCCACAGCTTAGCCTCAACGTTTACCAGCAGATCATGCGCTAGTATCTCCCAATATAAGATACCCGCAGAATCTGCCACCTAAGCTTGTGAGGAAGTCGTGGAAAAATTGTTTGCACCATGGACGACCGACGCATTGGCAGGCGGCTATAAATTCGTGTTCTTCCAAATGAGTCCACAGATTGCAATCAAATTAAAACTAAATGCTGCACCATTCTTGGGTCCATATTTTTCTGAGAACTTCTTTTGATTGAATAAGCAGTTTTAACGCGATTCTTGTATACAGATCCACATACAAAGAGACAAGCGTTACAATTTTATTAATAAAGGGTTTTCCAATAAGCGGTGTTATTTTGATATTCAAAGGAAAATGCCATTTTTTGAGATAAATGATCGGATATTTATTTAATAATAAAGAGGAAGGTATGCCGTTAATAATGAAAAACAACATCAGCCAAATGGCCACCACGACCACGCTTACCATACCTTTTCATGAAATTTTCCATAACAAAATCGCAAAGTGGCTGCCCTATGTCCTCGATAGACTCACGCATTCCATCTTTGAGGTCTTGAATCGACGCTGGGCTGTTGGCGTAGACCTTATCTTTCACGTGGCCCCAAAGGAATAAGTCGCAAAGTGTTAAGTCACAAGATCTCGGTGGCCAATTGTGATCACCTCTTCGAGAGATAACACGGTCGGGAAACTTTTCCCGTAAAAGATCAATGGTTTCGTTGCTTGTGTGGCACGTAGCGCCATCTTGCTGAAAGTAAACGTTGTCCAGTTCAATACCATCCAACTCCAGCCTAGAATGGGTCCACGCTCGCTGGACAAGGAGAAAGACTACAGCGCCAAAGAATGCTTTCATTGGATGCTGGAGGAAGACTTATTAGCAGAAACGTGCACTTATGTAAGAGCGTCATATGTCAGTATGACATATTTCTTTAGCTGCTTCCTTGTATTTAAAAATATCGTCTCCTTTGGATTCAACGAATGATTTCAAGGATTCAAATGCACACTTTGCAGATTCAAGTATCATTTTCGGGTCCTGCAACATCTTATTTGTAGCATTGAATCGCTCCAAGATGTTATTCCAAAAGATAACAAATAGAGCGGTTTCGAGACAACTCATCTTTTGTAATGATACTTCATTCCTCACGACGCCTTTTTGGTCCTTATCAGAAGATATGCTGGTAAGAGCTCCTTCTATTTAAGAATAACCATCGATAATGGTTTTCGTAGCTTCAGCTCGACAAGACTACAGACTAACGCTAAGCTTTTTTAAAACGGAAAAATTGTCCGCATTTTTTCTGCCTTTTTTGTACATTTTGTGCATTTTTCTGTACTTGCTGTGAAATTCTGAACGAAATCAAAGAATTGAACAGCCCGATGGAAAAGAGTTAGCAGCAAAAGTCTAGAGAAAAATTTCCCACTCTCCTAGAGCCTTAACAACAAAAAATAACATATAGATATTGGGTATATTATGTCCCTATATATTTAAGTCCAAGGCTGCTTTTATCCCCGCGTATCTTATATGCTTCTGTCAATTCCAAATCCCTGGGTGATAACTATCTACTCCTAAGTGCGGATTGAAGTAGACTATTTTAACTATTTTAATAGTCGAGAATATTCGTGAAATTGTAAGTACTCCCCACAGCTCAATAAGTTCGAAAAAACTAACTTCGACTTTAAGGATTTAGTAAATGTTGTTTTTCATGTCGCGTTTGGTTGTGTAGGACCTCCACGGGTAGCTTCCCTAATTACACAAATCCCCTCTCAGCCAAAAGTCTTTATGGATTTGTCTAATTTCGGCAAATCAAACATTTTTTTTTGCCAGCAAAAGAAGGCAGAAGGTGTACCCAGACTACACCCGATTACAGGAAGTTCAAGTTGCCCCCCTTATCGTGTCACTTTCACGCATAAATTCGATACGAAATCGAAGTACATAAACAAATCGGATCCATAAAAGCGACGCAAATAGCAAAAAGGAAAAAACGTTGCCATTTGAAGACGGGGCTCATAAATAAGCCCATTGACAAGCCAAAAACCATGCAACGAGGGTGACACGGACATCATCAGTATATACAACAGTATTGATATTGAACTCCTCTATGTATTCAAAGATACCATATATATCCAGGCGACAGTGAACCCATTGCGTGCGCATCCGATCCATATACCCGCATATGTGCTCTATATAACCACACAAGAACAAGAACCGTGCCGCCAATTCGCTTCGACTCCAATGTAAAAAGTATCTATCTATACACAGCGGCTTTGTTATTGCATTCACATATAGGGTCGGCGCACAACTTTGTGTACACACAGATTGTGAGGAGGTATCTATCTGTCTATGAGTCAGTTCCAGGAATCTAACAATTCACACCCAGGAGGAATCCGCAACGACGCTTCATTCACTATCCGTACGTATTCGGAACAACGACGTATACGACTACGTGTCAAAAACTGGCCAAGAGTTGTTGGTTGTTGTTTTTTTTCTTGTCCGCTCCCGGTTGGAGTAATACGATTTCGGTGCTATAAACTAATAAAACCGTCACACACATCCAGCAGTTCAATAAAAAGTTAATAATTATAGACGTCATCTGGAGGAGGGCCATCGGTTAAAAGTGAAAGTGCGTACTTTTTTCGACTCGGATTTATGAGTGCGTGTGTAAACGTCGTCTCGTTGTGACACTTGAGCTCGGTTTTTAAAGTCGCTATTGCATAGGTACCTGCGCTATTTGCCAAGGCATAAAATATGAATATTAAATGAACGCGCGTTTATGATTTGTTTATGCGGTAGCTGGTGAGGCGGGTCTTTTAATTGCATGTGTGAGATGCTTAGGCGCGGATTTTTATGCACAGAAATACTTTTTGAGTGCAAGTGACATTGAATTCTGGTCGACTTTATTGAATGGTGTTGTGTTTACCTTCTTTTGGTGAAGTTTGTGTGTGTGACGTTTCTATAATTGAAGTTTTGTGAACTGACGCCGCCGACGGCTATGGCGATCTAGAGGGAGGAAGCTCTATCCTTTTATGCAAGACTACAACCAGCAACGGGTGCACTTATGTCATCATTTCACGGAGAATTTATGCAAAAATTGGCTGGCATTAAACAGGGTGAGTTATTTTCTCTGAATTTAAGCGGGCCTAGTTGGGACGGGACTTTAATCCTAGAGATTCAAAATAAAGTGGATTTAGTTATATAGGTATTTTCGGTGTAGATAGTTAAATAACACTTTTCTTATTTTTGTGATAAGAAACTAAACGAGGCAGCAGCCCTTTGCAAAAATTAGCCAATTTTAGGAGAACACTTACCTATAATTACTGTGAGAAATACAGGGTGGGCCAAATACAAGTTTCTTTTTAAAAATGTAATAAAATCAACAAAATTAATTTATTTTCCAAGTTATTCCCAATAATTATGGAACACAACGTATAGTTCAAGTGGCTGCCTCAGCTGGCTTCGCAGTAGCGCAATCTGTCCCTCCAATTTTCCAAGACCTTGTTGATGGTTTCGGGCTGTAGCTCACGGATTGCTTGGATGATATTGGCCTTAAGTGCTAAAATCATTTCCGTATTGTTGGCATAACATCGGTCCTTCACGGTTTCCCACAAAATAAAAAGTCCAAAGGGGTCAAATCGCAGCTCCGAGCTGTCCAATCGCCATTTTGGAATTTTGTGTACAAAAGATCGATTGTGGCATGGTGCGCCATCCTGCATAAACCACAGGTCGTCCAAATCCATGTCTTCAATTTCAGTAAAAAAAAGTCGGTTAACATGGCTCTGTAGCGCCCACCGTTGACCGAAACGTTGTTCCAAGCCTCATTTTCGAAGAAAAATGGTCCAATGATGCCACCACTCCAAAATCCGCACAAAACTCGCACTCTCTGTGAATGCGTTGGCTCCTCCACAATAACGTGCGGGTTTTCCGAGACCCAGACGCTGCAATTTTGTTTGTTAACGTGGCCACCGAGCTGAAAGTGCGCCTCGTCAGAAAACTTCTTTTCAAAAACTCAGAGTTTGGGCTACACAGCACTCACTTTGGCAATATTTCTTTCAATATTTCCCAACGTTGTTCAAGCATAAAGCGACCTAATTCATTCCGTGGAGGTAGATATGATACTAATATTTTGTCAAAATTTCGAGCAGGAAATAGCTGTCAGTAACAAAATGAAAATATTTATCTTACCTTCCTGGAATACAACTAGAGTTCAATTGTAGTTTATTTGTGTTAAAAAAAATCGGTTTTCTCATGGTAGCTTTTCAAACTGGCATAAGTTCCAGTTTCGGGCTATCCTCCTCATCTCAAAAACTGGGAAGTACAGTCGTTCCATAGCGAAGGTTTTTTTTTTTTTTTTTTAAAAAAGGGGATTCCAAATCCTGGAGCACTCAGACCAGATTACCCGTCCATTGTACTCCAAGCGGAAACCCCTTTTTTGGTGTAGTGGGGGAGAAACTCTGATATCATTCGTTTCTCTTATATGTTTGGGTGGCGAGTACTGCTGTCCCCCGGTGGGGCTCGAACCTGCGCCGACCGGATCACAAGCAATGACTCTCCCCACTACACCATTGCCACCTCCATAGCGAAGGTTTAAAAAACAATAAATTTAACATTTTTCTATTGCCAAACTATTTCGATAGGCAGAGCTCTGAAAGTAGGCTACCCTTCTCGACATAGAAGGTGCTTTCAAAAGGCAGGACACGGACAAGCTGCATTTTTCCTGACTTGTACAATGCTTATTATTCCTATTTACAGCAGTCTGGGTGACAGCTCGATCTAGGTACACCACAAGAGGGATTTCAATCTGCTCTCCTGCGGACTATTCCATTAAAAAAATCTAAAATCAAAGTCAAAGCTGAAAACAGAGAAAGGAGTAAAGAAAGCACTTAATGCCTATTAGGTGTGTACGAAAGATTTCGCGAACAAAAAAGGTCTTTCCTTAAACACTAGAATAGTAAGACCCTTTCTGACATGTGGTTTGGTTGTTTACTGGAAGGATGGAAACACTAAATTCTATACCTCCAAAATCCCAATAATTCATTGGACATTTAGGCGGAGTTTACACCGAAGTGCGGTGTGGTGGTTTGTAACGACAAGACATTCTCTTTCGAAATGCTGTTTGCCGAGCAAGCTACAGGGGATTGCTTGTTAAGGATATCATGGACAGTTTTTCTTCGTTTCAATGTCCGCCGCGGCTTTCCTGTCTGTCCGAACTGTCCAATTTTCCATGACTCTGAGGCTGTATTCGACCGAAGGCATGGGTTATGTTGGCTTTGAGAGTCGGTGTGGTTCGTGTCTTATCTGCATAGACCTGCGACTTCAGAGAACGTTACACGAAAAAGTCTAAGGGGATCGCATGATATCGGTGGCCAGTTCACATTACCATGCCCTGGAAACGCTCGCGAATATTTTTTAATGTGGCGTGATTTGTGTGATCCCTGTCAAAAAAGAGCGGGAGCTTCAGAAGAACTAGATATCAACCGTTCTTGAGGTTTCTCCATCACTCCAAGCTGTCCTAGAAATGGAACTACCCCAGTATGGTAAAATACCTTCTGTTTTTCTGCTTGAGTACTCAAGATACACTTCAAGCGTTCAACTCTGATAAAGTCAATGGGTTCGGGGTAAGTTGGTGTGGAAGGGATCAAGACAGCAGATAAGCGGTACTGATGGGGTTCTTAATTAAACCAGATACGAACTACTTACTAAGAGCTTAATTAACAATATCAATTTGAACTTGGCTTTAAGGTGCAATGGAACAACACTTATACGGTGGTGTCATATCCCGTAGCTTTTTTAGTTATAAGGTTGAAAATCTTGGCATCATTTGATTTGAACTATATTCGAGTGAGTTAAAGACTTTACAAATGACTTCTGGTGAAGATGGGGGAGATGAATAGGAAATGGAATCTGATGTCAAACATCTTAAAAGCACTTTTAAAGCAGGGTTCCTCTATATTTTTCACATTCCAGCAAAAATACAAACTCCTGCACTGACACCAAAGTTCAAATAATTTCATGACATGTTGCTCGTCCACAGATGGAGTAGTTCAGTCCATGGTCCGAATTGTTCTTTTCTTAAATTCCTGTTGCGTTATTTGTCAGCGTAGCACTAGGTGTAACTGAGTAGATCCACTGCCTCGAAACAATTATTTTAAGGTATTGAGTGTGTTATTCTATTAAATCACGATTCCGCAGGTACCTACCTTATGGTTTTTAGACTTCTTCGGGCAATCGCGGGCCATTCACAAAGAATGTATTCCGCTTCTATAGCAAGAGCCTATACATTTCTGTGAAGCTTCTGTCAATGAAAATAGTTTTGTACTTGACACATATTCTGTGTGGGGTTCTAACTCGATATCCTTGCTTGGAGCTCCCAGGCATCCAGCTAACCCTTAATGTTGTTAGTGGGCAGGCCAAAAAAATGTTTCGGGCAAATAAAAGGAGTTATTCAAACGGCTGATTGACATGACATTTATACTCTCCGATGTTTGTCAGACGTTCGCGAGAGGTGGCGCAGTGGAAAAACCTTAAACCTTTATTCAGACACTTTAAGGCGAGTCCAGCTTTAAATTTGTATGAGCCAAGAGCTTTTAGAACTGCTTTACTATTTTATACTGATGTTTCATCTTGTGGGATTTCTTCTTAAAAATTCTCTGGCACAAAGTTGAGCTGCACAGACTTCAGTTTGGAAAATCGTTTTTGTATGTCCAAGAGCGATATTGTAGTGCGGTTCACTGATTCCTGCCCCAACACGATTGGAAAGTGTTTTGTTAGTTGCACATGTGTTTCCACGTTTTGACTTGCATATATTCCTAACGAACTGTGACTCTCTTCATCAGCCACTTAACCGTCTTCTTTTGTAGCTACCTTTTTATTCGGAAAATGGTGAGCTTGGCAGGACCCTCACTACGACCATCGTAACGCGGGAAAAGTTCACCGAACTGAACTCGAATCATGACTTCTATCAATTTTTTTGGTTCTTTTAGGAAAATTGGGCAAGCACTAGCGACACAAAATCCTACTGAACTCTGACAAATCTTTGGAAATCTCAGACAACAACATACTGAAAGTCATATCAAACATAAATCTTGCTGGAAGAAGCTCAGGTACTCCGTTGACTGTTTTTTTTCTTAAAACCCAGGCAGGTATACGCTAAAATGCTTTTAGTTAGGTTAGGTCAAGCTATTTTTGCAGTATAGCTGGGCAGATCATTCCTATCTTCTTTGCACAGTCCTGGGTCAGTCCCATAACCCTTCTGATAGCGAAGCTCTCAAATTTTATTCTAAAGTCTCTAACGATTTAATATTATACCCACAGTAAAAGTCGCTTTCGTTTTATTAGAAACTCAAAACATTTCTTTCCCTAGAGTCTAGATTTATGTGGTATCACAAATTGACCTCCATAGTCCCTTTGGGTCATCTCTTGCCAAACCTAACTATAAGTTACACAAATATTTATGGTAGCAGACCTTTAATGCTTTAAATTTTGGAAGTTTGTATTAAATTCTTGCAACTCTAAACCACATACAAAAAAATAAACAATTCACACAAGAGTATCTTCAAAACGACTTCCGGTCGATCTTCCATTTTACATTTAAAGTTAACAACCGAACGTGCTGACATTAAAAAAAATCGCGCATCCCGTGCCAACGAATTCGCACGTAATAGAAATTCTCTTTTTTATGTCACAAACGAGATGACGTTGTAAAAAACATGAGAAACGAAAGAAAAAGGCGTTAAATGTCACTTAACTTCAATTACGCACAAACATTGTAACATTTTTACACGAAGTCCAATGTCCTCATATGCTGTCGCATCAACCCCCATGTTTGCCAGTCATTTTCGGAATGAAGGCCAACAGCAGTCTGGCATGGCAGGCAGCCATTAAAAGCCATTAAATGTCATTGAATGCCTCATACCTGCCCTCCCTACTTACAAATGGCCGATGTTGGTTTGATGTGTTATGGGCGGAGCGTAATTTGATAGGTTCGCATGGAGGAAGGAGATGGCGAGCGGCGTATAGTTTACTCTCTCACCGAGTACAGTTGGTGATGAAAAATACGCATCACTAAGAAAATGTTTTGCGGGGAACGATTTTAATGGATGAGAGTCTATATACGAAATGTCAAGGAGAACTTAGATTTTTGCTTTTATGTGGTGGTGGTTGGATTTTAGAATGTGCACTCAGAATGTTAGTGCACAGTGTTGACAGTATGACTTTGCAAGTACTTTCCGGTGGTTTTCTTGTTCTATTTCAAGATTTTAGTGTGCTCAGTAATATTTATGGGCTCAAATTCGGCTAACTTGGCTGATGTCAGGAAAGGGTCTATTTAATAAATTTAATGCATCATACGAGCTTTTGGAATCAGTTAAATGTGAGTAGAATAGCAAATGTCTAGTCTGAGGAGTAATAGAATGAATATCTTTGAAATTGTGTTTGGGAACAATGGTAAGCAATGGTAACTGTGTTTATTGAGCTCTTTGCCTTAGAAAAGCAAATAAAACATGACATTTCCGAGATCCACTCTAAAGGTATTTATCCCAAGTGGAAGCATTCAAACACATATGTGACTGTAACCGTTCAACTGCTCCTGCCAAGTCACTTCTACTTGGTATAGATACCTATCGTTAATTTTGGAAATGTCAAATAGAAGTAAATGTGCCTAATGTCACATCGAAGGGTACAAGATTGGTCTGGGTTGGATGTAACCTGAATGCAAAAACTAGACTGGATGGTAACGCTACTTTTCCTATATCAGCCACACATGCGAACTGTCAACTTAGTACTCAGTTACGAATTTATTAACTTGATTAGTCGGCTACCCCTCCATAAACGTCAACTGAACAGCAGGTGTCAAACTTACTTAACTAGATTCTTGAACGCCCGATATGCTTATGAACACTGAACGGCCCCTGTCCTCTGAGCTAAACATTCAATGACATATACCTTACCCATTGAACGGATAATGACTTTATCCACACACCATTTAAATAGGTTACTTGTACTATAGTCAAACACGTTATGTTTGTTATTTTTTCGCTTTAAATAAATTTAAACGGCTTTAAACCTGATCAGCTCCCACTGCTCCCAGTAGTTCGAAGCTGTTAACCGATCACTTAAATGTTCCACCACTGATTAGGTCTGGAAAGATTAGGTCACGTAGTGTGATAGGTTTAGTTAGGCGTACAACTGGAGAGATAAATGTTTATCCGCAGATATATCGATTTCCTTTTGGATGGCGATATGTTTCAAATTATATTCCGCTGTTCGTAAAAAGAATAAGATCGTCGAATTACCCTATTCTACCGTCTATTCAACCCTCCGTTTTAAAAAAACTTATAATTCTTTACATTCTTTCAGTGACCATAAAAAAATTTGGAACCCGCAGAATTCCTATTATATGTTTTCTCATCGTTTTTGTTCTTAAAAACTGAAGTAAAGCACATCATTTGATGGAATTGTTGAACGATAGTGACAGTGACAGCTCAATAAAAGACAATTCTGTTTGTGGGGTGATTATTAGTTAACAATGTTTTTTGTCACTGTCGGAGTCTATAGAGACAAACGTAATTTTTGTTTTAAAAAAAATAATAGGTATAGGTATTCTATTCTTCTTGGCCCGAAAGTCAAAAATTGTAACTGTTATAATAATGTTCTTCATCGAATTCTTAAATTTGTGTCGTATAAGTGTTAACACATTTTTAGAACATTTACAGAACTAACAAAAAAAAAAGCATTTGATGAAATTCAGTTCAAAATCTTAAAATAAAAGAAAATTTATACTACAGCTCTTTGACGATGAAAAATCACTGGCGAACCATTAAGTGCTAATTTAAGCTTTTAAGTGCACCTTAAAGAAATGTCTAATCATAAATTGTCCAATAAGACCAAAGTGCAGTATAGCCCTTAAAAGTATTTTGGACAATTCTATTTCAGTTCAAATTTTAAATGCTTGTTATTACAATCAATAAAAACTCATACGAGCCATCGAGTTGTGCAAACTTGTTGTTTAAATACGAAAAATTCGTCAGAAATCTTTGCATTCCTAGTTTTGACTAGATAATTGAGCAAGTATCTATTTTATAAAGTCTTTTAAATAATTGATTTCTTTTTTAAATGCACGTGTTTTTATTATTAACAACTAACCGAATTGTTGTACTTTTTCCTGGGTTCGTATTTATGTGAAGTTTTAAATTATTTCCAAATCTAATAATGTTTTGATGGATGTTATTAATTTCTAAAACACAGAAGTTTAAAATCTTTCAAAAAAAATCTTCGTAACCAAAATGAGAATTCTTCAACCCGTTGCGAACCTCGCCGTTTAGTAAACTTCTATTACTCAACATCATACCTCATAATTATGGTGGTGGTGCCTGAACTGAAATCTTATTCAATTTTTCGTTCTCATCATGGTTTAAGTACAGAATAAAACTTTATCAAAAGTCCCTGCTCCTGCAAAACACAAATATCCCTCTATTCTATTCCAATTCGAGAACCAGATTAATTTCCCTCGTCCGAGGGATATTCTACCAACGGTTTGTGCCTAAAATATTCAGCACATTCTGCCACCACACATTTACGATATCCCAAAATGTACAAGATTGGACAAATGCAATCTAGTACACTGTAAAAACCTACTCACTGTTAAGATGGCGCTGTCAGTACAGCAGTCCGCCGTCGTGAGGGCGTGGCCTGAAAATAATAATGGTCGCCAAACAATTTACCAACACTACGCCACAAATGTCTCTTTTCCGCAATTCTGTGCAGGAATTACAAATGCTATGTCTCTCTCTTTGAATAATAAAGATTTGCTGTGTAAATTTAAAGAACGCAAATGTACAATGTATTCCATTAGCTTAATTATAATTGTAAATGTTGGTTCACTTTTAATGGTTATTAAATTTTAAGGTGCTTACTTGACGATTTTTTGTTTGTTTGCATTTATTTGTTTCGAGTTTTGCGTGTTCTTGATTTATATAGGGAAAAAGGCCGACTTAATGTAGGTGGATGCTAATTATGGCTCTCTGTATTAGGGCATTAGTACCTCATGTTTAATCTTAGCTTCAAACGAAGTTTGATATTTACATGGCAACTGTGGGGGCAATTGGTGCGATTGTGGCCAGTACGAATGGTAGGACCATAATAAAGGTTACGTTAGCAGAGTATGAGGATTGAGGAGTCTCCTACAAGGGGCTTCTACAAGTACATACCTACTTATTGAAAGGTGTAACTATGCGACTGACATTGATCTACCTATTAAAATACAAAATTTGGCGTCTCACGCGTTGTCAAAATTTTAAGGTAAATGTGACTTACGTCGGAATGAGATTTCTCGAAAAGGAACCCGCCTGATGGTTGGAAAAATGCACAGATATGAGGGTTCTTTCAAATTACATGCTATTTTGAGACTGGCTGCTTTTAGCGCTCAACAGCACGAAATAGAAGGAAAGTGGCTCTACGCTTGGTGAACGCTTTGAAATTTTGCAAACTCATTTCCTGTGCAGTCGATTTTAAAAGAACTGCCTGCCCAAAATAAACCCTACCTACATCAACCGCGTTTGCCAAACGTGGTTCTCTAATGTTTCGCTATTTTCTTGAAACGTGGAAACTCCAGCGCCAATAGATGAAACACGTCACGTCACTGCTTATTTTTCTGCTGACTTAATTTTCGAAGCGAATGGAAGCGATCTTCTATTTTGTTGGATAGATTTACTTAAACGCTCTTATGTCTGCAACAAGTTTAACAGATGGCACAGTGGATGAGTGGAAACAATTTTAAGGCGGAATTTGCATTTTTCCGAAAAGTCAATGTATAAGACCTCTTCGTTGACCACTCACTAGGTCGCTGGTTTTAATATTAGCTTAAAAATATGACATTCGTTTGAAATCTTTGTAAACATGCCGACGGTTCCTCTGCATAAGTGTCGAATGAAGAAAGGCATTCCCATACTAATGGCAAGCTACGAGCTAAATGAGGTATCGTATACCTAAGAAGATACGAAGTAGGTAATAGTTAAGCTTATTCCCCGAATGCTACTTCCTCTGGTCTCTGAATAAATTTCACGTTCTTTGGATTTATGTGGAGCTTACTTAGAGTAGCGTCTTCATTCTTTGCCAAGCATCTGCAGCCACTCGACTGCTAAAAAAAACCACGCTTTGTAATTAAATGTTTCAATAGCGTCCCAGAAAACGTTCCAGCTGCTTTGGGAAGGTCGCGAACCTAATTCAGGTGGACCATTTCGATACTGACTGAACCTCGCTTTTTAAACACGATATAGCTTAAACTCCGCCGGTTTTTACTTCTAAACTAATTTTTTTCTTTTCAATAACTTTGCTAAGCTGTGTAGTGAACTTAACAACCAGGTGAAAGCTGAATTTTCTCCATTCAAGAGCACTTGCAACTTTCGCAGCTTTTCCATCTAGCGATCTCTTCAGTACTATTCTCAAAGTAACATATACGAGGAAGTTGTCCTTGGGTTTTTAGTTGACTTATTATTTACTTTAAATGGCGCTATAGGTCTACAGTCCGGACCGAACCTGAACGACAACTTTGAAATGAAAAATTCCATAGTAGAATTTATTGGATGCCAGGATTAAGTCCTGAGATGATGGATACTTATTATAAACTGTGATGCTATGCTTGCTTAAGATGTAGTCTACTTTATCGCAGAGTCTAATCGAGTAGAAAGCATCGCCCGACACGTCGATATAATTTTTATTTTTAATTTGCCAGTCTCTCAACTGCAACGGCAACGCGCGATGGTCGCTTTTACTGCCCATATTTTTACACTTAATTTGTAGGCAGTATACTGAAAATAAAACCTTGGTACCTATATTTGATAAAAATGAGGCTTGATTCAACATTTTTTTGTCAATTTACGTCCAACAAAATGTTTCTATCAGATTGACAACATATTTGTAAGTTTTATCTTGACCTAAAACGTTTGCTGTGATAACAAAAAATATTGTTGTTTTAACAAAAATGGTTTCTTGTGAGTACAAAAATAATTTGTTGAAATAATCAAAACTTTGTTAGTTTTACAAAAGAGTTTTGTCAACTCCACATGGCTGTTTTGTCGAATCAACAATTAGTTGTTTCTTTTACAAAGAATTTGTAATTGTATTAATCAAGGCCGATTTCCCAGAGGGATTTCGGCCGCCAAAAACTTAGGAACAAAGACCGAAGTCCCTTTCCAAGCGGGAGCTATGTCTGGTACAAGAGATTGGTACGATTGGTACCCTTAGACAAGTCTTCTCGAATGGTACTTTCATTCGGGTACTCATGCTTTTCCCACCACAAAGAGAGTTTGACTTCTACGTGACCAATGCAAATTCTTTAATTTTTCAAATTTGTATCATATCTACAAACATTTTTTTCATTTCAACAAAATATTTGTAATATTAATAATCTGCATTTTGTTTGGCTAACAAATCTTTTTCATTAGTTTTGTCAATTCAACAAACATTTACAAAAGCAATATTTGGTTCTGTTTTTATCGATATAACAAAAACTTTGTTAATTCGACAATAAAATTGTTCAATTGATAAAACTCGATTTGTTAAAATGAAAATTGTCTTTTGTTAATCTGACAAAGTAAATGTTATGTCAGTTCAACAAAATATTTTGTCAAATTGATAAAACTTAGGTTGTATTGATAAATTTCATTTATCATTAGGTAGAATATATTTTTTTTTCCAATTCAACAAAACTATTTTTGTTGAAAGTTAACAAAAGAATTTTGTCAATATTACCTAGTATTTAATTTTCAGTGTAGTTAGTATGTTGGACTACAAAGGTCCCAGGTTCGAAAAACACAAATTACATCTTAGGTTTATTTTTCACTGAGCCCCATCTCGCAGACTTCTGACAAACATCCGATAGTAAAACTGTCATGAAAGGCTACTCAATTAGCATTTTGGACTCGGCATACAATTGTAGATCCCTTCCATTCTTCCCAAATATGAACAACTCACACAAAACAAATGGGGTAAGGCTAGGCTAGGCCTATTGCGACAATTTTATTTTATTTTGAAGACCTGGAAAAGCCAAATGACCGAATCTCTCGATGTAAAGCTGGAAATATGACGCAACGATTCTCTTCTTCGGGTCAAGACTGACATATGGACATTTCTCCTCCATCCAAAGGCTACCTTTGATAATTTGAAGTTGGTGGCGAAACATTTAGAGGTATTTATAATCCACTTGAGAAGCCTACACCCGCTTACCTTAATGGACAGGCGGCATAACTCTGAATAGGAATGCAAATAAGTTGCCAATGTATTCCCCCGCTTTAGTGAAAAGTTAAACTCGTATTTGTTGTGAACGAGTTGACAGATACCGATAAAATAAAAACTAAATACTTCCCCATTAAGCTCTATACTCCGTCTGATTAATTCATACGAATTGGATAAGCAGTTTGGACATGATGCGTGAACAAATCCACAAACAAACAGATAAACAATTTTATTATATTATGCAGATTTAGGGAGACGTGTTGATTTTTTAGTCACATTTTTTAAAGCACTCTTGTTGCCCTTTACCAATTCAGTGTGTGAAACTGGAGACAGCTAAAGATCGTGCTGACTGAAAACGCTTCTTGGTTAAGACCCAGGACTATAGCGCCACCTTAAGTCAGTAAGTTACCGCCCAGCCTTTTGTGTTAATGTAGCCAATGGGAAATAGATCTGACCTATGGCTGTAACAGGTTTAAATGTTTTATTGGACATGTAGTTTCTCTGCCAAATATTGAGATTTACGTCTTTTCAGTTCACGTCACTTTTATAAGTACCACAGCTTTGCCCGTACTTGTTCTATAGTCACCTCTTATCCTCGCACTTTAAACTGCGTTTTTATTATTTTAAAACACTGCCGAATATAAAGCAAGAGGAATATCTCAACTCCTACCGCCCTTTTCACTTATAGACGCAATGATCACCATCACCAGACTGGCGTCTATTTACCTGCGGTTGCTTATCCCAACAACATTCCCTGACATTGAACTCACTCGCTTGGCGCATTCACCCAAAAAACAAACTCTCTCTCTGCATCACATGCAAACGGAATACGTGCAACTCCCACGACGAAAGATCTGCTCGCATTTTAATAGATACTATTCACTCTTTTCATACAATAATACACATCAGAAAACACCGAAAAAGATGAACAACCCGAAATCGATCTTCCAAGGTCACTCGCACAAAGCGAACCAAAAAAATGCTCGCCCATGCAAATTGGTCGCAGACTCGCAAAGGATTTCACACATCCATTAACATTAATGGGGTCACATAAAGTAATTGCGTTCGATATTCAAATTGTGATTTTTGAAATCTCCCCCCGTCCGATAAAATGCACAAGGTCACCGCTGCTGTAATTATATACGAGACGCGCAATCCTTTCACACAGTCGACCCTTCGCATGTTTTACGATAATTGGAGTACATTATGCAACCTTTGAGGAGAAACTCTTGGCCTTGGGACAGATGGACGTAGGATTGTCAGGTGCGAACGACATGTGCCGTGCAGACGCGCCCATCTAACGACATCGATTGAAATCAGTTTTTCCATAGTTTTTGCGGCGACAAGGTTGCCATCCGGTGCTACCACGGTATACAGGGTGAGCTGAGCTCCTCTGAGTGATGGTGAAAATAAGAGTGCAAAGTTTATGTCAAGTGTAAAATGAAAATCCCTCATTTGGTATTCCCTATCTGTCGTCATTAATTCGGCAAATCCAATTTCGACCTCAAATCCGAAATCGTGGTACCGCCACCTAAATTGGAATCGGGCTTTCCCCGGGTATAGTCGGTCCACCCTAAGATGGCAATAAAGCCGGCTCGTGCAGTAAAAATAAATCGCTTCGCTCGTTTCTCTACGATATGACGGACATTCGGGTACGTGACGGCATTAAAACGCTCAACGGTTTTTGAGAGGGAAAACTTTTCGCCTGGTCGGGTAGAGCTTTAAATTACGTCGGATATACTATTAAAACTAAGCTGCCATTTCCCCCCCCACGCTTTATCTGTTGGTATGGTACAAGTATACAGGAAGTTCGGGACTCTAAATCCCGAAAAATAAATGCTCTGCATGTGGCGAGAAATGACAATTTCATTTTATGGGTTAAATTTTGATAGATTAACTTTTGTGTATACTGCAGACCGCGCCCAACCCCGAAAGGTATACGCGTACTTTTATATCTGACAGCACCACACTGTGGAAGGTTTCGTCGGGGTATGTCCTCGCCAAGGGAAGCTGTGTGTTTTTAGGTGAATTTAATGCGAGTTGTTTTTATTGTTGGAGTTTTGATTAGTTTTTTTTTCCTTTGCGGCTGAGGAGTTTGCTGCACAAGTTTCTCAAATGGCACGAAACGGAACTTTACAAATTGTTTTATTCACTCGAAAGGTATACGTAAAAAATTGTTTTGGTAAAAATTGTTAAATACTTTTGTTGGGAGAAGGCGAGCCTCGGTATTGCTTTTGTTGGTTCAGAGGCTCTGTCGACTTTTTGCAATTGTATAGCTTCAAGGAGTTGCGTGAAAATCTCACAGATAGGGCGATAGGGACTGAGCAATTTTACAAAAGCACCCTTCCTGATGGATCTTGATTTAAAAATAGGTTAATGCTTTTAAAAGACCTCAACTTATTTGGAGTGCCACTTGGTAAAGGTAGGGGACAACTGGAGAGAAGGGACCTAAGAAAAGAAGGTAGGTGATATAAGTGAGGATGATTATCCCTAAAAAGTGCGAGTCAATCTGCGTTTTCTCTACATGGATGGTCAATTGATTTAGGCATGATTTACTTTTCAAAAAAATCTGCATTTACCTATGCTAATATTTCGCACATTTTTGTAACCTCTATTACTTTGACTTACTCCGAATCTGTCGCATTTTCGTTCCTATCAGTTGTTTTGTAGCGTCTAATCTGCACCTATATGTCTGTCACCCAGTCCTGTTTCCCGTCGCTTTGTCGGGTCATTAGATTTTGGAATTACTACCCAACGACATCCGACACCACATCACATTTGCTGTCACTTTTTCGTTTCATCGGAATTTGGAGTTGCTTCCGCTTTAGAACCTCTTCTCCCGTTTTAAACAAGAAAGAATGATAAATACGCGATCGAGGAAAGGCGTGCGCATCCCAGCAGGTCTTATCAAACGTTCAAAAGATCGTGTCAAGGAAACAAGCCATGAGAAGGGACATCTTGAGATGATCTAGACAACCTTTGTCGGTGTTGTGAGCTCTAAATAAGCGATCTTCGTTTAAATGCGTACTGTAAGAAGTGTAAAGCTTCTCATAAAACTTCATGCAAAATATTTCGGTTAAATCAGGGGTCGGCAACAGGCGGACCGCAGTCCGGCCGACTCCTGTGTTAAATGAACACCTTATGTGCAGGTGCACTGAAAGCTTTTTGTGCTTACAGCTTTAATAAAATCAAAGACAGTCGTCAAATCAATTGTCAAATTGAAATTACATAATATGATTAGAATGCGCCAAAATATGGTATCCTATCTGATCGGCGCATATGTATTCCTTATTGCTTTGACAACGTACTTAAGCGGGACTCTCGTTATTCTGTTCCTCAGATAAATACATTAAAAATTGTACATTTTCCCCGACGCAACAATCCGGGGATTCCTATGTACATTGAAAGATTGTAGAAACATGTCTTGTCCTGGCTTAACAATGATGCAAGTTTTCTGCTCCAAAAAATGGTGGGAACATTCAACTGAAACCTTAACCTTAAAGGACGATTCTTTAAACGCCACTGGTAGAAATCAGGGAGCTATCACTGGCCCGTTTTCAAATTTTGAGCGGGAGACGCCAAAAGTGGAATTAGTTATAAATAAGTACATGCTGTCAATAGGAAGGGACATAACACACAAAACACCGATAAATCGGATGGAATATCATAATAGATAGCTATGCAGACTTTGTCTGTAGATAACTCAATTCTTGTTACATTAGACATAACATTAGAAGGGAATGATTACTTCTTTGAACAATGAGGAAGCAATTGTAAGACCTTGAGAAAAAAAACTGAGTCTACTCTATGTAAGACCCTCGTAGTCTAAATTCTGTACAAAGCGAATGAAGATAGTTAGATACGCTTTGTCGTTCATTTCTCGAATAATTGTCTCGTTATAGAAGGAGATTTAAAAGCCCTACAAGCTGAGTAGCGACATCCACATTAAAAATGTATCAGTCGTCTACGAATGCGGATTTAAAGCGATTTTCGAATTTTTGTACACCTAAGTCTGTCGGTCCTGATTTCGTTGGAGGATCATATAGCTTGCTTGTGATTATGCAAGTTTCCGGGTAAGCCCATCTGGCGTTCGCGTCGCTGTGTCTTTATTGCAACAAGCTTGATCATATCCACGAAAAGATCAGCTTGTTCCAAAAGTGGGTTTCGAACATTTTCTTGTCCGCTTTCTGAAATCCTGAAATAAATTCACTGCGTACTTTTTTATGTTTTGTGTTAACTTCAATAATCATCTTTGATGCGTTCTCCTTGTATGAACTTTTACTAAATCTTATGAATTTTTACGAATTTCTTAACTCGAAAAATTCGTAAAATAGATCAGCTTTGAGTAATCAAGATATTCGGCCCTAGCGAGGTATCCGTCGGAACGGGAAAATTCTCCGATTTCATACGTTTCGGAGTTTTTCTGCTTCGAGGTATTCTCCGGAACATCTATTCGGAATATTTCTCCGACATTTTGTAACACATATCGGCGAATTACGTTGATGTGCGATAAAGTGTTTTTCCTTCAATTTTTGACAGCTAGGTTCCGATATTCTCCGACAGAAATTGGTTGCGGAATTTGTTTACGATTTGGATTCGAGTCTCCGACAGAGTATGCGTTGCGGAGAATTTTCCGTTCCGACGGATACCTCGCTAGGGCCGATTACTCCTCCACTAAGAATGTTAATATTTTGTAGTAGCATTTGGAAGAGCTATGTCAGTGCGACCTGACAATTGACAAACGATTTGAAATTTGTTGTCCTGTTTGCTATACCCATGCCCCCATACCCCATCATTGCCACTTTCAGATTCTTTTCCATTTTTGTATACAGAAGTAAGGGAACAAACCTTTTGTGACGCTCGTAATCCTGTCATAATTTTTTAACAATGTAAAATTTTCTTTCCGAAACTCCATCAATTGAGTTACTGACCTTTTTGACCTAAAAAAAATCACGATTTACTTTGTTCATGTCATAAGACTCTATTCAAGACTGTCTAAAGTCTAACAATGAACTATAGTGCTGGTGCACCAACCTTTATCAAAATATATTTCAGTTGTCTTCTTAATAATCCGCGTCAGACAAACCTTGAAAATGAACTCCAGACCGAAGTCATCATGAAATTCATATATGCACCCTCCCACTTTCCATTCATAATAAGCCATCCTTATCACGCCCTTATCAAATTTCCGAAATATAAAATATATTTTATAGCTTTTCGGTGAATCATAAAAAACCCAAAAGCCAGATGAGAAATGTTATCAGCCAATGCATTAGCAGTATTAAAAAAAACGGAAAAAAATTCTTTGAAATTCTACCTAACCTAACCTACTCCAGATAATTATATTTCCTTTCGCTTTTATAGACGAATTTATATACCGCATCTATCGACCATAAAAAAGCTAATATATGCTAAATTTTGGGAGTTCTTTTTTCCCTAAAAATTGATGGCATATAACGCTAGAGGGAGTCTCATTATTACATTATAGCTTTATAGGTATACCAGGTGTGGGTATAGAAGATGGAGCTGCTGCCATTTTCTAAGGTACACTGTTTTATGATTGCAACGTGCTTATGTTGGGGAATATTTTATATATACAAAGAGATATCACCATAATGGCGATGATGAAAAGGTAGGAAGTGATGGTTTGTTTGTGTAAGATGAGGTTTGGGTATTACATTTTTTTTTTAAATAAGGAAGATGTTTGCTAAGGCGATAAGGGACAAGTTCGTCGGTAAATTAAATAGGAAAATCTAGGGCGGTATGTGCAAAGAACACAACCCAATGGAACTTTTAAGATTCTTAGTACTGATTTCGTTTTGTAAAGTAAGATTCGAATTTTGGTGGTACCAACTTTCTTGTTGTTTTTGTCAGAACGTCGCACTTTCTTGGTTTTTTTTTTTTTTTTTGTAAAAAAGCACAGAACAAACAAATTTTTAATAGCAAGCTTGAAGGTCATTAACCAGCGGATCCAAGAGCCAGCAGTGCTTAGCTATTAAAATAAATAAATATAAATATTTTGGCACGACAGGTCTACGGGACCCAAGGTCTAGCTTCTCACAACCATTCGTTTTGTGTGGGTTTTCAATTTTTGGGGCGAATGGAAGGGATCTACAATTTTACGCCGAGTCCAAACGGCTAATTGAGAAGCTCATTCATTGACAGTTTTACTCTCGGATGTTTGTCAGACGTTCGCGAGAGGTGGCGCAGTGGAAAAAAACCTTAAGATGTAATTTGGCCCTCTCGGGATTCGAACCTGAGCCCCTCGCTTAGTAGCCCAACACACTACCACTTAATCAATAACAAATACAAATTATAGGTAACATTCTGCATTTTAGGAATGGTAATATTTATTATTTTCAGAGCATCTATAAAAATTGGTCAGGATGAACTTTGACTGTCTATCCTTATTTCCGCCATTGGGATACATTTTTGGTTTTTATCAAGCATACCTAATAAACAAATAGTTGGCGCAACTTGTCCGTAAAATACCCAGGGCCTAGCTTTCCAATTAATTTTGTGTGGGATTTTCAGTTTTGGGACCAATGGAAGGGATCCACAATTTTAGGCCAAGTCCAAACGAGTCCAAACAGCTATTTCATGAGAGTTACACCCTCGGTCGTTTGTCAGACGTTCGCAGTGTAAAAAAACCTTAAATTGTAACTATACCTACTCCAACTCCCCTCGTTATAGAAAAAGGTATAAGCAATACTTTAAAGGTGAAGCCCAAAGACTATATGATATTAAATAGTTTTAAGTGTAATCTGCAGGTTAGGGTATACGTACAAATTTTCAATTTTTTAATAACTTATGTAACCGCCCAAAATTCTTCCTAAAACAAATTGGATACTGCAAAGGGAGTACAAAAATTAAAGTTCAAGGCGTTTTAGAAGCTGCTAATATTTTTCTAGGTAAAGTCAAGAAATCAAGAAAACTATAGCTCGAAATATTCGGTCCAAGCACTTAAAACACTGACTGGTAATGACTTTTTAAATGATTCTGCCTCTTAAAGCGAAAGAATATTGCCTTCTATGGTCCATCAGGCTTCAGAATTAAAACCACAAAATCTTTCTTCAATGTAATGCAACTTTCGGAGCGAATAATAGCAATCGCTGACCATTAGAAGGTAGCAGGGCTTATTCGTGGTTTCGGAAGCTCCACTTAATAAGGTTCAACGATGTCACATGCGAAAATTTCGTATCAAAGAATGCATTTTAAAGGATGCTTAAACAGGCTTAATTCAAGAGTTGTGTGTCGTCGCTTAAAAAAAATGTATGCAATTAAAATTTTAAGAACTGAGTCTTGTAAGCCTTTAGGGCAAAGTACCTTTTTACAATTCTTACACCCTCGCGATCCTAATCTGGTTGATGAGCTGCGAGGGCTAAATGTATTAGCTTTCTTCACTGGATCGACTTCCTGACTTTTTCTTAAAATTTGGCAAGCTAACAACTTTTGTCGAACGAATCATTTGCTCTCAATTAGAGTTAACGTTAGTGTCCACGTATAAGTAATCGCTTCTCAGTTCTATGTCTGTTACAATTGTTTCCTATCGGCATATGATTTTTGGGTACTGACCGAAACTGCGAGGCATAGCTTCTACAAGCTTCCGCAAAAAGAGCTAGTTTTTGCAATCTTTCTGTTGTTGAGATGACCCGCAGTGATCAGTGTACTAGGAAACTTTAGCAGCTATTTCTTAAAATGGAGCGCTCCATGCTTCGGTGTCTTCAACTAGAAGTACATCTCAGGCGTCCTCCGTTGGTTAGCATAGGAAGAAGTGGTTAAATCGAGTCGGATAAATCTATTTTATCCTCCGCCCGATAATCCTAGAGTCCGATTACTACAACAAAGTCTTGCTGGCTGGAGTATTACGTCTTAGACAGATCGATGCCACTATAGATATATTTCTCGTAGTTCACAACACATAAATGTATGAGAAATGCAGATGCGATGGTCGATCCGACTATTTTGAAATTTGCAGATCGTTCGTCCCACGTCAAGTGCTCCTGCATATATGAGCTTTGATAATGTGTGGCACTGAAAATGTCTCAAGCCAAGGTAACTGCGACTGGATATCGTTTTATGGACTCTTTTGATCGGGTATATATCACTTTCATTCGTACAATTCATCCATGGCAATCTTATACCCATAAAACTCATTAGACAATCGAGCTTAAGGCACACTCATCTAGCGGATATTTCAAACACCCCGGTTACGTGGAGGGTGGATCGCTTTAGTCACTTTAACCATGGGTAGGTATATGTTCAAATTTCTCCTCAAAAACGCATGGCTTTGAAAATAGGTTTAAGGTGAATGAATGTCCAGAGTCCAGGACTGACTTGGCTGTGGATGAGTTGTGACAATTCCGCTCAAATTTCATTGGCTTAACAATTAATAACTGCGGAGCTATATCCGAGTCAAGGAGCAAGGTGAATGGCATTCAACTGTACCTACTCGCTTTATTTTGCCGATTATGTCGGTGACGAGACGCATAGCTAAAAGCACAAGTTGAACATACGATGTTAGATTTAGTCAATTCACTATTTACCTACTATGCCATCACCTTGCAAGGGGTCTGCTTGTCTAATAATTTGGCAATATCCAGAGGTGACTTCCTTATTGACAGCATTATCAAGAAAGCCTTACTTTATTTTGGCCGCGTTTTACTTTGAGGGACCCGATGAGGTTAGCTCAGTTATCATCCTTTATTCTTTTGGACCCAGACAATTTTTCAGCCTATACCAAAAATTGTTTGAACTAGCTGTCAAGAAGTAAATGATGGGTAACTTAAAAGAGGCACAGAATGTCCACAAAAGGTGCACCGTAGCACGATCTGAGTAAAATGTGGACCAGATGTTCTGTAGACCAAATTAATTCCATCCGGGTACAAGAAAGTTTTCCAAAATCTCCTGTTTTCGACCACTCTCTATGGCTGTCAAATTTCAACAGACAAATGTCTTCAAAATCGACCAGTCTTCAAATATTTTTATTGGTTCCCGCAGCTCTGTTTAATGTGAATTACAAATGTAACTGAAGGCAAAACACCTTACTTCTGGTTATAGCAGCCATGAAGTTAGCAGTTGATGTACCCACATAAAACAGAGATGGCGCATGTAGTAGGGCTATCGTTTTCTGAGTTATACGCCCTGACACCAGTTAATACAACCCATATACATTTGTTCCTGTACTTCTACTATAGAAAGGAATTCTTAGCTGAACTTTCTTTGGCTTGTTTCCTCTGTGTATTTCAAAACTCCTCACGGCACAAGTTTTTTTTCCGTCAAATATGGCAGACAATCCGACTTTTCGTTGGCCAATCTACACCTACATATCAATGACACTAATCGGGAATAAATTTTCCTTAAAAAACGAAACAACACGGCACCTCCTTTACTGCCAGTAAGATACCTGGACCGTTTGTCCTGTGGACACACACTAGTTGGACAGCGCGCATTTTCAAGAAAATAAAACACACTTAAAACTGTCCACTATATCTTCCTTTAGTTTATTTATTCTACCTTCTTGGACAGTTCAGTTCGTATATCTCCTCCTGATGGCATATATCCTCTTTGCGGTTGCGGTGGGTATATCTATACGACAACTATAATACGTGTGTCTCTTTCGCGTCCACACTTAAATTCCCATTATGATATTTTATTGCAGGTGCAATAAAAAATTGTAATACGTGTTTATTTATGGGTTAATAAATTTTCTGGAATTATTGTACGCACACTTCCAAATGCGAGAGCTCTGTTTAAAGCCGACCGAAAGCGACTTTTGAAAGCCAAATTGAATTTTCATAATTCCCAGTTCAACATTCTCGAATCTATACAATGTATCGCCAGATATTCGGGTGGTTCCATCATTAATGGGATGTCCATTGGTCGACCGAATTTGATACCGAAAATCTACATATACACAAAGGGGCAGCCATTAAGATTTCTCTTAGTCATTGCTTCTCGGGAAGATGTCATGTTGGCCCAAAATTGATGATGCGGTGTCCGCTGAAAAAATGTCAACCAGTAATCAGCATTCCCTCTCAATCAATGGAGCGTATCTACCCATTGGTGCCCCTTTTTTTCACAGAGATTTACGACTCGTAATTAAAAACACAGGAGACATTTTAACCTTAAAAAAGCCGAACAAAATTAACGTTGTTTTAGTTTTTTGTATATATGTTAGCCGTTTGGTCAAAGGAGTGTACTTGGAGGGATCGCGAGGTATTGAGATATCAACACTCACATAAAACATGTATTTCGAAGGTTCATTTGGAATCTTTATGTTTCGCTAACGAAGTTTTCTTGATTTTTCTTAAGTGCAATGCATTAGCTTGGGAAGATTGTGAAGCATTTGCGTGTGAATAAAATTTAAAAAAAATTAACCGGTTGTTGATGGCTTTCGAATAAATAAATTGGTGTATGCTTGGGAAGACCGTTTCTCATAAGCTTCCGAGTAAGGAGGGCGAGTATATTTGAGCCGTAAAATGAATGCATGGATTCGGATTTTTAAGTCATTCAATGGAAGCCCAAAACCAATAAGGGAGTCGGAACTTTAAACTTTTTTTTTTTTGAACAGAGTTTGTGTCTTAAGAATATAAAGAAGCTAACCTTTTTCGTAGGCAGTTTCAGCGATCATAAAAGGCATTTAGTTGCTTGTCCAAAATGAGCGTGCTGAAATAAAACTCTGTCTGGGAGTGAACCTGCAATTCGTTTCATTCGCAGTCGACCAAGCGACTATACCGCAAACGTAGCGATGCCACCAATTATTCAATACAACAGAAATGTTGAAAACCGTAACGCGTTGCCTCTAGAATTTTGTGGATTTTTCGAGACTTTTTCTAACTTTTTTCTCGCCCAGAATTTGTAAATTGATGTCATCTCAAAAGGTTTAGGTTCAAGGCAATGAGAATTGAGAAAGCGGATGAATAAGCAAGACTACGTTCGACAGCTGTTTCAGAAAAAGCTGATCCCTCTGTGAATATCCCGCCTTGTGCACTCAAGCTTGAAGCAGGGAGAAAAGCCACAAGTGTGGCGAACGTTGAATGGGCTGCACAAGAAACTTGACCACAAGAATGATATGGCCGGCCTTCAATGAAGCCAGAACCGAGAGTCTTATACGGAAGGATAGGAAATCCCTTTCCACTCTCGTAGGTATGAATATACTTACTTACTTAAGGTGGCGCTACAGTCCGGGGTGGATCTGGGCCTCAACCAATACGCCTCTCCAGTTAGCGCGATCTTTGGCTAACTGCCTCCAGTTGCGCACTCCAAGTTGGTTGAGGTCCCCTTCCACTTGTGCGCGCCACCTAAGGCGAGGTCTTCCTCTACTGCGTTGTCCCTCCGGGTTGGAATCGAAGACTCTTCGGGCCGGAGCGTTGGTGTCCATTCGCTCTACATGTCCTAGCCATCTTAGACGACAGATGCGTATTTTTCTGACCAGGTCGGTGTCGTTGTACAGCTCGTAGAGTTCGCTGTTAAATCTTCTCCTCCAAAGCCCGTCAACGCAAACGGGACCAAAAATCACTCGAAGAATCTTGCGTTCGAAACGGCCAAGAAGATCTTCATCCGCCTTTGTTAGGGTCCATGCTTCAGCGCCATAGAGCAGGACTGGGATGATGAGGGTCTTATATAGAATCGACTTAGTGTTTCTTGACAAGGCCTTACTAGTCAATTGCCGTCTTAGACCAAAGAAACAGCGATTGGCAAGTGTAATTCTTCGTTTGATTTCTGCTGTGGTGTCATTATCAGAGTTTATAGCGGAGCCGAGGTAGACAAAGTCCCTAACTACCTCAAAATTATAGCTGTCTATCGTGACGTTCGGTCCGATTCGTCGATGTTGTGTGTCCCTTCTTGTTGACAGCATATATTTTGTCTTGCCCTCATTCACCACTAAACCCATTCTTGCCGCTTCCGTACTAATACTTGCAAACGCGCCAGTGACAGCTCGCTGTGTTCTGCCAATAATGTCATGTCCGGTGTTGGCTTGTGAGTTGCGCACAATTCTCTCAAGAATGATGTTAAAGAAGTCACATGACAGCGCATCACCTTGTCTAAATCAATAATAGGTATCAATATGGGGTACAATAATCTACGGTACCATATAAAGAAAATGCGCTTGACGGAAGAAGAACTTTGTAGAGCCTATGGTGTTGAGGAAGCTCTTCCTCATGTCATTGACCAAATGTACAACACACCAGGCACAGATTTCTAGGGAGATACTTCTTCCAATATAATGGGCTTCATCAAATCCAAAGCACAAGTAGTTAAAAACAGCACTTATAGACAGGGTTATAATGAGTAAGGGACAACCTTTTTCCCCGACGGGCATCACAATGGGTCAGTATTGACCTGAGTGTGGCACGGAGTACTCCCTGCCAGCCCACTAACCTAACCTAACCTAAAAGGTTGAAAACCGTGAGTTCAGTAAGCATTCTTCTGGTTTAACTCCCAATTTGGCTCAGTAAAATATGGAACTTCGTGGAAAGTCCTATATTATTTATTTTTTTTAAGAAAGAGTGCATTTCTGCCTATTGCGTCGAAAGCAAACTTTGTCTTAAAATCCACAAAGAACACGAATCTTGCTTTTTCGCTATTGATCTTCATATTAACAATATTTGCTAGCGTGAAAATGTTATCGAGAAAATATATGGTAAAGATGGTTTTAGCAATCAGTGAACTTCTGAAGAAACTGCGCAAGAAATATTTAAGAATTTTGTAGGACATTTGTTCGTTTCGATTTGTTTGCTTTGCGGTCACATGCGATTTTTGACGCAATAAATTTAGCAAGTTATAGCACTCTTATCGTTTTGAACGGTTTATCTGTTCTGACGAAGGCGTCAAGGTGTTTCTGTTTATTCGAATATAGGTTAAATAGTAGCAGTGTTTCTTTCGTCCCCGTCACGGCTATAGGATAAGCAAAATAAAAAAATCCCTTGTTAAATACAAATAAGGCTTCACCTGTATTAACCGGTTAAGAACTTCGCAGGGATAGAGAAAAGTTTAGCCAACACAAATTTGTGTATGTTATCGATAACTTGTATATGGAAATTTCATAGATGACATTTGAAAATATGTCTCAGCAAGCGGACTAAAAAAGTTTTTTTCTGCAATCTTTGATAGATACCTACGCTGATAGGGACGAAAAAAGCACAGCTAGTATAATGATTCATAAGACTCTAAATGTATTGTCTACTTAGAAAAGCTTCAGGTTTTTTATACGAAAAATTTAAATGAAATAAGTGATCTGATGCTGTGTTTTTGAATCTACCCTAGATATACGCTAGTTTAAAAATTTAGAAACTTTTAAATACGACCCTAATACCGATTGTACCATTTTTAACGCTCTTAAAAACTGAGTAGGTTTTTGATAAAAATTTCATAAAAAAATCAATAAAAACATTTTTAAGATACCGACAATTATTTATTGAAAAACAATTTTTTAAACCATAGTCCTTCCGACTTTGAATCGAATTGAAAAGAAGCAGTTGGGAGTTCCATGTTAAACCGTCCAACTGTTAGGTCATATAAACCTGGGCAGTGGACACCATATACCTAGAAAAATGTCCCCTGAAACAAGTCTCCATACACTCAATTTCCATATAGAGCCCAAATATATGGTTTCAACTTTGTTGGAGGAACCTTAGAACTCCAAGACGACGCTTCGATTTTTGCTTGGTTAATTCCAGTTTCTACAACTTGCTGATTTTTTTTATAGGTTCGATATTTACGATTTAAAAGTACAAAAATACGACGTAGAAAATATTCGTTGGGAGCAACCGATTCCTAAGGCCAATCTGGGATTTTGAAATTCTACAGGCAGAGTCTTCAAAGCTTGAAGCAGTTGAAACCTTGAAAGCTGTATATTTAGTGTCATAAAGCAATAGTGTGGCCGTAAAAGTCATTGCTTGTGACCCGAGTGGCGCTGGTTCGAGGCCGCCGGCGGGGGACAGCAATACTCTGCCAATAAGAGAAAATCCAAAATTCAAGAGGCACGAAAACGGGACAAAATGCATGGTAAAGCGAGCCTCTTTCAATGTTCTCTCTATTTAAAAAAACAAAGGAGGATATGTATCTACTTCTGTTACTTTGAAACCGAACTGTGACATTAGAAATATTTGAGAAAAGCCGATCTTTTGCAACATTCAGATTCCCCGTTTTTAACGGGTACTCTAAATAAACCTATATTTGAAGAATTAAATCAAATCCGTTATAGTTTGACAACCGGGGGGTAGATCACATAAGCCCATGATATTCTGGGCGATATAGTTTTTGAAATTTTGGGTAACCCCAAAAGGATGTTCTCAAGCTGATTTTTTGTTGATCATTGTAAGTTTTCCATACATTTGTAGAGAATGAACTAGATGAAGCCAGGACTCGGACTTTAAGAATCCATTTATGCAGTGGAGTAAATCAGAATTTTGAGGAGTAGATTTTTGTAATTATTAAAAAAGCGTCACTACCTATGACGGAGTTTAAATAAATATGTCCTAATAATTTGTTTTCATTATTTTTGTGTTTAATAACAAAAACTTTAAACAATTCAAATAAATAAAATTTAAATAGATCACAAATCTTTCATTTCATCTTTTATAATTCATTTTTCGCGTCATTCCTAAAATATCTATTATGTTTCATGTTTTCAAAAAACTTTGCGAAAATCTCAGAATTCAAAATATTTTTTTAGGAACTTGATTAACTGTAACAAAGGTTTATAAATTTCGGCTCTTTTTTCCGTAAGACATTTAACAAACATTAAGTTTGCAACGGTTTTAACATTAAATTTTACTTCTAAATTTGCTTTTAATTATGTTTCCGAATGGAAAATGTTATTATTATCATACTTAAAATGTATGATAACAAATCCTTCTATGGTTCTTACCATATTATTTTCCCTTATTTCTTAAAAAAAAAGAAAAAAAGAAAAGATTCAGTTGAAGGTTAAAATACGGGAAATCTAAAAATCTCAGTTGATTGCTAGTCAAGCGGAGCAGTGAAGTAAATTTTATTATTTTTCCAAAATTGGAGTAGATGCACTGCTGTAAAGTTCTAAAACTGTATGAAGCTCCCAAACTCTTAATATTTGAACTTAGTTCCTAGTTTTGTAGGTCTATCGTTTGGACGATAGTCGTCTCAAAAGTTACGTGACTAGTAGTCTTAAGACGACAGAATTTAAAAAGCTATATTAAACTTGTGGCAGGTAGCATATGACCACTGAAATAAATCATAGTTCTATTAAGTTTTGAACGGAAGAAAATTTAAAATGCGTGTACCTACCCTCTGGAAAGTCGAAACAGTAAGACTGCCTATAAATCGTACACCTCCTTGATAAAGATAAACATTAAATAAATTCCTAGTTCCCCGCTGAATGTATGGTTCGCATTGTATCCATTCGCATAGAATTCTGTGTGTCCGCACGATATCCATAGGACATCATACAACCAACAACAAGAAACAACATCTAGGCCATAGCACACCCTTCTTCATGGAGAATTATATGTATCCTTGATCGATTCACGCTATCTGCGCCATTTAGAAAGAAAAAAACCAATCCCCCAAAGAGTATAAGGTTTCTCCAGTCAGAAGACATAAATTTCATCCTGTCACAGAGTTTTTATGGCACTGCCCTAAATGCGATTGACTACGGCTTCGTCATTCACGTTCCTCGTTTTCGTTTTTTTTTGTACTTTTATTCCCGGCATTCCTTTTGGCATTTTCTTCGTTGTACGAATGTGAGTGGCTCCTGGCTCCTGGCTCGAAATAAGTGGGATAATTTATTTCATGAAAATTACTACATAAACGCACACACCCATAAGTGGGTCTCGAATCAAATCCAAGGGAAAAACTCAATCTAGCGGAAATTACATTTCACAATCCGCATCGAAAAAAGGCGCAGTGGGAAAAGCGATTCCAATTTTTCAACAAATAAATTCGCAGATAATATTTTTGCTAGGCGCAATAAAAGGCGTTTTATTTATGGCACAAATATCAAAATATATATGCAAGAGCTGTCCGGGAACAATCATCTGGATTCTGTACGTTCGTGGGGTGACACACAATGTTCTGTTTCATTTTTCCCGCACTTGGCGTTGTCGCTTTTAATTGCATTTGCATCAGACTTCGCGGTATAATTGGCGCAAAGGCGGTTGGGGTTGGGTACCTGCTCGGTTATCGACTTGAAGTCCAATGACTTTTAACCATGGGTGTGGAATTGATATTGAGACAGCATTGAGCGCAGGCCTGGCGTGTAATTCTAGGAACAGTTCCTGTTGTAGGTGCGTGACTTGGCTGAGACCGACTCTGACAGTCTGGGAGTGGGGTTTCCTTGGAACTTTGTTGTGAAAAAGTCTTTCGCCGTCTGCGGTTTGGTGGAACTAATCGAAAATGTAACATTTGACGCACGTTCGCTTATGCTTCGTTTGGAGTGATGTTATTCCACTTACGCAAAAACGAAAATGCGTGAAGATATGGTTAGTTGTTATCGGGTTAAAAAGGTTGGTATATGACATAGAACATGGGCTCGGTGTAAGCACATGTTAGGTGACCTTTATCAGACAAAGATTAAGCGATAATTGTAAATTTTCAGCCTTCGGTTTTAATAGAGTTGTATGAGCGTGTTGACGAATTAAAGATTGTAAAAATTAACTTATGAAATATTGGATCTTTATTTTTAACTAGCTGACCCGTGCTCGCCTTGCTTCACCCGCCTGCCACTTTTATGACAGAAAGTATTTCCATCGAACTACATCTCTTACCCATCTCAATTGTAGACGAAAAGGAAGCAATGCGAATGAAACAACTTGACACACGAATCCCACCAGCCCATTTCCAAACTTAACTTAAACAATGAGCAACACCTACAAATGTGTTCAACCTGAATGTGTGCGATGAAAAGAGACGACTGCTCATTGAAGTGCGAAACATTATGATCAAGTTAGATCGCGCACATAATAATATCACACACACACACACTACTGTAACGATACGCACTGCTGCATGACTACTGGCAGTAGTATCCACTAAAGGAAAATTGTGAGCGATATTTTGAATAATTGTTTTAAACATTGCTCAGCTTCAGGACAATGCAGGGGGATGTTTTATATCTTAAATGATTCAGGGGAAAATTTACTAAATTCACCTATTTTTTTATTTTTCAATCCGAAAAGCCATTACTGAGATAGGTCTGTATAAATAGATTTTTTCTTACATATATCCGGTTTTTTGACTATTTTGTAAGAACCACGTTATATTTCGGGATAAAAAGTATCCTAAGTCCCCGCCCAGAACATAAGTAATCGCTATTTCAAGTTTCATCAAAATCCGTCCAGTAGTTTCTGCGTGATGCGTGGTCAGGCATTTTTTATTGTACAGTTTTATTATATGTAGAGAAGAGATAGAGAAGAGATAGAGAAGGGATTAATTTAATTTAAACTAACTTCAATAGAATGCCAAATGAAAAATTAAAATTTTGGTTAGAAAGGAAATTCTTAAAATGCTTGACGAATGGAATGACAGGTTGAGTAGTTGAAGGTCAAAACGAGAATAAGTGTATTTATGAGAAAATATTAAACAAAATGGTAGGTTGGCTTGGTGTCGCGCTCTTGTCGTCGGTCCATGAAGTTGATCCTATTTATTTTAGTTTTGCATGACATCTATCACATTAACACAAGAAAAGCTGTCATTTTGCTGTCAATTAATTTTGAAATGGAAGTGTGCCGTTGATGTTCAAAAATAGTTTTGAATTAATAGGTCTGTTCCTTTACTTTTGTAGTAAAAAAGGAAAAGACTGTCAAAATGACAGTGGAGGGGATGAATTCTCTCTCAGAGAGGGAAACTTACGCAAAAGTTAAGGAACGCTTTTGTAGTAACCTGTGAAAAATGACAGATAGTTCACCCACTAAAATGCTAAATAGATCAACAAATTCAAATCAGCTGTCAATTTTCAGGCGACTGACAACGGTTTCAATTCTTACGAAAATAAATTTGTTGAGTAAAAACTAGTAAAAGGGGAAATATCTTGCTTTTACGAATTTTTCGAGTTGAGGAACGACAATTGAGTAAAATGCGTAAGCATTCGTAAAAATTCGTTAAAATTCGTAAGATTTAAAAGTAATGGCACATACCTAATCAGTAGGTACCTAATCGCTTCAAAATGACGGATTGGAAAACTAATCAAGACGAAGTCCAAAAACTAGTAAAAAATAATTCTCAATTTCAATGCCTGTGGAGTTACAGGAGTATGCGAAACGCATAAATACTTCTTATGTGCGAGCGCTTTGCCATTTTCTTCTGTACTAAAAAGTATAATATGAAATGCCCATCAAATGAAATTTGACAGCTGCTCTGCTAGGTGCTTTTTTGTTTGCTTTAAATTCATCGCAAGTGGAGAGAGTCTTTAAATAACGATCGGTTGTAAGTAGACTTCTACACAGTACGCATATTTTTAAATGACAGTCACTTATCCCAAATGTTGGAATAGGACATTGAAACGCGTCCAGTTGAATCGATTTTGTCAAGCTAGCAATCTCGGCAAGAATAGCTACTGACGCATAATATCAACTGCTTTTGGTAGCTTTAAAGTCGATTTAAAGGCGTTGGAGTCCGTACTTAAGGTCTTTTTCGGTTTTTAATGGGGCTTAGTCTAAAAATGTTGGTCGTCTTTAGACGATCTGATACTGATACGTTCCCACTGGTGTTTTGCCTGAGAAACTCACTCAGTATGTAAGATGGAACCTAATATTCAACGTTAAGCAGGAATATGCGTGGATAACTCTTGTAAAACATTTTGAATTGCATTTTATATAGATGGGATATAGTTGAGCTTGATTGATGATGACCTTGCATGCATCATAGTTATCATCAGCCTCGAATTTGAGTAGCTAACACCCTTGTGGTTCTTAAGCTTTTAACTTAGCCAACCTATTTTATGTTGGGTGGCGGGACTGCTTCTTCGCTGACTGCGTGTTTGTGTTTTCTTCTTCGCATTGCTTTAACGCAACGGCTACTACTTTAGTAGCTAGGTATCCATCGCCATTTCAAAGAGCCTGCTTATAAAGTTGTTTCAATTGAGAGAATTTGCGGTCTGCGTTAGACCTCTTTTTTGTACGCCGGATCCTATTTTCATACATTATTTTAATTTTATTTCTGTCCTCTTGCTGTGGCGTCTTAGCATATACATCTTTGTCTTCATACCACAAGCTCCCTCTCTGACTTGGTTGGTTAATTATACCTCGATATTGTGACCACAAGCTGTTGTCACCTTTGACTTTCTATGACTACTCTTGGTATACTGAGGCACCCTAAATGATATTCATCGTTAAGTTAGGTTAGGTTAGGTTATAGTGGCAGGCTACACACAAATGCAGCCACACTTAGGCCAGAATTGGCCCATTCTGACACCACAGGATCTAATGATCTCAAACTACCGTTGAACCAATAGGAGCTCAAAGTAAAGCGGCGGAGGCGATTGATTTTAATAATATCGAGCTAACTCAGATTATCAAAGAATTATTCTCCGAGATGTAATCTTCTTCAAGCAGAAAGAGCAGGACATGTGCATAGGAGGCGAAGAATGGACTTTTCCTCCTCCTCATCCATGCAACTTCTGCAAAAGTCATTAGCGGGAAGATCCAGCCTGAAGGCATGTCTCCCCATTATTCAGTGCCCCGTGATCACACCTACAAATGTGCTTATGTCGGATCTCTTTAATCTTATAAGACTGCTGGAGCGTTTGAGATTCAGCCTGGTGCAGTTTTCCGCGTTTTGTTTGATTAGGAGTTACCATCTTCTTCGTTAGACCATAGAAATCTGAATCTAAAGCTGCTTTAAAGTAATTGTAAGTTACACCTTCAGAATATGTCTATGTGCACGTAAAGGAGGTTGCCTGGGCAGGAATAATCACGTCACCGATTTGGTGGGAGGTGCTGTAGCAATCTTGTGGATTTTGAGCTTACTGTAATCTACCAATAGCGATTGTGGGAAATCGATTGTAATGAAGGGTCGACTAGACCTTCGTTCACACGCAACCCATTTTCAAACGGGGTGAAGATATCCTCGGTCGCTTCAAAGAAAAAAGCTGTAGATACTGAAATAACAACCTATTAAAAAAACTGAAAATTTGGCAGTTAAGATTGCTATTGGACTTGCGTTGAGCAAATGGACGACGACACTCCGTCCCGCAGAGTTTTTGATTAAGTTGACTTAAATTTGCTCGCGCGCGCAAGTTTAAGAGGACCGCCCGATTTTGAGGCCTTTTGGTTCATCTTGAACTGTTAATCCGTCTAGTGTAACGTAAAAGGAAGTTTGCGATGCGATTACTATCGTGTGAAAGACGAATAAAAAAACGTTTCTAAAACTGTATGCTTCTAATGATGAAGAGAGTCCTCGGCGGCACGCCTTTATTTCCATCCCTTTATCTTTCCATAGAATTTAGTTTATTTTGCTACGCTTGTCTTTGATGTCGTCCTGACAGACAGAGACTGTGTTTAGGAAAAAAACCCTCCATACAGCGTATTTTTCCTTATTTTTGTTAACCTCGCACTTATTCATTTAAATCACTATTGATTCCCTAACACGAAAGTTGATACTTTGTTAGGGTTTGACATTTAATCTTCGGGTTATGGACTTATTTTAGTCTAAAAGGAGCTTCACCTAAACCTACGGAGAACTTTTTTAGACCTTTTTTTGGTCATCATCTTACTTGAGTATTTGTAAGTAAAACGCGCTTTGTCCGCTCAGGCCAAGTGATTAAAGCATTAAAGATATCCAATTTGGTCACTTGAACTTAATTTTTGCACTACTCGTCGAAACTAGGAAACGATCCCAATTCAAATCTAGTCTATCTGAGTCACACTAGTCTTACAGCTGCGGCATTTTCTTCTCTATGACAAAAATTTCAATCAGACTATTGGCCGAAAATGAAATATCAGGTTAAAGATGAAGTCGAATAGCCCTGTAACATTGCCAAACTGAGCTAAGACCTTAAAACTAAGTGATGGTTGGCGCAACAGACCTAGCGTCTCACCAGTCCCTCGATTATTAGAGACCTTTGAGTAATTATCGAAGCTCGTCTAAGCTTCAAACACAATTTAGTTGTGTCTGCAAATCAGAGACGCAATTGCTCCGTTTTATAACAATTAGCTACAAGTGTTCATGCCTCTAGTTGACTATAAAAAGAGAGCAAATCTAATCTAGACAACTAGAAATAAGTGTCTTGGGAGTTCTCTAAACTCGCCTGTTAAATGCGCATTAACTTTGATGGCCTCAACTTTAATAGGACATTAAACACCCAAATATAGTGAGTAATTGGTCGAAAATTCAATTATGTGACGAGTTGCTTGATAAATTTAGCAAAAATAATCAAACCGCCCAACCATTTTTTGTGCTCAACCTTCAACAAACATGTCCGTCCTCAAAATGGTTGCATACCTCATACCGTGTACCTGGCCCTCATTCCACTGCGAGAAACTTGTAACCGAATGCGACTGGTTTCCATTCACAATCCGCTGGCCACCATTCTTTTTATATTTTTAATGTCATCTGTCAGATGGAAGTAAAATTTATTCCTTTGTAATTGAAGTGGACCCATGTCACGTCCATTTTTCCCAATAACCACCATCACCATTAGCCTTGTCTCCGTCCTCATCGTCATTGTCTTCTTCTTTTTTTTGTTAACCACAAGTTGACCAGAAACGCATTTACATAAATTATACCCTTCTTTTCCATTCACCACACATATGTAGATACACGCGCACACACAAGGAGCAAGAGAGGAAAATATCTCGACAGCATCTCACCGCTCAAATTACCTTCCCCGCGCGACACATTGTATTCGGGATAACGATTTTAAGAAAGCCATTAAAACTGCTGAAGATACACATAAAGATCTGGTTTTGACTTCAAGGCGAGACGCAACCCAACTCAAAATTGGTTTCCTATACCCAAACGTGGTTGTTCTGCTTCAAAGCAGCCCATAACAAAGGCTTTGAACAATGAAACGGACATTGGCTAATATCGTCGACGAAAAAAAAAATACAAACCACCTCCAAAGTTTAAAAAACACCTACCTACGCACGACTTTTCGGATTTAATTAATTCCCTCGTGGACGTTGAAAATCAGGTTTTGGTTCTCTGGTCGCGCACCACCAGAGAGATACCAATCTCGATTGAGACCATTTTCTTAATTCACCGATTGAATTAATGGGGGTAAAGGTATTTAAAGTGAAATTCGAGAGATGCTGGGAAATAAAAGAAAGAATCCAATGACGACTACAACAAAAAAAAAATCTAATTATGTCCCTTGGTCGTAAAAGAACAGTGTTTTTGTGTGCACATTTTACTGTCCTCCCCCTAGCGCTTTTTGCATTAAATTCCACAGAGATGAACCCACGAAACGCACAGCATAAGCCAACGGCCAGAGAACAAAAACTTCATTTGAATTGGAGATTGAGCCGTTGTGTACAGTGTCCTATCCTACACATCCCATCTGTACCTAAATCATAAAGTGCATTGTGACACTTTAATCTGCGGAGCTGGTTTTGTATATATCTACATATGTATATGTGTGACCATAAGCTTAGTGGTTGATGGTGTTGCCAGATTTGTCGAATGTCATTTCGCTTCATAGGCCAAGCAACGTTTGTTATACATTTGCCACAAATGGGTAAGGAATGCTTGAACTTTTCGGACGAATGGCAAGTTGCGAATGCGCTCAAATGGTGCTTTCCATGAGAAACACTAAAACGCACCATGTAGCCAATGCTTTGGATTAAGACGGACAGTGTCAAAAACGTTTTGAACAAGGAATTGGAACTTGCTTAAATGGAGTGTTAAAAATTTCCCCCCATAGGGGCAATCAAAAACTCGGCTTGCATTCTGTAACAAGCTCTGTTTTAATTCAGACTATGAAATTGTTGACAACTGAAGTAAGTGATGGAGTCAATTATTGGCAAAGCCGGCAGCTACAGAGGAAACTGTGAACAGAAAAATCTTATGGTCCTCAGTAATTTTAGAATACCACAGATGTTCAATTGTTGTCTGATGCATTATAGATGTTTTCCAGTCCTTCATGAATCAGGGAGATCCATATTCCATAAGCGTTCGCATATATTACACGACCAGCATTTGAATGTCTTCTGTCGGTCTCTGAAATGACAGATATTTTGTTTAAGTCAAGAAGAAAGAAAGGCCCTCTTTTATATCACAAAATCATATTTTATATTTACATTCGCATATAATCTCATTTCTTCACTTCAGTGTTGATATTTTAAAAATCTGTATACTTAGTACCTAATTTGATAAAAAATGTTACTTTAAATGACAAAGTACTTAGTAACTTATATTTAAAATCAAAGTCTATCTATGTAATTGTTTTTAGGGTATTTATAAAAAAATATTTATTCTTCCCCATCGCGTCCTTCTCGTGTTCCGTGCTGAAATTGCTAATAGCTGTCAGTGCAACTATTCACAAAGGTACATGTCAAATTGACATCAATAAAAAAACAGTGGGGACGTTTAAGAATCTAGTTTAGTACGTCTGACAGCTGGCTGACTTCATGTATCAGAATTTTTACTTTCCTAAATCGGTCACATGAACAACTGTTTCAGTTGACGTTTATTGAGGGATAGCTGACGAATCTAGTCAAGAAATTCGTGACTGAGCACTTATTTGCCAGTTCACATATTTGGCTGACGTAGGAAAAGTGACGTTTCCGACGAATCTAGTTTTTGAGTTTAGGTTACATCTAGTTCAGACTTATCCAGTCGCTTTAAGAAAACTAATTTTTGAATGTGCCCAGTTTTGGGTACAAAAAAAGTGCTGCCAATTTGTTCGCTTCTACTGCATTGTCAACTTAAAGGTTTTCCAATGCTATTAGGTTAATAAAATTTGTAATAAACTAAAAAAAATATAAAATACAAATTTTGAACTGTAGGTACCTAATTTTTATTTGGAAAAGGTAGGTACCTTGCAAAATCAACCCGTTCACTTTCAACAGCAAAAAATTTTCAACCATTGGTAACATGGACAGAGCTGTTTCTTGCGAGTTCGTCGGCTATTTGCTTTTTTTTTCGACGCCCTCATGAACCGGTTACCAATTTGCCATACCAAATATTAACTTTGTTTCCTGGTAAGGAGTTGACAAGCTCAACTTTGAATATTCCGAAGTTGAGAAAACTGAAAGTTGTTCAACTTTGGATTTGCTCAACTCCCCGAAATAGTAGATGTTGAAGAACAAACTTGGGATTTTTTAAGTCAAATGTCCGATTTTTTTCTCATTTCTGTATTAGACTGTGCAAACTTTAAAAAAATCAAGTGGTGAAAACAATAAAATATTAATTTAAACAATGTATGTGTGTTCAAATAATTCAAGCAGCGAAGATGATGGAGAGTAGGGGCTTTGTTCTGTGCTAGACAGCAATACGGGATGATACCACGTGTTGAGATTGAAAAATTGGACGCCCGTATTTTCATCTCAAAGTGGATGACAATGATGATGCTCAATAATAATAACGAATTCATTGCAATAAGATATTGTGCATCACCAAAAGTTTTGAATTTGTAGTGCATTTTATTGAACTCCGTGGTTTTCCTCGGTCGATTGCATTGGGGTAAGCATTGCAACCGCGCATTTTCTGTGTAAGCAAGTGTCGAGAGCAATTGCCAATCTTGTGCTTTTGTATGCCGGAAACGCAAGGGAAACTAGCAGTATGTGATTGTGCAACGAGCAGGTATTGCTCACATGAAAAATTTAATATTCAAATCGACTTTTTCTATGGATAAGTACTCCTTAAAAAAAATACAAAGTATGCTCTGCCTATGATGACAAAAATGACGCGCGAAATTCAAATCTTAAGTTGAAACTGTAATATTGTGTGCCATGTGTCACAAACATCCCAGGGATATTATAGAATCTGCCAGTTAGACATCTTTTGATTTTCAACTGCGGAGTTTAGAATTAAATTAGTGAATAAAAGCAATTTCCAAGTTGTCGTTCAACTCTCTCAACTCCGGTGTACATAGTAGAACCATCCCTTGTTACTTCTGGTATTTAATGCGGGTTTTCTAAACATCTAAGTTTCTTAGCTTGGGACAACTTATTGAACTTCCGGCTGAAGCACAAGGGCGTAGGTAATATGCCATTTGCCACTCAAGTCGTGTCGAGTTTAGAAATGGCAGAGATCAAGTTCATGTGATCTTTATGAGTTAGTTTTTCCTGCAGAGCAGCTAAATCACCAATGATTGGTACTTTTCGCCTATAGGACTGATTGGATTTCGTGCGATCTTCATTCATAACCCGGTAAGCATAACCCCAGCTTTGAAGTGGATGGCTTTCGAGTTTTTGCTTCACCTTATCGGCTTCCTTTCCTTTGAATTTGGTTATACTGGTATAACAGAAACTGTTGGAGTTGGAAGAAAGACTTGCGAAAGGGTGTTAAACAGATGACTCAGCCTATGCATTTAGCAAATCCTATACAGGCCTTAGCATTGGGGCACCGCCTCAATTTGAGTGTTGCCTTTATTTTGGGCTTCACCAAATTGAACAGTGCAAGAACAGTACGTTTGAAAGCGTAGTGGCCTTTAAGTCATTCTGGTTCAACTGTGATTTTGTGTTCCGGACGACTTTTTGGCCAAACATTAAGGTTGATAGGCCTTGGATATTGTAAGAAATCTATCTGTAGGTGACTCTCGGGTTGCAAAAGCTCGAACAGTAGCTATAAACTGGTACCCACGGGGATGGGAGCCCCTGCTCTTTCAGCAGCCAATCTTGGGACAAGGAACAATGTGGGGGCTGTGGTTATACAAAATCGCGAGAACAAGATGTGTTCATTAGAGCACAGTGCTGGATGATCTTATAGTCATTCGGAAAGTGAAATGTGGGTGTGCCCACCGTGAAATTTGAAGCCAACGGAAGGTGTTCATGTAAAGCAAACCTTTTTATAGTCCTCAGCATTGTCAAAATCAAACATGAAGCTCTCCGTAAGGCCTATAGGTGGTGCTGTTGCGGTGATGTATTTAGCTGGAGAATACCTTTTCCTTTATGAAGTTTGGTCTTAAAGACCTATATGATTAAAGTAGGATAGCCTAGTTTGGAATATATGTATACACCCTGTGAAAATTCACCAAAAAGCCAATGTAGGTCGTTCTAAATTCCTTATAATTATAGTACAACATATGACATATGACAATTACTTGAATAAAAAACAAGTTTTCAAAAAACAGTGTTTTCCATCAAGATATAAGTTAAGTGCATAAGAAGGCTATGTAGTGGCAAACAGATGCTCCATAGATTTTTGCAGAACTTCTGAGACGTCATTCATTAAAAGTCATGCCCGTCAGCAATGTTTTCCATGCGATTAGTGCTCCAAATCAATTTTGAGCGGCGGTTTTTAATCGCAAACGATCTCTGTTTGGAAACCAATATGTCAGTAGAGCTGGCGCTTTTGAAAATGCTCCTGCACTTATTCCTCTTTCGGAGCCATATGTAAAAATTTGTCCAACGAAAAGTCCGCCGTCTATTGCTTGATCTATTTAGAGCCGGCAAGTGCCACCCTTTGAGCTTCTCATCCGTGGTTTTCAGAACAAGATCTAGTACATTTATTTTGAAGTGAATTGACTGCATGAACTCGAATTTAATGAATTTTTGAATTGTTATTGTACGCACTTTAAGACAGACAATAATTCACAAAACGTAACAGGTACTGCTTTCCAATTTCTTTTACGTCGCTACTGTCGGTTAGTGGCGGCCCTGGGTCTAGTTAAGAGCGATAGAAAACTTGAGAATCAGCTCGTCTCTAAACCACACCAAAAATTCAGTGAGCAACTTAATTTTTGTGCCCAATCACTCAAGTTGATGCACATGCAGGGCGATCCTCTTCCGCAATTGAATGAGGTGATCAACAACCTATGATAGACTTTTATTTCAATTGCACAACATGTTGTATAACGTCGTTAATTTGTTTACATTCATCTTTAGAGGTTAAGTAACCGTGGGAACGTTCAAAACTCTAGTTGCCGAAGTCTGACAGCAGAGAGCCGTCGTATGCCTGAGCTTTTATTGGCCTGTGTTTATCACGTGAAGAGTTTTTTCCACTTGACGATTAACGAATCTAGTTACGAGTTTCTGACTGAATTGACATTTCGATTGTATGTCTGACTAGTTACCGACCAATCTAGTTTTTATGTTCAAGGCAAATCTAGTCCAAGTAAATTTGAATGTGCCAAATCGAACCCAGTTGATGAAATCAGTTGCTAATAGACTGTGACCAAACAATTTTATAGACGCTGCATTGTTCAGCTGGCAACACCATACGCATACTATGTACTGCGTTCGCCCTCTCGAAACTCCGCATAGGGTTTATGAACTTGCGCGCTAACCAAATGTATCCCATAATAGGGTTCGCAGCTCTCCCGTCCAACGAGATACGACAACAGTGCTGACGATGACGACCCCAAGTAAATAAATTGCCATAAAAAGTCGGGATAATTTACATGCAAATATGTATTATCCTTGCTGCGAGTTTTACGAGTTTCACTCTCCCCCTGGGCGAAGCCGTCGCTGCGGGATACTTTTTACGTAAATTTTCCCTTCTGTTCGTCCAATGGCTGTGCGCAGACACACCGTCATCAAATATGGAATGTTCCATTCAAGTCCTTTCTCCTTTGTCGACTACCATTGAATCTATATGCAAATTTCCCCCAAACGAAGAACCATTTTGTTGCAAAATCTCCATCCGGCACTGACATACCAATGCTGAGCTGACAGAAGTCCTAGATTTTACAATTTTCCGCCATTCGCATATTTGGATAAATTTAATGTGTCGCATGAATGGGTTCGAGTTTGAGTTCGAGGTGTCTAATTATGCACTGTCGAGCGGATTTTATTGTGCAACGCGCTCGCTCGTGCTTACTTTGTTTTTATTGTTATTACATTATACAGACAGAGTGAGTGAAGAGTGACGTGCGTTGTGTACGCCTTTTGACAGTCACATAGTGTTATTCGTAAATACCATTTGACATGCATGCATGAATATGCGACGTTTATACGTTATAATTTGTGTACATCGTTTAATTTGGCAGTAAAAACTGATTTTATTGATAGTTTTGATAACATGGATTTTTATACGCGCGTATACAGTCGCACAAATATACGGCTGAGCAAATAAAATTAGTATACTTTATTGATGTCAATTAGTTGGTCGTTGGATTTTGATGTGCAGACACTGGGGTATGTGAGTTTGTGTGTGTAGGTCACTTGACGGAAGCCGGAGTCATACGGAAAGGCAAGTTACACTATAATACCCCACCCCAGCCCATTTCCAAACTTTTCTCAATGAACAGCACCTGCAAACGTGTTTAACCTGAATGTATGCGCTAAAAAGAGATGACTGCCCATTGAACTGCAAATCATATGATCACGTTAGAGCGCGCACATAATAATCACACACACACACAAAATCAAGTTCTATTCCGGGTTAAAAAGTATTCTAAAGCCGGACCCAGAACATAAGCAATCATTATGCCAAGTTTCATCAAAATCCGTCCAGTAGTTTCTGCGTGATGCGCGGTCAGGCATTTTTCATTCTACAGTTTTATTATATGTAGAGAAGAGAAGAAGAGATAGAGAAGAGAAGAGAAGAGAAGAGATAGAGATATGTCTACTTAACTTTACTGAGACACATTCTTTTCCTTTCATGGCAGTACTGTGCGGTACTGTACCTCAACCAATATGTCTCTCCAGCCAGTTCGATCCATCATTTTGCATGCCATATTGGTTAAGGTCCCCTTTACACTGGGCGCGCCATGAGGTATAAGGTCGTTCTCTACCATTAAAAATTCTCTTGATTTGATCAGTGATGCCCATGCGATCTATCCCAGCAATTTGCCGATTTACTTGAATCTTCCTGACTAGGCCTACCTATATACAGCTCGTAGAGTATGCAAACTGAATCAAAAATGACACGAAAAACTTGTCGCAGAAGCAACAACTTTCCAACCATTGTTGCTAGGATTTTTCTCACGAAATTTAGTAAATTTTCCCATTTTTTCTTTTACCGAACTCTAATTCCCTTGATATTTTTTATGAAAAAATCTAGCTTTCAAAGCAAATTTTTTATTACACATCAAAGAAAATCACGTTAAATCAACTTTAAGTATAAAAATCTTATTTTTTTGCAATAGTAAATGTTGCTCATGTTGGTCATTTTTGGTGTTTTATTAATCATGGTGAAATGACAAATAATTTGAAGAAATTTCAACAAATATTGAATTTTTTTTTTATTAGATTACTGAACTTGCCACAAATTTGATGTTTTTTCCTATTTTCCCACGAAAAACTGTTTGACCATCGAAAATCCCCACGGATAAATCCCACGATCTAATAACACTGTCTCCAACTTGCACTAACAGAAACATTTGACATGGATGCCAAAACTAGACATTGATCGGTAATATTCACTTTGTACAAGTACTCAAATGCAACAATTGTATCGAAGAAATAGGGGTGGGTGTCGGATTGGTATTCCTGGGGCTTTTCCTAGATCTGCGGTAGTATACAAATAGTTATCCATTTCTATTTGTTATCCCTGTAGATCCTTGCCTCTTTTTAATTCATAGATACTGTAACTCGGCTGAAAATTCGGCTTGTTTCAATCTATACCTAAGTTTCTTGGAATAAAAGCTTTCCGCTCCAAATGCTTCCACAACTGTTTGATGAACGAGGCTACACCAATATAAAACCAACATGCACCATAGACGCAACAAAGACGACGCGCACTCTTTGAATTGTTAGATAGGGTTGAGGTAAGTTTTGGATTTCTAGGTCTGGATTTATTTATTTATATTTATTTTTATATTTTTAATGATAAAAGCTTTTAACTCTGATGATCTATCCTACTATCCTTCCGTTGATTAAGGACTGCCAGAATGTGAGCTGATACTTCTCTCATCACCTTCTTAGAGAAATAACATCTGTTACACAAACACAAACAAATCTGCACCCAGCCTCTAGTGCTCTGTTGTTAAGTTGCTTGAAAATCTAAAATGTTGTGGACTGTAACGCTGTGAACTGACTTGCTCTTTCTTTAAACTGTTAATACATGGTATATTTCTGCAAAAATGCGACAATTTGTTTTAACTTTTAAAAAAATAACTTCTGCAGATTAAAGGCTTGAGTCCGCTCCTTTTTGCTTAAGGTATACATCGATGATATTTGAAATATCCCAGAACGATATAAGATAAGATGATTTGGTGATGCTGATGGTTAAGAACACTTCACAACCCCTCGTTCAGTAGATCAGCACACTACCCATCGAACTAAGGCGCCCACGCCCTACATCTTCTTGATGCAAAACAGGTAGTTTATAGCATCCTCATTATCAGAGTCAAGCTTTATGGATAGTAGCGAAGGCGGATATCAATATCCTTGGGTGATAGTCTTTGGACAAGGAGATCAAACAACGATTTCTACCAGAGCTTCATAGTGACATCGATCTGACTATAAAAGTGTGAATTAGCCGTCAAAGGTGTACACGGCATTCATATGTTATATACACTCCGGCCCGCACATCATTCTAGGGACAGCGCATTAGAATAAGATCTCAAAAACTCTAAAGAAAGACCATTCTTTCTGGCGAGGGGTATTGTTTAACCCCAGATCCGGGTGTGAGAAATTGTTAAGCTTCCTTTTAAGCATAATTAAGAATATAGGTGCAAATGGATTTGAAATTATGTATACGGATGTAGAGAATTGCCACACTTTGTTAACAGAAAAGGTATCCCTCAGCCTATATATAAACTTCTAAAATCTCGCCAGACTTACGCACAGACATATTTTGCTTTCACGGTGCTACAAAAATCTCATGAAAACAAAGGCTACCTCCAAAAGGATGTAGACATCGGTGTCGATTTTTAAAGTTACATTTGAAGCGATGCATAAAATTGGGTCTTCGCTTTTGCACCACCATGCAAATGTCAAAGCCATTTTTTTCTCATTTTCATAAAATTAGATAACTTAAAACTAGAAACCCGGAGCTGGTTTGATTTACGAAACTAAACCTATAGGCATATGCTTCATTTACGCAAATAAAGCTTATAGAGGATTATGCAATCCGACTTAAATGTCGGTGTTTGGGATTGTTTATTAATTTTAATGTGTTTTGTAAACAATTCATTTCTATCATTTTGATTTCGTTCAATTCAGTTCTTAAATACTAAAATACCAATGTATGTACCTACTTGCTATACATATTGTAACGTAAACTCAATTATTTGTTTCTTGTATTCTTTGAATTGCTTATCAATCACTTCGATCTCTAATGTTAGCATCGAATGGTCAACGATGTCGTGTCTGCTTACACATTAGGGTAACTTCGGGCATTATGGCGCACTTTTCTTCTTTCCCAAATAACTTTAACACGAACAATTTTTTTATCAAAAAACAAAACAATTTATTAATTATAGGAAACATAGAACCAAAACAAATTAAATAAAACTACAAATTCATGGATATAAGAGATAAAAAAAATAAGTTAAAAATGCTCTATAAAAAACCATAATGCCCTATGAATGGGGCAATATGGCGAACCCTAGTGGGCAATATGGCGTGATGATTTACTTGCGGTTGGATTTGCCACAGTGTTTTTAAAATGAGTGCAGGAGTCGTGGGACTAAAAACTACCTTTAATGAACTGCATCCATTCATATTTTTTGTTGTTTTATTGTAGTCTTCCCCACAAACTGCACAGATATTTTCTTGGAAATCTTCGGGCAAATCGGACTCGTCGGCTAACTGGATTTCTATGTTCTCATCATCAGAAATCGGAGATTAAGGTCGGGCTTTTTATTTTTCTTTGTTTTCGATCCGCCCTTTACTATGGAAATAAAATATACAATATTGGTAGTTGACTGTGAAATGTTGCTGTACTTAAACGATTTTCAATTGGGGCAATATGGCGGACTTTACATGTAAACTTCATAAGGGCATTATGGCGCATCCTTGCCATATTGCCCCTACAGCAAGTGCGCCATATTACAAAAAATACGCGTTTGAACAACACATAAAAAAATCGCCAGGTGTTCATTTCCTGTTACTTTTTAATGTCAACAAACGAAAACAGATATATTTCTCTTCATTTCACAATACACACCAAACACCTGCGCTGTATACTTACCAAGCACCACGCAGTTAAGAAATAAGCAAAAATATAAGGGGGTGAGAAAATAGAAACTTTTTTCAATTTTTTTTTTTTACTTACACATAAAAAATCGCGTAAACCCAGGAACCTGACACGGCGCATGATTGACGAATGCTAAAGTTTTCTCATAGTTTAATTTATTATGAGCGATTCGTATATGTGGTATTTACGAGGTTCGCCATAATGCCCCTGCGCCATAATGCCCGAAGTTACCCTACATAAATATATATTACTTGTTTGATTGTCAACCAAGCTCGCACTGCTTTACAACAACAACTCTATTGCTTGTGCGAAACTTGTGATTGGGCGAGAGAACAATGATGGTCTCGTATGATTGATCGTACGAGCTCTCTGCCACTTGGATTTTGATCACAGCAGATACCACATCGGTCGACCATTGAAAGCTAAGTAGCATTTTTTTTCATTTAATTTACCACTAAATAAAATTTGTATTGTAATTGCACAAAATTCTAATCTCGAACTTCGGTGCAATTGCAAAGTCTACATTCGTTGCTCAACAGTCGGTAAAATGTCGTGCTCTCCGAAACTGCTTGTGAATCTCTAAAACTATAAATAGAAAATCCAGATGCTAATTAGCCTAAAAAAATACTTCTAATGATCACCTGATTTGCTTAAAAATAATATCCAAAGCGCCAGGCGGTCCTAAACTTGAAACTTTACGATGATTACACATTTTATGGTATTTAATAAGCGCTTTCGAGCATTTTATGTCTTTTGTTAAATTATAGATACGAGTGCATCATGCAAAGGCATTTATTTTGAATAAATTACAATTTTATATCCACTGCGCCAGCACGGTAGTCATGGCCAATTACCATAATTGCGCAGACATGTCTAACATTCGTTATTTATTATTTCATATACAATTATACATACACCACAGTAAACGATCGCGAATGCAAAGCTTTCAAGACCTTCGAATGCAATTAGAGGTATTGGCACAGCAATTAGTTGAGGCCTCTTAGCAGTGCACTAAGCACTACGTAATGGCAACTTTTGCAATTAAAACAAAAAAAAAGCAATCCCATTCACAATCACAATTGGAAATAAAATGAATAATAAACGTCGCCTTCTTGTTAATAAAATAAATTAATGGCGACCGCACTCATGTGAGGTGAACATCATTTGAAGCGACACTCTACTGACTGGGTGTTAAATGGTTGCATTCGGAGCAACCAATTTAGAAAAGTAGTTCGAATGCCAGTAGTCTCAAACTCAGGTTTTTAATTTACTTAAAATATGAACATTTGTAAATAATTTACATAAAGTGAACGCCGCCGGTAGTTGACCTGAGATGAGACTCTTCGGATTGTGAACTCCGGTATATTGGTGAGGTCTTCTCCGACAGATACTGGCGGAGCTTTCTTCTATACTGGTTTGATTTAAATGATTGAATCGACACATTTTTAAGGCCAGAGTATTGTTATTGACTTATTGTCGCCCTCTTAGACAACCAATCCGGACTTTATGACCTTACCAATCAATTTTTCGATGCACAGAATTTATAGGGTATATTTACTCCTAAAATGCCCGTCAACGCAAACGGGACTGAGACGGGACTGAAATTTACTCCAAGAAGTTTGCCTTGAAAGTGACTATAAAGTTGTCCTTAAAATTCTTTTTTCTTAGCTGACTCTACACTTCGGGTTCAACATGGGCCTCCGCTAACAAGATGTCCTTATATCCGGCTTCGGTAATATCAATGCTTTCTCTCCACACCAGAGATGGTCGTATATGGAGTCCCTTATTCCTTATTACTGACACAGAAACCGCACCGCTAAGTAGCGTAGCATAGGTGCTTTCCTTAACATCGTTTTTAAAGCAATTGTACGAAACTCACAAGCCAACTCTAGAATTTCAATTTTTCAAAAGTCCGTTCAACTACTTGCCTATTCTGGTGATATTGAAATTATTAGGAAAGCGCGGCGAGCTATCAGTGGCGCATTTGCAAGCATCGAAACGGAGGCGGCGAAGATGGGTCTGGCTGTTAATGAGGACAAAACGAAGTATATGCTGTCAACGAGAAAGGACTCTCAACATCGGCGACTCGGACAAAACGTCACGATGGACAGATACAACTTCGAAGTAGTTCAAGACTTTCTATGCCTTGGCTCCACAATCACTTCGCAAAATGACATCGGCGCAGAGATCAAGCGAAGAATCACTCTTGCCAATCGCAGTTTCTTCGGGCTAAGAAGGCATCTAGGAAGTAAAGCCCTCTCTCATAGAAACAAGGAGGTACTATATAAGACCTTAATCATTCCGGCCCTGCTGTATGGTGCAGAAGCATGGACCTTGTCAAAAGCGGATGAGAACCTTCTGGGATGCTTTGAGAGAAAGATTCTTCGAGTGATATTCGGTCCAGTTTGTGTCAATGGAGTGTGCAGAAGAAGATTCAACAACGAACTCTACGGGCTATACAGCGACGCTGACCTAGTCAAAAAGCTGAAAATACAACGGCTGAGATGGCTGGGACACGTGGAGCGTATGGACAACAACGCACCAGCCCGACGAGTCTTCGAATCAACCCCTGAGGAACAACGCAGCAGAGGAATACCCAAAATTAGGTGGCGCGCACAATTGGAGTACGCCCTCAACCAACTTGGTGTGCGTAACTTGAGGCAACTAGTGAGGGACCGAGTTGGTTGGAGGGGCTTGTTGGTTGAGGTCCACTCCGGACTGTAAGCGCCAAAATTAAAGTAGATAAGTAAGCGTAGCCGAGGTAGAAAAATTCCCAACTACCTAAAGGTTATATTTGGCTTTGACCTTTTATGTCAAATTTGTCAATGCATTACCTTGTTTGCAGACTATATAGACACAGGGTGGGACAGTAAGTTTTACTCATTGAAAAAATCTGAATAGGCGGTTCAAACTTACTGTCATTATAGCCTTTAAATTCCTTTAACCTTGGCGTGAAAGATTCCACCAAAATCTTTAAATATTTAGTCGAATGTTGTGTCCACAAAAATCTTCGAACAACAAAACACCATTTGTGGGGTTAGCTAAGATGCCTGCCAACATTATGGTACACTTTCCTTCGTTAAAGCAAATGACTGTCAAAAAGAGATATAGGCAATACGAGTCTGTAAGAAAACGAGGTGCGAAAGTAGTAGAATAAATTGCTATGCAAACAAATGGACATATGAAATTGAATATTTTTGTCATTTAGTGGGAACATTATAATTTGACTTTTCTTTTGGACTTTAGAATTTTTGCACTGAACTTCTGACTCGCTTTGATCATGAAAGGCTCATCAACCTAGAAGACATAAGTGTCGGAAAATAATTATCGTAGTAGATTCATTTTCCTTTTATAAAAAGTTGGTTTTATACTTACTCGGAATATCTATATATTAATCGCCGACACAATTTCTTTCAGTACAAATTTACCCTACTTAATAAGGACAAATTCTATTTTTGTTTTTACCAACCGATCCACTCCTAGATGTGTCGAAAATAATAATAACTTGAAAAAAGTATTTCCAAAATAGGTAAAATAATGTTTTTTTTTAAATAACCTTGGCTACAACTCACTAACCCTGCGGCCGGTGACACGGATAAATGGTGAGACAAGCGAAAGATGAAGGAAAGACAAACATTTTGCTTTCTGTATGGTCAATGGCGTGTGGTAGGGCGTAGGGGAAGGATGGAGAAAAGAGAAAATGCGTAAGGGACTAGGTGATTGGACTAGTCTAATGAATTAAAAATGGAAGTACATATTGCTATCACTCAGTCGAAGTCCTGTATGAATCAAAAATTAAAAAAGAGAACCATACACGGAGTCCATTGCTATTACGTATCTGTTGGAAGAAAATCTATTACTGTCTTTCGAAACGGTAAAGCATTTTTTTTATTGAAAACAAAAAAGTTGTCGCACGAAGAAAAGATTGAGGTGTTCCAGATATCTCAAATAAATATTTGAAGATGAGGAAATCCAGTTTCAGGCATCACCAAAGGGACAAACATCTGCAGCAGCATTTATATAAAAAATAAAAAATATTATTGAATAGGTAAGAAATATTAAAAGCATGAACAAAAAATTCAATGGTCTTTCATTTTAGATCAGTAAATTACTTTTAAGATATTCTTTATTTAAATACAGGCAGTCAAAATCGCTTCAAATCAAACAGAGCCAATTTTATTTATATGATGATCATATAAAAAACTGTGTGGTTGATTTTCGACCACTGGGCGAGCCTAGTTTTCTATAATTTCTGTTACATTACATTTTTGAAAAGTTAAAGCGAATGTTTCCAAGTCCAACAATGATGTCCTTTTTAGGACAGAGTCGGCACTCTGAAGTCTTACGACTTCTTTAAAGTTTGTTTTTAACGTAAAATCGCACGTGGTGGTCTATGAGGTCAATTTAATAAATTTCCCTATACCTCAGTAGGACATTTTGAACGTTTGTCTTGTCTGTTTGGAATCTCCTTTTAAACAATTTTTCTTGAAAGACTGTTTTTTTTGGAAGATAGCCTGTGATGGTGTAGGTATGAGTCTAAATGGCCGCCAAGAGGAACTTTAATAATGCAAACGGGGTATGGGATCTACGTCCCAATAGGTATGGCTTGAATCTGCGGGGTATTGTTTCGGATTGCTCCATTCTTTGTGTTCGTTCAAGCTTTATGATCGCGATCTTTTTGGGGGCTATAGTCTACAAAACCGAAGAAGCATTTGTTCTATAATGCGGCGGTTTTGAGAAAATCTGCAAAAATATGGATTGAGCTGCAAAAAAGTTGCTATACAGGGTGCTATAGGTGACCCATGAGCTGGTGAAGTCGGCTGTTCCCATAAATGCTTCCGAAATTCGTTCCTTATGCATACTCTGAGTTTTCAAGTCACATGTTAAATGGTATGTAGGGATAACTAGGTCAAATTTTACCTTGTTTACTAGGCCTTTCGTTTAAAAAAAATCTATTCAAAATAAGGAGAGTTTTTAACCTAATTTCGACTGAGTATGGCGTTTTGTTAATGCACATGTGCAAAAAATAAAACCTCACACTCAGGAAAGTCTGTGAAAAGCCAAGGTACGCCAACAATTTGTCTGTAGGTCCACCCTGAAATTCAAGCGAAAACTGATGAGAGCCCCACTTGGATTTGGAGTGATTCCTCTAAAAGTGAGCGACGCGTTCTTACTTTTGGTAACATTTGCCGAATACTTTCCAATAATCAGTCTTGTGAATACTTCCACCACAATTGCGCTCCTGTTCCGAGTTCTAAGGCCTGCCATCCAACTCATACTCACTGACACATATCTACTATATTTAGTTCGTTCTTTAACCTCGTCTCTGAGTTATAGCCAGACCATGACCGATCGTCACTTTATGACTTTACGGTAGATAATAATTCACGACTAGCAGTACATTTATTGAGCCGAGTAATTAAGCTGTGTAAATCAATAAAGCCACGAGCTTCAGAGGTTATCTCTGCGTGCCCCCCTGCCTCCTGAGGTAAGCAATTGCATTTATACACACAAGTGCACTTTCGCTCACATCCCCAATGCATGGTATCTCCGTTCGGTATCGCTTGGAAACTGCCACTCAACTCGACGGCAATAAAACCAAGAAAACCGATTTATAACCACCATATATACACACAAGCGATGATGACTTCTCCGTTCTCCATCGTCACATATCCACGAGCACCAAATACCTCAAGCGAAGCTCAACAATCCTCTACACAAAATGGTTTTGATGGAGTCCGCGGCGGCCATATAGGTATATGGAGCTCCTCTACGCATATACAGTAACCGGTCCTCCTGGTGGTGGCCCGTCACCTCCCTACACCATCGTCCATCGGGCAGAGTCAAAGCATCGAGATACATTCTTTTTTCTGGAAATTATTGTATTCCCTCACGAAAATCACTGCATTTACAACGCGGGCGTTTTAGTACCGTCGTATAAGTTGCTGGAGAAAGTGTACTACTGCCATTGGGTGTGCTCTGTGCAACTGCGAGGGCTCGTTCTGAAGAAGAGTCAATTTATTCCGAGAGAGAGGGGTCATCGATGCCGCAATTAGAGTCATAAACAATTTTCGGCCGCCAGTCAAGTGTAACTAGTGCAAACGTTTCTTTTGTTTGATAACATAACCTCGCCAAGGTTTTAATGTGCAATTCGGTTATACGTACTCTGCAGATGAATGTGCGTAATAAAATTTAATTTTATTTCGGTGTGTGTTCAAGTTTTGTTTTTTTGCCGGTCGTGTTATATAGTTAGTTGTTCTTTATTCACTGTAAATGCCAATAACAATCATAAAGAATGATTTATAAATGAGAGTTGTTTGGGGCGGTTGGTTCTCGTGTCGCAATTCCTTCGAATTGATTGATTTATGATTTTTCTTCACAAATAGGTAAGCACAGATACGACGGGTTTGCGGTTTATTTTTGGTGTCGCTTTATGACACATGACCTTTTTTGACTGTGTTATCAAACAATAAACTTCAATAAAAATAAAGATCAGCATTCCCACATTCGGACTTTGGACCGTGAGAGTTTTAGATGGTTATATGCAAACTTTGAATCGAATTGTGAACTTGTGGCTCTGGTGCGCGGTCTTCAAAATGTCAACTGATGCTTGATGAAGAGGCGATTGAAGGTGAGGACGAAAGGTGAGACTGTATTTTAGTTTTTGTTGTGTGTCGACTGCATCAGGTCTGAAAGCGTCCGCCGGGGTGAAGAAACTCCGTATCTCTTTAAGGTCAGTGGAAATTTATTGCTGAACCTGCGTTTATCATTGAAAACAGTTTATACGTGAAACCATCACTATAGAATAGATTGTGGAGGAGTCGAGGGAGAATAGATATTTTTATGGAAAAGTACTACACGGGTCACTTATGATGACAAAAGTCGACAGGTAAAGCTTAAAAGTAGATATATGGCCTACGCATAGCTTATCGAGTCAACCATAATTTGAAGTTCAAGTCACAAATTAGAACTTCACATTTGACTGAAATAGAGTTTGGACCGTTTTCACATGAAATTTAAATCCACGAAATTGTGACAATTTAAACCTGAAAATAACAAAGAACTTAAGTCACGAATTGCTTGTTAACGGGTGAGACGATTCGGCCCAACAAATGCAATAAGCAGTAACCGATGTAAGCCGGGAAAGAAGAGCTCTTCCTAAAGTAGACTAAAACAAAGCACTCCCAACTGAATATAACGCAAAGCTCGAAATTTTTCAAGTAATAGAAATTTCTTGTGCTACAAAATTTGAATTCCTCGAGACGGTTTTAATGACAGTTCACATCTTGGCAGACAAAATATAAATATATGCAATAGTTGACTATTTCCTTTAAGAAATATCCCATGTAACCTTTTATGTTGAAATTTAACACTTAATACTTTCATTATCCTTAAATATAGCTAGCGACTATCAAATTTCAGCAAAGTTCGCTGAAACTCAAGACCTAGTTGTAAATGCTTTATAAACTGCGCTTGTGCCTCAAGAGCGCTGCTATTATACTCAACTGGAAGTGGTATCTAATCGTATCTTTTTTATCAATTTATATGTAGATCTTACTTAACAACTTATCGGGCTCCCGACCCGTGAAGAGTCTCTGCCTGAGACACTGCAGCCTTCCATCCTTTACGATCCCGAGCACGTTGCTTCAAGTTATCCAGACCAAGCGCTCTGCCATCCGCGATGGCTTAGTCTTTAAAACAGAGGTTCGGTCTTCATTGTCTTCTCGAACCTGGGGGCTTGGATTCGAAGATTCTCTTAGCCGGAGCAGTATTCTCCATTCGCTCGATTTGACCGAGCCAATGTAGTCGAAGTGTTTTGGCTTTTTGGACTACATCCACATCTTGGTACAGCTCATAGAGTTCGCGGTTGTATCTTCTCCTCCATTCAGAATTTTTCTTTCGAAGGAGCCCAGTATCAGCTCTCCCTTTTTGCCTATGGTCCAGCACTCGGCGCCATAAAGCACAACTGGCAAGATAAGGGTCTTGTAGAGCACACATTTCGTCCTTCGAGTTAGGAGTTTTGAACCCAGTTGTTTTGCCAAACCGAAGTAGCAACGGTTTCCTAGGGTAATTCTTCGCCGGATCTCCACTATGGTGTCATTCGTGGAGTTTATGTTTACTCCGAGGTAGGTAAACTCTCTAACTACCTCGAAATTTTTGCTATCAACAGTGACGTTTTATCCCAGGCGGTGGACAGTTGCTTGTTTGATTGTTGATAGCATGTACCTACTTGGTCTTGTCCTCATTTACTTCAAGGCCAACGGATTTCGCCTGTTCTTCAATCGCCGTGAACGCTTCTATCACGGCACGCTGGGAGCGACCGATGATGTCAATATTGTCCGCATAGCTCAACAGCTGAACGGACCTGTTGAAGATAGTGCCTTCCGATTTGACAGCTGCTATCGCATGATAGCGCATCTCCTTGCCGAAATCCGGTGCATGTTTGAAATAGTTCGGAGGAGCAAATTCCAAACTGCACTCTGCAGCGCGTGTTTTCCAGCGTCACGCGAAACAGCTGAATCAGTTTTGCCGGGATTCCGAATTCGGCCATCGCCATATAGATCTCCTGACGATGTTTGCTCTCATACGCGGCTTTAAAGTCGATGAATAGGTGGTAAGTTTCAACTTGAAATTCGTTGGTCTTTTCCAGGATTTGCTTCAGTGTGAAGATTTGGTCTATAGTCGATCTGCCGGGACGGAAGCCGCACTGGTACGTTCCCTTTAGGTTGCAGAAAGGTTTTAGACGTTCACACAGTACGTTGGATAGGATTGGATAGAATTATATGTAGATCGGCCTGGAAAACAGTCAATGGCGGCACTAACCCTTTTCATTTGAAAATGTTGCACTGCTTTCACAAGGGATGCATTTAGCGACTAAATTGTGTTGTGTTTTTTAGAGGAGGCCATATACCCTCCAAAGTTGACCAGAATTCATAATCCAGAGAATTCTAATCGGGGCTAACATTCTAACCATTTTTGAGTGGTTTTGGCCTTGTGACCAGGGGCATATCTCCTGCTGAAAGGACCAGGGCTTATTTTGAAACAGAGAATGGCTTAGGGGTTAACCACAGTCTCTAAAACGGTATTTTGGTACACTTTAGCCGAAGCTTTGATGCCTCATTCGCAGAAATGCAGCTCAGTGACTCCGTCATAAGAGACACCCCACCTGTCTGAACTCTGGGAATAATTTGCGATGCTTCTTTAGAGTTACCGGCGTAGATTTTGTCGTTTTGTTGGTTGAAATTTTCTTCAACGGTAAAAATGTTCTCATCGGTAAACAAAATCGATTGGCATTTTTTCATCGCGTATCGTGGTAGCAGGTTTTTTGATTTTCGTACTCTACTTTTTTAAATGCCACTGTAAGCAGATGTCCTGTAGATCTGCGGAACGCTTGAAGTCCAAGGTCATCTTTACTTATCCTTGAGATCAGTCGAACCATCTCTCCCTAAGTCTCTCTACAGGGTTGCAAGCCTTGGAACGCGTTTTAAAGCACGTATTGGAATTCAATTTGAGGGTACGCGTAAATGCGTTAAACTTGACAAAACCACCGTAGCATGGACTGCTCCACTTTGAGTATTCTTATGAATTCTTTCCCTCACTTGATGCCCAATGTCATAGAAGTGGTTGATGGCGGACTAGTTTACACCCGGAATGCCTTAGCTCACGTAGAAACCTCATGCTTTTCGTGCCCCCTGCCAAACTTCGACTACTCTATAGCACCATGTGATGTTATCTCCAATCCAAGTATACGATCCACCTAATTGGAGCAATAAATTCCCCAGCCCCAGTAGGTAACCGCCGAATGAATTATGAGCACCAGGCATTTCACAGGCGTCCGGTCTTCCTGTATGAATTAAATTCAATCGACACAATTCCATACATAGACAATGACAATAATAATATATTCTCGTTTATTATACTGAAAGCGAATTAGCGCCGTCGTAAATATTTATTGTGGCCGCGGTTATACTGCTCAAATGTTGATTTTTATTAAACATTTCGCTGGGGATGTCGAAGAAACAGGATATGCGAGAGATACCCGCATATTTAGCATTTTATCAATAAAACCAGAGCCAGATCCTGTCGATTATGGGAAGAGTGATTCAATTGGAATTTTAGTCATGATCCTTGGACCATTTCCTCCTCATACCGAAAATAACTTCTCAGATGCGTCCATTGTTTCGGACGTGGACATATGTAAGGAAAAGGACTAAGCAAGTGGAACACATTTTTCTTCTTAAATTTTTCCCTCTTTTTATGCTCAAAAGGAATAACAACGCCCAAAGGGACGACGATGAACTCATTTCGTAAAAAAATGAGAGAGAAACGCAATCGATTTGTAGGTAGATAGCTTCGCTGTATATATAAATGGAGTCGATTTCAAAGCGTATGTGCATGTGCAACTCCCGCTGGTTTTATAGCCATTCATACGTCATTCCATCCGTACATCCTATACCGACTCCAATTGGTATGCCGCATCTGTATACAGCAGAGAGGCACTTGCCACAGCAACGTTCCCGATCAAACACACCATGCCAACCATGAAGCTGAAGCATGTGGCGAGTCTTTGGGTATACATATGTAGTCCTTTATTCCATATATATGCCCATCTAGACAATTAACTTTATGTACTCCGATGGTGCACTTGACTCCGTGGGTGTTCTGGCCTCGCCTTTGCGTGGCAAGTGGCTTCGCTTTTGAACACAGAAGTGTTTGAGTTAATAGCTTAAAAACCAGCAGCTTAATGAGACTGCACGTCTTATCACACGAACGAAGCACGCTCTCACGAAGTGCATGTAGTCCAACCTGCTGTCTATCTTTTAATTATTTTTTTCCTGACATTTGTCGTCGCTCATTTATGACAAGGAAATGATGGATGACAGCGATTATTGTTTTTTTTTGTAACGAATTTTATTCAAAAATATATCAAAGACTTGTTAATTCGTGTCAAAGGAATTGGGTCCTCTTTGATTTATTTTACAAATGTACAAATCTGTTTGATGAATGTTCAAGTTCGTGTGACTTGTCACTGACGAGACCGACACATTTAATTGTTTCCCCTAAAGTGTCTGGAAATAAATTAAAAAATGTGTGTGGGGGGAAATCAATTTGACGAAAAATGTTTGGAATTTTTAATCATCAACGAAATTTGTATTTGAAGTCGTGTTAATGGCTTTTTTTTGGGTACTCATAAGCACTGTGGTTTCTTTGATTTTCCTGCTTGTTTGCACATAATCAAGGTTGTGAATTTAATCATCGCAATGAGACATGCACACGCAGTAGCTTGATGGAGAAGCTTGAGTCACCATGATATGTCACAGCTCATGGCCTTAATACAATGGAGGTGGCTATGGTTCGACTTTTAGAGAGGTTTATCATTTTTTAACCAACAGAAAAAGTCAGCCTTCATTGAAGCGATTTGGAGAGATGGGACGGTATTTAAAGGAACGAAGCTTTATTCTTCTGGTTGCTCAGCCATTGACTAATCTAGGCTTGATAGAGAATTCAAATCAAGGCGACATATAGCAATATCGAGGATCATTTCCATCGGGACAATGCCACCAGAGTATGGGAAGAAGTGCACAGACCTTGGAAAAATTATGCCCCTAGTCATCAGGTTATGAGTTCCTCAAGTAAAAAAGGTTTCGAAAAACATTTAGGTCTCGGTTAATTGTTTAAGAAATTTGTTTGTGCAACACGAAGCATTCTCTAGGTGTCGTAAATCTCCAATATAAGAATTTTGGCATCTATGCCAAGCCTAGACAAGGCTTCTTATAGCACGTCTCTATCAATCATATGGGGCCTTAAAATCGATATACAGATGGCGGGAATCGATCTGGACTTCTAGAGTTTTCTGCAGGATCTTTTGCATTGAATAAGTGGTCGGCTGTAGACTTACCCGGCCTTAGGTAAAGTCTTAATTTTGTCAATAATTTTGTTGAAAATTGAGACAGTTTCAAGGGTTTCTTTTTTGTAGTTCGGACACTTTTCTCCGCTCAAATCTTAAAGATGAACTGGTGTAAGTTAGTTGGCAGGTTCTTTGGATAATGATATCGTTTTGAAAGCGGAATTTCGGCCGTCTTTAGCATTTATCAGGCTGGAGAATGGGTTATCCTCGAACATTCGGCCCTAGCGAGGTATACGTCTTAACGGAAAATTCTCCGTAACGCATACTTTGTCAGAGGCTCAAATTTCACTTGAGGGAGGTATCCGCTTTCGGAAAAGAAAACGCTTAACTTCAAATCGTAAATAAATTCCGGAACCAATTTCTGTCGGAAAATCGAAAACTAGCTGTCAGAAATTTAACAAAAAAATGCACTTCATCGCACTTCAACGCAATGCGCCGATATGCGTTAGAAAATACCGAAAAAATATTCCGAATATCTGTTCGGAAGAATACCTAGAAGCATAAATCCTCCGAATCGTATCAAATCGGAGAATTTTCCGTTCCGACCGACGGATACATCGCTAGGGCCGATTGTTTCTGATGTAACACCTCTCTACATACCTCTATATTTCTCCGATCGATGTCGCTGTTCGTGGCTCCTCCTTTCTTCGTTAAGATTCTTTGCGCAACAAAAGAAAGGTTTTTTATAAGGAGGCGTCAAGTGAATCTTAGCACATCAGTTTTGGATATTTCTAAAAACCTCTTGGCATCGATACGCCCCATTGCTCGGCACTTGATACTGATTGCATAGCCCCTCGCAATAGAGCTTCTCCCCACAATTTATTGCCATTGTTGTGATGGCCAATATATAACTTACAACAAAGAAAGGAATGCTTCTCTCAACAAAATATCTGTAACAGTTCTCCGACAAGTCAAAACTCTAAGTCAGTAGACGGGAGCATCGCGAAACCTTCGAGGTCTAGTAAAATGTTATAAAGCTGAGTGCAGCCCAGAAGTGTGGCGGCTTTTTCAGATTATTTTTAGATCAATCTTCTTTCGATGAGCCCTCAATTTGTGGAGCGAGTGTTTTTGAACTACATAGATACATTCCAAATCCAAATTACTGCAACTTTACTTTACAGAATTTTAAATGTGTTTGATGTACAAGAGGTGCCACGCCCCTTTGATCTATCTCACCCATGTTTCGCAATGTGCTTTGCTTAGACAGCACACATTAAATTTCCAGCTTTTACAGGTTAAACTTTCATTAGCGTCGAGAAATAGCGTTTCGAATACTATTTTCTATGCGAAGTTCTGTTCAAAACCGGACAAACTTTGAAATGTGGTTTGTATAGTCAATATATTTTTGACACTATGCCTGCAACAAGCATTCTCTCAGAAGACCGTTTGTTGTTTGACCGTTTATTCAATTCAATTCAATTTACCTATTACCTTTGGTGAGTGGACGGGCCTGTCATTTTGTGCCATTTTCTTTGCAAATCATTTTTAAGCTCTTTCGTTTTCACAGTTTAATTTTTTGTGAAAGGGATCTTGCATGAAGTCAGTAAAGGCTCCAAAAGTCGCACAGCGAAGTTTTCGAAATATTTGTCCGCCCAAGGGAAGAAACTGCTTCGTTTACCGGCATCTTGAGAAAATATGGACAGAAAATGACGAACGTGGTCGCTTTAACTAAAACGTAAACCAGCAATTTCAAAACACTGATGATATGTGGCAGAAAGTTCGAAGAAGCAAAGCAGCTCTGTAGATACAGTCAAATTTTTTTATAACAAGGATTTTATTCAAAATTTGTTATATAGAAAATTTTATTTTTTTTTTTAACACTGTAGGGTAGGTAAGTGCTCAAGTCTTCAAAGAAAATTGCTACAAAAAAAAATTACTTTGTTTTTCTTAGTTTTTTCTTTTTGGCCTCTCTTGGAACTTGCTTCGGTAAAGTTTAAAATTTTTTACTTCATTCTTTAAAATTGTAAACAGTGCACTAAATGAAACACTAACATTTTCTGAAACATCTTTTTTGTTTTCCCTCCTCTTTTAATAATCGACGATTTCTCTGAAAGTAAAACGGGGAGTTCCCTTTTAAAATTAGGAACAAAAAATCACCTAGTAAGCTTTGTTTTTTTTTCTTTTACGTTTTGTTATAAGGAAACATTTTTGCTTTTTGGCCAATAAAATAAGTTCCTTATACTAAAAAGAAATTCCGTGTAGAGAATTTCGTTATAAAGAACGTAATTCATATGAGATATTTTCGAGGGAGAAGGGGGACAAAAAGAGAGAATTACGTTAGGTACAAGGAAGTTTTTTTTTATAAAAAAGTTTGAACGTACCTACCTATTTGTACCTATCTTTTATTCCTACACCAAAAGTTGTTTTAGCGACACGCACCTTGGCGAATAAATTTAACAGCAAGTAAACCAAAAGTAAATTCTGTCCTAATAGGTATAGGTAGGTAGGTATATATTCAGAAACAATTTCGATCTATGTTTCTTGTCCGCATCGTTCACATGCAGTGCCCGTCTAAAGCAACGTACCTAGGTACCTAAAACGTATAAAATGTGAAAGTGATTGAAAACATGTCAAACTATTCACTGCATCTAGCAAATGGACCCCCTTTTGCAGTAGAGCCGTTTCCAAAATAAATACCCGACTAGCTCCATACCACCTAAGCTCTGATCATACACAAACAGTTTCATTGTAATTGAATTGAATTCATTTACCACATGACTTGCTTCCAAAAATTGCTTTTAAATTAATCAAACAAAGTCAGTTGGCTATAAAACTAAATAACATCACACACCGAGCCAGAGAGAGAGTGGGACAAAGATAGCACTCTGCGCGCACACCAACTAGAATAATAAAATCCGCATTTTGTTCCCTCATCCTTGGTCTTTATTTCGATTTGATTAGTTTTCTTCTTCTGCTTCTGCTTTATCCACGCAAAAGAAAACTCGTAAATTTTCCTTTCCGCAGCCTGCATTTGACGTCTACATTCACATCCAGGCGATCCACCCCAAAGGAACAAAAAAAAAGAAACAAGGATACCGAACCCATTTGCTGCCTAACGCATTAAATTCCGACCCTTTTGGCAACAACATCCGGGGGGTGCCGCCGCGCAGCACTTACCCTTGGAAAACACACGTTGCCCATACAAATATACACCCTGGCCTGTGTGCGGATATTGTGTGAGATTGCAATCCCAGAGTTCTCCAAGGCAAATGGCTGCCATTCGCAATTCCCTTTACTTAGGGGTAGAGAGCATTATGGACGCGCTCGGTACACTCATAAAAGCCACCACCATCAGGCGCGCACAGGGTTAGCGCCATTAAAACCCAAGAAGCCCATTAAACATTTGGGGTTGCGCTGCAAACAGATCCAAGCTACACCTATACACACAATGTTGGAGGCACCACCATCCACCATCCACCTAATGCATAATGGGCGAAATGCAAAATGGACTTTCTCGCTCTCGGTCGCAACGTAAATAATTTATCCTTTGCTTAGTACACACACACGCAATATTAGGACACTCAGTCACTTCTTTCAGTGGGGAGGGGGGGGCTACCTTCTACCTACCTATACGCTATACCTATTCCCGAATGTGGAGCTGCTGACGACCGAACGAACTTGCAGAATTTCCATTCCCGCAGTGTTGTTTATTTATTTACCCAGTCGCACACACACGCACACACTAAACACCTATATACCGATGGGGGGATGTAGAAGCAGAAGCAGAAACAGAAAAACGAAAAACATGTTCGCTTGTTTATAATTTGTTCTTTGCAGATACATAACAAACACATACCTCACTCGCTTGCTCTCACTCTCTCCCTCTCTGTCTTCGTCTTTCGTTCGATCTCGCTCTACAAGCAGCATGTGTGCTGTGTGTGCTTGCCAACGACAAAACGAGGAAGAAACAACATTTTCCCATTCTGAAGGAAACCAGCCAGCAAAAAGGAAAAATCCAACGGCTCAAGAGTTTTTCACAATAACATTTTATGGCATTCGGTCATAAACTTGATTGTAGTGTGCGCGGGCCAACGGCGGCAGCTTCTTTTCTGACGGCGATTGAGAGTCTTTTTTAGCCACTATACTCGTTAATAATAATAATAATTTTCTTCGCGTTTTTGTTGCCCGTTTTTTCGCACATTGTTCTCCAAAGAGACAGGAACAATTTCACCAACAACTATTTGCAGTAATTATACAGTCCATCGTTCGAATTTCGTGCAGCCGGGCTATGTCCTTTCGCGGTACTTAAATGGCATGGCAATTGGAAAAGTGAAAAAAACGGAATTTCCCTGTGTTAAAAGAAAAAAACCTATAGTAACGGTGTGAACTATATTTATTTTTTGCGCGAGTTTTTCATGTGACAACAACTGGCGAGTGCATCTTGGTCCTACATCTATACCGCCGAGTCACACACACACATAATTTATATAATGAGAGCGACTCGCTGAGACGGTGCTTTAAGTGCGGCGCTGCATTTCACTGGTTATTGCCAATAAATAGTAAATTTTAAGATCGAAAATAAAGTGACTGAAAGGAACTGGAAAAACGAAAGTATTTAGTGATGACGACGACGCGACGCTGACATTCTTTACGTTGGACTAATAAAATTATCCAGAGGTAGGTTTCTCTATAGATTCGTATGTAGGTATAGTGTCTTTTTATCTATTGGATTCTCATTGTCAAAGTGACTTTATGTGACCTCATGTTTTCAACATTTTTGTGCGCGGTATCAAATTTGCATTGGTAATTTATTCACGGGGCGTTCTGTATGCATGAGCATCTCTAGTGGCATGTCTTCGGAAAAATTGTCTGTTGTGTGATAAGTATGGGAGGAAGTGTTTAACTAGTTTTGTGCCGCCGATTATACAGAGGAACGACATTTCAACTAAATTGTTGATAATGTGAAAAAGTGTTGAATGTTGTCCTGAATGTAGGGTACACAAATGGACACTTTTGGTCCCAAAAAATTTGGCGCAGTGCTTAGTGAGAGGTTCAACCCTCAGACAAATTTTTCAAATGCAATCTAAGTAATCATGGAATGAATTAGTAGATCTGTTCTATTTGTTTATTTCAAAAATATAACTCAGACCTACTCCAGCTGCCAATAAGGACCTTGCTGCAATGAATGGTTGCGGTGAGAAGGTTCTTGCGAGGACTGTTTATATATTTTTATTAAATGCTGAACAAAAAAACATTAATTTGCATGTGGCTAGTCCTTTTACGGCGATAAAGTTTATCTGAATGATAGCAGATAAGTCTTGAAATTTCCATTTCTTCTTTACAAGTAAATGTCGGACGACGCGGCAAAGCATTCCTCTCTGCTAAATTAAAATTCGATTGTATAAAATTACAAACCACTCTTACGGATATGGAAAGATTTTTCTTCCTCATAAATTACACAATTAACTTTTACAAAATTCGCCAAATATTGTTTCGCATAATGAACATTAGGCAGCCACATTTATTAGATTCTCTACGACCGACGCCTGTACGATGTTGTTTAGTTATATATCGCGTACAAATTTACGCAGCTTCTAGGTAGGTATGTGCCTTTTCTGAAATTGTTATTTATAAACATTTTTCCGCAATAACTTTCCAAAACGGGGTTTTTGTCTGGAATTTAGATAAACTATGTATTACAAAAAAACAACGAAAGCTATTACTTTTTGCTCTGAAATCGGCATCTGATGTTTGTTGGTTCCAATATAGAATATCAAAGGCAAAATCCGAAAAACCATAACATTTCAAAAACTAAAAAAATATGAAAACTTTACGCAACCTCTAAACGCAAATTTTTGCCTTTAAAGTTACGCAGTCTCAAAGCAACATTATTTAGAGGATTAGAGGACGTGTAAAGTTAAGCAGGCTCTACGCTGGGTTTATAAATAAGGCTGTAGGTTAATAAGCTTATGCAATCTTTCTTTTGTTTCATTCTGTTGTTATTTGTTAATTTGTACCGATTGTAACAAAATAACAATTGCGCGAATTTACCTACGCAAGTTCATCTCTTATTTGGTCCACATTTGTTGGAAATCGGTTATGAAATAACGCGGTAATCGGTACGACAAAAACAGTCCGATATACCTTTAAGGTATAGGCTATACCAGGGATGGTGAACCTTTTGAGAGCTTCGTCGAATATAGAAAAAAATAATTGGAAGTGCCTTTGGCGTGCCATCATAGAGTCTTGATCAAAAATAATTGATTTTACACTGTGCAGCATTTTATTAGTAAACATAAACGTATTACCTAATTATTTTTTTTAAATTAACACCTTTTAATTCATTTTAAATAAAAGAAAAAAATTTCAGAATAACAAAAAACAGAGAAGATGAATTTGTGATGTGCCATTAATATTTCGTGCCATTGGTTCGCCATCGCTGGGCTATTCCTTATAATCGTACCTAATCAACATCTGTCGTAAAAGACTAGCGTTTTCTGTTAAAATTTGGAATGGAAGTAATTTTAAATACCCTACATGTGTTACATTGAGAAATTGCATCAGTGACCGACCAACCCAACGCCCTGAACGACTTCTAACTCTATAGGTAGATGATGTGAGGTTTTTATAGGTACATAGTGCTAAAAATAATTCCAACTAAATAATACAAAATTGGTGCTGCATGGTCCCAAATGCAAATTGGGTAGGTACATCATATAAAAAAGCAATTTGAAGAAGGGTTCTATTTCGAACCATCACTTTCTTTTATTAAACTTTTCTTTGCCAAAGAGCTGAAGAATGGTTCCCAATGCGGTTTTCAAGATGTGCTAAAGGTATTTGGTGGGTGGTTTCATAAGTCAAACGTTCTCTAGATAGGCCTAGATGGTTAGGTCGTTATTCGACAATTTTCGTCCAATTTACTCGCATGCGGAGCGGATTGCCCTATTGATTCGTAGTGAAATATGGAGAGCTTTAAAAGATCCACTTGCCCATAGAAAGCACAGGAAACAAAGTAGGTACATATACGAAAAAAACATAAGTTTTATGTTAGTTTGATGTTAGGCTTATATCAATTCCAATCCAAGGACTATTTGCTTTTTGCATGAATTTTATGCAAATAAATAAAAATAGCACACTGCAAACGTTTGACACCACCTAGCTGTTTGAGTAAGAATTTTTTAATCAGTTAAAGATAAAATGTTGGATATGCAGAAACCTCTAGAATTGTCAAAAAAAGTCGAATGAACCTTTGACGATGATAGGCAATAGGTTTCTGTCTGTCCTATTGTACTCAAAAGCAACAAATGAAGCTTAACCTACCGAGCTAACTAAACCAGTGCGACACGACTTAATTTCTGATGGATTTAACATCAGCATCGTGTGCGCAATCCATTCGAGAAAAAGTATACCCCTTTTAAACTGCGTCAACTATAGTCTGCATTAGTCTTCTTTAAATCGCATACAAGATACTGACTGTCCGTATTCAAGAAGCAGCGAGTGTTGTGTAAACGGAAATATTTTCCAAGAAACTGAGCAATTTAACTCAGCTGGATGTAGACGAAATATTGACACAGAAGTCCAGATCGGTATTCAGCATCTTCTAAAGCGTTTTTAGAAAGGCTTCCTATCAACCAAATGCACTTTAACAGGACGATGCGATGACGATGACGATGAAGACGATGGCACTTTTCAGCATCTCCAATTTTTTAACTATATCTGTGCAGTTGAAAACTCACGCAATGTCTCTACCAGTGATTTCATTCAGGTTAAGGTCGTAAAGAACTCTTTTAAAATTATACATTCGATGCTCGAAACAAAAAATCGGTCGTTCTTCGTGCATCAGCTTTTTAAGGACTTCAAAAGTTCCCCTTGCAGACCTAGGGACTAGCAGAGGTTGACAGACATTTTCTGGTTAGAGTGAGACGTGTGGAAAGGTGGAAAAGCGTTCTTTTTAGGTAAAAGTCTACCTTTTAAACGCGCCTTCAGTCGTCACCATTCAGGTTGATTTTAGATAAAATTTAGCTATGGCCCTCGCAGTTCCGTTCCTTACTGCCAATGTGTTCATAAATTATGTGTGTGCATACAAACGAGGCCACAGTTCACTCAGAAAAGGTGTCCCTTTGAGAGAAACATCCTCATTGGATAGCTCAGCTTCGTCAAAAGCGACCTTAAATGGTCGGTTTAGGGTTACCTAAAGGAACTTCCTTCAATAATCACTGTCAGACATTCTACACGATAGTTTCAAGTTCAGTTTGCTATTAACTCTTCAAAGGAATGAATGAAAGAAGTCGTCTTCAATGGTTTGACCGTATGAAGAAAGACATTTGGAGCACATCCATTTCGAAATCGCTCATAGTAGAAAATTTTCCATTCTTTATTGGCGCTGGAAATGGAAAAAAGTTGAGCTCTTAAGGCTGAACATTTGAAAAAAACACAAAACCCGTATTTAAATGGCAAAAGGGTCACAATAATAACTAACTAACAAATTTCCACCTCTTTTTTTAAATAATTCCCATTTAGGATCAAAAAAAGATTTACAGAGGTTAAAGCTCTTTACAACAAGTGAACACGAGCTTTATAATCAAAGAGACGAGCTCTTTTTTAAGCGTTTTCAATAATACTTTGCATCATGTCTCTGGTCTAAGCAGATTTTTGTGTATTTGCTCAAGTTTTTAAGTAATCCCAAGTCTTTTGTGTAGTGAAGTCCAATAGCATTATGCATTTAGGAGATTATTCCAAACCTAAAATAGTAGGAGCACACTTTCTAGCAATAAGTGCGAGCGGTAGCTCCATTCAGCTAAAACTGCGTCTCAGAACTGTCAGAAATGTCTGGACTCAAAGAATTTTAAAAATAAAGCTTTGATACTCACTCTTTATGTTCTATGGTCACAGTGTTGGCGGCTTGAAAGAAGAATGGCCAAATCATATTTTCCGAAGTAACATATAACTCTAGACTGCGACTGACATTGATGGATAAACCTTGGCTTGTTATTACCCCCAGAAAAGAGCTTTATCAATCATTTTTTTGGTGATAAATAAAATTATTTCCTTGCCTTATATTTAGGTAAGGTTGCTGTCCTAAGAGACAGTTGGTCCTTTAACACTTTGTATTTACTGTTAACGAAATTCACAAACAACGCATTGTTAACCCAAATTAGATGTTGAAAAGTTGCCGTTATTAGAACTATTTTTAATGGTCCGTGGGACATATCGAATGGACCACGTCGCCTTTGTAACGTTGCGTGTGTCTTACGTATTTATAGACCAATTTGGTCAGTATTCTAGTTTTGGTAAGAGCAAGTACAGCCTTTTAAGGACAAAGCCTCATCAGCTCCATATAGTGACATGAGAGGGTGGATGCGGAATTAATTGGCCCTCTGAAAAACGTTGCAATTCATCACCCACCTTCGCATTTCCAAGTTCGGCACTGACTTTAGCGCCACCTGCAGGCACAACTGGACCGCCGTTTCATATTTATATGATTTCCTGACACATTTTGGACGCATTGGCATTTGCATAACCAAATAGTCGCAGTAAAAACCGTTTCACACTTGTCCCCTTGTTATCTTCAGCTGCAGAACACCAAGCTACAAATGATTTTCTCTTTATTACCTAATCCTAATTTTCTACATACAACTCGCCTTGAAAGTGTGTACAAAACGTACCTATCAACAGCATCTACTGCGCCATCTGACTGCCGGCCAATAAAACTGGGAAACCAATGTCTTTATTGGCCGTAATAACAATAAAAAGACGCGCGCAAACAAATGAACATTTTAGTACAGCCATTCAGTCATCAGTACACTTTCACAGCCTAAAAAGGCAAATAATAATAGACACACGCACAGTGTATAGCGTATAGGTGCATAAATAAAGTTCAGCTCCCACTTGTAAGGACGACAGCCCCGCGATGTGTACGCGAACACAAATACAAATAGTTTCGTTTCGTTTTATGACTGCAATATTATTATTATTGCCGTTATTATTGTACAGTGCTGCCAACAAATTGAGAAGAAATTAAGTCATTAGGACGAGCAGACGAAAAATCCGAAAAAGGGATGCATTGGTGGTCATAAAATCTGTACGAAGGTGCTAAACGGACGATATAACCCAATTCCTCACTTCCAAGGCTCGAGAGTTTCCTATAAGACACTTCCCGTTTTACTGACAGTCCCCGGGTTCTAACTTTTTGACTATAAAGAGGATTTGTTTGGCTTCCCCGCTCGAGTGTGGTGTGTTTGTGTTTTTTTAAGTATTGTAAATTTATGACACCAGCGGATTGCCGGCTTCGCATCGTATAAATTAATAAACCATTGGGCGATGCAGTCGCCGAAGCGTTCTATCTCGTCGGCCCTGTCCATATAGTAATAATAATTATGTGCACATAAATGCGGTACGCTGTACTGAGACTGCGAATGACTTTGGAGTCCTTTTTTACGGCCCGAAACTCTGCCACTCTGCCACTCTGGCACTCTGATTGATGATGAATGATGGCGATGCGGTTAGATAGTATAATGTGCTTAGTACGGGCACGATTCCAGTGCTAAGGGGTACATAAAAACCCATCAGCCTGGCACCGCATTAATGGGAATTTTATAAACTCGCCAAGCGACCGCTTGCGCTAATTGATAGAGAATGATTGCGTGCCTGTTATATTGCCATCATCATCATGACGATGGTAATATTGGTGTTGATTATGATTTGTGGTGGCAATCAGAGTTATGAGGGGGATTTTATGTATATGCGTAGGGATTGTGTGCTTTGGTGATGGTTCCCTACATTTTAAGTGCAGATACAATTGACAGTTGCGAATTCCTCCTTTAAAGGACTTTCTCTCAAAATAGCACGTAAAGTTCGGGTTGTCGGGAACCGGTAATTTATTCAACTGCATTTGGAGCATTTTCTTCCGAAAAAGGCGGAAGGTACATCGTATTTGGGGTCTACATTTTTCATTAGAACATTTAAAATAAACAGAAAACTTTGAATAAGGAAATCGAGGAGTCCTTAAAAGTATTTCTCGCTTTAATTGGGTTGAAGTTTTGCACTCAAATCAAGACGCACCTAGTTCTTAAATGTGTGAATGTTTGGGAACACCAAAAGTAAAACCACGGCCAAAAATAATCGTTCCTGGTTATTGCCGATTTGATGAAACTAAGTAACTAAGATCCTGGATGAAGCAGAAAGCGGATTTAGGGACGTTGTGGCTCCGTGCCTATAGATTTTGTATTATTTATGTAATGCCAAGTTGAAGCCGCTAAAGAAAAGTAATAGAAAATCAATTAGGTCAAAAATGCCTTGGCCTTAAACCTTCAAACCTTCTTGGAAGCTTAAAAAGTATGTACGAAAAAGTTTCATGGGAATATGTTTCACGTTAACTGGGAACAGACTTACCTTAGTCAAGTTTCTGACATTCAATACAGTCAAGCTTCAAAGCTTCCATGCTTTGGTGGCAGTAGGGATGAAATTTAACTGACAAATTACTGTTCAGCCATTGGGTGGGTTTGAATCGATGCACTTATATCTATCGTCCCTGGTCATCATAGAGGTCTCACGACCCGCACCTCTTTGCTGGCATTTGACAGTTACCAAACCCTTTATGGTGACGTAGTACATTGTATGACGGGGCCTTGAAGCACTGTTCTATATGCCGTCTTAGTTGTCAGATTTTGCTGGCCTTCATTGTACAGGCTTACTTTATATCTGGTACCCTTAAATTAATTTCGTCGATGAGACTGTTCCGCTGGGAGCTGTCTTGTTCCGAGTATCGGTCCTCGCAGTGGCTCAGATACTGTGCTGGATTGCTGAGTGAGGGGTCTTATAGGAAAATCAATCACAAATTGCATCTTAAGAATTTTTTGGGATATTGTAATCCTTAACGGTTTTTATAAGGATCTGTTTTTTTTACTGCTGATATAAACAGACTCGCGTCGCTGATATGGGCGAGGTACTTTAAGCCTGGATGACAAACTATGGTATAGGGTCACCAACGGTCATCGATATTTCCTTCATATCTTCCCAGGTACCTACTTCTGTCTTCTCCTTCTCCAGCTGCAGTCTTAAGGAGTTCATTCTCATATGATCTTTAGTCGCAATCGTGCTTAAGCTGCACCAGAAATCAAAGCCAGTATAATACTTCAAGATGTCGGTGCATTCTGCTCAATGTGAGTCGTCAATTGTTACTTTTCTACCTCGCGGGATATCCTGCATCATCTGAAGTCTCAAAGAACGAGAAAGGAACAAAAGATCCGACTCATAGCCAATGGTACGTGACATCTTTAGCCGCCTGTGGGATATATTTTGGAAGCTTTGACCCGAACGACACAACAAGCTTCCCTGGACCGCAGTTTGAGTCTGTATAGGTATTTCGGGATATGCAAACCACTTGCCTCTAAGCAACATAAATTTAAAAGATCTGTTTTTAAAATGGAAAGTTCTCAAATTTCCAACTACAATTACCTAACCTACAAAAGCAATCGTTGGGTAGGTATATACACAGCCACGGCCTTCCTAAGAAAAACCAAACACAAACACCTGACAATACGAAAATTTGTATCTAGGTACGTGAAACTACTGAAAACATCCAGCTTCCAGCATCTCGATCTCGAATGTAACTGTAAACGCTGCAGTTTAATTAAAAATCCCTGCTGCTACCTACCATCCAGCTAATCTGACTTAACTTTCCCTGTAATCTGGTTGTGTATAAATATAGATGAGCGTGCAATCCGTTGATGTGAAACCGCAATTAGCGTGATGCCTGCATCTCCCGTGCTCGTCCTCAGCGGTCGTAAATCTTTGCTTGTTTCCCATTTTCAATGAAGGTTCCCTGCAAATACCACCAGCATCAGCATGTTGTGTGTATCTTTTGAAATATTCCTCCATCATCATGCCGACGGCCATTTTCATCGCACACAACCCAACCAAAAAAAGAGAGAGAGCGAAAAATGATGATGGTGCCTGCGCACAAAGCAGAAAGCACCCATAGCCCATTAGCAGCCATGATTAACAGACGCTGCATGGACCAATCATTAAAAGCATCTACATCGGCCATATTTTACGAATGCGGGTCTCTCTCTCTCTTTCTCGTTATGATGGTAAACAAAATCTTGCACATACCTATATGATAATGATAAGGGAAAATGGTTAACCAAACTGTGCTACCTGTCATAAACTCCCGCCTTTAAATAATTTACGATGAATGCACTCTACCTACACGCGATTCATAAATAAACCATCTTTCTCATTCTTAACACGTTTCGGCTTTTTATTGTTATTCGCCATCTCTTTTGCTTTAAAATTGTTAAAAAAAACAATCTTGATTGTACTAGAAGAATTCAAGGTAGTAAATGAATCACCAAGCACATTGGGTTCATGCATAAGATACTTACTTAGATCGTAAAAAACACGGTTACGGTTTTACGACCCTTTTTAAATTACCAATATTTTTGATACAAGAGAAAAATCCCTGTTTCGGGTTTGTCTCTATTTCTCACTCTGTTGGATAGTAGGACAAAGCAAAGGACAGAACCTGTGTGACAGTGGCGTGTGTTTTTAATATTGCTGGTGGTTTCGTTAACGACCGTAAGATGGCAGTTAAAAATTGGTATAATATAAAAACACGCACCGAAAGTGTCATAATAATGAGGATAGAAAAGTTGACTGGATTTTTGTAGGGTTTCGGGCCTGATTCGTTGTTGGCTGGCGCTTAATTTAAGCACACACACACACACAAAAAAGAGAAAAATGTATACGGGGATTCACGGTTCAAATAAGGAACTCAGTTTTGCTAAACAGTAGGTACAAAAATTAAGGTACAGTAAGAAAAGTGTTTCCTGCGCTGGATGGGTACCTATACAAATTTGAGGGAATAAACATTTTTCCAAGTCTAGGCATTCAACAAATTCTATCTGGTATAACTGGTGCTATATTTCTGTTAAATAATAAAGTTGTAATAATAATAAATGTATACCAGTTTATACCACTTTATCGTAATGTCAAGCGGTTTTATTGAGCAATTGCTTTGTAGATAATTTTTGCCTGTTCAATAAAACATAAGCAATATTGCAAAATAAATTTTTCTAAGGCTTAATTTTGATAGTTAGATGTCTAAGGTGACGAAAAACCTGTGGTAACTACGTCAGAAGTTAAAATTGAACATCTTGAAAAAAACGGATCTTATTAGAACTTATTTTAACTGAGGACAATTTTTGAAGAAGACTTTCATAGAATAAGAACCTCATCAAGATAAAATGGCGAAATCGACTCTAAGTAACTGATTGGATAATATTTCATCTGAAGGTTGAACTGCCCAACTCTAGTGTTGAAAATAATTTTAAGTCCAATAAAACAGCGTACTAAGTTTAAAGCAGATTAACCTGCACGTGCTAATTTTTAGAGACCGTTCTTTCTTCCGCAGTGTAGATAAAAGTTTGTTAAATTTTCCCTTTTTGATTTTGACTTTTATCTCAATACAAGTGATACAAAATAATCAACTGTTAAGTTTTGTGTTATTTTGGAAATGTCAAAATTTAGCTCAAATTTAATATAGCGGACAGTTATTTCGCTAACTTAAATACCTACGGCAGACTTTTCGTTGGCTGACCCATTATACAATTTTACTTCATGCGTATAACACTTTGGAGCGTTTTATTGAACATGTATTTCAGCGAATCAAAGCGGACGAATGCACAATAAAACTGCCCTGAGTCACATTTTGTGTCACATTTGTATAAACGTGGTAAAAACTGTTATATTATTTCGTTGTATGCCTCAACTTTTAGTATGGTTCATCGATCTTGTTAATCCTCAAAGTGAGTGCCAGCTGAAAGCAGTTTTCGATATTTTCATGAACACATCTCCAAAATGATTTAAGATTACCTATCACTGTCATGTCAGTTCCACTTTTACCTAGTAAGTATCCTTGAACGTCAAGTTGTTGCAATTGTATGCTAAAAATTCTACTTTAATTTTTCTTTTCTGAGATCGATGTTCAATAAAACACACCTATTGTTGTACCTAATTGTCTGACGTTTAGCAAGCTTCATAAGAAGTAAGGTGCGGATATGATGGGTACTGTATCGCCTAATTTGATCTTTGTAAATATAATGAAATGAGAACTAAAATTTAGCGCGAAAAGGATACAGAGCTTAGAAGCATTAAATCACTTGCAACGCTTGGGTGGTGTTAGCTTTGAAGTGGCATTTATGTTAATAAGTTTACTATACGTACCAATATTATATAGCACACATATTTGTACATACATGTCTAATGTTTTATTTTTTTTTGTATCTTTTTAGGTAAGCGTTTTAAGACCCGAAGTACTTTCAGCGGCTTTAGCTACCCACTTAGTGGTAAGTGGCCATTCTAATTTGAAATCAAATAATTTGAAAAACTGTCTTGAGCAATGAATGAATAAATAAAATCATATGAAATGGAAACAACATTTCTATATTGGACCCTAAGCCCGCCTTCACACGACCTCTAAATGTTTTCCGAATTCAAATAGAAAAATTCAGAACCATTCTCAGAAAAGAAATACTCTTGCCAGTTTCGCAAGACCCGCCCACGCGAGCTTAGGTTAGGTAACTTATTTGTAAGACAAATTTGGACCAGAGTTTTGGGTTCATGACTGACTTAGATCAGAGTTGTAGGTTAATTCTAGCATAAGGCATTTCTCTTTTTTGTGGTTTATGCTATCAATCGCCAGGTTTATTTCCAGTTCTTTTCACAGAATTCGGCAGAATTAACATTTAGCGTTCGAGTCCTCCTAATACCTACTTGATGCAGTCAGAGATTACCTTTGAAGGGGTTAACCTATTGAAACAAGCTGTTGGCCCAATAACTAGTCTGGAAGTACAGCGGTTATGTAAAGAAACGCGTCTTATTATGCAGCTTTTAGACTAACAGACTTCGGCGAATAACGTTGAAGTGCGATGAAGTGCATTTTTCTTCAATTTTTGACAGCTAGGTTCCGATATCCTCCGACAGAAATTGGTTGCGGAATTTGTTTACGATTTGGATTTGAGCCTCCGAAAGAGTATGCGTTGCGGAGAATTTTCCGTTCCGACGGATACCTCGCTAGGGCCGATTAATATCCTTACTTCATTTGCGGGACAGGAATCTTGAACCTTGACTTTCATAATTCGTATTGAAAGGTTCATCCTGCCTGACAGTAAAATTTCGGTCTCCTTCGTCTGTAGATGTGCGGCTTTTCAATATCCTTTACAGTCTACACCCTCTGTGAGCTGTTTCCATAGACACGTAACCTCGTTAATATTATTTTACCTTTTTACCTGTTTAACTTGCAAATTATGCCTAAGCAGTTCAATCTCTCTATATTTCCTTGATCTTGTCACAGCTTGTTAAACAGCTGGAACTCTTTCTGCCGGCACTTTTCAACACTCTTCGGTTTCTGAGTGGTCCGAGTCTACCTATATATTGGCAGTTCGAAACATTTCGACAGCTACTTTACATTATACTGTACGAGTACCTTATGTTGATCACAACGACCAGTTTAGTTGATGATTCAAAGATTTTGTGACAGCCATGTTCCTTCATAAATATACCGAGGTGAAGTTGTAGCCTACTGGACATAGTAACGTAACGTCATGCAGGGAAGCCGATTAAGCTTGTGTCCGTTTCCAGACTTCCTGCGATTCTACATCAAAAGATGTCCTTCATGTCAGTAAAACTACAAAATAACTTTTCAACAAAGACCATATTTAGGACATTGGGACATTGCCCATGTACCTACGTTTTGTTGCAAGAAGCTTGCGGAAATAATCCTTGTTATCACCGTCTTTCTCCTCCATTGGGTTGTGGGGCATTATATCAGGCTCTGTGTAGACGTTTAAAATTTTGTTTGTCGAAATCTCAAGACATTTGCCCTGTGTCTGCCGCCGCTTATAACAAATCCTTTTATCAACAGTAATTCGGTCATTTTTCTAAGCCTCTGGATGTTTCGGAACTTCTTTCTTTTCTGCGTTAAAGAGCAATCCTTAGCTGTAGTACCTTATCCACATTATACCTATAAGACAAGGTATGAGCTGCCGGTCCTAGTTCATCCTCCATCAACTCTGGTCTAGTGACTGAAGGTCTCTATTGACCTAAGACCCGTTTGTCCCGAAGTAGCTTTTGTAGCAATAACTCTTAATATTCTTATCTGAAAGTTTAGATTCAACGAATGCCCCGAACTTATTTGCAGAACTTTCCTGGACCATTAGCCATTAAAAATGCGTCCAAAGTGTCTCAATTTGAACGAAGGTCAACCTTTTCGGACAACTTCTGGTACTACAGTGCGACCTCAATAAAAGCAACTAATATAAATTTGGGCAGTTACTTTTATTGAGTTTGTTGCAATAATCGAGTCAAAAAATTGCATAGGCGCCATCAAAAATGAGACATAATGTTAAACACCTCATAATAATCGAAAAAACGTGGCTTGCACGGATTAACAGACCAGAACTGATAACTTAATTCATTTTTAAAATAAGCAATAAGAAAATAACAGCTAACGAAAAAAGAGTTCTTGAAACAATAGTTGCCATTATCGAGTCACCTTTTTTTGAAGAGTTGCAATTACTGAGTCAACAATCATAGGAGGTGTTGCTTTTATCGAGGAGTTGCACGTATCGAGGGTTGCTTTTATTGAGGTCGCACTGTACCACTAGCCTTTCGTATTTCGGGGGCACCCTGCACAACTGGGAAACACCTGCACTCCAACCAAGACCACCATTTTTTGAGAAACGCAGTTCTTATTCGAATTCGAAAGTAACTGCCACCAATTAGATGGTCGAAATCCAATTGAAGGAAACCTACCTCGTCAAAAAAAAGAAACAGTCCAAATTCCTATAGGAAACCGAGACCGCCATAAAATTTTGTCTAAAAGTCTATTTAAAGCGAAGGTCTCTCTCATCGCTTTAATATCAATATCTCTTTCGGCGGTGATCCCCGACGCCTGTTAAAACACAAAACAATCCCACTCCACCATTGAAACACGAACAAGATACACGCGTCTATATATATTTTGTAATTTGGAAGCGTGTCTTCCCAGGGGTTTTTAATAAACACCCATCGCTCTGCGTCTCCATCGCGTATCTATTGTGAAACAAAAATGAAAATCCCCCCAACAAAAAAATGTCGAAAAACTGGAGTGAGATTGTAGGACGTTCAACGTTCATGATTCAGATTTATGGATCCAGGAGATATGGAAGGAAGAACAAAAAGACAAAGAAAACGAACCGAAGAACAACTTTGCCCAAAAGCTAAAGACCTTGCCGCTATATGCCATAGTTGGTCTTGTTTGAGCTGCACACAGCATTTGCTTATGTCGGCAAATGTTTTTGTTTTCTTTTCTATTTCCCCCCAAATACAGTTACAGTTGTTGGTATCTTGTTTTCCCAACAAAACTCCAAACTCGGCATCTGTATGTGGGTGGACGGGTTCTTTGAATATACCTATCTATATATAGAGAGCGTCTTTGCGTGCCTTCCTACTTATCCGACTGCCGCGCTCTGCCTCTGCCTCATTGTTGTTGGGTGGTTTTTATGTTTCCATTCCGTTTCATTTAATTCATTTTCAGGAATTTTCACAAGAAAATTCAACTTTTTCGAGATAAGTTTCGTTTTGGTGGGTGGTTTTTGTTTTGTGTGTGTTTTTTTGGCGCTGCTTTTCCTTTGTATGGCGTATTTTCGTCTTTGTTGGAGAGGACGAGAAATAAAAGTAATGAGTCGAAGAAGGATGTACACGCAGCGAAGGAGGGTGATCCAAGTTAAGTGACACAATAAAGGCGGCCGGCATGGCGACCTCGTGTTCGGCGTTGTCGTCGTCCGAATAGCACAAACGTTTCGAAAACATATACCTACATATAGCAACGCCCAAGTCTATAGTACCGGAAAAGGACTTTCCCTTTTTCCCTTCTATGCCAAAAGGATTTAGTTTTTTTTTCTGCCTCCAAAAACGACCGCCACCGACACGAAAGGAATAAGACAACACGCGATGGTGTTCGTATGTATGCGCATATCTAACTAGGTTTGGATGTGTATCCCAGTCGGGATGTAGCATTGCCAGTCGTTTCTCAACGATGATGATGGCAACGCAAACGTAACCCCTTTCGTTTTATTGAACCGGAAAGTTGAGATATGCGAAGGGAAATAGTGTCGGATGATGATGATGGTGGTGGTGGTTTGATTTAAATCCTATTATTCGCTGGAAGTATTGATTTTAGTGCGGAAGGAATGAGAGTAACAAAAAAAATGGAGATTGAGGAAGTAAAGTGCTTTCTGACATGTGCTGCTGTAGATGAGATTGTCTGGATAGAAATTGAAAAGGCTGTCTGCAGATGCAATCTCCATGAGGTTTTTTCTTTGTAGCAAGTGATCATCTACATTTAGTTAATTTTTTTGTTTTGTTTTTATTTTGGGACAGATAACTTTTTCGTCCTCAAAAAATTATCATGAACAAAGTTCCATAACTCTGTGGTACGAAATTGACCGCCTTACGGGTGAGCATAGCTTCGAAATGGTGCAAAGTTGAAATAGTGCAATTTTTGAAAAGAAATGTTGGTCAAAAGCCATCGTCCAAGTTCGTTCTCGAGATTGACGTGCTAAATTGAAAACATAAGTCACCATTTACGTTGTTTTTTCTTTGCCTTTATCCAATCTAAGTGTGTGAATTTTACTCGTGGTATTTTCGGCCGCCGGGGTTGTTAACCCATTCAAAAAGAGAAAAATCTCTATAGAGCTCTTACCCGTGGAGAGCTTTACTTTTTCTAAACATAAATTGAGGAATTGGCATTTGAGGGGTCTGGGCTTCAACTTGATAAGCCGAATAAGCCTTTGCGCACAAAATTTCATCAGGGCTCTCATCGCGTAATTCATGAAACGATCATCGTCAAAACGATCAAACTGAACGACGTCGTTGTAAGATTGCTTCGCGTAACATCTTCGTAGCATCGTTCAATCGAATCGCAGAAAATGTATGGACATTTTTTTCCGTTGTAGAATTGGGTTGAAGAATTGGGTGGAAGTGAAAAACCATAGACAAGATAGCGCTGTCCATGACACCCATTCGTGGAAAATATGCATACCTAAGTGTGGAAGGATGTTTACGGAAATCAAACATCATGAAACATCACATGAGAATTTGTATTCTTAATATTGAAGTTGTAAAAAAGGATTCAATGAATGCAATTTTATAACTACATTTCGTTTCTGATTGCATTACTGCATGCCATTATAAAACAAAATTCATTTGAAATTCTAAAAAAGTTGTACCCCATTTTTTTTTGTTGCAAAAAATGCGTTTTTTACCATTCCGACAAAATTGAGTCCCCTCCAAAGAGAACATAAGTGTATGTTTCCCTTAAATATTTGTTAATATTTCTCTCGGCCCGAATCAAACTGAGAAAATGCACCAAAAACGATCAAACGATTGCAAAATAGCAATCGTTCAATCGCAATCGTTCAGTCGTCGAATTTGACAGTTGCACGAGTTATACGAAGCATAGTTCAATCGTCCAAAACGACGTCGTCCAGACGATCCAACTATTTTAGTGTTACACGAAGAAATACAATCGTCGAAACGACGTCGTCAGACGATCGTCGTCTTACGCGATTAGAGCCCAGTCTTCGTCAATTATCAGCGATTTTGGTGCGTCGCTCGGACTCGGCGGAGCTGCATTTTGAAGTCGTGGGGCTCTTTTTTTCGGAAATAACCCACCTACAATTCTGCACAACATTGGTCTAGCTCCTAGTGAATTAATGGAGCTGTTGGACTCGAAAATTGGGTCCACAGAATGGGCTACTGATTTATTAATAAAATTGTATCCAAAGTATGTAACGTTGGTGGTAACCATGGCATGATGCAGTGGTTAATATACACTGCCACTGACTTTAAACAGAATAAAACGGAGTTTCCCCACCTCTGCTCTCTGCCTGGTAGAACAATGGACTGGAGATCGAGTCTGGATGCTTCAAGATTTAAAATTCTTCTGAACAAAACCTCTGCCTAGATTTGTATACCACAGGAGATCTCCTTACGCATCCCTGGCCACTGTAGCCTATTTCAAGTGGAAGTACTGGAGAGTATACGTGAAGCAGTTAGCTTGTCGTTATTACCGTAAAAATTCAAGCAGCTATAAAAGACTTGTAGGTACAAACTAACAACTAGACCAAAAGTGGTAAACCAAAGCAGTGGTCCTCTGAAGTGGATGAGAATCTGCGTTCATGATGTCACACAAGCTAGCGAGCTTCATCTCTCTGATATCGGCGATGCATCATCCGCTTTACTAGAAGAAATGATATATTCTTTCTCCATAACGAGGTTTAAAAAACTCCCCAATTTGTATAGATTCACTGGTGAGTCTGTCAAGAGCTTTCATTTAAATGGAGGGAGAGTCACCACCCGTCTTGCTCTAGTCTAGGCGAATTGACACTCAGAGCCATGAGGTCCTAATTATGTCAATAATCCTTGGTTATGGTATACCGTGAAAGCGGACAGTGATGGTGTGTGAAATCATGTTGTCCGCCAAAGGGAAACTCAATTCAAATTCAACAAAAGCTGAAGTGTCAAAGTGTTAAGCAATGTTCATCTTGGCAAATTAAATAAAATAATTTGTAAAAATACACTTGTCAAAAGAGAGTGTCCGCCTAAGGGAAGGTGAACTGTATGAAATAATAAACTTAAAAGCTGGGTTCAAAAAACTTGGTTAGAAGAACTTGATCAAGAGAACTCGTAAAGCATTTCAATTTTCAAAACTTGCACGAATATTTTCCAATTGGTTTTGCTTGTCTTAAATCTTAATAGGTGTCTTTAAGCTTCTTTCGTTTAAAGGAACAAACTTCAGTTCAAAAATCACTGCCTTTTAAAAGCTGGAAGAGATTCAAAACTGTCCAGACGGGCCTATTCTACTTTTGTGTCTTTTTATGTAAATTTGTTATCGAACTAAGGTCTTAACAGAAGATTTTGGCAGATTCGACTTCCTTTGGAAAAATACCTCGGGGCTCTGAGTAACATTGTTTATTTGCTCTATGATGTCTCGCAGACACTGTATAGTGTATATGTGACCCTATTTAGCCATTCTCCAAAACTTGCGGAATAATCTATGTTAGGCAACCATAGTGTATGCCATGTCTTACTTGAGCTTCGATTTGAGTCTTTCAAACCCATTTTGGTTGTCTTACTTTCTTTCGCAACCCTGTTTACTTTACTATCTATTTTAAGATGGCAATGGTAGACACCCCCGCCTAACTTAGTAGGTCCTTTAAATATCTTTAAATTGTTGAGCTATATAAACAAGACGGAACATGACGGACGTTAAAATACCCTGCTATTAAAAATTTGGTAGTCCGCGAACGAACAGTACCCAGCGGTAACTCCTAGTACTTTTAACACTTCAGCTAAAAAAGAAATACCAATTTGCATCTCTAGACATAGAGTGTGCTGAAGAATGCTTAATAAAGATAACTCATTCCGCAAGGCAGAGGTGGAGTAAATCATAGATAAATTTTTTATGAGTATAAAGCACTTCTGTGTTTTCCAAAATGGCGGGTTAGCGAAGGATGTGCTCAAAGCGGCCATCAGGGATCAAGCTGGCTTATACCCAACCCTAATTTGTTTTTATTGAACATCAATCTCAGCACAAATTTCTGTAAAAGTGCCGTCCGTAACCAAGTTAATTTGATGTCAGTTCTTGGTTTAATTCAGTATTCTTCTACAGTAACGGCTCGTTTAAAGTGAATGATGCCAATATCATGAACTCATCCTGACAGGAAGGGCACAAAATGAACTCATACCCCTCAGAATTTAGCTACTCTCAAGTCACTTCTACCTGAGATAAATATCTAACGCGTAAATCAGAAGCGTCAAGTAGGGTATACCTAGTTATTTTACTTGCGTTTTGAAATTCTGTTTGCCTAACCGAGATATATATTTGTAAATTAAGTCAAAAGCGGATCAAAAACATTTTGGAAAACCCGAAAAAGAGCTTTATAGAAACGAGTCAAAATCGTAATAAGAATGTGTCAACATACGTATCGAAATCGTGTCCAAAACGCATAAAAAAACGCTGAAAAGCATCAAAAAATGAAAAAAAAAAAATGAGTGAAAAATATGTCTAAAATGCGCCACGTGCTTTAAAAACTCAGTTGTAAGCTTGTTAATGAAAAAAAAAAACACTTTGGCTGCAGTTTTCTAACTCTCATTTCTTTCCCTTCTTTCAGTGATATCAAAAAAATTTCGAGAGAATATTACTAATGCCTGATCACCAGTTTGGGTTCAGAACCAAGCATTCGACGATTGACTAACTGCATAGAATCACTGACGAAATCAAGAAGGCATTTGATGAAAAAAAAATTCTGAAGTGTATTCCTTGACGTCTCACAAGCCTTTGATAAGGTGTGGCACGACGGTTTAAAATTTAAATTACGACAAGTTCTCCCCGTACGCATATATGATATTCTAGAATCATATCTCGGGATAGACTCTTCCGTGTTAGAAACGGAAACGAATACTCGCAGCTTAAAGAAATTTCGGCCGGCGTTCTGCAAGGAAGCGTCCTTGGGCCGCTTCTCTATCTGTTATATACTAACGAAATACCAAGAGAAGATGGCAATGGAAGATAGTCTCGGAATTCCAACTATCGGAGCTGAAACTAGAAGCTTCGCGAGAATGCATAGAAACTAATCGGACATATCAACAATACAGTCCGACAAATTTTGAATTAGGTAGAGCAATTTATTGCGCCGACTACAAAGAACGAAGCCGTTCGATTCGGCGAGATAGAGTAACCGCGTCCAAATTGCGAACCATGCAGAATCATTCATTGGAAAGTAACCTGTCAAAAATTGTTATTTCGTGATAGAAAAATTGCTTGATAAATCATATCTAAGTTGCAGTATCTAACCTCCTATTGAAGGGTGGTGTTTTTAGTCAGCAAAAATCTGACACTGCTATAAGCACGCGAGTTACACGAATGCGAGTCAGCAAACTTGATGACGGAACATTTGTTGTTGCTTCGCAACCGATAAAGTGCCAATGCACCACTTTCCTGGCAAACACGCGAAGGCCACAGGAAGGTGAGTGCATAGACTTTGCTGACTATTCATAAATTGTCAGTGCATCGGTTTCCTATCGGAACTTCCAAACTTCCAAAGGTGATAGGAAATTGGATGCATTGACAGCGAGTCAGTTCGTGTTAGGCAGTCAACGAAATAAAGTATACATACGAAATCAAATAAGATCGTGTTTCTCTTATAATATAACTCGCGCTTGCTATTCTCATAGTTTGGAAGATTTTCACCTACCCTCGGAAAAAAGACCTCTCATTTCTGTGTTCATTAAATGATACGTCATTTCATAAACCTCGTTGAGTCTTTCATGCGCTTAACCAATGCACCATTAATATTTTAATATCAATATTCCTCAAGGACTCACGTCACATGCGGAAGCAACATGACGAGGGACATCCACCTACCATACTTCATTTTTAAAAATCTTTCCCAAGTTCAAACAAAATTCTTCCGATTTCAATCATGACAAGTTCATTAAAAAATTAAAGAACAATTTATTCAAAGCGTAAGGTACAATTTCTCTCTCAGTCTCCAAAGTAAATTTAATGAACGACCTGACATATGACAATCTGACAATCTGACATTTTGAAATGCACCTCGCACGCCATTACTATCTCAAATATGCGACCATAAATGTCAATCAATAATATTATATCCTTGCGACGACCATGTGTCATTTCATACACAATCACCAAACAAAACCGTCTTTAATGACATCGATTGGTTCATATGTGTATGAGTCTCCATTCCACTATAGTTGAATTCGATTAGATATTCCTTGCACGTCTGCATATATATTCCGCTCTTGCTTTCCTTTGTTCGTTCGTCAAGGAAGTTTGGGTTTCTCTTTTTGTTGGTTGTATATATGAGATTTTCTATCAACACTTTGCAGGAGTAAGGACGAAAGCTGAATACGAAATGCAACTTGAAGACGGATGCAGTTCGTCCTAATGCCCACTCGGGTGAATAACTTTAGACTGTTTGTGGCTTTGGCAGTCGAAACTCGTCGGTATGCGGTTTTCGATATCCCCCTCGGCGGGGAAAATTTATATACACATCTCGCACGTTTGCTTTTTGCATTTTTTTTTTCGTTTAATATCATACATCGCAGTAATAAATTGAGCCAATTGAATGGCGGATGGATTAAGGGTTGAGGGAGAACAACATCATGGCGCACAAGGAATATGAATGAGGTGTTTGTGAGGGGTCATTCAGTCATCTTTGAATGTAGGTAGAATAAGTTGTATCTGACATAAGTGCAGCTTTTTGTTTCAAGAGCGTTCCTTAAAAATGAATTCATTCGAGGGAGGCATCATTTCGGATGACATGGGCACATAAATTGGATTAAATCGAAGCTAAAGTTGTCCCTAAGCTGCTGCCTTTTTGAAATATATACGACGGATCAAAGTAAACCCAAAGAAAAGGTCTAAGGACGTTAAGGAGCACGAAACAAATGAAAATTAAATTTTAGTCTTTACGGATGGTTCCAAAACAAAAGATGGTACAGGTTCAGGTACATACTCTAGAGATATAGACGTACACATGTCAAGTGTGTTTCAGCCAGAGATTCTGGACGTACTCAAAGCCGCAGAACTACTTGAAATATTTGAAATGGGATCAATTTCCAATAAGAATATCGCCATCTTCATAGACAGTCAGGCTGGGCTAAAGGCGCTAGAGTCTTACGTCATCAAATCTAAACTAGTTACGAGCTGTCGCATTATGCTCAGAGTATATCAGAGTGTGTTGTGTGCCTGGGCACTGTCATATTGAGGCCAACGAAAAGCGCGACAGTCTGGCCAATAACGGAGCTGAACTTCCAAAGAATGATACAATCGAGGGCATAAGACCACCATTGGCTGTGGCCGAAAGAATTATTCTCTAAAATACCAGGAACAGGGCAGACCTAAGATGGTCAAATATAGAAGGGCACCAGGGTCTCAAAGGCCCTTAAGTGCTTCGCTGTCATAATGCTCGATACCGCTCCCTGTATGGTCTTGAAAACGACATGAAAAAGAGACTTTATGGTTCTCACGCATGATATGTGCCAGCGCAGCAATAGTTTAACCCGGCCACGCGTATTACTGACGTACTGAACCACTCATCTCCAATATCTTCACATTTCGCCAAAAAGTGGGCTCGGAAGGACACTTATTTCGCAAGGAATGTTCCGCGCAAAGTTTAGATAAAGACTTTGGGCCTTGTTGAATCGTGTAGCGCGCCATAGGAAAATGGTTATCATGACATAATGACAGCAAAATATTTTCAAATATGGCCGCGGTCACCTGTCAATGTTCTACCAAAACTTTACTGACTGAAGCTTGTTTCAAAAAATACCTACGAGAGGTCGGCGATAAGACAACCGAGCGATATATCAACGCAAAGTGTGCCGGCATCGACGTAAATAAAGTTGGCACTGACTTTCCCAGACCTCCCTTTTTCAGTTTGCTTCAACCCCAATCATGTTGCTAAATTCAACTAAAACCAAAATCCCTTTTCACGCTTTGCTATATATATACGAAGTAGGTATACTTTGCGTCCACTTCGCTCACAATCCAAGCAGCACAATACATAGTAAGGACATTAAGGCGAAGCTAATGTAAAGTTGGCGTGATTGCCATTGGACATGCGGTCGGAATATTTCATTTTTTTTTCTCTTAATTTAAAATAATCACTTGATCGCATGCCACACTGCCGGCACACTATGAGGCAATGCGTGTAAAATGTCAATTGGCCGACTATTTATGGCAACATTTCCGGCTAAGGAATGTCCTTATCGAAAGGAAGCGATTATATACAGTTTACACAGAAAGTTCAGGTCGTATACTGAGTTCTTGGAACTTTCTAGGTTAAGCCTGCACCCTCGTGACTGAGATAAACCGCCCACCTAAACAATCCAACCCAACATGGAACTACACCCCCACGCTTCTTGTAGTTGAATAAAAAAAAACGGAGACTTCCATTAGCTGGGAAATGCAACCAACATCTTTGACTCTTCCAAGAGTGCCCGCCGCTTCAGTTATTTTTTTGTGTGTCACAGTCGAATGCGATCAAAATTTACGACATCAAATGTCCGGACAAAGTCGACACACGATGGCGCAATGCCTGCTTAGGACACACAAATAAAGTTACATCACAATCACAGCAGATCAAATGGCGCGGCAATTTCCAGGGCGGATATTCGCCCTTTTGTTCCAAACTATTAAAAATTCTCTCGAAAAACATACGCGCAGACGGTGTGTGCGACACATTTCCGAAAAATCTCACAATAAAAATCTTATGTAGATAAGCCGACAGAGAGATACATATATAGGAGGGCAGGTTCCCATTGTCGACGACTTTCGAATTTTGTCTCGTCCCTTTTATTGCGCTTTCAAAATAGACACAACAGGAGCTGAGGAGAATCTAGAGCACGGCGGCGGACCAGTGTCCTGGCATGCATATCAAATGTGCGCTAAATAACCCTTTTTGGCACAATGAGCCTGTTAGATGTTGGTATCTTCTTCAGAATACATTTCGGGTTATGGAAATATTGATAAAAAGAAAATTAGAGCATGACCTAAACGCACGTCCGATTGTGTGTCCTTTTGAAAGCGATATACGCGCGTCAACCCTTGGTGTTTGCTTGGATCTTATTTTGTTATTTATGAGTTGTGCTCATATAGAAACCCTTTTTTGTTGTCTGTACAGTGTACAGTGACTTTTGTGACATAGACAAAGCAATTTGGGTCATAAACATATAAAGCGACGTAGTCAAAACAGATTGTGTCATGGACGGACAATGCGGTGCGAGACTTTCTAATAGTTGACCGATTTTTAGGCAAATTTTTGTAGCTATGTGCAGTTCAGATGAGATATTGGGAAAATGTTAACGCTGGAAGATTTGTGCAGCCAACTGCTATCCATTTGAGTTTTCCTTGCTTCAGGCTTTGATCTTTCTGCATGGAAGGGTATAATGGTATTTTTACTGTAGATGTTTTCACGTCTTAGCATACAGTCTACGGCGCTCAACCGATCAAACTATTCAACATTGTCTGTCCTACTCTAGGATGAGTAGGGTGTGAGTTCTTCAGAAGGACCAGGCACCATATTGAGCCCATCGCCATTCCTATAGGAACCTGCACGATCAAAAAACCTAAACCAATTCGTCGAAGCATTTTAGGGCCTTTGAGACCCTGGTGTCCTTCTGTATGTGACCATCTTAGGTCTGCCCTGTTCCTAGTATTTTCAAGAATCGATCTTTTAGCCACGGCCAATGGTGGTCTTATGCCCTCGATTGCATCATTCTGTGGAAGTTCAGCTCCGTTTTTGGCCAGACCGTCGCGCTTTTCGTTGACCTCAATATCACAGTGTCCAGGCACACAACACACTCTGACATACTCTGAGCATAATGCGGCAGCTCGTAACTAGTTAAGATTTGATGACGTAAGACTCTAGCGCCTTTAGCCCAGCCTGACTGTCTATGAAGATGGCGATATTCTTGTTGGAAATTTATCCCAGTTCAAGTATTTCAAGTAGTTCCGCGGCCTAGAGTGCGGCCAGAATTTTTGGCCTGGGACACACTGCATGTATCCGGAAGTTTCTTTGACACGTGTAGGTCTATATATCTGGGGTATATACCTGACCCTGTATCATCTTTGGTTTTGGAACCATCCGCATAGATTGAAATCTCATTTTCACTTGAAACTTTATTCCTTTGTCAATCCTATCGGTCAGGGTATACTACATCGAATGGTATACCGAAGTCTAGTATACCCAGATTTTCATTCGTTTTATCAGGGATGTGAGAGAAGGAATCCCTGATTATGGAGCTGTGTCCTACCAGTCTATGTTCATCGATGCTTGTTAAACTTTTATTGTTATTCCAACCCTCAGCTTCATGCGCTTAAGGTATATATTCTACACATCGAACGTAGACTCAAGTGGAAGGATAGACATAGTGCCAATGGGAAGACCTGCTTCTGTTCTGCCACCTTTCCGGATTTCAAAGATCCTTCAGAGGCGATTTCTCTCTCTTGCTTTTGAAAGCCACCGATGACAATTTTGATTAAGAATCAAGATTTAGATGCTCCGATTGTTGATCTTATTTGTATGATTTTTGTCCATTTAAAACAGGAGCTAATGCCGTCATAGGTGGTAACTAGCATATTTTGTACATAAATATATAGATACATATCGCTGAACCCCGTGAAATCCCCGCCCTTGTCGGCATTATGAACTTTTAACAATTGGTTTTTCTTCCGATCTACCCTTAAACGTGATACAAAGAATTGAGTTCGACATCCAATGGGTCCTCCAAATATATATAGCCTAACACATTGTCTGTCCCCGGCTTTGAAAAAATACTGCTGAAATCCTATCCTCTTATTCGGAAAACCGTTTCTAATTTCCTTGCCACTTTTGGAATAAAACAAGACAGTCACCTAGATCCTCTTCTCTTTATCTTAACTATAAACGATCTTGAAAGGGTCATTAAAGACTCCGCACCTCCTCGAATACGCCAGCCAAACGTGGTCACCCTTTCAGAAAGTTCATGTAAGCAGAATCGAAAACATACAAAGACGTTTTCTTCGATTTGCCCTCAGCGATCCTTCTTGGAACGATCCCCTAATTCTTCCTTCCTATCAAAACCGCTTCAAACTCATTAACTTGAATAGCCCTTGAGGATCGAAGGGATGCTGCAGACATTCTCTTCACACATCGACTTCTATCAGGCTCTATCGATTGCCCGTCTCTTTATAATTCCATCTTTTTCTATACAAACCTCTTCTATCTACCAACCCACCGCATGTCCTATGGTTCCAACAAACCAATTTCCCGCCTGCTACGGAAGGTAAACTCAAACATTTCCATTTTTGATTTCAACCACAGCACTTCCTCCATTAGATTCAGCCTCATTCACTCTAAACCCTAGCTTCAATTCTTAGTTATAAGTCTTCGATATAAGTTCTAGTATTGTAAGTTTGTTTTACACTTGATGGATTTAACGGGAGCTTTGACCTTCTTTACATTACTATTTACCTCTGGTATATCTTTTATAGAGAAGCTTGGCAAGTCGCTATCGAAATATAGGTATACAATACATGGGACAGTTAATTAGTTTGTAATCCGTTCGAAAAACATAAACAGCGCATGAAACTTTTATTTTGCACAGCCTTACCTCGATGTGAGTTGTCTCACGCCATCTGTGCCATTACTCTCGTCTACTTAACTTTAACTTAACCTAGCCTATCTCGATGCAAACTAGGCCTAGAACCCTTAATACTTTCAGCGGGACCTTCAATTAGGAGTCGATTTGTTTCCTAGAAAGTCGATCTTGTGGTTATACGGGACAAAGTTGTTGATGGACAACTTATTTTAAGTTACTCTTCCTAAATAGATCCACATATCAATAGGTCCTTAATAGGTCCACATGTTAGGGAAGAGTCTAAGATAAGTTACTTATCAACAAAAGGGATAAACTACTTTGTTCCGTTTATACCCACATGATCGACTTCCCAGCAAAGCAGTCGATTCGCATTTCCTTTACTTTAAGTTTCGCGGAAGAAGATTTTTTTCACTGGAGAGTTCGTCTGAACATATCCATGTGATATATACAGGCTTTATGTGAATTCGTTTAGGACATGCGGAACGCCACTAGAGCAAATGCCCGCAACTGTTGCCAAAACCCTCGCGAAAGAACAAAATGCGAACATGTAGGGCTATGCAAATACGGATAGGAAAATCAGGAAAAAATTTCCTAGGAAAAGTTATATGCAAAATTAAGTGCCAAAGATATATACGTGACGGATTGAACCCTTTAGTATTGGAAGGGCATTTTCTTTTACAGTAACTGTCATAAAAAATAATCTCTAGTAGAGTAAAGTGGACTCTAATAAATGCTATGACGCAGTATGTTTAAAATGACTCATCAGATTTGCGTTCAAATTCAATAAACTGACATATGAGCGGTGTGTAGATAGGCCAACATGCGGTGGCACTAAGTTGGTGCATCCAGTGATAATTTTACCGAACCAAGCATGGGATTCCTCTTCAAAATGGCGCCGACTCTATCTTAGATCACGAAATAGGCAGCTTTTTATCTCACATTCTTAAGTAAGACCGAAGGCAGTTATACTTTTAATTTCTTAATGGACACCAAGATGAAAACACAAGCTTGTGCAAACAAAACTCGACACAAGGGTAGAATACGCACCCCCCTTGTGTACATAATCACTCGCTGTCGCTTCAAAACAGGGGTAACTCTCGCTCTTGTACCCATTATTTATATATTTAGAAGGGTGCACTCTGCACAAGTTTCAAAAATAACAAAACCCATCGCCTGGGGGGTTACACAGTTGTTGTACATACCTCGCTCAGAGTCAATTTCAAAATTAAATTGTAATTTATAGCCATTTACACTACAGCCCGAGCCCGACTCTGTGTTATGGGGTGAGAAAAGGCACCCACCCAGGGCATTCCTTGAGGGACAGTGCGGGACAGCAGACGTTAAATAAATCGTGAAATTACTTTAATTACACAAAATAAAACCAGCTCTCAAGACCTTCTTCTATATGCCAAAGAGAGAAGTTTTCTTACAATTAGGCGCATACCTAACTCTAAATAAAATAGCGAGTATTGCTCGGCGCCATATTGTATAACGGATAAGAGATGCGAGGATAAACTTTATAGTTGTAATTAAAATTCCCGCGTAGATCTACCCAAAATTGCGGGAGAAGGCGAAATACATTTTTTCTTTTCAAAAAACAGAAGAAACATTTTAATAGCATAAAAGGAATTCGCGAAAGCGCCCTTTGGAGAAAATTAATTTTGCAAGATAATTAAAATATTTAAAACTTTGAAATTCTCAAGAGTTTGTCGCCAGCTCTATAAGCATTAAGCAAATGCCTTACTCCTGGAAATGAGTTTCTTCGTCTCCCCCGGTAAGGATGTGCAGGAAACCCTCCTCCTTTTCATCATCTTGTATTTATTTATAGTTGCTCTGAAACAATTTTCTTTTTCTGTTCGAAAATGCTGCGTACTTCAAGCGAATTCAACCCGAAAATCAGATAGATACGATATCCTCCAGCCATGAGATACAACGTTCGCCTATGTTGGAAGTGGAAACTGCTGCCGTGGCCTACAAATATCCATCCTGAAGAATTGTTGTTGAGTTGTTGTATTTTTTTGTCGGTTATTTTTTGTTGTTTTTATTTCACCCCCCTTAGGGCATGAATGCCAGGGAAAAGACGACGACGACGAAGAAGAAGAGCGAACTAACTTCAGAAAGTAGGAATGTAATAAATTTTCGGTTTTTTTTGTTGTTCCTTTCCTCTGGCTCAATTCTAAAAATGGAAGATAACACCGAGAGGCAGATACGTACAACTGATGAGATGAGACTCTGCGACGAAGGAACGTAGAGGAGAACATGGAAAATTCAACCAAAAGATGGCAACAACAACAACAGGAAAGTTGCTATCGTCTCTGGGCATAGTCGCAGCAGCCCCAAATACCTACCAGATACACATATATAATGAGATTCTGCTTATCTGGATGAAAACTGATGCTGTTCGTTATTACGTGCGCGTTCACTTTATTCAGATTGGATATGGAAAATCCGGGGGAGCCGTGGCACATAGATAGATAAGCCGAAATGGAATGAATGTAAATAATCAGTTTGAAGGTCTCCGCGATCACAATCTTTAAATAGAATTTCGGATTTTCCGAAAATGGAAAATGGAAAATGGTAAGCGAAGCCAAGAGAAACAAATGAATCGATTTGGGACGCGAGTAGGCGGGTAATTGGGTATTTTTGGATATCCATTTGAGGAAGGTGGTGGTGGGGGGTGCTCCGTCTAATACCAAGTGAGGTACCTACATCTAAATGATAAATTTGCTGGGTGCTAATAAAATAATTCAATTATATTTGTGGAGATGGAGAAATGAAGGTTAGATGTCCCAGTACGCAAATTTTGTTGGAGGTTTCTCGTATCCAACTGGAGAATTTAGACTCACAACCATTGAAAGTTGAAACTCTTTCTCTATAGGTACTCTACATTCGGTCTTTTGAAACTGAAGTATGTAGATATTTCTGTGCTCGAGGAGTCTTTATGTTATCCAGTTTATAGCACCTAGATTGAAAATATATAGCAGAACGCTTGAGTGCATGCTGCATGCTGGACTAGAATCGAAAAGTCCTGCAAAAGTACAGCTGTCTCTCTGAAACTGACTCACCTTATGTTGTTATAGGTGGCTGCTATTTAATGCTGATGTGGTGAAACTTAATTTTATATAATTTTAAAAGTTTATTGGGAACCGAAGAAGATTAAAGTCAAAGACAGGCATCTTTCTTGTTGTTGCGCCTAAGTGCACCGTGAGAAACAGAAACCTCAGACAAAAAGGAGGGCAATACCAAAGAGCATCTTCCGATGTAGCATTAATTTCTTTATACAAGTTTCCTAGATCGTCGATGAACTTAAGCTAAAAGTAGTCAAGGTTCACACGATAATGATGTATGATGGTAAACCCGTCTTCCTACTAACGGTTACGGATGGAAGGCTGAATTTCTAACAGACATTGGGACATAACCTGTTGGTTTGTCTACCTTCGCCATCGTTTGAAAAAAATGTAAAACATTTTTGGCACGAATGGAAGCGACCTACAATGGTATTCGAAATCCAAAAGGCTAATAGGAAGCTCGTTTATGACAGTAATACTCCCGGATTTTCGTCAGATGTTGGAGAGTAGCAAAAAACCTTAAGACGTAATTTGTGTTTTTCCAGGGATCGAACCTGGGAGCCTTCGCTGTTCAGTAAAATCTACGTTTCAATGAAACTTCTAACTGAAGATGTTGACAACTCAGCCTACCTCCACTGAAGCATGCATTGCCATAGTTCGTCGAGGAGCTAACTCAAAGTAACCCAAGCAAGTCTTGAACTCAAAAAGGGGTTTAAATTTGCCGGAATTTGGACAACTTTGGACAATTGATGCTTTTCCATATTCCTGTTAAAAACCATTTTCAGTCAACCTACATTACTTTCTAACATACCTACCTAATGAAGCTTCAAAAAGAGCCTCTACAATCAGACGTTCTTTTCAAAGGAACTCTGAATTCAAATGCCCGCAAGTCTATAACAAAAGTCGCGGTTGTATAAGGGTCAAGCCTACATTGAAGTCCTTGAAGTGATCCTCCATGAGGTACACTTAGACCAATCTAGGTCCTTTTTTTTGCCATTTTTATGGAATGGTAGGTCGTCATAGTTTTCATCTCTTAGATCGTAAAAAGGACATTGATCGAGTGTACATTTCATATGTCTTGACTTTCCACCAAGGCCTCTTAGTCATAAGTGGCAATCTGCATAAAGGTGGAGCAGTCGATTACACTCTCGGTTTGAGCCTACGCAGAGGCAAGTATTTCCATGACATGTCTCAAAAGTAGCTCCTCGAAGTTAAGTCTGCAAGGAACTTATTCCCAATAAAATTCTTTTGGTTAAACAAGAGTTAAAACAAGCACTAAAGATCGATAAATGGGCATAGTGGACATCGAGGCAACATCGGCTTGCACCATTACCTATAGTCACTTCCAAAGTGCACTTGTGGATAATGTCCCAGAGGTTAGGAAGCTTTGGGATGAAGTTAAGCGCGGAACGGCAGCTATTGCAAGTCCCTGATAGAATCTTTGTGCGGACAGCATTTATTTTGACCTCTCGAGAAGCTCTACGTCGTTGGATTGATGGGCGAATTATTTGTGTCAAAGCTTAGCCCCTTTGGGTTATCAGAGTTATCGGAAGTTGCGCCTCTGCACAGTCCAATGCCAAGAAATTATCCGCGAAGGTACGATGTCGAAAGGCTGCGCTTTGAAAGAGATTTAACAGAACCTTAGCTTAAAAAACCTCAAGAAGTCAGTATCGAGAAGTGCTTTGACTCGCCGCCATTTCCACAAAAATACTGAATTCGGTTTGAAAAAAATGATGAACAACTCAAGAATCCCATGATCTGATGGCGAGTACTGAGTACTAAGAAAGCATTTGCCTATATGAAACCTGTAAGCCAGACAAGAAAAGAGGAAAATTCCAGGAGCTTGCTTTAAAATAAATAGAACGGAAAGTCACTCCAGCAACGCTAATAAGAAAATGTGAAGGCTTCACTATACAAAGTTCATCCCAAGTTCTACAAAGACACAGAAGGGAGCAGTTTAGAAGAGTACTTCTGGGGATTGGTAAAACTGACGATGACGAACCAAGATACCGCTGTTAGGGAGTACGATGATAAACAAGTATTTGAAGGTAGGCCTGGCATATTTTATGTTTGATCCAACTAAGTTGAAAGCAGAGTTTCTTGAAGCTTGAGGACAGCCTTGGCAGGGAGCAAACCTCAGAACGTATTGCAACTTTTTGTATGATTCTGAAGATCTGATTCCAATCGATGAGGTCTTCGAAGCTTGAGAAGATAATTTGGCAGTCAATATATCCCTAGAAGACACTTTACGATATTTTGTACCCTGATAGAGAGGATTTGTATAGGGACTTAATTCCCAGAGAAAATGAGACGTCAGTATAATACTGACGATGGCTCTGAGACTTCAAGGCACACGCAGTGTGTGACCGTACTTAAAACTGTGAATGTACTTGAGATGAGAACGATATCTAATAAGAACATCGTTTATTGATAGTCAGGCTGCACTGGTGCGCTGATGGTGCGAAAAGGGCCGGCGTTCTGTCTAAGGGAGAGATGAGCTCCCACATTACCGAACGATTGAGGTTAAAAGACCACCAATGGCCGTGGCCAGACGGATTATTTTTGAAAAAAAAACTTTCAATAAAGCAGCCATGAGATGGTCACAAAAAGAGGGGCACTAGGTTTCAAAGGCACTGTGGGCTGTTTTAAATCGGAGAAAGACTGAAAAATTAATCAATTTCAGCAGAAGAAAGTTGAGACCAACATTAGAAAAACTCCCTGGACCCTGCCTTCTGAGGAAGCTTAGCTACGGATACTTGAAACTTGAACTGTGAGGACCTACAAGTCGCGGAAGACATCTCATACCTTCTCTGTGAATGTCAAACAATTGCTCGGAGTACAAGGAGGCACCTCGACATGTTAAAAATAAATAAATAGTTGACGCAAAAGGTCCGTGAGACCCAAGGGTTGGCTTCTCACAATCACAACCATTCGTTTTGTATGATTTTTTCATTTCGGATCTACTTTTTATGCCGAGTCCAAATGGCTAATTGAGAAGCTCTCGGATGTTTGTTAGACGTGGCGGAAAAAAATCTTAAGATGCAATTTGTGTTCTTTCGGGAATCGAACCGGGGACCCCTCGCTTAGTAGTCCAACACACTTACCACTAAGGTAGTGGCTAGGAAATTCGAATATTTGGGAGAATTGGTTTAGGTTTTTCAAACGCAATGGTTTTCTGGGGATGGCGAAGGGCTTTAGTCTCTTGTGACGATCTCGCAACCCCGATCAACCAACCTAACCCATCCCTAGAAAATGTCCACTAAAAGTTCTATTGCCCCGCTCTGAAGAAAGAAATTCTTTTGGCTCTACTACAGCGGACTAACGACGATCGTCAGCTTCACACTAGACTTTGAAGTTTACTTAATGAAGTCTCAACAGAGTACCAACAGTCCAATGTAATTTTCAAACTGATTTCCAGACCTCTACACAGTTGACAAGCTCTATATGTGATGTCTCTCTTGAACAAAACCTCCTCTGGATTCCAATATCGCTGAATAAAATTAGCTGCAATTAAAAAAGCCGACAAAAAGCATCCACCAGCCTCCCCCAAAATGGCGTTGTGCATGCCCACACCCGCACCAAAGTGCGCAATAAAACACCCAATAGATACGAATAAAAGCATAGATACATTTCATGCGAGTGTCTGTTACATAGCATCAACTGTCGGTTGTACCACAACAATGTCGCGACAAAAATTCATTACACCGAATGTGTTCATTTTTTTTTTGTTTGGTTTGGTTTATTCAAATTTTATTTAATTGAGTTTAGGCGCGCTCGTACACACCCTTTCAGCGAGCACCACACCACCAGCAGCAGCAGCAGCAAGCAGCGCGCCAGTAATTCTGTTTATTTCATTAAATATTCCTGCGGCGCGTTCGTGAGTCAGTCGCTGTGTGTGTGTGGAATTTAATAGCTGCATAAATTTTAACATATAAATTTGTAATAACTTCATTATGCATACGTACATCTACATAAGCCTATAATGTGTAACCCAACCCTGCCTACCGCATCAAGAGGTGTTGTGCTCTTCCATGGAATCGAAATCGATTCCAAGTCTCGCTCCAGGGATCGTAAAAAAAAAGAAAATCGATCGAATCATTAAGAACGATATTATACAGTTTTTTTTTTGCCTCATATTTTTTTGTATCTTTCTACGCTCGGAGATTACTGGCCAAAGAAGTCAAGCGCGAGACGAGATATTGATAATAATTCGACTCATTTGTGTGTGTGTAGATTTTGTTCCATAAATTTATGCCACATGTGAGATGGGTATCTTCTACGAAAAGGAGCAAATCGAATTATTAGGCATTTCCACCAGGTATGGGGGATTTTTCTTGTTCGTTCCCTTAATCGGTGTTTTTTTTTTTGTTCTTTCACATTTTTATGTTTTAATCATTGATGGCGGCGCGGCATGGCTTAATCAGTCAGGTTGGTCACAAAGTTAATAAATGTTTTACCGCAGGTAGGAAGATGTTGACAGACATCAGATACGAGCGAATGCGCTTCGATATGGAGGCTTAAAAATGTCGGCCATTATTAAATGGTTGTTTGTTTGACACATGTTTGCTGCATGAGAAGTTTTTCGTATATAGGAAGGGAGAGACAATGATCAGCAGATGCTGCACAGACCTATTTCAAATGGAAAATGATCGTCGAGAGAAAGTAGGTAACGTCTGTGCATGCAGATACGATACTCGTAGGCAATCCTTAAAAATTGTCCGCTGCAAACTGGCAGACTGGTCTGCGGCACATAGTTGGTCTTTGGCAACGTCTGCTTTGTTGCTGGTCAGAGGGCGTTGCTATTATTAGCGAGTGTAAAACGGACGAGTTTGGCGGTATTTGACATGACATTGAACTATTGCCAGAGGAAATTTTGAAATAGGTGGTGGGTCACTTGGTCGCATGTCTTTTGTCTATTCCAAAACTTTCCACAAGTGACATAGGTAGTGTCGATATTAAAATTTGGGAATGGTGGACTTTAAAACACTAAGGCGTTGAGAATGTTCCTAAGAGGTTAAGTGGCTATTGCAGACAGACGTTGGAATTTCATAGTTGTTGGCGCAAATCAGAGAGAGTCCTCTCTACAAGAACAGTCAGCCGATGAATACCTTCATCAAGTATGCTACAGTCGAGTTGTCAAGGCATTTCCTGAAGCTTTGAAGTGTCAAAGACAAGGGAATCAGTCCCTCCTTTTTGTTTTATATATGTCTTTACTATTGCCATGTAGGCGCAGTCGGTTAGGCTACTGGTGAGGGGTCTACGGTTCAATCCCCGAAGGAACAAAAATTTCATCTTGAGGCTTTCTCCACTGCGCCACGTTGAACAAACATCCGAGAGCTTCTCAATTAGCCATTTGGACTCGGCATAAAAATTAGATCCCTTCCATTCGTCCTATAAATGAAAAACTAGGGTCCCAAGGTCCTGTTGCGTCAACTATTTATTTATTTATTTATTTAGGTATTTATTTATTTATTTATTTATTTCTACCATTTGCAAGTTCTCTTTAGTTTGAATGGGTGATTCCAAGAGCTTTAACATAGTATTCATGCGAAGTCCTTCCTCAGCAATGACTGCTATTATACGACATTGACCCAATTGTGATTTAGAATGTCAAGCATTGACAGGATCACTTTTTGATGGCCTTTTGACATATAAGTTATATCTACTTACCCACGCCAGTATCGGACTTCTTAAGACGTTGATTTGAGAATTCAATTGTCGCAAACGTCGTGGCAGTCTATTGCGATCGCAACAGTGGCAGACTTGAGACCTTTAACTGTATTTTTGGAAAAGTTGGAGTCCTACTTCTGATGGCTTGTTGGTTGATGCGCTATAACATATTTTTAATTCTCACTCCTTTTCCCGGCGGGACGGAAACTAGCCGCGCAAAAGTACGATATGTCTCAAAAAAGAATCTTGTGCAATTGAAAAGTTAACAGAAGCCAGTCTTATATCGGCGACAATTTATTTATTTATTTTTTCCAAGACTGCCTTGCGATCGCAGAACTTTCTTAAATAATTTTTCCTTCGCTGGAGGAAATGTCTGCAAGCAACCTCCAAGTCACTATCGGCGCTTCGGAATATGCGGACGTAAAAAATATTCATGGAACATTTTGCTACAATCGGAATGTGATAAATCTTGTGTTTCGTGGTTGAATAAGGAGGCAGTCGCCTTTGTTTTTATAGGTATGTTGGGAATGTCATAGTTTCTGCCTGTTCGCGACGGTATATTGACAAATATGCCCTCTTCACATATTTTGTCCCTAATCTTGCATAGTAAGTTTTGAATTTTGTACTAACAAGACTGCTCATAGGTCATAATGTCCTATGCGGAATATTGTAAAAAAAACTTTCTTATTTTCTACTTGGCACTGCTTGATCGCTGACATATTAGGCAAGCTTTACCATGACGTGGACTGTTACCTTCTTAATGTTTAAAGCTCAATACTTTCTGTTTAAGTCTGCTTTAAATGACAAATTCGACTTGACAAATTCAGATGGCCATTCTACTTTTGACAGCACTCACAATTTTGCGCACATAATGGCTCTTTATATCTCCATAACACATTTGCTGCGATCAAATGATTACTTTTGTGAAAGCATGGATAACGGAGAGCCCTATCTGTAGGTTCAGGGATCTCAATTTGTCAATTTGTTTATAGGTTTTCACAAACCTTTTGCATATAACTCAGGAAATTTTGATGACGCTGTGGCTGCAAGGATTGCTGATGAGACTGTTGAGAGTGTTTTCCATGATAAGTCTTTCGGACATTGACATGGGCAAAGAGCCATGTGTAGAAGCAGTGAGCGATGTTATCGATTTCCTCCTGCTTCTAAAATCGTACCGGGTAATTTGATTTCAAAAAGGATAGTTTAACTCTTTTAAGTCGTAGGAGCTCCTGATATATTTTTGGAGTCCCAATTGAACAAATCACCCTAAAGTTGTGTCTTGTTTCGCACCTTACTTACTTACTTAGGCGGCGCTACAGTCCGGGGTGGACCTGGGCCTCAACCAATACGCCTCTCCAGTTAGCGCGATCTTTGGCTAACTGCCTCCAGTTGCGCACTCCAACTTGGTTGAGGTTCCCTTCCACTTGTGCGCGCCACCTAAGGCGAGGTCTTCCTCTACTGCGTTGTCCCTCCGGGTTGGAATCGAAGACTCTTCGGGCCGGAACGTTGGTGTTCATTCGCTCTACATGCCCCAGCCATCTTAGACGACTAATGTGTATTTTTTTGACCAGGGCGACATGTACAGCTCGTAGAGTTCGCTGTTATATCTCCTCCTCCAAGACCCGTCAACGCAAACGGGACCGAAAATCACTCGAAGAATTTTTCGTTCGAAACGACCAAGGTTTCGCACCTACTAAGTCTTTATATGATGGGGTTTTACAGGCTTCCACTATTTACGTCAGAGGATTGCCATTCTTTTGAGTTGATCGGTGACCGGGTGAAGTTTTATAGTCCAGCAGTGTCGTTATATAAGCGGCCATTTTCCGCTTATGATCCTTTTACCCTGAATTAAGTTGCAGCTTGTGCTACTCAATATACCTACTCGGCTAAGGTAGAACTTCTAATGGGTAAGTAAACACCTAGCCCCACCGGGGGACAGCAGTACTCGCCACCCAAACATATAAGAGAAACAAATAATATCAGAGTTTCTCCCCCACTACACCAAAAAAGGGGTTTCTGCTTGGAGTACAATGGACGGGTAATCTGGGCTGAGTGCTCCAGGATTTGGAATCCCCTTTAATAAAAAAAAAAAAAAAAAAAAACACCTAGCTTTAAATTGTGTATTGGGTGAATTTCCTTCATGAGATTCAGAGCCAAACAATTATTTCTGTACCCGTTCTCTAAATGATCTGCCTACGTTAAATATGTTAGCTTCCTACGCCCTTCTCAGTCTCAGGGGCTTATTTTTTATTCAAACAGTCCATTATGGATAGCACAGGACAGAACGATAGGACTTGTTCTATAATAGAGTACTTATTGGCAGCCGGGCTGCGGCTTGGTGAACAGTTGTGGCTTCGATTTAAAAAATGCTGTAATGCTAACACATCGGAAAATACCTCAAATTGGAATCGATACTGATTTAGAGAACTGGGGAGGTGCTGTAAAATCTGTTGGGACAACTATTTATATTAATTTGCTGTAGCAAAAACGTAGCATTCATTTACCTCCATCTACAACCTCCCTGCAATTGATTTTTATAAACAAAAACTTTAGCCAGTCCGCGAAAATTGTGCACCTAACGTGATCTTGAATTTATATACCTACCAGCTACCACACTCAATGCTAAGCTTTTGTCTACAGGCAATGCAATCAAGGCATAGGAAGACCAAAAACAAAATATGACTTCAAACTTTGGGTCAATATAAATGGTACGTAAATGAGCAAAAAAAAAACAAAGTTAATTATATTTTACGTTCTCCGCATTCAAGGTTAGACAAACTTCGCCATTAAAAATACAAGCTAAAGGTTTTCAATGTGAGTGCAAGGCCAAAATGCTCAGGTTAACACATATACCTAGTGTACGCTTGAAGTTAATTATCTCAACATTTGCTGGACTAGGCTGCATATGAAAAATTAAATTAAAGCTCGGAATTAGCCGGGATTTAAAATATAATTTATTATGCAACCACTATGGGATTTACTTCTAAATAATATTAGGAGTCAGACGTGGCTTCGGTGGTGTTATTTTTTGTTGCAGCATCACAACAAACTGGCGTTGTATCTATGGAGATAGTCCCTCTTAAGTCAGAATTGTTATGACGATACAGGCTTTCTTTGTTTGGTTGCAATTGCAGCTTCATACTGGAGGTAGAAGTGCCCGTGAAATGAGTTGGTACTTCAAACCCGCACGTACTGCACTCCTTTGTCTTTGTAATCACTAGATTTATCTATATTTGTGGAAAGTGAAAAAAATGGGTAAAAATTAAAAAGGATACCTAAGTTGTTAGCACAATTTGTCGGTGAAGACTGCGATCAGGTGTTGCCAGAACCAGTTGGACAGAAATCGTCTGTGCGTTCTCCTAGGTCAAAAACCGCCTTACGGACATCATCAGAAAATTAGTTATTTTGGTAGAAATCTAGGCCACTTTGTATGTACTGCGTAAGAGGTGAAGATTTAGAAAGAATCAAAAACTATGAGTACCTATCCAAGGACAGAAATTGGGCATATCGATCACCTATAAAATTGGGGAATTCTCCGCAGAGTATCTGGTTAGAGACTTGGATTTAGTTATTTATGACAATCAGACTTGGAGCACGTACCTAGATATATAGGAGCAACAACCGGAGAAGTCCATAATCCTCTACTCGTATTCAAAGCTCCGGATGCCGACTAAAACGAAGTCGCAGCCAGTCAAGACATTAAGTGAGGTATAAGGTTATGTTGAGTAGGGTCTTGATATCATCAGTTCCTTGTGAAGATGTTACTTCACTTATTCTGTACAAGTTTTTTTGTGAAGTTTGCTATAATATCTGGCTCAAATTAAATGTAATAAAAGGTGTCCCAAAAATCACGAAAAATTATTTGGGATTTCAGCCCATTTGTACGGTAACGAAATACAAAAAAGACAGGTCATAGTTCCGTGTAAATGGAGAGCTACTCGGAAAGATCGCGTCTTTGTAGTTGAGATCTATTTTAAAATTAATGAAGGTTTGGTGGCCACAGTTCGAAATTGTTTATACTTTGACGATGAGGCTCAGTATAATCTTGATGTCATTGTACAAAATTGTCGAATTATTGGTTCAGAAAGTTCACAAATCATTTCTAAAAAAGCAAATGCAACCATATAACATGTAAATTTTTTTGTGAGAATTTTGGGCTAAAAGCTGTCCGATGATGCTTTGAAAATGCAACCGTCCATTAATAGCATGGATCCGAGTGGTCCAATTTGGAATGACTCTGACGGATAGATCCGGCTGAATTTTAGCGATTGCATTGGTTATGATGTCTTTAAGGACAACGGTCGATTTCGGGCTATTGGAATAGACCTGAGACTTTAAGAAACCCCACAAGAAAAAGTCTATTCGTTCATGCAGAATGTCCATAGTGGCGTCTACTGTGTGACACGTAGCCCCGCCCTGCTGGAAGCACATGTCGTCTACCTCCATATCGTTCAATTTGGGCCAAAATAAATCAGTCAGCACCGTTCACTTCTATAGATACATTTTCACGGACCTTGGCAATGTTTTCGGTCAATCTGTCATTCCTTAGACGTACGGGTGTTGGCTATTTACCTCCCGAACCTGTTGTCTTTTGGACATCGTGTAACTTGCCATGGAGATTTCCTTACAACTTCGACCCGTGATAACAAGCCCATGACCACACACGTCTAAAAAAAAAATCCACCGCGGGTCTACAAAATTCATATGTAGATACACATTTTTCGAAATTTCGACAAAAGACTGCAAGAGGTTTCAAGCTACAGTGGGTAATCAATTTCGGGCTTCATTCTTTGCTTACTTTCTGCTAAATAAATATTTTCTGAAAATACAATTTCCTTACATAAATGATGTCGCTTATTGAACGTCAGTTGAACTTCAGTTAATGCACCCGCAACGACTTGAAAGATACTTCGAATAATAAATTGTCATCTTGCTGCAAAGCTTTTTAATAAATAAGAGATATGGAGTAGGTAGTAAAGTACAAACGTTCACTGACAAAAAAATTGTAGAACAACTAAGAACGACTTCTAAATGTGACATTCGCATTCGTATAGGTAGGTATGTCACTTCACTGCATCAATCCACTACACTCGTAGGTATAATGCAAGAATCAAATTTGCCTACCTTAAATTTGATAGATATTTAAATTAAATTAAAAAAAAAGAGCCGTCATTTGCAAAAATTTGACATTGGCCTGTATTTAAAGCAACAACGAACAAAATTTCCTCCTCTTTCGCAACAACCAGCGACGGCAAAATGAAATCCCCATCAAAAAAAATATAATATTCAAAAATAATTTAAAACCAACACGAGCGACCACCTCTTCCACGAAACGAAGAGAAATTATCACACAAACACACACACAGCCAACCACTCGAATGACGCCATTCCAAGCGAAACAGCCAGCCTTCTCTTTAAAAACCCTCCTCCCAATCTGTTTGTCGCCGTCACTCGTCCAATTTCACTTCACTCTCAGCCAAACTAAACCGAAAGACCCAGCCATGCGGCACCACTCTGCACTCCACTGTGCGTGTGTGCGAGCAAAGCGACAGCCGGCGCGACAGAGAAGGCAAACTAATGGCTGACCATGAGTTGTTTTGCGTCAAAGTAGGGGTGTCCTCGCATTACCGCACACGAAAATCTGATCAGCAACTGCATTCGAATTCGAAAGCGAATCTGATCGATTGCTGCTGCGGTCAACTGTCATATTTATTGCCGTAGTCGAAGTGCATGCCAAGGAGACACGGACACTGACAGAGGTGCCACGCAGGAATCCAAAACACTGCTTGATGTATATTATAGTACTTTACTTTATAACAGACATTGGTGCTAATATGCTTTTTGTGGCATCGTAAAATTAAAATTTTAGGGGTTTTTGACGAGTTTTTAAACGATTGTAAAAGTTTGGTGTTTTTTTCCCCCTCTCGCCCCGTGCGTCGTCGGTCGTCTTCCTGCAATACTATGACGGGTAATATAATGTTTTACTACGGGCGAATGTCTACTTTCGTCACTGTGGCGTTTAAGAGCCCCGTCCGAGCTTTTGCTTCCTATTTTATTTATTTATTTATTTATTGCGTATAATTACCCCCTCGGCGTAATGGCGCTCTCCTTTTGATTTATCGGGAATTTATTGGTTATTAAAGTAAATCGTGCACCTTCTCCGCTGTGCGGTGGTTGACAATTCAATTTGACACTGTCCGCATGGTCTCTGTCTGTGTGTGTGTTATGTTTATTTTCACGGCTGTCACAGTTGTGTATATTTTTGCGTTTTTATTGATTCTAATGAATATTTTTATGGGGTTTACTATTTGATTTAATGCCTTGCGATTTATTGCTCTCATTCAGGGAGATGCAGGCAGGAGGGCTTCTCAGGATAGTGTGTCGCAGGAGCATATCTGTAGCTGCCTATCGTAAAGTTAAGCGATATTATATTGGGAGCGATAATGTCGAGCTGTTAGATATTTTTATACGAATTGATTGGTGGTCGTCAGATAGGTGCATTTATATGGAGTTCAAGTTGGCAATTAGTTATGATGGTTTGGAATCAAGTTTGAGCCTTTCCTTATCGGCCGACATTAAAAAGAGTGAAAGATTAAAAACCCATCAACGGAATGATGGAGTGTGTGGTTTTTTTTGAAAATTAAAAATTAGTATGAAGCTATATTTGGGGGAACTGTGACATGTAATGAAGCGATCAAGGTTTATTCAACCCGAGTTGATTTGTTCCGGCGGCGGAGTTTGTGCAGTGGGAATTTTATGCGAGACCAATTACAGTGATGTGGGGGGTTGGTTATTAGTTAATTCATCTACAGTCACAGGAATGGGCAGTGGTTGCAGTGTTTGGAGATAAAGTTGTTCAGGACCTTTTAAGAGCGGAGGGGTTTACAATTGAAGTACAACTCTAAAGAGCTGAGGAAATGAATCAATGATTACCCAAGTGATAATGATGATGGAAATTGATTCGTTACAGGAATTGCCAACATTTGTAAGGGGCTTATGAGAATTTGAGGCCGTCTGTCACGAAAAGTGCGATAGGTTTTGGCTTCCAAGGCTGATCTCCATAGACAAACGAGTTCAAATACTGCCGTAAAAAATTATCCGCCATTGTCTTGGGCCATTTCAATGGAAAATGTTGTCATCAAAAAGTTATTCTTAATAAATTTATGGTTTATCCGGTATAAAGGCAAATGGCGCCCTTCTTTTGAAACCAAATGCCCCGCAGATCATGTTTACGATCATTGGTTGTGACATGACTCAGTGTATCGGGGTCCAATGCTGGTGGCATTTTTAAAATAGGTAGGCCCAAAATGATGCCTCCAGTGCTTAAACTGCAACAGAAAGTCTGTTTTTTTGTGGGGATTTGTCCATTGAGGATATGGAGATTCATTTAATCGATAAGACTGGTGGATGATGTTGAACAGTCCGGCAGAAATGGCAGAAAGTCTAAAAAGATATCACATTTTTTACATCTAGAAAAGCTGCACTCTTTTGGTGTCAATAATTGAGAATCAAGGGAAGGTAAAGCAACTACCCTTGACTAAGGTTGCAGTAGCATATTCGCATGTTCTTCAGGGGCATATACTTATAAAAATTCACTACAAAAATGGTGAACATTTGCAGTCACAGTTCGCAAAACTAAAGCATTTTTTGGGTCGTCGTGAAGCACCTTGTCGGACCGCAATACAGAAATTGGTGGAAACAAACTGTTAAGACAAGTACCTAAGTGATGTGAAGAATAAAACCCGTGCACGTCGCTCGGTAGCCCAAAGTGTTGAAGAAAATCCAGGTTTGTCCATTCCTCGTCGTTCTTTGGAATTGGGCATAATTACTGATTTTTTATGGCCGGAGTTGGATGGTAGGTATCAATCTGGACAACGTTTACTTTCAACAAGACGGCGCTACGTGCCACACAAGCAACGAAACCATTGATCTTTTACGGGAAAAGTTTCCGGACCGTGTTATCTCTCGAAGAGGTGATCACAATTGGCCACCGAGATCTTGTGATTTAACACCTTGTGACTTCTTCCTTTGGGGCCACGTGAAAGATAAGGTCTACGCCCAGCGTCGATTCAAGACCTCTAAGATGGAATTCGTGAGTCTATCGAGGACATTGGGCAGCCACTTTGCGATTTTGTTATGGAAAATTTCATGAAAAGGATATGGTCCTGTAAGGGTGGTCGTCATGGCCATTTGGCTGATGTTGTTTTTCATTATTAACAGCATACCTTCCTCTTTATTATGAAATAAATACCCGATCATTTATCTCAAAAATGGCATTTTTCTTTGAATATCAAAATATCACCTCTTATTGGAAAAAAATTACTTTAATCATGCGATTACATGATCGTGCGACAATGACAAGCATTTTACTGCTGTTAAAGAAGTTCATTGGAAAGAACGAAACCTACCCAGGAACAGCTGGTCGCAAGAACGGAATAGTTTTGAAAATATGAATGAAAGTGATAATAAGAACTGCAACAACTGGCGTGTGACGTCGCTGTGTTAATATATGCATAGAGCGGGCTCTGGCAGGGGTCGATCCTGTGTCGACTACATCCAGACTTTGCGTGTTATTCTCTATTGTGAATTTGAAAAGATATTGGAGATGACTTTACAGGAGGGACACCACACAGAATAATATGAATTTTGAATAGTGCAGCTCTGTTCGGAACAAGATTTTGTTAAATTACCTACCTGGGGCCTATAACACAATACAAAAAGCGATTGTTAAACAAGCGAAATTGAACAACTGTTGAAAATTTGTGTAACATGTAAGGATGGTCAGAAATAATTTTTTCACCAATTTATTCTAAAAATGACCTCGCTTGATTCCTGCCTAAAACGAACTGACTCTATTTCAAAGTCAAACGGTTTACAGTCTAACCGTAGGCATGTAAAAATCTCGAGTCCGCATACAGAACAAATAAGTTTACCTATATACAGAAATGATCATATTATGGAATAAGTTACAATTTATCATATACCAATTGAAAGTGTTGCCGCTTGTTGCCTGTTATAAAGGAAGGCCATTTAAAATTTATTAAGTGAATGACAATTTGCCCTTAAAAATGTTTCTTTTTCTTTGATTCTGAATCAGACAGTGACAGCGAGAATTGACGAAACATAAAAATATGTGAAGAAAAAATAAATTTCGAAATAGATAACAATTTGTTCGTTGAAGAGTTTGGTGTGCCAGTACAAGTTGTTGATTACCTACTTGATTGAAAGTCTCTCCCATAAATTATATCCGGCAACTAATAAAAGCAAGCCGCTTAGTGTTAGGGAGAAAATATTAATAGGCTTGCATTAGTTTGGGACTTGATCTCAGTACCATGTTTTTAGTGACGTTCAAGGTGTTAGCAAAATGCAGTTAGCAGTCGGTGTGTAAAAGAAGTCACTTCTGCAGTAAATGAAAAATAAAAACTTAGTTTGCCGTCTTTACCTCCTCCAAGAACTGTTTTTTCGCGTTATCTAACTTGGGCCAGCAATAATTTTCCCTTTTCATTATGAATTTTCGACTTTCGGCAATACTTACCACAGCATATTTTTTTCCAATTTTCCCAAAGCAAATCCCTGATATATGTCCAGCCTTTTTCTTGAGGAACTTTATCCCTTTTATTTGTTTTTGTTAATAAGTCAAAGAATGAACCAAAGAAAACATATTTGATCCTATTATTTTACATAGGAGGCTTATATTGTTCTCTTTATAAATTCTCCGACTCATCCCGAATGTTAAACTGATTCAACAAATCAAGGGGAATTTTCGATTTTAACAATTGTTACGGTTTTTGTTGTGTTACATCAGCTTTAAGCTACACTTGTCGAATAAACATAAATCTACAAGTTCCTGTTGGATTGTGGACTTGTTGTTCTGTGAACGAAGTTTTGGAACCACAACTAGCGGAACCAGAAGATGAAAGGGAGAGAAGAATGTTACGGGAGCTCTAAACCAGCCTATGGAGTTGAGAAATTAATTGCCTTTAGTCTTAAGTTAGTTAGTTAGCTAAGAGGTTATAAGTTCAGGCATCATCGTAGGTTGGCCAAAACTTCCTTCCTTGAAATGACACAATTAGTCAGGTTAAACACCTTGTCTCCGCCCTAGAGTTGAAGTGCAGGAGGATTTCAACAGCAACAGCTTTTCATGCGACTTGCGGGTTATTCCTATAGCAATTTATTTGTTCAAAAGGCAGATTTTGAAATAAAAAACTGTCTCAAGTTCTTCTTTTTCTTGCCCAAGGTTCTAAACAGCGAACTCCCGACGCTATTTGTGACCGAGTGACTTGTGTTCTTGAGCCATTATGACTTTGTAAGGATGAAAGACCAAATTATCATGCAAAATTCTTTAAATTAGCATCATAAATTTGCATCGTGCAAATTCTGACACTTGAAGATGCTATAAAATTATTTCTCGTTCAAAATTTGCAACGGTGCGTTGTGCGCAAAGTAACGCAGAAGGAAGAAGCATTGCTTTACTTTGCTTTATATTGCAAACACAACAACCTCTAGTCAGCGCGGTCCCTAGCTTTCTGTCACCAGTTATGTGCACCATTTTGGTTGGAATAGCAATCCAATTATGCGCGGGACCTAAATTAAGGTCTTTCTCTGCTTCGTTGTCCCATTTGGGTGGTGTTAAAGACCACCCGGCTGGTGCATTGCTGTCCAAACTCTCCGAGTAACCCACATGTCGTTGTATAGTCGCATGAGGCTTGTAATAATAATGCCACTTATTAAATAGCAGATTCTGAGTATGTCGCTGGACATCCTTTTTAATCCTCAGCACTGCCGAAACAACTTATTTTCATAGATATATATTTTAAGTAGGTATCTTTCATACAGCCTGTATTTTCCAGACAAAAAAACGTCTCTAAATATCGATCTAAACTAAATGTCAAATGGTGGCAAAAAGTATTCACACCTATTTCAAGAAAACACAGTGTCAAAACTATAGAAATGTAGCAACGCTCTTTACAAAACACTTTATACGTTCTTAACCCGTACAACAAAATCCCAGTCAAAACGGCCACTTTAAGCTAAAACCTCCACCGACCCTCACTCAGATGCACGAACGTGTCCATCCAAGTCTAAACTAAAACCCATCACCACCCACGACTGTACCAATCAGCCGCTCATTGCAGTGACACAAAAACTCTTTTTGAATTTAAATTGTTTTATTAATTACGAATGGGTGTATGTATGTCCTCAGACAAATGAAGACATATACTATAACAAGCAACATCAGACCTTACATATGAACGCAGCAAAAACGCCGTGTCTTTGAAATATACCGCACTAAAGTAGCGCAGCGCTTTTCAACTGAGAGAACACTTAAATATGGCGATAAGAATTTCAGACAGAGTTGTCTTATCTTGAAGAGCCACTTACTGCCGACCGACAGTTGTGTGTTTTTTAAATCAATTCCAGTTGTTAATGCACATTTTATTTTGTTTTTATGAGGTACCTACACGAATAATATTTTTAATTGTAATAATTAACATTCGGCTGAAATATAAATTATGTATGGCAGTGCTGTCAGTGACAGTCATTGTAATGACAAGTTAATAAGTCGGCGCCAATCGTTCTAATGAAGCAATGAGAAGTTGTGGTTTTTTTTGACAATTATAAAAATGGACGTGATCGGCCAGTGTGCGGAGGAAGTGCGCCATGGGACACACGTGCGAGGCTTGAATGGTTTTACTTTTATTTCCGTTGGGGGGTCTGGCATTCGATTGACTGATTTTTGTAATTATATCAAAGCTGGTGATGCAGATGAGTTTACCTATTTGAAGTTGCATTTCAATAGGACTTGACTATATTTTCTTCGTTTGATAAATAATTATAGGCAATATTAAAGGAAAGAGCTTCTTAAATATTTAATAACAATTCTTCTGTGCTCAAAGTAAAAGTAAAGTAAAGGGCGCAACACATAAAATCCGTCATATCCGTTGCGGCAACTGACAGATGGACACACGTCAGTTTATGAGAGCATCGCATAAACCAAAGCGATAAATGCAACGGATAAAGTGAGTTTACTTTGTGCCTTTGAGTCCGTCGAGTACGTTGACAGTTCTGAAAAACTGAAGAGCCGAACGTATTTAATATACGTCGGACTTGTTACGTCATACATGTATGCAATATAATGAACTGTCCCAATAAAATCGTCGCATATCCGTAGCACAAAATATTTTTCAACAGAATAATTTGACAAGTAGCCCGTTCTCTCATTGAACTATCATCGTCGTTTTAAGGTTCCGCCCAATGAATGAGCTTTATCTCAATACATTCAACAACAAAGAGAATTCCTCTCATTCTCTCAATATTTTCACTGATGAAAAATGAATATGCGCCATCTTAATTTGTAAAGGGCCCAACCCATAGAATATTGCCGTATTCGACGGAACGAGCAGTCCCATAGAATCCGTCGCACATGTTAACTACCGATGACTTCACTTTATATTTACATAGTCTCAATGAGATGTTCCTCAAACATGTTTGTCGAAAAAATTTGGTTACGTATTGCATTAAAAACACAATAGGTATACTCACATGAGTTTTTTAAAATAGTTGTTTGCCCGCCACAAAATATTTTTATTTTGAATTTTTCCAAACGACCATGACAGTTTCTCTCACTCTCAATATTTCCACCAATGAAAGAGCTTCATCTCCTGCTGTGCCAACTGTCAACGGATGCCGCACACAGAAAATTAGAAAGTAAACCTACTTTATCCGTCGCATCCGGCACGTGCGACGCCTATAGGTCACTTTCCATAAGCTGCTGTGTATTCTATCAACCTGTCAGTCGAATACGTTGGGCCCTTAAGAACTGTCAACGGATTCAACGGACATAAAAGTGAAAAGTAAAACTACTTCGTTCGATGCATAGGTATATGTCTTACAGTTGTCAGTTGAACACTTTGGCGAAACGGAGTCGATGGATTATATGCGTTAAGCCCTTGAGCTACGTAGGTACTGCACATTATTTGGGGGAAATTTTGAAACTCCTGAAAAATATTATCTGCAACGGATTTGTGATAGGTTTTGAGGAACTGTTATCCTGCTAAGCAAAATAAACGACGGACTCTATGGATTGACCTAAACAGAGGCTACGAATTCATTCTTTAACAAAAACTACAAACAAATGCGAAAACCAATAAAAAATATAAAGTCTTATTCAACACTAGCTGACCCGTGCTCGCTTTGCTTCACCCGCTTGGCACTTTTAAGACAAAATGTATTTTCATCGAACTGCATCAAACGGTTTTTTTTATTTTTTTTATAAATATGTTCGTACCCTTAAACCTTTGTAAAAGCAATATAAGGCAAAAACAAGGAGAATAAAAACAAAATCTTTATTCCTACTAAAAAGTGTTTCCAAAAAAGATTTACACAAAGTTCTGTTATTTCCCTCTTACCCACCTCAAATGTCGGCGCAAAGGAAGCAACGCGTATGAAACAACTGGACACATGAATCCCACCGGCCCATTTCCAAACGTATCACAATGATCACGTTAGAGCGCACACATAAAAATCACACACTTCTGCATGACTACTGGCAGTGGTATCCACTAAAGGAGAATTGTGGGCAATGTTTTGAATAATTTTTTTGAACACTGCTCAGCTTCAGGACAACGCTGGAGGATGTTTTATATCTTAATCATTCAGGGGAAAACTTACTAAATTCACCTATTTTTTTTTTCAATCAAATAAGCCATTACGGGGCTAGGTCTGTATAAATAGAATTTTCCTTGGATATTTTCGTTTTTTTTTGTCTATTTTATAAAAATCACATAATATTCCGTGATAAAAAGTATCCTAAGTCCCAACCCAAAAAATAAGCAATCACTATGCCAAGTTTCAACAAAATCCGTCCAGTTGTTTCTGCGTGATACGTGGTCAGGCATTTTTTATAATACAGTTTTATTATATGTAAAGAAGAAAAGAGAAGAGATGTTACAACTAAGGGACCTACACTTCCTGACCGAAATTTATTCCCAAAGACATCCAGAGTTGACTGCTCGAATTCAGTTGTAGACCAAACTTTTGCAGAGAAGTTATTCTTCTCTCATATAAAGCATGCGACTCTGACTTAGTTGCGGAAATATGTCTAGGTATTGCAACCTTGAAAGATCAGACTGCTCAACCCTTGAATATGTCCCAAGTTTCATGTCATCTGATGCGGTTTCAGTTTGAGTTCAAAAGAACTGTTTGCTTGAATGGGAGGTTGCAGCATTTTTTGTAACCTTCCTTTCGTTTCCGCCCATAATGTCGAGTCTCTTCAAATGGCTTTGAAAATCTCGCCTCACTTGAACCATCTGTAACAAGAATACCCTGCCTGCCTACTTATGAAACAACCATTTTCCAAAAAAACCGTTCTGCCTCCGATAATAGGAAAACTCGATGGCCACGTCTGCAATACCCCATCCTCTCAAGTGGGTCCCACTTATTTTTGTACACATGCATCGACTGTGCCAAGTTCGTTTCCTCCATCCATCGATCGACTATATAATGCTCCTTTGAACGGCAAAAGTTAATGGACTGTGCATGTTTTTCTTTCATCCATGGCGCTTAAGTATATTTATGATTTTCTCCGTTTTTCCATACACATGCGTTTCCAGCCACTCGATGTTTAACAGGATGGTTGATGTGTAAACATCACAGCAAGAGATTGTATTTCATATTTCCTTTCTCGTGGCGAGGCGAGGAACAAAGAAGAAAAAACAGGGAATCCATTGCCTGGCTGCAAATGGTGTTGCATGTTGTTCTTGATTGAAAAGGGAACGAAGGTATTTGCAAAAGATACATATGTAGCCGCGTCGAATGCTTGTAATACTAGCTGTTCGTGCGGTTGAACTTGGAAGGTTTCTTTAATTTTATTTCATAAATCGCATTAATTGCAAGAGTGTCGGCGATTGTTTGGATTTGGGATTGCCTGCGAGAGCAGGGGAACATCAGAACAATGGGTGGTTGAATGCAACAATTATGCCATAAAAATGTTTTGAGGCAGATTAAGTCGTTCGTTGTAATTGGGGGACTTTAGGGACTTTTCTTTGCAGACGACATATGGTGAGGTCGAGTCGTAAGAAATACACCGGTTTTCGATTTTCGATAGATCATCATAGCCGTCCCTTCTGCTTTAGACTACAACGACGTCATGGAAATGATGGAGTTTTCAGCTCCATTTTATGATGACCTGGGTGATGGTGTATCACTAGACTCACCGCCGCTTTAGTCAAAGCATGTCCTGAGTGCACATCAACTTTGGAGGTAGATTCTATACTCCTTAAAAGGTACAAATGAAAAGATGGGGTGGCCATCTCGTGTACGTTGTGAAACCGCATAGCAAAGCTGGTGCAATCAACATGACTGCTGGGCCGGAAATAATTTTTAACTAGCTCTAAATTTACTCCTATAAATGCAGGAACCTTCCGTCAAAACTGTTTTAAGGATCAGTCAAACAATTAGCTAAAACGCAGGTACCTTTGGGCATATGAACAGTATTTACAGCGATACGTAGGAAACGTCGTCACTTCTGTTTATATGTCGCCTGTTAAGACTTTGGTTCGACTGCTATTTTGCAAAGGTTCATGAGAAGCCACTTCATTCGATCTTCCTAGTTCCCACTGCTCTATAAAGAGTGAAGAACAAAACTTGTGTAAAAGCCAACAACAGGTGGATGAAATTGGAAATTTCTGAAATAGCTCGGAAACATTGGCCATAATTCGAAAAAAGCAGGAGCAGTAAACTTTTTTTTAAGTTTGGGAGATGATTGCTTTCTTAGTTGGTTGGGGCTCTGAAGGGTCATATCTAAAGCAGCATACTGAATACTGGCGTGGTACCCGAATGTATATACATCTAGTTTCATAAGAAGAAAGGTGGAAAAGTCCACTAGCAGAATGATGCGATGCCTTTATTGAATTTTTGCGTGGTAGGTGAAGCTATACTGACGCTACATCTCAAGCAGCTCCAAATCCATGACATCGTCTGTCAATATTTATCAGTTTTCAACGTGTTGGCACAATTCTGAAGCCTCTAAGCATTTCTAGGACTATGTTGGTTTTTTTAGTGTGTGCAAAAATAACGAATATTGCAACTCTCAATGTCGGACCGCGACTGTTCTGTTTTTTTCGATAGGCAGATCTTTTTACGATAAGTAATGAAAAAACAACCTAAGCAGCTTTATCAATTGGAAATTGGATGAACTTTTACAAATACTCTGCTTATGAAACAAAAAAAAGCGATCAATACGATCTTCTAAAATTTTAGAGCTACATATTTTCCTTATTCTCCACTTATTTCACTTTAAAAAAAAAATGTATTTCACCCGCCAAATTGCATAGTTTTGCTAACGTCTGACACTAAAGCAGCAAACTGTATTTAGAGCAACTATATGTCTTAACTGTTGTTGTTGTTGTAAACGTGTGGTTTAACTTTGAATTTTGACACTTTAAAATATCAACTGAGTACGCAGGCAGGATTTTCTTGACTAGATTTGTCGGCTACCCCTCCATAAACGTCAACTGCAAAAACTAATCACGTGACCAATCTGGGCCAATAAAAATTCAAACACATCTAGTCAGTCAGTTGTCAGACTTACTAAACTAGGTATCCGAACGTCCTCAATTGTAGTGGTTTTCTAATTAAACTGTCAGCCTTAGAGCTATAGCCGAATTTGAAAAAAAACTGACAATAACAGATCAGTAACCTTGTTCACAAATTCTGGTGTTCCACAAGGTTGTATGCCGAGGTCCGTCCGTTTGTTTGTTCTTCTTTTTCGTGTGTAAGTATATCAGATTTCTGTTGGTTGGTAATTCTTTCCCAATGTCCATTAAACCTCCGAGCTAGCGCACTTCGAATACCGTCAAAATTGGGTTTTAAAACTGAAACCAAAATATCTTTGTTTAAAAAACAAACTCATTTGAGTAAGACTCGTTCTGACGTTTGGCATCTTCCTATTTCACTAAAAACATCGTTAAATTTATAAAAATTTTAATAAATTTGTTGAAGCTTCAGTGAGAAATTCCATGTAAGATGTAAAATCCTTGCAAAATAAAATTGTGAGACATCAGAACTTATTTAAAATTGAGGCAACGCTTGTCCTCTTACCATTCTTGGGTGTTATATTTTGATGTATGAAGGTGGCAGTCGAAAACCCTCGTCCATGAGGTCTTTGACAAAACCAGTGGAATTAAAATTATTCAATTAATACAAAGTAGATTAGAAGGGTACCTCATCGTCGTACATTTCCTTTAACGGGGACTGGTATTTAAATTTCAAATATTTCTTGAAATTGTTTTAAATGCAGTCGCGTTTATCGATAGAAGGCTACTTTTGTCAAAATGCACCAGATCTATAAGTGATTCTTCGTCTATATTAACTCGGAGCGTACCTTGGGTTAGTCAATGTTGAGGAATAGATTCCCGATGTTGCAGCTCTAAATCTAGCACCACTTTTTTCTATAACTTATGTCGACCTCGAAAAGCTGTCCATCAATTTTAAGCTACAAATAGCAATGCTCCCAAGAGTTGGCTTACTTCAACTTAGCATTTTGCACCCTTTTAGAAAATTCAGATCTGAGGATTTGTAAGCTTGTCCATTGGTATGTGGATTTGAACTCGAATCACGGTTAAACTATTCAGAAATTCTGAATGGATTTCTCGGAGCAATTAAGGGTAATAATGGAGAAGCATTTAGTTGTTCCTTCAACCCAATCGGCCAACCCGTTTAAAGGGTGTATGAATTTAAAGTTTTTTGAAAGAGCTGCCCGTGAAATATCAAATTTCTCAACGCTGTTGACGTTTTAAACTTACTTCGGTTTCACGCAAGCCTTGCAATTTTAGATGTCAGGTCACGGGGGTATCTCATTGGGTAATACATTTGCGCATGGACTGGTGGTATTCGTGTGTCGTGTTGTTTTCATCGCTTTTTTTGCTTTATTAAGAGGGAAAAAATAAACTAGATTTAAATCACAAAACGCGGAGTATATTCATTAAATCTTACTTTTGAACCCGTCCTCCCACTGAGCAGTCGTAACCGTCCTAATCTCAGGTTTACAAGTTCACGTTCCAGTTGATTGCTGTCGATTGAAAATGCTCTCGTTTCTCTTTTGTAGCAATTACATTAAACTATATGAATGTCACTGAACTATAATTGCGAAGGCATAATTGGTGAGAACGTGCAGCAGAAAAAAGGAAAATAGCCCAAAAAAAAAACTTGCAAAATTACTAAAAAGTATGCCACAACTTTTTTTTTTAAATTTTTTAACGTTTGTGCAAAAACCCAAAACGAGAAAACGTTTAATAATAGCACACAATTTGTCACAGTACTTCACTTATCCAGCAGATGGACAAGTTGTTTCGCTTCATTTTTTTTACCTATAAAACAAGTATAATTAGTTAAAGACAGACAATGGGGAAGGGAAATAAATTCGACTTTCGTGTAGCGACGAGAACCAGATTGACAGACATTCAAAGAAACCCTGCGGAAACAAGACAAACTCCATTTTTAATTGGTACCAAGCACAACAACAGACTTTGTCGGATTGTACTCGTGTTAATTTGATTTAAGCCATATAGTCTTTGTTGTTGTGGTTTTAGGTTGATTTTTTGCTTGTTGCTGTATGAAAAGAAAACCAACATGGACGTGTGATCTGTGGTAAGACGAGGGCAAGAACGGTGGTCATAATAAGAAGAAAAGGAAAAGTCATGGCTTTTGGCCACACACTTAGTGATTTTACCTATTCCTATTCTCTCATGCTAAAGCGCAATTATTATCATTCGCTATAGGGTAAAGTGACTGACATTGGGTATACTCGGAAGTCGAAAGGAAAACCAGAGGATGACTTTTGACATGACTTTTGCTTCAATTCCTCGTTGAAGTCATTGGCCATCAGTGAGCTGTTTAATCTTCATATGAGAATTTTATGTTGGATGCAACTAGGACGAGAAAGAAAATACTTTGCGCAACTTTAAGAATTGAAAGGGCTGTCTCAATTTCTCACCCTATTCGAACAAGTAAGGTTCTCGAATTGGCCTACTATTTATACGACTGTCTTTAAGACTGTCCGAATTTCTAACTCTAATCGCAGTAGAGGAAGACCTCGCCTAAGGTGAAGCGGACAGGTAAGCTTCTCGAGTTAGTCCACCCTTTATACGACTTCAAGATGGGTTGGTCATCAGTGTTCGTCTTTCAATTTTGACTAGTTTTGCATTGCGTTTTCAAGAGACTTAATATATAAGAAAGACTTAAGTAAGACACTTGAATCACAATCACCCCAGCTATCCAAAAACACGAGGCAGACATTTTGGGCCTGGGACATTGCTGACTAAATCGCTCCTGATAAATATGCAAATTTTCTACTCTGTATTCGGACTCGTGAAATGGGGTGCTACTTATGGGGTAAGTCTTGGAAAGAAGTGCACCGCCTTTGGGTTTGACCTTACTTGCAAATGATGGCTCAACTTTACAGTAAACTACCTCCAACACTGACTTCAGAGCACGCAGGTTTTTTCTCACTTCTAGGTGCGATGCTACCCCCAAGTTACTTTATTACGCAAACCTTTCCTGCAGAGGCAAGGACTGCTATTGAGATCAAACACAATCCTTCCTCTATACATTCAATGGAACAGTTGGAGCCTTCAAACCTTCCTGTACCTGTTGTTCAAGCCCTTTTTTTTTTTTTTGGTTGCGTCCAAAGGATGTGAAATCTTCGAAAGATACTAGTTGCCCGTGCTACTAGCATGCACGATTCGATTCGATATGTTTCTCCAGTGCCTTGCTCCTTACGTACAAAACCACACCCATGTACTCTTCTACCACTCTCCCCGCGGGACTGCCGTTAGGTATTACTTCGTGGGGCTGGTTGGTAACTCATGCTAAATCATCAACGTCTGCCACTTCGACCCTTCTTTGTCTTTCGGCCCTTCTTAGCTCGTTTTGTACGCTCGTTACATATTTCCAGCCAGTCGTCTTCTGAGCTCATCATACGATCTATGAAAAGCTGTGGAATGGGTATCTTATCTTCTGTAAAACATCGCACGGTATTCGTTGAAATTATTGGTTTATTCTAAGTATTCCCGGATCTCCACAACACTAATACCCTCTAGCACAGCACAATTTAAAAAAAAATAAAAATAACAAGCCCAGTGCTCCGTTTATCACCACTTGTTGTCAGATTCAACAAGTACTTGTTCTACTTGTGGATTTTTTTCCTAATAGACATTAGACTGTGATCACTGGGGCTGAACCGAACGCTGCTGTCAGCCTATCGGACTATTGTGACCTTCCCCAATCCTACTTGATCAACAATCGAAATACACACTTACCCTCGACATCAAGAGCTTCCATACCGATCGGCAAAGTTTTAAGCCTCTTTGCATTTTTTAGCAAACACCGATTAAATATGGTCGATTTTTAACAGCTACAGATGGTACATCTATGGTAAATGAGTAGCTCGGTCGGTAGGGCGTCGACCATAGTTAGTTCCCGAAAAACGGGCCTTAAATTTAATTTTACTTGCAAACATACGTCACAAAATTGTAAGTTTCTTTCACTCTTGGAATTGCGAAAAATATCATAAGTAATTGCAAGGCAGTTGTCAAAAAACTTACCCTTAGGCTTTCAAGACCTTTTTTGGGAAGCCTTTTAGCCGTTTAGGCGTTAAAAAACTGGCTTCGTTCAGGTCTTACTCCAATATTGCCCTTTGCTGACAGACTTTGGCAACATCAGAGGCCAGATTTCTTATCATCTGTGGTTGCAAGCTTCGTTCGTGTACAAAGAGCGCGTCTTTTTATTTGCCTTAAACTATTTTCATAACAAAAAAGTTTTAAAAAACTTAGAATCACTTATGGTATATGAAAAATACGACTTCGCCTTACCTTACTTACTCACTTTGGTGGTCTTTCAATGATGGGTAGATGTCAATCAATACGCCTCTTGATTTAGCGCGATCTTTGCTTTGCCTTACTTCCTCCAAGTGCGCACTCCGAATTGTTTGAAACCCCTAAGGCGAGTTCTTCCACTAATCTCCCGATTCGAGACCACAACTGTTAAGGCCGAAGAGTTGATGGTCATCCGCCATCCTAGACGACTAATGCGTACATTTTTTTACGTTCGATGCTGCTATAGAGTTCGCCAATAAATATCCTCCTCCAAAGTCCGTCTAGCGGAACCGAAAATCACTCAGATCAATCGAAGTACTTTGCGTTCTAAATGACCATGTCCATGTTTTTGGCGCCATAAAACAGGAGCAGGAATAGGTTCCTCTAGTCTCCTTGACAAAACTTTACTTGTAAATTTCCATCTAATGCCAAAGAAACGCCGATTGGCAAGCGTGACTCTCCTCTGGCGTTGCTTCCAGTTTGCCGACTGTTATAGGGTAAACCGTAATTCGCCCGGACAGAAACTAGTTTCCCATTTGAGTTTTATTATTCGCTTCTTGCTGGCTGTACACAAATACCTCAACCTGGTAGCAACAAATCAACATTTCTGCTCCGATGTTGTTGTGTTGAGTGATTTTAATTTTTTTTGTCCAATTTTTGCACTAGTCCGCCGACTTAGTTATCGCATGCGCCGTGTCAATCGCGATCATTTTTCCAACATGCTTACCTTTTTGACAAAGTCGTTCTTGTTTCAAAAATAATCCAAATTTGCGGTCCGAATGTAAACGACTGCAATTGTTGCTGTGCCCGTGCTTCAAGTATCTATTCGCGCCGCTCCCTCTCTGTCTGTGTGTGTGTGTATAAATTTTATTTTTAAATTGCATTTGTTGATTCAGAATCTCATTAAAAAAAATTTTAAGCTCACCGAGGGAGGGGGAGAGGGGCCACACTCAAAATTGATATTAAAGTAAAAAAATTGTTTTGTTTTTTTCTGTTCATTTCAGAAGTCAGTAATGAGAATTACTTTGGCGGTGCTTACAAGGTTGGCAGTACATTAATCATACCAAAGGTGAGTTTTATGTTCAACTCTAGCCGTCAGTCGCCAGTCGAGGCTGTCAGCAGCTGTATAAAGAAAGACGCACACACACTACCGTGCACCGTGTGTGTTTGTTTATTTATTTATTTATTTATGCCTCGCTATTTGGTGTGTTTTATTATTTTTTAGTATTTCGGGTCGTGAATTTCATTTATATAATATCATTTAAAGTTCCGCCACATCCACCGTCTACACTCGTATCTATGCTGGGTCGAGAGTGTGGGCTTTTTTTCTCGTCGATCGTCGGTCGTTATAGTCAGGCGGTTTTGCGTTCCTCTTGTTGTTGTTTTTTTTAATTTTTTTGTGAATTTGTGGGAAAAGGTGGTGTTCCTGAATCTGAAGCATTTTTTATGATTTTTTTTTTCTCGTTTTGTTATTTACGTGAGTTTCGGGCGAGTGCGCTAAAGGAGTACACATATGGCGCGCATGCTTTTTTTTCGTTTTCTGTGAAATTGATTTGTTCGTGATCAGTGCGTTTTTTTTTAAATTGATTTCTGTGATGCAGAGTTTGTGCAAAAAAAAATTATAATAATTTGAATCTAACGAGTTTGAAATAAAATTTTATTGGAGCATTATCTCATCGTTATGGGATATTAATTCGAGAGTGTACAAGATTCAGATTTGAATAATAATCGGTGCTTTACGCCCTTAGACCGCCTACAGCCGCATAATAAAATAATGAGAAGCGATTAATATAACTATACATGATAGGTGTAAGACAGTGATTAAGTTTGTGTCAATTTATTGCGATACGGAAACGTGAGGTTGTAACCCAAGTAGGTACATGATACGATGCCTGCATGTTGAATACGGAGAACGGATTTTAAATGACTGAGAGTGGATCTATTGTGAGTGAAGATGAAAATATTTATATTTTGCTATTTAATTCGTTTTATAAATACGAGGAGCTAAGAAATAATTATGTAAATTTAATAACCAAGGCGTTTTTTGCAAGAATTATCGTTTTTGTCTTCAAATTTATTGTGCATCAATTGCGACTTTGGTAGCCCTATACCGCAAAGTCTAAAGGGTTTCTTTAAGCGAATTTCGACTAATGCGCATCGCCCTTTGTTACCACTAGAGTTTGTCAATAGTTAGCTCTGGGAATATTCCCATTCTTTTCATTTCCTGGAGGCATATTTGGTCTGCATAAGAACGTTTCTTTGTGTAGTTTATCCTTTTTTGTTGGTAGTACAACTAGGACCTGGAGTTTACAAGGCTCGGGGTGTGACTTCATCTCTCAGAAACTTTTGCAACTTTGCTCTATTATAAACTGCGCTATTAGGGGCACCCGCGTTTCGATCAATATTTCAAATGCTATCCAGTGGACTTTATCTGTTTTTAATTCCCCCCCCCCCTTCACTTACAAAAAAAAAACCCATCTCATCATAAAGGGTTTTCCAATAAGAGGTGTTATTTTGATATTCAAAGAAAAATGTCATTTTTTTAAATAAATGATCGGATATTTATTTCATAATAAAGAGGAAGGTATGCCGTTAATAATGAAAAACAACATCAACCAAATGGGCAGCACGACCACGCTTACAGGACCATATCCTTTTCATGAAATTTTTCATAACAAAATCGCAAAGTGGCTGCCCTATGTCCTCGATAGACTCACGAATTCCATCTTTGAGGTCTTGAATCGACGCTAGGCTATTGGCGTGGACCTTATCTTTCATGTGGCCCCAAAGGAAGAAGTCGCAAGGTGTTAAATCACAAGATCTCGGTGGCCAATTGTGATCACGTCTTCGAGAGATAACACGGTCCGGAAACTTTTCCCGTTAAAGATCAATGGTTTCGTTGCTTGTGTGCACGTAGCGCCGTCTTGTTAAAAGTGAACGTTGTCCAGATCAATACCATCCAACTCCGGCCATAAAAAACGCCTAAAGAACGACGAGGAATGGACAAACCTAGGTTTTCTTCAAGACTTTGGGCTACAGCAGCAATATGCTCAGTTGTTCTTGAGCGACGTGCACGGGTTTTATTCTTCACATCACTAACTTGTCCCAACAGCTCGAATTTTTCCACCAATTTCTGTATTGCGGTCCGACAAGGTGCTTCACGACGATCCAAAAATGCTTTAGTTTTGCGAACTGTGACTGCAAAATTTTTACCATGTTTGTAGTGAATTTTTATAATTTCAATGCGTTGTTGAAGCGTGTTCCATTTTCCATTTTTAGTAATGGCGTAGTTTCTACTTGTCAAATGTCAAAAAATAAAAGCTTCAAAAGTGACAGCTACCGAAATATCGGGCTATTCAAAATAACACCTCTTATTGGAAAACCCTTTATATATCAATTTGAAGTGGCATCCTTTTTTTATATCATGAACTGCAGATATGTTAAATTGTAATATTATTCGTTCGCCTTGATTTAGAGTGGATATATGTGAATCACAAGACGGGCCTAAATAAATATTATTTTTATCTGATTTGAGTTCTTGAATTATAAGTTTAGCCGATCTAAGATTATCCTTAAAGACTGATATTTCAAAGTAATGGAGTAAGAAAGTCCAGTTCTCTTAATTCTCTGTCAATACACCCATGCATATTGTTTATGCGTCTCAAAATTTGTTTGCGATTAAGGTTAAATGGGTTTTGCATTTCTAAAAGCTGAGCGCATCTCTTGGAAATTCCTGAAACGTAGTTATGCTTATGGATCACCCTCACAAGCCTTTCGACATTATAAGGGATTATTTGTTAAATTTGTTACTATAAAAGAAAATCTCTTTAATAACTAAGATGTCCCTTTACCTTTATCCCTCGGACGCGTTAAAATTCCCAGAAAATCCCTCAACAAAGGAATAAATTCCTCGAAATTGCAAGCAAGCGTTCTTTAATCAGTAATTTTTCTGCAAGGATGCTTTCGCTCAATGGTTAGTTTGTTGGAGTTGGAATACTTTACAAGGTGCTGTGCTTGTGCGTCCACGGAATACCACAAATTGCAATTCACGCTTATTTTTACTATCAAATAACCGAGAATATAATTATTGTTCTGAGAACGGTTTTCAGCCCTTTTATTTTGGTATCAAATTTGTCTCAAAAATAAGTCTCACACCAAGCCAATGGTCGTTGGGCTCTATTTATTTTTATTTTGGTACGTAGGAAATGCTTTCCCTATTTGGCTGTTTTTGCTGTTTAGAAAGGTCGTCCATGAGAAGCCACCTTAAATGAGAAGATAAATTTATTAGCTATATCGAAAGTACCAAACCCAGTTATCCCATCCGGCCCGAATTTCGCAAGAAGTTTAGTGTAGTATCAGTTTAGCGAGTTTTGCTTTTTTTAGCCTAATAAAGTGCCAAGATTTTGGGTTTTAAATGCATCTTTTGTATGATTTAGGCTTTCAAGTACATTTATTAACGTAACACATGCGCCACCCATCGCGCATTTTTGGAAGCATTCTATAAACCTTTTCCGTCACTTAGATGTCAATTCTCCAAAGTTTCATTGCGATCGGTTGCGCGGTTTAAGCGCTCATCGGTAACAAATAGCTTTAAATACAACAAATTATGCAAAAAGAGGTCGATTTAGTCCCATATTTCATATATTTTTTGGATCTATGAGCATCCCGTGAAGATGTCAATCGCGACTTCTGCTAGTTGGCTATATGTCATCTGGCTTATAATCATCTTAAACTGTTTTTGTCTCTTAGAACCTTATTTTTTAGTCGTTAGCTACCGTGTTCAAGATTGGTTTTAAATTGGTTTTTCAATCTTTTTTTCTATAATTGTCTATGAACACCGATATTCGAACAGTTTTCTCATCGCTATACGACCAAGTGCATGCGCAGTGGCTCAGCGATCAATGTTTTCGAAGACTCCGAGTGGTTTCAGGTTCAATCAATCGCAAAAATAAAAATGCCACTTAAATCTCTGACACTTTCCTGTCCCGGTAGCAAAGAATTCTCATACCCCCCCACTTGTTTAATAAAATTGAAAAAGTTTCCATTTAAAACTATAAATAAAACAAAGTTGTTGTTAAATTTTCAATTTTGCACTTCCTTGCCACGCACACTATATATGTGCTTACATATCGTTCCGTGGTGCGAATTACGACTTGTTAAGTGGTCCCGCATTGGATGATCTATTGATCCAAAGTTGTGTGGATAAAAATACGATTTTAAGCACCAATTAATGCCACTACAAATCGCCTTAATGGCTCATCACGGGAACAATAAACTGAGTTTAATGTTTTCCGATCTCATTTGAAGAACACAAAATATTTTCTTCTTCGGAAGAATTTCGGCACGAGACGTTAGAATTTTTCATGCCAATACTTCGAGTTGGTATCTAGATCATTTTGAATATTTTAAGATCACAACATACTCAGCCTGGGCCGGCCGGTCCAAATAGCGGCAGAGACAAATCGTTAAAATTCCTTTTATCATAATATTTTATGCGCACGAATGCATAGTTTAGACTTAGACACGCATCAGCAAGTGTTGTTTTAATTTTTAATCTCACATTATGAATTTTATTTTTTTACTACTAGGTTAATGGAACCTTGTCTGGGACTGGGGCCGAGGTGCGGAGCTAGTGTTTTATGACAGATTTTCCGGGCATACATAGTGGATAGGGAATCGTAATGCATTTGCGTGGGGGTGTTTTTTTTAACACAGCTCGACACTAGATACTGTTTTATGTTGTTGCTGTTTTATGTGAAAAGAGGACATGCAACTAGGCAATTCCTTGGTGTTAAATTTTCCTGGTTATAGGTTAATTTTAAATGGGTTGAGAGTTTTGAAATGTGAGGGACTGCAGTGAGGTAGGAAGTGGACACATATCTTGCAATTTTTGAAGTCACCTTATGAGGTTGGCAAAGGGAGGTAAATACGCGGTTTTTAACGAATACAAATAGACATTATAGGGACTCACAAATTTGATGCCTTGACTTAGTATCTGGGAATAACCTTTTAACCTTCTGGGCAAGGACTTGTGATCTTAATTAAAAAGTTCTGTGAAGAAGCCCTTAAAGAAGTTAAGTTACGCTAAAACATTCTGTACATCCCTTGTTGCCATGATCCTGGCCAACATCTTAAGAGTATTATCCTTTGAAGCCTTTAGTTTTTTTGTGGCGTTGCTCGAACTTGGGAGCCGGGCTTCGAAGATCCCCTTGATATTTGTTGCCAATGTAGTCGACAGCCTTGTTTGACTTCATCGATAAATGAAATTATAAATCTACCTATTCACAAATTATAAGCACTTTCACTTAAAAAAAAATGTAAAGGAACCTTTTCTACTCTTCCTAGTGTTGCCAAACTTTAAATAGGAGTAGGAGCATAAATTGCATGTGCTCTTTTTAACCTTTTTTAGTAGTAAGGTACAGAAGATTTTCTTAAATGAAAGCCAAACTTTATATCCTCGAAACTAGACCATTCAAAAGCGTCTCACTTGCTCACCGTCAGTCGCTGTATCTGCACGCATAGTTAAAAAAAATTCAGTGAAAAACTTGGAATGCAGTTTATTACATAAGTCTTCTGCTAACTATATCATTATCTTCCGCTCCTCACTAACAAATATACCTTCTGTCTTTCAGATTTTCAACCGCAACCACGGAAACTATTCAAACTTCACAAGTACTTCATACGGTATGTACCTAAATTTTGTTAAAATCATTTTATAGTTAAATCTCTAAAAAAAAGGTTGTACACAATTCAAGAAAAAAACAGCAAATTTTTTATTTACAACAATTTTACGATCCGATGACACATATGACAACAATTTAGCGCATCCGCACACAATAATCTTGTTGAGCATAAACGAAAGATATATAACTTGAAACTTGTATGGTGGACCACCATGACAGCTGGGATTAAACTGTCTGCTGTGAGGTAGAGATTATTTTTTTTTCCCTGAGAATCCAAAAAGAACAGAAGGTAGAGTTCACGGAAAAAAAATGAAGACAAACCTCGACTCAAGTGGTCGTTTGTCAGAAGCAAGACTTTTCACATCCAGATCCAGACTAGACGCAGTTCCGCCCTTTCCCCAGTAGGTATACCTATAGATGCTTTTTGTTTTCTCGGAACGAATTTAGAGGTCGCAACCTATTTTGAAAAATGGCGGCAAATTTATACTAACTAAGTCTCAATTGACAATTGGACACTTGAGACTTTTGGGGGATATCGCCTGGCGGCGGAATTTCAAACTGAAATTGTTTTGCGGTTTCGCTTGAAAGGAAACAAAAGGCGCACCAAATTAAGTTGCTCTTGATCGTTAAATAATTTTTTATTCGTTGTCTTGTTGTTCTTCTGTTAAGTGGTGGAGGGTCGATGACGACGACGCGGGGCAGCCTCTTAATTAGGAGTCGTTTTTTTTGTATTAATTTATTTTTGTTTTCGTTTCTGTTCTTTTTTTTATCTCTGTAATTTATGTGACTTTTTGCATTAATTTAATTAAACCGAAATAAATACATAATGGGGAGATTTTCGCTGAAGATTGGGAATATCAGTTTACACAGATCACGAGGGGTATAGAAGACATTTTGAATGCGCTGCTGACTTCTTAATTAAGACGAAGATCTTATCTGCAAACAATTGGAATCCATTGCGGAGAGCAATGCACTTGTTTTTGCAGCAGTTGCATATTGCATTCGTTTCAAACAAATGAATTCAGGTTCGAATGCAAATTTTATTTGCAACCCGATAGCCCCCGCTCTCTGTAGACCAGTTGACTGCCACTGATGATGGCCTGCACCCACCGCCACCAGTTACGCAATTATTTCCTTCCAAACATGAAAACTGTCACCCCGCACCAACCAAGCCAAAAAAAAAGTGGGGGAACAAAACATCAAATGTCACTCAATGTGCCATTCCCAAAATGAAGTTACGTGTTCATTTGGCTAACATAAAGGTGTAGTCTTCTGGTCATGTCTCGTCACTTATAAAAGCATCACTCCATCGCCGGCCGTCATCATCGCCGTATGTTGGGGGTATAAAAAACATCAATAAATAAAATAAGTACTATGTGTGAGAAAAAAAAACAACAACAACAACATTAAGTATCCTTACAACCGATGCACGATGAATGAGATGACTACGACGACGACGACGACGAAGTAGATGACTCTCGTCGCTTAAGTACTGTGTTCCGTCAGCTCAGGCAAGACGCTGCTGTGCTTGGCCAGAAGGGATTCCGATTCCGTTCGGTGGTAAGTGTATCTGTATAAATGCGCTGATACTTTCGAGTGGTATGCGGTAAATCGGAAGTTAAAATAGGTAATAAAATGCCGCAATAAAAATCTATGAATGACACATTAAATCAATCGCCGAAAATCACATAATAAAAGAGTGTGCGTGTGTGCGAGAGAGAGTGCTTGCCTTACTGGCTCTATGGCGAGCTGATGTCAAAGTGAAGCCGCACAAAGCCTATGTGGTGTCGGTCAGTTGTAAATTGGTTTGAATTGCTAAGGACAAGTACTTATGGTCGTTAAGTGTCCGGCCTCGCTGTGAGAAATGTCTTCATCGTTTTGAGGCCAACGACGAACGTAGGAAACTTCTAGTTCTATATACTCGCGACATGAAGACGGAAGGACTTTGATATTTTAGAAATTTGATTTGAAACTCAAACCTGTTTTTGGGAAAATACATTTTTAGGCTGTCAATCTGAAAAAGGTCTCAAATGTCACAATAGTTGGGTTTTCTACGAAAAATTAAGTACATACATCCTTTTTGGGTGCAAAGACTCTGCTAAGTATGTCGATAGCATTTTTTTCTACATAACAAGTGCTCGCAATGTTTAATGTATACTGAGCAACCTACAAGCAGAAGAAGACTTTAATCAATTTCATTGAGACTAACTTCTATGGCAGCAGCCATTCGCCCTCTGGGGGTAACATTTCTTCAAAGACTGTCGACCTGGCAGATACTTTTAATGGTCTCAACTACTCAGTTGGTCGCAGCTGGCTTGAAACAGCCTGGAAGTACCGTACCTAATTTACAATTGACCACTTTTAGCAAATGTTTTCTTTTTTATGCTTTTGCTTGGTCGTTCTTGTGTCATTTGAGGTTTTTAGTTCACATTAAACTTTTTGACTTATTTTTTGAAATAAATTTGGCTTCCCTGGGTAGCTAAAGATGCTTAATGTTATAACAGCCACAGGACCCTAGATCTAGTTTCTCACAACCATTCGTTTTGTGTTAGTTTTTAATTTTTTGGGACGAATGGATGAGATTTACAATTTTACGCCGAGTCCAAACGGCTAATTGAGAAGCTTTTTCATGACAGTTTAACTCTCGGATGTTTGTCAGACGTTCGCGACAATTGGTGCAGTGGAAAAAAACCTTAAGATGTAATTTGGCCCTTTCGGGATTTGAGCCTGGAGCCCCTCGCTTAGTAGCCCAACACACTACCACTAAGCCAGTGCTTATGTAGATATTAACCGAGATTCAATAGAGCTTTCCTCATCTTTGAGGTGATTATACCTATACAAGCTAAATGTTAAGGTCTTATAAAGCTTCTATGAGGCTATGATCTCCTTCATGAAAGGCACTTCGTATGTGGGTGCCATAAATGTCTTGAATTTAATAGGAAGGTCAACGAACTGGCCAAAGGTTGTTCATTTAGCGCGTTCTTGAAGAAATAAAGTTCTAAATGCTCGACAGTTTACATCGACAGGTTGTACGATTTGGTTGTTGGTTCTTTTGTGGCGTCACTCAAAGAATAAATAGTGCTTTAAACTGGTACTGGTAAACTGGTCCGGCCAATCATCGGAGCTATGGTCCCAAAAATCTAATGGTTCAGAGTCTGATAGACCTTACTCTGGAGCATACTGTTTTGTTGATAACCTAGAGCCATCTAAGGAAGTTGTTTTGATGGGGTCAGTACTTGTACTGGGGCGTTGGATGACGTATTTCTCATGACACTAAAGTGGGCATGCCCGTCGTCAAGGAAGGACGGAAGCCAACCCAAACGTTTTATTTTAACAAATACTTTTGGTTAGACAGGACTATAGGACGTCACATAGTGTTTTAGAGCTCCACAAAAATTGCCAATTTTCCCTCGCAGCTCTTAAAAGCTCTCAGCTCTAGCTCATCAACTGCAATAGCCGCGACGCTTTTAGGACTTGAGATAAAATGGGCTTGATCTTTTGAGCAGCTTTTGATGCTTACATCTGCAGCAATAATGGCTACGCTGTAGTTCTTTAAACGTACGCCTCTCTTTGTGGTGACTCACAGACAGAATTGGCTCGATGGTCGGTGAAAGTATGCTTTCCAACGTTCACTTCAACTTTTAATGTGCTAATTGAAAGATGCATTTTACTGCTGATTTTTGCAATTCAGTGAGCTTCGCAGAAGCAGATGTGGAGAAGGTTTTTTAAAAATGTTTTCTTAAACTATATAGGTAAGCTATTGGCGTTGGCTGAGTTTTGGCACAGATTAAGCTGAGCTGGAAGTCAAAAGAGCTCTACAATTTAGTACGACCGCTGGGAATTGCCCCCACTCTTCTTTAGTTTAAGAAAAAGGTATCATGAAGCTTGGATTTACCTAGACTTGCAGTACAAAAATTGCTACCGAGTGGCATTAAAGACAAAAATAGGCTGAACAAGAAGTCATTGCTATCCAACGCATTCTGATTGTTATGCGGTTCGGTTTAAAGTTCGTGTTATTCCCGCTGTTCTTAGCAGTTTCTTCCGTTTGTAAGGAGCCAGCATCATCAGCGCTTCAGCTACGAACAGAAAAATGTCAGCCATGGCGAAAATTAGGCCCTCTCTATTCATTCATTTTTAAATGTTTCCTCTTTGTGAGCCAGGGTCGAGCCACAGGAACAGCTTCGTCATAGGTGAAGAGGGCGCAGCATGCTTGTGGTTGCTCGAGTCGGTAAGCTATCCCTGTCTGGCCAAAATTGTTAGAGATAGCCCCTTGAATAACCCTTCTGTCACAACTTTATTAAAGTCGAAAAGGCTTAACGAAAATGCCATAAAGCGTCAAGTAAAGTCGCGGATACCTTAAGCTGTTGAATTTAGCCGATCATCATTCAAATTATATCGAAACATTTCAAAATTTCGTGTTATTAAACTGCACAAATTGAATGCCCATTTGAAGGACTCTACGATCTTTAAAAGTTGGCGGGCGGGACCTTGGTCAATAGAGTAAAGTGGTAACATGTAAGCTCATAGGTCATAGTTTAGAATTGGGGCGGGAAGTCCGACCATCTCGTTGCGAAAATTCCCGCTGTCAAAACGAGTTGTGAGCAGTTGTTTGTTGTTTCTATTCACATACACTAACAAGTCTTAATCTAAAACAAACGAGCCATTCTCGCATCTCTCGGGAGAATAATAAAACTACGAGTATCTTTTATGGACTCGTTGGCAAACTCAGTGCACTAGGTATCATAACTGACAAACTGTGCAAGTTATGCTTCAGATAAATATCCCTTTGGGTACAAATGCATATCCACAACGATTCCAATTTAAATTGTGGATCGACCGGACCAACTTTTCTAGATTAAAACAATTAAACCGGCCCGATGGCAGTCGGCACTTAAGGTTACATCGAAATGGCCAGACCAACACCCAAATGCAAGACCCTTTCCAAAAAAACACTCGCACAAAGAGAACTCGAACTCATCTCCATATGGCGTGAACGACGCCCTAAAATAGCTAATTCAGTTCGGATACACAAGAAAAGATACAAAAAAAGGAACAAAAAAAAAACCATCGAAATGCATTAACGAATGTGTCGCGCTGCTGGTTCATTCGCCCCAAAACGATGATCATAATGATGACTCTTTTAGAATTCAACACCAGCATCGCGGATAGTGGACAAACCGCAGCAGAATGCCAGCGAGTGGTATAGGTGCATGCATCGTGCACGCTGCATTTATTAATTGAAATAAATTCCACATTTTATGGCGTTTTATACAGCGTTTCGGCATTTCTTTTATATATATATATATTCCCCACGAAACGACGAGAGCCGACTTCGTTTTGGGTTGCTCTGGGTGATGCGGCCGGTACCTACCTAGATCTGGGAGTCTTTCTTCTTTTTTCTATGTCCACCAATGGTAGTGGCAAACCCCTCTCTCTCTGATTATAATTGAGACAAAACAGGTATTTGCTTTTTGTTTCATTAATGTATCTCTATCTGCACATAGATACAACACGTGCATAGCTATGTCGGAGAGTCGAAGAGACCTTTTTCGTTTAAGAAAAAGAAGGCAAACCCAAAGAAAGGCACACAACAATGGAATCAAACGAATTCGTTTACGTTTACGGAAATTTATATACGAAACGGGCTATGAGTCCACTTGTCCAGTCGCGTCCTCTTATATTTCTGGTTGTTGCCTTTGCCTTGTCCCCTCCGTTTCTTCAGGGAAAAAACACTGATAAAGTCATCAAAAGAATTGTGGTACCGGTGTCCAGAAGAGAAAATTTATGATATTCGGGTCCGACGACAGTGGGTACGTTCCACGATTCGTGTCGGGTAAGTTTCACATCCCCTATCAACCTGATGAAATCTTGCCGATAAGTTGAAGGTAAGAAACACATAAAACTGAGAGGAAGATTGTTTTTTTGTGTTCGTTTCGGTTGAAAAAAAAAACAAAAACGAAATAATTTCAGAGACAAAAATGTCCGCGCGTTGAAAGGTAAAATTCATATTTCTCCTCCTCCTTCTATACTCCTCCTCGGTGTACCTGTGCGCCTGAGTGTATAAAAATGGCGTTTGGTCAGGTGGTGGCTGATGATTAATGCTAAGACGTTTCGCCACACCTGACACGATTTAGTGGGACCGGGCGATTGATATATACCATTAGGCAGCTGCTGATGCTTGGGAGTATCTTTCTTCCCTGAGAACGAGCAGCAAGGACAATTCCCTCTTTGTAGAGCATCACCACCTGATTAGGCAGATTTAATCATTTCGTCTGACGAAATTTTGGTTGAAAAACGAAGACAATTGACTTATATTTAAGTTAAAAAATTTTAGTGTCCAGGGTAAATTTTTTGAACTCACAATGGTGAAATTTTATATACTTAATTGTACATTGTGACCTACAAAATATATGAGGTGAAGGCTATAAATGATTATTAATTATTAGTATAAGTCCTACAGTCGGATCCGATGACCAAAAGTAGTTTGGAGTCTTTAAAAAAAATAGCTGGCTAGGTAGCTTCTTTCATCCATTCATTTTGAGTGAGTTTTTATATCTTGGAACGAACGGAAGTTGGAGGCTTTGCTTTAGGAAAATGAAGACATAAAAGCTCTTCTCCAGATTCGCAATTTTTGAATATTAACTCAGCAACTTGGCCAAGCACTATTTCCTTTGTGAATTTTTTTAAAACTGCTTCTGACCCAAAAATTTCGAAGAGCTCTGCAACCTAAAGGTGTAAAATTCTTTTTAAAATTTGCAGATGTCTCTAGTGAAGCTATTGTCGAGTCCCTTGTAACGCAAAAAATTTCTCAGACCGAATAAAAACCCCATCGGTGCGTGCGGCAAAGCGGAAATCTTCTGTTGAGTTTGGCTTCCTTTCCAGTTTTCTCCTGTAAATTCAATTATTCCTAGACAACATGAGCCTTCGAACAGCTCAAAGAAGCATACACTTATGTATAAAGCACATGTTCCACGGTTTTGTTATAACTTGCGGGCAAAGACGACATTCAGTGTCCCGAATGATATCTCTCTTACCCTTACTTACTTACTTACTTACACAGTCGAGGGTAGATGTATGCCTCTTATCCAGTATATATCAATGCCAACTAGCATTTTGATATATTCTCCTTTAAGAGTTTTATTTTTGGGAAAGGCTTTACATCCCTCTTGCCCTGTAAAAGCCCTTTCCGAGTCACACCATAATTTTTCGCTGATAAAGGAAATAGGTATTCACCAAAGAAGACTGTGCACAGCCCTTTCCTACCAGCACTTGGACTGTTTCGATAACTTCTACATGTTTATGCCCTACCATTTACTAGATATTTCCTTTAAATTAAATTGTCATATTTAAGCAGTGCAGGACTGCTTTGGAGTCAATCAGGAGTCACATGCGACGGAATTTATTTTTGTTTCTTGTGTGAAATGTACTTAATTGACTTAGCTCGTTCATGAATGTCACAATTTGACCCTTAAAGCCATTTGGGCTGATTGAGTGTCCTTAAGTGGATGGGGACACACGTTCTTCAGTTCCATGTAGTTCAGCAAAAATAATATTTTGATGAAGAAGAAACCAAGTCAAGTTGGTCTAGCATGGGTAAATTTACAAAATTTTGCTACAGTTCAGAAATCTGAGCGGATTTTCAACAAACTTGATGCTTGAAACCTAAATTTTCATTTGGCCAAAACTTTCAAAAGGTACCTCCCGCGTAATAACTAAAACAAGTTACGTGCGACCCAGTCATTTCAACTTGCCTTGTTTGCGGGACGGAACACACATTAGAGCATCTTGCCCTAGTCATTGCGGTTGCTATTACTTATATTTATGAATCGCTTATTGGGCCCCATTAAATTAGCACATTTAAGCGCAGATACTTTGTAAGATTAACCCAGTGTTCGAGGTTGAACTCGTATCAGGAAAAAACTCGTCGAGAATACCTCCTTCCGAAATGTGTAGATTTTTTGATGTACTCGGCATCTACGACTAGAATTGGAGTAAGAGCATTCGTTGATGTTATGGAAGTGGTCGTCATGGTGGGCAAAACTTCTATATAAGTGCCCAGAATCCAGTCCGATTCGTCTATCGTCAATCCGTAAATGTCGTGCAGTATTTGTTTTCTGAGAGGCTTTTGACGAAAACCTAAATTAAAATAATTAGTAAATTTAATTTAATAAGTTATTAATTAACTTACCCCCAGAGAACATCTCTTTACATCTATCTCCAGGCGTTGAATGTTTGCGATGGTAGGCGAAATTCCTTGTTGAATCTCGTATATAACCTTCTTCGTGTCGAACTTTCGCTGCTTCACTGATGCCTTCACAATTAGAGACATTGCAGTAACTGCTATCATCAAAAAATCGTCTGTCCATATTACGTTTAACAATCCCAAAATGTTCAACATTTCATCCTTCGGGTCTTGATCTTTAATATTTTCTTCCACTTTTTTCTGCTTTTTCAGTGCTGGAAACTTGGTGTTCTTCTTCCTTTACATCCAATTGCATTGGAGAAAACAGGCCTTAAAAATACAGTGAAATATGAATGATGTTTGCAAAATCTGCATTTTGAGTATGCTTACAAACAGCTTGGGAACACTGCATAAATCGAAGATATTGAAGATAACAGAGTGTTACAGTAATAATTCAAAAGGTACAAAGTTTGAGCCGTCCATTGAAGTTCTGCCACCGTTTACGTTTGTTTAGATAAGTCGCACTGTCAGCTGCGCTAGCTTGAAATCATTTCAATTTAAGAACTAATATACATCTGTTGAAGCTAAAGTTTTGTTAAGGTGCTAGACGTTCTGTGTTTACAACATAAGAGAACTGATTGTAAGCTTCTACGACAACCTTTATCTAGCTTTATCCAACTATGGCTTTTGTACTTCAGTTCTATACTTGGTGTGCCCGTTCTGCGTTTTATTTAGCATTAAGGTCATACCGTCCTTATTTTGCATGAGATTTTGGTTTGAAAACATTGTCCAAAAATATATCAATTCAACTTTCTGACTTCCGATTTTTCCTAAAATTCAGAAGTATTTATAAATAACTTGCTCGCGGGTATAGCATCCTTCTTTCTTAACACCGCAATTTCTTCAGCTTCAACGTCTTTCAAGAACCTCCAATGTGAAATCTCTAAGTCTTTGCGAGGTAGGTACCTTTCAAATTTTATTAACCGCTCTAGGTATAATACCATGTTCGAGTACAAGGGATGAGAAAAGGCCCTTCTTTTTGGGCCTCAAAGCTACGAAATTAGCAGTTCATATTATGGAAGCATAAAAACCTGCAGCCTCCTGAATGAAGTCATCTCATAAGTGCACTTCTTCATTTGGCAGCTAAGCCCTCGCACATTTTCCACTCACTGTGGCATAACTTTTTTAGAATTTGAGCAATTTTTCTTTTCCATAATTCATCTAGGTATCGTTAATATAAACATTGCTTAAAATCTTCTGCAGCAAATATTAAAAACTATATTGAACAAATTCACCTTCATTCTTGTAAAGAAAATACAAAAAATATTTTTTCAACCTGACATTTTATTGATGTAAAATAAATCTAAAATTATTCCTTGGAAATTGTTTTAATATTCAAACGCATCCTTAATTTTCTATATTTATTTTTTATGCATGTAATTTGTTTTTGTTATTCCAAAACAACTTTTGATAGTTATTATGCCAAGTGTCCCATCATTGGGTGAATCCTTCATCAAACTTATTTTATGTTCACTTTCATAAATTTTCTTCTTCATAAAATATTCACATCACGCCTTGACAGTTTTTCGTCTGTTGTTTCTCTCCCATTTTCTCCTTGAATATATAAGTGTTGTGTATCATATTTTTTTTCTCGTCTGAAAAAAGAACTCACTTATGTATAAAATATTTTTTTTCTACATGCTTAGAGTATACCTATATTTAAAACACCCCACGCTGTTTCTACAACAAAAAAATATAACAAACTTAGGGAAAATATAAAGAAGAAGAAAATATATGATATCTATCTATGTGTATATCGATGAAGAAAAGAAAAGCTATCAGAAGAACAAGCGAGGGAAAAAAATAAATAAATGAAAAAAACCTCACTGAATGTGAAAATAGGGAAAACTTTTGTTTTAAAGACAACAGCCGTGCGGATGGATATGATATATGAGAGTGTGCTGTGGCAAAATGGTGGATGGGAACACTTTGTATCTTAAGGTTGATTTCTTCTTCGTGCACCCCTCAGTTTGTGTTGCCAAATTGCACTATGGTTACTAAAGCGGGACGCATACAAACATTTTTGTTTAAAATTACATTCATACTCCCCCAGGGGAGTTGTTCCAATAATTTCTGACTTCCACTTTGGTCTGTGCTTAGAACTTTATTCCCTGCCTAAATGGTGTGCTGAGGGAGTGAAGTTGTTATCGGATTTAGAATGCTGACGGAGAAGGCACACGCGGGCAGTGCGCCGAAAAAAAAATATATATTTTTTTTTTAAATGACTTGGGCCCAACTAAAAACGAAAAATATGCTGACAGATAGAACATAGGACGAACGCGGAGGGGAGGCATCATGCTATTAAAATTTGTTATGTTTCTCAATGTCAATCTGTATAAATTCCTGTGCACTCATTTCGAGGTTTTCATTCACTGTACAAAATTGGCCAAGTAAATCGTCGTCATTCTGACAAGCTTCAGGCCCAAGCTCTATTGGACATCAAACAAGTTGACAATTTTTTAGTTTCGACATCACCACTAAAGTTGAGCTCTCAAATTTATCAATTCGAAAACTTGCACGGGGAATGGGTATCCACCCTGTAGAATTACGGTAGAAAAGCTATCCTTCGGGAGTCATAAGGTCAGTAAATAATAGATTTGATGAAGAACCTCAATAATTTACTCCACGACTTGTAGCTTTAGTATTTGAGGCTAAATGGAAGTGAATCCCTTCTTTCGCAATTTATTTTTCAACACAATTTTTAATGTCAAACATTTTTCGGGAGCTTGCGTTCCAAAATATAAGCGCCAAAGTCGTCAATGTCTACAAAAGAATTATGTACGTACTGTTGGTCATAAATCAAGGGCAAGACAAGCAGTTCGATACCTTCCTAGTTGCCTCCAGTTACACACACCATATGTCAATTCGAAGTCGCTTTAGAACTTTGCCTGCTGCTGCTTTTTTCGACATTCAAAGACTCACCGGCTATGAGAAGCTTAGCTATTTATATTTAGGCTTGTTCAGCATAGTAGTAAACCCCATAGAGATCGTTATGAAATCCTATCGCCTTCTCCATTGTTACAAACTTGACTGAATTTAAGCCGCAGCCGAAAGATCGGAAGACCTATTTAGCAACGTGATAAATGGTTGGTTGATGGTTTTATTAATCTGGAGAAGATCTGTGTGAGATGATTGGCGTTTTCCCTCAAATCAAAGTCGATTTGCCTGAGTCCGTCGTACAGGCTGTGCGCGACCGTAGAACCTCCCTTTCGATTTTGGCAGTAAGGACTTAAAAAACAACTTGGACTCCAAACTGTTCGTCTTTCCGAGAAGGTAATTTCGTTGCCTGCATCATCATTCAGCGTGATGTTTTGAAATTAAGCCATTACGGTTTGACAGGCGAGGGTTTACAGAGTCTGCTTGCACAGTTTTTCATTTTTCTTGGACTTTCTCTATCCCATATAACTTGCTATGGGCCTTGAAACAACCAAGACTCCCGAATAGTTTTATTCGATTGCACCCAATCTATTTAGGATCCGAAAAGTCCATGTGTACATCCGAGGGTCATTGCCCAACAACGTTTGTCATTCCATCTGGTAGAATTTTAAACCGTAGAGCTGTTATTATCCAGCAAGTAGACGTACTCCCATCATGGCGTCGATACGAGTAAGATTCCACGTTCTGGCTACATCTTGTTGGCTTTAACTTCAATCAACTTACCGTATTGACATTTACGACTGACAAGAAAAAAAAAACCGATCCGCGGTTGTACCAGAGTTTTACCTATACACATGGCAACACCCATCAATTTTTCCATTTCCTACTTTCTTCAGATGAGTCCGTTGAGTGCAATTACCCTCAATCTGTTTCCACAAGAGTTATCTTCAAACGGAAACTATATACAGAATAAATAAATGCATCAAAGGGAAAATGGAAAAAGGGTTTACCTGGCCGACGATGTCGTTGATCTCCATTACCGTTTTTTCGTAAAAGGGAAATAAACTAGCGGTGCGTTGTAAGCTACACTGGAAATAGATGTCTGCTTTTAAATCCGAAAATCTGAGAGAGATTGTGACTTTATATGAGAAATTTATTTGACACTTAATATCTGTGATGAGAAGCGACACATTCGGATTTCTTGTTTAGTAAGTCTAGATTGATAACATGGCCAAATTTTTAATTGAAGTTGTAGAGGGATAGCGCACCAATCTACTCGAATATCTCGCCGCTCCAAGAAGGTTCACGTTGTCAATTTAACCAACAAAATTTTGTAAATAAATTTGAGAGTAAAAGTTGACAACTCTTGGAAACAAAAAATTCAAAATCTTTTGCTGAAAGCTGGAATAACAATAAAGAAAAAAGCCCTACTAAAAATAAATAACTGCAAGCAAGTTATTCACAGAAAAGCTACTCAAATAAAAAACAAAATTGGAAGATTAGGCTCTCGGAAAGCGTAAATTCTTCAGGCTACAAAAGACTTTCCAACTGTTGTCATTTTATAGTGACTCAAAAATCAACTCCTCTGGTGATCTGCAAAAAGCAGTTTTGGTATGGTTTTCGGAGTTTATCCTGTCCGATAAATTAGGTACTCCCCCCTCCAAAGGAAAAAGTCCTGGGGCCTCAAATCTCACGCCAATTGCCTGGAACACGGAACTGTGACTTCAATCACTCGATCGTTTGTTGGGTTATATGTATATCACAGGCAATTTCAATGTACCTACCCTACAAATTTTCAGTCAACATGATCGGGCTTCATTAAAAATTACCATTGACTTCGATAGGGTTGCCAGCATCGTCTTATGGTTAAAATAAAATTATTTATCATTTCCCTCGTGCGTTAAAGTTGCTTGCGCTAACTATGAGCTAAGAAAAGGTTTCCATTACAAAACGACCGACAGCATCTGTTAACGGATACAGTAATACAAACCGAAGTTTGCAAAAATCTGCAAATGTTGCTGAGCAAATATTCGAAGACATATAAGGGCAACAAAAAGCGCTGCTTACTTCACAAATTGCATCTTAAAAACCCTATATAAGGTATTTGGATTCCACAATAGACTCATAGTACTAATGAGTGTATTTTTCATTTTTGTATTTTTCAGGGCTCGAACCAGAAACAGTACAGTACAACTGGAACTGGAACTGAAATTGAACCCACGCCACCCAAAGACAGTTTTTTACATGTTTTAAGAATGAGTTGACTACAGTTCTGTGTTTAGTTGCAGATGTAAGATTTTGAACATGTCAACCAAAATGCTCCTTGCGTTCAGATGGTAGGGCCTTATGCTTAACGACAGTCGAACTATTAACAAGACGTGCATTAGATTGAGTCTAGAAAGTAGCTTCAATCAAAGAAGAGGAAGCAATGCAATTCATAAGCGTTTAATAAGTACTTTTATGTTGAAAATAGTCAATTATTTGACATGTTAGCGTTAGATGTATGCCCTCTTCAGAATATAAAAAAAATTTCCATACCACAGTATACTCTTGTGACTCTAACAGAAGAAAGATTTCGTATAAGCTTTATACTTGCAAAAGTTCGAAAACAGCTGCGCAACTTGATTATCATAAATGCCACCCCAGATCGTAAAAAAAATTGTTTTTTTTGTTTACAGTTCTGGACAGCTGAGCAAAGGAGCTAAATGTTTTTGACACAAATTTTGGAAAATTCTGTTCAATTAATTATATTTTCTTAGTTTTTCTTAAATGTGCAGTTTACTTATTTAAAATACATCCCATTTACAAAGGTTTTATAGTCTTTGGACCATTTTTGGGAACTGTAGTCGGCACTTACCTTACTGGAACAGATTTTTAAACCGAAAACGCTTGTCTAACATTTTCTTGTTTGAGGCAGAACTCTAAGAAACTTCAGAACAAAGTTTGTGACTTTTGTGTTGGCCTTAAAAAATTATTTCATAAAAATTTGCTGTTGGAGTTTGTTGAGTTTCTTACAGAACTCTTAGGAATTAAAAAAAATATATATTGCTCCAATTTTTGCCATATTCAGTGCATATACATTTTTTGTGTATGATTAAAAAATGTCTACATTGTAGAAGGAGTATAGGCTGTAGGGTATACATATTTTCGAAGTGTTTTTTTTTTTCTTGTCTCAAACTGGCGGAACAATTTTTAAAAACCATAAAAACTCTTAAGCTGCGTGGATTTTATGCTAAAAAAGAAAATGAACTCAACTGAACATTGAAAAAAAAAACAAATAAAATCATAACTTTCAATATTCGTATAGAGAGTTTTAGAAATCTTGCCCAGCTATTCAGAAAAGAATCATATTCCCACCTACTCTGTCTTAAATTGACATTAAATCTTACAGTTTCTGTGACTCAACATTTGCCATATTTTTATAATAATTTGGGACAAGTATAGACTGTAGGTCACCAGGAAGTCTATGGACTGAGGTTCTTTGCAAAATCTTTTGAAATAAAAGAGGAATACATGGACAAAAAATAAGTTACTCTTGTAGAAGGTGTTACATCGAAGGCCCACCCGTTGTATATGTAAGCTCTTTTAGAAAACTCGTTTATTTCCATCGGGTAACTCTAATGTAGACTGGATTGTGATCTAAAATTATCCACTTCCACTCAACATTAAACACCCAAATCTTAAAGCCGCAAACAAACTGCCTTTAACCCTCTATTCGAATGCGCGCACTGCCATAAAAACACAGACCATCTTTTAACGGCCCACTAAAAACACCGTCCGGCGGCAATATTAATAATACAAAATTGTATAATTCACCGATTTGTAAACAAAAATCACAACTAGCTAATTACCATTTCGCCGCGGCACTATACCTCAATCACTCATCGCGCGACCCGTGATTACACGCCAATAATAGTGGCAATAATAATAAAACCAATACACGAACGAAATGTATAAACAAATAGTTAAAAGTGTTGTCTACATCGCGCGACATCTTTATCACGGACCCTTAAGTCCACACACTCCTCCCAAGTACAGGCACACTCTTGTTCAACCTCAACTTTGGTCTTATTGTCATTTTTACAATCTTGTCTTGCTCTGAGCACACATACTCTGCTTAGTTTCAGTGGTTAACCCAAATAATTGCCCCTGCGTTTCATGGCGCAATCCACCATTAATTGGCCATATAAAAATGGGCGTACTGTCGCCTGGACTGGGACTGGGACGGCTTCTAGTGCGCGGACGAAAGTGAAAGCACCGCCAAACACATACTCACTCTTAACAGTCGTTTTGTGGCAATAACAATTATTATGACAGCGCGCATTATTGTCGGAATGTAAATAATGTCAATAAAAAAATATGAAAAAAAAATTGAAACGATTTTTTATGAATCTCTGAGCTCCGACGACGCGCGGTTTTATCATCATCAATCACAAACAGAAACAGAAACGCGCCCGCGCACTCTCCCATCGTCAAGTCAAAGTCATCATAATGGTTTTAGTGATGGGGCCTTTTGGCCGATACTTCCTTTCCTTCCTTCGACACGGTACTACACTTTATTTTGTTTACACGAAGAGTAATATATTCGGTGATTATATGAACCTACCTCAAGTTGAAAAGCGAAACACTGTCAGACTGACAGTAAAAGCAAAAACAGAAAAAAACCTCACACAATTTTAATTATTCTCGTTTAGTGGCAATAAATATTATATGGAGGTCTACTTTGTTCATTGATTTAATTGGGATGCTTTAATAGAGCGAGACACTATACGTTTACAGTATATATAGACTTTGCGACAAGCTGTTAAATGTAGGTCTTTTGACGGTCTTGCTTTGGCTTTGGCTGGCTCTCAACGTCTCAACGAAACTCGAACCAGACCGAGGATATAAAAATTAAATTTAAGTACGATATATGGATGACGGATGACGGTATTCAAATTGGCGCGCCGCACGCTTCGGATGGGTTTTTGTTTTTTTTTACAATCTTGTGTGTGAGAGTTTTCCTCTTCTCTCTATTATGAGAAAGTGTCTATTACTGATTAACGATGTCGTTAGCTGTAGTTTAATGGGCCGAACCGTTGGCCAAGTTGACACACAGATTTTCTGTCGAAAGGTAGGTGATTTATGGTTGGATATGGGTTGTAGGGCCGGTTAACGAGGTTCAGCTGGGAAATGCGTCAATTGATTTTGAGTGATGAAAGCCGAGTCTTTATACCAATCAAGGTCGAAGGAAGTTTGGAATTCGTTATCGCTGTATAGGTACACCGGAAGAAGATGGAGTGATTGCTCGGGACCTGAGTGGGGCATGAAATGCAGTCCTCCATGCAGAGAAATCTATCGGTTTCTCATTTAGGGAGCTCGAGCCAAGGTTCTCAATAATTTGGAATCCATATTGCAATAAAAGAAAAAGTTAAAGACTATCCTGGTAGTCAACTGATCTATGTATAGGGTCTAGAAAAGGTAGCCTCAATAATGTCACTTTGGGTCCACCTGATGATGTCTGGCTTCTAGTGCATATCTTCTGCAAATGTTTTTCATTTCTTCATCCATCTGTACAATTGAGTGATCTGTCTATCGGGCAACACCATAGCCTCTATGCATTTTGAGTTGACCAATTCTGTAACTAGCGAGACATATTAAATCTCGTTAACTTTGCGAAAAAGTCCTCAAGTTAAATGGGACGATTTACTTCTCGAAACGTTTTTTCCCCATTTGTTGGCACTTAATCGTCTTTGAAGAGTATAATTTATCAATACTTCGTTATAAGTTAAAGTTGTAAGCGCCTTTTATATCTAGCAACCTCTGTGCTCACTATACCTAATGAAGAGAATCATCGCTGGTAAACGTGTTAACACATCCCGAGCCATGTCCACTGGTTCAGCAAAGCATGTTAAGCTGCATATAAAAGTTTCTTATCAATGTCCTGTGAGAATAATTTCCATAAGTAGTTCAAACATTTTTATATGGAATGTAAAAGATTAGGTCTGAAAGGTCTTGAAGGTCTTAATTTTTAACAGAGATATTTATGTTAACTATATAAAGACAACTCTTCCTTCAGTATTCTCTCTATCACAGGCTGTAAGATATTCCAAGTAGTTCGACTGCTATTATGTCACCTGGTCATGCGGGCTTGTATGGCTAGAAGCTATGTAGCACCCCAGGCAGTTTGATTCTAATAATCGTTCCTAGCAAATTTACTATTTGCGTTTCAACTACTGTCATAAAGACAGTGGAAAAGTCCATCGTTCCTTCTCAAACAACCTGGACTTGAATGGGTTTATTGACAAGATCTTACTTGGCTTGGATACCTCAGAAAAGAGCCCTTTTCTATTTTACAAGAAAAGAGTCCTTATCCTTAAGACCTTAACTATTGCGAGACTCCTTATAAGAATCGCAGTCGGTAACTTGCAATTGGATCATTGGCTTTAATTAAAATTGCCCCTGTGTTGTTTTTGACTAAAACCTTTTGGGGAGGACTTCTTTTTAGCTTTTAGAATGCGCCTAATTTATGTCATCATTCACAGACCTTCAAGGATCTTAATTCGATAACTTAATAGTAACTGTTTACTGTGACTTTTTTTCGTAGGAGTCACTAAGGCTACAAAGAAATGGTAAGGAACACGCGTGACTGTGATATGTTCTGCATAATACATAAAAACATAATAAATTTGAAATGTCAAACTATGCAGATCCGTAGTGGTTTATAACAGGTCTGTTCCCTAATTATAATGCATTTGAACACATTAGTCAAACTGCGTTCCCTTATGCAAAAGTTGGGAAGAAGTAACCGAAGTTTGACTAAATTTGGCGTACCTACGAGTATGTGATCGAATGCTTCATCGTTAGTGAACAGGCCAATTAAACCTGTTCTGACGTTTAATTAAATAAATTTTTAATTTTGCTCTTTGGTACTTTTTTAATTTTTTGCTACTACGAATTGTTTCATTGTGAAAGATCTCATAAATGTTAGGATTTATTTCATATTTAGGTTAAAAGATATTTCATTCGAAGTTAGGATTTATTTCATTAAAATTTTAGTTAATTGTTACGAGTTTTTTCATTAGGGACTATTTCATTAGCAGTTGATTCTTTAGGCACTATTGCATAGAGCCGTAAGGAACACGCGTGACTGTGATATGTTCTAGTACCCGTCACAAAAAAAAAGAAACTTGCTGGAAAACTCTTCGATAAACACCGAACTACGTTTATTGAAAACTGCACAAATGGAACAGCACGTTATGCCAGAGATTCCTTTACTACGAAACCTTTAGACATTCTGCTAGTCATTTATATATCATTGGAATTTCAACAGGAAGAACTAAACCAAACTGGGGCTTTAAGAGTTCGTTAAGGTCATACAAATAGCTTATGCCGCGAGGTATTTATTTTATAAAATAACTTTATCAATTTCTGGCGCAAAAAGATGATGACATTTTCTTTATTAAATTAACCGTGCTGCCCTACAAATTGGTCACTTCCCAATCACTTCAAATTATGCCTCGAAAGGGCTCCCACTTTCAGCGATAGTCAAAACTGTTTTCAAACAATGAATCAAATAGAGTATGAGCATAAGATCATGAGCGTTCACTATATGCATTCAATGGCACAGAGGTAGCTATTTCCTTGGGGAAACCGCTCCGCCCAACAACACCAAACTTAAACTCTTTCGCTTTTAAGTTCAAATGTAGAACTTAACTTTTTGTCACCACCTTAAAAGATAATTTATTACTTTCTTGTTGATGTACATACTGTAGAATTTGCATATATATTTAGAAAACTACGACAAACGTCACTCCCCATTTTTCTATATATGGGGGCATACCTGGAATTTGTTTTTATACTTTTACCAAGTATGAAAGAAAAAACCTAAAACGAGATAACCTTGTTATCTGATTTAACAAAAAAGAAAAAAAAATTAAGAATTCAGTGAATCACGACATAAATCACCAAAATGTCATCACCTTTGGAACATCAATCTATTTGAAACCTTGAATTCGAGTTAAACTTGTTTGAACTTTGTTATACCAACATATTTCGCTTTTGATTCGTTTGTGTTATTCTGTTAAGTTTTTGTTTGCTTTTGTGGTTGGAATTTCAAAATGGCAGCGGTAAATATCTGCGCAGCAATTCCACGTCCTAAAAAGTCTCAAAGTATAGTCCCTTATTCTATTACAATCTTCTAAATGGATATTTCGTTTATAACTATAAACCGCATTGCAGTCAGTGGACGCTTTGTATGGATCATTGTCCTACGTTGATTAAATCAGTCTTTTTTTCTTATTCTAAGCACAAAATTGAAGCCTTGGGTGATTTTTATGTAAATTGGTTTTTTTTTTTGCTTAACAATTTGTGTTTTGCGTGTAAATTTGTTTGTTTTACTTGTAAGGAACGTAGACGAACATTGTGTATTCAAATGTGAGTGGGTTAAGCGTGTTCACAGCAAAGTGCTTCTGATTTTAGACCAAAATGACAGTGAACCATAGCGGGGCGAGGTGACATCAAATGAAGCATTTTAATTCAATGTAGTATTTCATTCGAGCTGTACTACAAAAAAGGATTTCAAGTAAATAGAGTGCGTCATACCCAAAGTGTGTAACAAAGTTTGACACTGTTGCTTGGTAAGATTTCCCAGTTTTGGGATGAATAAACCAATGAATCCTGTGTTAAAATAGAAAGTTTGACAATTACCGTCACTGAAACAATGGACTCTGCAAATGTAGCAACCGAATGTTGAATGTTGAGGCGAAGTCTTTCTCTATAGACTCGAAGTCTCTATAGACAAAGTCCACGCAAGTGCGGTGGAGCAATGCTGCTTCATACAGAATGCTATCACGTTGGGGTTGATCAAATAGATCCAGAAATTAGTCAGACCATGTTGCTAAGTTGGGTTTTCACATTACACTGTTCAGTCATTTACCGGACCACAGCGTAGGGTAGACTGCATGGGTACGTTTGAAACACAGGAAACAATTTTTTAGGGGACGGTTGACACAATGCTACTTGCTCTAACATCATCCAACATTCAAGCCGGGTTTCGTTAAATGGGAATTTTGTCGGCATTGTTTACAGAGCTTGATTTTGCTCCTGCATTTGTAACGGATAGGTAAACTCCAAAATCCAACAGAGGCAGAGGTTATTTCTATACCAAATATCCCAGCTGCTGATGAAACGCTTCCACTATCAGCTTCACTAGAGATTCGATTACAACTGAAGAAGAAAATATTATTAAGGGACCAGTAACCTAACCTGATACAAATTACAGCAGCATAATTGAACATATGACCTCGCCAAAACCATCTACAAGTGCTTAAGCAATATCTTTGAGTGGTCCTATTGTGTTTACACCGGAAGCAGTACGATTTTTACCAAAAGCTCTTCCAAAAAAGTCAAATAGAGGACGAAGAACCAGAAAGTCTACATTATACACCGATACAGCAGAGAAAGAACAAATAAAAAAGGAGCATGAAGCAAGACTGAAACGAACCCCTATAGTATGGGGACGTTGGTAACAAATTATTTTTTTTTTAATATGATGTAGGACTACGCAAAATATCAGACTCAGCACTAAAAATAAAACACCTTCAATTCATATATAGAAACATGCTCCTACATTTGACATAACTTCATCACCGCTTATAGCCTATAAACGGCAATGGTATGGATGGTGTAAGCGAATTTGTTTCAAGCGACCCAGTCTACCCTACCGCTTAAGGGCGTAGGTATTTGTGGAAGCCCAGCTCGACACAGCGCTGTTGCATCACATTCCCAAATTGATCCAGTTGCTAATTTGTGGATAATGTTTTGAAGGGCTTTAAGTTTTCCTGACACATTTGTGCCATGTTAGAGTAACACGAGTAATGAGTTTGGACCTCGCAGAGCTTTAAAATAAAACAACGATCAACAATGTCTTAGTCGGGGGTGGACCTGGGCGCGATCTTCAGCTAGCTTTCTCCAGTTTTGCAGACTAAGTTGGTTAAGGTCCCCTTCCACTTCTATGCGCCACCTGAGTCGCGGTCTTCCTCAACTGCGCCTTCCCTAGGGTGTGGATTCGAATTTCTTCCGGGCCGGAGCATTCGTGTCAATTCGCTCTACATTGCGCAACCACCTTAGTCGTTGAACCTTCACTCTTCTCACTAGTTCGATGTCGCTGTACAGCCCGTACAGTCCGTCGTTGAATCTCCTTCTCCATTCACCGTCAATGAAGACGAGACCAAAAATCACTCGAAGAATTTTCCTCTCGAAACAACCTAGAGCTATCTTATCCACTTTTGATAGAGTCCATTCCTCTGCGCCATAGAGAAGGACTGGGAGGATTAGAGTCTTATAAAGGGTCACTTAGTTGTTCGAGAGAGGGCTTTGCTACTTCTTAGCCCAAAGAAACAGCGATCGGCAAGAGTTATTCTTCATCTGAGTTTATAATCGTTTATCATTATAACAAAATAGAAAAGAGACTTTCTTGCAAAAATGTTAAATTGACTGAAAGTAAAATTTGGAATTCGAGTAAATATAAATTCTTTCTAAAATAATAATGCTAATGAAGAAGCCATAACCGCAATGGGTTAGCTATGTAGGTACTACATCCTTTCTTTGGGGGTAGGTGCATCAGCATGACTGCCTTTCGCAACTCGCGCGAGCTGTCTAAATTATAACCCCAAGGTATACTTAGGGTTAAGCGTTAAGGTTATATTCGAGTGTGGTTTGATTGGAAGCTGAATTGAAAGTTTCCAATTCGTTGATGAAAACTGGCGACTTTCGTCTTAGACCTGATAGGGCACATCGGCCGGTATTAAAGTCGTTCTATATCATTTCTATCTATCCACAATTTTTCGATTGTGTCTCCATTTCGGGGCTTTGCGAAATGTAGGACACCTGTTTTATCATTTATAAACCCCTGAAAGAGTCCATCTCTTCATGTGCGGTGTAATGCTACGGTTAAATCAGATGCTTATTTCGTCTGCTAGTTCCCAGTTAAAATGTATTCTTACAAGCAAAAGGTGGCCAGTGCGTTATTATTAGCACTGTTCTTTAAAAAAAAATATATAAGCAAAAAATATATGCTGGATTAAACTATAATTATCGTCGTCGTCAACTTGGTGCAGGGTCTACTCTTACAAGAGAGCTTCAAATTGAAGTTTCACAACAGTTCAGGGATTTTTGCCGTTTGACAGCAAGTGAAATAAAATATATAATTCAAACCGTTGGGCCTACTATTTTTAAAATGTATACCAAATTAATGGAAGCCATACCAGTACGTGAGCGTCGATTAATTTCCTCCGATGTCCACTGTTTTGCCATGTCGACTCTCGACAGCTGCTCGCAAAATACGAAGCATGCGTTGGAATTTTGCGAGCTAATCTCCGATAGTGATCAGAACATGTGTCCACTTGCGAGTGACTTTCAAATGGCTCGAAACTTGAGAGTGAAAAGCAAACTCTCAGCGAACTACTCTCCAGACTATGTCCACTTGCGAGTTTTCTCTCGAGAGCTGCTTGAGAGCTTCTTGCAGAACTTTTATTCTCAAATGGACAGGCACCTTAATATTAGTCTGTATCTTCGTGGTTGATCAGTTGACTCACCGGGCTTGAGAAAAGCTATTGATGTTTTTTATCTCACCGCGGTTGTTCTGGTCTTAATGAAAAAATGTCGACTCTGACCACAATACAATGGCAACAAAATCGTTTTAAATTATGGCTCCATTCAGCTCTTAAGATTACATCGTCACTATCCCTCAGCTATGGCTTCATTGGCACAGACCTATCTACTAATGATTGAGTTGAACCACAGAATTGAGCCTTGCGTTCGATGACATATGGCTGAACTAGAAACAATTTCATATGTGGAGAGAAATACCAATTTCTTTGTAGTTTGATGAGGAATACTCGTACTTCATGATTAGGATGTTTAAGAACGCCCGCCCTTCATTGGCAGCCATAATCAGCACAGAGTTTTTAGACTACTTCCTCTAGTAAAGCCTTTTGTCAACTTCGTTGAATTCCGTATTTTTTTTTGTGAAGAACTGGTGGCACCCGCATTTGTCACCGCCTTTCTTGCCAGCAGAAGCTCGAAATTTGTTTCGAAATTGAGCTAGGTACGATGTGGAACTTTGCGAGGCGGGTGCTAGAAAGTTTTGTATATAAATGCAAGTGGTAAGCTCTTGGTCAATTGACGCTGTATTCCAAGCCATATTTTCACTGCTAAAAGAAATGGGTATGTTCTTATGGATGTTATTAGGTTAGTTAGGTAGACGGGTAGGTCCTCGTGGACCCACTTTGATGCCCTTTTTTGGGGGTTAACCGCTGGTGTTGTATTGGTTGTCTTCTTCTTTTCCTCATTGTGGTTAACAGACCCTGTCCAGCCATCCGGATGCCCTCAAAAACCTGTAAAGATCAGACATTGAGACGTCAGAAAGTTCTTGTACGTCTTGGAAGTAATGTCTCCCAAGTGTTCTGTTCCTCAAGTGACCGAGACTCGGACAACGGCAAAGGAAGTGAGGTGTGTCCTCGTGGACTTCTTCGTCTCCGCGGCCCTACATAAGTCGTCATCTTTGAAACTAAGTTACATTGTGTGGTTTCTTAGGAAGTTATGACCAGTCAGAGCCCCAACTAGCCTAGATCGCGGTGACCAGTTAGTATGTATAGAGGTGATTAACACAAATGTAAAAATAATGACATTCAATCTAACGATTAATTAGTAAAGTGGTTCAAATAATGTTCCTCTTCCATCAGATACATAGAAGTTGAATGTTTTAATGATTTGGTAGGTACATGCGAAAAAAGTCTTAAGACTGTTGCACTTATAGGCTGTGTAAATAAATAAAAGGTAAATAGATCCGACCTTAGACCTAGCTTCCCCAGCCATTGTTTTATAAGAGTTTTCTTTCAATCTTCTTACAAAATTGATTAAGTCTCTCAGGGTAGTTATACTCTCGGATGCTTTTCAGACGTTCGCGAGAGGTTTCAATACCTACATAGCGACAAAAATATAGACAAATGTATAAAATATCTACAGATAAACACATTTCGTTGCCCCCACAACACATCTGCATATTACACCAGAGAAAGGGGAGCGCATGTTTCTTATTATTAAAAGGTCACTAGACCTTAAATCCCTCTAGAGTATAGCCTTACCATACTCCCATCCCAAGGTGCTACAAAAACATCTAACAATCCAACTTTGAATATGTATCTGGTACCTATCTCATACAGGAGGATGGCCGCACACATAATGTGAGAAAGCGAATAAAGAAAAAAACAGAACACATCTCGAACTAGAAAAGATTCTTTTAAAAACAATTCTGGTTCTGCTTCAACTTAATTCGTTGGCTCTGGCCTACCTATACCAAGTCGAGGATAGTTCATCTACTTTCCCACCAACGGAAAAAAAACAAAAAAAAAAATCAAGAACATGGTTCTTTCTTCTTCTTCTTCTTTTCTATTTTTTACAAGTAAAACGTGTTTTTGTCCCATCCTCTCCTCAGTTTTTTTCATCGTCGCGTCGGTTCTCATCATCACAGATCGAGTAGGTAGTAGGTATATAATGTACCTTCAGTCAGAGACAAGGAAGAAATTATGCAATTAGCTGTATAATAACAACTCTATCAGAATTTGCATATACGAATAGAGCATTATCCTTTGCCGAGAGGACGTCCATCTCTCAAGTAGCTACCGGCATTATTTACGACGTGTTTTACTACTGTTTTCAAAATGCGTTTTGTTGCTTCCCTCTGAAGTCTAAACCATAAGTCGCACAAGAAAGGAAGCGGGTAAATATGTAGGTAAGTACCTACCTTCCTATAGGCAAATCAATGCACAAGGGCGCTCCGCCGCCAGGTAACCAACAGCAGCACCCTTTTTCCATTCAGCCATAGACAAGGCGAGGAACATAAAAATAAAATAATTATCACTTAAGCGTAAAATTGTCATGTTATCCCTCGGTAGCTGTGCAGTTCCTTTTATGACTCTACGTCACTAATAATAATTGTCAACGAAAAACAAACATATAATAAAAGGAAATTTGTCGAAATTGGGATGAAGTTACATTTTGCGGAATCCTTGAAGGGGCGCACCATTGTTCCGCCGAGAGCAAACACAAAAATAAGTTCAACTTGGCGTTCGGTGTCTAACTATTTGTGGACACAGTATGGGGAACGCTTTCAAATCTCAACACTAGATGGGGGAATGGCTGGCTAGTAAGAGAAACTAAAGCATGCGTCAAGCGAGCCGTTCACAGATACGAGATACGAGTACGAGATACTCGACATTGTGTACAGATACAATTCCCAAAGAGAGTGTGGCTGCTTGTGTGCAGGGTGGATGGTGATTTCGAACTTCGAATCTATTCAAATTGGGTTTGGGATTGAGATAGTCCACTCCGTTGAAGACAGGCTTAGGTCCTTCCTTATCAGCCCATAATAAAAAAGCATCATGCGAAATTTGTGTGTTCCCATTGTAGATAGTCCGACGTCCGACCGCCGTCAAAGAGAACCCTATCTGTGTGAATGGTTCTCTTTCACCCCCACAATCCGATGATGGTGATGGGCATTCTTATTCTCTTGTCTTAATTTTATTCAGAAAAAAAACCCCGAGATAGAAATTCTCGAAGCGCGCGCTCGTCGAAGTCAAAACCAAACACAATGTAAGTTTCACACGGACACACGCACACCAATGCAGCGCATCTCGCCTGCTGCAGAGCGATATCGTAGCGACGCAGCGCACACGAACTGTTCCCGTCGTTCGTACACGCTACACCAAACACCATCCGTCCGTACACGTTCTTCTATTATTCGTTGCGAGCACTATACAACTCTGACGAGTGTCTGTATTGTTGGGGGTTATATTGAAGCGTTTTACGTGAAATCTCTGTTTTCAGTGTAAATTTGAACTTCGCGGTGTACGGTTGGGTTTTGTCAAGTCACAAAAGACACCCTATACACACTCCACAGAGTATTCTCGCTGGCTGAGAGAGAGCAATAGGAAAACAGAAGGAAAAACCCGTCAAGCAAAGAAAGAAAAGTCGTTCTTCGGTATTTTTTGTTGTTTTGTGTTGCGTTGCGTTAGTTTTCTTTTCTTATAAGAACCACATCACAGCGAGAAAAGAACGTTTAACCGTATCGTACCTCAATTGCTTCGTGTCGGCAACAAACAAATCAAATAGATACATTTTTTTGTTACAAAAAAAAATAAAATAATAATAAATAAATAAATTGTGCAATACTATTTTTATTTATTTTTGTTCCCCATTTTGTTATAGTGTATTATACTAGAGCAACTTAGTTGTGTATATAGAAATATTTATTTATGTGTGGTTAGGCCAACGTTTTTGTTATCTTCGTTCCTTGTTACTACTGCGTTTGGATTGCATTGCATTTTTTTTGCACATTCAAGCTCCAAGTGTCATTGTGTGATTTTGTTCAAATTTGGCAACAAATAAAAAAAAATAAAATTCAAAAAAGAAATCTGCAAAGTAGATTACGAATTCAAAAATATTGTGTACAACCTTTAAGATAGACTTAGATACTGCAAACAGATATTCAAACTCAGATTTACTAAACAAAGTGTTTCGCTGCCAATTTTTTTGCGTTTCTTCCCAACATCCCACCAACTGCCTGCCCAACACTATTTCCAACATCAATGCTGCATGTGGATTACCAACATTTTTCTGGATTTTTGGAAAATTCATTTCATCGAATGATTTGGTTATAAAATACCTACAAAAAAAATATTCCATCCGATGACTTGTGCGAACTTTGATTGCCTGTGCGCTTTTGACGATTTTTGCTTGATCAAAAAATAAAAAAAAAAAATACTCGTATATTAAAAATAAAAACAAAAAAAAATAATATAAATCACTTGCTCGATTGCTCTTCGAACGTGAAATCTGTGCTCGCTCTTACTTGCGTTTATTCTCGCTCGCGTATCCGTGTGCGACGTGTGTACGCGAATCGCGTATCTGTGTAATCGATTTGCACGCATGTGTTCGTCTGTTCTCTTGAATTTTTGCCGGTGTTATTCGAAATTCAATCGAAACTAATCAAATGCACCTGACATTTCGTGGACTTAAATTTCAACACACAAATTTCATTTGTTGAACAAAAAAAAAATTATAAAAACTTTTCAACGACTTTTTGAAATAATAACAAAACGAAATTTGAACTTTCGCGCGCGATTTGTTCTAAAAACCGTTCAAAATAACCGTAACTATTCCACCCCTCCCCCAAACAACCATCCCGCTGGCGTGCGCTCTATACGACCCCCACGATGTCTCGGCAGGGTCGCACGCCGCTGCCGGGGCTTGGTGGGGGCCACATCATCATCATCATCACCATCCGACCCACAACCATAATCACCCACACGCGCAACTTGCGACGCAACAAACCACACCGACACATTCCACCCCGGTTATGTATGAAGATCCTCCGATTATCGTCCATCAGCAACAGCAACAGCAGCAACAGCAGCAGCAACATCAGCAACACCAGCAGCAGCTTAGCCAACAACAGGTTACACCCGGTGGCCAGCATAGTCCACAGCCCCCGCAAAATAGTTCATCCCATCTCACGTCGCCACATCATCATCCCCAGCATACGACAGCGACAGCGCCCGTCCCAGGTGCACCTATCCCCGGATCTAATCCTCAGCAGCAACAACAGCAACAGCAACAACAACAGCAGCAAACGGCAACCAGTGTACAACAACAGCAGAACACAGTGGCGTCCGGCCAAACACAAATCGTTGCGCCGACAACGGCGAGTGTTTCACCCGCAAGCGTTAGTTCCCAACCACCAGGTGAGTTATGTCACCACGCATTTTTTTGCACTTGTCACCAATGAATTTTCCCCGAATCGAATCACTATAACGCTTTTAACGTGCGTAGACATGTCCATACTTGCAGGCCCACTTCACATACCCACCGCGATACGGCCCGGTTTCGAGGCAGATGCGTCTGTGAAGAGACACCCGCATCCATGGACGTATGACAGTGAGAGTTTTGGTGCACAATACCATCATCCATCGCAATATTATATAGATAGAGATCGTAAGCCTGTGTTTTATCCGTATCCAGAGCAGTTTCAGGTGAGTTTCCTTTTTGAATTTACTTAATTTATTTTTACAAGTCTTGCCAAAAATAATCATGGATGCGAACTAAGTACTTTGGCAAAGAGGTTTAAGAGTTGACTTTAACCTAAAGACAGTGATGTGCTGGTAACAGTCATGAAGTCTTAGCTACCTACATATCGAGCTTAGGTCTGTTAAGTAGACACCCCTTTCCACGATCCTTAGAGAGATATGATCGAATTTAGAAAAGGTTCTTTGCATCCAGGTTCTTTTAGTTAGGAGCTGGTGATTTTGAACTCAATTTCAAGCCCATAGCTAAAGGTTTTTCAGAGGACTACCTTCCAACATGCTTCGGGCTTGAGTTTCATTTGAAGTTTAGGCTTTTTGAGTTCAGGCCTCTAGCACTGACGAGCAACATCAGAAAAGTGATGAATTTTCTCTCGGCAGCTAGTCTATTCAAGAGCTGTCACACTGTTTATCGACCTTAATTTTTCCACGTAGTTTCCTTGAAGCTTATTTTAGTTTTTCTTGTCATTTGAGACCTCTTGCCGCTGATCTTTTAGTAAGTCAAAAATCCTGACATGCATCAGTAGAAAAAAAGTCCCTTAAGCTGTTGGTTATTTGGCTAATTTCACACTCTAAATATCCACCCTTACAGAGACTAAGGCTTAATTCGAGTTTATTTTCTAGCTCTGTTAAGTTTTTTTTTAAGGCAGTAACTCCTGCCTTGATATTTTGACAACTCAATCTAGTCGTCGATCCCTTAGAAAATGAAGCTAGAATTCATTAATTTCTTGAACCCTTAGAGGACTCTGACTCCAATTTAAGTGTTTGGAAATATTTGTAGCTCAATATGAAGCTTAGCTGAAAGGTTTCTTAAGAGGGTACCGCTCTGTTTAACGATCTTCGGACTTAAGTTACATTTAATTTAAAGTTTTCCGAAAAGATGGTACAAAGGGCAGACAAGGCGGCAATACACTGTCGAACAATGTCAGAGTTTTCTACATAAGTCGCCACTATAGGCTCGATAGGCTTTCATACTGTTTGTTGGCTCTTATATAGATTTAGGGTCAAATTTAGAATTTTGCTTTGCAGCTTGACAAACTTCGGGCTTCAGTTCCATTTAAAGAAATCAACATTGATTTGAAGTAACAGAGCTAAGCTCTTCGACTTTTAGTTAAGTTTAAAGGTCAATTTAAATTTTCCTATAGTGGCGACCTTTTTAGGGCGATCTTTCAATAGCTTAGATCTGGTGAATTTCCTCCAGATTACCTTGGAAGCTAGTCCCTTCATAAGCTTTTACACTCTTCAACGATTTTGTATTTTTAGTTTTAGCATGATGAACTTGGAAATTCCATTTCAAGTTTTTTTTTTCAAAGTTCAATGCACAGTCAAATAAAATTCTGAGTCTGATAGACTTTTTGTCGACCTCAATTTAGAATTATTTGTTTCTTCTGCTAGTTTTCAAGTAGATAAGACACCCAACACCACGATTGGTATCAGCTTAAAGGTGGAAAAAGACAGAGAGTTGAAAGGCGAAGCGACTGCGATCCTTTTATTGAATATAGAGATAGCCGTTCGAGCTTATAGCTTATAGTGGCCTATTTTCTTTATTAAAACACGTCCAAGTATTTGCTAGCGAAGACACGAACCAGTGGAAAACAAAATCAAACATTGTGAATACTTATTAGAGATGAAGGGTGGTACTGGTACCTATCCATGGGTTAATAAGATTGACGTAGGTAACATGATCTGCATAAAACGATAACGCTTTCAAAAATCGGCCAAAGTCGAAAAGCACAAAAAACTATAAATATCAAGTGCGGAAAAAGTTTCTTAAAATTGCATTAATTTCGTATTGATATTCGAATTTAAAGCTGCGGTAGAATGCCTTGATCTCTATCCGTTTATCCTCTGTAAAGGGACCTTTAAGCTAGTTTTTTGAATAATAGATCACAATATCACAGAAGCTAGGTAAATAAAGAATACGCTGACTTGAACTGGATTACTTCTGCCGAATCTTTTTTTAAAGGATGGTCGAGTCTTAAATATAATCCATGCGTTGGCTAAGTACCAACAAACTGCACTCAGAGAATAGGTGGCCTTAAATCATGTCTAAGAATGGATTTCGGCTGGTGTCAAGCATCCATTCTTGTAACCTCATGATTTTTTTATTCATTTATTTTGTGTGTATTTGTAACCATGCATTTTCGAGAATTTGATTCTAAGATTGCTGCGGCTCAAACATTTTACCAAATTAAGTTTAGGAAGAGGATCCGCATTATTAAGACTCCCTCACCCGTGGCTTCACTCTCATAATTTTTGCTACCAGTCCTACTTGCGATTTTTCTCTCAATAGCAACGTTCTTTGGCATATTCTTTTATTTCTTAGCCATATCCTCTCCCAAACTCTAGACAAAAGTATTTATTATAGAGCATAAAGGACCTAAGAAATGTGTTGGAATTTTTTTCTAAATTCTTGCTTTTGAGATTCTGAATCACCAAAATCCCGATTTTTTATTGTATTTATTTAATACTACTTTCCAAATTTTATTTACCAATTTTAGAAACTTCTTATAAATAAAAGAGAAATAGGAGCAGTTTCCAGTGGTTTGTGGTCTCAGGTACAATTCTTTATGTTTAACTACCGCAAACTGTCTTAAAGTTAGTGTGCACACTTATTTTTCTGATGGGCTCATCTGAACGCTAAAATCACGTTTGACAGCCGATTCCCCCATGAAAGATCCAAGGGTAGCGAATCGCTACGCTAACCAGCAGTTGGTTCTTAATGGGGTCCCTACTTTCTACATGCTACTGTAGTGTTGTCATACATTGGTTTAACAATTTTAGGCTTGTTTGTTGAATTAGAAGAGGAATTGAAAGTAAGGCATAGCCTACTGTCTAAGTCTTTGAGCGGAAACTTCAATGCACCAAGTCGATGGTTTGCCCTATAGAAAAGAGGGTTTCGGAAACAGTAATGTCCTGACGATTGTCAGGCGCATGATAGGTGATCTCATGGGTTATCTCTCTCGACTTAGAGCTCTTAGGTCGCATCATATTGAGGAATAATTTCGTAGAATTCCTTAGACCATCTGTCGTGATAGCTTTATGCAGTTCCATTCACTGTGACCCCATCCAGGTAGGATGATAGAAGAGTACTTGCTCCAGCAAACCTATATCAGACCTAAAGAAGATCATTGGCAAGGAGAAGAAATAGATCTTGAAAAATGTATACGTCCTTGGGGTAGATACTCCTGTTGACACACCTTATAGTAGATGACTTGATCTAACCAAAATTAAGTTTCATATCCATTTGCAGAGTTATTATGGTAATCTGTTTGGTTTAAGGGCCTTTCTGGCAGATAGGATCAACAGCTCTGAATTCTCCAAGTGTTTGATGGTCTTCGCCCATATTTGGGTTATGTTTCCCAGTAGAACGCCTGCGGAATCCATACTATCTGGACGCGGGGTCATAAATCCACAGACCAAAAGTCAATATAGGCTTCTGGCTCACCGATTTGTGGGTTTAAACCCCACACTTTTGATCTGTGGATTTATGAACTTGAGCTTATTAATCTGCGTCCTTCTAAGTAATTGGCTATTTTAACATTCATTGTCTTTCCATTATCCTCACTTTGAATAGCATGGGCAAACCTATTAGAAGTTTTTTTTGTGGCAAGCATTTCCTTCCTTTTTATTTTAAATCAGTAAAATGCAAGCTGTCTTTTAGCAACCCGAAGGAGTCTGAAGTACCTACATCATGGTAAACAGTTAAGTGCAGGCTCTAGTGCAGATTTTCTTACGGCTTGTATTCTGTCAGATCGTGTTCGCTTTTAAAATCCAGCTCTTTAAAGATGGATTAGATTTTCTGCTGTCCGAAGTTGTACATCCTACACTGTAGCGAAAAGATAAAGATTTATGTGCGGTGCTGAATTTTCTGTCGTTGACAGTGGAAAGTAATATCAACTGACTACCAGAAACGTGCGAACCACTAGCTTGGTAGCTCCATCAATGTAGATTGTCGGAGTTATCCGCTGAAAGTCTTTTCCTACAGTCGGTTGCCTTTGTTTTCATAATGGTTTTCTGGAAGCTATAGCTTTTTGATGCAATAAGGACATACCTTGTACAATTTTTTCAGATACAGTTTCCATGGAGAAATTCTTCTAGAACCCATCTCAATTAACGGCAAAAATCAAAATAACTTACACAACGCATCGCATTCCAATGCTTTCAAATTCTATTATGGCGATCTTTGTTGCCCCCTATTTGTGTCGGACCAGAATGGACATCTGGAGCATGATCTGAAAAGAAGGGGACTGTTATAAGTAACAGATCGAGAGTGTTCCCCAAATTTATTCGGTTGTATAAAATCCCAAAAGGTTTCTTAACAAGATCAGCAAAATTGCAAAGGCAAAGTTTAAAATCAGTATCCCTGTCATTTATATTCCAGTATAGGATGTCGTACATATTTAGGCAGCTAAAATTCCCATTCCATTTCCCATCGCTCGCTAGATTTGTTCGGCCGAAAGACCATTCGCGGTTTAAAAAGGAGATTTAAGTATTGGGGGTAGCTAACAAATGTTGCATAAGCTGATGAATCTAATTGCGTCTCGCCTAAGACTAGAAAATTAGGCTTTTTTGTTTTAGTATACAGAAGACATTTCTAATCCCCTCATCCTGACTAACGCTTATACAAACTGCATCTATCATTTTTGTAATATAAATTTGTTTGTATTTCACAGCCACCCTACTGGAATTACCGTGATCAATCCTCATATCTGAATGACGAACGACACGCGTCGGTGACCGCTGGAGCGGCCGCCCGTCAATCAGTCGAAGGTGGCTCTCAGTCGAGCTATGAAACGCCAACATACTCATCGCCAGGTGGACTAAGAGCCTATCCAACAGATGCGTACGCCAGCACCGGTAAGTGTGACACTCCTCATGCGCCAATAAACGGTAGCATATAACAAAAAATAATAATCACCAAATGATCCATATTAACACCTCTTAATGCGTTTCCCCCCTGACGAAATAGTCACTCAAGTTATTTAATAGTATCCACTAACCAATGGAACAAACAATCGTTAACCCCCCGCTTAATTGCCCATGAAAAAATGCGTACCTACAGCTCATATAGCAAAAGGAAACAAAATTAAATCGTAAAACACCCAACATCTACATACTAATACATAAATGGCTGAATGCCGACAGCCGCGGCAGGGTAGCTACAAATACAAAATATGATTTATTTGCAGCCTTATATTAATTGAATTGATTTACACACTTTTAGGTGTCATTAAATTTTTTGTGTGTTTACCTTTTATTTATTTTTTATTGTATCACTGTTCCGCATATTATCACATGTCACACAGCCATCTGTGTTATAGATTGAATTAAAAGTTGTTTAAACAAAAAATTATAAGCCGACAGGTACAACTCATCGATTCGCGATTGATTATTAATAAATTTATCGATCTTCGTTCGCCGTCATCGTCGCGTCGCGTCGGCGTCGGTCTGTAGCCCGGTTTTGATGAGTTCGATTTGATTTGAATTCGATGAGAGAAAATGTCTTTAAATTTAAATACAAATCGTTTGTAAATTAATTTTTTTGAAAAAGAGAGAATAGGTATTTTTTTTCACTCACGGTTAATAAAGACGTATAATTTGAACCAGTTTAAGTTTAAAATAAGTCACCATATTCAAAGTAAATGTCTTTTTTAATTTTAATTTATTGTTGGTCGGTATAATTTGCTGTCCCGAAATTTCGACCGGAATTTTAAATTGTTAATTAGGGTGAAGATGAATATACGAGACAAGTGTGATTGGTATTTTGTTATTTATATATTTCGTTAGGTGGGTGACAGGCGTCTTCTGTTCACAAGCCGTGACCTTTTGATTTTAAGTTGCTCTGTTTTTTTAAATGGAACGGATTTCTGTGCTTCCGTTTTGATTGGAAAAAGGTGAACGAGGGAGGAGCATTTTTGCCACTTTACTGTTAGGAAATTTTCTCGTTTTTACAATTTAATTTGTGATATAATAAATAATAAAATAATATTTGAAATTTGTTCATTATTCCCATTTTGTAAAAAAAAATTCACAACTCAACATAACTTGATTTTAAGTTATACCAAGTCTGTAAAAGAGTAAAAGAAAATAGCTCTTAGTTACATTTTTAATTAATCCTAATGATGAAAAAACACAAGTAGCGCTTGAGCGCCGTTTTGAAACCACATTAATAGAACCAGTGCATAAAAAGGGACAGATATGTCATAGGAGCTCAAAACTAGCCTTAAGAGTTGAGAAATTAGATGATGTTGTTGAAATGAATACCTAGGATGGTCGATAGTTCATCAAAGAAGGGACTACCCAGAGCACCGCGTCTTGTTTTAGCTCAAGTTAGTATCAGCGCAACTACGACAGTGGGTGTTATGAGGGATGCATGAGATGCTAGAGGCCAGTGGCCCATACTAATTGCGTTACAACTGTAGTTGCAGAAAATATAACCCCAAGTACCTACTCTATGAAATGTAGAGCAGAAAAACTTCGCGAGATTGGTAGCAAAATGTTAGGTCTCACATGTCCTTAAAAACGCAAATAAAGTTCTGATAATTCTTAGTTCCCCAGAAAGTCTATTCAATGTTTCCAAAATAAAACTGTGTAGGTTAATCTTAAATGCAAAGTGCAGAAAGGCGGTAAAATCAGAGCTTATCTACGTTATTTCGCATACTATTTAAAAGAATCAAGAATGGGAATCTGCATATAGCCAACTCTGAGAGAAAACACTAGCAGGATTTTAAAATAAAATAAGTGTCGTTTTGAAAAAATAAGCAGGTGTCCCTAAAGTACGCCTGGCAAGTAAATTTTCCAATCTTTCTTACAATAAACTTTTAAAGGGGAATGACTTGCTATATTTTATTTAGATAAGAGATTCCCCAAGACCTTAAATAATAAATTGTTTTTAATGTGTCCTATACATCCAATGAAAAAAAGTAGATCTCGTTTCAAGATCGAGAGGTGTTGTTTCCAAATCTCATTTTTGTCTATTGTAACACACAGTTATCTAAATTTACCAATATTTTTAATATAACAACATAATTGACATTGCAAGTCATATTTGAATTTAAAACGGTTAAAGACAGGTGGGGTAGGGTGGGGCAGATTCAACAATTTTTTCGGCAGGTTGGAAAAAACTCCTTTCGCAAATAAATATTTGAATAATTTTTTTTTATTGAAAGCATTGTGTATTTTACTACAAAGTTAAAGTTTAAAGTTAGCTTCGCTCTGATAATTACAAAATTAAACTTAAAACAGCATTAAAATGACGATTATGCCCCATGACGCAAAGTGTTATAAATTAATAGCTAAAACATTTTATTTAATATAAGTATAACATTCTGCAGAATTCATGGTTTTTATTTGAGAAGTTAAACAAGTCTATATATAAAAATTAAATGGGATCTCACATTACATTCGAGTATTGAGATTACAGAGAAAAAATGATTAAGAAAAGTATAAATCTAAAATATACTTAAATATATTATAACCATAAACGTTTGACACTAACAACCAAAGAATCCCAATAAGGTTAGGTTAGGTTGATGGGGTTTGTGAGATGGTCACAAAAGACCAGGCACTATATCGGGCGCATTGCCATCCCCAGGGAACCATTACGGTTAAAACCATTACGGACTTAAACCTATTCGTACAAGCATTCGATTTCCCCACAAAATTAAAGTATGGCCTCAATACTATTTGAGGAACCAACCTCTTCCAAGTTATTAAAGAAGTACATGCCGAGGTACTTTCTTCTACTCCGAGCAATTGTTTGACATTCACAAAGAAGGTGTGTGATGTCTTCCGCGACCTCTATGTCCTCTCAGAACCTGCATGTATCCGTATCAGCTAAGCCTAATCTCATGGCATGCTTCCTAAGAAGGCAGTGCCCGGAGAGTATTCCTATCATTGTTCTTAACTTTGTTCTGCTGAAATTGATTAGTGGTTCAGTCTTTTTCCGATTTAAAATAGGCCAAAATGCCTTTGAAACCTTATGCCCTTCTATTTGTGACCATCTTGTTGTCGCTTTATTAAGGACTTTTTTATATATTATCCTTCTGTCCACGGCCATAGGTGGTCTTATTCCCTCAAAAGAATTCCAATAAGAAACAATTGTATATCACTTACCTCGTGGAGTAGAGAAATTAAAAAAAAAAACTCTTTCTCTCTTTCTTTCTATAAAAATAAGCAGGAACTGCTAAATTAAGTGGGATTTTGTATTTATAATACATTTTATGTCGATCTTCATTTCCAACCCTGCCACAAGTCCAGGGTTCCATCGTCAAAAATTCTACTATCCCAAAGCAGGACCATTGCTGCAATCGTTGCTGATATTTGTCGATTTGATAAAATAAATGCAACTTTATTTATAAACATACTCCTTTTGCGCCGGCCTATGGCTTTGCTCATGTTTGTGTTTCTCTATAGTTACCCAGCAGATCCCCTGTAACCTTAAAGTGGGGGCTGCCTAAAAAAAGCCAATGCTTGTTATTGTTATTATTTTTTAGAAAAGTTTAAAGTAAAGAACATTTTTCAAACCATCCCAAAAGTTTCAAGTTCATGTTCATGTTTGCGTACCCCTTAGGCTTTCTCAAACTGCCTTTAGTTGCGATTCTTTCATGGAAAACGTTTCCAATTATTTCTGCATTCTTTATTTAGAAATTAATTACCCAACAAAAAAAAATTTTAAATAAAGAAAAATGCGTTTAGTGAATAATTATTTTGGCAAATGCCTACATAACGCTTCAACAATGTTCAGAGGCTCTTGCAGATCAAAGTTAGCTTTGCACATAAGATGTGTCTTAAAAAATGATCTGCAGCGTACGGTGCTTTGATTTGTGACCTTATTGGCAAACTTGCCAAATGATACCATCTCGTTAGCCTCCGTCATTACCTAAACTTCCCCCTAACAAAAAAAGGACCCCAAAACTGGTAGTTTATTTCATTGTTTCCATCTTTTGTAATTTTGCAGGATCTGGCTTATCGGTTGGAACAGTCGGCCCATGCACGCCGACGAATCCCCTCGAATGGACTGGCCAAGTGACTGTGCGGAAAAAGCGTAAGCCATATTCGAAATTCCAAACGTTAGAACTGGAGAAAGAGTTCCTCTTCAATGCCTACGTATCGAAGCAGAAACGATGGGAGCTGGCACGCAATTTAAATTTAACAGAACGACAGGTAAGAGCGTATTTCTATTTCTGTCCACTAGTGACTTCATAGTCGTGACTCACTTCTGTTGTGTTATCCTCATGGGACATTGCCAAACACATGACTTTCACATTTTGTTCGCTTAGCATAAAACTGTAGCAACTTATGTTGGTCGCGCAGTAACGAGTTGTTTTCAATTCCTTTGATCTAATTTTGGCACACGGGGTTGCCTTGTGGGCTAACGCGTACCGCAACATTTTGTTCATTTCGCAACTTGTTTCCGCTTCTCTCGTCCGCAGGTTAAAATATGGTTTCAAAATCGCCGAATGAAAAACAAGAAAAATTCCCAGCGACAAGCTAACCAACAAAACAACAATAACAGTTCAAACAGTAACCACAATCATGGTCAGGCACCACAGCAGCACCACAATCCACATCACTTGAACTTGGGTCTAGGCATGAGCCATCATACGACCAAAATGCACCAGTGACCTTTAGACAACAGCAGTGCCATGGGATTTGCAACATACTAACAAACAACGAAGACACACTCAACGTGCGCCTATATACAACAGTGACGACACAAACAAGAGTTTGACTCAAAGCATAAATCACACACAAACTCAGTGCAAATAATATAATTAAATTTAATTTAAAAATTAAAACGATAAACAAAGTCAAAGTTCGTCCATTCCAGGTGAATGTATAAAAGCTATACATACAAAAATGTATAAACAAACAAAAGGAACCATATGTGCACATAGCAAGTCCCATGCCAAACGCACTGCTGATCTAAATTTGGAAAACAAAAACAACAAAAAGGTAAACCCCCTCCCCCAAAAAAATAATAAACTTTCATAAATGATTCTCCCCGGTCTCTCTTCAAACGAAAGATTTTAGTTAATTTTAAATAAACATAAGTGGTAAAAAAAACTCTGTTTCAAATTGTATAACAATAGACTTATAACATTTAACGAGAAACATAAAGTAAACATATTTAAAATCAACTAAATAACGTGTAATTATAATTTTAAGTTCCTGTATATAATAAGTTAAATAAATGATGTATTTTTTAGCGGAGATATTGGCAGAATTAAAATTACGAAGAAAAACAACTTAAATCATTACTCTATAGTAGATTAAGTAAAAAGTAAAAAAAAATTAAATTATGTAAAACTTTGCTTGTCTTTAATTGCAAAACAAAAACAAAAGTAGTGGTAGCTCTCTATAAGCATCTGTCCATAGTGCAGATCTTGTAAAACCCTTAGGTTCTTAGAGAAACGAACAAAATAATAATAAAAATACTATATAAATACGTAGGTGTCTATAAATACATATATTACATAAAAAATACATTAAAGAACAAGAATAATATTACTACTGTAAGATTGTGTGCGTGTTTACTCAAAATGAAGGCTTTGACAAAAAAAAAATTAACGAAAAAAAAACAACAAAACTTCTTTACTTAACAGAACATTTTAATTAAGCAAAAAGTAAACAGTGAATAAAAAATCTAGAAAGAAATAAAACTAAATGCTTAGTAATGATATTATTTTGTAATTATTTTTGTTAATGTTTTATTATTATTATTTAATTTTTTAAATGATTTAATTTAGTTTCTTTATTATTATTTGATAATAAGCTTCCTGAATATGTGTTAAATATAATAATAATAATAAAAAATAAATCTGTTTCTTTATGTAGGTAAATTCTTTTTAAAATAAATATTATTAAATAATGTGAGAAGAAGAAACACCATAAAAAAAAAACAATACATAAAATATTTAAAAAAAAAATCAATCCTTTCTTTTTTTCCTCTGTTGAAGTTATTATTTCATCGAAATAGAAATATATATATTTCATATGTCTTAAGGAAATTAAAAACTGCAAAAAATTTACAAAAAATTTCTGTTTTTTTCTTTGGTTTAACAATTTTGTTTATATTGTTTCATCGAGTCGAGTTTTCAGTTTTCCTTATGTTGGCCCACACACTGACGGTAAGTCTTTTCTATATTTTCAGTACAATTTTGAACTACTTTTAAGCGGTAATTTAGTGTTATTCAAAATGTGGACTGCTTTTCGGGGAATGAGTATTTGTTGAAAAACAATTTGAAATTACAAAAGCTATTTTATTGGACTTCCTTTGCAGTGAAAAATAAACAAGGGACCGAAACAGAAAGCATATTCAAATTAATACAGTTGAAAACTAACTGCACGTTTTCACTGACCAAGTCTGTTCCTTTACTTTTAAAATTTAAAAATTTGTTGTCACTCCTACGACAATATCTACGAGCAAGATATTACACGTCCACTCAACAAATTTCTTGAAGTAAGACTTTACATTTCTGCGTATAAGGATGGTATCAACAAGCGACAAAATAAATATTTTCGCTGGTCTTCGTTTATCAGAACGTATTGCTTCTGAGACATAGAGCTCACACTGTTCGAATCTTACTTAGATTTTCGTATAAACTACCTTCGTCGCGGTGAAAACTCGCAATATCCTCCATGTTAGTTTTAATGCAGTGACGCTTTTTTCCTCTTCTCATTTTTTAGAATTAATTTTTCAAATATTACTACAAGAGCGTTTCCTAACATATTCGTAAGACCCTCTCTATTTGACAGTCTTTTCTATTATTACTATGAAAGTAAACGAACAAGCCAATTGACTTTTCTTAATTGTGGTTTGGATAAGAACACACAACTGGGGTGGAATTCTTTAAGGTGATTTGCGATAGTTGATAGTCACAAACACAATAAAATTTGCTGCTCTACGCAATACGGATACTTAGATTTTATTAATGGTCTTTCAAAAAGTGGTTTTTCATATTCCGAATCGATGTTCGAAGTCTGCTTTGAGGCTACCTGTTTAAAGGTCCCTTGAACTTTGCTACCTTACAAACCCCCACTTTGCCCTTTGGATGCTACGCCACTGTATTTAACTAAATATGGAAACTCCCAGTGTCTTCCTCGATTTCTATGATTAACAAATAAGTTCATTATTTACACTTTTTGTATTTGTATAGATTTTTATTTGGATTTACTGCGTCTGCATTTTTTTTTAAAATCTAAAATATTATTTTATCGTTTGCCTACTTTTTCGATAAAAGACATAGGTATACTTCCAGATAAAGAGTGTGACCTCTCAATACCGAATTTAAATAACAAAATATTTCCATTGCATCGAAATGTAATTTTCAATTGAGTTTTTATTTATTTCCTTTTATGTAACAATTAATAAAATAATATAAAAGCATACTTAATTTTAATGAATAGATTATTTTCCAAATTTTCAATGAACTTAAACTTAGTTTTAATTAAATTAATAAGTTAGTTATTCCAGGAAGCCTATAGAATAATGTAATTAATAAAAATCATAAAAAAAAAAAACAAATATTATGTGAAATTTTAACATTATAAGCGAAATTATATAAATATATATATATTTATTATAAATTATTAATAAATTAAGTTTAACTATGAATATAAGAAAAAAAAAACAAAGAAAATAAAGCAATTTACATTGTGGTTTTGTTTGAATGCTATAGAAGGAGGCTATGTACATTTGAAAGTAAGTATAAACTATTAAATAATATTTTGAACAGGACATCAGCTCCAGCAAAAGAAAACAACAAAGGATCCCGATTAAATAGGAGTCGATACCGAGGAAAGCCATTAAAATAAACTTGTCTAACATTTTTCCAAAAAAAAATTGCGATGCTTTACCAAAAATTTATTTTCTCAATGCTTTTATTTTTAAAAATGTATATAGGTAAGTTTTCACATAATTGTCATCAGGAATTCTCTCTTAAGAGCGGATGTCTGAAATGTTTCTATAACAACTGAGTAAACTTTTGCTGGCCAATGCCTTGCCACTTTAAAAACTTCCAACCTACAATATGTTGCTTTTCGCAGTAAAATAAGTTCGAACATAGCCGACTGTTTAGTGCAAGCAATTCAGAACTATGAAAGCCCAAAGATAACTTCTGGGAGGTGACATTGAAAATCGTGCAAATTTATTTCGAAAATAATGGTTCAGTTCGCGAAGTTTACATCGCAAAATTTTGATCAGTGATGAGGCTCATTTTTGGTTGAATGGCTATGTCAACAACCAAAATTGCCGCATTTAGAGTGAAGAGAATCCACATGAGACCCTTGAGACGCCATTACATCCACAAAAACTGACTGTTTGGTGTGCTCTATGGGCTGGTAGAGTCATTGGGCCATACTTCTTCCGAAATGATGCTGGAGAGTCAGTTACCGTTAATGGAGACCGGTATAGAGCCATGATAACCGACTACATGAATGTAGAAGAGATGTGGTTCCAACAAGACGGCGCTAGATGCCACACAGCGCACGTCACAATCGATTTATTGAAGGAAACATTTGATGAGCGCATAATTTCGCGGAATGGATTTGTCAATTGGCCACCAGGATCGTTAGATTTGACACCATTGGATTATTTTCTTTGGGGATATGTGAAGTCGCTCGCCTACGCCAACAAACCAGAAACGTTAGGGGACTTGGAAGCCAACATTCGTGGCATTATTGCCGACATACAGCCCCACATGCTCGAAAAAGTGGTTGAAAATTGGACCTCTAGACTTGGCTTTATTCGTACCAGCCGCGGCGGCCACATGCCCGAAATCATATTTATACATTAATGGCATAAAATTATCCTTCCAATAAAGCCAAATTGATGGACATTAAAACGATTTTCCTGTGTTTTATTTCAATTCGAAGTTTTATGCCTCTAAAAAAACAGCCTTTACATATATACCAACCAATCTACCAACTAAATAATGGATAGAAAAAATCAATACCTTACATGGCTTTTTGAGAGTTAATCCGAAGTTAATTCTCTGGACAATGATTAAAATAGTTGGTATACTTGGTACTGCTAGATTCCCAGTAATCAGGTAAATGTTTATCCACTCGCCACCTAGACGGCCATATGTATTAACAGGTCATAGTGCTGAAGGGGTTCAATCCAATTTGTCATCTGCACTGAGGGAGATCTTGCAAGTGTTTATTCCGAGGTCTTTAAAGTGGTCCTTACTTACATTATTAGCTTTTTAATTTTTGAATTCGCCCGATAAGGTGCCTTTAAAAGCCTGGACGCCCTGGAGACCATTCGATCTTATAGTCACCTTAATTTCGCATAAACTTTGTTCGAAATTCGAAAATAATTGGAAAGGACTTGTGATGGTATAGTGAAGCGAATATATCACATGCTAAAAGGTTGGAGCTGTCCATATAAATTAAGTGGTAGGTACTGTCATGCGACAAAGGAAGACTGAAGCTTCAGTTAACTATGATTCTAAAAACCACTCACTTGGCAATCACCTTGCAGGATGAAAGTCTGGAAATGAATGTAATTGCTCGCTCTGGACAGCTGCGTTGGAGCCACAAAGATGTTGAAGACCTCATAAATTCCAAGACATCTGGGCAAAAAGTTTCAAAAATAAAGCCGACGTTTTTTCTTCCGTCCATAGGTAAGGAGGTAGCTCTTAAGTCGCTTGATGATGCATAAAATAAACAAACTTAAGCCCAAAAGGGCTTAGATTACGAGCTGCCTAAGTCTGAACTCCTAACAATGTTGACTCGGACAGCATTAACTCAGCTCCTTCGTATTATAAACAAATATAATTTTAGGCTTTAGATTTGAACATTCTACGAGTCGAATGTATCCTGATTATTTAAACTAGGCAAGATACGGAAGATGTTTTATGTCCATTTTGGAATCCGCTTCGACAACAATATGTAAGGAACAACACTATAAAAAAGAAGAGATTTTTTGTAGCAGAGTTCTCTTTTGCAGCCAGCACAAACAAGGTTACCAGTTACAATCTATTGGCGCTTGGTCATATACTCAATATTTAAAACAAGACACCTTTGATATAGCCTTAGCACAGAATGCGAAGAATTCAGCAAACTAGAAAGAGGACAAATAGCTTCAAACTCTCGGAACTCCCTAGGTCTAAAAAATAATAAATAACTTTGAAGAAAGAAGTCTCAAACAAAAATGCTGGAGAATTGAAAAGAAGATCGCTCCTCGCAATCCATATATTATGGCCATTAGTTGAACTTAAACCACTTTAAATGTGCAAGTTTTATTTAAAGCACAACTCATCAACAATTTCATATGAAAATGGGCTCGTGTCGGCGATAAAACCTATCAAAGTATTCTCGACATGATGGCATAATTGAAGCTTCGCTCAAACACACCACATAAGACAACATAACAAACAGCGCACTGCTGGGATTTAAAAGGTGTGATGCAACTGTCGTAAATTTTATCCGACGGCACTTTTAACTATCTCAACTATGAAGTTAAGTATGTGCAGCTAATAATTAAAGAAAAATGCAAAAGTACAAGCACGTGTTTTCTATTAGCACTTCGCTATGACTCACCATGTCCACCAGTCTTTATGGCTGCTGGTCGGTACATTACATAGCTCAATACATGGACGAGCCGAAAACGAGAAAACACTAAAATTAGTTGGCGGCGACTTTTAATTACACAACATGACCGGAAGAACCATAACTAATGAGCGGAAACAGTGCCGAACGGAAGGAAGGTGTAATCAATCACAAGATTGAACAGAAGCCTTATAGGTAATGATATTCCGATAGTAAACCTAGGACCACTTAAAGATTCATTCGAGTCGTAAAATGTATTAAAATTGAAGCGCTAACTTAACCTACTATGCATGCAATTTTGACCACATCGACCTTGAGGTAGGTATGTTGTATAACCACAAGCACTTGACAAGGTTGCACGATTTATTAACAACTCTACTTGTTGATAGACAGTATTTTTTATTAAAAATTCACTTCGCATACATCCTGTTTTGATGTATTAAATATGATACAAGTTGTTTAATGATATTTGCGCTGACGAGTTGCCAAATTGTCGCCGAAAATTTAACACCACTTAAAAAGGTGGCGGGTAGTTCCAATTTACCAAGTCGTATGTATAGTTTTGCTATCTGTTTATTAATGCATGAAAATACAAGAAGAGCAGTTCGAACTTGAATGGCTCTGAAGGGTTTGGTTTGGCTGTAACCAGTAGGGTAGGAATTAAAAAAATCAAAATTAGAAAGGTGGAAATGAACTGGAAGTCATGGAAGTCATGGCTGTACTCTACAAAAATGAGGTCAAGAAATGACATGGCAGCTCATGGGTCAGATTTTATTAGAACGTCTTTGAGTCCACCAGTTTTTGAAGCCAGGTTTAAAGCTTCATCTGTCAAGAAATGAATAAATTTTTTCATGGATCTCTGGGAGTAGGTATGCTTAAAGCTAATAATCCAGACTACAGCAAAAGCACACCGTCACCTTGCTAGAAGTTGTTTTTATACCCAAAGTAAATTTTTTTTTGTTGGAGGTTGCTACTATCCGATGGAGCACTCAGACACAACAACTGGTCCATCGTACTGCCAAAACAGACACTTAACATTGCTGAACTTAGTTTTACCGTGAGAAGGAGTTTCAGTGATGAGGAGCTTAGATGTTCGGCACTCACCACGTCAGCCCCAAAGATCCACACATGATGCGAGCAAAGGCAGGACAATTACAGAGGAAGTGTTTTGCTGTATCGTCATCGTCTCCACAAGCAGGACAGATATGGTGGTGTCGCTCAAGCCCAATACATTTAAGTGTTTGGCAAAAGCTAGGTGGCCCGAAAGGACGCCCACAAACAGTCGATTCTCCTGAGATACAGAAGAAAAGACGCTGACCTTTTGCAGATGTCCGGACGCAGTCGTTCGTTCTGTCTACACCCAACACAGTCACGCCACCGACACTCGTGTTCACGAGAAACCCAAGTATCAATGGATGACCTAACCACAGATGCCGGCTGACCCAACGCAGGTTCAGGCCCTGAGAGAGCTTCTTCGGAAGCCTGGCAAGCTCATCAGCGATCTCGTTTCCCTGGATACCAGTGTGACCTGGGACCCAGACAAGTTTCACTGTGTTTAGCCTACCGACCAAGTTTAGAGAAAGCTTGAGTTCAAGCACTAACTTGGACGAGGTAAGAGGGTTGAGCAGCTCTTTTAGTGCAGCTTGGCCATCACTGCAAACGCAAATGCTTCTAACTGAGGAAAGTAGACGTGGTAGTTTTGTCGCAGTGGGATTTCTGGTGTCATTGCGTCAGAAGGATAATTCTTGCACAAGTTCATCAAAATTCCAATGCGCGTGGTACCAAAAGCCACCTCTCTTTTACCGAGAGATGGATTTCAGCGTACACCCCATGATAAAAATATCAAGTGGGGGAGGTTCATCATTGCATCTAGAGCAGAGCCCGGAGTGCTAGTGAAGGCCCTTGTGCAGACAAGACAAGCCGTCCCAAAGTACATACTTCCAAAGACTTCCGACCAATTTCTCTGTCACAATTCAAGACTCTTGACTGAAAGATCGACTACATACCAAGGGATTTGTCAGTTTAAGTCATCGATATAAAACTCAGAACTTGACTACCCAAAAGGACTAGTCCAACTAAGCTGCCCTCCGCTCCATTGAACGTATGAAAAAGGGATACATTTCAATCAACATATTTAAAGCCACCAGGACGTAAAATAACAAATCTTATAGAGTCCCAATATCTGCCACTTCCATAGACACATAGAATATTGAGCCCTTGCTCGTGCACCACCCAAGAAAGAGAGCCAACTTCACTTCTTTGGAAGCTAGTTGTGAACTTTTCTAAGGAAAACGGTGAGTTGTAGCCTTCGAGGCACCGTGTAGGCTTTCGTCTTCGACTATTTGTCAAAATTTTCTCCCAACTCACTATGAGCAAGCTAGTGGAGCTAGTGCTACTTTCTATTATTTGTTACCCCTACCAAGATGAATAAAACTCCACTCGAGTTCTTTAACTGCGCCAAATATGGGGAACCGAAATTAAATAGAAAGCTTCTATCTAGAACTTATAATGCCAAATCTGCCAAAAAACTCCCTAGTTACTATAAACTCCTAGAAAAAAATCTGTCGTTCGCCCCAATGGGTCCTTTAGCCACGTCTTTAATTCTTTAATGGCAGCATTGCATATTGTGTGAAAGATGCTCTGGTGTCAGAGCTCTAGTCTCAGAGCTCTTGAGAAGACTCAAGTTTTGCTCTCGTGATGTGCAATAACATTGCCTTCAACCGCTGCTCTTCAAACCATACTTATCCAAAATAAATGATTACCAAACCCAGGTTACCAAAGCAAACTAGTCAATAGACAAGTCTTGCTTGCTTCTTTCTACTACAGTCATTTTCGTCTCCTTATTAAAATCGACAGCGAAATAGGCTTCAACTATTAAATTAAGGGCAGGACAAACGACGGAATGCCTTCTACGACAGATCACTTTCAGTCTTTACTGATGACTCAAAATCCGCTGATTGATTCGGAACTTCTCCAATGACCTGCTTCTCTCTAAAGCAATATAGTGTGTTCAACACTTTTTTCTTCGAATGATAGTCAGAAATCATATTTAACTTACTTCTTTTAAGGAGAAGATGGTGCTAAAGTCCAAGCTTTACCGTGGCCTCCACAAGTACCTGGATGCTAGGCAGTTGGTTACTTCCAGTAAGGCAGAACAAGTTCATTAAAGGCTTTATCTGATGCCTTCCGTTCCTCAGCAGTGTATTGAAAGATTCGTCAAAATGATAGGCACGATCTAGTCGACTGGGCCGACTAGCCGACTGGGCCCGTAAGGTTCGTCTATCAATCTTTATTTCCGCCCACCATCGATGTACAAGCTGTACCTATCTCCATATTACTCTGTCTATAGATTTCTTTATAGCTTACAAAAGAGGTAGGTATATTACTGAGCTATGTTTTTGAGATAACTGGCGGTCTCTATCACGCTATAGGCCATGAGCTACACTAGGTTTTGACGAATTGGCGGCAAATACAATTCGTGGTATTTCAATTCAACATGTCTGGCCTAGTAGTTCTCCCAAAAGCTTGAGACTTCAGACTTGCAATGCACAACCGGGATATTGGATACCGCACCTGGTGCTCCTTATATGACTTCAGCGATTCATCATGGAGGGCATCTGGGATACGGTCCGTCTACATAAGAGAATTATGTGTCATTTGGGTTGTGGAAATGTCCTCGTCAGGTTTATAATTCAAATACAGCAAATAGCGATTACCATCTGAAATTGAACAGAAAAATCTCTGGAGAATGCACAAGTGGATCGGTAGGTCCCTCAGCTCACCTGAACTTTCAATAAAAAAAAACAATTTCAAATCAATATACAATTTTTTCTGCAGCGGATGGTAGTTGTCGAATTGGTAACTCCATTGTTAGGATAGAATCCTTTCTTCAGTTATACGGTAGAAGCTGGCGCAATAAATCATTCTTTGAGTACCTTAAGCATACTTCTCAGCCAAATTATAGCTACCTGACTAGTGCAGTCAAAATCTAACCAACAGTCTCTCAACTTCAAGCAATGAAAGCTACGAACTACCCAAATTCATATGTCATTGTCCATTTTAAGCCAAAGGACCAATCTGTAAAACAGAAGCAAAAATTGGTGATCAGGTCGTCAGAAAATGTACCCTATGAACATTTGAGAGACGTTGTGGATTTTTCTAAAAGGCTTTTGAACTACATCTAAAAAAAAACCTTTTTCCAAAGCTATTCCCCTATTTTTAACAATTCAAGACGATCCACGACGACACACTGGATTTATGTGCGAACAAGAACGCCAGTAGCACGAGCATAATATTTTTATTTTAATTGAATGATGATATCATGCGAAATCTTATAGAATCGAAAACTACTGTAATGAGAAACAAAACTTAATGTCAAGGTCCAGTGTTGAAATAGAGCCGACGTGTAGTGAAGTGATTTTTATTTATAGCTTAGCACTTGCAATAATCTTATTGTTTGAGAATGTTGCGTATTTATGTATATACACATTATAGCCAGGTTCACACTGTCCGTGTGTGTATACGCATTTGTTTGTTTAATGTAATTAGATTTCCGCTAAAGCTCCACATCGCGGAGCGACCTTGGATAGATATTAAATCATTTTCTAGGAAAACCACGCGTAATTACGTTTTTTTTCTTTTTCGCGTTTATTTTTCAAGCCACAAAGTTCAAGTGGTATTGGTTATGCTTTGTTCTTTCGCATTGTCCTGAGTTGGCCTATAAGTTATATGGTGGAGCGCATGGCATCAATTTTCATAATCGAAACTGAAATACTGTTCAATTATTTTATAAGATGCGTTAAACGATTTCAGTAAGAGGAAGATAGGTATGAATGGATACATCCTGTGATGGAATCAGAATCGACTTGCTGTCTAGGTCGAGGCTTTTGCAAATGGAGACAGATTTGAATATTTTGTAAAAGGAGTCATTTGCTAGGATATAGTGCAAGTTGTACTATTTTTGACTTAAGAAAAAGGCGACACCTTGTTTCAGAAACACACCTCTGTCTCGCATAGAGTGCCACAACAGCTGCACAGTCTTTAAAAATATAGTGATAAATTCTTACATGGCCCAGATGGTCTTTGAGGAATTTTGGTTAAGAATTGTTCTTCGAATCTCTCGCTCCGCCTTTTTTAACTTTTTGGTCTATCCTTCCAAGAGGAGAATTTACAAAGATTCCGGAGGACCTCGCTCATAGCCCCGATACTAAAAAAAAATTATTGAACAAAATTACTGATAGTCGCCACATAACTTTTTTAGCTTTTAGATATTTTTACGAAGTCTTGAGCTTTCGGACCAGGTCTCTTATGCCCCCCAACCAACACACCTCTTTTAGGGAGGTAGATGAACTATACTGCAAATCTCGTCGAAAACGCGTCCTTTGTCCTCTAAACCTTAGAGGGTGGTAACAAAGTCGACGCGTCATTGACTTCAGTACCTAAGACCTTCGATAAGATATATCATCAATTAATCTCTCTCTCTTCAAATTATCTGTCCATAGCTTTGAACAAAAAATGCTAAAAAGGATATCTTCCTACCTTGAAAACTGGTAGTAGGTACGGCATTCCCTTCAGGTCCACACTATCATCCACTTTCTTAGCAACATCTGGTGTCCCACAAGGCAGCCATTTAGATCGTCGTCTCTCATCCAAACTATAAATGATCTTGAACAGGTGAATAAACATTCTTTTTTAACTATCATTTCATCTTAAGACTCATGTCTTCTTCAACAAAACTTGGCTAGTTTTTCGACCTGGTGTCTCATGCACATGAAAGCAACAAGTCCCCCTCCGTTTTAAAGTCCAACCAATATCTCTCGCTAAATCTCTTGTAAGCTTGGTTCGACAGGGAGCTAAATTTTCGTTCGCATATTGACAAAATAATTTTTAAGGCCAACTTGTCACTCGTCTCTGCTAAACAAAGAAATTCTCCAACCTTACCTCTATATCACCTTTGTTAGCCCCCTGTTTGAGTACGCAGGTCAAGCGGGTCTCGGTTTCATCGAGGTCATTTGTATCAAGAACATTCAACGACGCTTTCTTTGATTATCTTCTTGAGGACTGGCCTTTGAACGATTCCTTTATCTTGTATCCATACAGAGACCGCTTTAATTTTACTAACCTGAGTACCTACCATTGTAGGCGCAGTGGCTTAATGATTAGTGTGTTGTAATACTAAACTAGTAGCTCCATGTTCGATCCTTGAAAAAACACAAATTGCATCTCAAGGTATTTTTTACTGCACCACCTATCGCGAACGTCTGACAAACATCCGAGATGAAAACTGTCGTGAAATAGATTCTAAGTCAGCCGCTTGGACTCCGAATTACACTGTAAATCTCTCTCATTCGCCCAAAAAATAAAAAAACCTAGGTACACAAAATGAATGGTTGTGTGGGGATAGGCCTTTAGTCCTTGTTTTCTTACCCTGCAGTCATTCTTTTCATTTATCGTCTTCTCTTAGGCTCCTTCGATAGCCTCCTTTATTTAAGTTGCCCTCGTATCTTTTACCCACCGACTTAGATAGATACATAGCTTTATCCAAATATATATAAAAATGGTGTGAAAATTGAGAAACGCTGGGTCAATTTGGCTCAATTTTTTTCAGTTGTTCGTAATTGCCAGGAGATTATTGTTACGAAAGAAAATTTTGAGAAAACCCTCCGGAAAAGTTGTATGGTATTTTTTGTGCAATTGTCCCGGAATGGCTTTTTAAATGTAAAAATAGAAAATTCTTGGTGAAAAATTTGAATTTTTTCGACGAATTTTTGCATATAATCGCATGATTTAATGATTTATAGCTTATGGTGAACATTAGAGAGCCTACACCCTTCGATTTTATGCGTACTGTAGATGGTGTGCTCTGCGCCACTTTTCAAGAGTTTTACCAATTTTTAAATTTTCTCAAAAACTTTTTCTATGCCAGTGAATCAAATTTGTACATTATTTGCGATTATCATAGCGACATTTCATCCCTCGAACTACATCTCGAGGTGGCTGACGACATTTTGCACAGAGTTCGCACGACAACTTCAAATTTCGATCTTGAAATTAACGACGAGATGCGCAAGGAAGCGTTAGTTCTGATCGAAGACATGTGCGCACTCATGTGCGGCAGTCTGCTGTCGAAATTAGGAATGGCAACGCCAAATCGTTCGATGCATTCAATTGCGAATTTCAACGGGAGGAAGAGATCGGGATGAGCTGGCCGAAAGAGTGCCGAGCAAAAGAACATGTATTGCTGTTACATCCTCTGGCATTGCTGCCACACTGTTTCGAACTGCACAATCCGCTTTGAAGCTACCGATGAATCTTTTCACGGTTGACAAGCCAACGGGCACAATGACCAAGAATTTGGCGACAGCGAAATTGATGCGAGTATGCAAAATTATCATTTGGGATGAATGCACGATGGCGCATAAACGAGCTTTGGAGGCAGTCGATCGAACAATGAAGGATTTACGAGGTGATTCGTGACGATTTGGTGGGGCTATGATATTGCTCTTCGGAGATTTTTCGTCAAAAGCTTCCCGTCATCCCGAAATCTACTGCTGGCGATGAAACAAATCGAAAAACATTATTATATCATATCGCTCTCTACTGACTTCGATTCAATTCAAATAAATTACATTGAAATTTCAACTCTCTGTGTTTTTTTATAACTCTGGAGTTTATTTGAAGGCGTTAAATTGGGGCGAGACGAAGTTCGCCTCGTCCGATAGTTTCGTATAAAATTTACAAGGGTTTTGTTACCATACATTTCACAATTCAGAGATATGACAAGTTATATCTTTCTTCTGGAACATAATTTTTTACATAAGTATGATTTACATTGTGCCTAATATTACGAAAAAAACCCTTCAATTATACCCACCAACTTTGGCTCCAACGATCATAAGTGAAATACTGCGGAACGTTAACTCAAACCTTTCAGTTTTCGACCGCAGCACAGCTCGCCGCTTACTTTAGTTTTAAGTTTTTATTTTAAGACTAAAATTTAGCTTTAGATTGTATTAAGCTAAATAAATGGTCGCAGGTATTGCCCCACCAAAATAAAAAATTCAAGTCAACTATTGGAAAAAAATATTCGCATTGCCTTTAAAGACGACAGGAAATGCCAACTCTCGCGAACTTATGAACCCTATGGTCTTTAACGTCTTTTCTGGTGATGATAAAAAATATATTCATTTCGACTTCGACTTCGGTACAACTAACGCCATCTCTTCGACAATGGCGGAACCCAACCGCACTTTTGTCGACAACAGAATGAAGCAATAAAAATGCAATAAAAATCTTGCTTAGTACCTACCATTTATGTGCGCTTCGGTTTTTTTTTTCTTCTTTTTTTGGTCGTCTCCTCAACTCTGCTGCGTGTTGTATTAGGTACTGTCATCGTCCGATATACAAGGAAGCCCAAATGACACTTATGGGAAGCCATTAAATTCCTAAAATCACCATCGACTGGATTGATTGTGTCTGCGAAATAAAAATAAAATCAAACGCACACACAGATGGATAAAAACCAGCACAAGCCAGACACGATGACGAAAATTGACCAGGGACATAAACAAGCTGAGAACTCAAGTCTGTGTTATGATGAGCTAATTGCAGCACGATGACCACCATGATGCTCTTTAATTGATCCAATCGCGTTCAACATGACGCAATTGAAGCTTTTTTTCACTTTCCACTTAAAGAGCACTTTTGGGATGAAAAAGATACTCGTCATAAATGATGTCCCTTCTGAAAGAAAACATAATTCTTCCATTAACTAAGTTCGATGACCTCAAAGTGTGCAAAAAAATTATGTGCACAGGTGTCTTAGGGGATGAAGTAATTACATGCTGTTTTCGTGTCACACCATAAGCCCCTGGATGAAGCCAATTCTCGTTCAAAGGACATTGCACCCATATACCATACACCATGCACATATTTCAGCTGAAGTCCTCGTCCTCACCCCGGGTTATTGATGGCATTTAGTTTTCGTAAAATGTCTACCACTGGAAATGGAAAATCTGTGGCAGGGCGAGGTCATGCGCAGTGTGGTGATGCCGTGCCAAAATCCCTTCGTCGACTTTTTTTTTGCATCACTCTGAATAGTGTGTGTGTGTATGCGCGAGAAAGGGGGAAGAAATTTGACATAGGCCAGGCAGCCATAGAAAATATATATAAAATAGACATCGATTTTTCAAGCAGTTTTTCATCCCAACACATGTTGTAAAATTAAGTTTAAAACTTTTTCATGTTTTTCTTGGGGATAAATGCTTCCACTGTCTGCGAAGTGAACTCAAGAGTTGAATATTGTGGGGACTTTTAATTGAAACACATAGGGGGTATCGGGAAATGTAACCGCATCGGACGCCATGTTGGGAACCACCCGAATGGCTGCGAAAACAAAAACCTTCTTTACCCTTTTTAAGTTGTCACTTGAGTGGTTTTCAGAACTGCCGAAGACTATTTTTTTTATAATAGAGCAAGTTTGCAATCAACACAATTCAAAAAAGTATTTTCCTTGCGAATGTTAAATGATAATGTGCCCCAAACTTTAGACCACATTCGACATTTTTTGAAAAATATCACTAGCGTTTACGTAGCTTAAGCCTTTTAATGCAAAAAGCTATCTTATCGTAAATTTAAGTCGTTTAAAACTCACCCGCATATTCATAGTATGGACCGTCTCAGTTTAGACATACGGAAGAATATAATTCATTTAAATATCGCATTGCGGACCAACTCTTTCGGGCAGACAGTTTTCTAAGATGGCAAATTATGCCTGATTTCATATATTTTACGTTCCCATAGGCGGGCACTAACATCACAGATGCGGACAAGTGTATTCGTCTCAAAGAATTTTATTAAAATACAATTCCTTAAGATGGACACAAAACATCCTCCAATACGTAGCAGCTTGAATTGTCTTGTTGACAAGTTAACGCGTCTGACAACATCGGAGAGTATAAATCGTACTCTTTGGGTTTACCAAAAACGTAATTATCGTACGTACCTAGTAGTAGGGCATTAACATAGCTTAAAAACGAATAGTTTCTAAAAGGTGTGGACATTTTCAGATAAAAACGTATAAACTTTACCAGTGGTTGGTACTGTTACCCACTTTGAAATGAGATGAACTCAACCAATTCAATGGCGTTCTACGACTTAGTACGGGGTTAAGCGCCTCCCGAATTTATTATGTCCAACAGGCATCTTTCTTAAGGTACCCTTGGGAACAATTAGGAAATAACGATGGGGGTAAAGACTTGACATCTCAATCAAGTCGGACTGAAAATTTCCGAAAACGCTTATTTCCTCGCGAAAGTATGAATGGAGCTAATTATTCACGGTGTTTTAAAAAAGAACGCCAATGTAATGAATTTATCGGCGCATGTAAGATGGTACGCGATATAGAGGCCCAAGGATCGGCTAGTATTTGGGCACCCTGGAACATGAAAGAAGCCTGCAATTTGTTAAATTGAGAATTTACTATGAGCTGTCTAATTCCAATCGAAATACTAAACTAAGTCAGTAAAATTATCTATTTTCTGTGAATAGAGTGCCTTTTAATGACCGTAACGAAGGAATTCAGACGTATCTAGTCGGTACGACAAGCCTTGATTCTAAGCCCCCTAAAAATAAAGTGTTTAGTCCTACGTCGAGGGTAATCGAATTTGTGGAAAAAATACTACCGAATGAAGACCACCATACTTTAAGGAGTAACTAATTCTCTAAGCATGACCAAAATTAATCAGTTCTTACTATGAGTTCCATGAGGGCACGATGTCAAATTAAAAATAATATGATACCTATGATAGGAATAATGGCGCTGATCTGAGTTTCGAACATCATCTAGATTGTCGAGGATGGTTGCAGAAAATCATCGATAACTTAAAAAAAAAATTACACCCGTATTCAATCTGCGAAAGTTGAGCCCTATGCTTGGTTAGTTTAGCCCGATGGATCTTCGACAGGTAGCTGCTACTTTTCAATCTAAATTTACATCATAAGGAAATTCATTCTTAAGCGAAAGAATTTTCGAAACGACTCTTGATATTTTGAAAATAGTATTTCAAACACTTTCTTTTTTTCTTATATAGTTATCGTTTGGAAAAAATCAGCAAATCGTACCAATAATCTTAACAATTGGGTATCATATTAACTATCGTTTTAACAGTTCTAAGCTTATCAATTTAAGCTCAAAAAATCAAATCTCATGAATGGTTGTAAGAAGCTAAATCTTTTTATTTATTTTATTTAGTTTTTTTCCCATTTACGGGGGACCTTTACTAACGATCTTCTCTAGTATGTATTTTACAGAGCAAGCCGGATTGCGGACCTCCCAACGTTCCACACGTTGTTATGCATGAAATTCGTTAAAGGAACCTACCTATTTTGTAACCCTTTAAAGTAGATACAACTTTCGACAAGGCCCCTGAAATATCAAGCGAATAGGCGAAATATAGCCCCAGTAACCAAGCTATAAGAATTGTGTAAAATGTTTGCATAATAGCTCTCGGAGAGCCGCGCCACATTAAAATAATCAGTTATCAAACATGATTTCCTATTTCCTAAAAGCTCTACTCTGTCTTTTTTTAATTTTCCTCTTCGTTTTATTGATTTCCACAACCACAATCGTATTAAATAAATTTCGACTAATTTAGCTGCCCTACATTAATGCTCCGGCTAAGAGGATCTTCGAATCCCAGCCCTCAGGTTCGAGAAGACAAGGAAGACCGAACCTCCGTTTCAAAGACCAAGCCATCGCGGATGCCAGAGCGCTTGGTCTGGACAACTGGAACGGAAGCAACGTGCCCGTGATCGTAGGGGATGGAAGGCCGCAGTGTCTCAGGCAGAGACTCTTCACTGGTCGGGAGCCCGATAAGTAAGTAAGTGACATCTTTTTTTGAAGTACAGGATGCAGGATGAAGATGCCAAAAATTAAGGAATAGTATTTGGAACGTCTTTTTTGCATGAGAGGTGCCACGCCCCAGTGTCCAACACTGCCCACACTTTGCAAAATGCCTCCGTCTTGCAATTCGAATCAATGTTGAAAATTTTACAGCTTACGCTCCCATTAGTCTGAAGAAATAGCAGTTGAAACGAAATGTGCCACGCCCCCTTTCTCGAAAACATTCAAATAGGAACTTTAGGAATTTAGACAAGAAGAATTAAAAGGAAGAAGAGCAAATAAAATGAAGAAGAAGAAGAAAGAGGAACAAAAAGGAATATGAATCACCCATATGCAATTTACTCTGATTTTCTTATGACTTTTCACTAACGTGCGTCTAGGTAGTCATATTAAAAAATCAGATGCAATTTTTTGGACATTTTTCTCGTCTTTTTTTCTCATCCTACACTTACGTTATTCCAGACTAAGTAGCTATAGAATCAGGTACCTACCCAGCTACTTACTGAGATATGCAAATTTGCCGCAGTATGTCGCTTTGTTTATTATTTGTTCATGTCCTGGGCCGGTGAAGGGGGAAATTCAGTTGAAATTGTGTAAATATCGCGTGTCGAGGTAAATAATGCACGTTCGTGATGAAATTGAGTAATTCCTGATTACATCAATTACGCTCCTGATTTACGCATTGATACCTAGTCACATAAATTCACGACAATAAATAAATATTCGTACTTGACATTCATTTATACGTTTAGGGGGGTGTAAGTGGTGGCACCCTTCAGCGTCAGACCTAGCACTGTTCACATATCTATTTATGCTGATAAAATAAATGACTCCTTGAACATCAACTAATACTTTCTGCGACAGAAAACTGCACAGTTTATAACCACCAATATCCTTTACAATCAGGCTTATCTTATTCTACCAACTCAATGATAGACGGGCATGTCAAGCCAACTTTGAGCTAAATCTCACTCACAGAGTATTGCATCACTTGGCGGACCAGATCCAAGTCTGATTTCACCAACCAGTCACACATAACTCTCTTTTCGAATTATGAACGCGTCAGCACTTACTCATTCCGCACGACATTTACAACCGCTAAGCGACTCTTCAGCTTTGGGTAGGAACCTATCTCTTTCGTGCAAAGTACACAATGACCTTTATAGCTTCGCCTTGCCCGTTTGTCAGTCGGAAAAAGTGGCGACAAAAGCGTCCAAAATTACCCTAATTATTCATTTCTGTCATTTCTAATCACAAAGAGTGTTACCCCCATGGGAAAACGCTTATCTCACACAGCACACACATTCCTCATTTTCATTCATTTTTCACCACTTACCGTCGGGAATATCGAATGGTCACCACATTGCTCCTCGTCCTCTGAGCCATAAACTCGGACTTACGGCTAATCATTTAGTCCTTCCGTCACTATCTGCACATCGTGCTCACGTGCACACTTTCCTTTCAATCGCGTCCAGCGAATCCGAATATATTTTGCTTAATTATGCCCCCACTCTGTGGACAAACTTCCGCATTTATTTCGTTTGTATCTACGGGGTGTGTTTGTGTGTGGGCATACGTAATTAAGTCCTACCCCCGTTCCAAGTGCAAATGCTATTGTAATGAAGTATTTCGAAATGTATCCACGGTATATTGACTTTTACCACCCCCAACCTCCTACGCAATTAACATCGTCATTTTGCGCCTGGATATGGACACCAAATTGTATATAGCTCCTGGCAAACGCAAAGTCAGAAATTTCCATTTTATCTCAACGGAATCGACTACCCCCAACCCATCAGCGCCACCCTTCGTTTGAATAAACAATTTTCTTTGGAAAACCTACCCCCGCTACAGCAGTCCCTTATATACCCATCTACATGTCATCCAAAGGATACACACAATACCACTCCATACGCACACACACACACACACCGACACCATCACTATCTATTTCTGATGCGTATAGTCTGAGCAAATATTCAACTCCTGCTGGTATCTAAATATGTTTCTTGGCATATTCCATTCGATATCCTTCGGCGCAAAAATATAAAGGATATTTTCACTTCCACCCCAGCCATGACATGTCATCTAATAAGACGACGGCTGGGGTAAAGAAAACGCAAGTCAAAGGTTCTTTTATTTGACTTTCTGATTGGTGTTTGTGTCGAGAGCGAGGGAAACCGTCGTCGTCGACATTGACGAGGGTGAAAAATACTTCGCAAGGATACAATGTAGCACAATACTCGTACTCGTACACACATAGCTAACGGTTACACAGACGAAAATTGCGAAAATGTTTTCCTTTCCTCCCGGGAGACTGTGTGGAAGAAAATTTATGCGTACATATGCGAGGGGAGATATTTGCGCAAGGATTTTCATCTCTAACATAAAAAACAAAAAAAATATTCAAATAAACGAAATGTTTAAAGGGATTTTTTAGGATTTATAATGAAAGCAATTTTCAACGCTCGTGCTGTGAACTCTTCGTTGCTTTGCATAGGAATATACGTCGAAATAAGCCAGAGCGTATCTATAAAAAAAAACCTCTTTTCGGTCTAACGTTAGGGTAAGTCGCCTGGAGGCTAAAGTGATTATGATATCAAAACTTCGCTGCTATATGTGATAACGATTTGCATTTTATGGTTCTGCTTCTTTGTATAAATATGTATCTGTATATACACAGATGCCTTCCAAGCATGGGAATTGAAAGTCTAATTTGGACTTCCATCAGCGAGAAGGCGTCTGTGCCCTTCCCGAATAAAAATTGCTTTTGGTGATTATGGCCTCATCGAGTGTTGTGGAGTGTCCTGTTAAATATTCTCCAAAAACTAATGATATTTTTGCGGTTCTACCACTGAGGAAACAAAACTTTCTGGAAATCTATAGATATTATTAAATTGTAAAGCGCGTCTGTTTGTATGTGGATTCGTGCCTGATTCACGCTAAAACGGCTGATCTTATCCATATGAAGTTCTCAGAAAACCATAGGTCTTACTACGGAGCAGCATTTAGTTTTAATTTCATTGCAATCATGACGAAATACGGGCTTAAACTTTAGTCAGTAAGGACAGGTGTCATTATAGGGCACATTTAATTTTTCCATGCAAACCGTACAGTCTTTGAAGTCAGCTCAAAGTTGTCTTCCAGTTTTAAATTCGTCGAAGTAAAGGTTGGTACCAAGTTTTACTTAAATCGAGAGGTAAGGCTCTGCCTTGAGAAACCAATGTTTCTTATTCTAATCTGCAGTATTGAACCTTCGCGTTAACATATTTTACATAGGGCTATTATTTAAAACTCTTACATACTTGTGTTTTTTTCGTTAAGTAAATCAATCCTTTCTGTCACACTTAGCGGCTTAATAACTTTTTTTCATCTCTAACTAGTAGATCGAGCACACATTCTGATTCTGTGCAACCGATAAATTTCTGGTCTGGCAAAAAAAATCAGAATATACCTATACATGAATGACAAAAAAAGTTAGAGCCCCGCGAAATATAGAAAAACTACTGCCTGTATAGAACAGCGACGAGAGATAATTTTTCGCTCAAATGAAGACCAGCAATAGCGAAAAGTCTGCCCATCTGATTGAAACCGACTGAGTAGGTAGATGAGATGTGTTTGAATAATCCGCTTATGCACTGCTCCAACTACTGGGAAATCAAGGCAACTTCGTGTATGCAAGGTCTCTTTGCGTTTTTAAGCTAGGAGCACCCACCGTGCGTCGGTCGGAGCGATCGCTCATGCCAGGGACATGAATAAACAACCCTTAGGCATTTAATGTCAAGAAAAAGCCTTAAACAGGGTGATGGACGATAAAAGTGAAGGCCAATGCTAGAGCCATAATTTTGCCAAAGAATGCGTGCACCCATACTTACATACTTTGATGACTTATATTTAATTGGTAGAAGTCAGTCAGCTTAGTCAGTAAGGCGTTTGTGATATCCCTTCGGAAATGATGAGAAGAGTTACGCACTTGTCCATCGTTGCTCCATGGTCTTCGTAGAGCCACGTTTGCGTTTACATGTAAAGTCATAGGCCCTTAGAAATAAAATAATTTAGAGACGATTTCTGCCAAAAATTCGACTCTAACTCTAAATTACTAGAAATAAAGAAAACAATTTCACTTTAAGTTAGGAAATAATTAGATTCAAGTAACTCAGCCTCGTGAGAAACTTCCAAGTGTATTTGATCAATTATGTTTTGCAAAAGTTGCTCACTGAGGCAAATTTTATGCCTTTTTATGGAAGGAGATTTATTTCTTTCTTCCACTCCTCTGAACTTAACTTATAAGCCACATTTTCTTTGTATGCATCTGTGTCAACAGCTATAGCCTTTAAATGTGCATCGCTGCACTATTCAAAATCTATTGGAGTAATCTCCAATCCATTGGGTTCCTTAGGTTCTTTTCCGCCGCCGGTTGCATGTAATACTCTTTTGTAAGCCGAAATATTTAAGCGGGCATTCGTTTTTAACCGGCCCCATTGTGCTTTAAGCTTTTCCTATTTTTCCATACTTCGTTCTTCTTTGCATTCATGTTCATGTTTTTTATTTTGGAATCCACCCCAGTTACGTACGCTGTTAATGTAGCCTTTAATATCTTTTCCTCCCATGTCCAGTTGCGTTCCCTTTCGGTTTTTGAGAGAAAATGATTACGACAAATGTTTTCCTGCATTCAATCGAATTACGACTTACCTTATCCATTATCTTTTCTGAAAATGTCTTACACGGATTTAAATAAGAATTTACCTAAATAGATTTGAATTTTATTTATCAAGTTCAAATCAGTTGAAGTTCACAATGATGATGAATGGAACCTCAGCATTGTTTGCCCGATCCTCAAGAAAGGAGACCCTCTGAACTGCGCCAATTGCAGAGGTATCAGTCTTCTAAACATTGCCTACAAGATCTTATCTGCCGTTTTGTGTGAACGCCTGAAGCCTTTCGTAAACAACCTGATTGGTCCATATCAGTGTGGCTTCAGGCCGGGAAAGTCCACCATATACCAAATATTCACACTGCGGCAGATCTTGGAGAAAACCCAGGAACTTCAAATCGATACCCACCACCTTTTCATCGACTTTAAGGCCTGCCAAACTCGTCCGTTTGTGCATGATGACGATGGAGAATGCACGCTGCTCCATCAAGGTCGGTAAAGAACTTACCGAGACCTTTGATGTCAAAACAGGATTTAGACAAGGCGATGCGCTGTCATGTGACTTCTTCAACATCGTTCTTGAAAGAATAGTGCAAAACTCAAACGCCAACACCAGAGGCACTATCTTTCAAAAGTCCGTCCAATTTCTCGCATACGCCGATGACATTGACATAATTGGCAGAACGCAGCGTGATGTTAATGGCGCGTTTGTGAGTATTGAGACTGAGGCGGCGAAGATGGGTTTGGCGGTTAATGAGGGCAAGACGAAGTATATGCTGTGAACTAAAAAGGACACCCAACACCGACGGTAAGAAGGCAATTGAGTAGCAAAGCCCTCTCTCGAACAACTAAAGTGACCCTTTCTGCTATATGGCGCAGAAGCATGGACTCTATCAAAAGCGGATGAGGTAACTCTTGGTTGTTTCGAGAGAAAAATTCTTCGTGTTATTTTTGGTCCCGTCTGCATTGACGGTGAATGGAGAAGGAGATTTAACGACGAACTGTACGGGCTAGTCAGAAGAGTGAAGGTCCAACGACTGAGGTGGCTGGGTCATGTAGAGCGAATGGACACGAATGCTCCGGCCCCGAAGATCTTCGAATCCATACCCTAGGGAAGGCGCAGTAGAGGAAGACCGCGACTCAGGTGGCGCACGCAAGTGGAAGGGGACCTTAACCAACTAAGCGTGCGAAACTGGACACAGCTAGCTAACGATCGCGCTGGCTGGAGACGCTTGTTGGTTGAGGCCCTGGTCCACCCCGGACTGTAGCGCCACCTTAAGTAAGTAAGTGAAGTTCACAATGGTTAAACAGATGAATCGAGTCACAATAGCGAACAGAAGTTGAATGTTGTTTAATTTGTTTCATTTCTATAAAATACTAGATGGGACAAAATTTCTAGCTAGCCACGAACGGCGCTTTATAAGTAGGGAAGAGGCGAAATTGTTGATAGTAATGCCCAACACTCGGATTAGAATGAGTACCAAAGACTTAAATCTTTCTAAGCGAGATACTGGCTCTCCATAAAACGCCAAATTACACTTCTCAAAAATATATCGCTTATGAGCCCAAAACAGTCAGAAAGTGTTAGGGAATGGCAGATAATATAGACTTAGGTATAATTATGTGATAAAACTATTGAACATTTAAGTGGTCTGTAGGTACTTGCAATTCGTTTTGCCACGATGTAATAGGTGTGCTTATCTGCAGACGAACCACAACATTTGACCTGACTCGATGCCTGCCGAGACCAATGAATTAAACTTCAAAAAGACTTACAAATCCATAGTTCCATGCAGCACCCTACCAATAGGTAGTACCTATGCTATAAAATTTAAAATGTAATAGTAAGACTCAAAAATAAGGAAATTCGTAAGCACGGGTCGAATTTATTAGTCCGCAAGACTTTTGAAAAATTGAAAGCCATAGGTACGTTCCGAACAACGTAGGTACATGCAAGACTATACTGGGATTAGGGACCATGTACCTAATACAAAAGAAAACGAGCTCGAAATCAAATTGAGAAAACGAAGAAATATCAAAAAAATTGCTGTCAGCCGACACTTGAGGGCACAGCAACAAGTACCCAGAAGATAGGCAACATATCTCTTCCTAATTCGGCCATCATGTACCTACCTACCCAAGAGCCTTTGGCCAGAACGGACCACAAGAGAACTAACGAAATCCATGAGAATACCGAATAGAATATTTTCTGGGCAGTGTTTTCTTATAACATAAGCCACAAGATTAGGGCTTTCAGACTATCTACGCTACAGAATTACATTCTAGGAAACTGTTCCATTTAAAAAAAATACGGCTTATTTCTGATTTACTGAACGTGACTTTTCCGCCTTTAAATGTTCGACTAAGTTCCCCGTTCACTCACGATCCCATGTCTAACCTCACCACAGCTTCACCTAACCAAATGATGTCTGCACTTTTGCCCAACTCTGTCTGATTTGCTGTTAAAATTTGATTATAGTTCTGAAGTTGCTATGGGAGTTTGAGAAGTCAATAATTTTGTAAGTTGACAGGTGTCTCCATTTGAAAAAAAAATTATAAAATCATGTAGGTATGTAACAACCCTGCCTTCTATCAGCTATACCAGGTCTTTCTTTGAGCGTGTCGCCCGACTACTTTCCCCACACCACTCTATCTAAAACCCGAACAACGTCAATCATCGAGCAAATTTCGTAGGAAATACGAAGTTTCCTATAGCTTGCAACAAAATCCCCCCCTACCGTAGCTTTTTTTTTTTGCTTCTGTCGAAATTACCCTCAATCTGAGCGAAGCGCATGCACTTTGCCCTCTCAAATAATATCGTGCAAGCAAAAATAACATTTTTCCTCCATCCCCAATACAGCTAAGAAGAAATAATGCCTTTCTTATATATATCCATACCAAGTATCTAGATACCTAGAGTGAAAAAAGGAGACACCATCCCGCAACTGGCGTCGCATATATCACTTTCTGACATCCAGCCACCGAAAATAACAGTCAAGTCCAAAAACCATCCAATTCCATGAACAATAATTATCTATCCGGCGAAGAGAAAATGTATCTATATCTGTCGACGACGACGACGGCTCGTAGTTACATATACCTAACAAGAATGCATCGATTTCCTGTCGCCCCGCTTAGTACGCAAGTAAAAAATCCTTTTTTTGCTGCTTTTATCCTTCCAATGGTATTTTTATTGAATCCAACACGCACACAGAAAATTCACACCACTCATACCCATAGAGATATGAGTATCTATATGGCACAAAGTAAAAAAAAAAACCAGAACAATTCCTGACAACAACTGCAATTTCCCAATCCGAATGTCTTCCCCAGTTTGGCCGCAGATACTCTGTATCTATGTACACGGCTTGTATCTTGAAATTCCCATTAAGCGCGTTCTTTTTTACGTTATATACCTACCTACACATTGGCGGCCCGGCCAGACTTGCACTGCTCAAGTCTGCTGTGAACTGTGGTGATACTTCGGCCTTTCCTTGGTATTTTTGCGCGTTCATGGTCTTCATGGCTTTTCGCTTCTTTATTTTGGCAGCCAGCGTGAATTTCAAAAGTATTCGTGTATAAAGATACCCACTCGTCGAAAGTCTAAAATCGCTGAAATACTTCTGTCGTGACTGTGTCGTGCCGTTCAAGTCCCATGCCACCACCTCAATTTTTCGTTCGCCTTCCCTCCCAGATCCAAGTGTAAAAGCGCGCCGGTGAATTGTATGTAGGCCGTGAGGTATCTTTCGAAGGTAGACGCAACATCGTGGGGTTCCGATTTCGTCCTCCCTGCGCGTCCTAACAGCGTCGTATCCATCCATACCCCTATACATGGCCTTATGTATAATTCGGCTGCGTGTAAATGACGAGTGTGTCGAACGAGATCAAATGTATGTACGCGATGGCTGGCTGGCACTGCCACTGCCACACCAGTGTGAGAAAGTGAAGAGAGAGAGAAAAACATTTTTATTAGGTTTTCGGGAAGTTTCAGTATAAATTGTTTTTTTTTTCGTCGGTTCTTCGTTCATTCGTTTGGATATACGATTTTTGTTTCTTTTTTTTTGTTTGCCTCGCCTCATGTGTGTGTATATGGATGTGGATGCAGAGGTATATGCCCGAAAGATACACGGACTGTGTAGTGGAAACAGATCGCCGAGAATAACACAACAAACAATTTTTTGGACAGTTTTCTATCAGAAGTCCTTCATTCTGATGGTATCTTTTCAGAATAAACAAAAAGTGATTATCTGTGTCTTTTGAGAAAAGTTTGGAAAAAATTCTTTGCCTTCTTTTGTTGTGTGCAGAGACAATGGCTGTTTATTTACTTTCGAATTTTCGCAAAAACAAAAATTAGCCCAAAGTTTTTCGTTTTACGTTTTCGGTTATTTTTTTGGTTGCGTGTGCCTTTGCGAAAGACCTTCATTTTGTGCTAAAGTGTGAACAACCTCGATGTGTGTGATGGGACCAGTGCGAAATTACAAATGACTTTTAGCAACAGAAATTAAACAAACAACTGTCCATTTTGAATTTGTTGTGTGGCGTCACTGGAAAAAATAAAATAAAATTGTCGTGTGTTCGTGTGTATGCCGGCTAAAAATGTGTAACTATACAAGTGAGTGATTTCGTGACTTATTTTGGTCGTCCATTTGCTGGCGAATATTATGCAAATTTTCGTCGACATGTTTGGGTTCGGTTCGTCGCGATTTTGTGGGAAACAGGTTATGAAGAAGATTTGCGATGGATTTTGGGCATACAGCTCACGTATCGCGTGATTTGTGAGCTAGAAGCGAAGATGTTAATTTTGATCCGGCTTTTTGGCACATTCCTTTTACTGGCCGCGATAAGACAAATTTTTTTTTTGAACTGTAGATCAGTGTAAAGTTGAACTCTAATCGGTGTCATTGGCTAAGGGGGAGCTACTTCAGTTGTGGAGGTGAGTTTTTAGTATTAAGTTTGAATGTGGGTTGGAGTTTGCAATTATGACCGATTACCAATCTTTCCTCGAATCTAGTTTGCATAACGCTGTGATAGATGCACTCCTGAATTATTAAAACTCATCAGTTGCTTTCTGCGAATATTTTGTTGAAGTTTTAAATCGAAGGATTGGTGTTAAAAGTGTTTCCTTTTGGGAAATTTATTGGGAAGTAGTTTTTTTTATGAAGCTAGCTATCTACCGAAATTCTCATGTCTATAGGAAAGTGGGTTATATTCCTACATAATATCGAGTCGTCGCAAAACGAAATCCTTTTTTCTTAACATCGAAGAACAATATTTTAACTGCAGAAATTACAATTTCTTCTGGTCTTCAACCAAAAACACACTGAGCTCTATTTCTTTGAATAAATTGACAGATTCGACGGCTTCCCTTAATTGTTCAGGAATTTATTCTAAATTTGTCGTAAAGTCGTTTTTAAACCTTAAAAAAATGTGTAATGTTCACCTGTACCTTTGCTTCGCTTTGCGGTCCGGGTTTCTTGTTTCTTTTTTTGCTTTGCCACTGGAGCTCTTAGGTATAGTAAGACATGAGTTCTGTGGTCCAACGTAAACATGTTAGGTATCAATCAAACAGATACCTGCCTTTTAGCTACTTATAATTAAACTTTTTACTTCTAAAAGCGGATAGCACTATAAGATGCTTGGTCTTTGGTGGTGCTATACGGTTCGCTGTAGACTCGAAGAGTCTACGGGTCTATCCGCCTTTAGATGTCCTAGCCATTTTAGACGACTGATTTTTCGACTACAGCTGTAGAGCTCCTTCGGTTGGTCGTTAAATCTACAAGTAGATATTAAATGTCCGCTCTACGACGGTCCGGCTACTATGCTCTCTTATCTTGGCAGATAGAAAACTGTTTATACGCGGATAGCCAAGCGCCAAAGAAGTTATTGGAGTCAGTCTCTATTATGAGTCTTTAGGAGGTCAGCATTTCCCTAATAGTAAACCATAGAACTGTGCAGGGTATTCCGATCGCTGCATTTAAATCTACTTTAAGGCTGTTTGTTATCAAAGGAACAAACCTTAGACGGATAAGTATGGTACAACATATCTAGCGACAAAAATGTGTTGACCAAAGCTGGATCTGAATTTTGTATCTCTAAACAGACTCAGTATATCAGCGACTACCGCTGGAGAATAGGTGTCATCATTGGGCATTATAGACAAGCATGCACCTAACTTCGGTGTTAATTTGGACGACGGTTTTCCGATATTCGCCCGGCTCTCCCACTATAACGATCTAAGCGATTTAATAAACTCAGATTGCATAAAATTCAGATAGGTTGAACACATCATCTTTCTAAATTTATGTGGCAACACAAGCGATCTCTAATTTCTCTTAGTGCGTCCTTTTGCTGATAGCCAAACCTCACCCACGCCTTGTTCTTCTATTTTGCTGACTTGAAGTTTTCCCATCTACAAGGGATAAAAGTGCGAAGTGCCATGCGGTCAGAGGTATTTCAGTTCAATGCGTTATTTATCGACTAACAGGCTTTAGCGGGGTCTGACAGTCGAACGGATACTACACGCTCCGGCGGTTTTTCGGGCTACTCCGCTTTTTCGCCGTCTGATGTTTTTCTTACGGTATTTAACAATATTCCACGTGGGGGTTTCCAACAAGACACCATACTAAAAGCGTAACAGGCCCATTCCAATCATTTGCGCGTTATTTTTAAAGCTTGGTACATTTTTTTATGGCGCGTTGAGCAGTATTTCACTCCAATGAAACGAAAAAGCGACAGGAAATGATAAGCCGACTAAGAGATGGCAAAGGGATGAAAATGCGTCCTAAAAGCGGTAAGTTGGGCGCCAAGGGTGGGTGTTTAAAAATTTGACTTATATAGGGTAAGAAGCCTCATATTAGCTTTGAGGTTTCACTTACATCTGCAAATTTTCTTAGCTTTTTGACGCTACCATGCGTGAATAAGTTTAGCGTCTTAGGATTTTAAGAGAAGCACCAGTTTATTGGCTTTCCCGAGAGCTTTTGTGACAAAAACGAGAGAATATGTTGAACAGCACTGTAAAGATACAGCTGAAACTGTACAAAGGTAACTAGCGAGGGCTTTCATTATATAAGACTTTATTTAATAAAGACGTCCTTCCTTATTACGAGAAGTACAATTGGAAAACAGCCGCTTTTATAGTTAAAGGTGGTTCCTAAGGCGTCTTATAAGTTCTTTCGAGTAGTTATTGGTGGCTGCAGGAGCTACATGAAAGAATAAAGCCTAGTATCATCGTGCCATAATCATAGTTGTATTGTTCATAATTTTGAAGAAGACTTGTTTAAAAATTTAGTAAGTCGAATTTGGTATTTTCTTTTAACCTTGGTATCACTTGTAATAGCGATGATTGGCAGTCTTATTGTTCGTCCCTCTTGAACGTTAAAAAGAAACGAGAGTATTCTTGAATTTAAATGTCAAAAACGCCCTTTTTGACCTTCAGCTTATATATTTTATGCGCAAGGGTTTTTTCCTAGTCGGATTTATTAGGTTTAGCTTGCGTTTATCAACGGCTGTAATAATTCTAGTTGCACACTGCATTTGGGAAAGTTCCAAGTTGAAATTAGTTACCAAATTCATAAGTTAAAACTTAGTTTATTCCTTCTTATATTTGAAACATGTTCCTCTTTAAAAATAAAATTTAATTTTTCTGTTGGGACGAATAACCCATTTTGTTCGTGGTTCTCTTAGCAGGCTCAATCTTTATATTTGGAAAAATCTTTGGACTACGTCGATTTGCAGGGGAGCAACACCTGGAAAAACTATAAGCGCACTTTCAAGGATTAGAAACATTGGAAAACCTAAACCACTTATTATACTTTATCTATCAGGAGCTGCTGGTTCAATACTTATACGTTCAGTCAATAACTAAAATTGTCCACCTTTTTCAAACGACGTTTATACTCGCGAATGTTCAATGCAACCTGTCAATATAATCGCTGAAGAAAAATGAGAAAGCTTAACTCGAACGAGTCCCAAATGGTCGGGTAGACTACGCGAAAAAGTCGAAACTTGGGAACAACAAATAAACAAATCGTGAAGGAAAGATGGACACCTACGAGTGATCGATATATTAATAAAATACGGGTAGAAATTATGAATAAAAAAGCTTTTAAGTTTAGTAGTTTAGTAGAGAGAATAGCAATATAGAGCTTATTTCGGAAGTGGCACACTACGTTACATGCAAGTCCTTCAAAGATGGATTGCATATTCTTGCCCGCTGCGCACTGCTATCTGCTACCCGAAATGCCTACGGATTGAAGCGTCACAGGTGACATTGAAGTGAGAAACATAATTTTAGAGCAGATAGTTCTCCTTTGCTTGACGCAATTGGCAGGAGCTATACAGGTTACAGGGTAAAAGGGAATCTTATTGGAAAGCGGTATCTCCTTTTTCAGTTTTCACTTAATAACCCGCAGTTTAAACAGGCTTTCTTTTATAAAAAGTATTACATTGGCTGGATCGCTTATTGTTTGTGTCAAATCAGGGTCCATGCCTTCGAGCAGTGGGCGACTTTAGTCCGATTGACTGTCTGAAGCTGGGCTAGATTCTGTCAATATCTCCAATGGAAGAAGTGATAGACTGACAAGTCCGCACCCAAAATGAAAGGGCATTAAGACGGGCCTTTCCATTTTGAATCTCTTCATCAAGTCCACAATTGCATTTAGTTTTCAACGATTTTTCTCAAGCCCACAAGCTGAGTTTGAGTTGGACCTCCATAACTCTCAGAAGCGAAGCTCTTAAAAAGGTCCACCTCTTCAACAGATTTTTCGCATTTCTATAAAGTTAAAGTTATTTCTTGTTGCCCGATTTTCGCCTCCAGGTTCAAATAACTCAGTACCAAACCAACCGTATACAATTACTAACTCCGAAAACACCTCACCATTTCAGTGAGTCCTTCTGGCGAATTTGATTCGCTTTTTACGACGGAAATGCCACAAGTCGTCCCGCATCTCCATTTTGCACTCCATTTTGCTTCACTCGGTTTTAACGCCTATGAATTTATCCAATAATCAAAAAGCGCATTAAAATAGCTTCCTTTATCAGTGTGCCCCAACCTGTACTGCATTCCTTTGTCCACCACGACATGCACCACATAAACGCAGTCCTATGTGTTTAAAAATGAAACGATCTCTGACTTCCATTTAAAGCAAGTAGAACCAGTTTTACTGGAAACCTCATTTCGAATCATAGCGTGTGGTGGCTCAAGAATGCGCGCGCGCAGCGATTGTAAATTCGAATAAATAAAAAAGTAATAATGCCTTCGGGGACATATATTTTCTTGAGCCAATCCCAATTCCATCTACCAGCAGCAGGTTCGTCCAGCGTTCCACACCTTAATCCAGTCAAAGTGGGCAACGCAACGCATTCGTTCCGATAAATATTTCAAGAATGCACTCACAGATAAACCGGTGAAGAAGACGTGCACCCATATCATGATCAGAATTACAACCACGACCTCCATAAATATTCGAAAAGTTCAATATACCTTTTCATAAACTAAGGAGTCTTGTTACATCTCCAAATCCATGTGGAAGCCTCACGAATTTGCCGGAGCCATTTCGGACGACTGCGACTAAAGACGAAGCCGCTTCTGGAAAAAGAAAAACACAACGAAACGATTTATGATCCTCATTGTGGCACTCTGCGAGCGGTGCTCTAAATATTTTGGTCTCCTGCTCTTGTACGTCATACGGTCGGAAGGGTTATTGTTCCTGCGCGAAGCGATGCAAAAAGGGTTAAACCGTTCGACCGCATTCAACAACAAAAAAGGACGGACTGCCATCCGAGGATTTATGACCATCGACGTCATTCGACATCCGTTAGGCAATCTGACCTAGATTTTATGCAACATTTGGATGTGCATGTGATGTGAGAGCTCTCGGCTTTGTTTGTCTGATTAGGGAAAAAGAGAAAACGATTTTTCTAGGAATTTCAAACACACAAAGCCATTTGGCCACGGTTTTGGGTGCATTTGGATAAAATTTTGTTGAATGAGGTGCGAAAAAGGAGAAAGAGTTCCTTGCAATTGGAACCGATGTAATTTACGATATGGAATAGGGCTCCTTAGACGGGTGTTTGGGCTCGAACACCGCGGGTGGGTGCGATATGCAAACTGACGAGTCGAACGTGAAATGTTTCCTTTGTTGGCATATGGAAATATCTGTTAATAAATCAGTACAGGGTGTATTTTAGTCAAATTTGGCAGCACGTGACTTCTCTCCTCTAGAAGGAGACTGTATCCTTTCGAAATAATTGTAGGTAGGTAGCTACCATTTTTTTATGAGCAAGAAGAGCTTGAAAATGATTTTCAGTACAATTTTGCTTATATTTCTGTGTAAAAAAAAATTAAAAATGCAGTCCATTGCAATCAGTTCTTATTGAATAAATTTTAAACAGCTTTGAATGAATATCAAACATAAAGCGGATTAAAGCAGAGCTCATTGTCTTGCTTTTAAAAAAGAAAACACGGGCGGGTTCGGCTGTTCGAAATTTAGTTTTTGAAAATTTTTGATAGAAGAACACTTGAAAAATATCTGCCTGCAAGAAGTTTTCCGTAGGGGCAACCATTTTTTTGTTTCGAAGAATCGCTGAATGAAAATATTAGTGTTAAGTTTTTCCTTCAACGCCTCTATAAAGCAATAAAATGACGTAAATTTTTTTTTCATTTAAATGCAAAGAACCCTAGCTATGGAAAACGGCTATATGGGCTGTTTTTTTTTAACTGGACTGGGTTATTTATATCGGTATTGATTTCAAACAGCGTTCATGTACAGTCTTCTCTGATAGCTAAAAGTTCATAGAATTCAGAATCTTTTGAAAGGTATATGTCAAACTATTCACTCTGCTGTCATTTTGAAGCAACATTCTAAACTTCTGTCAACTTTTTAAAAAGAAGCAGCAGTAAAGTCTGCAAGAAAAAATACCAAGTAATGAAATCGTCTTTTCAAAATTTCCTAAGGGTTCCAAGTAGTGATTAAAACAGTCCGATATATTTTTTTTTCTTGTTGCGTTGGTTTTGCAAATGGCTAAAGGAACCAACAAACCCTTTTGCCTCGTTCTTCTATATACTCATAAATAATATGCAATGTTAGTACCAGTGTGACCTGATGATTCAAAAGCTTCCCCGACAATACTGCTGATGATTTTGCAGCTTTTCTTATATATGCTGAAAGTGTTAAAGGAAAGAGCTGTTATTTTTGCTGTGTTTATCAATTTAACACTGTCAAAAAGCAAGCTTTCGATTCGTAGTATCGACGGAATTATAGTTTTCCACTGTCAGTTTTTTCCGTATCGTTTAAAATTTGATTTACAAAGAAAAACATACAGATCAACCTGTCAAAATCAAGCACTTGAAATAGGTAACTTATTTATTAAATAGATACAATGAAAAAACTAAAAATTGCAAATAATTTTCATTGTTATAATGTGCGATTCGCTTCAAAAATATAATTTTCGTTAGTTCTTTTTGTTGTAATACCTATTCATCTTTTAATTTTATTGCTTTTATCATATCTGCAACAAGGAATAACGACATAAGTCAGTTTTTGCAACTTTTCAGGAGAGCCATTTAAATCTTTGGCTTGCCATTACAAATCAAGTACAAAACAAAAACTCTTTAGCGTGTAGTTCATAAACCGTAAGAGATAAATGTATGAAAAATTAATGACAGATAGAATCGCTTATTGCGCATCAGATTGTGTAAAAATCTCAATTTCGACATATGATGTTATTCCTTGTGGCCACAGATATAATAATAGGTTTGTTCCCTAACGATAATTCTTTCGCAAATATTAGCCAAATTCAGACAAAATCCGTTCTCTTCTACATAGCTTTAGCGTAAGGAAATGAAGTTTGACTAATGTCTTCGAATTCAAGGGAACAGACATAGGCCTACTGTGTTGCTCTTTGTAACTTTCTGTGTTAATTTTTAAAATAGCAGCTCTTTTTTTGGGAATGTTTCTCTGCGACTTTCTCCAAAAGTTGAAATGACCCTTAAGGTTTTCTACTTATATCTAACTTAAAATTTTGATGTCTCTCTTCCATATTATTTTAAGGTCTAGAAACATGTTCTTTGACAATTGACAGCAAAATAGACGTTCCAAAAAGTGGAAGTATTACATTTTCTTGATGGCAATAGACCACACAATTATGAAAAGTATTGGCCAACCTCTGGCAGCATGAATATACTCAATTGCTGCAAATGAACTCTCTGTCAAATAAATTGAATGAACTTACAATCCGCACGAGCTCTTAGACTGCTGCCTTACTGCAGAAGCTCACGGAAAGGTTTGATTTATTTTGAGAGTCAGAGGGGACCCAAAAAAATTATGCTAAAACCGTATATGACTAAATTGAGAATCTTTCACAAGACTAACGAACATTTGTCAGACATTGGCTGAGTGCGAAAACAACTTTAGGGCGTTATTTGTGTTTTTTTACGGATCGAACTAGAAAGTTTCCCTGGTAACCGAAATTCTCATATAGAACTCTGCCCAAAGAACATTTTATACTCCGGGTTTCTACATGCTCGCAAGCTTTGTAAGGCCCTTTTTTAATGTTGAAGCTGACTAAATCACATTTTACAGACCTACGTTCTTCGTTATCGAAAGCTGACCTTAAATACCCCAGAACAAGTTTGCCAAAGTTCGGACTTCTTTTTAGATTTCCCCCTTTTATCATGCAGTGCAGCTTCTCCAGAATTACAATTTGTCATGTTTTTGCTGGGACTAGTCCTGACATGAGTCACATCAGTCATTGTATTTCAGCAGACAATATGACAGGACTGAGGAGTCTCAGCTGTATTGCCCAAAGTGAACGGGGCCATATATGTAGGACCCTCGGTATAGTTTTCACAACCATCCTTTTGAATTTTTATTTTCCAACTCAATGGAAGGTTGATGGCGCCTCGAAACGGCTAAATAAGGAAGCTTTCTCATAATGGTTATATATGTAGATATTTGTCATAAGTTAGGGCATGGGGCAGTTTAGTTTGTATTTTACCTGAAACTCCGCTTGCTCAGCCATCCACTACACTGAGTCACTGATGCGCCATCTGCCGAAAAGTCATATTAAAATCTATTACTACCTATGTCCAATATGGCCGACTTCAGATTAGAAACTAAATCTGTGTGATGAATAAACAAAGTTTAAGACTTTTTGGCTCTAAAGCAACATCGGTAGGTATACTGCCTTAGTGGTTAGAGTGTTGGACTACTAAGCGAAGGGTCTCAGGTTTGATTCCCGGCATATAACTGCCTCGAGCGAACGTGTGTCAAACATCCAAGAGTGAAAGAATTTTCCAATTCAGCCGTCCGGAATTGGAATAAAATTGTTGGTCTCCTGTACTCATTCCAAAAATGAATGGGTCTGTGGAGCTAGACCTAGGGTCCTTTACAGACCTGTAGCACCAACTATTTTTGTTTATTTAGGGAGTACTCATACTCATATGGGTTTAAACGTTTACTCAGTATGGCAGACAGGATCTTGTACTGATGAATCTCGAGGGACTTCAGATGGTCGCCTATTTTTCTGAATGCTGAGGTCATACCAACTACGTCTTGAATATATTAATTGATCTCTGCTTTCCATCAAGATATCACAAACTCTCTTAAATAGGTTGTTTGTAAGGCCCTGTGGTCCAGAAGCTTCATCTCAATATACCTATGCCCAAACTTTGTATTAGTTTTGGACAGGAGTCTTGACTTTCGTCTACCAGGTTGAGTGGTTCATTTCGTCAGTCAGCGGAATTTAGGATGTGGAGCTTTGGACAAGAGGGTTAGAATGAAGATGCCTCTTCACTACTCAAACTTAACTTAATTTAATTCAATAATTCAGTGTTTTAGGTAAATCGAGGTTAGTTAGTTGACCGATCTGTTAGAATGTCCCGCTCTGACTGCTCTTGATTCAGCCCTTTTTTATAATCGCGTCGTAATGGTTTGTGGAACGAAGTATGTGGACTGCAAAGGAGTAAGTGAATTCAGCCGCCGCAAGGACATCTTTGCCGTTCATCAGTTTGATGGTTTCATATCTCATACTTTGACAGAAGAACCTGGAGAACCAATCAATTCGTAATACCAGCAAGATCACAAATCTGGTACACCGACGGTTCAAAGATGGAAGATGATGCCTTCGGGGCTGGGGTCTTTGGGCCAAGGTTCCAAAGAGCTATAGCACTGGGAAAATCACCAGACATCTTTCAAGCGGAGGTACACGCCATAGAGATATGTGTCCGAGAATGCCAACGAAGGCGCACAAAAGGTGCCCGCATATACATCTTCTCAGACAGCCAGGCAGCTCTCAAGGCCCTGAGATCGTATTCGATCGGGTCAAAGCTGGTTTGGGACTGTTTCAATCTCCTCGAAGATCTGGCCAAGGACAATACAGTCACCGTTGCTTGGATACCAGGGCAGAGACAGACAAAAAGATTCATAAGCCCAGCTCGTAGTAAAACTAAAAAGTTACTTGAGCTAAGCAAAGGAGATCCAAGGATCCTTACGGGTTATCTTGCAGGTCACTGGCCACTAAGATACCATTCAAAAAAAAATGGGACTTTCTGACGACGACTCCTGTCGACTCTGCGGAGAAGAAGAGGAGACAACGGAACACATACATAGCGATCCATATTCAAAGGGCGTTTTTAAGTCCTGCAGATATAGAAAAAAAGGGAACTGAGGTTTATAAAGAGCCTCACTAGCTCCTTATGTTAAAGATTAAAGGCCAACATAATCGATCCCTTCTGGTCGCAGTGTATATTGCCTATAACTAACAATAAAAATATCTCAGACTGTGGTAGGGCTTAATAATGCTTCTGCAAGGCTGGCTGTCTTGAAAAGTTCCATAGATATCCATGTACCACAATGGATCAGTATTGAACTGAATGTGGCACGGGGTACTCCTCGCCAGGCCACAATCCTAGACCTTCTGTATATTGTTCTTCGACTTAGCTCTATTTTTACTCGATTATGAGTCTCGCGTTGGTAGTCGTTAGTCCGTTAGTCGCCTATTGCCGAGATGTTTTCCTAAATGTGCTTGATGTAACTTTTCACCAAACCAACGCTTTCGTGGGGTTACCCCGATGAACACCAGCATCGGCGACATTGATCGTCCGCACTTTAGGCGCACTTTACGCTACTTAAGACTTTTTTCGATAGAGGACACCACATTTTTGCTACCCACATAGGTGTGATAAGGCTCTCAACCAAGGCGACATGATCTGCCTGATAGGACTCCATACAATTACCATTTTATGAGCGCAATACCTACACCTTCCAAACATAGTAAATGCAGACTTCATCATAAACCGCTCTCTCACACTATAAAAGAATGCATACCTAAGCGCTTTTAAATAGGCATCTCCCCTCAGCAGCGAGATTATAAAAATCATAAAAACCGCAACATTGTAGGTATATATGGATTTTCCTAATTGGTTTCCCAACTGACTGCCTGACATCAGGCATCATAACGTGCTCGCCCGTCACTAATGCATACTAATGACTTGTTGTAACAATAACCCAGAACCAGAAGCAGCAGCGACAGCAGTTACCGCAATCATTATAAAAATAAACTAAGTGGCATGTGAACAGAAGCAGAAAAATGAACAAACAAAAAATAAGCAACCATGTGTGGCTCCCTGCCTCTCTACCTCAGAGCTCAGATGTGCAAAGTGTCAAGTGAAATTCGCGTTAAAAAGCATCTCACACCATGATTGGTGTGTGCGGCGCGCATAAACTAATTAACACCATATGCGAGCCAACACTTGGCTGAGTTTTCATTTTCACGCGCCACATCCATCGATTGTTAAATTCTAGTATGGGTATAGATGCGGCTTGTCGTCGTCCTTAGTGTCTGTCAGTGCTTGGAATTTGTGTTATTTTTTATTCCCACCGAACACCGAAGGGGAAACAGGCATCCTTGTGTAAATATTTATTCACGCTGACAGACGATGTGGCCATGATGCTTGGTATATCGTTGGCCGTCTCTGTCACACACACGCAGGCTGTGCCGTTCGTTGAGTTCTGGTTTTCGCTCTATGACTGTGTGTGCGGTGTTGTACACTGCACACATTCGAAAGGCGAAACAGATGCCAGCGAGCAGCGACCCCTTGTTAGCTCTCATCAGGCAGTGTGAGTACCTACAATCGACAGCCATTATAAAAGGGGCGTGGCGAACAAGTGCTGTCGGCCGTCGCTGTGTGTAGCTATTTACCAAGCGACTCAGAGGAATAGAGAAACAGAGATGTGAAACAGAGGCGAACCTGAAAATGGTCTGGATCAGTTTTTCAGTTGCTGGTCATCACTTGTTATTTTTATTTTATTCAAAATTATTCTCCCTTTATAATCGGATCAGGAATTGGAGTCTTTTTTTTTCCTGGGGTCTCTACCTAATTTACATGGGGACATAAAAATGGAAAATTTATTTTCACTTCTTTTCCATGGCGATGGTTGTTTGGTTTTTTGTAGATACAAGATGATGATGCTAATGGATGTTGACGCACGGGGAAAATGGCAGTCGATACGAGTGATGGTTGGCATTTAAAGTAGGTATACCTATCGAATTAACATAATTCGCTCGGTTGGGAACGGGTTTTCTTTGCGGCAACAAATTGTTATGACAAGTGATTGTGACTAAGGAATTATTTTAGATGGCTTATCTTGTTTGTCAAAAGGTGTGATATACAGTTCATTAGGAGGCCCTCTACTTAGGGTAATGTGTGTTATCTAAGTATGGTGGGTAGAGTGGTGTGAGAATTGTAAACAATGTGTGGCTTATTGGACTTACCTGAAATGGTTATGCAAAGTAGGGCGTAAATATCAAGCTGTAGGTGGTTGGTAATCAAGAATTTCTGAAAAAGGTAGGTACCTGCTGAGCGTGTTTTGATTCTCCCAATCGGACTGTCAAAAGTAATCCGAGAGAGGACTTTAATTTGGATGGGATTAATATTTAGAGCGTAACAGGTCGACTTGGCATCAGAAGCCTGGCCTATAATCAGGTGCAGAACAATTGTTGACCATCAGACTTGTTGAGTTCGAGTCAATAAAATGGGAAGAATGGTCGCTTTTTAAATTAACTTCATAATTTTTAATTGCCTCCCTATTTTTTTACAATGATCACAGGTGTAGTGTCTTCAGTAAGACTATTTTCCTACCCTAAGACTATAAAGTACGAATTTACGGCCATGATTTCTGAATATTTACCTATGTGAGTGTTATTTTTGGGCGCACTGGCTTAGTGGTAGTGTGTTGGGCTACTAAGCGAGGGGTCTCAGGTTCGAATCCCGAAGGGGCCAAATTACGTCTTAAGGTTTTTTTCCACTGCGCCACCTCTCGCGAACGTCTGACAAACATCCGGGAGTAAAACTGTCATGAAAAATCTTCTCAATTAGTCGTTTGGACTCGGCATAAAATTGTAGATCCCTTCCATTCGTCCCAAAAATTGAAAACCCACACAAAACGAATGGTTGTAAGAAGCTAGGCCTTGGGTCCCATAGACCTGTCCTAGTTATTTTTGGGCTTAATTTAGGAAAGAAGCAGGTCTGAAATAAAACTCCGATCCCTTAGAAGGCTCATTGGAAGATATCTCCTGAATTCTTATTTTCTTTTTTCTACCCTCGATGATTGCTTTTTATAGAGAAAAGTCGATGTGACTTCTGAATTGATGAAAAGAAAATTGTCTTCTTTAGCAGCACTATCGACTGAAATGCGAGGATATTTTATTTTGGCAGCTCCTTCATTATTATCCGAAATTAAAGGAACAAAAGTTAGAGTTGGGACGAACACAAAATTGAAGGGTGATTGCTTAGATCTGTCACCAAGCTTGGTTCTCTTGATAACAGATAAGCCCAATTGATACAGCGTAGTCAATTCTAACAGCGCCGTGCCTTCTATCGCTTGAATAAGATGCCCATCTAATTTAGATTTAGATCGCTGTTTTAAAAATATATTAGATAGGTAAGACAAATCTTTAAAAAATGAACGCTTTTTGACTCTCAGCTTAACAAGAGCCGACATCACACATTTTTTTTCATGTAAAAAAAGGGGATTCCAAATCCTGGAGCACTCAGACCATATTACCCGTCCATTGTACTCCAAGCAGAAACCCCTTTTTTGATGTAGTGGGGGAGAAACTCTAATATTATTCGTTTCTCTTATATGTTTGGGTGGCGAGTACTGCTGTCCCCCGGTAAGGCTTGAACCTGCGCCGACCGGGTCACAAGCAGTGACTCTACCCACTACACCATTGCCACCTCATTAGACATCACACATACCTAGGTCTTTATAACAGGAAACCTTCTTTGTACAAGTCATAGTCCAAGTGCTTCCGTGGCGAATAGAATAGTGTGCTAACCAAAATCTTGGAAAATAAAACCGTCTCTGTTGCTGCTTTTAATGAACAAATTAATTGATTCTTGGAAAAGTTTTGCTCCAAGCCTAAATATCATGCCAATTGTTGTTCATGTTCATCTTCATCACTTTTATCTGAATAGTAAAAAACATTTTCTTTTTTAATAATATGCATACGAATTTGAACTGACTAAAGTCAAAACAAAATGTTAAGGGAACTATTACCGTACATGTCCCTTTCAATTACGCTTTGATTGACACATTCATATAAAGGGTTACTCTCAAAATTGGAACTCCAATATGGTTTATGGTACCCAAGGCCTAGCTTCTCACAACCATTCGTTTTGTGTGGGTTTTCGATTTTTGGGACGAATGGAAGGGATCTACAATTTTACGCCGAGTCCAAACGGCTAATTGAGAAGCTCATTCATGACAGTTTTCCTCTCGGATGTTTGTCAGACGTTCGCGAGAGGTGGGTTTGGAAAAATAGATTTAATTTGGCCCTCTCGGGATTCCAACCTGGAGTCCTGGAACCCCTCGCTTAGTAGCCCAACATACTACCACTAAGCCACTGCGCCGATATTTAATGAAGATTAAATTCACTTGAAGTTTTGTGGTAAAAAAATCATTGTTAATTGTTAAAATTCGCCTCTTGTACAAGACTTGTAGTTTTGTTGTACAGGCCCTTGCACACATTCTTTCCCAATGCACAGACAGGCCTCCACCACAGCATTCGTAATAGGTATATAGGTAGTTTTAGTTTTCCCGAGTTGTCAAAAGTGAAACCAATCCTATCCGAGGCCTCTTAAGCTTTTGCACGATATTTTCCCCTTCTTTTAAACGTGAATTGTGGATCTTCCCAGCATATATTTCTCACGTTCTATAGCCTTGGAACTCTGTTTATGTCATTGGATAAAAATTGCTTTCGTGTTTTTATTCGGCTTCATTTTGGACAGTGTATAGAGTAATACCTCGTCAGTGTTTGGGTTGGCGCCATATTCCAAGTAAATGCAGTCAGACTCAATACACGTCTAAGGATGATATAGCTTCGTATAAAAAAAAGTGGTATTCTAGGGCCCTCAACTTATTTTAGAGCGATCGATGGAAAATATGCAATCGTGAACTTTATGGGCTGCACCAATATGAAAATGTAGTCGTAAAACGCTAAAACTTGTGAAAGAAATATCAAGAAATTGGGGACTCTATAACCACTCCTGATGTAAGTGATATGAGCTAGAATGCAAGTCTCGCCTTAAACACAAATGCATTCATAAAAATCCAACTTTCACCTATAGGAAAAATATATTCAAGAATTAAAAGCGAATTCGACTGCTGTGCTTAAGGTGCGTTAAAGCATCTACGACTAAGAAACGTTCCTTGCACCAAACCACTTTACACGTACACTTTGATGATTAATTTTTCCAACTTCATGTATTTTTTAAACTAAATTAAATTTGCTCAACAGATATTTTTCAAATGACGCTTATGGTAAACGAAAAAAAAGACACAAATCGGGGAATTCATTAAAAATATCAGATGATTTTTTAAAATTCATATGCCAAAGACATAATAATATGTCGCCTTCGTTTGTTTTCTAATACCCTAATACACTATTGATTTAGGTGTATTTAAGAAACACGGTTGATTACAATGTCTTTAACATTAGTATTGTTGGTTTAAAGATCACAATTGAGTCGTTAGGAAGTATAAATAAAAGTCTCACGAAGGGAGCCATAAGCGTTTAAGAATCTATCGCTCTTTCCGGGAGCAACGAAACAACTCTGGGAATAGTAACGAAAAGTTCGAAAATAAATGCAATTCGATCTTTTAAAAAGGTTATAGCTTATGCCTACCTTTTTCTTAAACTCAAATTCATTCGCGGAACTATAGAGCCGAACGAATTTAAAATCCTAGCAGAAAAGTATGAAGCAGTGGGACGCATTTTTCTACACGAAAGCTACCATGTTTCCTCCTCAATGAATTCGTAAATTCTATCTGTTATCCCGCCAGCAGTTCAATAATCTTCTTCTATATTTTAGGTATATACAACTAAGTGGAAAAATGCGTATGCTTCCCTTTAACGCCAATAATTTTCAACCAATTTATAATTATTTTCTTTAGCTATCTGCGAAACAGAATTTTTAGAGACCTAGAGGCCAAAGCGCAGTAATAATTGACACCCACAATCAGGTTTGTAAGAAAACACCGTTTATTTTTAGTGGACCAATTTTGTTTAAAACCTACCTACCTACCTACAAAAACATTCAAACAATTTAAAAAGGTTTTCTTGTGATGCCTGGCGAAGCGGGCGGAGTTTAAGTTATATAGTTTAACTAGCGGACCCGACAGACGTTGTCCTGCATGCTTTTTCAAGACACGTATGATTAATATAATTAGCTTGTAAATCGGGAAATATGCTTTCAATCAAAGCATCTTTCGTTGCAGAAGTTGTCCGGCAATTTGATGCATTGTGTGTCTCCATGCAATGGTATTGCTCCATTTCCAATGTTGAGCAATTGTCCGGAGAATGATAGTGCCAGTGGATCTTTTTGCAGTTGAACTTTTATATTTGTTTTAAGACGTTATGTACAGACATTTCGCCATAGATATGATTGTTTTATACGTGCGTTAATTTCGTCCGCATATGTAGCGCGTGGAATGACCGGCAATGTCTGTCTGTGTGCCATAGTGCATTCATCCCAGATGTTGATGACACACTTGGGCCTGAATCTTAAACATTGATTGAAAATTGCGACCATCCGCGTTCTGAACCATTTTTGTTGCTCCAAATGAAGTCATTTGAAATTGAATTTGCGAATTTGCGAACCGATTACAATTTGTGAATATGACGAATAGTCGATGTCCGACTCAAATTCAAACGCAAGGTGAAGAAGTGATGCACATGTCAATGCGCGATACACTTGCAAACGCTGTTGTTCACGTGTTCTAAATGTATCGGTGACTCTTTGACGGGCCAGTCTTTGTCTTAATGCATTGGCTCGAAGACGTTCGTTACGTTGCTCTTGATTTTCATTTACACGTTTGATTACAGCCTGGTTTCTTAAATTTGCATTGTCCGTCAATTTATCTTCTACCGATCTATTTAGCCGACCTTTCTGGACTACTTGTGAATTCGGAGTACGTCGACCAATATTTCCTCCTCGTTCACTAAAACGTGGCATTGTTGTATGTATATGTGAACATAATACACCTAATATTCACTGAAATGCGGCACCGAAAATTTCAAAAGGCTCCGTACAAAAAAGCGTTTTTTGTTTACAATTTTTTTTTTAATATAACATCGATTTTTGGGGCACTGTGTTTGTATGTTCCGTATGAACAGTGGAGTGTGATATTGTTTAACTTTTTTTGTCTTATATATTCCAAATAATTATATCAATTTTGTATTTTACTTAATAACTCGCAGTCACGATTCGGTTGCTTTCGAAATACATATAAAATTTTGAATGTAATTTTTGTATGGGCGGTGCCACGCCCCTTTGTCCGATTTTGACCAATCTTCACAGGAATACTCCTTGGCTAATACCTAAGATTATGTGTAAATTTGAACTCGATCGATTAGGTGGTGTTCAAGATATAAGATTTTGAATGTAATTTTTGTATGAGCGATACCACCCCTTTGTCCAATTTTGACCAATCGGCTTCTAAACCATCCAGGGCGTCACCCAAACGCATACAAAAAAAATTATTTAAATCGGTCCAGCCGTTTAGGAGGAGTTCAGTGACATACACACGTACAGTAGAATTATATATATAAAGATAATAATATCCCCTGTAGGTATTTTGCTGATTGCTGATAATAATTTTTCCATCTCTACATTCTCCGCGACGTTAACCTTTTCACACCAACCATTGTTTCATTAGATTCTCTCTACCTGAGTCCCCTTGACTATTTGCGTTTGTAGCTGCCCTTCCCCTCAAATGGTAGGTACCTACCTACTGTGAGAATTACTGGGTAAAGTAGTTATTGAGGTCCAAGTGAACAGGTATTTAATTATCTCAAGCAAGTCTTGGAATTATCCCAAACTTACATGAAAACCCTCCTTCAAATTATAGAAAAAGGAAAACCAATCATAAAGCAAGCACCCGCAATTTTACCAAGATAAAGCTGAGAAAAGCATTAACCATTTCATTTAACTGAAAGAGCACTGAAGAAAAATATATCCTTTTTGGAAAAATGCACAGAAATGTAGACGACCGTAATTCTTAAAACGAAATTTCAATATTTTACATTTGTACAAATTTGTGTTAAATGCATTTAAAAACAATTGGGATTGTTGTATTCGAACGAATAGAGTTATAAAGCGTTTACAATTTACCTACTAAAATTAGTTTATAATAATTGTAAATGCTCAGCCTCGCTCCTATTACAAAATTCAATACCATCATTTCGATTGGTTGGGCAACACTCCTCTTCAAGGATTTATAACGTCTTTCTCAACATTAGGATTTGACCCTTCAGTTAGCGATATTCTGGCTTCTATATCTGATTATTGGTACAGGGACATTGGAAAGTGTTGAGTCTTTGCGTAAGCTGCCAGACTAAAATCGATTATTGGTAATGCCGATTGTCACTAAAATCGAACTTTTCTACAGCCTCCTGGAAAAACTACCTCCCACGGCACCCTCACTTGGGTTTAAAAAAAGTCCTTATAAAACTGAAAGGTGAAACGATTTAAATTGTTTTTAAATTCTCATTTGTCATGTAAAACTTTGCACCAGTCAAGTACCAAATAGCTCATGTTATGCAACTAACAAAAAAAAGGCCACTTGAGCATAATCGATGCCTCTGCTATTTATTAAGAGGACCACAACTGTTGTATTAAGCTTAAAAATAATGATAACTTACCAGACCACTTTGAGTAATTTTCAAACATGGTTCAAAAATTCCCCGCATCCAAGGCATCCACCACGTTACCCGTGTTTTAAACTAGCCTTCCCATTCCCCGCGCCATCTCTTGCTCAGTTCCCACAGCTCATTATCTGATTGGATTCTCTTCGCTTTCAAATTCCACCTCTAAACAGTGTTAGTGAGAAACACTCACACCAACCCAGCCGTCGCAGAGAAAATCTACCAGAGTTCAATCCGAATCCAAGTCTACTTCACTTCAACTTCAAAATTCATAATACGCGAAAAAGTATTTTCTAATTGGATTTCAAATGGATTCCGCAGCAGCAGAGAGAAGGATTGTGTTCTCTTAAAAGAACCCGAGAATCGCCTCTCCTCGCACACATCTAAAAGGCCCTCCGCACCTGTGGCTGTGTGTGAGTGAGGCAAAAAGTTAAACCAGTGTTTGTTTGATTCCAGTTTGACGACTGGTTGTCCAAAAAGTGGCCGTGCAATTAGTGAATCGCCAACTAGACTCGTAGACTCGATGCAGCAGCAGGTGCATGCCTGATGGAATTTTGTCAGCTTGAGGAGGGTTGGTCCGACTTCAGAGGGTGCCAATTGGAACCCCTGCACCAGGCAATGTTCCCACTTCTCGTATTTAACAGCCGCACTCTGTCATATAAATGTTTATCCGTTTATTGGGGCGCTAATTGCTTTATTCAGAGTTCATTTTTAGGTTTTTTTTGTTCTTTTTCATTTTTTATGATCTCAATCATCGATGGGAATGGTATCGCACTCTCAGTCGTGCGCTCGCTTTACTGCAGAGATAGACATCAGGTGTTTGATTAAGTATCCACTTTGTTGGTTGTTATATTTGCGTATAGCGTCAAATAACTCCGAGACGCCATATACAGGAGAAAAACGAAAAAAACAACAACAATGAGGAAAATAAACGAATAAAAAAACAACAACAAGAACAATAACAGCTAGCATCTTTATGATTATGGCGGTTTTAAATCATAAAGCGTGTGTACTGTGTTGCAGCGCGACTGTTTAGCGTGCCAGGAGAAGAAGAGTTTGACGTTTCATAAATCTTCGCCGGGTAAGGCGTGAAATTACAATGATCGTTAAATGGCAGCGTTTATGCTGTCTGTCTGTTTGTTTTGTTTACTGTCTGTAATTTCGCTTGACTAATGGAGTAGCGAGTGTGTTTGCATTTCACCTATAGATAGATACTCTTTTGTGTTGTGTTACTCTTACTGGTTTGTTTGACTTTGCGTTTCTATATAGGTTTCAGTTCAAAGTGCGCGGCTGGCTTGAGTTGGGCGCCAATTTGTCTAATAAGAGAATGGGAGGAATTTGCCAATTGTTGCTGTCATGTGCAGCTTTGAGCTCGCAAATATTTTGCTAATAAGACTGACGTGGAATTGAGATGGTGAGTTTTTGATTGAGGGTTGTTGTGTTAGGTAAGCACGGACACAAGTTGTTGCTGACAAGTTACCGCCATTGCCGGCAAGTTGTTCGTCTCATAAAAGGACGTACCTAATGAACATAACCAACCGATTTTGTCACGGGTGCATGGCCAACTCTATTACAAAAATGATTAAAATGGTTCCTACGCACTCTTTGGACTTATGGCCAGTTTGTCGTTTTTTGATACATTCGAAATTTTTTATAGGGGCGAATTCAATTTGTGTCAGTAAGAGCTTATATAAAAGAAGTCGAATTTGCACCCATTTCGAAAAGACTCGTAAGCCTTCGGTTATACGTTATTTGCTGGTTCCCATCAGCAGCTTCTGCCTTTTTATTTTCAGGTACCCCAAACACTTGACTGCCGGTAGTGAAGAGGTTAGAAATTACAATGAAAAGGGAGCTTTTTCAATACTCAGAGTTTATTACTTGAAAACAGCGCTGTCGTTGTTGAGAAGTTTTCATGAATATACCTTCAGCAGAAGAACGCTTTCATACCTATCATTGAGACTTTGCACCCAAACAAAAATGCTGTAACCTTCCAGCTATTGATGGCACGGTTTCTCAAATATATACCCTGACGTTAAGTGGTATCAGGAGGATAGGGCTACATGCCCATATGACCACTGACTTGCTGGGGACTTGACTCAGCAAGAATCGGCAATTATTATTTTTTTTATATAAGTTCAGGCCTGTTTGCCCAATATGTAGGACTTTTCTGCTGAGTGAGAGCCCCAAAAGTGGACAAACCCGAAGTTTCCATTTCAAAAACGGCCAAAGATGTACAGCTCATAAAAAACTCGATATAGTTGTCAAAATTTGAGGTTTATAAACCCGGTTTAAAGTCGTCATATGCTTATTTACTTACTCCGGGCTGGACCTGAACTTCATCCAATACGCCTCTCCAGTTAACGCGTTGTTTGGTTTAACTGCCTCCAGTTGCCCACACCAAATGGGTTGAGATCCATTTCCACAGTAGGTACTGCGCTGTTCCTCTGGGTTGGAATCAAAGACCCTTTGGGCCGGACCGTTGGTCTCCATTCGGTTTACATGTGCAAGCCAACTTTGACCACTGATACGTGGATAAACAGGTGGATGTGGTTCTACAGCTCGTAGTGCTCTTTGTTATGTCTCCTCCTCGTAAGCCCGTTCAAAGCGAGCAATGGGGTATTCATCCGCTTTTGTTAAAGTTTAGGCTTTTGCGTCATAGAGAAGGTATGAGTTGAAGGGTCTTATACCAATATAAAGTCTCCAGAGCGTTTCTTGACAAGGTCCTACTAATCTATCACTTTAGTAGGCCTAAGAAACAGCGGTTGGCAAGTGTCACTCTCTACCGGATTTAAAAGCCTCCATCAGTGGGTAACTTCTATTTTCATCCTGGGATCGAATCGTATCGTCAGTGAATGAGCACTACGTTCACGGAATCAAGTTGATTTTACATGTGAAACAAAAAAAAGATTCCGTCACGTGATGCTCGTTCACGGAAGACGCGATTCGACTCATGATCTAAAAGGTCAGTTTTCTAGAAGTTTGGGTACTGAAAGTGGAGGCGCTTAAGGGTCGACGTTTCCTGTTTTGTCCTTCTAGCTTCTATCGTTTTTATTATAGTAAGTTGCTACCCAGTCTTATGACCATTTTGTACAGTATTCTGTCAGCACATCCTCAATATGATTATAACAAGAATGACACGTGGTTTCAAAAGGATGGTGGACTCGCTGGGCATTGCCTTCTCAGGTAGCGTGCCATGGGATAAGGTTTAACGAATAAATGTTCTATGGTGCGACTTGCAAGTCGCGAAAGATATCACTGACTGTTTCTGAGAATGTCAAGCAATTTATTGCAGTAGGTAGAAGGAGCTAAGAAAGCAAGGAACTTCTTCGACAATTTGGGGGAGTTTAGTTTAACAAATAAAATTGAGACCATACTTAGGTTCTCTGTGGAAATTAAGCCTTATGGGTGAGTTGCTTTCGGTTTTTACCATGAATCTTCCATGCAGTTCCTAGTCCTTATACAAAAATCTCACTACCATTCACAACCTAACAGTCGTAGGTAAAATTTTCTTAAATGGAGATCTTAAAAGCTTACTGTTTGTGGGAATCGATTGAGATTAGGTATCGTGTGCGACGTAGAGTCCTCTCCATTCGAAGCAAGAATAAGAAGCTTGGGACGCAAAATATCGGTCCACCATAGCTTTGTTTTATGGAACGTCAATCTCCCCAAAATAAGTAGACAAATGCTAAATCAAAAAATTTGGAGTGGTATGCCCCGAATCAGCCCGAATGTATGAAAGTATTTGCGACAAAGTGCAGTAGGTAAACTGATTATTTTTGAATATTTCTCGACTGATATTTAATTCAAGAATTTCCTGGTAACCGCTCGCTGAAAATGAATGGCCCTTGCCAGCTGTTTTCTAGCTGTATCAAGAACACATCCAACCAGAGACATGATCAAAACATTCCCCTAGAGCTCTGAATTTAGCTACTTCGTATCAAGTAGAGTGTAGCTATTGCAATTGCTTGCTGACGAATTTAATTTCCACTGCTTTACCAAGAAACATATTTATAAAAACAGGCCTAAAGCAACTATTGAAAAATTTCCCAACTATGCGCCATATAATTCTGCATTTTTCTTCCCTTTTCCTTTTAGTTTCGCAGTTGAGTCGTTGGAATCGAAGGCACCATGAAATATTGACCCTTTATCAGTTATTTTCCCACCTTCCCTGATGAGTTATTCCCGGAACATTTAAATGTGAAACGCGTCGCATGTCAAACTGTAAATTTTCACGATCTATTCGCTTCGCTATTAACTCGACCAGAGCCTTCCGAACATTGTTATCTAAGGCGGTTTCGCCTGTCCGTCTGTCTACAAATTTAAATAAAATTATTGAATTTCGCTTAGAGAACTTGACCACATTTTTGACAACAATTGTTAAAAGGACAATTGATGGAAAAAAATAAAATGAATATTAAATAACTATTCCAAATAACAGGAGTGGGCTTTGATATATTTTTTTTCCTTTCTCATCGTCGTCGTAGGCAAAATTTTAGCTCCAAGAAATGTTAGATACGTGTAATTTTTAGGAATATTAAATCATGTTGGTACCTCCGTACTAAAAGCGGAGTACTTTACAAACTTAGTCGCCCTTAAAAAATCATTTCCCGTCCTCTACACCCCATGGCACGTTTCTTTTATCAATTTTAGAGGCTACGCCATCGCTCGCTGCCATCCGGCTGATAACTCAATTCCAACTTCTACCTAAGCCACGCTGAATCCACTTCTCGAAAGTATTTATATGCCAGTGAATAAACGTCTAGTGGCACTCAAGACCTCCTCCATTCAATTTACATATATTTCCCCCGAAGAGAATTTATTTTTTTATTGCAGTCCCACATACGAAACCCTTTTTCCGCATAAGACGCACCACTCCGGCGCACAAACGCTTATCCAACCACAAGTGGAATATCGGAATGGTTTAATTAATTGGCCCTTTTGAAACCGCGCCGCGACTTGTGGTTTCATTTTGAAAATTCTCCCAAATCGAACGCTCAAATTGAAACCACTCACCCATCGGAAAGAAAGGAAATTCCGACGACGACCACCATTACAATCGAAACCCGGTTGCACTCAGCTCCGCATCCAAGTGGTTGCGATATGGAAATTAAATTTTTTTTTTCTCTGTAGCAAACCAATTAACCCGAGCGCACTCGTTCCTTGAGAACGACATCACTCTTATGCATCTAAAAATAGCAGCCCAACGTAGGAGGTCGCTCCCTCCCGATTCAATCGCTTTTTTTCGTCTAATTAAATGTCATTCGCTTGGTTTTCTCTATGCAAAGTTAAAAATACCTGATCGCTCGTTTGATGTAGTCACAGTCACAGTTACAGCTCTCAGAGTGACACGGAGTGAGGCTACCTCACAGCCGCATCGCCGTCACCCATTAAAATGTCGTCCTCCGATTCGGAATGTATAAAATACACGACCCGCGTAGGGTAGCGCAGTTTAGTGCTTATTTTCGTCGACCATCGTGAGAGTGACAGGAGCGGAAAAAAAGAACACGTTCCTCCAAAGCTTGTAAGATGCCCAACCATGCCCAAGGAATGAGAACATCAAGTCTCCCCCCGGCTGTGGGGAGAGGATTGCGCGCCAATCGCATTTGGATTTCTCATCACGACTTGCCGGGGCCAAGTATAAGCACGGTATACTCAGACGGTGCGGCTGGGAAAGCCATTTCGAATGTCGGTGGCCAATCTAATTGATATTCAAGTGCAATGCGTTTCGGTGGAATTGCAGCTCCGGCGAATCGTTCCATCGCAAAATCGGGCGGCGGCAGTGCGTTTTACTGCCGCACCGATTCCCTATATGCACTAGCAAAGTGCCGGATGAAATTATATCAAACACATGGCGCATATTAAGGGGGCCGCGCATTTTTATTGTTTTTATTTCTGGACTCTCAAATTAGAGGAGCGACCGACCGAAGTAGGGAATGTTTATGGACGCGTACTGTCCGCTTAGTGGTGAGCGGTGTAATCGCCTTTTTGCAATTATTGCTCGCGAGTATGCACTTAACGAAGTTGGCGACAACCGCACCAATGGTATATGGGGTAGAGGTTCGTTAATATTTTAGGCAGATGTACCAACCTACTCCGGTTTCTGTTGGTTTATAGTGTGGCGATGATATTAATCGAAATTGAGTTGTACAAAGATGCGAGCAATCTGGAATGGGAGTTCGATAAATGATTTTGCAAATGTATGGTGGATATAAGGAAGTCGTTTCGATTTAAGGGTAATTACGAAATCGTTTTAGGGTCTGGATTTGTATAGCAGGGAATGGAGGCAATGCACCTTTTTGATTGAGCATCAAAATTAGTCAGGAATAAGCGGGCGCCTTTGTAGGCACAGTGGCTTAGTGGTTAGTGTGTTGGACTACCAAGCGAGGGGTCCCCGGTTCGATTCCCGAAAGAGCCAAATACATCTTGAGGTTTTTTTCCACAGCGCCACCGAACGTCCGACAAACATCCGGGAGAAAAACTGTCATGAAAAAACTTCTCAATTAGCCGTTTGGACTCGGCATAAAATTGTAGATCCCTTCCATTCGTCCCGAAAATGAAAACTCACACAAAACGAATGGTTGTGAGAAGCTAGGCCAAGGGACCCTATTTTTTTAAGACCTTTGCGAAGTATATTCACAGGCCTTATAGTGGAATATGGAAATAAAGTTCTGTAAGATCTCTATTAGGCCTCTGAAAATGTGTGGAGCTTCTTAACAGCTTCAGAGCGGAGGCATTATAAAAGCAATGAATCTATTTGCGTTCGTGTCTTAGGAGTCACACCGCAAAAACCATGAATACACGAATGAGAGTGTCTTTTGGGGAGGCTTGTCTGCGTGTGTTTTGTTCCAATCTTATGTACCAGATAAGGCTTCCGCATAGGAAGTGACTTCCCAGTCCCTGTTTTAAATTTTTGGCGGCTGTATTCCTTTACTGAAGTCAAATTGTTACTAGGGAGTGCACAGGTTCTTTTGTACCGGTCTTCATCTTGGATCCATATTATTTTATCCCACTCTGTCCTGCTTGGGATTTCAAGAGACTGTCGTACCATGATCACTCTTCGCCTTAGGAAGTAGTTTTTTTAGAATTTTCTCGACAAGCACGACAAATACTTTTTTAGGGAATTTTGTCTAGGACATTTTTGCGTGTAAACTGTCATCGGCTGTCCCATGGGCTGTAGGAAATAACACCCCAATGAAATAAGGCCCCAGAGGAGAAAATAAGGCCACAAATTTCCATAATGAAATAAAACCCCAATTTTTTGTTGTTTTTTTTTTGCATATTTTTTTATTGCTTCTTCGAAATGAATTTAAAATCTTTATATATGCATTTTTAATGAAATAAAGACTTGCATTTTTCTTAATATATTGAAACATTTTCTCGTAACATTTTCTCGTCTTTTTATTCAATTAAAATGAAATGAAAAGTTTAGTTTAGTTTAGTTTATACCTATACCTATAACATGAATAAATAAGGAAATGATAATGAAATTTCCCCAGCGGCGGTAACATTCAAACAATTTTAATAATTAAAATACAGTCATTACCTAATAAAAATATTGAAAAAAATAGCAAGAAGCTGACTTAAGAAAACTTTGGGAATTTTTTTAAAAGTTTCGTCCATTAAATATCTTCTATTCAGCGTGGGTATATTTTCCTTTATTTCGCTTATTATTTTTAATGACAAAAATATACAAAAACATGTTTTCGGTCTTCAAAACCTATCATACATACTGAACAATTTTAAAGAGGTACTTTTTTAGATCTATACAAAAAATCTAAGAACACCTACAGATAAGAAAATTAAATGTTAATGGAGTTTTTGGATTATGTGTAAATTCAGAAACGTCAAACATTTGCGCAGTGATGCGGCATCACTTCTTAAGCTGATGCGTTGCCGATTGAATATGGCGTTTGAGTTTTAAAACGCAGTGTTTACATCAAACATTTAAGATGGAAGTTTTGCTATTAAAAGTTTTAGTCGATAACTTTGATCGTAAAGACGATAAATTTAGTTTTAATATGTGTGAAGCAAGACGAAAGAGGTCGAAACGCATACGGACTTTAATAAGCATATTTAAAAGAAGGAAAATTCCTAAGATAAGAGACTATTTCAAATGTCTAGAAGAATATCCAGACGATGTACCTATTCCAAAATAATTTTAGAATGTGCCGCTCCACCTTCGATGTAAGTCCACCAATGAATTAACTTTTCTAAATGAAAACCAAACCATTTTTCTAGGATTTGCGAAAATCATTAAATCCTTTTTATACTGGTCGCATTTAATATTCTTTAAAAAATATTTGTACAATTTTTTCGGAGCCTTTCTGATCGGTTCAATATTGGACGAGGTACTTCATACAACTTTATGAAAACCGTAAACCTTATCTGTTGCTTAAAAAGTAAAATAAGTTGGCCGTCATTTCAACATTCCTACTCCAAAAAAGGATCCCAGCAGTTACTACGTCCGCAGAGGAACGTTTTCCATTAGCAGACATGTGATGTTGTTAGGTAGCTTCGATTACTTCATTAAGCGGAGTATGTTATAAATCTCAAGTTTCTTCTTCTCTTCCGTAATTTTTCTGGCTTTTTTGTCGGCGAATCAACAGTGCATCAGGTATTTCTGTGAGGCTTTCTTTTCGTTATGTTTGCTCATCAGTTTGATAAATTGATGCCAATAGTTGCGTTACTGAATGTACACTATATTTTATATTTTAGAAAAAATAAGAAAACTGAAATAAGGGCCCAAAAGATTCATATTAAAAATTTGAGTCCATTTCCTAATAAAAATGAAGTAAGTACTCCAAAAATTAGTTAGACCTCAATTTTCATAAGGAAATAAGGCACCAAAAAAGGAAATAACCCCCAAATTTTATTAAAAATCGTTGTTGTTAGTTCCTGTGTAATTTTTCGGTGCCTTATTTCATTTTTTGGGGTCTTATTTCATTGAGGCTTTATTTTGCAGAGCCGTATTTCATCCATTTGTCAGTTGAATACCTTGGCGCAACGAAAACAACAGATTCTAAAGGTTCGATGTTGGATCGCCATATACCAGAAGGTCTAAGAGTACCGGCCTCCTTTGTCCAATAGGGAGGACTTTACATTTTTCTCCAGCCTGGCATGGCATCAATTTTGAGAGAATGCCTGTTTCTATCGGCTTCAATTCCAATTTCCCTCCTTGCCAGTCGTCTACATATTCATAAACAACATCACATGTCTGTATATGTATGCCCATCATAAAAACAGACGTACAAATTAAACCGATGAAATCCAAAAATACAATTCAATCAGTGAATGAAAATCAACAGATCAAACATATGCCATTCCACCCGACTCTATTTGGGTTCACGTTTGCTTATGTTTGATAAATAGAACGCAACACGCGCCTCAAAATAAACCGAAATCTCATTGGGATGCCATATATATTCCATACATACATATTATAGATCCACCCTCATCCAACAACGAGCAACGTCCGCTAGGAAATACAAATAAAATGTTTATAAACATTCAACAAAAATGCTCCCACTCGTGATAGACTGCTTTTGGAAAATAAACAGAAAATGGAAGCACTCCTTCCCGCAAGGATACCTTACACCTCTTACCAGCGGTATAACTGTCCCAAAACAACAAACCATAAGAACGGTGATATACATTTTGCATACACGGTTTCGAATGGGACTTTGTGGAGTCTTGTCTGGTGGCCCCAAAAATATAAAACGCGCTGGCTGCTTTAATTGTGTTCTTTTTTAGTTGCTTCGAGAATTTACTGCTTATTTGAGCAGTACGCCATTAAAGGTGTCAAATAAATTTGCCTGGGTAATCCATTTCGATTCGTTCGAGTCGCGTTTATTTCGGAAAGGAGTGGTGCGGCGGACTTGTACTCATACATTATCGAGGAATAATGCTGCCAACGAAACAAGGAACAGAAATTACCTTCTCGCATTTGGGTCGTGTTTCTGTATCAATCAAGGCCACTCCTCAGCGAGACATTCATTACGCAAAGGCCAGACAATGGTCCGCTGTCATATTTTGTTCTGTTGGAAAATGATTTACGGCACTACCCAGGAGAACATGCATAAAATGTAGTTCAAGGATATATTTCTCTATGCGATGAGTTGTTACAAGCCTAACATCATTTGTATGCCTCCTTGAAGGTGGTCCACATTTGAAAGGTCGCTGTGCACAGAATAATTGTCAGTTGTTTACTACACGGTCCGTTATGCGTATGGATTTAACCTCAACCCTTTTTTTATGGCCGGCCATACCGATCGTACACCAGCCCAGTTAGATAAATATACTTATGGGAAAAGAAAAGCCAGAGAGACGGTAAAGGATAATGGGATTTAGCTGCTGCAGTTCTTGTCGTCCGTTGTTACGACATAGTGTGTTTGGCGAGGCAGTGCGAGGCAAGAAAAGGTTCCTGACCCTGGAAATCATTATTTACTTGAATTTTACGACTCTGAAGTAACCACGGCATGGATAGGTGAGTCGTCGGTGGCGATTATGAAAGAGGTGAGCACCTACGGTGCAAAACGGTCCTTTGCCATTTAATGATACTATGGTTATTCATAATAGTAATGAGCGGAATGTAACACTGAGTCTGATGTGAGGGCTGAGTCAAGAAAATGGATTGTGTGACATTTGCTAGGGGTTCTCCATTCGAAGTAGAGTCCAAGTCGGTCATAGAAATTGAATATTTCGAATGCCAAAATGGCGAGACGCTATATTTGGTTTTGTACCTTTTCCTTCAAACTACTTCGATGCAAATTTGTCTGAAGATGACACGAAGAACAACCGAAGGCAACGGAATGCTAAGCATGGAGGCGTTAATAGGAGCCAAATACCTTGATGGCTGGGTTATGTGGTATAAGGTGGTCTTAGAGCAAAGTAATTCCATTCTGCTATCGGTCGATGTTGGTTAATGTGTCAAGCCCACATCTTTTGTGTCTTAAAAGTCCAAAGAACTTTGATCATATAAGATAAGCATTGATCAAATCCGTTCCATCTAAGGTTTGTCATTCTGGTTGAGGTTTGTCAGCGTGGTTGAGGTTGATACTTCTTTTCGAATGTTCTTCGTCAGCTTTGCTATTCCCTGAGACATTGTAATGATCTTATGGAACCCAACAGAGGTTGTGGTCAAATATTATGCTAGACAAATGTAAATGATTTGACCTACTTATAATAGGGTGGGACAAATGTCAAACGATAGCACGGCTTTTAGCAGACCATCTGTTCTATACCTATGGAAATTTTACAAGTTAGTGTTTCGCCAGAGGTCTGCATCCCGGAGGTCTTCAGTTTAGGTGGTCAACTTAATGCAAACGCAAATTGCCAAGTAATCTTTAATGCAATGGATTTAGTTAGAAATGACCGGTTTAGCAACTGCCAACTGACGAAAAGTGTAAATCATGTAAGGTGCTGCTGGAACTACGAAACAATCCTTGTTATAACCGAAACACATGGTGCCTACAAGACTAAGCAATATTACAAGCCTTTGATTTCTGAGGTGATGACATTTTCAGAATTAATAGCGGAGCCGAGGTAGACAAAGTTTCTTACTACCTCGTCGATGTTGTGTGTCCCTTTTTGTTGACAGAATATATTTTGTCTTGCCCTCATTCACAGACTTTTGGAAAATTGTGCCTCTGGTGTTGGCTTGCGAGCTTCGCACAATTTGTTCAAGAATGATGTTAAAGAAGTCACATGACAGCGCATCACCTTGTCTAAATCCTTTTTTGACATCTAAGGTCTCGGTGAGATTGTTTCCGAACGTTATGGAGCAGCGAGCGTTCTCCATCGTCATTCTGCACAATCTGACGAGTTTGGCAGGGATGCCAAAACTAGACATGGCTCTGTATAGCTCGTCTCTATAAATGCTGTCATATGCGGCCTTAAAATCGATGAACAGATGGTGGGTATCGATTTGGACTTCTTGGGTTTTCTCCAGGATCTGCCGTAGTGTGAATATTTGGTCGGCTGTTGACTCGCCGGGCGTAAAACCACACTGATGGGGTCGAATCAGTTCGTTGACAAATGGCTTCAGGCGTTCACACAGTACAGCAGAGAGGATCTTATATGCGATATTAAGGAGACTGATGTCTCTATAGTGGCGCAGTTTAAAGGGTCTTTTCTTATAGATCGGGCAAACAATGCTGAGGTTCCATTCATCAGGCATACACATTAAGTCATCAAAAAAAGCAAAAGTAATTTTTTGTAGGTTGCATTTACGTATCGCTATAACTGGGGCCTAAGGAATTTTGATGAGTTCCGTGCACAAGAATATTAGTTTTAAAAAAAATATTTCTTCAAATGTGTACTCTTTTAATTAATAAAGGTTTTCTTGATGAGCATTTCCCTTCTTTTTATATCGTTATATAAAATGTGAACTTTCTTATGGAGCACCCTGTTGGTTGTATATTGAAATTCTCTGCAATACTGCACTGACGCACTTATAGTCACCCATAGTCAATGAATTGTCGAATGTCGGTAAAAATCTGGCATAGCATGAGTCCAATCCACTCAGATGACCTCTTCTCAAGCTTCTTTCAAGGTGCTTTCTATAATAAGTGTTTTTTTTTTGTTTAACATGTGCTGCTCGTAAATCTCCTTCCAAATTGAGTTCGCTGGCTTCCTTTCCAAATTTATTGTTTTTCAGTTGGTTTTGCATTTTCTTCTACCTACATACAAAAATATATATATCTTTTTGTGGAAACGATATACGATCAACTTTTCACGAGCTAATCAATTTATTTTATTTTGATCTTCAATGCGTTTTTAAACAGCAAAAACAAATTAAAAGAAAAACATCCCTAGCAACACATTAAGAGCTGACATTTTGTTTTTACTTTTTGTAAACGTTTAAAAAAAACAAGAAGCTCTTAAGAATTACTACCATAATGATTTATACCGCAATATTACTTAAACAAAAATAAAAATGCTTTTCGCTTGTATCATATGCGAGTGCAAATAATTTATATTAACAGGTGGTCGCTTTGCGGAGAGTCATTAAAAATCTAAAAGCACCTTGACGGGGTTTACCATTGTGAATAACACTAGCTCTATGCATATAGGAGAGTTCTTTCTGACAAAACTGACTGACATATGCATTGACTTTGATATTTTCATTAAAGCGACACAGAATCGCACCAATGTCACATGAGCTCCAGAATGATGATGCACTCAATTGTCATTCTTGTCTTGAGCTTCGTTGATGCAGCACGGACTGTGTTGTGTTTGGCCACTTTAGTTAGTGTTTTTTATTACTCCCAAACCGTGAAGATCCTCATCTGAAATACTGAAGATTTTCATTTTCTGTGATCCCGCGCAAACTGCTTCCAGTTATCCTGACCAAGAGGGTCTGGAATCTGAAATAGATTCATCTTTGAATCGCAGGCTTGGTCTTTCTTGTTGTATCTAACCTGATGGCTGGAACTCAAAGATTTTCTTAACTGCTACACTGTTGTCTACCCGATCGATGTGACTGAGTCGACGTATTTTGGGTTTAAGGACTGCATTCACATCTTGCTACAGCATATAACTCTTCGGACCGAAAATCGTTCGAAGAATATTCTATCCCTTCCTGTTTATCGTTCAAAACTCGGCGCCATAAAACTGGTAGGATGAGGGTTTTGTAAGCCACACATTCCGTCATTCTAGTTGGGAAGGAGTTTTGAGTCCAATGGTTTTGCCAAACCGAGGTAGATAGCAATGGGTAGTTCTTCAGTTCTCCGCCGAATTTCCACTAGGGTGTCATTTGCAGCGTGCATGATTACTCCGAGGTAGCTGAACTCCTTAACTTTCTTGAAAATGTTGCTGCCAATAGTGATTTTTTGACCCAGGCCGTCTAAAGATGCCTGTGTGGTGTGTATTTTTTGATAGCAAGTGCCTTGTCTAGTCCACATTTAATTTAGTGCTTTATTTTGCTTATTTCAAATAAATAAATAAATACTGCTGAAACTCACCTTTACGAAGATCTACTAAGCCACCCGGAAAAGTTTGTTGAAATTTTAGTAATTTAGTAAATGGAATCATTTAAGCACTTGAAAAAAACTCCAAATCGAATCTTGAACGTCGGTTGTGATGAAAAAACTGAGCAGACCAGTTTATTAGCAAAATTTGTTAAAATGTTAAATAAAATGTTCAGGCTCATTTTTTAGCTTTTAGCCTTAAAACTCTAAATGCGTGTCCTAGATGGTTTAAAAATAATTCGCTCATGTCACATTGGTTAAGCTTTCTACAAAATACTTACTAATTCAAAAATGAATTTCAAATCTGGTGGCGGTGGGGATGGAAACATCAGAGCCTCTAAATGGCTGCGTTGCAAAACTCCATGTCAGCCATATTTGTATGTTCCGCACTCTTCGATATCTCCCTTTCTTTCTATCACACCATCTCTCTTACTCCTATTTTTGGATAGGTTCCCTCTCTCTCTCTCTTTCTCCATTCACATTATTCTACCTGCCTCTCGCAATACGGATGATGAAGTAATCAAGAGTGCATTGAAAATGGTAAATTTTACAATTTAATTTTGTGTTTCGAAATTGGAAACCACTAGCAGCAGATGCTCTTGAATTTCCAATCACTTGAAATCGAAGGGGAGGAAGTATCTAAATGCGATGGATAAACTCGTCTTTTAAATATATATAGAAGTCATATGACTTTAATTTATTCTGTTTCACATGTCGCGTCAAGTACTTTTTTCATATGTATCTAAAGTTCACAACTCTACTGTAAACCTGTTATAAGCTCAAAGCGATATGTAGAGCAAAATAGTAGGAACATATATAACAAACTTGATTTCTGACTGATAAATTTGGGTGCATAAAGTTGGCACGGTATTTAATTAAAATATCAGCAATTTGTATCAGGCAGTGTCACCACGTATTTCGGTTACTCCAAAAAGCCAATTTAATGACACGAAAAAGCCTTTAAACGACCTCTTCACATATGGCTTAGTTTTTGAATCGTTTTACCCGAATTACGTTCTCTCTGGCAGCCTTGATTGCGAAGGTATGGGCTTTCTTAACGAGGTGCTGTCCTGCCATCTGTCAATTACGGTGAAATCTCGGTTTTCAATTGAGAAACTCATCGGAAAGAAGTGCTGAACCTCACGGCACGCGTTTTGAATCTTTTTAATTTACTACCAGGTACCATACACCCTTTTGGAGTGATATTTTGATTATATTCAGTTTGTTTTTTCTATTAGTTGTAACGGCCGTATTATTCACTCGGTTAAAAAACGAAGTTAAAACGCTTTTAAACCATGAAAATAAACCTGACTTAACCATACGCTTTTAAACCCGAAAATTTTAAACCTGCCGACGAAATATTCACTCGGTTTACCTGGTTTAAGCTTTTGGTTTATATTGGTTTATTTTAAGTACTAAAAACTATTTTTAACCTCGCGTTTGACAGTTCGGGCAAAGTATGCCTATTATTATGAAGGTATGAGAATATTCTGAAGAGTTTGAATTCATTTTTAGTTGTGGTTTTTATTTATTTTAAAGGACACAATTTGTAAAATATATAAAATGGCTACACGAAAGGCAATAAAAGAAAGCGCTTCTTTCTGGAGCCGGAAGTATTCACGGAAATCGACGCTGTCGAAATCGTCGACTTTAGCACGTCTGTCTATATCTGCGATAAAGGCGTCGAATCGCACGTTCTACCTGACGCATGTCTTCTTCTTCTGATTAGGACATCATCGTTTCTTCCAACTTCAGACAAAAAATTGAGTGAATATGAATGAACTGATTTAAACCTTCAGAAAAACTACGTAACCGGTCGTCGGAGTAATTGTTTTCCAAGTTTTTCATTGGGATCGAAAAGCAAAATGTACCAAAAAAAATGTTGATCACAAGTGTTAAATAAATAAATATTTTGGCGAAACAGATCTGTGGGGCCTAGTTCTCTTCTCACAAACATTCGTTTTGTGTGAGTTTTCATTTTTTGGGACGAATGGAAGTTGGAAGGGATCTACAATTTTACGCCGAGTCCAAACGGCGAATTGAGAAGCTCTTTCATGACAGTTTTACTCTCGGATGTTTGTCAGACGTTCGCGAGAGCTGACGCAGTGGAACAAATTCTTAAGATGTAATTTGGTTCTTTCGGGATTCGAACCGGGAACCCCTCGCTTAGTAGTCCAACACAGTAACCACTAAGCCACTGCGCCGACAAGTGTTACAAATGTGAATTTACAAAAGTTTTAAGTTTTCTGACAAGTTTTTTAGCGAAAACGAAAAACCTTTCAAATCCAACAAAGTTATTAAGTTACTGGTCACATTCAGAAGTCCAGCTCTCCTTAGTCGACTGAATTGGTCTGGATTAGATGTACCTTGAACGCAAAAACTAGATCTGTCGGTAATGTCATACTTTTCCTAAGTCAGCCTCATACACGAAATGTACTCACTGACCAAATTTGTCGGCTACCCCTCCATAAACTTTAACTAACAATATCCGTTTACGTGATCGCTCTAAGCTTGTAAAAACTGAAACACATTAAGTCCTCAACCGTCAGACTTTTTTACATTTAGGACCTGGCGCCAACTTTGCGGTGATCTCCAAGTAATTATAACCAAATTTAAAAATCAAGTGAAACATTCATACATACATAAATGTACACTAAGATCGGCATCTTCCTTCAAATGAGACTAGGTTTGTGCTTGTTCCTAGGTTGCTGTAACACTAGCAACTATCCGCATCTCAACTCATTTTAATCCACAAGCTATTGAAGTTCACATTTTTAATGCTATTGGATGTGCGGCTGGATAATGCAACCGATTCCGCACTCCATTTGCTGGACGATTGCAAATGAATTCACCCTACCGCTTCGAATTCAAAAACCGCGCAGCTGAAGGAGGGACATTAAACTCATCCCGAGTTTAATCGCCCAATTCACCGGATAGTTTCGCCAAAGTCGAAGTGATTTCGCCACCCAACAAGTGCACATTCAATCGAATTAACATAATAACGCACTTAAGTTTGAATTTTGATATTTTTCGTGTCATTCTCGCAGGAGCACGGTGCACTTAAAACCGCGGCTGCCGCCGACGAACTCCAAAATTGCCAGTTAAGTTTGAGGGAATCAATAGGTATTAGGAATCCTATTAAATTTATTTTGTTTTGTGGCGAAAAAGGAGCAACACGCTAATCCGCGTACGCACCTCGTTGCAGTGGCTGCCTGCCTATATGTTGCCCCACCTTAAAAGCGGCCGTCTCACACGCTATTCCTTGGAGAGTTAGAAGAAAAACAAAACTTCACCGGTTGTATGTAACTACATGCATCAGCACACCCCCTCCAATTGGCTGCAGCCATAGCTAACATAATTCCGCTTGCGTGGGTTCGGCACTCAGTGAAATTTTCATCAATTTTCCACGGCGAACATAAGAAAGTGCACAGCACATGCATCTGCAACATTGTAGTGCGCGACTCTGGCTCAGGGAGTGTTTACTATGCAAGCAATCATAAAAGTCAGGCGAAAACCCGCATGCAAGTATCTTATACAATTGCATGCGCGCTTACTTCATAATTTTGCCCGGCATACATTGTAGGCGTGCTGTGCATTGTAATTAATTGAAACAATTCGCAAGAGCGAGGGTGAAATGAATTTTTAATTCGAAAACCAGACACAAACGTCTGCCGCGCGCTGACTTCCTTGTCTATGACTAAATCCGAACCATAGTGGGGGCAAATGCGTACCCAAGTACATTTATTTCAATAATGGAACAAGTCTATTTTCGTAAGTACCTACATTCTTCCGAGATTTACGCGCGCAAGAACAAGCCATATACCTCGGCTTTATGTGCGGGATGTGTCTAGCAGTCTAAATGGGAGCCAATCAACCCCACGCCACTGGATCCGCACTGACAGACTTATGAGTTGCAATAAAATATGATATTTGGCGCCAACTTAGATGGAATTGTGTACCAAAACTATGTATCTGTGATTACAATTTTGTTAAAACGCTACTCTGTGAGGGTTTGCTATGACGACAATGCCACTGTTCGGGGGCGAAATATTGTATGCGATGCGAAGGGTTGAAGTCGAGTGTGGAGACATGTCACAGACATTCAGAATCAATTTATCGGAATTTATTTGGCAATAGAAACGGTTTTATATGCGTGTGCACTTAATTTTTGTCAAGTTGATTAAGTTATTTGTCGAGTTAGATACAAAATATTATGTGCGACTTTTGTTGGAGAGAATCTGCTTTGTTATATGGTTGCCGATAACCGTTTTATTGGAAAGTCGAAAATGTAGTCCATTAGTGATGGGTTACTTGATTTATTGCGAGGTGTTGTAAAAACTGATTTCCAAGCAGATTCTGATGAAGGACGGGGGGGTTTTTTTTAAGACAATTCAAAGGGAACTCGCTGTGGACTACAAAAGTGCTCATTGAATGAGATGCATCTTAATTAGACGATTGAACGAAAAATGTCGCTCTCATTGCTAAATTGCTTGCGGAAATTTTACTTTATTTTTTGGGTTGTTTAGTATTTACCTACAAAGTAGACGATATTGAATTCGTTAGTAATATGTCTTTAAATGAAGCCCAAAACGTTTTACAGAGAATTTTTTAATTCTTTCTCTCTTTATACCCCAATTTCTCGCTGTAAGACGTCTTCTACATCCCCGCCCTGGTGTAATCGAAGACTTCGCTCGTTACGCAACAAGAAAAACAAATTATGGGCAGTTTTCCTTCGAACCAATTCTTTTTCCGACTTCCCCAACTATCTCGGTTCATATTTTCAATTTACCCAGGTTTATAACTCTCTCCATCTATCAGCAATATCTTAATAACGCGCAAGCCAACCTCATAAAAGACCCCAAGTCTTTTTTCCGATTCGTCAACTATAAAAAGATATCCGACGGCTACCCGTCATCCTTCTCTCACGCTAACACTTCTTCAAATGACCCACAAACCAATTGCCAATTTTTTTGCCACCTTTTTCAAACAATCTTTTGCCGACTACTCCTTCGAACCAGATCCTTCTTATTTGATTTCCAATGGCCCCTTTCTCACTCAAACATTTGAACCATACCTAATTGAAAATATGCTTAGACGAATACTCACCTAGTCGAGATGTCGAGAGGTCCAACCATATTTCTTTAAAAAAATGTTCCTTCAATCTCTCCACCCCGCTTCGTACATCTTTCAACTGTCGCTTTCTCAAGGTGAATTTCCCCAAGTATGGAAGTATTCCTTTATAACACCAGTTCACAAAAACTAACTATCGACCTATAGCATTTACCCAAACTTCTCGAAAGTATTTTGTACGAAGCCTTAAGCTTTCAGTGCAAGTCTTTAATTCCCCCTTACCTTTTTTCTAAAAGGCAGATCAACTACCACAAACCTCGTCGAATTCGTGCACTCTCATCCTTAGAAAGTGGTAAAGAAGTCGACGTCGTTACAACTGACTTCAGTAGGGCTTTTAATAAAATATCCCATAAATTAATCATTTTCAAATTGTCTGCCCTGGGCTTTGAACCAATTTTGCTTAAATGGATATCTTCTTACTTTCAAAATCGGTTTTATAGTGTTCGCTTTAGGTCCCTCCTATCGACTCCTTTTTTTGCTTCCTCAGACGTTCCTCAAGGCAGTCATCTAGGTCCACTTCTCTTCATCCTAACCATTAACGATCTTGAAAAGGTCATTCAATACTCAGCACTATCTCTCTATGCTGACGATATCAAATTTTTCAAACCCATTTCCTCACAACATGACTCTAACCTCCTTCAAATTGATCTAGATAATTTTTCCACCTAGTGCCTCAAAAACTGTTTAAAGCTCAATGTAACCAAATGCCAATCTTTTACCTTCTCACGTTAATGCAACAAGTCTCCTCCTCGAACTTAACATCTCCACAATCAACCTGTATCCATCGTTAATTCTATTCGCGACCTTGGCATACCTATTATGCGACAGGGCACTTAACTTCCGGTCGCATATTGATGAGATAATTCTTAAAGCAAACTCCTCACTTGGCTTCGGTCAAAGATGGCCCAAAGAATTCTCAAACCCGTACGTGACTAGATCTCTGTATATCACTTTTGTTCGCCGACTGCTCGAGTACGCTAGCTAAGCGTGGTTTTCCTTTCAACGAGTTAATATATCCAGAATCGAGAGCATCCCACGTCGCCGGGGTCTTTTCTGGAATGATCCTCTAATTTTACCTCCCTATGAAGACCGTCTCAAGCTCATCAACATGAATACCCTTGAGGAACGTAGGGACGTAGCAGACTTTCTCTTCATTCACTGACTCCTCTCAGGCTCCGTCGACTGCATGTCTCTTTACAACTCTATCTCCTTTTACACTAACCCTCGGACTCTCCGTTGTCCCCGTCTCTCTACCAATCCACCGCACCTCGGATGGGTCAAAGGAACCAATTTCCCGCATGTTGCGAAAGGTTAATTCAAACCACGCAGATCCTGGATCTCCTTCATCATCGCTAGTCTAAGTCCTAGCTATAAGTACTCGATCTAAGTTGTAAGTTTAAGTCTTAAGTTTTAAGCCATATCAAAGCTTGTATTAAGCCAAATAAATGGAGGTCTTGCCCCCACCAAACTTAAAAAAATAAAAACACGTCAATTTTTAAAGAAACTGCTCAGTAGTCAAATGTTGTAAACGCCAGGGCAAACTTATCCTAGAACAGCCTTAATTGGTTTGAAAAATGTATAAGTGCACTCTTTTGTACTCGGGGCCGATCAGCTGAATTGTTCATCGCCAAAGAGTCAACCCGGCTTATTTCGCCGTTGGATTTGGGCATACATCCATATAAAACTGTGGAGACGCAAGAATTGAAGCCAGACGACCAGAATCAACACCGAAAGTTCGCTAATTGGGCACTAGGAATGTTGGCGGAAGATCCGGATTTTGGCCAAAAAATCGTCTTCTCAGAACGGGGCCTATTTTCGGCTCAGCGGCTTTGAAACCAAAGAAAAACTGCCATTATTGGAGCAAGCACAATCCGCAAGAGTTCGACCAAGCATGAATGCATCCATGGACAAGGAATTGAATGTTTAATGCGATTTATGACATGGCGGCATCTCGGACCTTTTTTCTTTCACAATGAGGAAGTAGGCTCCGCCGATGGTCTCAGAAACTGAGCTATGTTAACCGACTTTCTGTAGCGAGAGCTCGACAACATCGATATATCCTAGCTGCTCCAAGACGGCGCTACATGCCTTACAAGCGACTCGACGCACTACTCGATTATATTCTCTGGGGCTACGTCAAAGTGCTTAGTCTGCGCTAATTCTAATAAGCCATTCACTTAAGACGAACTCGCGACCAACAGTCGAAAAGCTATCGTCGGAATAAAGAGTCATCAAAAATTGGAACGATCGCTTAAAGTACTGACAGCGAAGCCAACGCGGCTATCCCTATCGTCCTTAACTGGTCACCATTTTCTTGTTCTCCTTGGACCTCCTTTCATCTATTCAAATTATAGAAAATAAACTCGCAAGCGTTTCTTCTCCCAAGACGGATTTTTTTGACGCAAACGTATTCCTCTTCCGGTATAATTTAAATCAAGCAAACAGTCAGAGGTGGGTGTCTATTAAAAACGTATTTAAAACACAATTTTGGTGGTAAATAATTTACCCACAACTGTGGCAGCATAGGTCACAAAAAGCTCGAATATCTGCACTACTCCCACAATCAACTGTCAAATGAAAACAAAATTCAAAAGACGCACAGAAATAAAAAATACCAAACTTTAATTAAATGCTACATTAATGGTTGTTTTATGTTAAACAGGTGTCATTAAACCTAATTAATATTATTTATAAATCATTTCGAACATACACCAACTGAAAACTATTTTTTTACGGTTCATCATAAATCAAACTCACTCAAAATAAATGGGCCCCTTCCCACAAAATGGTCGCCCATTAATATTTTTCCTAAGTCCAGACATTCTATAAAAATTTCCATCGACTCCTTAAAAGTTCACTCGAACATTTCAATTAAAAAAAATCCACAAAAGTAGATTTTCTTTGATTTTCGAGAACAAAAGGTGCGACAGAGCATTGCCACTAGCGTATTTCGTGCATGTGACAGTAAGTCCCATCTATTGTCAGTGTAACTGTCATAGTGTTAAATTCGTGTATCTAGAAAAAATACTGCTACGCGTTGCACATGTTAATAGTCAATCTGTTTGTCGGCAATAAAACCGCTGCCAAAGGCGACACCTAATGGATCTGTAGGTGGTGTTGCTTTATCCATAGATACAAGTGGGAGATACTTTAAAAAAATATATGTATGTATCAAAAGTAACGCACAGTAGCCGCTTGTATCTGTTTTGCTTTTTATTTCTGTCTCATTTTTATCGCGCAGCAGATATCTAAAAGACGCGACAACGAAAATGATGATTACCAACGTGGAAATTCATGTTTGGGATTTGATTATTCGAAAAGCTCTTGACCTAAAGTGATTTAGATTGAGATTAAATTGGGAGTTACAGACAGGTTGAAATTCATTGGATGGGCGAACATCTTTGAGTCCCATTTCGATGTCAGTACTCATTTATAGCAGAGTCTGTAGGTGGGTTTTCTAGACAAATTGTCACATGAAGATATGCCGCACTATCATTGAAGATATGAGCCACCTTATAAGTCGTATTATTCTAAGCACCTCATATCCAAACAAATTTTTGTCACCGCTCGATCCATGGGTAGCTGCCTCCACCATCGCATCGGGCCTAAAGTGTAAACATCATCTTCTACTATCGCGTAGTCGCTTTGGAGCCTTAGAGTAGTAGACGAATTTGCGGGCCGGTGCTACTATGTGTTTCAGCCATGTTTGGCCTACTCAAATCCTATGACAAGGCCTATATTGACGTAAAGTCTTAACCTGTATAGCTCCTTATTGTACATTCTCCTCCAAACTGCATTTTTAACGCACATTTACCTACACATCTTTTATGCAAGACCTCATTTATACCTTGTTTGCTATGTTGCCACTTTTTGAGAGAATGTCCGCCCGCTAGACCCATCTTTACTCTGTACAGCTCACCCTCTGATATCAGAAGCAACCCAGAAATCGATGAATAAGAGGTGGGTGTCAGTTTGCTAGGTAACTTTTTGGCCAACGGTGAAAAGATCACGACTTGTGTTGTTGATGATCGAATTTTAAGCGTACACGTTACCTGATCTTTTATCTGATATCAAATTGAGTCGAAAACGTGGAGAAAGATGATGAGGCCTTCCAAATTTCCTTCTGAAAGATTCTTGCGATTGTCAGGAGCGATTTACTAATTCAACAGAAGGTACGTGGACATGTATATTCGGCTAGCGAGGTATCTGTTGGAACGGAAAATTCTCCGCAACGCATACTCTGTCGGAGGCACAAATCCAAATCGTAAGTAAATTCCACAACCAATTTCTGTCGGTGGATATCGAAACCTAGCTGTCAAAAATTGAAGAACAAAATGCACTTCATCGCACTTCAACGTAATTCGCCGATATGCGCTACAAAATGCCAGAGAAATATTCCGAACAGATGTTCCAAAAAATACTTCGAAGCAAAAAACCTCCGAATCGCTAGGGCCGATTTATTCCGAAACTCGAGTGATAGTAAGTTCTTTCTTACTTACTTAAGTTTTACCGATGAAAGTTGAATTGAAGATTTAGAACGCCTTGTCTCTCGTGTCGAAAGTTGAAAGTCTCATACAGAAATTGTTGTCTTCCAAACTCTCCTCACCGGCTGCGAATCACCTACATACGTTGATTGTCTTTGCAGGCTTCGTAGCCTTAACGTCTTTGGTAGCTTTTTGTTGGGCTATCTCGGGTGATCTCCTAGACCTAGGGCACTAGGTATAAAGGTTCGGTTATGATATGCACACGTCCCTACGATGCCATTGGTTTCGATCGAGTTAACTACCCTCTGGAAGTTAACTTGTTTGTTTGATTGGCGCATTTCAACATTTCAGCCGATCGTCATGAAACCAGGTACAAGGTTAACTTACACTGCACTGCATCGCCAGTTTTTCCCTTCTTCAAGAACGCTTTTCAAAAATGCCTTTTTGTGGCACCCGAGTGTATGTCTAGATACATCGACAACTGCCCACCCGCAAAGTGTATCGATCTTGGTCCGTTTCCATGGTTGTGCCACGTCGTGTAGGCTATGGAAATGAGAACTGCTTTATTGAGCCGTTTGGCTAAGAGTATACTTACATTTTGGTTTGAAATAGAATTTATTAGAAAAGTTCTGGAGAATACAGGACCTTGTCCATTTGTGTGTTGTTTAACTTTGACCAGGTATGATACATTCAAAGTAAACCCAAATGTCAATAATTCAGTTCTCTATTCTTAATTACACTGGTTATAGGTGCAACGTTTTTGCCTATATACAACCCAATTTTTAACTGAATAAGGTCAAAAATCTCTCTCACCCCTTTCCAAGTTGTTACCCTAAAACTATACCCAAAACCCAACTGCCGCAATAAATCCCAAGATTTTGTGCACGCAATTCTATACCGATTATTGTGTTTATGACCTCAGGCATCTCACCATCGGTCACGGCGATGCCAATGTCCTTTTAAAACCCATCACTATACCAGTTACCCCTTCCGTTTGTAGTTCTCTGTCACTGTCTCTGTCTCATGTTGTGATGTTTTATTGCACTCGATTTTTTTTTTAGCATGACATTGTCATGTATTGTACTCATAATTATTATGAAACAATATATACAAAAAAGAAGAGCAAGAATATGAAAAGACAAAACTAAACCAGTGAGTTGATGATAATAAAAACTGTAAACTGTAAACATATTTTCTCAAGGTCGTCGGTATAGAAAATATAATGACGATGATGATTTTTAATGGCCCTCTAAATAATTTTATGTGATCGTCACGACAACGAAGAGCATAGGCGACAACACAGGCCGCCGCCGCCGACGCGTTCCAACGACTACCTAACCACGGCAACGCAGTCGACTGTGACATCGACAAGTCGATGTTTTCACTGAAAAACAAAAAATTAAAAATAATATAAAAAAAACATTTAAATTATTATTATAGTGTGTTTTTCGATTTTTACTTGAATTGAACTGTTTTTATTAATATTCATGGGAAATTTTTATGATTACTTGTTCGAATGGAGGGATCAACATTTATAATATTTTTTATGCAATGCAAATAGAGGAGTATTCCCGCCGGTTTTTTTTTTTTAAAGAAGAGGTTAACACTTTTCAGCTGTTTGGACAGAGTACCTATAGCTGGCGCGACTAGTGACGGCATCATACTTGGCGGAAACGAGAGCGTGGGTTTTCAAGTCGAATCTGTTTCGCCGACGGCATATGGTAGTAAAGTAGTTATAGTTTGTGAAGACGAACGGTGTAAAGTGTTCTTTAGATTTATGTGCGCAGGTGTGTTGTGTTTCAGTATATAATATGTCAGGAGTTCTCTGGAGGCCGTCCAAGGGCAACTTTGAACGAATTGGGTAAGCATTTTTCAAAGATTTGCATATAGTTTTAAGACAGTTTTTATAGACTGGTGGCGAAAAGGTAATTTAGCTATAAAAACTCTGGTGCAGCTATATATAAACGGTTCTTCGGTAAGGAAACACAAATTTCGTATTTCAATATAACGAAAGTACCTACTATTAGTATGGAACTCAGTCTCTTACACAATCGAACGTTTGCAGGGATCAAGTTTTTGGGCTGGATATTTTTCAAGCTTAGCAGAATACATTCAGAAAAATGTCCGCACTCCAAATGCTCAACAGACTTCAGGCTTTGAGTTAGTTTGGTCCCTTAAGGGTGTCGGCCAACAGCTGAATGTGAAATTCGCCACAATGTTGACTAAGAGATGCCCATAATTCCTGTGAACGACTAATTTGATCTGTAGCACTTATGCGGCTGCGATATATTGGATACTTCGATCAACAGATACATTCAATGGTAAAATTGTTGACTGGTAGTACGAATATTACGACGAAAAATTGGATTAAGCGCTTTCAAATTGCGACCGGCGACGCAGAATTCCGGTTGTAGTTTGTAGGATTCCTACCGGCTAAAACCACCTCCCTTCCCGAACAGACCGATTAGTTTCCTCCGCGGAACCGCCGTAAAGCATTACTTCGCGGGGGTCGGTATAAAGACTTGTTGCTCAATTGTTGGCAAAATTAGCATTCCGTTGGCGTTCTAAGCATCTAAGATCGCTGAGAATACGCACCGCCACGTTACTTACAATGGTCCAGTTTTCGTCATTTTGAAGCATATAGTTTACGATATTATCGGGAGTGGGCTACTTACCGAATTGGTCCCGTAGGGATATCCTATAGGTTTCGTACCGTTGATGTTCTACATAAATTACTAACTTTCATTCTACTGAATTGTTTATTGTGTGAGTTTTGACATTTGTTTACTACCTACATATCTAAATCAATATCACAAATACAAAGATCGCAGAAAATTCATAAAGGTACACAAATTTTGGGCGAGCATTTGCCAAAAAGGATGCCTTTCACGGTTTGTCAATACCACAGGGGCTTTTGCGCCATCTTAAATGATATTACGCCATGAATAATATTTATGAAGAGAAATGCCGCCAACATAGGTAACTATTGTGGTTACGTCGATAAAAATTTAAACCGACTTCAAGCAGCGTAGACAATTTAGACAATTTTCTAAGGATTGCCTAGCTAAAAAATCAAAGAAGAACACATTTCCCAAACAAGTTACAATTATTATTATACATTTTTTTTTGTGTGGCAACGCCATTTTAAGCGGCCTGCAGTTAAGGAGATAAAACTCTTTTTGATAACGATGAGCTTGGGGAAACTGATAATTATACAACATGTATCTATTTCTCCCAAGGTCTGTTAATAGACTGCAAGTTATGGTATGTCAATTGACATTCGAGTTACAAACAGTTACGATTTGGCCGTCAATTTCGATGTCAGAGGTTATCGCGTTGGACTGTTGTGAGAAAAAAAATGGCTCTTCCCGATGCTCCATATCATATCGTGCCGAAGATAATTATTCTCACCCGAACGAATAATTGTGAGGCGACCGATTTATACAAGTGTTTGTGGTTCATCGTTATACTCGAGATCTAGTCCGAATTCTATTCGAGAGTTTATCACAACATTTTCGTACCCTCAGCCAAACGTCTAAACTAAAAGAAATTGTCAATTTTTGTCACCCATCAATTTAATTTTGTATATTCCCTAAAGAGGAAAGTTCTTCGTGGTATCATTCCCTCATAGCTGTACTTGGTACCGTGAACAATCTATACATCGGCCATTTTTCGTTAGGGCAGGCTACGACGGCACGTCTTTTGTTGCTCACTTTTCGGAGTTATCCTTCTATTGGAGTGCCGCAGATTCATAGATTTTGGCGTGCTTTGAGGCTTCATTTTCTGTATGGGTAGTTGCTGCCTCACCGCTGTTATCATACCGGTATAGTTTTGGATAATTGCTCGTTGTAAGCATCTTATTAGGCTTCTTAAAGTCACTACATAGCCAATGGAAAATTTTGGAAAGGCCGCAGCAGTTAGTTAGGATCTTCTTGCAAGTCGCATAGTTCTACCCTGACTTCGCAGAAGGATCGCCATACTTTCTTTGAGTTAAAAAACCTATCCACGGAGGTCCATCTGGCGCCTCTCTTGTGTAAAAAGGGTAGGTATATGTGTTTATGATTAAGAAATTGACTCTAATTGACTACGCCTGCCTAAGACGATGTCTTTGGTTTTCTACTAGGTAGCTCCAGAGCCTGTAGGGTCTTTCTATAGACCCTTGCACAGAAGGACGATGGTGAGACCATGACTACCGTTCAAAAACTAATGCCCATAACTACCTATCTAAGGCCTTGAAGTGGTAGTCAATCTGAAAACGGATTGTTCGTATAATAGGGTAAGCCGAGTCTGTATTTTTATTATTATGCGCTGATGCCTTCATTGCTTTCTACAAGAACAAACTTCCTACACAGATTAGGGCCACAGATGGATGCATTTTTATCCAGTCAGTATGCGATTTCCCCCACTTCCGTATTGTTACCGGATTAAGGCAACTAGCACACATGGTTGGTATGACATTTTTCGTCATTGTTATTTTCGTTTATGATGTCTTTTACAGAGCAAGCTCCCTTGAAATAAGCTCTCCCTTCTTAATGTTCATTGACCATTGCGCGTGATTTGCTATAGCTGATGATCGGTGTGACGAGTACGAGAACGGTGTTCAAAGAGACCTTTTAGCAATATAACAAATCCGAAAAGTTGTGGCCGTAATCGTAGAAAACTATTTGACATTTAGTCGCAGTTTTTCTGTTGCAGTTGCAATAATAAAGAACCCTAGATTCAGTTTTCAACAACCATTCTATTGTTCTGAGTTTACATTTTTAGGCGACTGGAAGGGACCTACAGTTTTCTGCCAAATTCGAATGACTATATTGAGAACTTTCTGAGTTCAATTATACTCTCTGAAGTTTGTCGGATGATCGTTACACAGTGCTAGATTGAACTTAATACTCTCAGTTGTTGTCCATGCGAACTTATCACTGTATCAAGGTTCTTTCTTTCAGTACACTCATGAAGTTCTTTGCCATCGATGCCTGCATCGAGACTTTTCATCAAACACCCGTTGACGTATACCATTTTGTAGTGAAAACACTCATGACATGTAGACTATGATATTCTGCTTAAAGTTCAATGGTTAGTGTTATTTTATACGTCCTATGACTGCACATCGCTTACACATATCCGACTGTCATGTTCCATCAGTCTATATGCGACCATGAATTGTTTTTCCATCTCAAATTGACTGCTTTGGATGTCTAAAACTACTCTAAATCTTGTGAAACTATCTAAAATGTTGTTCCGCCATCACATCTGATGCGGAGGCATAAATAAACTTTTGATGTGTCAAAGATATCTACCTCAATTTTCTCCATGTTTTCAAATGTAGGTCAAACGATTCTCGCATCTATACGCATTCTTCTCCTCTTCAGTTTGATCTTCTGTCCAATGCGGGTTATTCACTTTGCCTTCGCATAATTTCCGTGATAACGACTGTGGAAGTGTGGATCCACATTTTGGAGTCGACATTCTAACAGTTCTTTGTCATTCTTTAGGATGACTAATCCCTCTGTATATAACTCAGGCTTTGTATGTTCTCTTCATCGATATTCTTGATACACAGACACACCTACAGAGGTTATCGGGAAGCCCGCTGTGATTTATTATGCTTTTAGCAAACTTGTTCGTTTTTTTTCTTGGAGAAAGATTCTATATTTGAGGTAAAAGCTGGGCCCTATCGTATCAGGGAAATAAATGCAAATGCCAAGTTATTATTTATGCATAGAACTAGGAAGAAGGGCCTTATTGTCTTTCAATCAATCAAACACTGATATTTCGTTCCAAGGATGACAGCGTCTACCATGAAATTTATAAGATGGTGATGAGACTTAAAAGTTCCCAAATATATACAGTGGAAAATAAATCCTCTAAAAGCAGCTTTGAATACGGCTTCAACAACACGTCGGCCATCAAGTGACAGTACATTCAAGGATCTTTATAAGGGAAAACGTATACGGTTTGCGGCTAAATTTCGTAGACCTAAATCTGAAAGGTGGGACAACAAGGTACATCACCATCGTCAACTTAAATGTCCCTACTGTCCACCTTATTGGTTGCGGGTAGAGTATTTTAAGATAGACTCTTTACAACTACTGATCTGCCGCTTCTGACTTATCATCCCTATACGGGTTGAGTAGAAATAAGGAGCTGGATATAGGTTCATAACCATCTTACCATGTGCCAACCCACAGGGGACATCTGCCTGATGGAATGGATACCCATGGTACGTCTTGGGAACATGCGGGACATGGGTATTCATTTTTGGACATAGAAAAGGATGACTTATCCGACCGATGAATTGAGAGCCTTTCTTAAGAGACAGGGACTTGGGGCAATTTTAAAAATGAAACCACAAAATAACTCCCGTCACAAATGGGTCGTTCACGGATAGTGCGATTCGGACGAAAGATGTTTACCTGACGTTTGCGAGAGCCAATATAAGGATCTTTTAATTAGGGACTTCTGAACTTTGATAGTTTATAGCGACCATATTGTTGAAGCTACATCTGGTCAAGTTCATCGCTCCATATTTCTTTGAGAACGACGTTGGCCAGGCCATCACCCTCAACGGCAAGCGCTATAGGCCTTTGATCACCACCACAAATGACATGTGGTTTCAACAGGATGGCGGTATGACTGCCAGTGCTACACAGCTCATGCCAGATTGGAAATTCTACACGAGCGATTTTAGGGCATAGTCATCTCACGTGGATGTTATTTGAACTGGCCACTGACATCGTCGACCTCGTTGGGCTTTTTCTTGTGGGTTTTTCTGAAGTCTCAGGTCTATTTGCGAATAAGCCATGAACCACAGCGGCCATCAAGTCCAACATAACCCATGCCATCGGTCAAATTCAGCCGGATTTATGCGCAAGAGTCATGGGAAATTGAAAATTGTGGATGCGGGCCACCCAGGGAAGCCGCGGCGGACATTTGAACAATAATGGCATCAATAGGTCTTTCAAACGCATAATAAAATTTGATTTATTTAAATTTAAAAATGGGAAGCGCTTAATAAAAGGCCCTTTTTAAAATCACAAAGAGTTAATTTGTATTATTTCGGGGATGTCATATAATGACACTTTTTCTGCTGCCTGCTGGCCTAAGTGGTGGATGGTATGAATCGTTGGATTCACGCGCAATATTCTCAAAAGCTGTCAGGCGATCTGATGTCAGAAGAAGACTGCAATCAGCACCCACTTGTGCTGATCTACACGTTCAAAATGCTTCTTTTTAACAAAACTTGCCACAGGTTATTTATTATTATTTTATTTTACTTTATTTATTTTTTTCAAAATGATCACATCCCCATTTCTAAAGAGAGCTCGCTTTTGCTACCACGAAGATGAAAATTCCATTCGAAATTTACCCACAAGCTTGTTTCCCATCATAAGTCCGCTCAAATAAATTTCTCACCCACTCCAACGTCTGCGCACGTTCTACCGCCAAATCCCACCAAATTAAATTTATTCCCAGACGTCCATCATTGCAAAAAACAGAAACAAAAACCCCAGAGTGAGCATTTCAAACATGCTGCTCGATGCGCACAAATAATGTATTATTCATAACTCATAGGTAAAACTTATTTACATAAAAGGCAATAAATCGAAACAATAACATATTATTAGCCAGACAGTTCCGCCAATAAATTTGTAATTGTAAATCAATTACAAATTCTTTCGGCCAACGATTGACATATTAATGAATTTTTTATTCAAATTAGAACAGTACAAAATCGGTTAGCTTTGCTGTAAATTACAAGCCACACAAACTTAACACTTTTTTTTATTTGGATCGTTGAACTTCTCACAGTTGGATACGGCTTTTGTATTTGTTTAAGAAATATGTTTCTTAAATATTCATATTTGTTTGGTGGGGAATAAGTGGAAACGGGTTTTTGCAGCCATCAGTTATGAATTTAATTTTATTTTGTATTCGTCTTGAGTGGATTGAAGGACGACTGAACTTGTTTTAAAATGGGGGATTCTTCATAAGAGCTTTTTCAAGTAAAAAAAAATATTTATTTTGGTGTTTAACTAGATTGAATCGGTTTCATTTTGTAGAGTTTTAGATTCGCCATAGATCTTCGGGCGTATTTTAAAATTCAAACGAAAACAAAACAAGATTTCCAGTGTGTGTCAATTGAATCTGCAGATTAGTGGGGTTATTGACCTTTTTACTGATGCGTAAGGTATGGTTTTAATATATGCCAATCTGGCGAACAGAACGCGTGCACATTTCATAAGTAAATGTAAATGCCAGGGTGCCTTTTATATAATTCTTTGTAGACGATATGAAACTATGCAACTAGAGCAACACAAGGACTAGGTATTTTAAATCTTATACCGACCTTGATTAAGAACTAAATTTCAGCAGAAGGCTAATTGTACCTAGAACCATATTCAAGACGCGTGGTGCGTTGCTAGTGCTTATCTGTGGAGGACATTTGCATGAACCACTATTTGGTGTAAGACAGAAAAGCCACACAAATGGCACGTAATGAAGGTCGTATCTGAATAAATATCAATCAAGAGACAAGTCACAAGAGAAAAAAAAACTCGATAGATACTGCTCATATTATTTGCAAGATGTTTCTAACTGGTTGGATGACAAACACATACGATATGGACCTGTACAAACTTATGCATTGCAAAAATGCGATGGATCAGACTAATACGCAGACCATACTTAAACCACCATATTATTGGAGGGAACCTTTAATAGGATACATGTAGAAGAGGAAATGGTACCACTGTTTTACAGCTCTTTACAGCGCTTTGAGATCATACAGATTCACCAGTTTATACAAGAAGAAACAGCAGAGAGACCCCAATCTGTTGTTTTCAAGGGTTGGTCCCTAGCAAGGTATAGAAGGCGAACAAAAATCTATTTCTACCTACATGAACGTTTTGCCATTCGTTTTTCTGTGGGTTTTCAATTTTTGGGACGAATGGAAGGGATCTACAATTTTACGCCGAGTCCAAACGGCTAATTGAGAAGCTCATTCATGACAGTTTTACTCTCGGATGTTTGTCAGACGTTCGCGAGAGGTGGCGCAGTGGAAAAAAACCTTAAGATGTAATTTGGCCCTTTCGGGATTCGAACCTGAGACCCTTCGCTTAGTAGCCCAACACACTACCACTAAGCCACTGCGCCGATAATGAATTTAGATCCTTTGTTTTCCATCCCTCATATGCCTGCGAGTTTTGAAATCGGACCACCATACGATTTTTTCTAGTCAGGGATTCTACGGTAGTATCTCTTGCAAGTAAAGTCGATTTCATATTGATTTTAGAGTCAAATTTACAGGCTAGTTGCCCCAGCGTAGGACGTGCTCATGATTGCTACCAATAAATTTCCTGCAGTGGTTTTACCCCTTAACATAATTTTTCGACAGTTATCGTAGATTTTACGGCCACTTGACTGTCAGAATTTGTAATGATGTTCCTATCGTCTTGCTTCTTCAAGTCCAGCCTAAGCAATCTTCGCAATGATTGTCTTAGATTGAGGGTTCTTCATCAGAAGATACCCTCCATAGAATCTTTCGGTAGGTATAGATGGCTCAAGCCTACGTCAACCTTTTCTGTAACTAATTTGATCATGCTTTCTCTTTTATTTCGAATCCAAGATATAGAGCTTCTTTAAAGCAGAGGATAAGTTAAGGATAAGTATCTCTGTATGATTTTGTCTTCCTTCGCCGCACATGATGGCCGGACTCTACACTGCTTCATGAACTTTTAGATCCTTGTTGTACCCAGTTTCACTCTATCATTTTTCAAATATCAAACATTAAAGGGTGTCCATCACCTTTTAGAAATCACATAGGTACCTAGGTACGTTTTTTTTTTTAGACCAGCATTGCCATTATTTCAGATGGTCCTGCATTCGAAATGTCAGGCCCTGGGTGCCCTGGAAAAGACCCTCGCTGTTCTTATTCGAATCAAGAACTGTGATTCGAGTGTTAATGCTCCTAAAAGTGCCTCATGTGTCTGCTCGCCCCAAATAAAAATCGAATTTGGCTATGGAAACATTTCTCACACCACACTCGTTCCCTTCGAATCGCAAAATACAGCAAAAATATGTAAACCACATCTGTACATCTAGATACACCATTCAACAACTCAGAATTTTAATTGCTCTGCAACGAGAGCAACACACACACACCGGGCATGCAATTAATTTGCAAATTACATCTGAGATGGACCATGCGCAGGGGGAAGGGTAGGCACCTATTCCAACTTTTGAACATAAACCCAAATTCAACAGATTTAATTAAGTCCTTCCACACCGACACATCCCAGACCGAACAAAAATTAAACGCAAATAAAACTGAATTTATGAACTATACGCAATTTTATTCACTGTTCAAAAATAATAACACGAATACGAATAAATTCAATTCTCATCCGAATTTAATTATTCACACAGTCCTGAGATTTCATTTGCCCTTTATGGGTGAGGAGGATATGCTGGGCAACTTCCTACTGGATACCTATACAGATCTCCGATTTTAATATCTCTCGCTGAATATAATCAAAAGCAAAACGAAAAACATGAATAAAACCCGAGGAATCAACTTTCAAATAATGCAAAGGTAAAAAGAAAAATCACACAACACCTCATGTACTTGGCAAAGTCCACCTTATTCCGCCAGCATGCCCAGATATGAACGGCTGCCCGGCGAAATAAATTCGAAATGAAGTCGCGCTCAGTGCCGTGTGAGAGAGGAACAAAAAAAAAACAAACCTGAATATCCAGCGGAAGTTACGTTTCACAGTATCTACCTAACAACGTATCTATGAGCAGAAAATCTCTCCGTATAGATACGACACGACGACCATAGTTCCAAAAACAACCCTCCTCCTTGCCGCACCATCAATGCATGTCGAGTGTGTGTGTGTGTATCTTTTCAGCCATCGTAAAGTATCTACACTCGGTCCGATGATGGCTGCGACGGCAAAACTCTATGAAAGATACATTTTTTGGGCGTGGTTCTTTTTCCGCTGGTGTCAAATGTATCTATACTGGTTGTGTGGAGGTATTTTTTGTATTCTCTTTTTATTCCATTTAGTTTTGATGAAAGAAATCTTCTGCTTGGAATGTTCTTGGGCCGCGTATTTTTCGCTTTGTCTTCTTATTCTTTTGTTTTTCTTAATAGGATTTGTTAATTAAATTGTTTTGCCTACCTACTCTCTTGGGCAGAGATACAGATACCCGTATTTGGGCCATTTTTTTGAATTATGTAATTTGGCGGCTATACCGGGGTAGATTTTTTGTTTTCCTTTTATGAATAATTAAGGAGAGAAAACTTTTTGACCTGATTAGTGCTGTGCGAAACGAGGCAATCCCGACGGCAATGTTTCCCTTCAAGAATTTGGGCAAACAAGTTGGAGAGGAAATTAATGTAAGTGGGGTGGTCGGGGCATAGTGTGTTTTTGATGAGGACAGCAGATTGTTGTCAAAAATCAGTAGGCGGGTGGTGGAAACAAAATATCGATTTAACGTCACGGAAATGCTCATTTCAGCTGGAAAAGGGTGCGCGGAAATGATGGCTTTGCAATAGGTTTATTCAGCAAGCGATTTTGGTTTCCTTAATGACAGCGGGTCGAGCAGGGGTTTCTTTTTTCTTAATTAAATTGTATCGCCTCGGCAGTGGAAATGATGGACAGTTTTCGCAGTTTCTGAGGGAATTTATTTTGAAATATATGGAAGACAGTTTGGTGGTTGTTAGCCGCGACGTTCAGAGAAGAGTTTGCATTTGCACAAATGTGGTTATGATTCGTATGTCCTAATTTTGCACGAAATTTGCTTTAAAAAACTTGTTAAACTAAACGTGTCGTGATGGAGAGGAACAAGATATAAGTTATACCTATAAAAGATATGGACAGATGTGGTTATTTCGACTTATATCTGCAACTTTTGGTCTCTTGGAATATTGGAGAGATAAATTGTCAAATGTGTGTTGAGTGGTGATCGAATGGTCGATTGATTGATACTGTCCGAGCCTGGGCTTATATTCGAACATGTTGTTATTTATGACCAGGGCCCTATTCCACAAAACAACTTTTCAACTTTTCACTCTACAATTATCAAATTTTTCGTCAATTTGCAAAACTTTGCGTTCCTTAGAAGTATAAAGTTTCATAAGTGCAAAGTTGAAATGGAAAGTGTAATTTGCAAATTATTTGCTCTTTTTATATTCTCTTTGCAATTTCTGTTCCACGTACGTTCTCTTGTACAAATTGCAAAGTTAATATTGAAAGGTGTAATTTGCAAAGAATTCGCAAATAATTATGCTGTTTCGTTCCACAAAAACTGTAAACTCTATTCTTGCAAGGCAAATTTTGATATGTTTGTCAAAAGTTTGTAAGGTAAACGTTCGCTTTACAAATTCATATTGTTATAACTTGTGAAGCTTTCAAAATGTTAAGACGTGAGTTTTTGTTCGACGATAGTGAAGACGCGGTTATAACAAGAAATTATAGAGACGGAAATAATTTTTCGGGACTACAAAACTTTAATTTTAAAGAGTGCTTTCGTTTAAATCGAATTCAAGTTGATTTCATTTTGGATAAAATTGGAGAAAAATTAGAGTACAATACACAGCGCAAATAATGGTTTGTCGGCTAAAAATCAACTGCTACTGTGCTTGCATTGGCTCGGAAATTGTTGCCTGTATCATAGTGTTGCAAAATTAACAGTTTGCAGAGCCATTCATAGATTTGTTTTAAAACAAATTGCAGTGTGGCTCGATGACGGGATTGGACTTTTCACAAAACTTTCTCCCAGGCAGCCTGTTTATCTAATTTATTAACCTTCAAAATGAAATGTAAACTTAAATATGTTCCAAACATTTACAATAACTTTATAAAAAAACTAGCGGACCCCCTGTACACTTCGTTGTGCAAAATAGAAAAATAAAAAAATCCAATTCAAATTCATTTAAATCAGTGATAAATAGTTTTTATTGTAATGCTTTGTGGCACACAATATTTTTGCTAAAAGCTAAAATTGCTCTATCACTCAACCACGCATGGCATTTATACTGTTGTGCTATGTTAGGGAAAACACTTTCAATCAATTCCTCTTTGGCAGTACAAAACGGCAAAAATCATTTGATCCAGTTTCATCAACTGGCACGCAGCATTTCCAATTTTCAGAAATTGCTTAGAGAATTTTTCAGCAGATGGATTATTCTGCAACTGAACACGAACGTTGATAGCAAATTTCAATGGCTTAACAAATCTCCATAAATATGATGACTTTAAGCAAACCTTAATTTTATTAGCAGCTGTCGATCTAGAAATGTCTGGAATCGCCTGAGAATAAAATCAATGCACCACCAATTTTATTTATCCCAAATAATGATACCGCAACGTTTTCGCCGTTCCAGATGTTCTTGAAATGTTACATGTTGGAGTTTCATTAACTTGATAATTCAATGACAATTTCAAAGCAGAATGTGCTGTCCGACCACCATCTAACGAAGGCTGCAATGCCAGAAGACGCAAATGCCAATGCAATTTTATGCATTGGCATTTATTTATCCACCGGTATCACTATTGACAGCTTGCATAATAGTATTGTACGCCTTTTTTTGCCCTGCATTCACTGTCTAAAGATTTGCTTGAACAAAAGCATTCAATTCGTTGCGATCGTATTGTAGTTCACGCTGTAATTCTAGATCAACAATTTCATGCATTGCACGATAAGGTGATGGCATTCCCAACTGTGTTTTATTAGCAATCGACAACAGAAATCTTCAATGCAAATCAATGCGTCATTGTAAATTTCCATCATGAAGTCCATAAGAGAATTACGATTAACTTGACGTACTCGAATCAGAAATCGATTTGGTGGTTTTCGAAATATAAGACTTTTACTATTTGTCAAAGTGCCACGCCACTATAACTCATGAACCATATGTACTTAAAAACAATGGTATTAACGTTACCTTTCATGGGAAATTTTCACAATCAAAATCGGTTCACGCATTTCAGAGAACATTGGCAACAAACACAATTCAACTTATTTTTATATACCTAATACATATTATGTAAATATAGATTCTTAGTTCAGTGTTTGGAAAACTAGCAAATAAAACATTTTTTTCTTTTACCGAATGTAACACTGCGAGTTTTTTTCAATTTTTATTTTGCGGCTCATTTTAAAACTTCTGTTTAGCAATGCAAAGTAAAAAAAGATATGACAGAAATGCAGAGATGATTAAATGCTTTGTGGAACATTTTGCACACTCACTTTGCAGGAGAGCGCAAATAATTTGCAGGAGAGCGCAAATGATTTTCAAAGAGTGCAACGACTTTGCAAAGAGTACAAAATCTTTGCAAAAATATGATAGCGCAAAGTGAGATTTGCAAAGAATATTGTGGAACAGAAACACTTATTACTTTGCCAAAAAATGTAATTTATAAGCGCAAAGTGAAAAGTTGACAATTTGCTTTGTGGAATAGGGCCCTGCTCTAGGTATTTACGAAGGTCTCCTAGGTACCTAAATTTTTTTTGCCAAATCGTATCAGAACTTTCACAAGGTAGGTATATGTCCACCGTCATATGGCTTTTTATCTAAGAGAGAACTGTTGATGAATGCCTATTTGATTTTTGACTTTAAACAAGATCCAGCGATATTTCCCATTTCCGTCAGGGTCTTAGACGGAGTAATGCGCGATATCTGGTTTTGGAAAGATCTTTATAAAACCGTACGAAACCAATTTCAGCGGGGCAATATCAAATTGACATATTAACAAGAGCTAGCCAAGATGTCAGTGATGCGTTTGTTGGTATTACACCAGTTGGAAATACTAAATACAGCAGAGGAATTTTCATGAAGAAAATTGATAAATTAAGGAATCCCTTAGTCGGAGAATAGCTTAGCGGCCATATCGCCAGACATTTTAACAGAGGAAACAGCCTTCAACTATCAAATACCTATGCGGTATTTTTCAAGCATAGGTGTTTGGTGTAACCTATCAAGTAGGTAGCTAAGGAGATAAGAAGACGCAGTTTCGTCGACTAAATTATCACTCTGCATGGCTATATTTCAACGAGCTATGTTTCTTTGAAGATTATGGTTGGAGGCGTATTAGAATGAAAGGATACCAAGATACCAGTAGTTGGACGAATTATCAAGACTTGTCTAAAGAATAAGAATATTCCGGGGAACGAGAAAGCGGATGATGGGGAAAAGCCTTGAAACTTCTCTACTTGTTTTGGGTAACAAGTCTTCCCCCTTCTGTCATCGGTCTTTAAAGTTTCACCTACTGCGTCCGTTCAAGTAATTTGTATCGAGTGCTGGTTTCATACACTCGGCCGAATCGAGCGGACTATAGCTATCCCTAGACCAAAACATAATTGGCTCCCGTGAACAGAACAGCTACAATCAACACAATAAGTCTTGAAATAAGGCGCCCCTTTGCAACTGGGGCCCCATATAAACACCTATGGGTTGGCGCACCGTTACTCCGGCACTGTTGTTTGTATCGAGGTTGTAACAACGAGGTTATAATGGAAAGGGAAAACAGGCAGCAAGCCTTGTCTTATATGAGCTGAAAATTGAAGCTGCATCTGCATTGTTAATTTGATGGACTAAAGTTGTCAAATTACCGGAGAACTAAATTTATGTAACTACGGTCGGACTGATAAAAGATAGGAAGAAGAAGATATAAAAGTTGAGAGAAAAGATGAAAAGGGAAAATTCAACAACCTATGCCCCACCAAGCAGGGAGTTTTAAAAGTCAGATGCAATCACAGTAGGTACCCTAACTACGCTAACTTATCCTAACCTAATCTCAACCGTAAGCTAAATCCTAATAAACATCCCTATTCTAACTTATAACTAATATATTCTACGCCTTTGCATCCACTGCTTTCCATGGTCGCTCCTGGGTGAGGTTCACCTAGTCTCCGAGGCGTGCCTGATGATATTGGCACCGTCCTCCTCCACTATTCCGAAGATGCCCCTGTGGCCAGCCTAGACCCATAACAAAGCACTTCACAGCAGATGGAAGAACAGCGACTTGACCTTGAAATGGATGACACAGGATATAGTTATAGACAACCAGTTCGGTAAGGCAGCCCGCTTGCTATGACGCGCACGTAAAGTAGATGCCTTAGTACCCATAAAGGTTCCAGACCTTAAGCACTTGGTTATTTTATCGGTATCGGTCGAATATTATACCGTCTTAAGCATTTGGGCTGAAAACTGGCCGAAAATTTGGAATGTTGACATAAGAGCTGGCGGCCGACTTCTTATGTTCAATAAAGTCCCGGCATTTTTGGTCAACCAACTAGAAAACTGTCATTCAATGATAAGAAGGAAAGGGGTGAACATTATTTTTTTACACCGACGAACTACCACCAGAGGTCGCAAAAAGTATAAATGGTCGCCAATCCGAATATTTTCATCAACAAAAACAACAAAGTACGCTCTCTCCAATCAGACCTTCTTCTTCATTTTGTAGTCTAACTGCGACCTTAATTTTAAAAGCCTATCGCCATCCTATTTATGTAATTCTTACATGTGTATTCACCTCCAACAAAGCTTGATACATAAATATAGTATTTAAATAAAGTCAACTTGAATTGAATTTAGAATGGATGCGCACCTTAATGCGGTGTGAAAAATTAAAGCAGATTAGTCCAGCGGAAAATTCAAAGGGTAACGCGCATAGTTCAATATTTTTTCATTAAATATGGAAATGCCGCAGAACAGCAGTATCAAACGTCTTAATCACTGCCAGACATGCGACCCCAAGCGTCTAATTAAGCAAAGACAACACATACTCGTGTATATAGAATTTCCATAATCCAACCCATTCCCTCCTGGCAGAATATCATACAACGTTGCGGCTCCATCTCGTGAGCGCATAGAGATGCTTCTGCATGATGGGCAGGCAGCCTCTACCTTTAAGCGCCTGATTAGCATTTTCAAATAACGAAGGGATTTCCATTTTATTAACCTGTACAGGTAAAAAAATATCTCCTAAGCTCGGCAGGTTTTTCCTCATGGAAGAAGTATAGGGACATTTTTAATTAAATATGCCTGTGTGGGGATACATGTTTCAGTTTTTGCATAGAAGTCCTAGTCCCCACTCTCGCATATCGCTTAATCGCACGCATTACGTGATACAAAAGTATCAGCCATGCGTTCTTAATTAAACAGCAACTTCTCCCATGTGCATAAAAAAAGGAAACAACAACAGAGGTATGGAGAACAGAAACAACATTAATAGCGCGTGATTTTTAATCAAGGCAACGCATCAAAGGGGTTACTCATTCACAAAATATTCCCGAAACCACCACAAAGGCACCAAAAATCAACGGGGATAGAGGAACGTCAAAAAATGTGTGTTTCCGACGTTAATCACCTTTTGCCTTCGAGTTAAATGAGTTAACCACACGCTTTTGTTTTTTTTCCTCTCTGCCTTGGGAGAGGGTGTTATTTACCTATTTAGGAACAGTAGGTATATATGGGGTACACAAACCAACACGCTCGCACAGCGGGATTACATAATTAAGAGCAACTTTAATAGGGTGCCAAAAGAGTTGGCATAAAAATGTATACACCTCGCTGTGGGTAGGTGAAGGGTTCGTTTCGGTTGGAGCTAACTGGAGCCTTGTATCTTTAGCTATCCGCCCTTAATCGTATTTGGCTTAAGGTGTAAGGTATACAGATACAACGTGTGTATTCAATTTTTGGGTGGGCTGATGCTCCTGAGGTGTGCTGATGGAAAACAATATCTCTGCGATTAGATTTTGATTTGATCAACGAGGAGCTGGCTGGAGAAATGGCAAAATGAGATGGGGTGCTGGTACTTAAGGTAAAAGGGTTCATAAAACGTGCTTTTTGCGCAGAAAGCATGGCACGGTGAATCGATTTCGTGTACCTATAGCGATACTTTGGAAACGAATCTGTTTTCAGAGAAGTTCTCGATGTGGGCGGAGAGGTGGGTACAGGAGTCAGTGTCGCAGCAAAAGTTGTATCCAACGGACCACTTGTATGAGATAGGGTGCGAAAAATATCCTTTAGAATTTATTCTTTATCAATGCATTTGTCAGTTAAGTCTTTAAGGAGGATAGTCTTAGCGCGTCCAACTTTGCTCCAGGCTGGCTAATGGGGGTCCACGGGGAACTAAGTGTTGTATTGTAGGGTACGTCCTGCTCTACTAAATAACCAACTAACGCGACAAATTGATCCTTTGTAAAAGATGGACATAAAGACTTAATGGAGCTAAAAATTACTATGCAAGGTAAATGGGTGTTCTTCTGACACTTGGCACAGCTTTTCGTATACCAGCAGCTAGGGGCTTTGTGTCCACTATGGTAACCACCCGTGAGATGTCTGTGGTAGAAAAAATAAAGACGCCACTGCCCAGAAGTCCGTTTTTTCTTTTGGAGTCTTGATCGGAACTAGGTTTAACTCCCCGATTACCCATAACAAGTTTCGTGGTCGCAAGAGTTGAACATTCCAGTATAAACCCTCTATATAACCTTCAGATGCATCAGGCGCAATGGAATTTTTGTCCGTTCCGGAGGTCCAACCTTTGACACAACCCGTTTAGTAATCCAACACACTGAACTACACGCCAATTCTTCATAGGAATGTTGCGTCTTTCTAGATAAGCGGCTGAATGTTTGAGTAGAAAAAGAGGTCGTTTAAAGTTTGCAATTGGAACAAAAGGCCGCGTTAACTAGACAGGAGTATTTTTTGACGCCGAAAGGGCTGCGCCCCTTGAGCAGGAGAAGCAGAAAGACTGCATCAGAGATCGACTTTATATAGTACGAGGTGAACCAGAGGGCCTCAACTAATAGGCTCGATGTTGGGCACTTCCAAAAACCATCAACGTTGAAATGATGGAACCAGTCATAAGCAACTGAAATGTTTTTTTTTTAGCAAAAGACTTGATTAACACAATTTGTGGGGTAGGGTGCTGATTTGGCATTGAGGATGACAACGAATTCACTCACTTAACCCTAAGGCTTATATGGAGCCTCCCAATCTACCTACCAGTTTTGGGTTAGAATTTGATAATACCGAGTGTCGAAAATACCAAAAACTATGCAACAAAATGTAAAGTTTAAGACTTTAGGTACTTCATTTCGCTTTTATGCCCATTCTGCATTGGATCTTCTGTCGTTAGCTTGGAAGGCACAGCTGACTTATGCGGTGATTACACCTCATTGACAGGCTAGACAAACAGGACGATTTTTAGTTTACTTTCACAGCAAAATATGACGACTTTTGTATTTAATTAAAAAAAAAAGGTTTAAGCCTCGAGCCCACTGCTTATTCCTGATGTGCCAAATGCGCTATAGAGTCGTGGCTCAACTGTCTATGATACCGGGGCATCTGCTTGTTTTTCTGAGGTTTGGGTATGAGTAGATATGAATCGCAACTAGCATCACGCAAAATTTGGTCCACCTTCAATGTAAAGGTATAGCTAGCTAAGAAGTTGACTTAGTGCAGGCGGATACATCGTTAGCCCAGAGAGCTATTTAAACCGCTGGATTTGAAGTTTGTACGGGTCATATAAAGGCTTAATTTAGCTTTACAGGACCTTTAATCGGACTTGTGACTAGTTTATTAAGTCGCACGCTTAACTAGGAGAAGTTTCCTGAACTTTTAGAAATTATTTAAGTTTGGTCAGTCTTTCCAAAAATTTAAATTTTCTGTCGAATGTGCGCCCTAGGGTCACTACTCATAAGCTTGTTTTCTATTTTAGCCTGCAACCTATTCGGTTATAAATAATTGCTGCTGCCTCGTACTCAACTTATTTAAATTCTGTCCTGGTATCAGTTCAACGCTCCATCGAAGCCTGCTTATTGATTTGTGATAACGTCGACAGCAAATCAAAGTTGACTTATCTAGGTAGACCAAGGCTGGTGCTCCTCTAAAACACCCCAGATACCTATTTCCCACCACCTCGATACACATTTCGTTCATATTTTCAGAGTTAATACACAGATACGTACTCGAATATCTAATTAGAATAATATCTGCGCACGTTTCCATCGCCCCAAATGCCACCAGCGTATATCCTGCATTGGATCCGCGCATTTGTATGCACTGCCGAATTTCAGCTGTATAATATTTGGAAACTTTTCTCCCACACATTCAATATATCATATTTTACATTCGCCAATAATCGTAAATAATAAACAATATCAATTTCGGCAAAAATTTCCAGAAAATATCACAACACAAAAAAAATAACGAAACAAAACCAATACACTCTTATCGTGGGATCCTCGCTTGTTATTACCATCCCACCAATTTCGAAAAATAAAAATAAATGGAAAGCAGTAAATTTGTAGGCAAATTGCTAAAACAAGCAGAAGCCATATATCGAAATCATATACGAGAGCACATATACACACGTGCAGGCACACAAACCCTGCCTCAAACATATGCGTACCGCAGAGTAAGTACCTACATTCTCGGTTCTCGTTATACAGAAAGGATAGAGGAATCAATTTTCAAATTTAAAAATTTTTCCATAAAATTCATCGATACGTGCCAGAGTGGATAAACTCCGTAACTAAACGAAACGAAATATGAAATATAAAACTCTGCTCACCTTTATCCTTCGCCATGCGTAACCAAGTCGGTTCCATTTTTCATCCAAACTTATTTGGGGGATATATTTGTTTGGGATTTTTTTTTTTGTAAAACGCACCAACCAACCCAAATGTAATGTAATTTCAGCAGCACGCTCAATTTCCCTTAAATCACTTACTTTTAAATTTGTTCCTTGGCTGGGCGTTTCGTTTCACCGTTGATTTTTGAACCAAACAGAAAAGGTCCTGCGAAATAAAAACTAAACGAGAGTCTTAGGAAAATTGGAATGCCAGCGAGGAGGAAAGGAAAATGTCTTTGGTTGGTCCCCATCTTGAAAATATGCTCGAGATACATGATAGTATCTATAGATACGAGTATATTTATATTTTTTTTTCTGCAGGATATTTACTTATCCCTTTTTTCCGGAAAGATAATTTTCTTAAGAGTACGGAACCCCAGCGAATGACATTCTGTGTTGTTGGTTTTTTTTCTCCTGCGTTTTGTTTTATAATCAAGTTTGTATAGGGTGAGCTCTGTTGTGGCAGATAGTTGACACGCAAAGTGATGATAGGAATTGCATATCTATCTTATTAGATATACCTATAAAACTTTAGGTTTAAAACTGAAAAGGAGGTGTTTTGAAAATCGCGTCTTTTGAGAATGATATATATTTCATGAGATATGTTATGCGACAAATTGTATGTCATGACACAAAAAGTCCTTCGTTGGGTGGCTGAAGGTGTAATTGCTTAATCTGTACTCTACACTTCGATCTCAAAATATCATTTATTTCATGAAGTACATTGTCAGACGATCTATCTGTGTCATGGTATAAGTCGTGAGACAACTCATTTTCGTTGGTTGACTGAAGGTACACTCCAATAGTTTTATATTCTAAACATAAAGCATGAAAAGTAGTATAAGACAATTTGCTTTTTACATGATATATGTCATGTCAAAGCATGCATAATACGTGGGAGAATTGTCATGAAACAGCATGCATAGTTAGATAGTCTTTACTATAAGTAGATATCACCCTACAAATATCATTTACTTCATTGAATATTATATGAGACAGTTTATTTGTGTCATGGTATGTATTTCATGACTCATGACATAGATATATAACTATCATGATGTTAGTTAGCTTGGTTAGCTTAAATTGCATAAGCCGAACTTCAAGCATCAGCTTCCAAAAATTATTTGGTAAAATAAAATATGCGACAATTTGTTCGTTACATGATATATGTCATGAAACAGTATACATAATTAGTCTTTACTATAAGTATCTATCACCCTATAAATATCATTTACTACCTCATGAAATATTTTATGAGGCAGTTTATATTTGTCATGATATATATGTTTTGACACATGACATAGATATATATCATAACGTTGGTTAGCTTAAGTTTTTATTGCTAACTTCAATCATCAGCTTCCAAAAACTGTTTGATGAAATAAAATATGCTACATATTATTTGTTTCATGATATATGTCATGCCATAAAAACTTGTTGCTGGTTTCAGACCGTTTCAAACTCGGTATCGGGCGAATTCAGTGAAATAAAAAGAAACAAACATGAAGAAATGATCCAACGTACTCCTCACCAATCTGGGTCCCCGTTTAATTGACAGCCCTCTTGAGATTTCCTTCTAACTTTCCACAATAGGGTACTACTCGACTCGCCCAACCGGCTACCCGTTTCTGTATATGTTCTCGTCATCGTGTTCGTTCTCTGTTTTATTTTGCGTAGCGAGATCGTAACATCACGGTTAAATAATTTTCATGCTCCATAGCACCTTTCTACTGCTGATGCTGATGCTGAGTTGCGTTCATCTTCTTCTTTCTTTTTTTTCCTGTTCATCCTTTTTGTATCTTGCCTCTGTCACCCGACTGCGGCAAAGAAGATTATATTCCTCTTTCCGTATGGATATGCTCGAGTTGGAATTCATCTCGTAGTTAATGGAGATGAAAATTAAAGGAGATATGGCGACGTCTCTGATTTCTTGTGCGTTTACGCCATCCTTGGGTCTCCAACTCCGCTTAAGAAACAGGAAAAAAAAAACCGCTTCAACGACAACATAACTTTGGATAAATGCGCCCTCAAATTCTAAATAAGGTACACACACATGTCCTGATTTGCCAGTGGTTCCGCTTCTGCCTCTGCAATGCATGACTGCCCCCCCTCAATAATTTTAATATCCTTCAATAATTTTTTGCAGTTCCTTTTTACATAAACTCATTTGCAAAATGGTCGAAGTGGGATGCGGGGATTGGTGCGCAAATTGCAACTTGTGCGGATTTGCTTGCTCTAAAGCGAAACCCATTCAAGTGCTGATTGCTATCAAATGCAAATCAATTTTAATATGCGAATTTTATTTTTACTGCAATAAAATGATAATCGGCTGGTGGAATGGAAAGGTCTCTCCGGCTCCCCTGCTATAGAGGATATGCTTACATTAGTTTAACGTCTTCTTTGTGAATGAGCACAAATGTGTTTAAAGTTGATAGTATACCAACTGAGGGCAGAATAAGAAAATGGTGTATTAATGGGTGTTCTTTAAAAGGGTTCCTAAGGATCTATAATGGACGATGAAAGATGGACCTTTCAGCTTGTTTATAAAATTGCATATAATATTTGAAGTAATAGTTTTTCTATTTTCTATTCCAGGAATTGATTGGACACATCTTTCATTTGTGCGTCGTTATCTAACAGTTTTCGCGTTCGTGTTTCGGTTTACATTTTTGGGAAAGAACTGTTTAGTAATTTGTGTATAAATTTAAAAAGGATAAGTGGATCGATGGAGGAGGAGAAACAACCTACGCTGTATAAGGTAAGCTAAGATTATTTTCGTTTGACGTATAATTATTTGTATATAGCATTCGGTTAGATATATTTATGACACGAAATGGAACAGGACAAGCATTTCCCTTATACTATAAGGGAATATCTCGTGTTCTTGGCGAACCATTGGATTTGAAAGGCTATTGGTGGTGTATTTCTAGTAACCTTTTGAGTTAATAAATTCATTTAATTGGGGTATGGATTTTAGGTTAGAGAAGATTTTGCTTAGGATAGTTGAGGCGTGTTTTTCGTTAACCTTTACATTCTTTTTACTTCTTTTTATTTGTGGATTGGAATAAAATAAATAACGTGCTGAACATGTTTCTTATTTGATAAGCCAAAAGAAATCCCCATCGAAGAAGCTTAGCCTGCCAACTGGAGAGTGTATTATGGACTCCTTTCTTGTGTCAGTATCACCGATAACTTCGTAGCCTAACTACCTACCCTAGTACCTTTTTTATCTACAATTCTGTAAGACTTTCAAAACAGCGCAATCGGACTCTATACGAGCAGATGTTTTTTTTTTAACCGGCGCAGGTTGAAAAGTTTTTGAAAATTCTTTAAAGTTGTTTTGAAAATTTTTTAAGAGACTATTGACCGAAATGTTATCGACTTTTGGCCAATCTGGGTGAATTATAAGCTCAAAATTGATCTGTGGACCAATAACTCAAGTGGGTTAAAAGTTGATTTGAGACTTATGCCTTATAACCCTGTGCTGTTTTAGCCTGTCGAAAATTTTAAAACTTCATTATACTTTTTGACATACCTACCTACATCCGAGTATGCGCTCGCTGATTGCACAGTGGATGGTTGTTCGTTTTTTACTGTCTTGAAAATATTGAAAATCGTCTTCAAGTAGATTGCGTATATACGGATTTTTCAAAAGCCTTTGATCGTGTTCAGCACAATGTTCTTTTAAGCAAACTTAAAATTTTCGGAATTCATTCCAGTATTTTAAAATGGATTGGCAATTATTTGACTAATCGCAAACAAATTGTTAAAATTGGATCCGCGTTTTCGAATGAAATTCGAAATTTTTCAGGTGTTCCCCAAGGAAGTCATATTGGTCCTCTTCTTTTTCTGCTTTTTATCAATGACTTGCCCTCTTTCGTATCAAACTCAAAGTGTCTTTTATACGCAGATGATCTAAAAATCTACAAGGCAATAAACTGTATGTCAGATGTCTTAGCGTTACAAAGTGATTTAAACCGTTTAAATGACTGGTGTGTTCTTAATGGCCTGTATTTTAATATTAAGAAATGTTCGGTTCTTACTTTTAGTAGAAAAAAGTTCCCTATATTTTTTAATTATAGAATACAAAACACAACATTAAGTAGAGTTTCCGACCAAAAAGATTTGGGGGTAATTTTTGACACTGAAATTAATTTTTCATTGCATATTGACTACATAATTGGCAGAGCTAATCAAATGCTTGGTTTCATTTTTCGAAATTCTAAGGATTTTATTGATCCATATACGCTTAAAACTCTCTATAATACTTTGGCTCGTTCGATATTAGAATACTGCTGTGTTGTTTGGAATCCTTTTTACCGCAATGCTGAATCTCGCATAGAGAAAATTCAAAGAAGGTTTACTAGGTATGCTCTAAGAAAGTTCGACTGGAATAATAATCTTCCAACCTACGAGGAAAGATGTTCCTTAATTAATTTAAAACCTCTTTCTAAAAGAAGGATATATTATTCCGCAATGCTTGCTAATGACGTCTTAACTGGCCACATTGATTGTTCGTTTTTGCTGTCATCATTTAATTTATATGCTCCTTCTCGTGTTCTTCGACCTAGGGAACAATTTTTCTTTATGCCACCTAGACACAGAACAAATTACGGTCGGAATGATCCTATCACTATGGCTTGTGTAAATTATAATAAATACAAAAACCTTATAGATTTTAATATGAGTAGGGAACATTGTAAATCTGTAGTTTTAAGTAAATTATAATTTGTAAATAGATAGCTTTCATGTATAAATTATTGCAAAGTAATCTAAAATAAGTTGTACTTGTAAGATGAAATGAAATAAATAAATAAATAAATAAAGAACTATGTCTATGGAACTAATACAGTCAGTCTGATCTTCGGATGTTTGTTGCCTTTTCCAATATCTTTAGAGGTCATTTCATTTAGAATATAACGCTATTGGACAGTGGTTTTGTGCTTCAGTTTTAGGCAATTGATTAAATGCGTACGGTCTCCTTCAACATGACTTGAAAATATCTTGAATTACTTTGGTGGAGTGCACAATAAAGTTGTCAGTATTTTTATTAGTCTACGAAAATCTATCAGGGTCCAGCGGTTGGGAAAAAAGGCTTGGTGCGCTTTTGCGATTTCCCTTACACTTTCAGCTTTTGGGGTGTAGCTCTTACTCCCTATAATGTCTCAGAAACATTTGTTTATATGTCAGATGTGCTTCTATTCCTGATGAAAATGATAGCAAACGCTTTGGACGCTATTTGTTTTATAAATAGTTATGTACCATTTTTGAGCATGCATAAAGTGCACATCTTCGTTCCCGTTGTTGACAGTCATCTGGCATGTTGCAAATTGTGTAAATGATTATTGTGAACCGGCAGCCTGATACGATTCAAAGGGATAATTTCCTTACCTCAAAATATTTACGAGAATCGCTTACTTTTTGCGTTGCGTCGGCCTATCTGACAAGCTCTATTTTGCGGAGCCTGTAGCGGTGGTGTAAACTAAACTTGTGGCAAGAGTAGAGTCGCTCTCTTCTTTACCAACCAATTGTGGTGATGAAAACTTGAAAACCAAATCATATAGAAGTGCCAACAATTGGGCTTAGACAGAGTGAATATTATGACAAAGTGACAGTGACATCGACCACTTACAAAAGATGCCAAACCTCTAAATGGTATGTCGAACTTAATTGAAGTAGTATTCCTATTTATCCTTTCTGCCAAACCTTGTTTTCTTAACAACGAAAGTTGGGGAATAAGAGGAATTAAATTCAATTTTCGTTTCACGTCTCTTTTTTGTGCAACAGATAGGCAGTATGCACCAGTCCTGCCGAAGGTACTATAATGGGAGTATATACTCCTTTTTCTTCTGCCGTTGTATCCTATTTCTGGCCGTACTCAAAGCTTCTTAAAATGGGATCAATATTCAACAGGAATATCGCCATCTTCATTGACAGTCAGAGTCTGACGTCATCAAATCTAAACGAGTTACGAGCTGCCGCATAATTCTCAGAGTATTATGCCTGCAGAACCATGTCAGATTGTGTTGGGTGCCTGAACACTGTGGTATTGAGGGCTACGAGATGGCCGACGGTCTGGCCAAAAACGGAACTGAACTTCCACCGAATGATACAATCGAGGGTATAAGACCACCATTGGCCGTTACCAAAAGAATGATTCTTGAAAATACCAGGAACAAGGCAGACCTAAGGTGGTCACATATAGAAGGGCATAGGGTCTCAAAGGCCCTGTGGCCAAAGTTAGATAGGAAAAAATCTCTAGAATTGTTAAATCTAAGTAGATCAAAGTTACGAATGACAGTAGGAAACATGCCGGGAGATAAGGCTTAATACATACGGATGCTTGTTAGGTATTATGAAGACTTACATGTCGCATAGGATGTTATTCATATTCTCGAATGAGATTCGCTATAGCGAATGTCAGGCTATAACTCGAAGAGAAGGAAATACCTACCTTGGAAGGTACTTCTTCGAAAATTTGGAGGAAGTTAGTTTCGCAAACATAATTGTAACCATCTTTAGGTTCTGCAGGAAAATTAAGTGCTTGGGCGAATTGGGTTAGGTTTTTTGACCGTGAAGGTTCCTATAGGGATGTCGATGGGCCTATTATGCTGCCTGGTCCTTGTGACGAACTCACTTCCTACTCAACCCAACCTGGCCTTGCCATTTCTCTACCTAGTAAACTAAAAATTTTAGTTTATGTTCCTTTAAACATTTTTGATTGTGTTTGATTTTGTTACACTCGCGTCGAATAAACTCTGGCGGATCCTGAAAGCTCTCTTTCATCTGCCACTATTTAAAGGTTTATTGATTAAGAACGGCTTGATGTTGAAATGTTATATTTGTTAACCAAATTCTTCTTTTGTTTGAAATTGTCAGGTATGCCATTTTTTTATAAAACAAAATCGTTTAAAAGTCCCTGGCGAGTGGTGAAATTTTTGGCTGATTTTTGACCGAACTGGTTGTCTCAAAGTTGGGTACCAAACACTGGAAGTGTCGGCTTTAACGCGCCACCGCATTTGCCATAAAATGGACGCATTTTAGTAACCCCCAGATAAGACATATACGCAGCCAAAACAACATGGCCACCAGAGGCTGTCAACATCGATCCGTTCCAATTGAAAAATTATTTACCAAAAGAAAATTTTTAATTTTGTTTTGTACTCCACGGTTTAATCTGTTGAATTCCCCAACGGAATTATGAAACGGCAGCCCTAATGTTCTACAGAAAATAACGTTTCGACGGAAGGTCAAGATGCGCCCTGGAGAGACACTCGTGGTGTGTTCTACCTCAATGGTTAATACGATCGTTTTAGACGCCTATTTAATAAGAGCAGCACTGCTGATTAGCGGCTTCCCTTCCTAAATGGTGGTGGGAATATTTCTGCTATTTTAATAAACGCTTTTCTCAGATCGAATCGTGGAGACATAGTGAGCAGTATAACAGAATTTTATATACCTCAAAACAGTATTACAAGGCTTGATTCCTGATCCCGTTTTTAGTACATTTGGCATATGAAACTGATAGCTTCAAACTACCATACCCCACATCCGATTGATGGTTTCAGACATGAGGCAACATTCGTGGGTATATCATACCCTTCAGCAGTGAGAGAAGGAAGGGACTCCTTGTCCATCTTTGACTGCGATGCTTGGTTATCCTCCTGCCCATCGCGGTACATAAATTCATCATCCATCTAACTTTCGCATATTTTATACATTTTTTTCCCAAAAGAATGATTTCCGGACATGAACAAAAATTCCAACTTGAATTTATTATTTAAATTCTCTCATTCCCTTCTGCAAAGATGTGTACACACGGGGAAGAAGAAATAAAAAGAAAAAGAAGCAAAAAAAACTATTACTGTCAAGAATCCACCCCAACAGTCAGAAATCATCTGACCCGAGAGCAGCAAAAGAAAAATAACCATCAACCTTCCGAAAATTTATTTGCAAACGTTTTACCTGACGAAGAAAGGTACACGCGAATATATTATTTATACTTAGACTAAGGACACGTATCTGGGATATAGCCAGAGCAGCATTTCACCGAAAATGGTTCACTCCCGCCACCTTAGAGGTGGCACTATACACACACATAGGCTATAGCAATTCATCCACCTTTACAGCGGTTCGTGTGCAAGTGTGGCTTTATTTCCTCCCTCTCTGCTCACTCTGTCATCGTGTAGTACAATAAACTTGAGAATTTCTGATATTCCCTACTTTTGGCAATAAGCCGAAGAAGAAGATGGCTGTGCCACGGAAAAGTTCTCAGATGATTACCTACGGTATCTGCGAGTATACACAAACACATCTAACTACAACTACTGCCGGGCTTATCCCTGTGAATCAAGTTGCTTCTGCATAAGTTTTTCTCATATTAAATGGAACAAACATCTTCGCTTGTATATATATTTTTTTCTTTTATATTTATCACCAAGGGATGTGGGGATGTGAGTAAAAAATTGCGATGCGGGGATTGAGCAGGGCAGAAATCATAACATTCGGCTCTATGGATTATTTCTAAGCTACATGTCCTCCGCTCATAGGGATGAAGATGGTGGAGAGTATAGATGTCCGGTACCTATGGATGGAGTGTGGGGTGCGGTTATTATGCATCTTTCTGGGACGAGCTGTAGATGTGCAGCGATAGGAGGGTATTAGTGTTATACCCTGGCAAAACTAAATTAAGTCATAAAAGTTGTGTGAAAGTTTTTCGCTGGATTAGTGTCCTCCATTGGGCGAATGGCAGTAGACAAATGCCTTCGCAAAGAATAATCTGCGCGATGCGAGGAGAAGAAGTTCTCGGAATTATTAAAATTTTTCGTTCGTTCGTTTTTTTTTTTAGTTTGCTCGTCTTGATTTTTGTGTGTCATCCCCGGAGGACTCGCAGACTGCGGATCGACGTTTCGTGTCGACGAAGAAGAAATGAAATGGATTCATGACATATAAAAGATGCGGAGTGGAAGTTTTTGTTTTCGTTTCTTTTTTTGTGTCAGCAGCAGTGTGGAAAATAAATTATATTGCTCGGGTATTTGTTGGTTGTTTTCAGAGCATGAAACTAGAAAATTAGTCAGAGAAAACAACATCAGCCATGGGGTGGTTGGAATAGGTATCTATAGGTAGATATACGTTGTTGCCACGGATAACGTATTCATGTTTTTGAATCTTAAAACATTTCGGATGGATTTATTTTGATGACAGCCAAAGCATGTGTCATAAAAGAAAGCAACTTGAGGATGATGTATCTACATCATCGGAGATATGGCTGTTGATCTGGGGAAATATGAAACATTGTCCATTGTGCGCTAGTGCGGTAATAAAAGCTCAATGTTGTTGACAAGGGACAGTGATAAGATCGATGGGATTTATTCAAATTTACAAAATAGTTGTATGAAGGGATATTACCAAGCAGTTGGAATTTATTAAGACATTTTTCCATGGCGCATATAAAACGGGAATTGCACATTGACCCTTGCAATGAAAATTAAGTATTCGAATGAAAGGAACCTTCGCAAAGTCTCTAAGTTTAGCAAGATATATAGTTTCGCTTTGAATCATAAATTTGAGTTTCCAACTGCTTAGCGGTCTTTCAACTACTGAAAGAGATCGATAATAGCCCATTGAGGAAGGTACAGGATTCTTGCTACAGGGTGGGCCAAAAATAATGAGTGCACATTTTTAAGCTCAAATCAGTTTTTTGGGGCCCTATGAATTTTGATCAGGTAAGAGGATCTTTGATCTTGGTACTTCTAATGATAGCGGTTATGAAAATTATCACGGTTTAGGTGACCAGCATTTCGGTTTTTAAAGCAGTCCAGTCTTGTATATGAAGTTTGTCGATTTTAAAGGCAAATATATGAAACTTGGTGTTCTTTTTAAGATTTTAAGATTTGCAATGGACTAAGAGTTATATTTGTATTTAGAATAGCCCTTAAGAAGAACTGTAAAACTGTAACGTCTAGAGAATAAGCCGATAAATGTCTGTATCTTTTCTTTTATTAATTATTCTCGAAATATTTCGTAATTTCGAGTTGCTTATATGTGCAATACGGTCCTTTTGTTAAACTTTCCGACTCGAGAGATAGCTTAGCTACTAAAATATTCAAAAATTGGTCTATACCCTTCTCCATTTTCCGTTAGTGGATCGTCATTTGGTCTTTAAGAAATCAAGGTTCAATGATCTTTTAAACCGATCTGTTTCGTGATCCAACGTGGAAGCACCTATATCGCTCCTGAATTATTTCCGCGTTTTTCGCCTCCCAGGAACGAGTCGTTAAAGTTAATATGGACTACCTACGTCTGCGAAAATTTATTTCTTGAATAGCGATCTTGATTTTGTCTTTTTAAGCGCAGTGTGCGGGCCAATAAAAGCCGATCTGCCAAACAGTTGTTGACTTTTTTGCACTGAAAACAATTCAAATCGAAAATTCGTTTACACTCTTTACGAAAGCAATAAAATTAGAATTAAACTTTTAGTCATTTATCACAGTTCCATCGTGCTAAAAAGGACACCAGATGACATTTTCAGAGGGGGCACTTTTTGCATAAAAGTCGCGGCGAAATTTTAGTTGCATCCTTAATATTAACAAGTTCTTCCAAATTTAAGACTCGACAACGAAAATCTGTTGATGGGTCATCTAGTACACTAGTAGGTCTACGTGGTCGCATTGAAATGGGACTATCATTGAACAGTGTCTTCGTGATTCCTTTCTTATGGCTACATGACATAGTCGAGCCATTCTGAGAGACAAAGTCCACCTCAAAATTAAGTTTGGACAAGACAAGTGTTGAATTCATAGTTTCTCATGGGCAGCAGCGCATTGTATGTACCTATTCTGTTTTTCTTTCATTAAAATGGGTCAAGCCATCGTATTTCGCAATTTCTACAAATAATAACTAAACTTTCCGAGTTCTTCCGATTATGCGTGTATGTTATCGGCTTGTGCGAGTAATTGAACAGGCTTCGAAAAATTGTACCTAGGAAGTTGGCAACGAAAGTTTTTCGGTATAAAGATGGATATGTCATTTGGTTTTCCAGCGTTCCTTGGTTAACATTTGGTCCATGGCGGATTTTTCCGGTCTAAAACTTGTCGCAATCCTAAGAATCTTATTTCTGCTAACACTAAACAAATAATCACGTCCGTTGGCTCCTACAGCTTTTTTGAAATTTAGCCATGGTTACCATGATTGCCAGAGTTTTTGCTCTATCATAATCGATGGTAAATGCCTCATACAGCCTGAAAGTGATAAATTGGGTCTTTATCGGCCAACTGCAGAAGTGATTCCCGTGTTGGTTTTGCAGACTTTTGTTTGGGTTTTGTAGCCTTTTCGTACTTTCTCCGATTCACATATTTCTTTCAACTCAACCGCAAGCGTCTTTCTCTGTTTGGGTCAAGACCTAGATTTCATTCTGCAAGTAAAAGCAACTAAGACAAGTTTCCTGAGGTTGATGTCAATCTGGTCTACATAAGCAAAGCCTTTTGGAATACACTTTTTATGTTTTTAGTGTTTTCTATCAAACATAAGCTTATGTTCAGATTACTTAATTTATTCAGAAAAAAGTCGTTGATGGGGGATCATGGGAGAGCCGGAGAGGTGAGAGTACTTTATACAGTAGCTACGAACTCTCTATATGGACCCAGTCTTGAAGTGGAGACACAGCTCAATAGGTGTTTTTCAAAAAACTTCTAAATTGAGCAAAAAACTTATCCAAAACAGGTTTTTACTGCACCTTCTTGGAGTCAAAAATAATTCCAAAAATTTAAAAATAATTCGAAAACAGCAAGCATGGATCACATAACATAACATTGGAAAATCAGTCGAACTGCCTTATTTCGAAGAAGGAATTACAGCATCTCCACCATCTCTATACGAAGCACGAGTAAGACCAGGGGCTTCAATGTTGTTCCTTGGACACAAAACATGCACTCAGTTTACTTAACAGATGAGCAGTCTAACAGAGAAAGGATCCTACCTGGTTTTTAAACTGATGGCCGGCAAACCTGAAGTTTTCGTTGCTGACCTATTCTCAAGGTACCAGTATCCAAAGAATTTATTTATCAAAAAGAGAAATTTAAATGACTCACGGTTTTCCTAAAGGTTTGTGTGATAGGTTAGGTTTGTAGACTCACGAGGAGTTATTCGAGCCACTCTTAGGTCAAAAATCTCCCGTTGTCCTGAGAAAGAAGTTGCCCATTGACCATAACTCTATCTACACGTATGTTTTCTCTGCTACTGCATACAAACCATACCGATAATTTGACGTAGTTATTTATCTTGTGTGCACATCAAGTGCTAGGAGCTCATCTCATTTTGGAAGAAGAACCTCGCAAGGAATTTCTTCATAATAAAGATCTGAACAGTGACATAGGAAGTGGGTCGTGTCTTCAAGAACTTCCTCACCACCTTGTTCCATCAGGCGCAATTCTCTCATGTGACAACACAGGGTATTTACTGTCATTTAGATCCTCATTACCGTTCTTCATGAATTTCTCATGAGCCTCTCGGTAGTGGCTAAGAAGAAAGTTTGTTTTAAAACAGATCTCGAAGTCAGCTTTGCCTGAAATGTCTCCTTTTTTAGGACTTCGCTACAGCATTTCTGTGGCAGTTCCAAAGCGAAAGCTATTAATAAGGTCCTACTCCTAGTGTGGACATCATTAATCGACAATTGGCTGTAAAACTTCGCAAAATAGCCTTCAAATTTCAGCACGAAACTTCTTCTGATATAAAACGCGTCCGCCAAATAATTGAATCTAAGAGACTCACTCCCAGCACACTGGGCCCCATGCAACTATATATCCTCCCAATATTCAATCTCGAAAATATCCTCCAAGCGAATGGAAGTATCCTCTTCAAATATAATGTGTACATCCGCATATAGAACGATAAATTTGGATGTTTACAAAACAACAAAACCGAGGGCGACTATATACAGCGTAAAGAGAATAACATCAATAACAATAATAACGCTATAGTAACAAAAACAATAGAAGCGGAAGAACGACACAACTAATAAAACAAGCCGGGACCCGGGGGTAGACCGACGACAGTCGATAGATGAACAAGAAGTAAACATCCTATCGACGGTATGTCGTCTAACCTCTTTAATTGGAATAAATTTTCATACTTTGTACTCTGTGGAGTGTATCTAGATGTATTTGTAGACGAACGAAAAATGAAATTATTATTAGGATCGTACGATTTTATGTCTTGTTTATTTATAATATTCATATCGCAGGACCCGGCCAAATGGTCCGTGGGAATAGATGAGTCTGTTTATTTGTTTGCTGTGTTTGTCATTAGTTATTGCTGATTTTGCAACTATGTACAACGTACATCGCGGGGACTGGGTCTCAGTTTAAAGGGGATACACAGCCAATTAGAATGGCAAACAGGTAGAAAGCCGTTCTCGACGCCGCGCCGGCCGTCGCCGAGTCGCACGCAGCTTCCACTTGCTTATGACAACTGATTTGAGGATAGATATTAATTTTTATAAGCAGTCGGGGGGACCAACCGGTTGGGATTGGGGACTCAGATTTAATTGGGTGTTGGGTGTAGTAAAATGCAACAAAATATCAGTTGATGCGTTGTAAAAGCGGTTTCATAAGATTCTCGGACCACACAGGCTGACTATCCGGCTTGCATTAACTGGAGTTTGATGTGGCTGCGCAACTTAAAATGTTTTCCTTAATTGTAAGGTGGTTTGTTGGGAAAATTTGTTCTGAAATGACGCCGACTGCCATGTCAAACTGCAGATAAAACTATTTAAATCCAAAGTTTGCAAATGTTATGCTATAATATGTAAGGTTAGAATGTTGGCGAGGATGAGTCCCATGTGCTGTACTCAAGTCAATATGGGAAAGAGGTTGTCCAATCAATTTATTTTATTTATATATTCTTGTAGAGAACCAAAAATCGGGACTTGAGCAATATATCATTCCCCATTTACAGTGTCACAAAAACTGAAGTGTATCCTCAAGAACTTCCTCCCTGCGCAGTTGAAAATACCTTTAAGATGCAATTTTAGGTTTTACGGGGATCGAACCTGGGACCCCTCGCTTAGTAGTCCTTTTTTCGTGGTACCTACTGTAGGGAAGGAACATTGTGCCCCGTTCAATCATTTCTTCGAGCTTGGAATGATTATACCCAGAAATCCATACCTTATGCTGTGCTTTTAAAAAAATAAACTTGAGCTCTTAAGCATTTTATTTCCTTAGTGCCTGGCAGTTGATAAAGAGGGCGGTACCTCTTGATGGTATCATTGCCCCTTACGCCAACATGTTTGTAGGATCTACGAAAGACCACTTCAATCAACAACTTAGGAAGCTGCGGAACTTATTGCCGTTTTAAGACTAGTATATGAAGGTCTAGGAAATTAAAAAAAATATTCAAGATATGCGGTTTAGATTGTCCCTATATTAAAGTCATGTAAAGGCCATCAGATATGTGACCTCCGGTTAGCATACGATAGACTTCCATAGGTCCTACTATAGCAGAGTGCATCGTGATATCAATCTTGAAAGGTGGACGATAAGTTTGCCTTAAAAATTGACAGCGGATGTTGTGAACGTGAGACCGAAGTTCCTGGCCCAGTATAGGATTAAGTAAAGGGTTTTTTTTTATTTAATAGAGGTATAGAACTTTAAGTTGGCAACACTATTTTAACTGGCGGCCATTTTGTCAGCTGTCAAGCGATTTATTTTTAGTTTTTTTTGGCATTTCTACATGAATATACTGACGCGTGAACAACGCTTCCAAATTGTGCAAATTTATTGTGAAAATCATGGTTCTGTTCGAAATACGTATCGCGCACTGCGTCCATTTTACGGTCAACATAATCGTGGATCAGAGCAATTAATTCGATTAACTATTGAGTGTTTTCGCACCACGTTTACGCATCCACAGAGACGTCGTACAGTGAGTACAGAAGAAGTCATTGCTGCTGTATAGCGTAGCGTAGAGGAAGATCCGAATCATTCTGTCCGCCCATCGTGCACTGGAATTGGAGACTTGATTACTGACACATCCTGATGATGTGCAGGAGCTGCTCATGCCACTCTTGATTTATTGAAGGAAACGTTTTTTAACCGCATAGTTCCACGTTGCAGACCCTTGAATTGGCCACCAAGTTCGTGCGATTTAACGCGCTTTGACTATTTTCTGTGGGGATATGTGAAGTCGCTAGTCTACGCCGATAAGCTCGAAACGATTGACCACTTGGAGGACAACATTCGTCGCGTTATTGCCGATATAAGTCCACAAATGCTGGAAAAACACATCGAAAATTGGACCTCCAGATTAGGCTACGTCCAAGCCAGCCGTGTCAGAAATAACATTTAAATTATAATGCCAGAAGATTATCTTTCGAATAAAGTTTCAAAGTTCTAAACCTCTAAAAAAACATCCTTTATTAAGAAGTATCTTACGGGTTCAGACAATTCGATCACTGAGTGTTGAACTGAATAATAATCTTAGGATCACCATTAAATGCAAGGGTTAAGATCGCAGCAAAATGGACCGTCCACCAATCAAGCTATTCCTCTTCCAATGCCATTATTGAACTTTAACCATCTAAGCCTTTCATCGGATACAGATGAGACCAATGTCTGTCTCCCAGTGCTTCGTGTATTCGGTATACCTACGTTTCTCCTATCACAACTGCCACTGGCTTTGCAGCTTTGTGGCTAATGTAGTAAATATTGGCGGTCCAGAGTTTTTGAATGGAAGGCGGACGTGGGCTGCTGATCACTTTCACTCCCCGCAAAAGGTGTTTCCTTAGCGGTCGGCGCACTGAGAAGAGTTTCAAGCCAGTTTCTGGTATACTTGTGCGATCTTTTCAATTGTGGAGATAGAATTCAAACGGTTGCAATATGCAAGTGATCAGTATAGCTATCATCAGATGATTGTACATTTTCGACTTTTAAAAGACAACTCCTATAAGGACGCGACTTAGGTAATGATCAATTTGGTTGTAAGTTGATTGGATGTGTCAGTTTTAACTCAGCTTGTGACAGGCCTGGTCTTCAAATATGTTGGTTTCTACGACAAGGCATTTTACTTACTGCACTTAACTTATTCTAGGTATGAGTCTTACTTTTGGCTACCTAGTTATAATGGGGTATATATCAACATATTATCGTTGTCGATACTGAGTTGAAATAAAGTTCACGCGCTGTTGAAATTATCATCAGTCCCTCTTCGTGTTCACTGAGACTGCGAGAGGCCCTACCAGTAAAAGTGTAGTGTTACCCGTGACTAATCAGCCGAATTCATAACCCAAACCGCCCAAATTTACGTAGTTGGATTATTCTGACATTCTGCGGTCCTACACATTATTGGAATCAAGTTCGATACCATTTGGTTCAACAACTCTCGTCTATTGACAACAATATCAGACTTTTTATGGCACATGTTTAAGTCCCAAATGAAAACAAATTAATTAGTAATAAAATGACCGCTGTGTACAGGGTACCTACACTCATCAATGATCAATTATATCTTCAACAAGTTACTCGCATAGAACGATACGCCTTAGCGAGGTAATTTTATAAATCTTGTTCGATAGGTGGTTTTATAAATTATGCATTTTTTCGAATGAATAACATACTTACTATTTTTTACTTTATTAGTATTTATACAAAATTATTCGAGCTTAATTCACTCTGCATACAGGTATTGGGACGGAGACAATATTATTTATTCCCGCTAGTTAAACAAACACTTCTTGGCAAATGATTTATGAACTCTTTCATTTGATGTGTGTGGTTAATTACTCATAAAATTCTTATTACCTATTTCATAAAAAGTATGACTGGAGTGTTGGCCACCGCTTTACACAATTATGTCATATACAGTACTATTTTTAGATACATAATTGGTGTGCATATATTTGAAAAGGTGACAGTGTAAAGTGTAATTTTTATGGGTGACTTTAGATGATCTAAAAGTCTATGGTCGCATTTGAAATAAAAATTGGAAGCTCTACATCGGTGATGCCTATACACTTTTTAACAATTTTAATGTTAAATTGCTAAGCCATGACTGCAATTTACATGGCTCCAATGATTAACTGATTTTATGCGTTCGAACTCCATCGTTATAATCACAGGCCTTGTAAATTATTAACCTTGCTTATAGTTTAACTCACGCTTAAGGTCGTTTATAACGCTTGTATAAATTAACTCAAATCTTACAAAATTCTTACATTTCTTGGGTTTCAGATGTAAGTAGATATGTATAGCGTGTCATAAGGACATTTCGACATTTTCAAGTTTAATAAAGTTAAAATAGAGTGCTTACTAAAAATAAGTTTTTCGTAGTTGTAACTATATTTGTACTGGCAGTGCTGTATAAAGTCCTAGAAAAATATACCGTATGTGAACATGGGTTAGGTTTTTCGTAGTAATTTTAAAGAATTCTTTTAATACGGCTTTATTTGCATTTTTTTTAAAGAAAAACAAAGTACGGGATCTTACTTAAAATACTAACTTATGTCATACAATGTATGTTATTATACATTTTGTTTAAATTTTGTCGGCGCAGTGGCTTAGTGGTAGTGTGTTGGGCTACTAAGCGAGGGGCTCAGGTTCGAATCCCAAAAGGGGCAAAATAACATATTAAGGTTTTTTCCACTGCGCCGCCTCTCGCGAACGTCTGACAAACATCCAAGAGTAAAACTGTCATGAATGAGCTTCTCAATTAGCCGTTTGGACTCGGCGTAAAATTGTAGATCCCTTCCATTCGTCCCAAAAATTGAAAAACCACACAAAGCGAATGGTTGCGAGAAGCTAGGCCTTGGGTCCCATAGACCTGTCGCGCCAAAATATGTATACGTATGTATGTTTAAATTTTTTTAGAGCGGGTTTTGAAAAATTATGCGCGTAAAACAATAATAAATAATGTAACGTTTTTTTCCGAAAAATTTCTCTTGCTCAACTATTTAGCTAAAAACTGAGTAAAAAATATTATCAAGTAATATGTTAGCATTACTTGCTGGACATTGCTTAATCAAAAAAACAAAACACCTCATGACTGTGGTAATAACTCAAGATAACACTTGCAGATTATGCAAAGAGGACGTAGAATCAGCAGAAAACATCCTGTGTCACTGTAACTGCCTAATCAGATTACGTCAACACCATCTAGGTAAATACTACCTTGAGGCAGAGGACATATCTGACAGCCCACTCAGAGATTTACTAGGATTCATCATCATCCGGTATCATGAGTGAGCTCTAAATGGAGTTAATCACAATAGGCCGACCTGTGGCCGCAGTGGTATGGTAACTTGCTTCCAACTCTCTAGTAAAATCTAATCTAATCTAATCTAGCATTACCTACCTACTTGGTTTTTTAGGTTTTATCCAAATCGGAAATTGGGTTTTCGAGTATCTATATGAGCAGTTTTAAAAAGTAGCGTTGACGATGATTCGAATAGAAAATAAAGGCCGCAATACTTTTGTAACCATCAATTTTACCCAGTTATGTCTTTGGTAAAAATTGCTGTAGCCGTTTTCATCTAGGTAAACTGTAAGAAATTTAATTCTCATAATACGCATTATTTTCAAAAATCCATTGTATACAATAATTTAGAGACAAGCTGAGTCTCCTATCAAGTAAAGAAATGACCAATTGATCATATTACCTTTAAAATTAATTAGGGTAACTTCGGGCATTATGGCGCACTTTTTTTCTTTCCCAAATAACTTTAACACGAACAATTTTTTTATCAAAAAACAAAACGATTTATTAATTATAGGAAACATAGAACCAAAACAAATTAAATAAAACTACAAATTCATGGATATAAGAGATAAAAAAAAGAAGTTGAAAATGCTCTATAAAAAACCATAATGCCCTATGCATGGGGCAATATGGCGAACCCTAGTGAGCAAAATGGCGTGATGATTTACTTGCGGTTGGATTTACCACAGTGTTTTTAAAATGAGTGCAGGAGTCGTGGGACTAAAAACTACCTATAATGAACTGCATCCATTCATATTTTTTGTTGTTTTATTGTAGTCTTTCCCACAACCTGCACAGATATTTTCTTGTAAATCTTCGGGCCCATCGGACTCGTCGGCTAACTGGATTTCGATGTTCTCATCATCAGAAATCGAAGAATTAAGGTCGGGCTTTTTATTTTTCTTTGTTTTCGATCCGCCCTTTTCTATGGAAATAAAATATACAATATTGGTAGTTGACTGTGAAATATTGCTGTACTTAAACGATTTTCAATGGGGGCAATATGGCGGACTTTACATGTAAACTTCATAAGGGCATTATGGCGCATCCTTGCCATATTGCCCCTACAGCAAGTGCGCCATATTACAAAAAATACGCGTTTGGACAACAGATAAAAAAATCGCCAGGTGTTCATTTCCTGTTACTTTTTAATGTCACCAAACGAAAACAGATACATTTCTCTTCATTTCACAATACACACCAAACACCTGCGCTGTATACTTACCAAGCACCACACAGTTGAGATATAGGCAAAAATATAAGGGGGTGAGAAAATAGAAACTTTTTTCAATTTTTTTTTTTTACTTACACATAAAAAATCGCGTAAACCCAGGAACCTGACACGGCGCATGATTGACGAATGCTAAAGTTTTCTCATACTTTAATTTATTATGAGCGAATCGGATATGTGGTATTTACGAGGTTCGCCATAATGCCCCCTACGCCATAATGCCCGAAGTTACCCTATTTTGAATTCGTGCTGAATAGGTAAGTTCAATTTTCAAAAGTATGGTATTCGATTTTTGAGCGAAAGACTGAATATGTAGAAACATTCATCCCACCTAAGCTCAAATACAAATTTTGGTTGAAATCGTTGGAGCCGTTTTCAACTTGTTTAAAACCGTTAAAGTACCGTTAATAATAGGAATATCTTGCACAAGAAAAGTACCCCCGAACTGTAAGCCGGCAAACTCCGAATCGGAAGTTATATTCAAATCGTCTAGTTGTTCAGGCTGAACACGAAAGCTGTATCGTATATGCCGATTGAAAGTCAATTAAAAGTGGACAAATCTTGTGGGCAAGTCTTGATTTGTTCTCGTAGAGTCTCGTTGAACAATTTTACTTAATTTTAAAATTTGGTCATATGGTGAACCTGTTGATGGCACGATAAATGCCATTTGACAAAATCTGTGAGTGGTTTCACAAACTACGTTAATAGTACGATCTTGTGCAATATAAGCGACTTTAAAACACCTCAAATCTTCTGCAAGATATTCAATCGGCTTTTTTGTAGATGAAACAGGGCCATAGCTGAAAAAATTACAATTTTCCGATTCTTTAGTAACTACCTATTTAGTACTAATTGCCCACTCCACGATGGTTAAGGTATCCTACCCTGGCGTAATCAGCCTCTAATGCGTTCTCTTTGATAGGAAGAAAGACTCTGCGGATCGAGAGTGGATCTCCATTCGATCAACTTGTTCGTATGTTTTATTTGACCGTTGTCGCATTACAGCCCGTATAGTTCGTTGTTAAATCTGCTCCTCCAAAACCGAATGTCTTACAAACAATTTTTCCCTCGAGTCAGCTAAACGGCTACTTTTGGTGGAAGAACAAGCTCAACCGATGTGGAGTTGCAGTAACAACACTCTGTTCCCAATCAAAGAATTACAACAACAAGCCACCTGAATTTTTGTCTTCTTACACCCGTCACTCTAAAAGCCTTGTCTAATGAAAATAAAATCATTCCCATAATTAAACCGCACCTCTTATCAACTTAGTGCTTTATTTTTTCAAACCTGCCTGTACTTCGAGCTAAAGTTAGAAACAGTCTACATTGAAATCTCGTCAGTATACATCAATCTTGTCGTCTTGCCCTGAATCCATTTGAAAGAAAAAGAAAAAAAAATCCCCGAAATTGAATTGCACACTCCCAATCGGGCTACACCCTTAATGCATTCCAATAAAGCGAAACCAAATTCAATTTATTTCCTCAAACTTATGCGCACACCCACATTTTCCGCCAAATGATTTCTCCGTATAATATATCTATACCTACCCGCCCCGAAGACGGCACAAAACAACAAACCAACATTACCGAAAAAAAGGGAGCATAACGAGAATACCATTTATACCCGACCAAACCAGCAGAAACGAAGGATATTTTCAAATAATGAGCCTTATTTCGTATTCCAATCACATGAAGAAATCTCTTTTTCACATATATCGAAATATATTTCGTTTTCGCAACGCAAACGGGGCAAAACGTTAAATGCCATCGCACATAAAATAGCATTCCCAACAAAATAGGAGTTCTCCTCGTCATCGTCATCGTCGTCGTCTTCGATAACCCAACCTCCTTCGATGGATGTGGATTAGAGAGAAAAAAGAAAAGACGAGAAAAAAAATCTAAATGGGATCAATGTCGTTGTACATATCAAATAGGTATAGGTAGCACCGTACCTACCTATACCTAAATCGGAATCCCAAAGTGCACTTTATTCTAAAACACAAAACGAAATGGATCTTCTGTGTACCAGGGGGTTGGCGCCCGCCCACCCAAAAAGCAATTTACTATACAGAAAACTTTTCGTCGAAAATTCCAGCGATTCCTTTGGTGGAATAGCAAAACGACACAGCAAAAGGTTCCTTCCTGCTGCCTGTCGTTCCCTCTCCCACTCCCGGGCCATATCATAAAAATGCTGAAAAGTAGAAAAATGTAATTTATGAAAAGCAAAAGACAAACAAACACTCAACCACCCACTCGTCGGAGAAACACAACGCGGAAAACTGTTTTTCTCGTTTTCTTGAGCACGAAAAATAAAGGAGCCGGGGCGAAACTAGATAAAAACTTTTTTAAAATGTTAAAAGGAATATCTATACATGTACGACGCCCTTGCCCTACCCAGGAGCCACCAGGAGCCAGTACCCTACCCAATGCAGACTGTGCGGCGGAATGGCATGGCACCTCGCGTATCTACAACCAGAATATCTTATTTTCGAAAGGAATTGAATGAATTTAAGCAACAACACAGTAATAGTGGTGTAGTAGCAGTAGATATACCACCTACCTACCTACAGCGATGACAGACCCCGAGGAAGATTACTTTAACCTACCGTGCTTCAGAAAGAATGAAAGCAAACGAACAAAAAAAAAATACCGAAAATAATACAAAATGTGTTTTCCTTCTCGCTATACATCGTGTCGTCCTTTCGAGCTTAGATACATTGTACACCACCGGATATACAAACATCCACACTCCGACTACGACTCTGTCGACCTATAAACTTTGCTCCGCCGTATACTCCACACAACGTCTCAGAAGTTGCAAAGTGGAACTCATCAAGCTGTCGAAATGTGTGTTGTAGGTACACGAGGAGCGATATATATACACACAAAGTGTACATACGTACGTACGTATCGTCGAGCAATTTCATCCTAATGGACATATCATTCCGCCTTCGCCTTGACGCTATATATACCCAGGGCACACACAAAGTGGATATACACTTTGGGCGGGCGGAATGTCGGGTCATGCAATTACCTACTAATACATTGCTTAGGATAGGCGTGCGTATCTCGTACGGATATCTATGTGCTTCACATGAATTTCTAACGAAATTCCATTAGGTTTCCATTTGACTTGAGTGGCTGGCTTGTGTCGTCGTCGTCGTCGTCGTCGGTCGTCATCGTCATTGCTATACAAAGGATGGGGGGTGAGGGGAGACGCCATTCCGCAGCAGGACAGCCAAAGTGTATTGAAGGAGGTAAATTGACGTTTACCCACTTATATCTGAAAATTGCCTACTTCCTTTCATCGACAGTCATCGGCAGGATGCTGCTAAGTCAGCTCCAACTCCAGATCGGTCTCTCTTTCTCCCATACCCACCTACCAATTGAAGTTGATTGGTTTTCCGTCGTTGTCTCGACCTTTGTGAACTGCGTGCCTTGCCTTAGCCACGCACAGTATAAGAACAAGACGACGAAGCGATACCATCGGATGCGAGATGGCAGATAAATTCTGAATAAAAATTACAATTTTATGCGTTAGTATAAGGAATATACATATAAATACGCGAGAGGATGTGCATGCGAAGGACAAAGAGCTCGGCATAATTATTTGACACAATGATCGTGATTTGGATGGTAAAACGGCAAGTGGAACGACGAAATTAACATGGATTATAGTAATTGGATTGTTGTCTTGTGAAATTCCGCAACAATGAAGGAGCACAGAACGAACGAATACCTACGGGACTCGGACCCATTTCAATATAGCCTGCGATTTAATTAGGAAAACTAGCGACCCAATGGACAGGATACAGTCCAATGAGAGAACGCGTTTTAATTAAAATTGATGGCAGAGTGAAGCAGATTTCTCTTTAATACCTCACCACAGTTAGCATATCAGCTCAAATACAAATTTTAGACAGGAAGCGAGTTTTTAAGTCATATGGAAACATGGGAAAAGAGTGCTACAAGTTGAGAGGGGAGGACATTTTATTTTAGGTGTTCATAATCCCGCAATTCTGCTCAGACCTTTGGACTTCAGCAAAGGCGGTTGAAGACACCTTTTGTCCTTTAAAACACAAAATGCATTTCACTTTGCAAGGAGCTGTTTTGAACTGATTCAACAGATAATTTAGGCACGGTAAAACATTGCGGATCAGTCGCTGAAGATGGCTGAGGTATTTAGAGCGAATGCCCAATACCGCTGTGATCTGAAAACTATCCGATTCTTCACTAAAGGTGAAGAAAGGAAACTTCTTCAACTCGAGAAGAAGTGTGCAACTGAACATAGTTAAAGGACGGTTTTAACTGGAGGGAGTATTGATAGAGACCCAGATCCTAGCGTCACTGAGGGATGAAGGCTAGCTAACAGAGAAGGAGGCCCACCCATCATGGCTGTCTAGGAAGTACTGTGCCACCTCTCGTATAACATAATGGCAGCAATCAGACAAAAGAAAAATAAAGGAAACTCCTTTACTCACTGTAGTCATGACTGGTCTAGTCCCCCAAGTAACAATTTGACTTTGGTAAGGAGCTACCGAGGCTATTTCCCCTCCCGCAATATTTGTGAGGACTGTATAAGGCCTTAGCTCATACAAACAAATTTGGCGCACTTTAACAGAGGTAGGTAATTGCTTGGATAAGACCTTAAATTTAAATTTCTGAAAGAACTTATAGAAGCAATTAACATCCGCAGTGGGTTATTGTTTCGCAAAAGAAGCAACCTTTTCGGTAAGCTGCTTGCTGTAAGGTGTAAAGCCTCACCGAAATTGTAATCCAAACTTTATGGAAACTACAAAAATTCCAATATTTTTCTTTCTTTTATTTTTTCATCTTATTCTATTAACATTCTTATTTAATGACTCCGATTTCCCATGCGAAAATTCAGCCGCTAAAAATTTAGAACAGGGACTAGGAGTCACTTTATATGCGGGAGATTTATCTGGTACACAAGGTTGGTACAATGTACAAAACACACGTAGACAAGTCTCCCCGAATGATTTTTTATTTTAATTTGCTTTTACTAAACGTTTTCTATATATAATTTTAATTAATGCTAGGTAAAAAATGTTGGTGATTAATTAATATTCTGCAAGGAACATCACGCTTTTTACCGACAGACAAGCCGACTAAATCCTTGGAATAGGTCACCTTCAACTACAAGACTGCCCTCAATTGCCGCCTATCTCTCAACGAGATGGCGGAAAAATTCAAAATTCACCTTATCTGGGTACCGGGCCATAGGGACATTCCGGGTAACTGTACGGCGGACGAACTCGCCAGACATGTTACAACTGTCTCGATTCTACCGGAAAAGGAGAATCTCTGTAGCCACTCGCTACTTGGAAACTCCTAATCAAACAAAACGCGATAAACGCTACTAAAATGGTGGGCAGACTGCACCACTTGCTCTATCAGGAAACAAATTTGGCCGATGCTGGATCTCAAGCGCTCCAGCAGTCTTATAAGATTAAAGAGATCCGACATAAGCACACTTGTAGGTGTGATCACGGGGCACTGCATAATAGGGAGGCATACCCTTAGGCTGGGTCTTCCCGCTAATGACTTCTGCAGAAGTTGCTTGGATGAGGAGGAGGAAGAGTCCATTCTTCACCTCCTACGCACATGCCCTGCTCTTTCTACTCAAAGAAGATTACATCTCGGAGAGTACTTCTTTGATAATCTTGGTGAACTTCATATTATTAATATCAATCGCCTCCGCCGCTTTACTTTCAGCTCCTGTTGGTTCAATGGATAGTTTGAGATCATTAGATCACAATGGGTCAATTCTGGCCTAATTGTGGCTGCACTTGTGTGTAGCCTGCCACTATAACCTTACCTAACCTAACCCTAATTGACTCTCAATGAACTAATTTTTAGCTTCGAAGTAGTCGATGGCCGGGGCCATTCAACAGCTGCTCAAAATTTGGGTAACACGTAGATACTAACCAGTCTGTGGTCACTTCAGCAATTGTTTTAGAGCAATTTAACAAGTGGGAAATTTGATAATTTACTCTTTCTGTAACTGGAAACAACAAGTGTTTAAAGAAAAGAGAATGCACTTATTAAAAAGATGCTTAATTCTAACCGACGCTGACCGACTTGTTAGAATTAAACATTTGCAATAGTTTTTGCAAAGTGATATACATGAAGATCATTTAAAATTTGGGCCACTTTTTTTTTTTGCACGTTAACCCTATTGTTAACGGTACTTCCCATATAACGGTTTTAAACAAGTTTGATTTTTTCGAAAACGGCTCTAACGATTTCAAGCAAAATACTTTTGAAAATTGGCCTTATCTCGAAAACGGTCAATACGACTGTAACAAAAACTCACTTTTAAGGTAGTATGGCATTTCCAACACGATGGAAAATATGCATATTTTGAGAATTTGGTTTTCTTTTGTTTTACCTACATGAAAACGGCTAAAGCGATTTTGACCAAAATGCATACCTACTTGCAGTAAAATTGACGTTGTCAACATTATTGCGTCCTTCATTTTCGATTCTAACCACCGGAAACTCTGATTTTTAAAACTGTTCAAATCTCGAAAACGCGATTTTCGATTTGGATAAAACTTTAAAAACCAAGTTATACTAACATGTTGAACAATACTTACTTTTTCTTAGAGAAATGCAAATAATTCCGTCTTATAAACATTACCACACTACCAGTTAAAATGTAATCACAACTACTAGAAGCTCCTCTTTAGCAAAATTTTTCCCACTTCTTCTTTTTTCAACAATATTAATCATCAACCTTAGAATAATTCCAACCAATTGGAGTCTAAACTATCATAAACCCGCATTTCATTTACCCCCAAACACGGGCAAATTCAAAAACAAATCTCTGAATTCTTACATCACTAACCCTACTTCGAGTCATAGCCAGCTACCAGCATCACCAATTTGAAAAATCTGATTTTATATCCTATAAACAATAATAAAAGAAAAATAAACCAACCAAACTGATGATACGAACGAGAAAGTTTCGTGCGATCCAGTCGTGCACTTTATTTAATATCATACCCGTTCCAATTGGAAAGCAAAATGCTTCTATCGATGGTCTCGAAGGCGTATTTAAAGTCGAGAAATACGGCAGCCACTACTTTTTTTTCTCGTAACTTTTCCTTCCAGCTTATTATGACATTATTCAATGTTGACGCATGTGTGCTTTTTCTTAACAATTATTGACTCTCAAGGAACCAAATTTTAGCTTCAAAGTAGTCGATGACTAGAATTCCATAATATTTTGTACATCACATTTTCATAAAGAAGAAGCGCGTTCACTCTTCGAAAGCTTTATTACATTTCTTAATTTTTGATACTGATGAAATTACGGATTCTTTGCAATCAGAAACAATTCTTTTGCTAAACGATCGATTTTAAAATTGCACAAACACTTGCGCGACAATATGTCTCAGCACTTCTTTTCCTTTGTTTAAGAGTTTCAAGGCATTTTTGAAAATAAAGGACACTGCTATAGTTTCACTGTAAACGATGCGAGCTGGGTAGGGTGTGCAAAAATGCATCTCCTCGGTACATATATTCGCATCCTATTCCAACAAAAAACGATCCCATATCCACCATCAGTATCCCCAACCCTAAACTAATTCCCCAAACGACTCGGTGCTCCAATAAACCCATCGTCACAACGTAAACCAATTTGAGATCAAACATTTCAAATACGATGCCCATACCCACACCAATGATTTCGAAACAAAATTCAACTTAATTTACTGCGATGCATTTAACCCCCGAGCATTAAACGAAAGAAATATTATTTTTGTCGCCGCGCACTCAATTCACTTAGAGAGCGCCCTTCTCTTTCCACCACTTTTCAGTATCAATTTCCTCAATTAAAATCCATGGAAATTTAAACAAAGTCCAAAAAAAACCCTCTCAGTCCTCTTGAGATGCAGTTGCATTCAGATAAAAATTCACTTCCAATTTTTAAGACCATATACCTACCTAAACGAAGTTCAATGAACCTCATATAGGCGCAGAAACTCTCATTTCACTTTCAGTGTTGCTTATCCTTTCCGAGAATAGAATGAATAGAGTGTACCGCACCAGTTACGCAGCACGACAGTTTTAGTTATGGTCATTATAGGTTTCATCGTTTTATGGCGTATCCTTTCACTTTCCGAGCGAAGGTCGCGACACAATCCTTTGGAAAGATGCGGGAAATATGAAAATTCGTGCTGACCTATTTAGTTTTTAATGAGAGCAATTTGCCGAAGGCCAACGAAAATTCTCAAGAGAAAGGGTTGCACAGAAGACACCAGTTCTAATAAAAAACGTGCAACCTTCGATTTGCGCCATATCGGTATAGTTCCTGCCATATTTTCATAATTCACGTGATCGAAGGTCGTCCATGATATGAGATACACAATCGATAAACAAAAAAATGTATTCCTTTGTTGATGGGACATTTCAAGGATGGCGAGAGGGTAGCAGTTGTTCGCTTTTCATTTTGTCCGCCATCGCACGCCGCACTGAAATATGGCTGCTAGGCATGAGGAAAATGGAAACACTCACACTAGAGTAATGATTTCCCCAAACAATTTCGCTGTTTGTTTTGGAATACAACGCGGCCACGGGCTGCGGGGGCACGTTCAACGTTCATACGCTCAAAGTCGAAAGGGAAAACTTAATAAATTACCAAACTAAATAAACAAAGGAGCTCGAGATCGGGAAAAAAAACACTCTTTCTATATATAGTTCGGTGGCATATACAGAACACATTTTAATCGAAAGGTATACCTCGCCTGGGGGGAGGCGAGGGCCACGTAATTAAGGCCGCACTAAACATGTGGGGAGACGAAGACGGCGACATAATCGGGTCCCCAAAGATTCACCGATTCTGAAAGGCGGAAGTTTTGCTTGACGTTTTTTGGGGGGTGGGTGCGGCAACAGCGGTGGAGCGAGCCCCATCAAAACTTAAATGTCACTTGGAATAGAATGCTATTACAGCTGCCTGGATGGTGGTGCTGATGCTCCCCTGCTTTATATGGGACTCTCGGGTGCGTATCAATTTTATTGGTTCCATTTATCTTTGCCTTCCTTCCGAGTGTGGGTCCCGCTCAAACATATGTGCATGGTATATAGTTATAGGAGCTATGAAGGATTTCTATGAAATAAACCACGACACACATTCCCTATAATCTTGGGGATATCACAGGAAAACACAAAAAAAAAAAAAATATCGGCTAAATCCAAGACGAAACCCCAAAAGATGTTTTCGAGCACAACGCGTCTGTAGGTATACCTAGGACGAGTGCGGTTGCTGCTAATCTCCGAATGTTAAGTCCTATTTTAAGCCTCGGTGGGAAAAGGCTATTTCGGGTGGAATGGCATCATGTGTGCGCTGTGTGGTATTAATCTCGGGATATACGGCTGCGGAAGCACTATACGTTATACGAGTGTGTGCGCATAGCTGCTGGTATGCCGAATGGGAATTAGATGAACTATTTTTGTGAAAGTTTGATACGACTTTGGGAATGTAATTGGAAGTTTTCGGGATTGAAGGATTGAGATGCGAAGTTTGTTTGCGATATGGGGGGCGGTGGTTGATTACTAACTTTTTGGGGGGGTGTGGAATTTTGTAATTAGTTTTTTGGGACGGCTTTTGCAACTGAAATTAATTTCTGTGGTTCTCTTCGAAATTGTCAAGTTCAAGCAACCGCAAAGCAAATGATTAAGGTATCTACGTAATTGACGGAGGCATCAGTGATGCGACTTGTTGTGCGGAAAAGTTGGTTGTACTTGTAAGGGGTTTTGAGTGGCACAACAAGATTTGTAAATAGAAAACAGTAGGCAGAATGGGAGGGCTTGTTCTTGTTCATATATCTATAAGATATTCATTAAGTTAAAGCGCTGGCACGTTTACTATTAGATACTGGTTTCAGCAAGACTGCGTAAGAGACACTTATGGGACTGTTCGATAAGGAATTGAAATTGTTATCGATTTAGATTTTTATCATTTAAGTAAAAAAAAATTTAAGGTAGGGTAACTTCGGGCATTATGGCGCACTTTTTTTCTTTCCCAAATAACTTTAACACGAACAATTTTTTTATCAAAAAACAAAACGATTTATTAATTATAGGAAACATAGAACCAAAACAAATTAAATAAAACTACAAATTCATGGATATAAGAGCTAAAAAAAATAAGTCAAAAATGCTCTATAAAAAACCATAATGCCCTATGCATGAGGCAATATGGCGAACCCTAGTGGGCAATATGGCGTGATGATTTACTTGCGGTTGGATTTGCCACAGTGTTTTTAAAATGAGTGCTGGAGTCGTGGGACTAAAAACTACCTTTAATGAACTGCATTCATTCATATTTTTTGTTGTTTTATTGTAGTCTTCCCCACAACCTGCACAGATATTTTCTTGGAAATCTTCGGGCCCATCGGACTCGTCGGCTAACTGGATTTCGATGTTCTCATCATCAGAAATCGAAGAATTAAGGTCGGGCTTTTTATTTTTCTTTGTTTTCGATCCGCCCTTTACTATGGAAATAAATTATACAATATTGGTAGTTGACTGTGAAATGTTGCTGTACTTAAACGATTTTCAATGGGGGCAATATGGCGGACTCTACATGTAAACTTCATAAGGGCATTATGGCGCATCCTTGCCATATTGCCCCTACAGCAAGTGCGCCATATTACAAAAAATACGCGTTTGGACAACACATAAAAAAATCGCCAGGTGTTCATTTCCTGTTACTTTTTAATGTCACCAAACGAAAACAGATACATTTCTCTTCATTTCACAATACACACCAAACACCTGCGCTATATACTTACCAAGCACCACACAGTTGAGAAATAGGCAAAAATATAAGGGGGTGAGAAAATAGAAACTTTTTTCAATTTTTTTTTTTACTTACACATAAAAAATCGCGTAAACCCAGGAACCTGACACGGCGCATGATTGACGAATGCTAAAGTTTTCTCATAGTTTAATTTATTATGAGCGAATCGGATATGTGGTATTTACGAGGTTCGCCATAATGCCCCCTGCGCCATAATGCCCGAAGTTACCCTATCCGACAACGCTCTGACTCTGACCTCCTACCCTTGTATTTCCTATAGCTAGTTAAAGCTCTGGTGAAGCTAGTGCTGCAATGAATTGTAAAAATGATGTTTGAACTTAAATACTCTCTCTTACTAAAGTGTCTGTACAGTCATGGGTCTGTTTTTTTAACCAAAACAGCTCCCCAATGACCGCTGTCTTTGGGCAATTGGCAGGAGGTCGCCCTTTTCAGTCGTGTGAGTTATCCTCGACTGTTTTGTCACGATATGTGGTCGAAAACCTTTTGGGTCGCGGTAAGTCACCTGTCCATCTTAGATGTCTGATTAACACTTTTCTGACCCGGTCGCTGTCACATGTTGATGGTCTTAGAGTCACCTCTCTTCACTTACCACTCATTTGTATACCTTGGCAAGTGTAATTTTTTTCTGGACTTCTGATATCATGTGAAAGAGAAGCGGAGATATCTAGATAAGGTCCCTTACTTTACCTCAAATGTTTGCAGCTTTTATGACGTTTAATCCAATTCGCCGACGTTGTGTGTCTTCTCTTTTTGACAGCATAAATTTATTTATAATTTTTCCCTCAGTCTGACCTAATATTTGTAAACGCGCCAGTGGCAGCTCGTTGAGTTCTGCCACAGCTGTCGATATCGTTCGCGTACGAAAATAGGTATAGTTGTGCAAACTTTTGAAAAATTGTACCACTGTTGGCTTGTAAGTTCGGCACAAATTTTTCAAGTGGGACATTAAAGAAGTTACTTGACGGCGTACGACTTGTCCTCATCTACTTTGTTGGCTTCGAAGGCATCGTATTGATTGATTTCGACCTCAATAGGGCATCGAACTTTCTTCAACTTCATTCTGCGCAACCTCACGAGCTTGGTCGTTCTGGCAAAATTAAACACAGCTTCTTAGAACTCATTTCTGTAAGTGGTAGATCGGGACATAAAATACAGGACAAAATTGACTGACTGTTTGATGATCTAATGACAGCCATCTTTCGTCATGAATAATGTACAGAGGAAACACTCGGCTAGCTTCGGTCACGTAACGCTCCACAGCAAAGTTAATTAGTCTTAGTCCGATTTAAGACGTGGTCTCGTTTTAATCTTTCAAATTTCACTTATTTAACCAAAAAAATCTTCATTCTCCAAATTAGCGCCAGGTTCACCAAGAGCGATTTTAGACATACAACTTGAGTCATTATCTAATGCTCATTTGTTTTCTTGTGGAGCTCATTAAAACTGAGGGGCTATTGGTGGCGAATGAGTTTGCTTAGTCTTTCTATATGCAATCCCAAAAGTTTCCTCTACACGTTCACATTTCGTTCTTTTGGTTTTTCACTTTCGCGGCAACAGGAATAATTCCAAACGAAATAAATTTCGCCATGGATTCCCAGATAAACTCGCACGGTGAACGAGAGAACTCAAAGTTAGTTAACTTTTTCGAAGGGTATAAGAGTATAAGAGTGTAATTGAAATTAAATTCACATGTTCTGTAATTTTTTTAAACATGTTACCATGAGTGCTGCAAAATATCTTAATGCGCTATTTTCCCTTTTTTAAAAAAAATTCAAGAGCGTGTAGTTTATCGCGTGTCTTACGTGTTACTGAGTTTATTCTTAGATTTGTTCTGATATCACTTTGAAGGCTCATAAAGGCTGATAGCAGGAACTTGGTCGTCGGCATCGCAGTCTGCAGAAAGGAAACTTTATATTTTTCAGCACTGACTAGGTATGTGACGCAACTATAAGACTCCTTATTCATTTGGTTTCTACGCTTCGCTTTGACCGCTTTGACATACCTCTTCCCATTGAATCAGTTGTCAGAGAGCATGGCCTCTTGCTTGTCTACATGAGTGCGCATCGCGGGCAATATTTATCGGCGGTATATGAAAATAAGGACTTGCTTCGGCTTCCTTATAAGTGCTGCCATGAATTTCTAGACTATAATCTGACGGCACGAGTTTTCTTGCAAGATCACATTTGGAAAAGGTTCACCAGTCTCCTGCATTACAGAACTTTTCACAATGTTTACCAAGCGGCGACGCGGCGCGATATCAGCAGGCATACCTTAGCTGCTACTTGAACGTGATGTTATGCATCCGCATGACTATCGTCGATCAATAGTAAAGTTTTTAGTCTTCTAGTTTCGATCAAAGGCGCACTTTGCCTTGTGAATGTCATGAAGTTGCAAATGGGATTTTGCCGAATTTGACACGAAGTCAATCGTGTCGTCTTTAAAAAACGTATATACCGACGGTATTACACATCAAAGAAGGGTTGGACTAGATTGGTTGTGCAATTAGCTCTCCTCCAAATAAAACTGATATGTGACTTGTTATGTCTCAATGGAACCTCTCACACTATTGTCGAACATTTACGTGATGTGGAGTGATCAATATTTTTGTGGGTTTTCTGATGACATCGGTTTAGTGGTCGGAGTCAAGCTACTATAAAGGAAGAACAGATTCGCAGAAGAATCGTTTGATTGTGACTTACCTCGTCACTATAGGAGCACAAAACTCAGGCGGATATTATAGTGAGCCAGAAAAGACTCGAGAAAGTATCATCCAGAGTCTGTAACTGAACCATTATTTCGAAAACGCACGCATTAAACACCCAGGAGTCATGTTGAATGCGAGACTGCTTTTAAAAGAATACCAGTCATGGAATCTTGGTTCGTAGATGGCACCTAAAATCCAAACAAATAATATTTCACTATCCGTGATTTTAACGCCAAAGGAAATCGATTGTAAATATCTTTGCGGAGCACCCAACAGCAGAAAATATTGTTGGAAAGATGCCAAAGAGCAAAGGAAACGTAGGTACATAGTATGGAAATTAAAATGCGGATCACTTATAATCCTGCGACCAGATATAAGTTGATCCCATTGGAAGTTGTAATAAAGCCTCTAGTACCACGGGGAAAGAAGTAAAAGGGAGGTGAATTCAAAGTGATCACAAATCTATTGAGTATCCTCCTGAAGATATGCGTCACAAAAGCCAAAAAGTAATAAGGTAGTCTTACTGCTTAGGAAGTGTGCCTCTATCACCTAACTGAACGCTGCAGGAAATTCAGTGCAATGTCTTTTTGTAACAAACTTTTCATTACACGGCATGGTACGTTATGTAAACCAACCTTTGACCATCATTCCTGATATACTTATGAACAAATAAGTCGTAAACAGACTGTACCCCTCATGGTAGATTAATCCTTTCCGTGCATCTTCCCACATACATTGTTGGTGATATTTACAAAGAGTTAGTACAACCGGCTTAGAATGTGTGCAGATACATTAAATTGACTGCCAGTTTTACTAAAAATCAGGAACATTCTCGTTGCAAGTCTAATCGCCCACAGAACTTCGTGGACACTTTTGCAATTCAATTTTCATTCACAAGCACGGATAATCAATTTTTAAAGCGAATCCAGCGGCAATTACTAACAAATTAAATAATCTATGTATTCCTGATCCACCATATATCTATATCTACATCTTGAGCACACAGACAGATACGAATTTGAATTAAAAAACAATTAAATTTTGTTTCCTTTTCGATTTTTGTTTCTGTCTAACCATAACCAGTTGCTGCGTGGACTGTCAACGATACTTAATACAATATACGACAAGCATCTGTTAATTTAAATCGTCTCAATAATTTATTGAATTTATTATGTTCCTTATTGTTTCGTCTCTTGAGTTCATCAATTGTGCTGATGCCAGAGGAAAGAACTAATGTTGTTTTTCCCGAATGCCATGCTGCTCAAATTCTTTCCATTTTAAGTGGGCGCTCGATATAGTGGATACCTATCTACCTACCGGCTATATAAAGCTCTTAAAAATATCTTCCAACAGAATGGAGGTTTACCGAATCTTATAATAGACTTGTGATCATTAGATATCATTATCGTTAATGGGGACGGCTTCCAAAATGAAGAAGTTAGTATTTCTTTTCGAGAGACCACCCATCACAGAAAAACGAAACGAGTCACGGTACTTTTGAGTTCAGTTTTTCTTAAATTGAGTGCGAATAAGTTTGAAGGAAATATCTGATATATCTCCTTGAAACGAGGGAAAACTTGTGACACCCAGTTGGATAGAGACGAGTGAAGACACCCCCTTACGGAAATACTCACAGAGACTTCTATACTATCTTGGTGCTATTAGGTAGATAAGTTTGCGAAGGAGGAAACTTTTTAGTTGAGAAACTTTTTTGTCAACTTAAACAGAATCCATTAAAAAGGATTGTGTGCGGAGAAAAATAATCGATAAGACTTGTGCGGTGGCCATTAGCAGAACTTTGATATGGTTGGGATTAAATTTATCGTCCCCTCTCTGACAATTTACAAAAGAAGAATGCTCGTCCTTTTATTTTCGCACTTAAAAGCTCAACCCCATGTTGACCCATTAAAATCGGATTTGTGCTTTGGGACCGCTACACAACCTTTCAAGTTGATCACCTCTTTCTGCAGTTGTGTAGAGTAACTATCTAAAATAGTCAAATGTCGGGAGAGTGGAATTGAGGGCTTGCCAGGTAATTACCGAGAACAAAAAGGATTACTCCCCAAAAGGTAGTGTGACACTTATTTCATGCGAAAGGAATACTCGATAGAAACGTATAACTTTCTATGGACTCGTTTTTGACTTGTCTGACAGAATACAAAATATGTTAGTTTCTCATCAGTCCTGTATCCTTTTAAAGGTGTTGATTTGTCATTTAAAATTGTAACATTTCGCGGGTATAGCTCTGAAATAAGCTTGCGAAATGTAAACCCCTTGTCAGTGGAGACAAGGTGTTTACGTGCGGAAAGGTCAGTGCAATGCATTTCATCGTACAGCTGCATTGTGAAGCGCTGGGTATATCACAATGGTTACAACAATTGTACGGTGGAACCTGATTAAGGATAACTTATACCTAACCTTGATTGAAGCGCGAATGGAGGAGAAGACATGCAACCGCGGACTCCAAAAGCTATCCAATGTGTGGATGCTCCAGCTAAAAGAGGGCCTCCGTGTCCCAGCCATCAGGTTTGAGAAGATAAGAAAGACCGAACTTCCGTTTCAAAAACTAAGCCATCGGCGGAAGCCAGAACATTTGCTATGGATAACTGCAGTGTATCAGGGAGATAATATTCACGGGTCGGGAAGCCATTAAGTAAAGTAAAGTAAAGTAAGTAAGTTACAGTTCTGATTAAAAGTCTTCTTCCACAAAAGGTTGTATTGCCTTTTGGCACATCGCCTCTGAACTGACTGTTCCAGTTTTCACTTTTCATAGTTCGCACTGCAACAACATTGCAAGTTCTGGCTCTGACTCTCATTCAAAATTAACGTATAATATTAACAAAAGCTGCTCAACGAATTGTTTTATTATTGGAAATGTAGATATAGCTATTTTTTAAGTATCTGGGACTCGAAATCGACAGTAGAGTAACTTGAACCTCTTATACTGCTTCCCTAATAAAATATCATGTACCATTTGAGGCTGTTTTCAGAAACAGTTTATTGTGGCCTGGTCCAATCCAAACTACAATATGGGTGGACTTGTTGGGGCTGCACACACAGAAATAAAATACAACCTTTGTTGGCGTTTAGGTACCTTCTCAAAATTATCTGGAAAAGTTAGACGCCAAGAATATAGTTTTTTGGATTCATAATTTTACACAGTAGATGCTCGATATAGTGAACTAATAAAAACCACGTCTGTTCACTATATCGAAATTGTTTACTATTTAGAGCGAGAGTTTTTAAACGTTTACCAAAGCTTTACTTGATATTCCTAGGTTTTCTTTATTATTTCAACAGTTTAAAACTAAAAAAAAACGACAAAAAATATTACATTTTTATTTCAAAATACTATATATAAAAAATTAATTGTATTAATGTTTCACAAATGTTAGTGGTTCACTATATTGGATAGTTTACTATACAGAGGTTCACTATACCGAGCGTCTACTGTACTATGTACTTTTAAAACATCTTCACTGCTAAAAGGTTTTAAACACATTTTTTAAGAAGCCGGTATTCATTAAATCATGATCCGAATGCTATAAGGTCTTCGTAACTTTGTAAGGAATCTTGCTTATGTTCCCGCGCACAATACTCATCTATTCTTTAGTTACTACTCTCCTAGAGCTCTGCGTTTCTTTAAAAAATTACCCATTGAAATTAGACGTTCAATTTTTAAAATTACGACTTAAATGAGTCTAACAATTCACCTAAAGTATTTTTATCTTTTTAACAAAGTTTAACACTCACCGTCACCATTCATTTCAACTCATCGCTTCACATTTTTTTTATAATTGTACTTATATTTAATTACCTACGTATTTTTGTGTTGAACATTTAACACGTTTGCCACAAGTTTTTAAAACTTATACCTAGAATGTGGCAAAACAGTTATTCCGTCGTGAAAATCACTTATAGATAATGTCCTTGATGTTCAAAGCAGCTTATTTTTAAAATCTTGCTTTCATGTTCTTACTACGTATATTCAATTTATTTTACTTAGTCCTTCTTGTAAGTTAAGTAAATTAATATGAATATTATATTAACTACCAATAGAATGAATGAATTTAAATCTTTATCTGAAATTTTCATACCAACATTTACTTTCAAAATAGCACTCGTGACATAACCAGCTAAAATATTCAACTGAAATGAGTTTCTGATTACGAAAAAACTAACAACTTACCTGCAGTTATGGAATTGAAGCAACCTAAGTGTTACCGGGAATTATTAAAGACATTCGCCCCTTTTTTCAATTGAAGCAAGTGCCAACGAAATTCGGTCGTTTGTAAAAACTACTTGCTTCATTATCAGAAAATTGAGCCTTATTTTAAAATTGTCTGTTGATATTTTACACCCTTGCGAGATATCCTATTGGACGCAATTCTGCGCAGATAATTAATATTGCGTATAGCTCAGCCTATATCTCTTAATTATTAGAGTAAGTGCGGCAAATATGGCCCACGTTTGTAATATGGCTATAATATCCTTAAGTAGAAAGCGCAGGTAGATACAAACTAATTCATTCTAACCAAGTTCAGACTAGTTTTGTCTCATTCAATCGAGGTAGACATGGCTCGAAGGAGGTGGAAGATATTGATTGTATTTGCTTCGTTTTCCATATAATTTCTTGGTAACTTTTGTTAATTGTTTTCATATTGAATTTTTCTTAAATTTAATTATCTTTTTCTAAGTCTTAATAGCGTTAAGGCTTTTCTTATTTTTTGTGCTATCAGAATTTAAAAACAGTTTTAGACGTGTATGAAAAATGAAAGTCAGTTAAAAAACCACAGTGTATATGGTCCACCCCATTTGTGGGCATATGACCCAGAAGGGCGATTTCTTTTTGAATTACCTATAAGAAACGGAAGAAGAAATAATTTATACGACTAAATAAAAAAAAATTAAATGAATTCGACTTAAATCCATTGTTTTATTTAAAAAAATGTTTTATTTAAGGATGGGCCATATTTGCAGCATTTACCCTACAATAGTAAGATGCATGTCAAGTTCATGATTGTTACTTTACAATTTAATGTCCCACTTAGCAGTCCTATATACACGGTAATCAGGATATTGCAATGTCATGAGTGATTGAAAAGACAGTCTGGAAAAAATAATGCGTCACTTTCTGCCATAAGCAATAATTTCTTTTCATTTATTAAACAAGCGCAATGTCTGCCTAATGACGATCAATATAGGCCTTCGGATACATTATTGGGATTCAACCTGTTAAGCTACAATATGTGTCAATTTATAGCTGGTTTTAAAGAGAAAATAAGACGGGAAATACCGACGCAGTTTGCATTTTTGGTTGCTACTGACCACGCTTTTGGTTCTTTCGACAGTTTAATCAATTAATTATGGAAGTAGTAGTTTTAATATTTTTCGAATCGTCCAAGGGCCCCCCATAACATGTTTGATCCTGTACCTATCAGCTACGTCCCTGGTATTCTATATGGAACAGAAGACAATTTCTTCTGCCTTTTAAGTAAAATGTTTGTCCCCTTTAAAAGAATGAATATCGGTTTAACTTCTCAAAAATATCTACCCCATTCAAAAACGCATTGCGAAAGGGGTGCCTACCTACCTAATGTAATTATTGAGCCCCAAAGATCAGGTTTGCTCAAATTTGTGCCACAAATACAGGTTAAGAGGAATGCACTGCTTTTAAGATGATCTCAACTTCCCTGCCTTTTGTTGGTAGGTTATAATTATAAATTCAAATGCGATAGGGCAAATAATATGCACTGAATAAAAATCAATAGCGGTAGGTACGTACCTACCCAACTCCAATTCCCTAATTTTATGTAAGTAGGTATATTTGGTGGTTCATGGTTTAATGTCCTTTGTCTATCCACGAAATATTTTCCTTCCGCAAATACCATAAATATTTAAATTTCTGTCATATTTCAACTGAAGGTAGGTACCTACTACAGATATTTTCAAATGGTTATTAGCTAGATACTTAAAACTTAACCACCAGCCAGATCAAAAATAATTTTAGCGAATTCTACAACAACTTCCCAACTCATTAACGTGATTTCGCTGCAATCTTTGTGAAGACTCGCATTTATTTAGCCAGCTTAGCCTTTCACCTAGATAAAGCATGTCAAGTATATCAGTATTAAATATAGATAAACAAACCGGGAAATTCAATTGTTTTCAATTTCACCATTCCAACCCCAAATAAATTTGTTTTGTAAAAATTATAGGTTTTTTTTGCGGCCCATACAAATTTAGATCCTACTGGGTTGGCCCGTGGTAGCCACTAAGTTTGACATGCTTGACCTAGATGGTTATGCCTAGTTTGAATAAATACCTACCTACTGGTGAGTAAATTTAAAAAATATTATTTCCCACACAGGTATCTTCCAATAGGTATTTCGCGGTTAGAAAAATCAATTTCCAATAGTTCTTTCTCTCATGCCCAGCTGCCATCATCACAACTCGTTCGCCGTTCCCAATCAATACAAACACAGTTATTTTTTTTTCGTATTTGCCGTCGGTTACCCATTCGGCTGTGCTGCTGCTTTCTACATCACATTATCCGTGGCCATATTTGAATATAACACACCAGAAGCCATCACCGCACATACCTACTCTTTGCACGGAACTTGAAACAAAATGAAACAGGTTGACGGAGAAACACAAACAAAAAGAACCCACCAATACTAAAGTGACAAATTGTTGTTTTCCTACTTTCTACACTCTTCAGCAATGGCAAGAATTTCTCTGCTTCGTTTTTCTACCGCAGTGTGCAGGCGAAAACACACAATTGCGGTGAACTATGGCGAACTGCGCATAGTTAGTGATGGTTGTGTCCACAGGCATGCGGCTGCCTTTTTACCGAATTCTATTCAGTTGAGTGAGTGAAAGGCGCATAGTGAGTGTGTGCCAAGTGCAAGTGAGATGGAGTGGAGGAGGAAAAATTCCGCCATAACTTTTTTTGGCAATGCTAACAACATGAGGACGAGAAAACGAAAATAAAAGAAAGAGAAGGATTCCGCGAGGAAGGACATCTACCGAGCGGTTTTCGTTGGACAAATATCTGGGACAAGAACCACCATAAGCAGCTAGAACAGTTGGCGAGAAGGTTCGTAGGATTCCTTAACAATTATATTTTATTTATTTGTATTCTTTTAAATTGGGTAGAGCTACTGACAGATGACATTTAGAACTGTCAAGTCAAACGAAAAAAAATGTTTTTTGTGGTATTATTTTTGGAAAACGAAAAATTCGAAGAAAATCCCTTAAATTTCCAATAAGAATGTGTGCGTGAATGGCTCTCTTCAAATTCGAACTCTCTTCGTTTCGAAGTCTGCACAAGTGTGCGTGACTGCGAAGAGAGACTCCAATACACCTGTTTTTTAATTGTTTCTCTTGCTCCAAGTGAGACTCTCTGTTTTGCTCGGTTTGTTTTGCTTCGTTTTAAGCAGTCTTTTTTTTGTCCCATTCGGCGTTTTGATTTTGGCACATGTCAAAAACAAAATTGCAGCATGCTCTTTCGTCGTCGCTGTTGTTCACATTCAAACTTCTGGGTTCTTCTGGTGGGTGAATGAGATTCTGCCCGAGTAGAAAAATGCGAAAAGCGTTTATTACTGGCCGTGCAACACAATGAGAATCTTATTAGATATTTTTGTGTATTAGATAGGTTGTTGTGTGATCCAGATCCAGTTGGATAAACGGCTGTCGCTCACATTGTAGAGAGATGGTGGGTGATGAAAGATTTTATGCACCCGGAAGCCGAAGGCAGTGGCAGTGGAAAATGCAATGAAACCAATTAAATTCGAATAAAATTTATTATCGTCTGATGGTGGTTCTGTTTCGGTTTAGGTATATTTTTTCCCCGACAATGTGGGGTAGGGTTCTGGATCTGGATACTGGATGTCTCATTAGAGTTGTGATGTGTGGTGGAGTTGGGAGTGGATGAGAGGAAAATGTAACCCTTGCTGTTGCTAGAGGAGACGTTGTTCTTTGAGATGAAAAATTGTTGCATAGTTTTTAGATGAAGGTATTGCCTTCAGGTTATATCTGACCTAGATTGGGATTTTAAGTGTGAAACGAGTTCTCCGCTTGATGGCTTTTTGATGTTTTAATGGGGCGTTTATGGGTTTATGAATCATGTGTCTGTAAACAGAGATACTTATCTATACTTGTGGTGGTCGTACATACTTGCATTTATGCTTACCCTGGGGGGATCAATATTTCAGAATGAATGAAAGGAATGGCCGGGACAGTTCAATATGGGATTACTTAAGAACATGACTATGTAATTTTGCATTAACCGGAAACTATATTGGCTTTGAACAAAGAACATGTATTTTCAATGAGCTGATGTTGGTAGGTATATTTTTTCTTTTCAAACTTTGAATACGTAGGTACAAAAAAATAAGTTAAGGTCCTAGCTATGGTCCTAGGTAAATGGATGGGTATAAGGTACTCATAAGAGGCGGCAAAATTGCATTCAGTGTCATTTTTGTCGCTTCCTAAATTTGACACTTTGATTCGCATGACGAGCAACAAAATTATGGTAAGTACAATTCATAAGCAAAGCTACTGCAAGTGGTCAAAAAAACTCCTACTTTGAAGAACTTATTTCATGAAAGATCAGAGACCTTAGGTGGACTGGTGGTATAAGCAGGTATCAGTGGCCGAAGCTGAATCTGATGCATTATAGGAAATTGATTCCTCTCAACAAACAGCATATCATCACTGTTCACTGTCTTAGAGGCAACCATGCAGCAAGACTTGGTATATTTTTGTAGAAGCTCTATGAGCAAGCAGGGCAACATTCAAAACTTTCCCTATGCTTGATGCCCGGCTGTCTCCGTAATACGAATGCCCAATCTGGGGGCCCTTAAAAACAACCAAATAAAGGCACTCGAAGTTTCTCACACTTCAGAAGCAGTTCAATTCAAACTATTTCAACGCGTAGAGGGAAATAATTTCAAAGATTCATGTGGTAACACAGGGGACCTTATGCCTACTTATTCTAACTGGCCCGATTTTTGTCAACAGCTACTGCACCCTAATTGTTCATAACCTAACATAAGTTTCCCATTAAAAAATAGTTTTGTACTTTCATAAATTGTTGACAAATTGTTGACAAAAATAAAAAGCTTTCTCAAGTCAGGTATAGGTACTTGCGGATATTTGTTAGATCCATTGTAAGGTTAGTTAAAGCTATCAAAATTCTCAAGGATCCACGTTGATTCAGTGCGGCTTTTTTAAAAATACTTTTTCATAGTTGTTTCACGGAACAGAAAATAATTTGCTAGACCTGAGTGTCCAAAAAATAATCTTTTTAAACCCCAAAAATGGCTTTGTTTGTAGCCTGTTCCTCTCAGGACTTTTAGTTGATTCACGGACGTATTTGTAAAACATTTATGCAAAATAGTATTTTTTTTTCTTGTTTTTTGTTCCACAATTGCGGTTTGTGAGTAGAAAAGGGGAAAGATGGCCTACTTGCACACATTCAGACCAATTCGCCTCAACTAGACATTTCTTAAAATTATATAAAATGTTTAACAAATTATTTCAAAAGAGTTAACTTATATAGGTAGGTACCTTATGCGAATTTCAACAACAAGGTCTACTAAACGTTATTAAACAGGAATCACAACGAAATGCGTTTAAAAATCAGAAATATTATGTTGACCAGTTAAAATAAGTCAAAATAATCAAAAGCAAGCGCGAAATTGGGTATTAATACAGACTTTACTACATTCACCAATTATATCAAATCTGAAACAAATCTATCCTCAAGTGTATGACAGTTAATTGTTCTAGTAACAACATTTTTGTGCCCATTTATCCCACTTTCCCCTATTATTTTTAATTATATACGATATGGTCAGACACTTGGCTTAGGGGAAGTATTTAACTCAAGAAAAGTCTTAACCCATTTCACATTAATTATAACTTTTATCTACTGGCCCCAAGAACTTATGAAGTGCGATAAGGTTCAAAACTTAAGGCTAAAAACTGAAAACTATGGCCCTTAGTAATAGAAATTTATAATTTTGTTAGGAGAAGCTAGGGTACTTTTAAGTTTTCGTAGAAATAAATTAAAAAAGTTTTAACAAAAACTCGAATTTAGCGTTATCATTGGGACTCAAATTTGCCCATTCCCTATTGTGAGCTAGCATAGCATAGCTATCTATTATAGCAAGACCATAATAAGAGGTGGAACGGGTGATCCTTTAAATCTTTTGAATTAACCTATATAGATTTTCTTAAATTCTACACCACTTATAATATTGAAGCCATAACCGCCTAAGTTCATTTTTCATACTTTTTTACATAATTTTTAAAAGAAGACTTAGGTTGTAAGGTTTTCTGCTTATAACTTCTGTTTAAAAAAAGATACAGACGGACAATTTTTAGTGGGTATAGATCTTGATATTCTTAACAAGATAAGAAAACAACTGAATTTCGTCATAACTCGACTTGGGCGGTTATGGCTTGTGGCCACTGATTTTTGAGTGTTATATAGGTATTATTTTCCGTATCATTTATAATATCCAAATCTTGTAAAATTCGTTTGAAACTCATTTTGAAACGTTTGACTGTCACTTTTAAATTCGACTTAGACACGACTCGACCACAACTAAGTATTTGTCGGTTTTAGAAGTAGATCGCTCGTTTATTACTACGGATTTCGTGTTAAATTCGAGTTTTTTATTTAAATTTATATAATAGTTCAAACCTACACTTAAAAAAGTTAAAAAATGTGGTACCGAATTGCTGCTTAAAAGGTTCTATAGGCACAAAGTGATCGGTGATTTGTATTTGTGATATAAGCTCGCACCTTATGACTGATCGCATATTCTTTTCGATTCAGACAGAATTAATTGATTTTTAAATTGGTGTTACCAGATCCAAGTACCTTTACTGCAGTCTGAACAAATATTAATACCACCCGGATTAGATCAGTGGCTCTAAGAAGAGTCTCAACAGTTTAATTGGGAGACACTGCTTGTGTTTAGGAATTCGGGTCTGTTTTTCAGGCTCCTGTATGGATTGCAACCTCAGATAAACTTGTCATTGCATCTCTTTGCCGTTTATCCAATGACATGTAAAGTTGATTGAGGAAAACTTTTCATACGTCAATGTCAGATTGCCCGGCAATAGGTAATGTTGCTAGGACCTTGCGTTGTCCAACTTTGCAACTATTGAAGAAGCCGAATTTGCGCTCCTTACCGATGGTCTGATTCATAAATTAATAGGAATAGTACAAAATATTTTTTTCATACCTAATGTAAGAATACATTTTTTTTAATTAAGGGTTTTTAGATTTAACCTCCAATTTTATGCCCTATTTTTTTACAACTGCAAAGAGCTAGCAATTAAACTTTCTGTTCAAAAATATGCCAAGATGATGATATTCTGAACATGATGACGTAGAAATGACTACGTAGGAAGAACGCTCCTAGGCATCTGCTCGATGTGGTTTATTTTTGTCAGGACTAGAAAATAATATATATTATGTACCATATACCTATTTAAAGTACCAATAACGTAAAGGATTATCGTACTTTGGTTAACAAAATGGGGCTTCAAGTCGCACTCTACGACATAACAAATGTAGATCTTTAAAGGAAGTGCTTGAAGGACTACTCGAGTAGATTAACTTAAAATTAAAAACAAGCTTTTTATGTTGAAGTATCTTTATTACCTATGCAACGTTGCATGTTGTTTATTGTAGGGCCACTATATGGTCGTTGGTCGCCTATGACTCCAAAATTTTCAGTATGCAATGGTTTTTCCTTCCTTTTTTTTGTCCATGTTTAACTGAAGCTCGGGCTTTAATTTATTAATATAAACAATTTCATCCCATTTTTTTGTATTTCTGAAAAACTGATTCCACAGGTCCATGTGAGCTTGGTTGGGGTATCCATCAAAATTAAACTGAATGATTTCGAAATACCATATAAGTCCACCTATCTGTCTGCACACGTCAAATATGATTTTTCTTATTTCAAATACACGAAACCTTATTAAATGGAAAATGTATTGAGAGCGACCCATTAAAGTAGAAAGCCCATCTCCACAGTCCCATTTTTTACTTGGTCTCCTTGTCAAATAGGGAGATGTGATGTACCAATACCCGCAGTCAAATTTTCCAGTTGTAAACCATTATCCTTATCGAATCGATCGTCCATCTTTGGCCCGCATTTTAAGCTACTGCCGACTTACGCCTTATTGAGACCTCCATTCCTCGGTTTATCTGAAACGATAACTCCGTGGACTGCTATTAAATTATGAAATACGAATCCACTGCTCTCATTAGTTTGCATGATAAAACCGATTTCGATAATTTTCTCCACGCTCCTTCATCTACGTCACATGTGACGAACTCAACCGAAAACAATTTTCATGACCTAGAATTTTATCGATTTTTCTTCCAATTTATTTCCCTCTCTCTGACATGGAAAAATATGTACATAAAAAGAAATGCGAGCAATAATAATGATTCAAGAGTGTGATAGCGTGCAACTTACTTGCACACCATGCCATCGCGACAGACACCTTGCTTCTCCTCTTTCGGCAAGTTAGATAAATTTTAATGTCTCTTATTATGTTCATTTAATTAATTCACAGCAAATTACTTACGTTTTATAGCTAGCCGACATTTAATTCAATTACTTTATCCGAGACAGTATACATTTTTTTGTTTCCAACTACTGGTTTTGAATTTTTCGTTTATCCTCGTTTAACATTTTTCTGTTTTCTTTTTATTATTATTAAACCGGAATGAAGCCAGCCTAATTAAGAAGCAATGGCGATACGGTGATCCAGCAACCAGCACTGGTCGTGGTCGACTCTAGCCAGTTGAAGAGGGGTGCACAAACCTAGAACGGGTTGATTTAATTATAAATGAAGCTGCAAGTAAATAAATTAAATGGCGGGGAATATTATGTTGGAGGTATAAGAAAAATGAAAGAAATTGCATTCAACCTGGCTGGCGATTTGAATTCGCCATAAATTAAACATTTAATTTGTACAAGTGCCCACCAATCAGGGAATTTACTGTCCTCTCTCTTTCCCTGAAAACAATTTGCGCGCGCCGGCACTGGTGAAATTAACATGGACGATTGTAATTTACGCACCAAGATGCAGATAAAGTGAATGGGTTGTTGGCAGTGCACAGCTTGTGAGGAGAAATTAAACCAGCAACCAGAAGAGTGTGTCCGTCCGCACCTGTTACAATGTATATGATGTAGAAATTCGAGGACACTGTACTTACGATGCACAAACAGTTGTGCAATGTGTAGATGAAAATAAATGCATTTCTTTCACAGCAGTTGCGTGTTTGTGACGTATAGTATAGGGTGTGGTGAGCTCCACCTAGTTTTAACAGGCAGAACCCACCGAAGTGCGACTGTTTCGAAATGGCCGCGAAAGTAGTCAAACACACAGAGATTGGCATCGATTTCGATTATGATTTCCTTGGAGTTTTTTGTTACATTTCTGGTTTCAATCGAGATAAAGGTCTGCTTTTTAAGACCACCAGAAACAAAATGGCAAACCGTAGATACTAAAATGGCGGTCGACAAGCATCGATCTGGACTTATTAAACTTACTTAATTTTGATGGTCCTTCAGAAAGGAGCCGAATTGTTTGGATACCAACTACCAAGTCCCTTTTTAACAGTGAGCGGCAACTTTGGTTACCTATGTCATTTTCCTTAATCTTGGGAAGACTTCTTCATCCAATTAGTTAGCAATGGACATGGTTGCAGCCGTTGATCCTAAGTCCTATATATATTTGAAATAGACTCTGATACAGTACTTTTTTCGCCAATTTGATAGCAATTCTTGATTATTTTCTAAGCGGTGACTATCTGTACCACTAAGGCATCGAATCATCGAGTATGAAGCTGCCTATTGGCGGGGAATGATCCGACAACGATATTTGTTGAAATTTCTATGTCTAAATTTCGGCGAAACGAAACACCAGAACCATTCTACCCTTAAGTTTCAAGCACTATATTTCTATTTAGAACAATATTGGCACGCAACATATACCATGGACACAACCAGTCTATAGGTAGCTAATGCTTTTAATGTGCGCCCAGCACCAGCACCCAAAAACAAAGCAACAAACAATAGTTTTATATATTTTTTCGCATTTTGATAAATAAAATAAATTTTTAATGGAACAGAAAAATAGATGACAGCTCAAAGTACTGGGGTACGTATATCAGTTTCAGGGTTTTTTAAATTGATCAAGATTTAAAAATACAGTCGTAGGTACAAGTTGAATGCAGTATAATGCTAAAATAAGTAAAAAATAAATGTAATTCCCATACCTACAATCCGTAGGGTTATAAACCTTCTTTTGTTGAGATATCTTTGCTGGTAAAATCGGCATTCTTGCTTCCTTAAATAATATATTATTGCCCGACAGTCCGCTTCGTTCACCCTACCAAGCTGCTAGTTGTGTGCATAATGGGGCTGTTAGGATTACGCACTTTAGTACCCTATTTAGAGCTTAAAGTGCAGTAACAGGTGCATAGAGGACCTAAGGCCAATAGCTTTCTACAACTATTTTTGTTTTTGGGAGTTGTTATTTTTAAGACAAATTTTAAACAATTTGGATATCAATACAATTTATATCCATGCATTTAATAAAACTGCAAAATTTGTCGTAGGTATGTGGATTTGAACATGCATAGGTACCTAAAGAACTAACCAACCGAACTGTGATAGATTTCTTAGAAAAAGTAGGTAGTAAGTTAGTGTTTTTCTCATCGCAAACGAACTTCCACATAAGAAGATATACGAAATTATTTTTTTCATAATGAGAATTGATGTCAATTTCAGTCGTTCTGAGCAGATATAATTTCAAATATCTTTCGTTCATGTGTCCCCCGTTGAGAAAAAATTTTCATTGAACTATAGGCACTATTTTCTTTATTTTGTTGCTTTCCTTCGACGTTCGAAATGGGAAGGACGTGAATAATACTATTATCTGTGTTTCTACCGCATAAGATCAGTCGATTATTGGGTTGCTTGTTGGTGGAAGAGTAAACCGTCAACGAACTTTCGCATTTTGATTGAAAAAATAATTTTTGAATTTATTGAAGCTCAGCCTCTGAACGGAGCAGACAAAAAAAAACAGCTCAAAATACTCGGAGACGCTTTGCATAAAATCAGCTTCATGGTAGATAATGCTAAAATAAGTTAAAAAATATTGGAATTTCCAAACTTACAGAAGGGTACAGTCTTTTTTTTTTTTTTGCTATCTTTCGACGTTCTTCGCCCTTAGTTAGATTAGATTGCGGGAGGGCCCTCAAGGGGGCTCTGGCACTGAGCCCTCTTAAAGAAGTCTATTGTGCCTTCCCTGGTAAGGTCCTAGAGCCATCTTTTCACTCCGGAGGCAGTCAGGAAGAAAATGTTTGTATATCAGCGAGAGTTGCTGAAGTGACGATTTCCTCGCCAAGCATTTTTTTCCTAAGGTTGAGTAGAGCCAGACATTCCATGAGTATGTGAAGAGAGGATTCATCACTCTCAAGACATAGTCTACTTGTTGGATCCAGAGAGACTCCAATGCGGCAAAGGTGTTTTTTCATGAGGCCGTGGCCACCGATTATCCCTATTAGTACCTATTCTTAGGTTATTTTTGTCTAAGTTGATCAGGAAGTAGGATTTCCTTGGAGAGTAGGTATATTTGGGAAACAAATTGTCTGGTGCAGTTCTGCCCAGGAGTTTTAAGTCAGACTTCGTTATGGATTCAATACTTGATAGCTTTTTAATGTATCCCCTGAAATGGTTTTTGCTGACTCCACAGAAGGGCTCAGGTCCGATAAGCGGAATTGTAGCGCCGATTTTAGCGAGTGAGTCAGCTTCTTCGTTACCAGCAAAGCCCTTATGGGCTGGAAAACAGTTATTATAAGCCTAAATAAAGCGGCTGCAGTTGCACTTCTTCTGCGTCTATTACTTGATCTTCGTATGAACATTGCTGCCCTGGCAATAAAATCAACACCAGTTATGTCACCTGTTTCCGACAATGAACACTTTACCTTTTTGCCGAAATCTGACACCGCTATAAACCGCAATTCATCAGATTAAAAGCACTTTGATTTTTAGAGTGAAGTCTTGAATGGAAGTTTGTGGTCCTTCTGAGGCTCTTTGTATAATTTGTCTCATTTAAGCGCCCATAAATCGGTTAATAAGATTAGAAATACTTTCAAAATTAAAGAAAACAAAGCTCTTTTGTGTCTATAATATAAACAATTGTTTTTTATTTCTTAACTTCATTTCACATGGTAATAAGTTGACTTACCTTTCTTTAAAACGGCTTCAAAAACTCGATTGCTTAAGTAGTTACACAGCAAGGTCAAGTACCTAGTTAAGAGAAATCTCATTCCAGGCTAAATTTACTGTATAAATCAAAGCTTCACTATAACCATAATGCCTCCAATCGGCGTATATGTTCCTACTCAGCCTTCCCAAACATTTTCTATTATGTTATGGTCTGGGGAAGAAGGTGTGACCATGAAAGCATCTCAACATTTTGACTAGCAATGAAAGACTTAATGATATGAGCTGTTTGTATCGTGCATTCTCTTGTTGGAATATCCACTGGCGCAGTCCAAGAGGGTTGTTGATCTTTGGAAAAGTTCATTCCAACAGTGCCAGTCACTTTGGTACTCTAAACTGCTAAGTCAATTGTGCCATCATAAGACATTGCACCCCAAACCATAACGCACTCTTCTCGATTATGACGGTGACTTGAACATATGTCTTCCTTTCTTATATTTATCAAAGTAGTAATTATATTCACACCTGGTCCGTCCAAGATAATTTTATATCCATCTGTAAAAATTGCTTTCCGCAAGTCATTTTAATAACCTTGTTGTACTGTCCAAGTCATGTGATTTTTTCGTAAACTGCAGGCAATGGTTTCTACGAAAGTATTTCAATGGATGTCTTTCTGTAAACTTAAGTCGCTTGAGATGCCCAAGACTATTAATCAGTTGACGAACCGTAGATTTACTTGCCGTGACACTAGCTGCATTCCTTGCATTCCTATTTTTACAGTAGAAATCAGAGCGGAATTGAAAGCTACTCGAAGAACCTTCCCTCTTTCTTTTTGCGTAAGAGCCGTAGTTGTTTATCATTTGTAATTTTCTCAAAAAATATTAACAATTCTTCATGACCACTTCGACTGACTTGTGAGTATGGTTAACATCTAACTTTGCCCTTTCAATAAATGTCAATATTTATTCCATTCACATTATTGACAAAAAAAAACACTTGATGGTAAAAACCACCACCCGACATAAAATGGAAAACCCCCGTATAAATCGCACAGCATTAGTTCCACTCCACTAAGTGATCACATTTTGATCGGCAAAGTTCAAAAGACGACTTCCTCCACTACCGCGTCGGCGTCATTGCAAATCGTATTTATTTATAACTTTTAACCATTTCCGGATAAGCATTCGCCAACGTCAATTAATACACCCATCCACGCTGCTGGAATAATAACCAGTAACGTCTCTTTTTACTGACTAATATCGGTAACTACCTATAGCTGCGCCAAAAACCATTACCATCTCCATCTATCATGCTGTCTGTCGATGTTTGCCAACTTAGAAAAAAAAATCATTTCGCAAAGTGACTCAATGATACTCTGCCAACCAAAATCTCCCAAATGCATTGCACATTTGAAAAGTTTCGAAGCCAAAGACAATGACATCGACACATACCTACACACATGCGACAAAATTGTTTACCACAAGATGCACAAAAGAGCATTCGCCACACAAATTCCTCCGCCATCGTGTATCTCTCTATCTGGGTAAAACAAAAATAAATTATTTGAAAATATCTTTCAGAACTTTTCGTATTTAAATTTGAGCACAGTGAATAATGAACAAGTCGAGATAGCTTGGAGCCAACGACGAATCTCCCCAATCAAATGATATACGCGAGGCCAAAGTGGCCCGCTACATACATATACGAATGGGTAGCCGTATCTATGACTGCAACGAGCAAACGAGAGAGAATAAAACAAATGAGACGATTCCGACGACTTCGACGTCGAAAACAGGAACAGACATTATAATAATTTCAAAAAGTGACGTCAACTAGAAAGATCTTCTGTCGATGGCGATGGCGATGTGTATCTATTGTTTATTTTAGCGCAGCTACATGTATACAAAAATAAAAATGCTAACGTACACAGCAGCGTTTCCCAAAATATACATAATTACGCGTTGTATCTGTGGGCTTCGTTTGTCCAGAACCAGAACCAGATACCAGGCGTATCTATCGCTATTTACATGTGGAATTATGTTAATGCATCAATTTGTGTGTTCTGTTTTTGTATATTTAGCAAAAATCACTGCCAAGCAATCGAACAGCGACAGTCGACCGCGCTGCAGTGCCCCGGTGGACAATCTCAATAAAACCGCACCGCACTAAGTGCGCGGAAGAACATTCGAAAAGGATGCTTTTAGCCAAATGACTGTCGGAGATATAAAATCTATTTTACCATACTTCACTTTGCGGAATCGGAAAGGCAAAGGTTGCAAAATACGCACAACTCTGGTACAGTGTATCTCAAATATATGCGTCTACAATCATCAATCAATCTCTCAACTCGAAGGCGATTGGGCAAGGCGTATCTATTTTATTCGAAAGCCATTTTCTTGGCAGCACTAGTCGTTATTTATGTGAGACGTCTGGAGTTTTCGGATTTGGATGACGAAATTGAATGCAAATGCACACAGAACGTGTCTATATCCGGGGGTATCTTTTAAATATATAAAGATATTTTTTTCTCGACTCTAATTTGGTATGCAAGACGAAAATTGGGAAACCAAAGAATGGTTCAGGGCGCAGTAAATCACTGCGGTAAATGATAAATGTTGGTTTGATATGGATTTTAAGGTCTTTATGAATGATGGCGATGGAGGGGCGAATGGGACTGGTGTCAAAAGCAGCTCGACTTGGGAATTATGAGCGAGCAAATGGCTGCCAGGAAAAGGAGACATTTTTATGTGCCAGTTAAAGGTATGATGGAGCAGTTGTCATTATAACACATTTGGGTGGTATGAGAGAGTACCTACCGACAAAAAGGTGACAAATGAAAAATAATTGTCATGTGTGAAAACAGGTGGATAGTTGATTTATAGCTGGACATCAGTGGGAGTGTCGAATAAAGGATATTGGGATTTGGTATGAAATGCAAACGAAAGGAAATTGTTTTTGGAATAAATCATTGACAGACAGTTGAGATGTTTATTTTTTTAATCCAACTCGGACTCCAGGACGTGCTGTTGAATCCATACGCCATCAGGCACGCGTCCTTTAGGTACCTAGATGAATGGATAAAATCCGACATCTCTGCTCTTTGGATTGTCCCTGATGATTCGAGAATCGGTGGCAAGAGATCGGGAGTTATGAGAATAGAAGATGACGGACGCCTTTCATATTCTTAAAAGCGAGGGTTCATGCACTCGGAACATGATTTAATTTCGTGTCGCCAACGTAAACCGCAACAAATTCGGTCTTTTAGCGCTCGTTCGCATGCAAATCAGAGTTTACCGAACCCCTATTCAGTAACTTGGCGGACTGCAGTCGCGTCACGTCGGAGAGTCGAATGACATGTTCTTCATCTCTGAGAAGAAGAGTTCGTCAAATGGTAATACTTGAGTGAGTCCTTAAAACGTCCAGCAATGACTTCTCATCAATTTGTCACAAATCACTTGAGTTATACTGTCTGGACTGGATGTTTAGTTGGTCGTTTGGCAACTTGACTCATCTCAGATTGGATGGTTGTGTTAAACTGAGATTTTTTTTACGCACATGCATCTGTGGTTTGGCAGCAAATGCACATCAGATTATTATTTATCGAATTCGGTCAATGGCATTGCGAGTGGCGAGCACTGTTAGCATTTTTTTGACAGAACTGTGGTGAACTTTTACCCGGACAGTGCTTTTGGTTGAATTTAAATACCCATGGGGAAAAATAATTGGCTTTGTAATGTCAGTTCTTTGAAAATGACTCATGCTCATGCCACAAGGGCAATGCTTTAAAACGTTCTATAAAATTTGGACGGCACTATGCCGGCAGCGCATACGTTTGTAGTAACCCCATGCCCATGTGGTACCTAAATGGATAAAACTTGACTTTCGTTAACCAACAAAGCGGATTTTTTGAGTACTACCTAGGGCGCACGTCTCGAAAGGGGCCTTGGTTTTGTCACACACTCATGATTTGCCTCCTAAGGCGACAATTTGAATATTTAACAAAAGAAATAATTGACGCAACAGGTCCATGTAGGCCCCAGCTTCTTAAAACCTTCATTTTGCGATAATATTTGTTTTTGGAACGAGTGAGGAGAACAGAAATATTCCGACTTCGAACGTCTTAGTTGAGCAGCTTTTTCAAGACAGTTATTTTTATTTCAAGATTTTATTTGTATTTTCCAGGTATCGAACTTAAGAAACCTCGTTCAGTAGTACACTACGAAAACCAATGCGCCAATGCTTCAACTACTTCAATGCGGTATTGGGACGATGAGACTCTTAATTGGTCAATTGTTGTATTTTACTCCTTAAAATCCTTGAAATTTGAGCTAAAAATTTTTTGCAAAAAATGGCGCCCAAATTACAACGCAAATTGTCCATTTTGGAAAAAAAATTATTTTTGTATAAGAATTGGCGTCGTTAGAATTTTTCTGGGGTGATTCCTGGCGGCGCGCGATTTCAAAGGCATTGCTGTATAACACGCTGTTGCGTCAGCTTTTTAGGTCAGTTGCGTCTCTGGGAAGCTGCTGGGGTGTAAAGCTGGTATTAATAGTTCCCTTGAATGAGTCTTTGACGAAGGTGTATCACAGGCTTTTCTCTAAATTTTGTATTCGACAAGAAGTGAGGATCTTACGTTGATTGGATTAGTTGAGATGTTTGTCAGCAGATGTTCACGGGAGGGTGATAACAAGAAGTTAAAAGAGCGATTTGTGGTTTTTTCGGGGGTTGTTCGTAAAACCCCAGGCTATGTGAGCCCCGAGCTACCGCGACACTGTATAGCATGTTACTTTATTAGTTACCCATTGGTTTAGGTATTATGTTCGATAACAACAATTTAGTGTTTGGAGTTTAAACTATATGTTCACAGACAGTTCTATCTTCAAGACGATTAAGGGTTATAGGAGATCCTTCAAGACCACTAACTGACACAGACTCTTCGCCTTTTCCGCCTGTTCCTTACGACATGGAACCTTGGCATTGAGATAGAGCTTAGAATGGCTTGATCGGTTTATCTGTTATGGTGGTCGAAAATGCAATAAATCGATTGGCCATCTGAAAATAATCCTGACTCTGTGGAAATATTTCCTCATGCCGCAGAAGAAATTCGAGTGTCATTGCAACATACCAATCAAGCATGGGTCGCTGGATACTTAGTTCCAGCGCTGTGGCATCGGAACTTGAGTATAGGTTGAAGGGGGGTTCCTTTTGAGTTGAAATATAACGCCAGGTAGATGCTGGTTGTGTCTGAAGGAGCAGCATGTGCTTCTAAATAGAGACAGACATAGCAGTTACTTATTGGTGTGTAATTAACTCATGCGCTCATTCCTTTTAAAAGAGGTCGCCTCCACAGAAAGGTTTTTGGCATATTTAGGTTACCTCACAATCGCCTACATTTTTGCTATGAAAACCGCCGGTATCCTTCTCATAACTCAATTCATGCACTTTCCTTCACGATTAGAGTCACTTGGGCTAAAAGTGCGTAGCGGGTAAGAGCAGCAGTGTCATTTCCCCCATCTGTGAAAGAGTTAATAAAATCCCAAAATGAGGAAATCAAGGTGTACTTACCGCCAACGAAGAACAACTTCCAAGGCTGTATTTCAGCTACCAGTGGAAAGAAAAAAAGTAGCTTGGATCAGCGGCTCTCAGAATATCAATTCCATGACAAAAAAGTAGCCTTTCGAAAAAGAGTGCGCAGTCGTTTTGGTATATGGAGTGCGAGGGCCGCATATGTTTTTTGGTTTGGTTTTCTTGCAATACGTATTATTTAAAAAAATATATAAAATTCAAATTTAAAAAAAAGTAAAGGCACTTGTATCCGGACAACAGAATTTAGTTTCCGGACACAAAATTTTTATATGAAGTTTCAGTCCTTTTTGCCTTTATTAAATAAAATTAAATAAGACGCTTTTATTTTTTTTAAATCTAGGTACTTTAATTCATTTTATGTAGGTACCTATATGTACCTATTCAGTACATATATACTCCGAGTTTAGCATCCACTGTGGTGTTCAGTTTTGAAGTTGTTTGTGGCTCGTTCGACAATTTTGACGATTCGGTTTTGATTATCTACTTCTAAAACGAGATTGGCATCTACTTAAATATTTCTTAATTGTTCTGACAGTGCCTCAATCACAAGGGTTAAATGCGACTTGTGCCTATCTATCAGCAACCGGTTGTGAACAAAATTGCCGACATATTCGAAAAATGTTTCGCCTCTCATCCAGTTGTTTTTGCTTCTTCCCAAAAACCATGATTTTGGCATGCTGTCAACGATGTATTTTGGCGGACGCTGAAAAAACAATTAACACCGGTAGCGTCTCTTTTTTGTAACCGTTGGGGCTATTTTTTTGACAGTTTTTGAACAGAGGCAATAACTGCTTTCGTCACGATTTAAAACGATCGTTTTTGAAAGGTGGGTTTCTTTTCGAATCCTTCATGATTTTTTGCACCGTATTTAACAGATAGTCGATTCCAAGAGGAAACGGACTTTTTCTTTTATTATGGAAGTAAAATCTATTTAAGGAAAACAAAGTATTTTCAAAAAGAATAACTAACTTTTTGTAAATGCTCGCACTATTTTTTTGGTATGCAAAATGATAACCGAACAACAATTTCGGAGCTCAGCCACAGCAATGCCGCTTATCTCTTACATTATGCAGATGATTGATTTGAAATATATGAGTGACACAGAAAGGATTGTATTATTGTTGATTTTTGAGACTATTTATGTGCGATGTACCTATTTTTGTCAAATAAACAACATAGTGTCCGGATACTGACAACGTCCGGATACTAGTGCCTCTACGCTGTATGGTTTCTTTTTTAAAACTTTTTGTTTGCATCTACCTTTAGTACCTTATTAATAATTTTAGCTCAATCTCCAAAATGCGCACTCTTACCCCAATCGACTCTATATGCAGGTGCAATGCTCGAGGGTTTATTGGAAGTGACTCTATCAAAATAGAAAATAGAAATACGAAAGAAATACACGAAATTTCAAAATAAATGCTCGAGCCGTCGGTATATTTAGTTTTATAACAAACCATTGCCGTCGGTAGATAAGTAGTCGCTCCTCCGTCATAGAGATACCGACTTTAAAAAACCATTTTCAGTTACAACTGCTAGTCGTCCATAATTCCTTAAAGCTCTCCATACCCACTTATGCAAATTGAGCTGCAAATGGTCAAACGATATTGCACTATTTTGCAGCTTGGTCATTATTACAGCAAATTCCATCAAGGCTGCCGCGAGTGCTGATGCCCTCCTTCCAGCTCCCGCTGTTCCACCTACAAAATATGTACATAATAAAAATTAATTCAATTTAATTCCGCAACAAAGCACACAAAATCACTTTCAATGGATTATCGAAACTAATTGACTTCTAATACAAGTTTTTACAGCGCTTTCATAAAATATCAATTTCATCTGACAGCGCACTTGACGTTGACTTTGCATAATTTGCTAATCAAAAAATTTGCATTTAAATCTAGCCCCACAAACTCTGCAGCGAATGCCAAACCAAATGACTGCACTCCATTTGAGCTTCTGTCGTTAATGTTCCCGTGGGTATTTATTAATATTCGAGAGCGATTATGTCATATAGGGATTACGTCCACTGATGCGCAATTGAATTTCGCTTTTTTTTTTGCGCGCACAAAAACCACATAAAAAAGGATGCAATTTATTTTTGTTTTATTAGAATAATCCCAGAGGGAATGACATTATCAGAATTTCAGTTCGTTAATCCGCGCGCAGACAAATCCCTTCGACGGGATGCACTCTTGTTCGTGTCTCGCATATAAAAAACCATTGTCACCCTATCGGCCATTATCCATATTTTTTTTCCTTCCAACAGGCTTGTTCCTTATGTTGCACCTAGGTACAGTAGCCAACTCTGTCGTTGTCCTTTTCGCTCCGACATGCAACGGTGTGTGTTGGCATCTTCTTCCTCCATCAATATAATAATGGCCGCCTTTGCTCATCCGAAATGATAATTTGACCTGAGCCCGGTCAGAGGGAAATGACACAGCAAAAAGAAAAACAGACACACGTTGAGGTAACATGGCGGATACAACACACAACTATATGCGCATATCCTGCCCGACCAGTGCATATTGAATTGATCCTAGTCTGATGGTGGGATTGCATTGCAGATGCACATGGAGTTCTGCACAACACCGAGTAATGGGATTACGTACCTCCCCATGGGTGTGTGTGTGGGGAAATATTTTATTCATGGAATAGCATTACCGGTGGGATGGATAAAATATCTGCAACTAAAGTCTGGAATATTGATACGTGCGAACGGAACGGTCGCATCAGGAGTGCTGCTATCAAACGGCTTAGGTGGGCATACACACACACATGATCATAATTTATGCATTTTATATGGATGTGCACCTTTGAAGTGTCATGTCGTCGTCCGTTGGTTGCAATGGGTGACACTATGGTGGGGATAAGATGTGGTCACATTTTGTGCTGTCATGTTTTTCGAGTTTTCTGTTTTTCCCTTTGCCAAAATATCCGTCTATTGAACGCTGCCTCGTCTCCGTCCGATCAAGCGGTGAAAATTCCATTTGCAGGAGGCATAATAAAAATACGACAAAGCACTTCTCGCAGTGACAAAAGGCGGTGTATCCCCATTGGGATGTCCATGTCCACCCATTCTTGCTCCACTGCTAATTGAATTAATTTACCTTGAAAGTGTGTCTGGTAGAGCCGTGCCTTAAGTGGTCCCAGCACTTAAGATATGTACTCGATGATGTAATAGATATGGGAAACCGATTCACACTTCTTTAGCCTTTAGGATTACGAAGTGGGTTTAACACTTCTTGGCGAAAAGGGTTATTGAACTGCACAAGAAGGAGTTGATTGTTTCCTTTTAATTTACTGGAATATTTAAAGTAAACGCCCAGTGAAAGAAGACTGAAAAAATACTTGGGTGCCGAAAGAACGGAGTGGGGTAGTAGCACTCTCCACATTTCGCTTACATAATGCATTTATTTTCTTTTGCAAGGAGATGTTGGTGATTATTCCTGTGACGACCAGCGGCTAGTTCCTATCTCAGATTGTATCAAGTCCACCTTACATTTAGGAATAGGTACTTCATAACCCAGAATAGTATTAAAAATAATACAAATACGTTCACATCCATCTGTAAAGAAAGTCGAACGTAATTTAAAGACTCATAAAGATTTCTATAAAAGTGCAGCTTTTTAGCAAACTACATCGAATCAATGTAAAACGGTAGTGAAAAGTTGATCCTAGTAAACAAATAGTGGGTTGTCATTGGAAGGTTACCTACATGCTAGGAATTACAAATCAAACAGGTGATTCTTGCATGAAAGTAATATAAAGTTAAAATTAAAAAGTTACTTTATAAATACAAATCATAAGTTTTGACCAAGTACCCCCCATGGACCGCCCGGTCAATGTTGAGAAGCGCTTAAAAATTACGTGGCTCTTACATTGACCGACCGCTGGTATTCCTGCATGCAAAGAGAAGATATATATAATTGTGGTAAACAATTCCTCTAATTGTTTTAAAATAGATTACTTAAAATATGTCGGGGTGACGATTGAGAGCAGTTTAAACTGGAAGCCTCATATTATATCTGTTAAATCACATTTGATGATTGTTATTCGAAAACTGAACCAATTAAGACTCTATTGTTCGCAACGCGTTCTCAAAATGATTTATTGTGGTCTTACCAATTCGAAATTGCATTATAGCCTCGCCAGTTGCGGAGGGTCTTATGTTTGTAGTCTTGGTACCTCATTGATTGCGCAAAAATATTTTCTTCCTCGCGTCTGTCTGCCCCTACTTATTTTAATAAATAACCTACGAATATTAGATCAATCCAGAACTTTCGTACGTTTTTAAAAAAAGTTAAAGCCTGGCTATTTAATATTGACCATGCTAGTATTGAAAATTTTCTTAACTGATTCGATTTACTCAAAGGGATTCTATGGATTTTTGGCTCTAGTTTTATTATTGTTATACTTCTTGTCATTGTTTCTTGTAATTGTTTTTAGTTAAGTTCTAATAATGCTTTGCCTTGTTTCTTTCATAAATTCAGTATGATCTGTTTGTACCCCACATCAGATTTTTCTTTTGTATTCTTCGTAGCTGAGGGCCAACAACTTTTTGTTAAAATGGTCTCTTTTACTTTCTGTTACTTTACTTAGCACTATTTATTTTCTTTTTTAGTAATCTTAAACTTTTTGCTATCTTAAGTTATCTATCATAAATTATTTCCTTTAATACCTTTAGTCTAACGAGCCTCGAACCCGATACAAAAGTATATTAGAAAAATTAATTAATGAAGCTATCGGTAAAATTCAGAGAAAGGAACTTTCAACAGCAAAAGTTGCGAAGCAGTTTAGTATTGCTAAGTGGACTTTAATACGTACTTACTTTAGGTGTCGCTACAGTCCGGGGTGGACCTGGGCCTCAACCAATACTCTTCTCGAGTTAGAGCGACCTTTGGCTTACTGCCTCCAGTTGCGCACTCCAAGTTGGTTGAGGTCCCCTTCCACTTGTGCGCGCCACCTAAGGCGAGGTCTTCCTCTACTGCTTTGTCCCTCCGGGTTGGAATCAAAGACTCTTCGGGCCGGGCGTTGGTGACCATTCGCTCTACATGTCCTAGCCATCTAAGACGACTGATGTGTATTTTTCTGACCAGGTTGGTGTCGTTGTACAGCTCGTAGAGTTCGCTGTTAAATCTTCTCCTCCAAAGCCCGTCAACGCAAACGGGACCAAAAATCACTCGAAGAATCTTGCGTTCGAAACGGCCAAGAAGATCTTCATCCGCCTTTGTTAGGGTCCATGCTTCTGCGCCATAGAGCAGGACTGGGATGATGAGTGTCTTATAAAGAGTCGACTTAGTGTTTCTTAACAAGGCCTTACTAGTCAATTGCCGTCTTAATCCAAAGAAACAGCGATTGGCAAGTGTAACTCTTGGTTTAATTTCTGTGGTGTCATTATCGGAGTTGATAGCGGAGCCGAGGTAGACAAATTCCCTTACTACCTCATAATTATAGCTGTCTATTGTGACGTTCTGTCCGATACATTGATGTTGCGTGGACTTTAATTAATAAAATAAAAATCGTCACAATAAATCTGTCTTCCTATTGATTTTAGAGGAGAAATGTTTAGCTCAAGCGCTAGTTATTCGCAGTGAGTGGGGTTTTCCTTTCTCCGCGGCAAATACCAGAAGTTTGGCTACAAATTATTTGGACAATGTGGGGAGAAAAGTTCCAGCCTTAGGTTACTTTAAATTGCCTGTGGCTTCGCAGATTTTTAGAAAGAAACAAATCAATGTATTATTTTCATTAAAATGTTCAAACATATTTTTCGATTTTTTATTAAATGAAAAATTATTATTTCTAAGAGAAAAATTTGAGTTCCTTTTCATAAGGTAGTGATAAGTTAATAATTACTTATTTTTAATTTAAAAAAAAAAACATTTTCTGAAACATGTAAAATTTAAAAGCATTTATTTTTATTTGCTTTATTTATTTTTATTAGGTATTAGGTTTATTTAATACAGAACTAAATAATATGTGATGTTGTGTTTTAAAGACTGAATTAGGAAGTTTTTTTTTAATTTTATATTATTTTATTTTATTGTTTCTATTATTTTTGTTATTTAAACCGTCAGTGATTTTTAGATTATTTTGAAAATAAAAACATAATAGATACAAATATTTTTTGTTTTGCAACTGTCATAACCCCGGTCAATGTTAGGGCAACTGATGCCTTTCCTTGACCGCTTACTTATTTAACAAAATTTTTGTTTAAAAAAATACAAATATAACATTTGCACAATTGTTTAAAATCATTTATATTAAATAAGAGTAATAAGTAACGACGTACTAAAGTTCAAAAGGGGTCAATATTAGGGTGTTTTACTACCAAGTTGGGGAGTACAACTATGGGTCAACCAAAGGCGACGCACGCTGGGTGGACAGATGTATCCGCACAGTCATGTAAGAGCGTGTAACATATTGGCTTTGAAAGTCCTCAACTAATTTAGCTTCTAACTTGTTTTAATAAGCCTAATGCGGAATGTATCCCGTACAACTTGGCACACTCTTCACCCATTCAATATGCGTTCTCATTCCATATTCACTCGGCAGGACATCAAAAGTAAGCCTTTGACCAACAATAGCCTTGTTTTCACTTTCAAAACTATTTAAGACGTTCCGCCCCGTTCACAGGTATAAACCTATCGCATACAAAAGACGGTCATATTCCAGTTTTTATAATCCTTTTGTCTGTCAAATTCCTATAGCGGACTCCACAGATCCATGTCAACCATGACAACCTATCGATGGATAGATATATAAATATTTTCCAACACTTAGCGTGTGGTTTACAACCGAGGCATTCACAATTCAACCCTTCCGTCTGTTGCGTTTCCAATGTTTTTTGAACGCTTCTGGTTAAAAAGCGGGTCAGGTTTTTATTCTCATTTTTCGCAGTCATAAATCCTTCAAGCGTTGTTTTGTTTCCCCGCATATCTTTTCTGTCTTAGGTTGCAACACTTTCAATTTCAAAGGCGACTCTGGCAGGGATCAAGAAACGATTTAGGTAGCCAGCAAAACAATGACAGCGAAACGAGTTGAACTCTTTAGGGTAACCCAGTTCCACAGCGGGATATGGTCGTCGGTCTACGTTTTTTTTTTATTACACTGTTCGCATGAATCCTAGAAAACGAGAAACACATACCGACACTTGAAAGTGAAAGTGATGAATCGGCGCGGCCGGCGTAGGGGTGGATAGAAACAAGAACCAACAGTCAGAGATAAGACAAAAGTCCAAAGGCCAGAAAATATCGTGCCAGAGAGGTCGGCCCGGCCGCAAACGCCAACCTGATAATAATTTATTAAATTTTACGATCCCATATTAGCGTCTCATAACACGTCGACTTACGGCAACTAATCACCCCACATATACTGGCGTGTATCTGTATCTGTCATATACCGGTATCGCTTGGTTCCATCGCGGAGGATGACAAAAACAAAAATAAAAAAAACAGCGTGTTGCCATTTTTGCAATTCAAAATGAAAGTTTAATTCTGCTTAAAGCATCTGCGTGTGAAATTGTTTTCGAAATTGAAGTACACTCGCGCGCTCGCTTATCTGTTGGAGTGGATTTTGCCATTTCTGTTGCAAAGTCAACTGACGTTGCATGCCATTCGAAAATATCGCATAAAATATTAAATTAAAATGCACGCTGCCAGCAATTGCGTTTGCGGCTCCTGCCGTTTTAATAGTATATCCGTCTCTGCAAATGCAAAGGGGCTGGCCAATGCAGAAACAAATGTTGCGTGTTGTGCAGAAGCAGCAGCATTTTGATATGGCCAACAATGTAAGATATTGATTTATATTTCCCTTCGCGTGAAACACTTAGGTATATGTAGCTGTTCTTCTTCAATTGATAAACAACAAGTTGAATGCAAATGGATGCATTCTTGTTGATAGGGGCGATGAGCTTGTCTAGTTGGCCGGTAGATTTATGGGCCAATCATTTGCATACTAATTGGGAGAGTGCGTTGTGGGTTGCTGGCTAAGTGGGTTCGAAGGTGAAGTGGCGGGAATATTGATAGGAAGCGAGTTCAATTGATCGTCGGCTCAGGAGATTCACTTCGAAGTGGTTTTGAGGGTTTCTTTGACCTGAAAAATCCAAATCAGTGTATGTGCGCGAGTGGGAATGACTCAGAGAGATTTTTGCTGCTGAAAGGGGAACTGAACTTGGAATGGCTTTATAATTCGAAGCGGTGGAGGTTTACTTCTATGTCAGTGTGAGGAATAGGGCTTTCATATAAAAATCAGTCTCGTCCTGGAGGTTCGCTTAAATTTGTCAAATGTGCGGAAACATGAATTTGTTGTGCATACGTTTAGGGTATCGTGTAATATTGCTGGAATTTGTTATTTGAGCATTGCTATTTGGCAACCTTTTTAAAAATACTAGAAACGTCAGATAGAACAGTAATGAAAAACGCCAATGCTAATGGCTTGGACTTTGACATTAGTTGTATAGCAAACTTCAAATAACTTGATACCTGAAGTGCGCTTTTTAAACGCCTGAATCTAAATTAACAGAAGGAGAAGTTTGCACTACTGTAAAGTGTTACTGTCCACGATGTGTTCAAAACTGAGGAGCGGCCAGTGGAATATAAACGTTTTAAACGAAGGCGGAGCGTGGAATGGCTAAGTAAAGTGCAACTCAAGCAATTTATATATACTACATCTACACAGAGAAATTGCCTCAAACTAAAAACTTACGGAACCATTCAGGACTGCTAGTAATGCCACATTGCAATTAGTGCGATAAACGTACCAACTATGCCTTCATGCTTCGGGGATGAAAAGAACAAACGCAATAGGTACTGGTGGACAAACAATATTGCCGATCAGGGCCCTATTCCACAAAACAACTTGTCAACTTTTCACTTTGCACTTCTAAATTACATTTTTGCCAAAGTGAGAACTGTTTCTGTTCCACAATATTCTTTGCAAATCTCACTTTGCACTAGCACTTTTATGCAAAGACTTTGCACACTTTGCAAAGCCTTTGTGCTCTCCTGCAAAGTGAGTGTACAAGTGTTCCACATAGCATTTAAGCGTCTTTGCATTTCTGTCATATCACTTTTCACTTTGCATTGCTAAATATAAGTGTTACAATGAGCTGCAAAATAAAAATTAAAAAAAAAACTTGCAGTGTTACGTTTGAAAAGAAAAATATTTTATTTGCTAGTTTTCAAAACAGTAAAGTAAGTATTTTTTTATATCATTAGGTATTGTAAATATTTGGAACATTTATTTAGGGTAACTTCGGGCATTATGGCGCACTTTTCTTCTTTCCCAAATAACTGTAACACGAACAATTTTTTTATCAAAAAACAAAACGATTTATTAATTATAGGAAACATAGAACCAAAAGAAATTAAATAAAACTACAAATTCATGGATATAAGAGATAAAAAAAATAAGTTAAAAATGCTCTATAAAAAACCATAATGCCCTATGCATGGGGCAATATGGCGATCCCTAGTGGGCAATATGGCGTGATGATTTACTTGCGGTTGGATTTGCCACAGTGTTTTTAAAATGAGTGCAGGAGTCGTAGGACTAAAAACTATCTTTAATGAACTGCATTCATTCGTATTTTTTGTTGTTATATTGTAGTCTTCCCCACAACCTGCACATATATTTTCTTGGAAATCTGCGGGCCCATCGGACTCGTCGGTTAACTGGATTTCGATGTTCTCATCATCAGAAATCGAAGAATTTAGGTCGGGCTTTTTAATTGTCTTTGTTTTCGATCCGCCCTTTACTATGGAAATAAAATATACAATATTGGTAGTTGACTGTGAAATGTTGCTGTGCTTAAACGATTTTCAATGGGGGCAATATGGCGGACTTTACATATAAACTTCATAAGGGCATTATGGCGCATCCTTGCCATATTGCCCCTACAGCAAGTGCGCCATATTACAAAAAATACGCGTTTGGGCAACACATAAAAAAATCGCCAGGTGTTCATTTCCTGTTACTTTTTAATGTCACCAAACGAAAACAGATACATTTATCTTCATTTCACAATACACACCAAACACCTGCGCTGTATACTTACCAAGCACCACACAGTTGGGAAATAGGCAAAAATATAAGGGGGTGAGAAAATAGAAACTTTTTTCAATTTTTTTTTTTTACTTACACATAAAAAATCGCGTAAACCCAGGAACCTGACACGGCGCATGATTGACGAATGCTAAAGTTTTCTCATAGTTTAATTTATTATGAGCGAATCGGATATGTGGTATTTACGAGGTTCGCCATAATGCCCCCTGCGCCATAATGCCCGAAGTTACCCTAAGTTAATTTTGAAGGTGAATAAATTAGATAAACAGGCTGCCTGGGAGGAAGTTTTGTGAAAAGTCAAATCCCCTCATCGGGCCACACTGCACTATGTTTTGAAACAAAACGTCTGTTATAACGTCGACAACTCTATGGATGGTTCTGCAAACTGTTGATTTTGAAACACCTTGCATAGCTGCAACACCATGGTACTAGAAACCATTTCCGAGTCAATGCAAGCACAGTAGCAGTTGATTTTCAGCCGACAAAGCATGATTGCGCTGTGTATTGTGCTGTAATTTTTCTCCAATTTTATCCAAAAGGAAATCAACTTGAATTCAATTTAAACGAAAGCACTCTTTAAAATTAAAGTTTTGTAGTCCCGAAAACTTAATTCGGTCTCCATAATTTCTTTTTATAACCGCGTTTTCATAATCGTCGAACAAAAACTTACGTCTTAACATTTTGAAAGCTTCACTAGTTATAACAAAATGAATTTGTAAAGCGATCGTTTACCTTGCAAACTTTTTACAAACTTATCAAAATTTGCTTTGAAAAGATAGAGTTTCCAGTTTTTGTGGAACGAAACAGCATAACTATTTGCAAAGTCTTTGCAAATTACACTTTTCAATATAAAGGTTCCACTTTGCACAAGAGAACGTACGTGGAACAGAAATTGCAAAGAGAATATAAAAACAGCAAAGAATTTGCAATTTACACTTTCAATTTCAACTTTGTACTTGTAGAACTCACGTTCTGTTCACTTCTTGTCTCTTGTCCGTTTTTATAGCCCATCCAAGATGTTAGATGACATTTCACTGATAACGTGGCTAGAAGGAAACAGTTGTCGGGTAGCTGTGGTGTTGCCATTACGATGTTATGTATTATGAACAGGGCCCAAATGTAAAACTACTACAGGCTGCAAAAAGGACCAAAAGACAAAAAATATTTCAGACGAAGTTCGAAAAACCACAAATAAGCTGAAAGAACAATCGACATAAATGACCAACAATAATGGGAAGAGCTCCCGACTGACGTTTGCAATGATTTCTTGGAACTGTGTTATAAGGTATTTCTGTTCCCAAGGTGGGCAGCAGCCCCAATGCAGAATGTAGTAAAACCAAGGAATATGTTAGAAGCCCTCTTTTCAATATCACCAACTAGATAGCCGAAAGTCGAGAAGAAAAATGTCATGGTTGAGATGGAAGTATAGCTTGCAGCACAAATCACTCAAAAAAATAAATTGTTGGCGCAACAGGTCTGTGGGACCCTTCGCCTAGATTCTCACAACTGTTCGTTTTGTGTGAATTTTCATTTTTGGGACTAATGGAAGGAATCTACAATTTTACGCCGAGTCCAAACGGCTAATTGAGAAGATCTTTCATGACAGTTTTACTCTCGAACCGGGGACCCCTCGCTTAGTAGTCCAACACACTAACCACTAAGCCACTGCGCCACTTAAATCATATCACTTAAAAAGCTATTAAAATTAAATGACAGTCACGCATTCAATATCCTTCTGTAGAGATTTAAGATTTAGTCTGATGACTTTAAGCGAAAAAAAAACCCAGCAAGAGATACGGGAAAGTCATAAATCGAGCTTAACTCTTAAACGGGTACACAGTTGCGTTGGTTCTGTGAGTCTTCACCTGAATCAGTCTTTAAGTTGGGTTTTTTATATGAAGTTTAGAAGTAAACGTTTTGCCCAAATTTCTTCAAAACTAACTTCTTAAATTTTCACTGTGATATCTTCCTTACTAGTCAGACAGGCAGAAGGGAGTCCTATTCGCTATTAGAGCAACATTTTAAATTGGAAACTTTCCAGTTCTAAACCCCAGTTGGAGCAAACGTAGAAGTAAGTCTTCGTAGACCAATGTTCGGGTATTTTGGGATAAAGAACAGTATTCCAGCTAAACCAGTGGCTTTAATGCTTCCCTTTCTCTGAGTCTATGATTTCTACAATTTTAGCTGGAACTATGTATAGCTTTTAAGGTTGCTACCATTCAGGGTTGGCCATCAAGTGGCCTTTCTTAAAAAATTATCGTTTTAGAGCCACTGCTTGCTATGAGTTGCATGTGTAATCCCATAAGGAAGAGTACTTATATAAGTCGGCTTTCCCACTGAGGTAATAAGCAACAACTGAATATAGGAAACATGCGACATTATTGATTACAATAATTATTTCACATTGAATCAGATTAGAGGTCTCACATTAAAGCAACTCAATATCGGTCGAACGAAAACTGTTGCTGTTTGTGGCAACATTATTGCTGGCGATACACAGCGCATGAAAAGCGGTATATCGCGCCGTAGTATATCAAAGGGGACGTTCAAGTATCTAGTTTAGTCTGACAGCTGACTGACTTTATGTATCTCAGTTTTGATTGACCTAGATCGGTCACATGGGCAGCTGTTTCAGTTGACGTTTATGGCGGGGTAGCCGACGAATATAGTCAAGAAACTTGTGACTGAGTACTAAGTTGACAGTTCGCATATGAGGCTGACGTAGAAAAAATTACGTTCCCGACCAATCTAGTCGACTTAAGACAACTAAGTCTTAAGCCACTAACATAGTGACAGATCGCTAGATGCTTTTAATATGTGTCTTGTTTCACAATCAATGGCTCAACTAGATTTAAAAGAGTTTCAAAATTTCGAGTTTCATTCTGTAACAATTTTGAAATTGAGTGGGGTCTGCCCTGAGCTCCCTTGCGAAAATATTTCACAACGATTTATTTAATTAGGTTAATGCAGGGTGCACCCAATAATTCCTTTTATTTTGTCTCCTTTTTCTTAAATTCCACCTCATTAGTAAAAAGTAAGAGTCGTCGGACAGCTAGAAATGTCTGCCCATCTCTGTGGTTTTACTTTGATAATTCGTTTGTTTTAGGTACCTACCTAAATCCTTTTGAAAACTAAGGTATTTATTATAATGGGTATTTCGTCAGCTTTCTTTTCAAGTGCCATGAGAGCGCGTGAATTCTTCCGCCCTTTAAACTCATCCCTTAGTTCATTACACCAAGCTTCTTTTAAAATTGCGTTATATCGCCAAAAGGACCTGACTTGAATCACTGTAAAAGAGAAACTCTTGCATGATTATATGGATTTAGCCCCAAACTTAGAAGAATTAACCCCCACCGCTCATTCCTGTAATGGTCAACAGTCCAACTGACAATGAGAGTTTTAGCAGTGCCCTTCCCAAACGCGAAGAAACTAATTGAATTATGTTTAACAACGTCAACATTTGTTGCCTCCTCTTCGTGCATAAGCACAAAAGTTTTATGCGACTATGTCTACAACATCTTGAGTCTCCCTACGCCTATACATCTCAAGACTTGATTTAATTAAAAGTTCGCGTAGACTTTGATTGGCGATGAGTCGCCTATTCTCGCCAAGAACCGAGGAGAACAAAAAAAAAACTGCCTAAAAACTAATTTTCGCTCGCACTTTGGCTCACTTGGAAATGGCGCGGCGGCGGCATCGGCATCGGCGGGGTAGTTGATACTGAATTACGACGATAATTCGCCACACTCGTTGCGTTTATACCGCACGCGAGTGCTCCGGCATATCCACATATTCATTTGGGAATACGACGACGATAGTGTTGGCCCATCATCAACATGGACGAGAAACTTTTCATATTTTTTCCTCTTTCACAGGACGAAAGTGGGTATTTTCGCCAAAGTTTTCCTCTTTTCCATGAGTAGCTAGATGTGGCCTTTTCTTCTTTTTTTTTTCTTTGGATAGTTTTTCCTTCATTTTTTTTCCTGTCTAGAATTTTCCCTCCTCATCAGGTTCCATTAGATATTTCCCAAAAGGATACAAATGGCTGTGCGGTGGTAGTGCACAGAGTACACAAGGAGTGAGTGTGTGCTCTGAAAACTGGGCCCAATGGAATATCCTATTATTTTTCTGCTCAATGAATATTTACTGATGTGTATCCTTTTTTTTTTGCTTATTGTGGTTGGTCTACTCCTTCTGCCCTTTGATTCGGGTTGTTCTATTTCCCGGGGAGTTATCTTATTTTTGCAAACTCATGGCCTTTTATACCTATCAAGGGTAGTGGCTGTAACCCATGTTTTGTTTTTCCTCTCTCATCATGCATAATAAGAGCAAAACTCATAGATGAATGAAACTACATGGAAAAGTACTTTTACAAAATACGTGATTCTGGATAAATATTTTCTATCGAATCCTTTTCTCATTCTATACGTTCTTTTTTTTGGGTCAGTCAATTTATATATGCATGGATGGAGGATGATAGATTGGAAAACAAAAAGAGGATTCAAAGGAGAGTGTATTTTTTTTTTATTTTGACAAAACTCAAACATATTAAACCAAATGAGTCAATTCAATCAGATTAGTATACCTATGAGTATCATAGGGTGGATCACGTTTTATGGCGTTCTGTGTAACGAGGGGCGTTCTTTTAAAAAAGATAGTTCTCTAAGAGTGCCACGAGTAGGAATTGTTTCCCTCTTAAAAATATATTTTCACGAGCTTGGAACAAGTTAGTTCACAAGTTTTTTAAATGTACTAATACCGCCCAGTAAAGTGGCTAAAAAAACATAAGCCAACTTCCAAAACATTTTTATTTACGAAAAAATCATTGTTTCTAATATTTGCAGACCTAGAATTTTGAGATATAGGATAGAAATTTTCGAGTCTTCATTTGTAGCCTTGGTAATACTCACACAATGAGCTGTTAACGACGCCACGTTAAGTGTCCTTGTTTATTATTGTCAAGTAAAAAAATCTCAGAAATAATCGTCTCTCTTTCGGGACCAATTTTGTAAAGCTATAATGAACCTCTCAATGAAGTAAACTTTCATAAATTTCGACTGCTTCTTCTTCTCATTTAGCAGAACTGAAACGACTTGCTGGTAAACATGCCTTTGAAGTTTTCATATGAATATCATTTGTCGTTTTAATTTTAAATATTTTGCAGTAGCTTAAGTGGCTACCTGCATCCGGTTGTATCAAATTTACTATACCACTTCGCACCCGAACAAAATTTTCCGGGTGACTTCTTTTTAAACTTCAAAACACGACAATGAGAGGACGACAAATGGTCATTGGGCACGTTCAAAAATCTAGGCACTTTAATCCGACTAGAGTACCTAGCCCGATATTTATGTCAGTCACAATCGAACTTCTAACCTTAGGACTGTTCCCAAACGATAATGAATTCCAACAAATTAGTCAAATTTAGTCACAAAGAGAAAAATAACATTTCCCCTTCATAAAAAGCCTGCAAATAATAGCCAAATGAATTTCTTTCGACTAGTTTATTATAACTGACTTTAGCCGTCAAATCTCTTAAAAGTCAATGCATTCGCTGTTTATTTCGGTTTGGTTTAGTTAGTGCTAAGATTTGTTATTAAAAATGGATAAATCGGCAAAAAATAAATAATAAAATGAATCCGAATTTTTTTTCAACGTCTGCAAAATGTTAATTTTTTTAAACCCACTGACGTTTATTTTTGAATAGGAACCCATTACTTTTTTTTGGCATATGTTTTTAACAAAAGTCATGGCAAATTTTCGTTCCTGTACTCTTTGGTTATATGTATTCTCTTTTTCTGAGAGAATATATCCCCACTCCTTGATATCTGACATTTTGCCGAAATTGACCAAAAAAGTAAGGGAACAGACCTTTTGTGTTCAATTACGGAATTTTTGATTCGTCGGCTACACCTTCATAAATGTCAATTGAGAAGCCGATGCCAATAAAACTGAAATACATCAAGTCAGCAAGCTGTCAGGTTTACAAAATTAGATTATTGAACGTCCCATCGACGAAATCGGTCCCTTGTCATCTGTCATCAGGTATCTGCCATTTATTTGTGAACTGTCATCAGTGATCAGGCAGTCTTCTGTCATCTTCCATCAGTCAACTATGAAATGCTGATCTGACATATACTGTCCGTGGTTTACGATGTTGTCATCTACCATCTTTGATCTTCCATCTGTCATCTACAACATATCATCTGTCATCTGTCATCTTTTATCTGTCAACTGTACCTAATCGCATTTATATGGTTAAATTTTTGTCTAAGGTATAAGCTATTGTAAAAAATCTTTAAATCTTTTAACTTGAATCACCATCATTTTTACAAACATTTTGCAAGAAAGAATGCGTATCAAACACTAGATTGATTATTAACAAAAAAAGGATCAAACGCTTGAAGTTAATAGGCTAAGTAGAGAATGGCGGAAAGCTTGCGCAACTGGAAATTGCTTGCCGTATAGTCACTGCTTAGGCCATGAGGAGCATTACCCTAAAAAAACAGCAGTACATAAAAAAGCAAGTAGCAAAACCGGTATACCGAAACGATTGCCTAGGACAACTGTCAACAAGCAGTTGTAAAAGATATTCCATCCAACTGAACTGCTCATACTCAACTTCCGTCGCAAGCCTCGATTTTTGTTTGTCATTAAGCTCACAATGATATAGTCATCGCAAACAAATTTTAAAATAAATGGTTCCCCGTATTATAAATTCAATTTTCTCAGTGTAGCTGTCAAACTTCAAAATAATATAACAAATTCAGAGAATAGTTTGTCCACATTCCCATATTATTATAGGGTACACCACATTTACTCGCAACTCACAGTCAGCTCACCTCGTCGCTGATGTTGCTCATTTTGTTTGTCATCTTGTCGACAAAAATACACATCAGTGCCATTACACTTAGTAGCTGCTCTGTCGATACGGTCGCCTTTGTAACGACGCTTATGGCAATCCAAAGTCAACGACAGCACACACAATATTCAGCGCAAATCGTTTAACATACATAAACCGAACGGTCTAGCAAAATTCTTAATTGAATGGAACTAGAGTATTGTTGAATGAATTAATTGAGCGTAACTGGGACGATGTCCTTGTTTTTCTCCTACGCTCGGAGACAGCAGTGTCATTAAGCTTAACAACATAATAACATTTTCCAAATCATGAGGAACTCGAAATCACACCGGCGACACATCTCTCATTATGCGGGGAATGGGACGGCAAACAAAAAGAAAACGCCGCTGTCAACGCTATAGTTGTGAAGCAGAAAACTTAATTTTAATAAAAAAAAATGTCCGATAATATTTGCCACATGGCTTGATGTTTGTTTTAGTTTCACTTTGACACTAGAAGTTTTCAGTTTCCACCACGTCTCCTCGCGTTAGAGGTTTGACTTTGAGATGAGGCAGCGCACATTTTTTTCCTCGTTTCTATTTCTGGTTATTATGAAAAGTCGTCGTCATCGAGCTGTCATCTGAATAGAGGCGATGAAATTATTTGCATAATTTGATCACCATTCATATGCAACAAATTATGAAAGACAACGTAAGTCGATTGGGTATCCATTGATAATAATTTATTTCACTCAAGTCGGTATAGACAACTGAATGTTAGTTTGAAATATATCTCCTTTTGTACATAACGTCGGGTGAGCACGTATAGGCATTTTTATTTTATTTTTTATCACAAATGTCGGCAGATGTTTTGTTTATGAAATGTAATTCCGGAAAGTTTAAGGAAAATTCTTAAATTTTTTTAATAATTGTTTTTCTCTTTACAGATGGATTACGTACTATTCCTTTGGCAACGGGCGAATCTTCATTTTGATTTTGGATAAACGCAAACGTGAGTTATATATTTTAAGAGTGACATTAAAATTATATTTCATATTTATATTGATTGACTGCTTAAAAGAGTTAAAAGTTTTGGGAATTCTAAGTCTGTTACAGGTTGAGGTGAAAGCTGGTGAACAGAATTCACTGAAACTCTTCTTACAGTGATTCCTAAAACTCCAAAAGGCCTCACTCTTACTTTTAGGTGTGTTTTTGACAACAAAATACATTTTTTTTTGGACACCGATGCCTTAAGTTGCCATTGCTAAAAAATTCTCAATTTTGATTTAGAGAGCGAACGCCTTCTAAAACATTTGAAACAACTTTCTGCATCTTTTAAATCTCATGATTAAATAAAACAATTTTATATCAAAACTAAAAAAACTTTGAAAAATGAAGAAAATTGAGTAAAACTGAGATTCTACTTTTGAAAGCACTGTATGTCGTTTTCTCGGTTGGAGCGGAACGAAAGAGACTGATGTATGTGATGCCCAACGCCCAAGTTGATGTAATTAACAGCGAAAATGTTTTTCTGGTACAAATGGTGCGGATACAAATTTATGAATACCTAAGAGTGGACTTTTTTTTATCTTAGAAAACTTGTGGGAGGTTTCTATTCCTAATTTATGGCTTTTGGTTTTAGTTCAGATAAGTTGCCCTTGAAACCATAATTCGCTGTTGGACCCTTTCCTTTCTATGAGAATAGCTGACTCGTGCTCGCCCTGCTTCACCCGCCTGCCACTTTTAAGCCACAAAGTATTTTCATCGAACTATATTGAACAGTTTTTTTATAAATATGTTTCTACCCTTGGCCTTTTCTGACAGGAATATCAAGCAAAGCAAAGACAATAAAAACAACAACAATTAAAAGTCTAGTCTTATTTTATTATGGACGAATGAAACAACGTGACACACGAATCCCACCAGCCCATTTCCAAACTTTTCCCAATGAACAACACCTAAAAAGATATTCAACCTGACTGTGTGCGCTGAAAAGAGACGACTGCCAATTGAAGTGCAAAACGTACCTATACTTTAGAGCTCATACACACGTAGTATCTACTGAAGGAAAATTGTGGGCGATGCTTTGAATAATGTTTTGGACATTTCTCAGCTTCAGGACAACGCAGGAGGATGTTTTATATCTTAAATCATTCAGGGGAAAATTTACAAAACTCACCTATTTATTTTATTTTTCAATGCGATAAGCCATTACTGAGCTAGGTCTGTATTAATAGAATATTTCTAACATATATCCGGGTTTTTGACTATTTTGTAAGAACTACGTTATATTCCGGGATAAAAAGTATCCTAAGTCCCGACAGAGAACATAAGAAATTACAAATGTCAAGTTTCATCAAAATCCGTTCAGTAGTTTCCGCGTGATGCGTGGTCCAGCATTTTTTATTCTAAAGTTATGTTATATGTAGAGATAGAGAAGAGAAGAGAAGAGAAGAGAAGAGAAGAGAAGAGAAGAGAAGAGAAGAGATGAGAAGAGAAGAGAAGATAGAGATAGAGAAGAGATGGTCCATCATGAAAGTAGTAAGAAGAACCTATGAATGTCAGTTATAAGCTAAACATTTGATAATTAAATGCCCGCCGAAAGAATTGCTTAATAATGTCAGTCTTTATCGGGTTTTGAATTTCCATCTCACTGAAAAAGTGCTAAAGTGCCTTACAGGAACTGGTCTCGTTGGTGTTGATGACGTGGGTGATGTTTGTTATTGATGAACTCCAACTATGACTGAGCTGCTGGGAATTTTGTAGGCCAAAAGTGTTTCTGGAACCTTGCTGGAGTGTTGCGGTAATCTGCATAATAGTACATGAGTCCTAGCTTTATTGACAACCTCTTGAGAGTGTTGGCTCTAAGTTTTTGTGTCAGCTGTCAAATGTTGTTTCAGTAAACTCTTCGTAATTAGGTGTTTAAATGAACAAAAAAAAACATTTCAAAGGCCAATGAGTCTAAGCCGACTGCAGGAGGTGGTGTTGTGTGGCCTATGTTTACCAACTGTCAAATCAACCGCATCGCTAGACAGTGTGGTCAAACAGTTTGTAGACACGATCTTTGGCAGCATCGTCCTTCCCCCCATTGAAATCATGAGGCGATATTCGACTTCGAAATTGCCATAAGACATCCGGAAACATAGTGAATAGCGGTTACTTCCGTCATAGTTCAGTCAATTTCGGCTCATTCAAACTAAAGTTGTCTGCAAAATGCGCGCGTCTTTTTAGTGTCATTTTCTTAGTTCTTAGTTGTCTCGCAACGCAAACGTGAGTTATTTATTTTTTAAGAGTGACATTTAAATTATATTATTTATATGGATTGACTTTTTATGCGAGTAATAGACTTACCACATAATTCTGCTTATAAGAAGTTGCCTATATGTAAAGTTTTGGGAATTCTAAGTCTGTTACAGGTTGAGGTGAAAGCTGGCGAACAGAATTCGCTGAAACTCTTCTTGATTCCTAAAACTCCAAAAGGCCTCACTCTTACTTTTAGGTGTGTTTTTGACAACAAAATACATTTTTTTTTGGACACCGATGCCTTAAGTTGCCATTGCTAAAAAATTCTCAATTTTGATTTAGAGAGCGAACGCCTTCTAAAACATTTGAAACAACTTTCTGCATCTTTTAAATCTCATGATTAAATAAAACAATTTTATATCAAAACTAAAAAAACTTTGAAAAATGAAGAAAATTGAGTAAAACTGAGATTCTACTTTTGAAAGCACTGTATGTCGTTTTCTCGGTTGGAGCGGAACGAAAGAGACTGATGTATGTGATGCCCAACGCCCAAGTTGATGTAATTAACAGCGAAAATGTTTTTCTGGTACAAATGGTGCGGATACAAATTTATGAATACCTAAGAGTGGACTTTTTTTTATCTTAGAAAACTTGTGGGAGGTTTCTATTCCTAATTTATGGCTTTTGGTTTTAGTTCAGATAAGTTGCCCTTGAAACCATAATTCGCTGTTGGACCCTTTCCTTTCTATGAGAATAGCTGACTCGTGCTCGCCCTGCTTCACCCGCCTGCCACTTTTAAGCCACAAAGTATTTTCATCGAACTATATTGAACAGTTTTTTTATAAATATGTTTCTACCCTTGGCCTTTTCTGACAGGAATATCAAGCAAAGCAAAGACAATAAAAACAACAACAATTAAAAGTCTAGTCTTATTTTATTATGGACGAATGAAACAACGTGACACACGAATCCCACCAGCCCATTTCCAAACTTTTCCCAATGAACAACACCTAAAAAGATATTCAACCTGACTGTGTGCGCTGAAAAGAGACGACTGCCAATTGAAGTGCAAAACGTACCTATACTTTAGAGCTCATACACACGTAGTATCTACTGAAGGAAAATTGTGGGCGATGCTTTGAATAATGTTTTGGACATTTCTCAGCTTCAGGACAACGCAGGAGGATGTTTTATATCTTAAATCATTCAGGGGAAAATTTACAAAACTCACCTATTTATTTTATTTTTCAATGCGATAAGCCATTACTGAGCTAGGTCTGTATTAATAGAATATTTCTAACATATATCCGGGTTTTTGACTATTTTGTAAGAACTACGTTATATTCCGGGATAAAAAGTATCCTAAGTCCCGACAGAGAACATAAGAAATTACAAATGTCAAGTTTCATCAAAATCCGTTCAGTAGTTTCCGCGTGATGCGTGGTCCAGCATTTTTTATTCTAAAGTTATGTTATATGTAGAGATAGAGAAGAGAAGAGAAGAGAAGAGAAGAGAAGAGAAGAGAAGAGAAGAGAAGAGATGAGAAGAGAAGAGAAGATAGAGATAGAGAAGAGATGGTCCATCATGAAAGTAGTAAGAAGAACCTATGAATGTCAGTTATAAGCTAAACATTTGATAATTAAATGCCCGCCGAAAGAATTGCTTAATAATGTCAGTCTTTATCGGGTTTTGAATTTCCATCTCACTGAAAAAGTGCTAAAGTGCCTTACAGGAACTGGTCTCGTTGGTGTTGATGACGTGGGTGATGTTTGTTATTGATGAACTCCAACTATGACTGAGCTGCTGGGAATTTTGTAGGCCAAAAGTGTTTCTGGAACCTTGCTGGAGTGTTGCGGTAATCTGCATAATAGTACATGAGTCCTAGCTTTATTGACAACCTCTTGAGAGTGTTGGCTCTAAGTTTTTGTGTCAGCTGTCAAATGTTGTTTCAGTAAACTCTTCGTAATTAGGTGTTTAAATGAACAAAAAAAAACATTTCAAAGGCCAATGAGTCTAAGCCGACTGCAGGAGGTGGTGTTGTGTGGCCTATGTTTACCAACTGTCAAATCAACCGCATCGCTAGACAGTGTGGTCAAACAGTTTGTAGACACGATCTTTGGCAGCATCGTCCTTCCCCCCATTGAAATCATGAGGCGATATTCGACTTCGAAATTGCCATAAGACATCCGGAAACATAGTGAATAGCGGTTACTTCCGTCATAGTTCAGTCAATTTCGGCTCATTCAAACTAAAGTTGTCTGCAAAATGCGCGCGTCTTTTTAGTGTCATTTTCTTAGTTCTTAGTTGTCTCTGAAGTGAAGTAAAAAAAACTCCTCACTTCACTGCACAAGCGCGCCTTTAATGTAGATTTAAGTCAGATTTGACATAACCGAACGAACCACTTTCAAATGGTTGGCAACATCCATCCACCCTCCAAGCGAAAACTGATGATGCTTGCCCGTGAATGCATGAATTACTCAACGTGTCGCTCTGTTATTCATAATTTCATTTCGAGAAACTACAGTATAACCTTCAGAATCTACCAGAAACGAAATAGATTGCAAAAAGACAACCAAACCTCTTTCCATTTGATGTAGGTAGGTAGGTAGGTAGGTACACACGACGACGACGCCATCACCTTGCTATTTGGCTGTCTACATGCCAGCGTCAAGCACGTAGCCATGTTGGCACATAGAAGACACTGCGCACCCATGCACCCATCTAGTGTAATCGACAACGACTCCCACTCTGGTCACATGTGTGACTAAAGTTTTCTCAAAAATTTTATTACAAAACGTTTCGCCGCAATATGTGTGCACGATGGGGCGATGTTTTCCAGCGACCATATATATTTTATAAATCTAAAATACTGCACCAATATACAAGATACGATGGTGCGGGCACATAAATTCAAATCTACTATAGGTACTCATACTCAAGGCAGACAGAAAAACACATTCGAATGGACGGGGACATGGAGAAGGCAATTTGGCGCGCTTAAAATTTTCAAATTTTATCTCGCAATGCAAATGCAAATTGTCAGAAGAGTCTGAAATTAATTTTCAAAATTTCACGAGCCCATTGGAGCGATTATTAGATGCCTCTCTCTCCCACTCACTTCCAACTAATTATGCTTAACAGCGGATTGCGAGCAGTTAACTTCAAAATGGAGCAATTCCGCAGCCAGCCAAATATATGAAAGTCCATAGCAATTCACGAATGAGAGTGCCTGCGATGGAAGGTATCCTAATTTTATATTTTATCTGCAATTCCCCGGAGATAACCCTTTTTAATTCGGTATTCGGTTGCGTGTTTCATCTTTTGCTGTTGTTTTTTTTTTTTTTTGTTCGTTGCCCCTGTCCTTAGTTCACTCGGCTTTTTTTTGTATACATTTTCTGATCCGATTTATTTAAATGTTTCGATATCTCGGATGGACGGAGGAGAGACAGCAACAACAAGAAGTTGAGCAGAAAATAACATCTTGCGGCGGCCATCATTATAGGGATTTGGGGGCGCTGCAGGCATCCTGCATTTTATCTTTGAACTGAGAGCGAGTGTGGGCTTCATTTGGAAAAGATGGCCGATACAATCTGTACTCGTCGTATAGTTGTATATCATTTTAAGCAAAGCAATGCGCGATAGCATCACTCAACAAATTGTCTTTCAATGATTGGTGTTGCGGAACACTTGTTTTTAGATTTCGGGTCGAGCTGGAGATGTTCATGCGAGCACGTATGGATGAATTGTTTGGTTTAATGAATCAGCAGGTGGATATGGAGGAAGCGGTGTTAGCAATACCTTCCGATGATGAAAGTGGTGGAAGTTGAATTGCATGTATGTAAATAATGGGATTGGATCTTCGAGTGAAGGGGTGTCAGTCAGTCACGGGAATGGCGATGTGTTTACAAAGGGATAGATAGGTGTTTTTTAGGTGTTCGACGCCTTTCAGAAAAAGTCACTACATATATAAAGAGCTTAACTATAGGCTGGGTTTATATCTACGCAAGCTTCTTGTGACCTATGCAACCACTTTAGATAGCTAGATGTAAGAGTTTTTATCTCATGGCGCCCCAAAAGGTTCTTAACTAATTTTTACAAGGTGAGTTTTCGTTGGATCTGTCCGCCGATTATGGGAGGTTATTATGAAGCTTATGGAGACAAAGTCTTTAACTACTTTGAAGTTATATCATGGAAGATTTGAAGAGTTCCTTCTCCATGACAGCGTATTTAATTCTTGTTTCACTCGTTAGCTCACCTTCGACGTTTCCGCTTCAACACTTCCAAAACGGTCCACATATGGCATCTTTCAGATAATCTTAAAATGGATATCGGACAGCAGACACTATCTCATCTCAACTAACAATATACCAAAGCTTAGGGATTGACTTTGAGCGCGTGCTGTGTTTATTTAAAGCAACTTTCCATCAGTCTTTTTGACACAAATTTATAGAGTAAGACCTTAGAGATATCATCAGGATAATATTTTCGACTCACAGTTGCGTAAGATATAGTCGCAAGTTGCGGAAAGTAATAAGTTCCAACAAAACGCTGACAATTTCTTTAGGGAAGGGCTTATGAGACTTAAATGGGTCCTGTTAAGTTGGGTCTGCAACTTTTGGAGGCCACTATTTCTCTACTGGAAATATATTAAGAACTCTTAAAAACATGTCAAGAACAGGATAAGGAAACGAATCAAAACCGAACCAAAAATAGTGGACAAACCCGTCAAAAACGCATCAAAAAACGGCGGAAACTTTTCAAAAACTTATTGAAATTATTGAAATTTTTTCAGAAAAAAACGGTAGATAGGTACCAATACTCGGGTCGTAAAACGCTTCAAAGAACGTCTAAAAAGCGTATCGAAAAACACACTAAATAAAATTAACAAGGTTGCAAAAAATACAAATCAACGAACGCGCCTCAAAAAAGACAAGTCAAAAATGAATCAAAAAACTTTATAAAACCGCTTAAAAAAATAAAATGTAATATAAAAGTACGAAAATGCTCCAAAATCTCTTTAAAAACTTGAGAAAACGCATCAAAAACCCAAAATTACTGGTCGAAAATGGTTTAAAAAAATCAATAAGCGATTCAGAAAGCTCCATAAATGATTCGGAAAATATCACGAAAAAAACGTCACCAAACTTTTTGAAAACGCTTCAAGAACAATCGCATCAAAAACGCATTTAAAACTCTTCGAAGACAAGTCTTAAACGCTTTAAAAACCCATGGAAAATGCTTTCTATTGCCCATGAGAGGTGATTTTATTTTAATTTCTGCAGCTTGTTTTTATTCTAAAGTGTCTAATATCAAGAGACAGCAGACGTAAATGACCACCCCTCTCTTCAACCGTAATCGAAGCTCAAGGTAGGTAGGTGCAGCATGGATTTTTATCGCTTTCGTAGGAAGTGTTCTATATCATTCTTATTATGTACAACTTCTTTGACAGTAGGTATAGTGACAATCGGAGCTCCATAAGTCTCGAATTTTTCACTGCAGTCTTGTTTGTGAATGCCATGTATTCCATGTTGGGCTTATTTCGCACTCCAGCAACTAGCAACTGATCCAACGATACACCTACCTGAGATCAACCAGCCGAAAACTACCAACTAGTCGAACAATGCCAAGCCCACTTGACTCCTAAGCAAATCTTTATTTCAAAAGTTTCTGCAAATTTTAACCCAAATAGACACCAACCTCAACTGCCAAAACAAACTTAAATTAAGCACAAATTAAAACCCCCCATCCTCCTCGAACCAAATCCGGATATAATCAGACAAGTCTGCCTATCCCCTTTCCAAGGGAAAAAACGAATAAATAAAACCCACCTTCCACATCCACAAGGGTTAATTGTTTTGTAAACATTCAACTGTCAATAAAGCAACGCACACACACACTCTCGCACAAGTAATTAGAAAACTTCCCAAAAACTCAGACTTGGATTACATGCATCATCAGGATACACTCGTTTGTAATATAATCAGAAAGCCACAAAATATCCTTATACCTATCTGTCGACGCATATATTATTCAGAGGCAAGTCAATAACGATGCCACTCGCCTTCATTTACGTACAGCCACCCGCACAGCATCAGCCAGCATCCCATGTGCTCAATTTGTATACCTCTACCTACACTATACCTATATGTTCGCCATACCATATTAAGCCCCAGCTATTGGTAGTATTCGTATCTAATGGAATTTGTTTCAACACCGCAATGAGTTCTTCACCATACGCATATACAGCAAGACATGTTGATTATTAAATTGGGGGAGTGAAACCGCACGTATGCATGCCTACATGTTGCTGTCAGTTTCTATAATATATTACTAGGGAGGGAAAAAAAACCAAAACGATCTGGATATATTCAGCATCACCCCACTGGAAGAAGTATCCTTTTTTCTGCATTAGAAGTTTTCGCAAATATCCTCGTCGAACGTGAGAAAGAGCTATACAACTTTGAGTTAGGGTGTATACAATCATGTAGAGGTGGGTAGCTGGGGTTGGAGGTGGTTGCCATTTTGACATGGTGTGTCAAAATACAAATGAAAATGGAACGCGGTTAGTGTCGTAAATTTGTCTCAATTTGTGAACACTATCAATTAAGTTCATACAAAACGGTTACAGTAAATATGTTGACAAAACGGAAAGTAATTGTTGCCAAGGTGAATAAATGGCGGAATAAATGCGTGTGACTTCTTCGACAGTCAATAGTTGTTAAATGGGCCAGATAGACTCATAGATATTTCACTCAAAACGGGAATGAGTTCTTGAACACAGTCGATGACCATGCACTTACTCAGCCTCCAGGTTCTCTTATCATCGAGAGATTATAGAATTCCTCAAGGCAAAGGGGACCATCACTATCGTTCGCACGGAGTGAAAAACAGCTCTTATAGCATTTCTCTATGACAAAAAAAAGAATGTGCTTAAAAATTACGTTCGTTCACCTATAGACTCATTGTTGAACGAAAACAGCTAAAGACTCGCATTGCTACTGAAATAACTCGTCATGAGACAGACCTAGAGCCTTTGTATCGTAAAAGGATGGGATGAGGTGAATTTAAATAAAATATGGGTACAACACGACATTTGTACTTGCTTAATCGTGATTTAAGGCCCTTGCTATCTAGTACGAGTTTGGGCTATTGCAGATAGTAAATAGCTACAGTTGGGTGTATAATTTCCACTTTTTTCAAAATTCAATTAGGTAAATATGAGAAAATGTTCTTTAGAAGGGCTCTCGCCTAAGTATTCCATTAAAATGTATCAAAACTTGTTATTTCCTATACTTTTGAGTGCTTAAAAAGTTAAGGGTTTTTCAAAACTCATTTATTTCCATACAAATCAAATTTATTTATTTATTTATTTATTTATTTCAATCAAATGAGTACACCTACTGTTCTCGCTAGATTAGATACTTAATACAAAAAATTATACTTAAAAATTACCACCAAAGCCTAACATAAGGATTAGTTTATTCCTAAAAGATTCTCTACTAATATTAAAATCAATAATATCACAATATTTATTGGATTCCCTAAGGCATCTTGAAACTGGTTCATTGTAACCGTAGTTAACCCTATGATAGGGTATATGAAATAAAAGGCGGTTTCTAAGAACTCTCACAGGAGCATAAAATCCAACTAATGATAGTAGAAAAGGGCAATCGATATGACCATCTATCAAGTCACGAATAAACATAACGGAAAAATATTGTCTCCGTCTGAAAAGTGGTAAGATACCAAATAATTTGCACCTCGTCTCGTAAGATGGCATTTCAATATTCCATCGCAGTCTACGAACAACTACTCTAGTAAGACGCTTTTGGATCTTCTCAATTCTAAAAGAATGTACTTCGTAAAATGGATTCCATATTATACTGCAGTATTCAAGATGTGATCTGACAAATGCAAAAAATAGACATATAAGAGTATGAGGATCTTGAAAGTCTTTCGAATTCCGCAATAGGAATCCAAGCATCTGATTACCTTTGGCAACCAAAAACTCAATGTGTTTGCAAAAGCTAAGTTTTATGTCAAAAATAACTCCAAGATCTTTTTTTGAGCAAATAATGGACAAAGGAGTATTATCGATCACGTACGTAAAGGGAATTGGAGAGAGGTGACGATAAAAAGAAAGGCTTTGACATTTAGAGACATTGAGATGAAGGTCATTGTCATTACACCAAATAGAAAGACGTTTAAGGTCTTCTTGTAGAAGAATACAATCTTGAACTGAACGTATTGGTCGGAAAATCTTCAAATCGTCGGCAAACATAAGACACTGGGAACTCAAAAACAAGTCAGGAATGTCATTAATAAACAAAAGGAAGAGCAGAGGGCCTAGATGACTACCTTGAGGTACTCCAGAGGTGACATAAATTGGTGACGAGAGCATTTGGTTTATGCGAACATACTGGATACGATCCGTTAAGTAGGAATGAATCCACTTTAGGATATTGGAGTGAAATCCTAACATAGTCAGTTTGGAAATTAGTGTTATATGGTTAACGCGATCAAATGCCTTAGCAAAGTCTGTATAAATTACATCACATTGCGAGCCATTCTCAATGTAATTCAAGGCAGTATTACAAAAAATTGAGAGATTTGTAGTAGTGGATCTTCCTGTAACGAATCCATGCTGCGACGGAGAGATAAATCTATTTAAGAGAGGTGTAAGTTTGTCACAAACTAGTTTTTCAAACAACTTAGGGATAGAAGAAATTTTACAGATTGGACGATAGTTGGTAATATCATGCCTCGATCCAGATTTATAAATGGGCGTTAAAAACGACCTCTTCCAATCTTTCAAAAAAATTCCAGACTGGAGAGATAAATTAAATACTAAACACAAAGGTACAGAAAACGCGGAGGAGCACTTTTGAAGTAAAATTGGCGGAATTGCGCACCAAAACTCTTGTTTTCCTATGCAAATCAGAGTAGCCTATTTCAAAACTCATGTATTCCAATGGCATTAAAAAAGGCGGGAATTTTTCTTATTTTAAGAATAAGTATTCATGTGTTGAGCAAATAAAGTGTTGCAATAATTCATGTGAATAAAACATCTTTGGTAAGCTCTTTTCAAAACTCCTCTATTCCTAAATGGGTTGAAACAAAAGTCAACTATTCCAATCGTAATTTTCAAAACTCTTCTTTTCCAAATTAAATTGATTTTTTTTATAATTTTTTGGGTTACCTTATTTTAGGTATAAAACTAGAAGAAATAAATAAAGATAATTTTAAACTTGCAATTTAGCCTTCAAACTAATCGCTAATATCATTTTAGCAGCTTTTAACAGTTTTTTTCGTTTTACTCAAAATTCCCAAAGGTGGAAAAGAAGAGTTTTGAAATTATGTCCCTCAAGTGTTGTACACTCTAGACAAAAATTTAATAGTCAGTATCGTTAGTTTATTCGGCAACTCTCTTTTAGCTTCTGTGCCAGGCAGTTGTTTGAATAGGTAACCAAATGCTAGTACCTACAATCTACATGTACAACTCTATGTTGAGTAGAACTTCCGTACTGCAGTTCTGTGCTAAGTAAATCTTAGATTAAGCCTTAAAAATATTTGTTTCAATGTCCCTAACCTTGGTGGTGTGCATGCAATAAATAACTCAAGTCGCGTCTAAAGTCTGTATAATATGTTACAAGAGTCGGAATACTTACTTCCTCAAGTGGCGGTCTCTTTGGCAAGGATTTAAATTTGCAGGTCACTCCATAAAGCTCGGCACTTTGCGAATGCCCCCCAGCTTTGCACTTAAAGTATGGTTGAAGTCATTATTGTACATCTGCCTAAGCCGGTTGATGCCCATTTGGTAACACATCTTATTGCCATATCAACTATAAGGTGGATGACATCTTGCTCGTCATAAACAACTGCGAAAACTATTCAACCCAAGCGATACCCAATAAATATTTTTTCTGTTTAAACCTTTATACAGTTTTGAAAGAATCGATGACGGAGATCCGGACGTATTGTATGGTCTTCTGTTTTCGTAGGTAGGGGTATAGTTCGAGGTAAACCACTGCCTCCCTTACAAGTCTTTCGAGTAAGTTCGGTCGTAAGCCACTGTCTATAATTGCGCACTTTAACTTGTTTGAGCTTGAGCTTGCGTAATGTAAGGTGGTTGTGTTTGCAAAAGCCACTTCGATCAAGACGCGTAGGTCCATTGTGATACCAAATGATAAGCGTGGGTAAAAAATTGTAGACCGGGTATACTATTGGAAGAACTTTTGCTGCGTACACCGAATAGTCTTAAGCATGATCTGATCAGGTGAACGTCTCGTCTTCCGGAAGACAGAGGTTGAATGCAGCACTCTATACCCGCCATTGATCAATTCGCAGCCTTCTTTGGGTGTGAGAAAGTTGGTCAAGTAGAGCTGGGCGTGTGACGATTTCCCTTAGGGTAGAAGAAGGATAACCTTCCGAACAGTCTACCACCCGGCTTAAGCTTCTGTCATCCTGCTCTTAGAAGGAAGACATTATTCCGTCCATTTTATCGATGAAACCCATTACAGCGGCATCTATTTCTGAATACATGTAAATGTATCAAAGGCAGCTTGCTCCCCGATTATCGGCGTATGCAAATAATTGAACTAACTTTTTACGGGTCGTAACCTGAGTATGATGTTGAAGAATTCACATCCCGCTGTTTTTGCTAAATCATTATTTTCGATTGGAGTTAGGTAGTTGATTATTGACCTATTGTTTTTTGTAGCTCGCCTTCTCGCGATGCCATAACCTATAGCAAGTTTTCAAATAGGTCCAAAAGTGGTTTAAATTTGCGTTCTTGGTTTCTTTTTCATCAAGTCTGCAAAATTGGTCAACTCCGTGCTGTTTCTTGCTTAAGATATAGGTTGTTTAAGACGAGTTTAAGGCGTTCACATAATGTAGAGCATATAATATATCATATTATGATTTTTCACCGCGACGTAAAGGAAGTTGTTGCCGCACTGATGGAAATCCCTCGGCAAATATATCCGAAAGCAGCTTCGACTTAATGGCGATCTGAAACGCTCTATAAGATTTCCCTCTCTCTCGACAGACGATGGTCCCTTTAATCGTTTAAGTCGGTTCGGTCCGGCTGACAGTTACCTCAAATTAGCCTCATCTAACCAACCTAAGGCTGTGACAAATGTGATATTCTCCCTTTTCCTTTGCTGAGTCTACAATGTCGAAAATATACAAATCTTCGACGACTGGTTAACCCGTTTTGAGACACACAACTTTTTAACATTCTTCTATCTTTAGCTTGGTTTCGTCTAGGCTGGTCTGCGTGATTTATTACACCGACGTCCAGGTTGCCGTTGCTCCCAATCTGTTGAATATTGAGGGCTACACAGGTCAGTTTCGCTTATAATTCTTGACTGGAAAGACTGCAGTTCTGCTCTATGGTGCCCATCATGCATTGGACTGTAGGCAGAAAGGTTCAATGGGGCTTAAGCGAAAATTCTTCGACAGATTGTGTGCTCAAGGAAAACAAATTATCTAGGTTACAGCGTTTTGCTTTCAAAATACATTTTACAAACTGCACACAGAATGTATACTCGTGCCCAGCAGCATTTTCTTTTCCAATTTCCATGTATGTAGTTGGGTACACACTTAGCATGTCTATTCGACAAGATCCGCATAAAACCCAACCAGAGTAAACTACTTATTCCTTCGGTTGTGCAGCATAAATTCTACAAGGAGGACGACACCCCCAGTATAGTTGACAACGTATCTACATATCTATTTCTTTTGAAAGACCAAAAAAATAAATTACCATGACAAAGTTCGTAGCCAAAGTCACGTTCCGGGCATTTTTTTTTTTTCGTTAAAAGGTATTTATTTTAGAAAACAGATTGAAGAGCGATGACGCGAATGCGGTGCAGGAGGTATCATAATACACTCGCATGAGACGAGTGCGTAAATTGTGTTTTGTTCAAAACTTCATATCGCATTCGAAGCTTAGAATTTGTCATATATATGTAAATTGGATGTTTCCTATTTTTATGTCTGCGATGTTGTGAACGAAAACGGACCAAAAAAAAGAAGCAAACAACCCAAACCAAGTCCTTGTTATGTAATTTCATATTAAACACATTTGTTGCTTCCCTTTTCCTTATTCGCAAGGAATATACAAGCAGGAGAAAATAGTTGCAATGTTTCCTAAAGCAGTTCCATTTGGTTTTGCGGGGGGAGGGTTAGCATTTTCATTTTAAGGGATGAAGGTAAGGTACTGTGGTAATCGACGTGTGCTCGATATCTTTCATAGGTATTTCGTTCTCCATTTTTGTGTTTTTCCTTTGTGAGGGAAACTAACAGCCTTTATCTGATTTGGAAAATGTGTTACCCAAGCTGCGAATGGAATTGCATTCTTTTGCTTTAAATTGGAAAAATCAAATTAAATTAAATTGAGATATCGAAATGAGGGATTTGTCTGCAGGAGACTTTTGCTGCAGGCAACTAAACTCATTAATAAAGGGATACTTTTTCCAACTCAAACTATAGCAATTAGGATCGCAGAACACTGGTTAAAGTCATTGCCTAAGGAGGAGAAAAAAAATCGGTGGGCTAAAGTTGCCACATTTTGAAAAGCGAGCGAGAAAATATGCTCCCTACTACGAAATTTGTGTATTTTCGAAGAAGGCGATGAAGCTGGTAAAAATAAACAGATAGGATCTTAGACCTAACCATTCGTTTGTGGGAAGTTTAATTTTTTGCATAAAATTGTCGGGAGCGGTACCTTAAATTCTGTACGTATTCCGAATCTGGAAAATGTTATCTCGCGGGAGTGGAAACAAATTATACTACTTTTGAGACTGATCCTGATAGCGATCTCTCAACATTACAGCAAACCAAACACTGCGCCACTAGGGTGAAGCTAAAAATGTACGAAATTAAGTGCACGATTGGAACACGAAAGGTCAGCAACCATCAAATCCTGACTTGAATTTTGTTTTGAATCTGTTCAGACCCTTGTTTTTGTTCGACCGATCGCGGCGTTATTTCTAAACCGAATTTTTTGAACTATGTATGAAATGAAAGATAGATCTCCGTAAAAAAAACACGGAGTTGCTCTACAAAATAGAATGAAACAGAAGAAAGAATGTAACGTTTTTCTGGTCTTAATTAAAATGCAATGTAATATTGCGACCCTACAAATAGCAGAAAAATTCCGTCTTCCCGTTGTTTTTTCAACTATTTTGGATTTATTTGTTTAACCATACGAGTTCTGATTGCATGGTTGTAAGGCATAGATTCAGAAAAGCCTTATTCAGAGAAGGTCTTAGAGATTGCCTTTCTAAAAACAAAAGAAACATTGGTTTGGCGACCGTAAATCCATTCGAATATTGTAAATGCGAAAGTTACTTTTTCTGTTACCTTTTCACGCCTTAACCGCTAGACCAATTTGTATGAATTTTGGTACGAAGATGGATATGACTTTGGAGACGGACATAGGCTACTTTTTGTCGCGAAAACAAAACTTTAAAGAGATGAAATAGGGGATGAAAGTTTGTATGAAGAACCAATTAGGTATTTCTTAAGTTAGGGATATAAAAATTCATTATATCTATCTATGCTTTTGGTATGAAATAATGACTGTTGTAGCATATTTTTACTAATGTAGGTTGTTTGTGACCGAAGCGAATATGTGCGGCGCGCGTGGTATAGTTTGAGCTGCTTGTACGGACAGTGGACAGATACATGAGGGCAGGCGACGTCGTCAGACATTGGTATGCGATTTCTAATATTATAACCTTTTTAAGACAAAACAACTGCGCGGGAAATGACGTTTTTATTTTGATAGGCTACTCGAAGTATTTACCTATTCTATTCAGACAAAGTCGCGGGTACCAGCTAGTAACATATAAATCGGTCTGTATAATGAAAGCATGTGATTCGGTTCAACTTACGAGACAAAGAGAACTTTTAATGTCTTTAACGCGGGTTTTCTAAATAAATTACTGAGCGACCTTATACTCTTTAGTCTAAGGGTAAAAATGGTCCACGCCAACAATCATTTTGAACCTTTGGGTCTTCAAAATTTAGCCTTGTCTTTAACATGATATGTGAGGTTTTCTTGTCAATGGATCACGTGAATTGACAGTGGAGTCTGATGCTCCAGTGAAATTCGAATTTGATATTTAGGCGAAGGACGAACTTTCAATTTCAAATCATCTAAAAGATTTTTTTTGCTATAGTTACCAGCCCAATTGTAGTTTAAACACTGACGGTCGAAAAAAAGTCCACTTAAAGCATTTATAAAATTTCATTCCTTCTTCCAGTGCAGTTGCAAATCTAACAAGTTGCGAATAATATTCAGGACTGACTGTGACTGTCCGACTGCTAAAGCTTCAACTGTAACCTCTTTTGATTTCAAATTCACGACACCACAAACAGGTTCACAACTATCACTCGCTAAAATGTGCTGCACCAATCGCACCGAGTCCCAATCGCCTCACAAAACATCTCCTCTCGTTGTAGGTACATTGAACCAATTTAATTCCAACCTCATCCACAAGGGATGTTGCTCTCGAGATGCCATTGACTGCTGTGTCGTGTCTATCCCATCACACCAGCACGCCATCGTATACCTCCATCCCTCTCACGTTCGCATACCTACACGCTGTGTATACCTTCCATTGCCGGAGCACGAGCACACCATGAAGCCATTGCCGTTTTGTTTTCTGCTCGGACATTGTTCCGCTTACAATGGCAACCAGCAGTGAATCCAGAACACACGTCAGCCACCAGCAAAACACTATTTCTGGTTCCATTTCGCTTGCCTGTGTGGTGTATCTTTTTCTTTACTTGTTTCTTGGGTTTGATAACATTCAGGGTTAGGTAGGAGTAGCCGCGCGTCATCCATTATTCCATGCGGCACCCAAAATGGTAGCGCGCCGTTGAAGAAACTTCGGTCGGAGGGCGGTGCGCGTAAATGAATTGATTGGATCAATTTCGCGCCTCGCGTATATACTTCAACATGGGAATATTTAATTTTTGGCCTTGGTGGCAAAAATAAAAATTGAATATTCGCCGCTTGCTGGCCTAATTACGCAAGAAGTTGTTGTGTACACACAGAGATACTTTTATGACTATCAATCGGACGGGTCGGGTGGGTTGATGTCGACACCTGCAGGGGGTCACGTCTAACCCCTTCGACAGATCCGCAAATTAAATTCATTTAATTGTGGGTGTAGACTGTATAGATAGATCGCCCGCATCAATTTGATTAAATCCTTGAAAGTTAGTTTTTCGTGTTTGCACCGCAAATCTTGTCATTTCGAGGACTCCGTCGTCGTCCGCATTCCATTGACTGCGTCCCCATTCAATTGAGAAATGAAAACTTTGGAAAATCTCGTGTAGAAAAATCTCATCGGGATTCATCGGGAGAGCTATCCCAACTTCTTGGTTCATAAAATCCCAATCTCGAGCATTTGTTTGGATCGCTCTCTTTGTGTACGTGGGTTAGTTTGCAATTTTGTTCCACCCCGCCCCACCATTAGATCCAAGAGGTATAGCTACCTCTATACATCCAACCATATCATGGTACGGTTGTTGATTTGTGTGGTGCTGTCCTTTTTTTCTGTTGGTTTGAGCTCATTTATCTAAGTTTGGCTACTTTGCTACTTAAGTCAAAGATCGACCTTTTAATCCTTGGTAACTTTTGGAAATGAGTATTTTTTTCGAGCACAAAAAATGTATCTTCAACCATTTATCGGTTTAAGTGTAAATTGGATTTGCGACGAGAACGAGGACGAGGAGGACATTTGGTATTCGAGAGCGCATACCTCACTGTGAACGCTGTCGGAATTCATTGAACCTCGTGCGCGTGTGAAGAGGACGAATGTTGAATGGGAATATATATTTTTTTTCGGTTGTTTTCGATTTTTATCTATTTTTCAATTTTTGTTTGGGAATTTCTTTATTTTCCACTGATTAACATGTCTGTCAGAGTGCCAGCTCGGTGTTGTCAACAATATGGTGAATTCCCGCGACGATGTAATAAATTATTTTCTGTTTTTCTCTGGCTAAGTTTAACCGGTCATGGAAAAAAAATTGTCTCAAAGCGAACATTGCCCGAGAGTGCACGATATCGATTCTCAGATAAAGTGGATTACATAAATGTCGAGGGATAATCTAGGGGAGGATTATCTACTGATTTAGTTGTCATAATTTAGGGCAGAACATTTTTGGGAGTATCTAGTCTTCTTCTTTTTTTTTTGATAGGTATTCGTTATAATGAATAATTTATGAAGAGATCTGTCTTTGTGATGTCGGAGGTCAAATGGATTAGTATCACTGATGGTTGGTCTTGGCAATGCTTGGGGACTTGTCGATTTGCCTGATAGTTTCTGTAATTAGATAGGGGTGTTTGAGTTACACCATTTGTATAGCTACTACGATTTGGTACAGCAAACAATTCAGGATGATAGTTCTTATGAACTGTTATTTAGATTTTGGAGTGTGAAATGCATTTTAAGAGAGGCTTTATATATTTTTAAAGCAACATTTCGAGTCGTTTTGATGGCAACCATCAGCTAAACTCAAATAGCAGCCGACTGATTTTTGGGACTAAGATGTAACCAACCATTTAACAAATCAGAAATATTCAGATTTGATTTTGAAAGTAAACATCTTAGAAAAAGACTCATATGGGAAAACGTGAAGGATGCTGACCAAAAGGACTGAAATATGATCCTAATAAAAGAGACGTTTTTTTAGGATTTTATTTTGTTTCAGAAACAGTTCCCTGCGAACAATCCGCAGGGCCATTCTACCAGCCCAATTTTAGAGTTCCTAATAGGGTCTGAAAAATACTAGTTTCTTTAATAAAAACCTGTCCCGTTCCCGTTTTGCACATTACGCACTGAAATTTAATAAGTAGGTAATGTTTTCTTATTTTTTTAATGTGACAATACCAAAGGACAAAATAGTAGGGAAGTATCAAAAAGAACAGAATCAATTTTGAGCACAGAATTAAAAATTTTGCAATTCGCTTTGGCTAGCTACAACAATTGAAAATTAAAAGAAAAGTTGCACACGGAAACATGGAAATCGATTTTTAGGACGCGATCTCTCAAATTGCTCACAAAATAAATTCTTTGCGGGGCTAAAGCCGAACTTAACCATGTGACTTAGCCAAATTATATTGCAGACCGAGAAGGTCTATCGCCGAATAATTGGGCTATCTGTCTTTTATAACTTTGGAGTAAGCCATAACCAAGTTGTAAAAAGAACAATTCGGATTGATTGGAGGTATTTCAGGGACTTACCAAACAACGGACCTCATATAGTTTCTTGTAGAAAATTTCCATCAGAATATGTCGCACAAAACTCTCTGGAGCACTATGAGCTATTTTATTCGATTAGTTTGCTCTTATGGGGAAATGTGTTGAATTTTTGGTTCTAAGTGATTAGATATGAGGGTACCAATAATGAAACCAAGCTTTGGTTCCATGTTTCATACAATTTGTTGTCCAGCTGTTTTCAATTGAAGTGATTGGTTGAATTGTTGGCGTGTGGCCTTGGACTGTCTGTGACTGGTGTTCTTCCAGACTACAGCAACTGCAGCAATAGAGGTTGCGTAATAATATTCGATTTCACTGTACCTAATGACCAAGAGTGTGACATTGTTTGTCTTTTAAAATGCTAAGACGGAGGTTACAGAGTGTAAGTAACTGTTATACTGAACTTTAATAATAAGATTTATTTATTATTTATATTTATTTTTTTATTTTTCTATTTATTTATCTATTTGTACCTGATTTTTTTTTCTTTTGCTTAAATTGAAAATTTTTTCGTATTTTTCTTCAGAACTTATATTTCTTGCCCAATTAAATTCCTAAAATTAAATAATGTTTCAGAAGAAAGATACAAATAATTCATCATATCTTTGAATTGTAAAATGTGTGGTAACAAAACCTACTGTAAATTTATATACGAAATAAAACTATCTATCCATTTTAATAATAAGTTAATCAGGAAATGTAGAGTAAAGATCGTTTTAAAATTAGATGCTACAGCTATGCAGTGACAGTCGAAATAAATTGATCTAAGGCATAGCTTCTTCCATACGTAGGTATGCATTGTTTTATTTTAAAATAACCATTTAGAGTAGACGAACAAATAATGTGATAAGACATATAGACGAACAAATAATGTGATAGAACATATTTAGCAAACAAACGATCTACTCAAAAATAATTATCGAACAAAAGTCTGTCTGTACCACCGTCCGAAAAAGGAATAATTCCAATGACTAATGGCTGACGATGTATAAACACAAAATTGGTGTTCAGAGCTACAACTATATTTCAACTTTATTTAAATGGTAATATAATAACAACCAACATATTTGTTCATGTCGATACAGTCTCTTCTTAGAAACAGTCATTCCTCAGCCATATTCCGAAGCCGATTTTTAAAAAACTTTAGTCATTGCAAAAACAAACCTTATTACTCAAGCAAACCTCAACATATGGACAGAACAGAAATACGACTGACTGCTAAAAGTACTCGAAAAAGTACTGACTTATACAGAATTAATTTTTTTATTAATGAATGGTAACATTAAAAAATCTGTCACTTTTCATACGTTAGCTATCAAAATTTATACGAATTGTCATAACTCAATCGGCTCCTTACATATTACTGTTCATGTGACCGATCTAGGCTGATGAAAACTGAAACACATCGAGTCAGCCAGCTGTCAGACTTATTAAGCCAGATTCTTTAACGTCCTCAATGTAATGACAAGTTGAATGAAGTAAATGTCAAAGCAATGTCGAAGTAAAAAACAAATTGTAAGTAAAACATAATTCAAAAAGGAACTCAACAACAATTTAAAGGTCTTTAAAAGTTTTCTAGTTTACTCAAATTGTTCAACTTGTTATATTATAATAGGTATAATAGATTACGCTTAAAGGTTTTGTAGGGTTTGGCCCTGAAAAGAATTTAAGAAAATATGACGAGTTTTGTCAGCATCATCAATTCAGCAGTGGTTTAACAAAAAAAGCGAAATTGTTTTCTCAGCTATGCGATCGGGATTCTGTAATTGAAATTTAAAAACCGAGACCGAGAATATGAGTGTAGACCATCTCTATGAAGATTGAGTTCGTTTCACCACAACCAAACGCTCTAGGTTTGATGTCGAAAATAGCTTCTACAACATCTTCCCCATCGAAATAAATTGTTTTATTTTTTTTTATTTCTTTGACACCTTTAAGTTCACTTAGTAGGTTGAACTGCATTCGATACAAATTGAAAGTGAAGAGCACTGACACTTTGCAAATTCGGAAGTTTTTCGTCGAATTTCTCCAAATAGGAAAAGGTGAGAGGTAGGTAGGACTATGGTAGGGTGGGTAGAGGCAATTTCTTGCAACGTTTTGTCACCGTAACGTTAAGACTAGCATGAGATGGTTTTTGTGACGTTCCTCGGTCAAGCTCCCATGCCGGCGAGCTTAGAAAGCGGGTGCAAGCTTACCAGCAAAGACCCACGACAAGGAAGCAGCACGTTACAAAATGGCGGGATCTGCATTTGAATATATCCGAATTGGGAAGCCCTCTCAAGACAGCTATTCTCTCGGATGGCTGTAAGACTTTCGCGATAGGTTGAATGTAACTATTATCGATTTGGTATAAAAGACAGTTGTGTACTATGAAGACACAACACTAGAGAAGAAGTTTCTGCCTCAATTCTAGTTGCTATTCCCAAAAGGAGGAGGCAACACTCTCAAGTCTAATATGTTTTAATTCCCATTGTAATGTATGAACATTTTTTCTAGAAATAAACCTTTCTTGTTGAGTTTAAGGGAATCTCTAAAACGTTATATAATTAAGCTATTTTGTCATGATAACTTGAAGTGTAATAATCAAGATAATATCAAGTACTTACGCTATCACTCACAGTCTTCTAACAAAAAAACCTGTCCAACAACTGAGTATATTAGACGATCGGGATTTTTCTCAATTGTCTTACAAAGTGCAGAGTTCACATGACCGTTCAACGGTTCTAAAGGTACCTATTACTGGTATCATAGGTTACAAAACTGTTACCAACTATCGATGAGAAATTACGCTTGCAAATTACGGGCATTTAACATTTTTTATCTGCTAGCAAGTTCAACTAGTTATGAAATTTGTTAAAAGGCTCTTTGTAGAGTTTCTAAAAAAAGTCTCAAATGCAATTAAACATTTGTACTTTTCTTACTTGCATTATTCATAAAGGAAATTAATATAGTTTTCCTATTTCAAATTAATATAAGAATTCTAATCGAAGACACGTGAATTAAAAGACTTCCCTCGGCTGTGCGCAGTTTGCAATTTAACATTTGTACTTTTCTTACTTGCATTATTTATAAAGAAAATTGATATAGTTTTCCTATTTCGCAATGAATATATGAATTCTAATCAAAGACACGTGAATTAAAAGACTTCCCTCGGCTATGCGCAGTTTTGAATAGCGGCACACAAATGCGTCTCCATATTGCAACACTTTTGCTCAATTTTACTCAGTCAACATGTTAATAAGGAAATGCTAAGCATGGTGATAAAACTAATAATGTGTTTTTAAAACTAAATGTGTTGAGTACCTACGTACGCCGTACGTTCACGCTCAGTTGAGCGGCAGAGGTGATGGATAGAGTGCTCCATTTCGAGACGTTCATTAAATAGATACGAATTTCTTGGCCGGCAAGTAGGTGCTAAGTCGCATGTTTACCTATTTTCTGAAAATAAATTTTGTTTACTCGGCCCGATGCGGTATGATTTATGGCACATGATTTCCTGGGATACAGTGAACTCAACCATGAATTTAAGATTGTTAATATGACAGCGGTAAAACGTGTTTTTTCTCGTTCGCTTTATGTATGAATGATGGAGAGTATGAATTTTTAATGAAATAAAGAAGCTGAAAATTATTTAAATTTACACGGCCTGCCGCCGATAAATAGGCATTCAATTAAAAGCCACTTATAAAGTCTCTTCTGTTCGAATAACTTTAGCTTTTCTTATTGAATGCGCTAAGGGGCAATGGGCCATAGTTATGTAGATACCTTGTTTATGAGACACAAGCTGGAATACGCAAATGTTATCTTAATTTCAAATTATGGTGACAGTTCTTAGAAGAGCTCTTAGAATTCGAAAAATAAAAATAAAGATCTAGACAGTTATTTGACCAGTGTCTGAAAATAAGAAAGGGGGTATATTTGTTACCACTTTTATTTATATCAGGATAATCCTTTGCTAAGGTTCTGTAGACTTGAAGATGGCATATACTGAGTCAATTTATGTGAACTTCGGAGTGTAATACAGAAATAACTATAGATTGGACGGTTCTTCTGGATCTATTAGACATTGTATGGCGGGTGAAGGGCGTAGTCCAATATATCCCTCCACAATCTTTGGCCATTGTCTAGGCTAGGCGTCATTTTATAACTTATTTTTTCCGAGGGTAGGTGAAAATCTTCCAAAGAGAATAGCAAGTCGATTTCTATACTTTCTAGTTTCCTTTTTTGAGAATTCTGGATATCGTCGTTTCTAATATACCATGGTCCTTGTACAATTTCTCTAAGCCTTTTATTTTGAGAAGTTTATAAAATATTGTCATTCGTTTTCTTGGTACAACCCCCAAAATTGTACACCGTAGGTCAACACCGGCTTTAGCACTTGCTTGTATAGAAGCAGTTCGTTCTCGGTACTGAGCTGCGAATGTTTTCCAATTAACAAGTACATTTCTCTATATTTAATATCTTCATTGATGACTTGGTCATACAACGAATCTGGTCTACTCAGTAAAAACTATTTAGACCTTTCCTTTATGAGTTTGAGGGAGATGTGTGAAGCTCAGTGTTGCCTTCGGGATGCTGTAGAGTCATTTTACTCCTTTAAAATCGTACTCTTCATAAAAATGTAGGACGCCTTTGCTTTAATTCAAAATTGCATAGTCCATTATAAGTTGAATTTATTAAAATCTTTCTGAACACAGCATTTACCAACTTTTATTGTCATAATTTCATGCATTTCATGCCCAAGACTTTGTATAAAAAATCCTAACTAAAGTTACTTTATTTCGGAGTTATTATTTTATTTTATTAAAATCTTATTTAGCTGAAATATATTTGAGAATCTTTAATATTAGTATCGTAAGACTTGCTTTTTGTGTAACATAATTTTTGTACGTGTGTTTTCCCTTGAAGAGAATTTATTTTTACCTAAATTTTAATTTAATTTTACCTAATTTAATTTAATAACGTTGTGACACTTTCAGCAAATGTATACCACTCTATTGGAGTGACAAATACGCAACTGGCCATAATAAGCGAGAACACGTAGTTTGAAGAAAATTTGATTAGTTTTTGATTTTTTTCTGAAAGATGGTGCAACTTTCTAAAACTCAAGGGGATATTTGGAAAAAAAATGTATGAAATTTGTATGGGACCCTTAGCAGCTTTGGTCTTTCTCTTTGGTAAATGTTTCAAAGCTTTGGAGATACCAAAATTGATTATCAAGTACGTTGGGGACATACATATTCTATATGTCCTATATGACTAAGAAAATTAACGACCTTTCCTTTACTAATTCAATTCGATGAAAACATTTTACAGTCGATACTGTAGGAACCTCAGTCAAATTAGATGATGAATTCTATCGCATCTCCTGTTTAATTGAGGCAAAAAAGAGACAGCGTTTCAAAGATCTCCTCTTTTTGTGGGTGACTTATCACTCGTCAGTTTTGTCATTATAAATTTATACGCCGTGGTCCAGTGGCTTGTCTCCCACAATGCGTGCTGAACTATATACGGTCCAACATTTCTAGTAGTTATTGCACAATCGCGCTAGACTATGACTATCGCTTTTTTCGAATGAGCTTATTAACTATTCGCGATGACTTTTACACAATTATTCAAAGTGGTTATTGGGAATACTATAGGAAAAAATAGTTTTAAATAGTTGAACAGAATTCAAGCCAAACAACTATAACTGGCCATATTTCAGAACGTTACCGACCCCCTTAATCCGAAAGTGAATCGTCTTTTTGTCTGCCCATTTAAGTTTTTTTTTTTCGTTTTCAGGTAAACAAAATTAATGGATACAATGCGGGCTTACAGCGCAGGTGGGTTCCAAGAAAAGGGAAAGAAAATTGTTTTAAGTGCTTTTGGATGTTTTTGTTAGACCTATGAAATAATTTCGTCAGCCAGGACAACAATGTCGTCAAAAACAGCGCATAATGCGTACTCCATTCATAACATAACCTTAAATAAACATAATTCAGTGGTCAGTTTGGGAAGTCCCCACTTAGCTTTGTTTTGTCTGCATTTTGTGATATCAGATCGGTTTCAAACTGGTACGGCATGATGGTATTCTAAAGATGCAACAAGGCCTTCAAATATCTTTAATAAAAAAATCGAAATCTATATGTTTTAGAAAAATTTGGCGCTCCAAGCATGCGAAAATTTAAAAATTCGATGCAAAGTCCCATACACTTCTGCCGCAGAGTAGCCAAAAGGTTGTCCTCTAAAAATTGCAAAAATTGAAACATCCTCTCACAGTAGTTGGAAGCTTGCTTGGGTCTGGCAATTTTTACCAACATCACGAGGTCGAAGTCTGTGTACAGCAAGGCTGCACAAAACCAGTAGTCCATTGATACTAATTTAATGGATCAAACATAATTAGTCTTATTCTTAGTTATTTCGATGGAGGTAGTTTTAAAAAATCTGCTATTATTGCTAAAGAGCTATTTGTCATTATTTGTGACATTTAAAAATTGAAAAAAAAACGGACTAATCTCATGGACTACACTATGTTTTGATAGTTGTACAACGCGCCGACTCAAAAGTGAGCCAATGGGAGTCTTCATTCACAAAATGTTACAGACATGGTGGACGCCATTTTGTTGATGTAAAGGACTTGTGCCTTCACTGATGCCACAGAACCAAAAAATTCGTAGGTGACAACTTGTGTACCTTTAAGGTTTATTATGATATTATTTTCGAAAAGAGTTAACATGTAAATTTAACTACTCAATGCATGTCTTCGGTTCTTGTTTAAGGTATTCATTAACTTATCGCCCCCTACCCATTATATGGGAAGCTGTTAATCTACTCCTTTCAGAAAGTTCTTATACGACCAAAAATATCATTTTAAATCCCATTTTGAGAGCCTTGCTGAAATCGCTCTATCTGCTTATAAGTTGCCATCCGATAGAAGTGACTTCAATGATATCTCCCTTCCTTTCTGTATAGCTAAGATGGGAGACACGAGACACCATTCTTTCTCTACTCCAAATGGTACCGTCGTAATTTCTTTGAGTCTTTCACGTATTTGTCGTACAAATTCGTACCCCACCTCATCGTACTTGATTGTTGAGATAAATTTGGCCCACTTTTATATGGTGATCAGTTTAAAGTTCAGTCCCTCAAGTAATACTGAATAAAGCCAGATATAAGCGATTTCTGCTAAAGATTTGGACGGTACCATGCTCATTAATGAATATGTTTGTAGGTCCATATGGAAACCCCAAGTGCTAGCCTCTTACCATTCGTTTGGGTGAGCTATTATTTTAGTAGGACCCATGCAGAGCTTCTTTAGACTGATTCGATTCGAATTTAACTCGACCGAGGCAAAGATCCAAGTACAACCAACTGACCCATTATCTAAAGTCAAAGGACGATACCTTTAGCGTCAGTCTTCGGCACCAGATATAGCCAACGCTGCGGGCCCCGCCTTGGTTGTTTCAATTCTTCTCCTCGTGGAAAACTTTGGGCACATTTCCCAAAATTATGAAAGACTGTTAGAGTAATTTCTATATTCACGACAGGGCTTGAGGTCTAATAGCTTATCAGGCTTGCGAAACTGCAAACGTTTTCATTCAGAAATGCTTTCAAAACTCACTAGTGTTGTAGCGTCTGTCAATATTCGGGCCATCCTCTAGGTGCCTAAGAAGTTTTCTCGATCTAACGTAGACGATTTTCAAAGATTGGTACGGTCGACGGTCACACCAGAGAATTTCGGACCCAGACTGTGCGAAAACAGTCTCCTTTTACAGACGCTCAATAAATAGGAATCCGAAGATAACAGCTGGTGGCACTAGCCTTGCAAACATTTGCTCAACCTAGGCCATACAATAGTTTAACCACTTTTAAGTTTCGGTTCCCAAAGACTAGAAATAGTTCCGATTACCATCAGTGCTGCTTATGCAAGCAATTCGGTCCTCTGTCGCTCTACCGTCAAGGCTGGTACCGACAATTCAACCACGCTGAGATCCAGTATTGAAAACTGTCCCTTTTTATGTACAATAGCTCTATCCATAACTAAGAGGGCAGTTATAATTCCCTTAATAACCCTAGGACCATTTCAAATGGATCAAAGACCAGACACAATCGCAGTGTTTGATTAAACATCTCCGCATACAAAGTAGATGGCTGACTGAATGCCCCACTTAATCCCACCAAAGACATGCCGCCAAAGTTCCTTTTTCCGCCAATTACCTGTACCTTTATTGCTGCAAATGGAATAAATTTCATAAAAATATCACCATTAATATACAAGCAATTAAATTAGCCTATGAAACATCATAATAAAGCTTATAGTAGCTTGGTAATAAAACAAATTGATTTAGCACACGAAAAACATCATAAAAACGGTTAAAACTCTCAACCAAGACCTACGACAACGCGCCAGACGCTCAATAAAAACACACAAAAAAAAACCGAAACCTCTCAATCATTTTCTGTTCGTTGTTTTTTTTTCCTTTCTTTTGTTGCTGTTAAGTTTGTTTAATTGTTTTTAAATTAGAATGTGCGAACATAAAAATCTCATTTTTATTATACTCCCGCCAAAGTGTCATAAAATTGCTTTACAACCGCGTGGTTCAAGGTCGACACCTAGAAGAGCTGCAGTTAATTTTTTTATATACCCCAGCGATGTTTATATTTTGCCTGACTTTGGATGCAAATCAACTGCGAATTTTAGGTAAATCGAGGCGAGATTTCGTCATCGAAAGAATGTCAGCCAGTGGTAACACTGGTTACCTCATAGCATCAAGCAAAGCCGCAGAAGGAAAGCAAACAGTGACAGACTTGCCTAGCTGAATAGTTCAGCATTTGGTTGGCTGACGTGTTTCTACCCCAGATCGATCTCTCCACCTCCAGATACCTATCGAACCGAGCAAACTACTTCCATTCCAATTAGCATAATCGTCGATGCGGGAAACCTCTCCTGGCGGCTACTGCGAGGAAACCTGCTGGCTTATTGCGGAACTACAAGCAGTTTTTCCAACCAACAACAAAAAGGAGTGAGAGTCTGCCGCATAATCGCATTCTTATCAGAACGAGGCCCAAATTCGAGTTTCCAATGGGAGCGATGCATATTAATCGAGGTATAGCGATAAATTTCCGTCAGATGTCGCTGCACAGAACCTATGCCTGTAGAAAGAGATGCCACATCGGAGGCTGTGCACATCATTCCACTAAAATCGATTCCCGGAGTGGGGATGAAGATGCTGCTGCTGCTGGCAGGCCATCTCCTTTCTCTGCCGAGAAGTGGCATCAGCTCGCTCTTCTCAGTCGAATGGAACTCGTGGTGGTAGTGGGAATTTCAAAAAGGGCGTGGTAATGCGGCGAAAAAAACCATCATGTCTCTGATGTCTCTGGCAGACATCGAACACCAACACAGAGGCGAGCAACCTACGCACACTTGGGCATTTGCGTTTGCGAGAGTGTTGGTATCGCACACACCGAAAATGGCTACCCTGCTCTTCATCCTGCGCGGCGTCTTTTTTTTTCTGTATCTACACTCAGCCCGGAATGGAATCTATACCTACCGCTACCGCATGGGGTGAGTCGCAAGTTGGCGTTGCTTTCTGCTGCTGCTTTGGTTTCGTTTTGGCTGTCGCTTCTGGAACTTTTGGGAAAAGTTTTTGTTTGTTCATTCGCCGCCGCAGAGAAAGGAGAAAAACGACGAAAATCGACAAAAAGCTGGGAAAATTCCAAAATCGATTTTCCACTTTTGTGCATGCTGATGATGATGATGATGACGATGATGATGATGACGATGATGGCTTGGCGGAGGCCTGCAGACCCTGCCAGGCTACAGCAGCTGTCGTGATTTGATTGATGTTGTTTCCCTGATATTGGAACACCGTATGCAGATTATTTGCAGCTAAAGTTCCATGCAATCGACGTTTTTGTTTTCGTACAACTGATGTTTCCCCGTCTTATGGGGAAAAGTGTATTTATATCTACTTTGCTGTGGCGCGATGGAAATGTGATTGAAATTCGTGTGGGTGGTGTTGTTTTTCGTTGTTGTTGCTCTTGGTTTCGTAATGAAAGTGATTTTTTCTATAGATAGATACCTACCTACGTCCAACGAGGAAAATTGTTCACCATTCTGTTTTGGGTCGGTAGTTTGTCGGTTCAGTTGATTTAGTTCATATGATGTTGATTTGCCGACGGTGAAGATGGGATGATTGGATGAAGATACAGTTTTTACAGAAATTGAATTTTCTAAATTGCTTACTGTACCCAAATCAGATGAGGAAGCTTAAAAGTAAGCAAATGAAGATGGTTGAAGAAACTATATTCCAGACAAAGGCAGGGGGAAAATGTTTTGATTCCGGACTACAATTTTATTATTTAATGTTGAAATAACTGTTATACTAAATTCAGAAAGTAGATTAACAAGGAACCTTCAATAAAAGTCAAATTATTGTAGGTAAAATCGACGAATAGCTGGTCTTTTATGGACACTTGTCGATGTAAATGGATGAAGATGGCAGTCCAAGGCTGTGCTACCTATCAACTAATGTTTCGTCAAGTTTGAGAAAGAATTCAGTTCTAAGTAAAAGTCATACATAATTATGAAAAATAGAGTTTTATGCTGTGCGATCAACTATGCCGCCGGTTTACACAGAAGAGATTTTTTTTTTCTTTCACACCGCCACTAGCGTTTTAGTTCTTCTAGGGTCAGTTAGCTCTGATTTAGCTTAGACAAAGATTTCAACCTTAAAGCCAGCTTATACAGCCCAGTCACTTGTACCGATCTGAAGAATTAGTAGAGGGTACCTTTCAAGCAATTTGTATTCTCCCAAATGTGTGCTTAGGCCTCTCCTGGTTCAGTGCATCTAAGGCATGATTTATAAAAGCAGCTACTGTACATTTTGCACACGAAAATTTTGATAGTGCGCATTAGAAAATAAATTTTGGAAGAGTCTACCTTGTAACTCCTCTTTTTGCTGTACTCTAGTCAAATAGGTATATGGCTCTGAAGACTGATGAAGATAAAGTTTGGCTTGGTTCAGCTTAAGCTCGGAAATACTTTTGGCATTATTGCACTTACGACTTTGCTATCGTCGCACACTCCACCGTCAGAAATTCTTTCAGTACTGTCAAACGGATCTAAACAGTTTTGGGAAAATACCTACCTACAAGCTCGATGAATTAAATCGAGATGATGAGCCAATATTATCAACACGTCACTTTAACTACTGCTGTTCGACAAACATAATATAAATGGACGAGATTCTACCAATATGTCAGATTAGGCTGGCTTACTGGCAGTGAAAAATTTAGGGCGAGTGTTTCAATGAAGAAAAGATTGAGAACTACCTGACGAAGTTAGCTCTATCCAGCACCGACACAGCCCCATAAAGCATAAATAAATTCAGATGAAGCCAGCGTAGAACTGGTTGGAATTGGACAGCATAAGAACATTCTTTTGACAAGTGTAGTAGGTAAGTGATTTAGAAATAGCTTGATGTAGTAAGAAATCCAGTCTGGGATGATGTAGGCAGGAATAGTTCCATTCAGTTCTTCATATATCCGTATTCGACATGGACGTTTATGCGTTCCAAAATTGGTCTACTGGTATTATAAGACTGTGACCAGACCATGTGAATCTACGAGGGTCTGAAAATTGTTGAGGGATTGTGTTCTTCAAATCTACTGTGACTAGGCGCGTTGACAATGTGTATGGGGCAGTACATTGATACCTACTTGTTCCATAAGTCAGGTTTAGCCTCGTTCTTTTCAACAAGTAGATAAATACCAATAAATTGTACAGCTTAAGGTCAAGAAATGCAAGTGCATGATAGCGAAATCCTTTCTTGTGGGCGGTCATTTTAAATGTCTTCAGGTGCAGAATATAGATAAACGGAATTGATTTATCTAGATTATCAGGGTAACGTCCAATCAACTACTACCTATAGAAAAAGTGGCATCAATTGTTTTATCTTTGCTTTTTTGGTAGCACGCCTTGTACATCACACTTTGAAGGGCAGTATATTGATATGTATTCCATAAATAAGGTTTAGCTTCGGTCTCTAACAAGCAACGTCTTCTGATCAATAAATTGTACAGCTTAAGGTCAAACAAATTGTTTTGCCTTTGAGTTTAAAAAGAAGGTCTTAAACGATACCAAAGTCTGGTGTACATACCTAAGTAAAGCTTACTGTTTTTTTTAGTCGCAGGTCTTGTATACCTCCATTCTTTACTTTTAAAAGAGTTACCGCCAAGTCAGTACTTCCTTTCTGTACTACCACTTTTGCAGCTATACCAGAGGTTCGTCTGGATAACTGCAAGCAGCATGCCCGAAATCGCAGAGTTTGGAAGACTGCAATGTCCCACGTAAAGTCGGGGAACCCTTTGTCACTTGACTTACCTAAGGCCTAAGGTATTGGAATGTTATGCAGCCAGTTAAAAGGTCACCTTCTAGTTGCTGCATAATAGGCGTTTCTCTTGTCAAAAATAGGTCCAAGAGCCTAACGAATAGACTGGGTTTTCATATAGGTACCTCTCCATTTTGGTCAGGTCACATGGGAATCAAATTTTTGCAATATTCGCACAGCTACGTAAAATACTAAAAATTCCCATGAAATGTGTGTGGCTAGTTGTGTCGAAAGGTTATATTATACGGACAAAATGCTAAATCGATATAATATTAGAGCTATGATCGACTGCAATAGCACTAATGGAAAGTATAGATTTCCAAGCTTAGTACGACATCTGTCATTGCGATGATGAAGCTAGAACAAAATTAAGATTTATGAGAACCATTTCCATTTATACAAGACTGTGGAACGCTTTTAACAATTCTGTAAAATACAAATATTGCGTCCTTTACAACCAATTATGGTTTTTAATTTTAGGTTCTAGTCCCGAAAACGTTTCAGAAATGTGAATAGATTAGAACTTAATCAATACGCTGGCAGTAAGTATTACAACAAAGTTGATGTTTAGGTATACGTATTTTTAATATGAAAAGCATTAACTGAGGAAATTATTCGTATCCTCGTATAAGCCTTCCCTTTTTACTGTGTTCTAATTTCATCTTGGTAATCACTTAAGTCGACCATGTATGTAGATGTTGTAATTGGCAGTATTTGATATACGTAAAGTCCTCAATTCGGTCCCCTTTAAAAAAAAATCCGGGTATCCTATGGCGCGTGTAAAAGCTATCAGAAAAATGTAACGAATAAACTGAACCGTTTTATGGAAAGGCCTTTATAGCTATTAGGAAAAATTGACTGTCAGAGAACAGCGAAAAATAATTAAATCGCCAGAGAGCAAACCGACTACACAAGAAGAACTTTTATGGATTTAAGAAAATGTTTGTCAGCAAAACAATCGAACGAAAGTTCAGGACAGTTTATTCAAAAAGCATAGGGAAAATATATCCCAACGAAATAGTTGAATCTTATTTGTACATAGTTTGGGCGGCCGCTGTATGTCAACGGGGAGCTGTACTGCACCATGGTAACCGAAATTGATCATAATGACATTGGCAACGTGCGGTTTAAGCAGGATGATGCGACGTGACGCGCGCCGTAGAAAGCGCTAGAGAAATTAAAGACGGAGTTTCCGGGTCCTGCCATCTCGAAAATATCTGAGGTCAGTTGGGTGGAGACGTCGAGCGATTTGACGTTCCTAGCTTTTTTCGGGTCATATTAAATCTATTGTACATTTCAATAAAAAATAAGCCAGGAAGAACTTGAGGACAACCTTACTCTCGAATCCAAATTATTATGTGTTATCCAAAATTGGGCCTCTCGGATGATTGCCGTCAAACAATACCACTTTTTAAACATATTTCCGTCTTTAAATTGATAGAAAAAGACCCGCTGCACCTCAAAATCTGTTCGTTTTACTTAAATTCAGAAATGCATCGCCCTTTATAAATGACACTTAATGAGTCCTTATATACGTTATCATTAGAAACTTCTCAAATGGCATAGATATTTATGTATTTTTTGCATAATTTAAAAATTTGTCTTCATGCTAACAGTTGCACCCACACATAACATCCAAAAATGTGAATCCACTATAGGTACATGCACCGCTCTTCTTCCCTTTTCGTTGAACGTATAAAATGTTCTTAAAGCAAAGCTTAAAGAGCTCTATATAACAAATATCAAAAGTCACGCTCCGGTAAAAAAAGATGTGAGTTTTTTTTTTGCTGGTAAATGAAAAGATTCCTTTTTCATGTCCTCAACCCTCTGCACGTTTTGTTATATGTTACCCCCTAGCATTATAATACCTCTATCACCCTGAATGTGATTTCTGACATTTCCTTTTCAATGAGACGTGAATTATACGAATATTCCTTTGATATTGAAGCGCGCACACACACACATACACCCAAATATGAAGCTACAGAAGGATGTTTCAAGGAAATCTATTGTTTCAATATCTGCCATCATTATAGGGGCGGGTTAGGATGTTGACTATACCGGTATACACTCTTAGGTACGCTTTGCTTTTTTTTGTCTCTCTTCCTGTTTCTTCGACAAAATGATGATGAGCGACTTAAGAGGAATATGGTTGAGGAATCCTTATAAAAAAATCCTTGGATATTTTTTGCTGACAGGAAAGTGATTGGGTTCAACGAATGCATGAAGAGTTAAGGCGTAGTTCTTAATAAATAATAGCTGTATTCGGTATTGACTGTATGAATTGAATAAGCAATCAGGCAGGGCCGAAGGCCGATTCTGGTGGTGAATTTGTAGTGGTCTTTCGAACGGCTGTAGTTCCAATCAAAGTGTTTGTTTATTGATCATGGCTGTTAATGAAGAGTAATTCAAATTATACATAAAATTAGATGGAATTTGAAGGCTTCTACTACAGCGTTTTTTAGTATCCGACCGCATGAACATTTTACTACTGGCTGTCAATGCTGTCGTTTTGGCTGAACGCCTTTCACCGACTTGCAAGTCTGTTTACATAAGACCCTTGTGAGTAAAATATATCACCTGCTGAGGAGTATTTTTAGTCTGTACTATAAATCCCGTCCCTCTGAAGCTTTGAAGAGCAGGAATCTCTAGAAGAATCTGCTAATTAAAGCATAAACGCCCACCACTCTTACTAAGGCCATCAGGAATACATACAATCGAATTCATTGCTCCCAACTGATACTTGAAAAGCCACCGTTGACATCACTCATTAGTCAATATTGGGCATTTAAAAAACAATGTACGACTAAATTGATTTCAATAAAAAATGCATTAAAATAATTTGCCTCGAAAATGCGTTATTTGTTCGTCGCCTTTTTTTAATTGGATTCAGTCCGACCCCAAACACATTCGTTGTACACGTACAAGTCCATAATATTAATAATTCATACATCCATATGTAGCGCAACTATTTCGAAGAAAAGTAAAAGAAAGCACAAACAATTTACATCGAATTTATTTCAATTTAAATTTTTAAAAATATCGTTTACATGAATTTGCATAAATAGAAGGAAACCCGTGTGTGTGTGTGGTGTGCGTACACATCTTCCAAGGAAATTCCACCTGAGTGTATCATTTGAACGCAAACTGCTCGTTCCGAACCCAGACTGATGCTTTAATATTTCTTATAACTTGCACAAGCATCAACATACCCATCTACACAAACAACAACAACAACAAAAATAGTTGCCCTCAGACGCTGTTTTCAAAATTACGTTCCTTGTTTTTTTGATGGCGTATAGGATGGTATGCCACTGGGGATTTCGCTTGAAAATTTGTAGAATAGGTACACTGAAAAAAAAACTGATTAGGAAAATTTTAATCTGTGCTACTTTTATTTAAAAGGAAGGTTGTTTTTAAAAATAATATATTTCCGTCATGAGTTGTTATTTAATACGTTCTCATTGAACACGGCAAAAGCTGTTGGCTTCCTAGCAATTGGAAATTTAAATAAGGCATTGACAAATGACATTTATGATAGTTGACAGGTGACAGTTGACAGATGGCAGATAGGAGTTGACAGATGACTGATTATAAAAAATGGATGAAAGTTGACAGATGACAGACGATATAATTATGACAGATGACTGATGGCTGTCAATCACGACTGGCAAAATGGATACGATTTGTTTGCATTGTCTTGCTTTAAGTTTTTAGAAGACTTGGGCTGAAATCGTTAAGTTAAATTTTTATAAACGTAGTAACTTTTATAACTTGTATGTTTGAGAGGGAACACAAGAAATTTTCATAGGTCCTGAAACCTGAACCATTCTACGGAATAGGGGATCACAGTATCAAAGAAGTATTTAGAAAACAAGAAAAAAAACGGGCCTAGAGGCTGGATTTACATCTAAAAATATTCCAAGCTTGTACCGGCATGGGCAAAATTAACCTTTGTGTCCTAATAGGCTTCCTAATGGGGCACTGGACTCAAAAAACACATCAGGAAACTGGGTTTATCTGAAGAAGGTCTCTGAAATGAAATGATGAAATGATAGTTCAATGAGTCTAGTGAAATCCCAGAAAATGTTTTGGGATCATATCCGAAGCACTGACCGACAAAATACTGAAATACTTGGGCAAGCACCAATTATCTGATGAAGCAATACTGTCACTGAAGCCAGCTCTCATCTTTAGATTCTTAAAGGAAACAGGATTTAAAAGGAGAGGCTAGAATATTAGACTAGTTCTTCCGAAAGGAATGGTAATGCCAAGGGAGCTGCTATAAAGGGATATATCTCTGAGACGTACCTCCAGGGGCTACAATTGCCAAATAAAATTCAGTAGGTACAATAAACCCTTTCAAATACTTATGTACACCAGTGGCGTGGTGTCCATATAATTCGATTCCCACCGACTTCCCTTTTTAAAATTTTCACCAGTCAACAATATCTATCAAAAATGAATTATGTATATTTATATATGAAACAAATGAATTCGATATTCATAAAATGGTACACTCAAGTAAGCCATCAAATAAAATATTGTGTGTGTATACTTATTCGTTCATCATCGTCATCGTCGCGACATAGCGAACAGCGAAGGTAAACCCAAATATGTCGGGTGGGTTATTAAAGTTCTCACTGGAAAGATGATTATAAGAGAATATTTCCTTGTGTCTCTTTTTTTCTTCCCTGTGCACTGTGTTTGACAGATGACAGTTGACAGTTGACACTTGACATTAATAATGCTTCGACTTCCCATTTTAAAATTTGACGCCACGCCACTGATGTACACCCGCAATAGCTCTCGTAAATTCGACAGCTCTTCTTTAAGTACGTTCATTGACTCTTAATTTTGCAGCTGTAACCCCGAAAGGAAGCTCTGTTACCTTCAATTATATGGCTATTGCTAATTTGAGTGATCTGTAGCAATCGAAGAACTTATAAGCCCACAGTTTACTTACCAGGCTCAATTTCTTTCAGTTAGAAACCGCATTTTTTAGCAAGCATAACCAATTTTACGTACAGTGGTAACTCTCTGTTATTAAAAATAGCTTTCGATTCCGGTTATGGCACCCAAATTTTTGAGTTTGGTAGCCACGTTTTTAAAATTAATTTTCTCAGTGTAGTGTAAGTACATTATGCTTAGGAGACTTCCTAATTTTAAAACCAGTGCTTCATGTTTTTCAAACTTATTTTGTACCGTGTACTTGTACTTGTACTATCAACTACTTACATGCATCATTCGTATGAAGGAAAATTCTTTGAACATCGAGTAATAAATCTCAGTGCACATTCCACTTGCTCCAAAACTATCCAACTCGGGTAGTTAGCCAATGCAACGTTTCCCAACTGTCTGTGGATTTTAATTTAGAAAACCAAAACACATGGGACATGACTTTAGTGTAATCAGTGTGACCAGAATGGAATTGTTTATTTGAAATACTTGTCGAACATTTTTAACGAGGATCGTCCTCAGACTTGGAACACAATTTCAGGCTCAAATTACCAATACCTACTCGTCGCGTCGTGCCTTTGCAGAAAGTCTTCTAAAGCGTTTTAAACATTGAGAAAGGCATTTGCATTTGTTGTATTTTATTTCAATTCCAAAAGATGCTCTTGTCAAAGCGGTTGCTGCTTAAAAGTCTAAAAAACGCAAAGACTCAACAAATTTGTCCGCTCGCTAGCCAAGGAAGCAATTATACTTCTATAAAGGAATATTTGGTCTACAGGTTAAAGCGCTCTGGCACTTGCATTTAACCTTCTTTGTCAAATCGATTGTAAATATTGTGTAGGTACTAAGCCTTTTAAAAGGATCTGGATAAAGGGAACTTTTTAAACTGTAGTAGGACTGGACCCTTTTCCATTACCTATAATGATTGGCCTGGTAGGTTTGCCTGTAGGTACATTCTGCGGTACAAAAGTCATACAATTCGACTGAAATTCTCTTCGCTTCTATTTGCTTCCTTCATGGAATCCACAAAGAACCACAGCGAACTCAAATTGGCACATGATCAGTATAAAATGCAGACGAAATCACAATCAACTGGAGGTCTACAAGTTCTCGGATGCAGAAGCCTCCCTTAGGTTTAAAGCGAGAGCAGTGTCTCATTTACATCTGTTATAATAAATGTTTTGATTTTCATTTTACCATAAAAATTCCGGAACTCGACCTTAATCCCAATAAGATATTTTTTTTTGGAAATCGCCCTTAGTTAAGCTAGTATTAGACGATATGCTGAATCAGCATACGTATGCTGAAAAATGTGTCCCAATAACAACATATCGTATAATATCAAAATTTCTGTCATCATACGTATGCTAAAAGTTGTTTGTTGGCAAATTTGTTGGCTGGTCAGCATATGTATGTTGCCGACCTGAACATATCGTGTAATACCCCTTTTGGGACCGTATGCTAACATTCGGACACATTTTTGGCGTATGCTGACTCGTATGATGTATGCTGACGAGCTAAAGTAGGCTCATAAAAACAAAACGGCTGAGTTGTTTAGTTCGCAGCCTTCGGCAACAAGACTGTACGGAACGGGAAATTCTCGACCGGGCTGCGGCTCAGGTGGTGGTAAGCCGAACTGATTGGTAAAAATTTACACTCAGCGCCAGTATTAAATATCCCCATTCGACATCTGGACAATTCGGGACTAGCTCTCGGATCGAAGGATGGATCGAGAAGTAGTGATTTGTTTCTGTTCCCTAAGACGAAATCAACTTTTCAAATGACAATAGACTTATTCAAAACTAAAAATGTAGATATGTGTTTATTTAGGGGCGAGATAACCTTAACACAAAACTGTTGAAGTAAATAAACTACCACACACCCTAAAGTGAAGAGAGGAGAGTATACATTGATACTGAAGCGTCAAAAGAATAGCGTCGTTCTTATGGTGAAACGCTTTTGCGCATCACGGTGTCTTGCTTCATAACGTGCGGTGTCACCAAGGCACGTAGATGGTCGAATTGCTCAGGTGTCATGCGCACAAACGTTAGATACAAATCTGTCTCTTCTTTGCGCAATTCGCGGTACAATTTTTCACAAAATCCTTCTTCGGCGCGCAGGATGACCCAACACCCGTATCCTTATCGCTTATCCAAACTTTTCGCTGCTTCCGTAGCAATTCCTCTTTGTCGTCATCGTCGAATACACATATGGCCAATATTACAGCGAGGTCTCTTTTTTTGCACGCATTTTATTTTTCAACTAAACCAAACAAAAACGTTAAAACAAATACAGTCTAATCAATAAAACGATATTTACAATAAATACAAGGAATTCAACACGTAGTGTAGAATGCAATTCTTCTTCTTTTTTCTTTTTAAATGAATTAAAATCGCGATCTGTCAATTTTTCAGCATATAATCATACGGGTCTTCAAACTTTTCAGCAAACCGAATTCAACATATCGTGTAATAGGGCTTCATATGTCCTAAAAAATGTGATAGCAAACTGTTTGTTAGCATATGCTGTCAACAAACAATTTGCTACTTTGGGACAAATTCAACATATCGTGTAATAGGGCATCATACGCCAGACGAACATATGCCTGTTTGCTGAGAATTTTCAGCATATGATTGTCAGCATACGTATGTTCATTAAACATATCGTCTAATACTAGCTTTACTATCCCCATGTCGTTCTTTGACCTTGTACATCGCTCTCCTACTCATATAGTCGGCAGTCTAGGGATGAAATGGAGGGTATATTATTCAATCATTTTTAACTCTAGTATTTCCATCAGAAAAAGTGACCGGAAAGCTTCCAGCAACAAGTTTTAGTCTGTCAAAGAAGGCGTTAACACCTTCACTTGATCTACAGTTTTTGAGTCATCTGTGAGGAAGAGAATCGAGATCTTGCAGAAATGGTGACTTTGAGGTTTTCATCAAACTAGACCTAGGTATACAGAAATATGCGTTTTCGGAGCTACATACGTTAGTATTTTACCTTACCAACTTCGAACTTTAAATCCCACTTGGAGTTCGAAATAGACATTCCCCAAGGGTCTCGACTTTCCGCTTAAGTTAAATATTTGTTTGTGAAAACCCGCGCTGGTCACACCGCCCGAAGGCAGACGAACGCGCAATACTTCGCCGAACAAAGAAACTGGGTACCATCCTTCTACAAATTTGTGTTCTCCTATTTTCCTAAAATATTTTTCAAGTCTTTTCAACTTTCTGCATAGATAGACATTTGCATATCTCCCTACTCTTGTTCGCCATGCCAACTATTTAATTTTGTTCTCAGTGTCAATTCCATACTTTGCTCCTCTTACATGACTGTAGATACCCTCCCTACCATTCCCATTTGTATAGAGACTATTATTTGCAATGCGTGCTACTCGGGGGTAGCTTTAGATATTGGATTTGTTTCGAAAAGTACCAACCAGCAGCCAGAGGAAAACGGTCGATTGGGGCATGCACGTTGAAATTTATCTGTTCCTTGTTGTGTGTTGTACACACATTATTTATTTGCCCAACGTCTGCGGAGGAAATTGAAAACAACGCAGAGACTAAGGAAAAACTCACAAAGGAACCCATGGCGGCGTGTGTACGTTCGATTGTTCGTCATATATTTGCTTGGGTCGAGAAAGTGATGTAGGAAATGGAAAGCAGCACCAACCTATCTTTGAAACGGCAAGACACAGAATATTTATTTTGTTAAATTGCATTTCAGTTTCAGTCCTGACCCCAACACCCCCATCCTTTCCATTCAGAGTCAAATACGATGCGTATAGACACAGACTAACCCCCCCACCATGTGACGGTTCTCTCTCTATGGAATTAAATGCGGAGTCCCAGTCCCAAGTCGTATGTGTAGCAACGATTCGTTTTAATGAAAAAGTCCTCGACGCGAGGACAAACCGCACAAACACTTTGCGCCATTGTTCTAATCCCATTTCTTAGAATCCTGCTGGTGGTTATTTGTCGTCTTCGTCGTCGTTGTTGGTGCTGGCACTGCTGTTGCGCTGGTCTAATGCAATAAACATAATGAATTTTCCCTGTTTCGCTGTGTCGATTGTCTTAACTCAGATGATAACAGTTGAATGTGAAAAACTACGGAAAAACTGCGCAAAACAATGGAAATCGACAATGACGACGACGACGACGAGGATGGTGGCGAAGGCTGAGCAACAGAGAAATACCATGGTTGTGCGACATGCCAGCGAAACAATTGGCAAAAGAAAAGCAACCAAGGAAAATCAACGCTCAATTTGATTTCTTTTAGTTGATGAGTTCTTGAAAGTGCTCGCAAAGTTCCAAGTGGCAACTGCGGGCACAACTATGCCACCCAGGGGCCACCCACTAAATTGTCTCATGATATCGTGTTATTATTCTGCTGTTGGCGAGCTGTTAGGAGCTGCAGCCCCTCCTTTTCCATATCTTAATTGGTAACATTCGGTTGATGAATTTCGCTGAAAGGATGTATAGGTATCCATCCGTACCTACTGTTGTGTATATGGAATTGCCGTCTAGCACAATAAGCGCATTTGCTGATATCATACCCCGGAGCAATTGCTTCTGGCAGTGGTGCAAAGTTATCAAATTAGTTCGCTGAATCATGCATAGTTCCAGGAAAGGGATGGTCATAGGTTCTTCTGATTGTGTTTATTTCCTTCCGTTTGCATGCGTTGGTAAACCGATATGCATTTTGCAGTGGGAACTAAATGGGAATTAAAACTTCGAATTGCTCTATTACCGTTGTTGGCTGCATTCCGGACTCCCACGCCTTAAAGTCGTCGATTTATTGAAATTAAGTTCACTTAAACAAGCTGTCTAGCTCCATAGGGCTTCATATACCTTATAGAATTCCGAATAAGTAAGGAAATTTAATTCTATGTTAGCGTCAGATGGTTTTTTGACCAGCTATGTCATTAGCAGATTTGTCCTCATTGCAGTTGTCGTATTCCCTTCGGGGATATGCCGCCATTGAGAGCAACAAGACGAGCTTTAACAAAATGATCTTATCTCACTTTGATGCAATGTAATAATTCCTATGGAAATTTCAAAGAATTCAAAAGGATGATCAACATGGTTGTAGAGCAAGGATGACAGAAACTGACGGGTTTAGGGGAAATATCCACATAGCACAATCTCTTAACTTCTTAGCTTTTGCCTAAGCCAGATTTAGTCAGTCTTACTTGAAACCGCTTTACAAAGCTCTTCATAGCCTCTTGGAGTGCGGTTATATGTAGAAAAAGGGCTGGCAGTTCCGCTGCTGTTTCAACACTGAATCCACTAGACTACCCATAGGCTGCTTCTGCACAGAAGACATGCGCTACATAGTCAGCAATGCTCTAAAGCGTTTAAACATAAATGAAGTCAATTTTTCAATCTTATGTCATTCACTTCCGGGTCAAAAATATGGTCGTTTTCATAGAGATTATACCCACTATAGCAGACACAAAAACATGTCCTTTATAATCTAACTGGATGGCATTATGTCCTACATGCCATGCCATAAAGTACAGGCATGGCAATACCACGGACGGCTTTACACAATATTTATTAGGAGGTACTGGAAAATGGGACGTAGGTATGTATGCGACAAGTCGACAAGTCTTACCAATGTCTTTTAAATTTTTTCTATCAGTGATTTTACTACAAGATTTGTAGCTTTTTGTTTCAGAGGTTAAGCTTATATAAATAACTTCTGTGAGGTGCTAGCCGCACTGTGTTGTAAGTCACTGCTTTCATCGGGAAACCCATTCACTTAAAGGCCAATAAGTCGCCAAAACGTCGCTTCGGTACATAAGTTGATGACCTAGGTCCTAAAAATTATTGGTGGAACTTGCAAGACTGTTATTGATGTGTTTCCAAATTTAAGGTTTATTTTGTTTAACATTGAAGAAGAGAAAAGTAGGTAAAGTTGATATGAATAAGTCTGAAGTTTCGAAAGTTTTTTATAAAGTGGGTCTCAGGTTTAACCCCACGAAAAATACAAATTATATCTACATAAATTAATTTTTTCACACCGCCACCTCTATCGAGTATTCTAAGAAACTTCTCATATTTAAGCCGTGTGGCTATGGTAGGAAATCGTGGGTGGGTGGGTCAAAAAGTTAAATGAATATTTAAACGGACTTTTAAGTGGAATTGTTGAGACAACTACCTTCAGCCGCCCTAAAATTGACCATAGTTTTGAGCTTTGACTTTGAATTTTATAGCCTTGCTTACATAATATTCACAACGTTTGACTATAAGAATATAGGGACTATAGTTCTTAATAAAAAATCATAGATTTACTAAATTTTGTTCATTTCTTTCTTATTTATATCGAAAATAGTGGTCCGCGAATTCCTAACATTGACCATCTTATGAAAATGTACCATCACGAACGATTTTCAAGTATATTTGGTTATTACCTACTCTATTTTGTTTGTTAAAAATTCAATTTTAATTTAATTTAATTTTTTGGTTTCTTAATTTTTTTTAAATAGGTAGGTACTCTCTTTTTTTATTTAACTTAATTTAATTTAGTTTAAAAAGAAATTAACCTATTTAATATTTTTTATTTACAAGAATAATAATTTAAAATCAAACAAAATAACGAATAATTAATTGAGTGAAGTATTTAGAAAAACATTTTCAATTAAATATATATGATTTTTATAAAAAGTAAAAAAATGAACAGTGACCAATGTTAGGATCCAGTCGGTCAATGTTAGCAAATGTGATTAACTTTCGAATTGCTTTCAAAAAAAACTTTTTATTATATTTTCATGGTATTTTAAAATCAAACAAATATCGTGTTATAAAATGTGGAACTACTCCCCTTAAAACGAAAGTTTGCAGTACTCTAAATCACCCCTTTTAAGATGGACTTGAAAAGTTTTCGCCAAACTTATATGCGTTAAATATAGTTCCATTCAACATATTATAATATGACATCTTTTGAAAAATAGCTTAACACAAAAAATGAGCCCCTGTCCATGCATGCATGCACCTTGCGACTTGTAAGAGCGGCAATAACAATTTTTATTAATTGAAATAGAGGGACAAAGTAGGGCTTTGAAGAAATGAAATATGATAATTTAGGCAAGTCGCTCTTGCGGACAAAGACAGTAGTGCGTTGTATAATTTCGGGCCACGAAGGAAGCCGACCAGGTACCTACATAAAATCAGTTTTTTAAATCTTTTTAAAAATCTACGTAAGACTTTAATATTGTACCCATAGAAACGCTTCATATTTGAAATCTATAGAACAACCATTAACTTCTTAGGCTAGACGGTCATAATCTTTTCCCTTAGTCGACTATTTTCATACAAAAATTATAAAAATACATATAGAGACCTATGGAGACTGATTGCAGGAACTATTTATTTATAGCTGTGTTTCTTTCGTCCCTATCAGCGTCTCTATCAAGGATTGACAAAAAAAACGAACATCGAAGAATAAAACCATGAGTTGGCAACGCATCGATCTGAAAGTCAAATTGACATTGACAGGAAAATTGGTATTTGAAAAATTTTATTTGATAAAATTTGACGTATTGTGTATTATTTCAGATATTCAATTTCTTGGTAATTTAACTTTTTTCGTCCGCTGGCTGGGACATTTTTTTCAAATTTCCATACAAGTTATCGATAACATACACAAATTTGTGTTGGCTATACTTTTCTTTATCCCCGCGTAGATGTTAACCGCGATAATTATCCAGGTTAAGCATGTGCTTTATTTAACAAGGGATTTTCAAATTTTGCTTATCCTATAGCCGTGACGGGGACAAAAGAAACACAGCTTATTTAAGTGGGAAAAGCCAAAGAGCAACAACTAATAACTTTTCGCGCTCAAATTTAAAAGCAGCCCTGACAAATTCTGTTCGGAAATTTTGCTTAAGAGTACAGCAATTCTGTTAACAACAGATTGTTTTGAATTGCACTTTCTTTTATTTATTCATTGACTTAGAAGCCGGACTATCGCAGCAGGACTTAAGGACAAGTGCATATTCTTACAACATTGAAAATGTGGCTCAGCCATAAACAACGAGTCTTTTAATTCTCTAAAAATCTCCAACTGGTGTTGTCTGCACTTTCGGAAAAAAATTTATCTGTCCCTCTAGTCGAAGCCAACGAAATACACCAGCAGATAATTAAATGTCGACTTGTCTTTTGTTGCATAAACAAGTTTTCTAAAAAACTTTTATTGAGAATAACTAAAGACGTTTATCTTTTCTTTAATACCTAATTACGACGTGAATATACAATGCACGCGCAGAAATTTGACATCGACCACCAACCACCTACCATGGATCACTACCATCAACCTCTGCAGTTTTGTTCAGATATCCCAAGCCCGCAACCAACCCGCAGTCATAGGTTACACGCAATATTATACCCTACGTCAATAGATGCATTTAAATCTGCAATATGTTGAATAATTTTATTGGCCCAACTATCCACCATCACCGTAAATAAATATCTATTCAGTTAATCTCTCAAGGGACACCGATACCAAAACCAAAGAGGAGCGTACCTACATACTTCCACCGCGAGTAATGTCACTCACTGGTAAATAAAGTCCTTTAGTTAATGTGACATTACAACTTGCAGTATAGGCACCTGCCTATCGTACTTAATGTATCCACAACAGGTTCAGCTTTAGAGTGGATCAAAATGAATGGCTGCTTGAAAAATACAAAAAAAAAATAAATACTCGCACATGGCGCACGTGGTCCGGCAACGATCTGCGTATAATATACTGCCATTGCCGGATGCTTTTAGATTGTACCGCATATACCCAGTCGTCGGATTATTTCTTAATTATGGCAAAAAAATAAAATAAATATGGAGTCTTGATAAAAACAAACGCAGACAAGATGGAGGCGAACTCCACCACAAGTCAGAAGCAGAAAATCAATTAAATCGAAAAACTCATGAGCCATTGGAATTTCGTTCCAATCCTCGTCGCGTCGTAGTGTCGGTCGCTCGCTTCGATATACGAATATATGAATATGTAATTAAATTTCCTAAGTAATGACAGAAATTAAGGAACAGAGGAGAGGCAGTGCAATGATTTATTGAAATGTGGGGGAATAAATTGTCAATGATTATGATGTTGCTAGGACACTAGTCGAGTGTGTGATGTAGGCTTGAGGGAAGGGTAAGGGATATTTCGTTGCTCATTATACAGAAAGAATTGTGACGTCAATATATGTATGCAGGCATGTTTTATCGAAGATAGTCACACTCACAGCTCGAAGTATTCCATATCGCATGCTCATTTTGAATCGGGGTCAAACCACTGTTGACAGACAATTTATAGGCAAAACGTAACACATTATCAAAAGTATTCTTTCATTCAAATGTGGACTTTAAGCCATTATTGATCATTTGTTAAGAATCCACATCAATAGCATCATACACGTTTATCAGGGGCTCAGTCAGACTCGTGCGGACACATCAAAGCCTTTGTTAATTACAAATGCCCGATGACGGTTAGTCTGCCAATCGAATAACTGCTTTTCGTGAGTTCAATAGGCGAGTTACGTTTAAATTCCAGAGTTTACCATGCGACTGTTTAGTATTGTCACCATCTCGCCTTATTAAGGAGGTTAAACATAACAAAAGCACCTGTCCAACTGTGCATACAATATTAGAGTTAGTTTTTACCCGATTGTGGTAGGTACACTGCACATAAACCTTTTGTGTTCGGGATGGGGCATTTGTCATTTAGATGATTTACATTCAACGTCACGTGCTTTGATTATTATTTTTATGAGACACAAGTCTCTGTGTCGTTTGATGAATGTGACATTTATTTGCTGAGTTTTATGACCTCATCGATAAAGTCGGAGTAGGAGTACAGTAAAATTTATTTTTACTATTTAAATAGTGGCGGGTTTACTCGGAGGATGTCTTAAACAAAAAGTTAACGAGTTTTTTATATTTAGAAAATATACATAGATGTGTTCGCTAGCTACTAGTTGCTTTAACTTGCTTCGCTGGGTGGAAAGCAGTGATTTTGCGCTTCCTTAGAGTAGGTACCTAAGTTTTGGGAGTCAAATAATCTATACCCATACAAAGCTATAACAATAAAGACTACAACCTCCCAAAATCAACTAGAAAAAATGCAGTATGCAGCCCACCCCATAAGCTAACCCTGTAAAAGTTTGCACTTTTCCTAAAATTTGTAAAAAAAGGTCTATAGTCTTTTCACGAACGATTCTTCAAACAAGTTTTTACAAATTTGCATGCGTTTTCGAATATTTTTACATGTTATTTATGACAACTGTAAAATGCCGTTGTGAGAAAGTTTATTATTTATTTTTGCTAAGAAAAATATTTCTATTTCTATTTTTATGGTCTAGTTTTTGTAAAATAAAAATAAAAACATGTAGAAAACAAAATTCTGTAAATTGATTTTTTATTTCTTTTAAAAATCGTATTTTACAAATAATGTGTAATATCAATTCAACTACATATTTTGTATTCTGTATTCTTTTTTACCATATTTTTAACAACTAAAAATAGAAAATTTTTAATCTATCAGAATAGCAGCATTTGCAAGTCAAAAATTAGACTAAATGAGCGAAATATATATTATTTGTACTTGTAACCTGAGCCTTTGCAGTCGCAAGCGCATGCACCTATTGAATATTATAGATTATGACTTTTAATTTCCTAAATCAGTGACAATATGAATCTATTGGAAAACGGGCGTAGGTCGCACGAAACTCTTTTTTTGCGGCTACTGTTTTGGAATGGGCGGCTGAACTTGAATGGTAGACTTTTCATTTCGATATTTAAATGTTTTCTTAAAAATAAAAATTATAAATTAAAAAGGGGGTTAAAGGGTTCATAGAGTTCCTTACTTTTTCAGTTTTGTGAATGATTGATTTGAGTGAATTGTTTTGTTGTCACATGCATTCATAGATTTTAATTCTCATTTGGAAGAACGGCCGATAAGATTTAAAAAATTGTTTTTTTATGCTTTAATATTTTTGAATGAAATCTTAAATTTTGGAAAGTGTATTTTTTTCAAGTTGGTCTAAAATTAAATTATGTATTACTATTTTTGGTATAGGTAAATGTACACATTTTGTTTATTTATTTTGCTTTTAGAAAAATGCATATCTAAATGAACGGAACAAAAAATTCAAATAAAGGCATTTCTATCAAATATTTTTCACAGTAAAAAAAAAAAAAAATAAAAATTACATTTTCATGAAAATGCAAAATTTTATTGCCTACTTAGATTTGGATTGAACAATTAAGTTTAGGTAACCCATAATAGGTTGGATTTTACGTATGCTTTTATTGATTTATGGTTGCTAAAAAAATATTTAGAAAATTGAAACAGACGACAAATTTTGAACTACTGATCGTAGCTTTGTTATAGTGAAAATGACAGTTTTCTTCAGAGTTAATCTGGCCAAGGAGGTACCATCTTATTTAGAGCCAGTTTTATTTAAACATAACCTTATTAAACTGTAGGGGAGTGAAAACTGCAGAACAGACTCCGTTTAAACTTTTTTTCAAATGATGTTTCTCTATGTCATATATTTTTAGCATAATTCAAACAAAATGCATTTTATTCTGTCTTTACAAACTTTGACCTGTAATTATTGAAAAAAATCTTAAGCAATACGAACAAATCTCTTCTCTTCTCTACATATAATAAAACTGTAGAATGAAAAATGCCTCACCGCGCATCACGCAGAAACTACTGGACGGATTTTGATGAAACTTTGCATAGTGATTGCTTATATTCTGGGTCGGGCTTTAGGATACTTTTTAACCCGGAATATGGTTTTTATAAAATAGTCAAAAAACCCCGATATATGTAAGGAAAATTTTGTTTATACAGACCTAGCTCAGTAATGGCTCATCGGATTGAAAAATAAAAAAACAGGTGAATTTAGTAAATTTTCTCCTGAATCTTTTAAGATATAAAACATCCTCCTGCGTTGCCCTGAAGCTAAGCTATGTTCAAAACAATTATTCAGAACATTACCCACAATTTTCTTTCAGTGGATACCACTATCAGTAGTCACGCAGCAGTGAGTATCGTTGCAGTAGTGTGTGTGTGATTATTATGTGCGCGCTCTAATGTGATCATATGTTTTGCACTCAGGTTGAACACGTTTTCAGGTGCTGTTCTTTGGGAAAAGTTTGGAAATGGGCTGGTGGGATTCGTGTGTCAAGTTGTTTTATTCGTGTTGCTTAAGTAGGAATTAAATTAATGTTTTTGTTGTCTTTGTTTTTGCTTCATATTGCTTTTAGAAAGGTCCAAGAGAGGGAACATATTTATAAAAAAACGGCGGTTGAGGCAAGGCGAGCACGGGTCAGCTTGTTCGGTAATAAAATCTGTTTTTCATACTAGGTATACCTATCGTTTAAAAAATATTCATTACGCGATCGCACGCAACTTTCTTGATTATAGTAAATTAAAATAAACTTGAAGTACTCTTTGATTCTGATGGATATTATGGTGATCTTCAACAAATTCTACGGAAGCAACTCATTCTTATTGAATGATCTTTTGTTGTTGATTCCTGTTCTTTCAATCGTAGGAATACTTATAGCCCTACTTTTTTAACAATTTTAGATAGATCAGAAGTATACATTGTGTTTGGCTAAATACACTTGATACTAATTTTGTGTTGCATATTTTGAGTACGTGGAGAAATTAGTTTCGATAGTTTCAAATCTGCAGCCCAATCGTGAGTTGATATATATGTGAGAGCTTGGGAATCATGAAGGCTGGTGGAGGGGCTTATTTGTTGAGGCCATGGTCACCATAGGACTGAAAGCACCATGATCGCCATTGAAAATTTCTGATGAATAAACTGGAAACCATTATGTAGCTAAATCAAAATTTATTGCATGACAAGATCGCGCAAATCTTTCTGGTACATTGAAAACTCATCATATGTTTTACACATTAAATAGTTTGTACCTATAAACCACTTCCTTAGGGACTAACACAAAATTTCCAAAATTGTCTTAACATACCTATAATATGTGCACCTGAAATGATCAGATACGAAGTTTGAGTTTAGTGCATCTAACAAATTCAGACTTAAGCCAGAAGGACAAGCAAAGGGCATATCTACATTTTATGTGAAAACAAATATAAAAAAAATTAGCCTGCTTTACCTATATTTATATTTATAACAATATAAACAGTTTTTGTAAAAAAATTTAATTATTTTTTTTAATCGGTTAGTTTATAAAAATTGTTAATATAAAATAAAATTAATATTTCACGCTTTGTAAAAAGCAAATTTAAATTTTGTTTAAATGGATATAATAGGTACAAAAATCTATTTATTTAGCTTTGCCAACAGGCGACACAAAAGCGATTTAATTACAAAAACTAACTAACAAAAAAAAATTAAGCTACCTATAAATAACCATCAGTCTACCAAACGTTAGGACTGCATTTTTGTACAACACCATAATATCCACTAATTTAAATAGGAGCAATTATGTAAAGGCGTCCTCGACTGGCTAGTATTCTGGATCAAAATATGAGCTAAAAAACAGCTTTATGCGTGGTGGCATTGCACCACTAGCAATCCCTCTCTTTGTACTAGTACCTACTCACATACCAATTGCCATCACTGGTGCACTTTGCACGTTATTAACAGTCCCCATTACAGCGTCTGCATTCTTGCTTCGCACACGCTCTTTTCGTTTTGTAAATTAAGATTTAAATAAATAAATTACCTCCATCAGGCGATGATAGTGTCTCGGGCAAAGATCCTCTACCCAGTAGGAGGAGGCTGTATCTCAAACATGTTTCTCGCATATTTTTGTCGGTTCGTGACTTCTTATTGAACCAAATATGAGTGTTCCGGAAAGAGTGGGATAACAAACTGGCTATGGCTACCCATTCACCACAGACACAAAATCGCCTGTCATTATCATCTCTGTACGGACACACTCTTCGTATCTTAAGTGAAATAAATTGTTGAAATAAAAACGAAAAACGTTCTCTCGCGTGCGCCCGCTCTTCAAGAGCACACAATATTAATCTAAATATATTAATAAGATCAACGAAATCGTATATATATGTTTTGCTCTTGTACAAAATGCCTTCAGCGGCCGACAGGCCTATCTGTCTGTGGTTTCTCTTTCTTTGCAATCCAATTTAAATTTAAGCCGCTGAGTATAGAGATTCCTCTTGTTCGTTTTTTTCCTGGTTGAGAATAAATTTCAGATATATCAGATAAGTTATGTGACAGCCGCCAGCTCTCTTGTGGAAGGAAGATACATATTTTTTCCCCAACTTTCGTATATTAAAATAAAGTTAGTGATGAAGAGGAGAAAAACAAAAAATAAAAAATAATAATAATCAAAGTAAATTGATTGGTTAATTTGCATAAAGTGGCTGGCCAAATGTATGGCGTTGGCGTCGTCGTCTTCGTCGTCGTCCTCGTTGTCGTTGTCGTCATCATCAGGCATTGCGAAATGTAGGTCTGACAATTTATTGAACTTATCCAATAAAGATATCGGCTTGAATGTTATTATTTAGTTGCATTTATAATTCCGCTAAAATGGTGAATTTATACAAAAAGTGCAGGTAGGCACTTGCAGTTGCTTTCATGAGAGTAATTAAAAAATATAAAACGGAAAAGATTGTTAATTGATTTTGCGGTTTACCCGTTTACGTAAAGTGCAGCCTTCTGCAGTTTGAACGCACCTATACTCGTTAATTGTGACTGTGAGCGCACATTAAGTTTTTCAATTAAACATAGGTACTGCAAGCGATTAAGTCGCATGTAAGTAGCTAATGGGTCGTTGGTTGGTCATTCGTAATTCACTAACCGGGTCATCAGCGCCAGCTTTTAAAAGTTTAAAGCTGTACTTAACTACTTAATCGAAAGAAGGTTAACTTTATGAAAAAGGAATGATATATGGTGAACTTCAAAGGCACTTGAACCTTTCAGACCCATATCTAAGAGAAATGATTGCGATTGGTCAGTTTTTGAGTATTACCATCCAAGATGGCGCACCAATATGGCCGACACCTTTGAGAGGGTTTCGCTTTTAGTGCAACTAGTTTGACAACATTTTCCTTCCATTTTTGAAAGAAAATTTGAGTAATATTTTTTGAGGGGTTTTTCAATAGCTTATGAATTAAATATTTGTATATTCGGCAAGTCAAAATTTCGACCACTTTCTCAAGTGTACAGCGAAAATGCGACCGATAATGGTTTAAAAAGAGTCTAACGGCCATATTATTCACTCCGGGTGTAACTCAGGTTTAAGTTAATTTTACAGCCGACCATTAATCTGAATTTTTTTAAGTCCGAACAAAAATACACAAAATATTTTTTATTATCGATATACCTATGCTATTGTTGGTGCTATTCCCGAACATGTTGTTTTCTTTGTTGAGATTCATTTTGAAAGCGAAACCCTCCTGCCAGTTGAACAGCCGGAAATCCACGACATCGTAATCGTATAGGCATTGCGCATTCGATACGTTCGACGATTAGAACGATTTTCACTCACCATCTGCTGTTCCATAAGCTTTTCCGTAAATTCATCCTCCGACATCAACAGTTCGTCAATATCACGAATGAAATCCATTTTTTCAGCGTCTTGATAGGAACCTTTTTTATTTTATTTCCTGCCTCCTGCGAGTAAAGAAATGTCAAAAATGTGACCTAAACAAAAACAGTGAATATTATGAAATTAAGTTTTAATCCGAGTTAAAGTACTTACACTGGTCTCCGGAGTGCAATTTAAATTAAATCGGATTAAATGCTATAAAGTTTAAAAAACTGGATATATATTTGGGTTTAACGACTGAAAATTATGGACTTGGGTTTATTTATGGGTTAAACTCACTTAAAACCGGGTGTAACCTTTAACCCAGATTAAAGGGAGTGAATAATATGGCTGTTAAAGTGTTGAGTCTTACATATAAAAATTATCAAATATTGCAATTAGTTGTCCTTATGTTTGTTTCGTTTTATGACTTTTAAGGCAGAATACATTTTAAGAAGCCGAATTTCCCCTATTCAGCTTCTTAAAATATGAATATTCCAGGAAAATGAAGCATACCTACAGTGCTTTTTGGAGTGCCATATGTTTGACAAATCGGACCACTTCTTTTTGATTTATTTAGAAACGATTTATGGTTTTTAAAACTGAGCGTAAGTTCGACAGGTCAAGGGAATAATGCCTTAGTAGTCGGCTCATTTTTTCCAGCAAGAGGGAAGAAATTTTCATCGCCAACAACATCAGACGACCCCCCAACAAGGGTATCACAATGGGTCCACATGGACCTAAGTGGGGTACACGGTACTACGGAGCTCGCTCTGTTGTATCCATCCATTAGCCTAACATAACCCTAAACAAACAGTCAAATTTGACGACAGATCGACTCAGAATACAGGTTAAGCTACATATACCTATTGAGGTGAGGTGGTGGGTAGCTTTATAGCTAGAGCTGCCTAGTTAAAAAATATATGTATTTTGCAATCCTTGTACCAGCTTCCCTTGCTTTGATTAGGTGTTTACGTTTAGGATATTCTTATATGATAGGATATATAGACTAAGCCCTCAATACCACCTCTATGACGGAACTATGGACACATTCGACCGCTGGACTTATAAATCAAGCCACATTATATTGGCAACAGTGCGCTAAGGGTCATAAATTTGGGCTACTTTAAGAGTTACAGCCTTGGACCCTGCATTATGATCTAAACAGAGTGCTGCCCCTCGGTCGACTTTGGCATCCCAATAGATATCTATAAGGAATGGCAATAAAAAGGTCGAATAGAAATATGATTGTGGGACACTCTCTTCTGAGGAAACAGAATATTTAACAGGAAAATCTAGAGAAAGTATTAACCCCTTCGTCGGTGACTGATTTAATGCTTGTGAGTGCTAGGTTAGGTTAGGTAGATGGGTAGGTAGAGCCGGGCGTACCCTGCAATACCACACTCAGGTCCTCGTGGACCCATTGTGATGCCCTTTTTTGGGGGTTAACCTCTGGTGTTGTATCGGTTGTCCTCTTTCCTTTCCTCATTGTGGTTAACAGACCCTGTCCAGCCATCCCGCTGCCCTTAAAAACAGACAGACAGTGAGACGTCATAAAAGTTCTTGTACGTCTTGGAAGTAATATCTAACAAGTGTTCTGTTCCTCAAGTGACTGAGACTCGGACAGTGACAAAGGAATTGAGGTGTGTCCTCGTGGACTTCTTCGTCTCCGCAGCCTCTGCATGTGTCGTCATCTTTGAGATTAAGTTTCATCGTGTGGTTTCTTAGGAAGTTATGATCAGTTAGAGCCCCTACTAGCCTAGATAGTAAAGACTGATAGTGAACTGTAAAAGTTTATTGGTCCGACCACTGTTATATTCTGGCCAAAGCTTCCCCGATATTTCACAGGTAGTAAGTTCTTTCCACCTGTTGTTGGTTTTCATACGAATCTTGTTTTCCACCCGCTCTCTAAGGTTGCAAAGCGGTAGCTTGACCGACTGAAGTGCTCTATCGCGGTCCATTGCGGACCCAATTGTCGCCAGTTCATCCGCCCTTTTTTATTTTATTGGGTTCATTGGTATTCCATTCCTCTCTACTCGGAAAGGAGCAGGAGAATGGTCTGTCGAAGTCCAAATGGGGAGTCATATAGTCAGAAGTGACAGCATTTTCTACGTATTTACCTAAAGTCTGTGCATGCCCAAAATTTTAGGGGTACCAAGTGTAGGCGGTCTGGGATCTCGACCAATTGCCAACAGAAGTCATGCACGCGATTCCCAAATGTTATTCAATTCAACTTTTGAAGGCCAGCTCAAGTGTTTTATTGCATATTGCCAGATGCTGTTCGATTATAATTTTTTTCTTTTTTATTTTTGGTGATTCGTATTTCTACCCCAATTGCGATACGAAAACCGCATAAATTAGAAGCCAACTTCAAGTGCACATTTTCATAATAATTTAGTCGAAAAATCTTCAAACTATCATCACCCGATATAGATATACATATTATACTCGTCGAAGAGAAAGGCATACGGATACGACTTACGACAACGACGACGTCCGTTCATCCCAATGCTAATGCCAGATGGAAACCTTCTAATAAATTCATGAATTCACTCAGAACGACGACGTCCGTTGTCTTCGATGCCAATGACTCCGTCTGGAATCAGAACTTAGCATTCATCTCATTCAAACCCAAGTACAAGTAGGTATACATTTATGCACATACTCCCTCTCCTCACCATGCAACTACTCCCATTCAAAATAATTGAAACGAAAACAAACTGGATCAGCTGATGTTGCTGTTGCAACCAAAAAGACGAAATTCGTTCTCCCCAGTTGGATTTTGTAAAAATTTCAAATTCAAATATCCATCGAATCGGACAGTATCCATTTTGAATGACAAATCCAAAGCCCAACACCCACCGGTCGCACTCGTCCCATGTGTGAAATGTTGGGTCCGAATTTTTGGACAGCACTCCAACTCACTTCGTCGTAATAACAAAATTCGATGTAGCGAGTGGATAGATATGTGGGTATGTGAAAAGAAAAACACACAAAAAAGTATCCAGCTATAATCAAGAAATTTGAGGTGTGTGTCACGTAACCAATCTTGTAGATGTTTTCCTCCCACATTGCACTCCATTATGCTCTTGGGTGCCATGTTGTTGTTGTTATTTGTTTGTGTGTTTCTCTTGTCTGTCATTGATTTAGATTTATTTCGTTTTGCTGTTTGATTTGTTCTTTCTTTAGATTCGTTGAGAGTCGTGTGTTATTTTCTTGTTAATTCCCACGCAACAGAAAACGGTCCGTGTATTGATTTTTAATAATGCGTCAGGTGGTGAGAAGGTTAGGTTTATTTTTGCATTTTGAACATTTTTGACCTCTCTCTTATTTGTTGAATATTATTGTGGAGATGACTTAAAGGGATTTTTTTCAGGGAACTGTTGCTAGCAACCAGAGGAAAGCTGTCTGACTGTGGAAAATGTCATCTGTAAAAATAAAAACTCACTGTAGGATAAATATTTGAACTTTCAAAAGTTAAAAAAAAGTACTTACTCGTTTATACAGAGCATTACTCATTCGGGGCGAAACTGCGCGTCAGTTTTTTTTTTTAATTAATGGGTGACCAAAAATCAATCGAAGAATTTTGCGTTAAAAAACGAACGAGGATAATTGCATCTGACCTCGTCAAAGGTCTTTTACGTAGAGTTTCCTCAGTATTTCTTACTAGTCGAATGCCTTCTTAAAAAAATAAAATAAATATTTGTCTTAACAGGTCCGTTTAGGTGCCCTAAGCCTAACTTCACACAACCATACGTTTTTTTGTGAATTTGATTTTTAGGATGAATGGAAGCGACCAAAATTCGAATGCCAAGTCCGAAGGGCTGAATTGAGAAGCTCTTTCATTTTGTCAGAAGCTCACCTTTCAGATGTAATTTGTGTTTTTCCAGCGACCTTTCGCGCAGTACTGAGCCACTTCCATTTTTAGGCCAAGGAAATACCAATTTTTATGTAATGCTCTTCACAGGGTCTCTGATGTGGAGCAAACGAAGACAAGAGTTCCATGCCTATTAAAGATACACAGTAAAACCCAGATAAGTGCCTGACCTTAAATGTCCCGTTTTGATAGGCACTTATGCAGGTTAGGCAGTTATAAAAAAAATTCGCTTAAGTGAACATAGGCACTTATTTCTAAATTTACCGATACTAGTCAGTTAATGTTATGCTTTTTCTTAATTATTTATTATTTTTTAAAAAATAAGAAAAAGCATTACATTAACTGACTAGTATCAGTAACCTTATTAAAAAGAAAACTTTGTACTTTTTATGAAACACAAAAATTGATTTAAAAAATTTGTACTTAAAAGAATTTTTTTCAGCAAAATTTCAATAAAAGTTAACAAAATAAAGGTACTTATAACATGAGTTTTATATGAAAAGAGTCCCCAGAATTTTGGGTTTAAAAAAAAGATCGGTACTTTTGCGTGTATTGCACTTAAGCGAGAGGCACCTATCCGGGTTTTATTGCAGCTGGCAAGCATGTGTTGAGTGATCCTTCTCGGCGAAGGTTTTATACTTGGTTTTGCCCTCGTCCATAACTGCACCAATTTTTGGGTGCTTTTGTCAGTTTTTGTAAGCACCTCAGTATCTTTAGCACATCCGCAAGTAGTTCTACAGGCTTTAAAAAGTTGTTACTCCAATGTGGAATTGCGAGCTTCGTACTATTTTCGTCAAAGAGTCATATACATATGACATAGAATCACCTTTCCTTGTTTGAAATCAAAGGTCTTGATAACAGTTTTTCCTACCTGAAAGAAGAATCGAGCTTTCAGAGCTGTTCAGTTCAGTGTTTAGCTTTTGTTAACAAATGATCTCGCATTTGGTCTGAATTCTTGCGTTTCTTTATAGGCTCTGGTGCGGCCTAATGTTGCTCTGGTCGGGGCACAAACGTTGTAAAAAAATTGGTTAATGCGTGCATGGAGTATAACAGGAGACTGATACCTCTGTAGTTGGTGCACGTAAGACGGCTTTAGCTCATGTGGACCGCACAGACGTTGTTGAGGTGCTATTCATCAGAACCATCTTATTTCGACTAAGTCTTGAAAATAAAATTTGGTATGAAGCTATCCAACAAGTCGTCTCCCGTCTGCCTTTTTGGACTTCGCTTTGTTAAAAGGGACAAACTGTCTTGGCCGTAGTTATTTATTTGACGGTTTGTTTGACCAGACAGTGAACTTTTATATCTTCCTATAGAGATATGGGTTTTCCATATCCTTAAAACAGAATCTAAGTACATTGTAAAGTTTTATTGCTCATCTTCATTCAAATTTTTGTAAGGGTGTAAGGGTCAGGTTGCATTTGGTAGGACTTCCTAAATTTGTCCAGTACCTACCTACATTGGTTGCGGAATGTCATCGACGCCACTGAACTAATTCACTTTATGCTGATGCAGGCTGACAGATTGGGGGATACGCAACATTTTTATTGAATATGCATCCTTTTCCATTGATGCGGAGCGGTGTAGTTTTTGACGACGTATCTGGAGGGTCGCCCCCCTTTTTTTGACTAACTTTCGAAATATGAGAGCTGCTGCAGACACCCATGAAGGACTTTTTCATCCTCATTAAAATCTTGAATTGTGTTTATGTTCCTATAATCAAAACAAGTAGAAGTAGCTCATAATTAGATATGCGCCATGATGTGTTCTGATGTGTACGTGGACTTACCTTACAACTTTTTTCTGAAGGCTCATGATTGACTGCTAAAAATGGTAAGTTGTTTTCGACAGACTGTTACTAGTGTAGCTATATTTAGCGCTCGCCCTTATAAGTTTAGCAGGTCAATCCCAGTTTAGTGAGAAGAAGCTATAGTTAGAACGAAGAGTACAGTTGATTTGTAGTTAAGTTACATTTGCAACAGGCAGGTACATGCTTTACTTGATTTAAGCTCGAGAGTGTAAGACCTGATACTGTTTCCCACTGTAAACTTGGTTCTTAAAGACAGACTTCCACAATAAATATTTCTGACACATTTTCCTGAACCACTGTCCCACTGACGACTGAAAATGACTACAAAAGTTGTGATTTACATTTAATAACCGTCCTTTCCTATTACTTACCAAACTCAAACTCGGACAGAAATCTTACTGAACAGAAAATATGCACACCTCACTTACAATCAGAGGTTCCATTCACAACAGCTCTCAATTTAGATACCTACTCATATAATAAATCTAAACCCTTCTACCATCCGCAAGTGAAATAAAACTCAAGGTCAAGTAGTGAAAATCAATAATAATTATGTACCCCGTGGAACAATCCTCAATACGGGCCTTCGTGGCAATCACTGGTTTATTATCCTCCCAGAATCCATAGATCTCGTATGCGAAAAGCGAAAGCCAAAGGAACCAAACAATCTGTCATTTTTATGTCCGACCTTGAGGTAGCTATAAAGATTTTTAATGACTCTCACTTTTTTATGGACACTCATGGTGTCCCTGCTTTTGTCTTGAGCTACTTTTTTTTTCTCCAAATCACTTTCAGATGCCACAAATAGTTCGGTTCCTGTTATGGTATCTATATAGGAAAAAAGGGTAATGCACGCATTGGCTGCTTGTGTTTGGTATATTTTTATCTTCGAAGGAAAAGTGAATTCGCTTTTTATTGTCATCGTTTAGGTTATTTTTATTGCCCTAGGCAGAGGCAGAGAGATGTTAACGTGCGAGCGATGATGGTTTGGCATTGAGACACTCTCCAGGAAGTCGACGTGAGCTGGTATCCTTTTAAATTGCTCTCTGGTTTGTTGAAGCGCATATGTCTACCTTTCTTTGAGCCGATGAGGTAGGTGGATTTGGATATTTATGTTTTTATGCTCTACGTGGTTTCATAATAATGCAGCTTAGTTTTATGATTTTATGAGGCTTTTGTGTTTTGTATTTACCTTAACCCTTTGCGAGTTTTGATATGGGAAGTGGAGAGCAACTACGATAAACAGATGTGGAAGATTTAGCAGGCAAGGAGGTGATTTACACGGTAATTAGGCGGCAATGTTACGTGGCGAGAAACGATGAAGGTTGCTTGCCAAGGAGGCCAATATAGGTTGTCAAGGTTGAGTGAGAAGGCCATTAAGGAGGAAGTCAAGTCGAAGGCAAAGGGTTCTTGGGACGAGTAGTTGCGTATGGAGCAATTTAATCCTTGAGTTGATGTTATGAAACATGTTCATTATGGAGAGGTGCCTTTAGGGACTTATGACTTGAAAGAGAGGGATTTTAGTAAATACCTACAAGGGAGAAGAGATTTGTGAAAGTTAGGTGCTATGGGCTGTTTAAAATTACATGACTTCAATTGATTTTTGAACGTTTTGAAATAAATTGTGAATGTAATATTTAGTTCGACAGAAACAGAAAGGCGTTAGAAATACCACCATAAAATGGTATTTTCGAAGGTTTGCAATTTCGGTATGCAAAAATTTAAATCCCAGTTAAGTTTTTGTTTAAAGAAAGAGTGAACTCACATGTAAAGGATGAGAAATTCTTTGCCAGTTTTAAAATTTCTAAGCGAAGGCAGTCATTGATCCATGGGTTTATGTCGAACTGATCTGGTTGTATCAATCTGGGGTCGAATGGCGTCATCCGTGAAGGAGCATTACGTGGCGGAATTTGGTTTTGTTTCACATGTAAATCAGCTTAATTCCGTGAACATAATGCTCGATCACGGACGACGCGATTCGACCCCTGGTTGTATCAATCTGCTTGGAGCTTCAGGTTTTAGATATTTGACTTGCGGAAGGTGTAGTTTTTTTTCCATCTTTCTCTAAATAGAAGCTGTCAAAAGGCTACCATAGTACCTCGAAAGACCTGGTTGTAAAGATGTATTATACAATGTGAGCCCGACATCGTACGACTTTTTGATTCTTCTGCGATAGCTCTAATAAATCCGAAATAGTCTTCTTCACTATCAAGCGCAAGATACTTCCTTTAGCTTATTCCTTACTTGAAACTACTCTTCTCATCTTTCTTGAAGACTAATCTTAAAGTTTTGAATTACAAATATTCCGCTGTAGCTCTCTTGAGATGTAAGAAGCTATTATCTAGTATAAGTTGGCAATAGGTACTTAAATCTAGTATAAGTTGGCAATAGGTATTTGTTCATGATACTCCAAGTAAAGCGCTTTGAGTGCCATTCACGGGTAGTAATGCAAATGCTTACATACCTGCAGGTTATTTTGAAGCAGTCACTCCGAACTGTTCTATTAAACCTATTAATGGTCAGAAGCTGTGTAGACAACAGATAGGGATCACCTCTATGTATACTATACCTTCACCATCTCTTCACAAAGGTGAATGCATCAAACAATTTAAATTGAATGCTGGATGGGATCAACAAAGCAAGTCATAGATGAGGAGGGATAGTATTACATATACCTAGGTACCTAAAATTTAGACAAATTTGTATTCAACAAGTTGGAGCGACATTTTTCCCAGTAAATCAGGTGCAACCAACTAACGTGATCTAAACTTAAAAGTGCTCTATCACGAGATCAAGCTATAAGTGTTACACAATTCGTTGTCCAGTTTTAGAAGAAACTACTGAAGCGATTTGAAAGAACAGAACCTGCCATCCGATATAGATGGAGGACTTTTAAGGAGGACTTTAATAAGTTTTCTTTTTATCGAAGGCAGCTCTGTTTTGAAAAATTTGCATCAAACCGATTTTCTGTTGCCCAACTTTATGATATGTGTTTGAAAATAGAAAATTTTGTACTACGACGCAAAAGTGTTTTCCCACATTTCCAATACAACAATTTAAGTTCTCTGGTGTTAGGTAGAAAGTTGTAAAGTCAGAAATAGTAATTTTCCGAAATATGACATTGAAGGTTGCCGTTTTTCTTTTAATTCATTCGAAAGTTAATGATGCGAAACAATCATCTTAAGGGTCATATGTATAATAACATTAGGGTGTTGGCCAAGAGATAAAAATGTGCTTACTAGAGTCATCATTTGAGTCATCAGTCTTTGCGCTAGCTGCTAAAATTATGTTTTTTCCAAGGCTTTAGTCTTAAGCTACATTAATAACTCTGTTTAATTCATAAACGGAACTTGGGAACATAGGTTATACATTTTAAATTTTATTTTATTAAATTTTAGCTTTTTAGTTTAGTTCTTTAGTCAGCTTCTTCGTTCCAAAAAATCGGGATCGTTATCTGGTGCCACCTCCAAAGTTGCCAAATTTTAAAATAAGTCGTGAAAATCATTTGAAACTAATGTGAGTAGAAAACACAAATCCCGTTTTTTTTCAGCTTTCGTGCACTTTTTAAGTATTTATCATAAAATGAGGAGAATGAAACTTATATCATTCGAAAGGTACTGTGCCATAAATGTGCAGAAACAAAAAATCGTAGGTATATGTCGCCATTAAGACTGGTGAAATGAAGTTAAGAATTTCCCATACAAAATTCTAAGCAGTTAATCGAAAGCATCTTGTTGCCATTCAATTTGTCGCCGTCATGTTTCCATAGTAACGAATTTAATCATCTTAGATTAGAACCTGTTGGAGAGTCTCGTTAACCCATAAAGCTATGCAATTTAATTATCCCTAAAAGTAAGCAATCATAAAATCTTATTTCAGGGGCATTGCAGAGTTATCTGGTGTTACTATGGAAACGAACATTCATGATTTGCCCTTTTCCATTCTTTTTTCAAAGCAGAAGGGTATATGAATTAAGATTTAGCATATAAATAAATGAAAATAAATAATAAATAAATTATGTTAAAAACAAGTTGAGTTTCGTTACCTTATCTACAGACAAAATTGATCGAATACTAGTTAGATTTAAATAGTTGTTCCTTATTTTTCTTGAATTTTATAGTTTTCCTTGCTTTAAAAAGTTAAAAACTTCGAAATCGTCCGAATCGTTTAAGAAATTGTTATTATCTGACTGAACACCTATCTTTTTCTATAACAGCCATTAACCATTGTACCAAAGAACTGTTCCGCAGCCTCTTTTTTTAAACACTAAGGCTGTCTTCAGTAAACCAACAAAATCTTAAAATTCGTCCTGCTGCATTTCACGCACCCTAAAGTGTTTATTTTTTTCTGTAAGCCGTACCATTTGCTACGGGTTACTGCTGTTTTTTGATGTTGATGACTTGAGTCCTTAGGAGCAACTTAGTAATTTCAAATTTGGGCTTTAGTCCACTTAGGTACGTGCTTAATATTAAACAACTAGTGGAGCCCCGCCAGCTTTGCTAGTCGTTATCTAATCCATTCCGGAACAATTGCACACAAAATTCCATACAAAAAATTAATTTTCGATTTTTCCCATTTACCGACTTTTCCAGAGGGCTTTCCCAAAATTTTCTTTCGTAAAAATCTTCTCCTTGTAATTACGAACAACCAAGTCCACTCAGCCGTTCTCAATTGATGAATTACTATGTCCGAAAGACGACCGAAAACGAACACTAAAAGAAGTTAGTGTAGTCACTCAAAGTTAATAACAAAAATGTTCGACCGGAAATTAACATTTCAAAACAAACACTACATATGTTCAAACACTGACTCTAATTTTAATTTCTAGTAAGAAGTTTAGGTACACAAAAAATATTTACGGAAAGTTCTGTAATATGTCTCAAATGTTGACGAAAAGGAAGCTAGTTGCTAGTAGAATGAAACAACTTGACACACGAATCCCACCAGCCCATTTCCAAACTTTTCCCAATGAGCAACACCTAAAAATGTGTTCAACCGGAATGGTTGCGCCGAAAAGAGATCACTGCCCAGTGCCCATTGAAGTGCAAAACGTTAGAGCGCTCACATATACTCCCACACATGCTACTGTAACGATACTCACTGCGGCCGATGTTTTGAATAATTGTTTTGAACATTGCTCAGCTTCAGGACAACGCAGGAGGATGTTTAATATCTTAAATAATTCAGGGAACATTTACTAAATTCACCGATTTTTTTATTTTTCAATCCGATAAGCTATTACTGAGCTAGGTCTCTATAAACAGAATTTTCCTTACATATATCAGGTTTTTTGACTATTTTGTAAGAACCACGTTATATTCCAAGTCCCGGCCCAGAACATGAGCAATCACTATGTCAAGTTTCATCAAAATCCGCCCAGTAGTTTCCAGGTGATGCGTGGTCCAACATTTTTTATTCTAAAGTTTTATTATAGGTAGAGGTTGTTAAAACCTCCTGACATATACCTACCCTTTGTACGACATAATTTCTGTATAGGTAAAAGAAACTCTAGACTTATGACGAATAGGGCCAAACGAAACCGAATTTTTTGACTTAACCCCTTTCAACCTGGCACCAGAGAATTTTACATTTATTTGTACGAACTATTTGAACCGACAGCAACTCAAAAACGTCCTCTCGTGGAACACTTCAATGTCCCATTGGGTTGGCACAAGTTTACAACCAACCAAACGGCATAATCATTCAAAAGCCATCATAATTCCGTTGCCATCTGATGCTCCTCTGCTCCTTTGCCGGACAAAACGATGAAACTCTAACTCTAACCACCCACCCTTGTCGGTGATATTTTCCCCAACTGCCGCCACAGTAATTATATACAAAATTATCTTCATCATCGAAGACCCACCTGCTCAGATGCGTGCGGCCATCAAAGACTAATTTTTCATCCGACCAAATTCACTTATACAACCGAGCTGGCCAAGTCGTTTGTTTTTTTTTTGTTTTGCTACTCGTATTCATGGCCACCCTTGGAGCTTAGTTACACCATAGTTCGTTTATTCTGTTTCTGTTCACTAATTAAGAAGTAATTACGCAGAGTTCAGGATGGACGATAACTTTATAATTAAGATGCTCTGCGAAATTGTAACCCATCGCCGGTTCGTTCATCCGATCCGGCATTTATTTTAAGGAGCAGCACACACAGCTCCTCGCTTAATGTGCAGTCGTACACAGACAGAGGTAAATTTGAATTCTAATCGTATCGCCTCGGAAGAAAAAACCATCCAGACAGAGGAAGAGATGAAGCCCACCCCCTCATCTCCTGTCTATACGTGTTTGCATCTCCGCACGTTGACGACTAAGTGAAGAAGCTAATTAATTATCCCGCCTGGGATATGGCGTATACAGTACACAGGCGAAGTGGGTGTTTAGCCAGCAGCTGTATTCCAGGCAGGTACCTGCTGCTGGCTGAACATGCAGATATCCAAACTTAAGCTATCGGGTAAGTCACCATACTCGTTATTGGCTATGTACGGGGGCGGCGGCGGAGGGTTAGCGCACGGGCAATTCATTTTGCGCTACAGTGAGCACCACGAATTATAAAACCATCACCCGTGTAAGCGTTCCTTCGTCATATCGTGTCGTTGTTCTTCTTTTTTTTGGCAATCCAACTTCGGTTCAAGAACACCGCCGACTATCACTATAGAAGCGACTCGTACATGTCGTTGCTATGCAAGCCACGAAGTAGAAGTTTGTTCTTTTTACTTTACGTTCAACGGATTTTGCGAAATTTATTCAAAACGAAAGTGTGATGCTTCGCATGACATGCATAATGACTTCGTTGCCATTTTTGGTGTCCTCCATTTCGGGTTTGGCTTCCCTTTTGTACGGGCTTCCATCTGAAAATGGTTGCCAAAAATTGAATGGTTTCAGGGATTATCCGCATAGTTGAGGAGTTGCATTGTGTTTGTGTAGCGTCATCATCTGCGTGGCAGTATTCCCGCACACCCTCCCTGGCTGATGTAAGAGGAGATTCGTGTTCGCCGGCACTCGGCACTTTAATTTTAGAAATTCCTAATGGAAGAGTAGAAAACGTGGATGACAGTGTAAATGGACGAACCAACGGATGAATGGATAGATAGATAGATGGATGGATGTGGATGTGTTAGGGTTGTTTTTTTCTTTTTTCTTTTTTAAATATGGAAAAATTATCATTCATATCTACCTAGCTATGCAAAGGAGAGCGCACATTTATTCCTCAAGGACAGACCACCGAGTGTATGGTATCTGTGTAGAGGGACTTGACAGAGGGTAAGGCGAATTCTCTAATCCTGGGGATGGATGGAAAATTCTCTGTACATCGCACTTAATGGCGTGAGGAATTTGCATGCGAATTGTTCTCCTTTGCAAATTGGGGAGCATTGCGAGATTATTCTTTGGAACAATTTTTGAAAAGAATGAAATTTGCACATAACTGTGAATATATTCTCAGATGATGGACAGAGGGATGGTCATCAGATATGAAAGGAAGGTATAGTTCGCTTTAACTGGAGTGCCTTGAGGTTCAACAAAAGACAGAGAAATTTAATTTAGTTGTAGAGAGTTCCTCTGGGTCGACCGCTTGAATTATTCAGTATGGAGTTAGAAAGTCGTGATTTTCAGCCAAAACTTTTTTGATCGTAGGCAAAAGGGTGGCGCATTTTTGTTCCAAAGCAACCTGAGTCAAATTTTGGTTGAATGGTTACAGAAATGTCTTACATTCGAGAGTATAGCCGTCCTGAGAAAGCCTTTCTATTCAGCTGTTCGGATGTGGCATAAAATTGTGTGTCCCTTCCAATTTTTGTGACATGCCCAGGGTCATAATGAAGACTTGTACTTGATGCAGTTGACCAACTTTGTTTACGATGCGATTCAACAATTAAATGAGTTGATCAACTAGGCGTACCTAGATAGGTATATCTAAGGATTTCAAATGTTTGATCAAGACACCATTTATTTATTTATTCAGTTATATTTTCCAGGGAACTGAACAAGTTGAAGAATTACGTGTATGAAGTTATTTGACAATTGGGTTGATCAACTAGGTTTCGGACGTTGCTCGGCAATTAAACGAATTGATCAACTCGATGTGCGCTGTTATTCGAAAACTGTGTTTTAATAAGGTTTGCAAACACCAACAATCAATAATATTTTATTTTTATTTTTTTACTAGGAACTGAATTAGTTGATCAACGACAGGTTATTCGACAATTTTATGATTTAATCAACTAAATATAGAGTTGGTCAACCAATTGGTCAACCAACTGGAACTAGCAAAAGCTCTGTACCTAATCAATGTTTAAAATGTTTAAAAATTACAAGCTACAAGTCTAAAAAATTCAGCAGCAAATAAAATGTCTATACATTTGAGTAGGGTGAACCTGCCATCCCGTATTCTGTATTGTTTAAGGTTATAAAAAGCTAGAAATAAATTGTAAAGTTCATGACAAATTCTTTAAACAGGTTTATCCATTAAAATATATTCACCATGAAGAATCAATATAGTCCTGAAGCTTTCCATAGCTTTTAAAAAGTTGCGTCAAATTTTAAAAGCAGACCCTCTATTTTCAGACAGATATTGTTTCCTTAAAAAGCAATAGATACCTATTTCTGGATATCTCTTAATCAGGGCGATGCACAAAATCTGAAAAACTGAACTGGTTTTGAGAAAAGATAAAAATTGTAGAGGACTCTCTAAATTTCTGGACAAATAGGTACCCCAAAAAGCAAGAGGCATAGATGCAGTTAAAAATATTTCCCTTTTGTTGAGTTCCCATGAGCTCTGTTCAGAGTTCTAAAAACTCAACAAAAATGCCTCCTGACAAAAGTTTCTAAACTCAAAATTGTATAACTTTTTTGCAGAAATTCAAGATCTTAAATTTTGTTCCGATGATGTCATGATTTCAGACCCGGAGAGTACAACCATCAAATAAAAATTAAATAAAAATCAGTCGCAGTGGTTCATTGGTTTGTGTATTGGACTGAGCGAGCGATCTCAGGTCCAATACCTAGAAAACAAACAAATTACATCCAAAGTTCTTAGATTTTGTTTGCACTGCCCAACATTTAGCAAATGTCTGACAAACATCCCCGACTGTAACCCACTGTAACCTTAGAAAGCTTCTCAAAATAGCTGTTCGGACTAGGCATACAAATTGTTGGTCTCTTAAATTGGTCACAAAAATTATTTATTCAAACGAATGGTTGTGAGAAGAGAGGCCAACTATTTCGACCTTTGAAAGAGAGATAGGGTTTTTGCTTTAATTCTGCCCGAAACCTACCTATGCGATATATTTATTATTTAAACACATTGGGGCATATTCATAGTTGCACTCTAAACCCGTGGCTAACTGAACTGGAGCCTAAAGTTAAACCACAGCTACACGACTGCTATTCATAAACAAATTGGCAGCTCTGTTTAATTAGATTTGAGCTTAACGTGTATTTTACTACAAATCTATAACATAGTCACAGTAGTAGTAACAACTGACGGTTGATACTTATTACAAACCAAATGACGTATATTGGATTATTATTTTCTTTGATTCAAAACATTCCCGCGGCGCCGATGGGGTTGCTCCTATCTGGTGTTAGTGGAATATCCGATGATGGATAAACACTATTCTGACAGCAATTTATATCAAAAGTGGATTGTGGTTGTGCTATTTGAAAACAAAATAAAAATCTTAATATACGCATGTTATGTTTTTTGAAATTAGCAAAAATTATAAAATTGCAGATGAGTGTCAAGGAAAAAAGAGCCGATATCTTTCAAAGAAATCTTCGTTAGGCAATTCAAAAGGGTCGAGTCGGGTCCTGTAGCGCTTCGGTCTTCTAGTTGGCGGTATCATTGTGACTTCCTCCAATAGGTATATCAAAATCTTCCTCAATATTATAATCGACCGACATTTTTTTATTTATTATGATTGCTGAAATATCTACGAGCAACATTATTTAATTTATTGTAAAATAAGTGTTCACTGGTTTTTGACGTTTAACAGATTTAAAAACAACTTAAACATACGTTTTGCTGTGATTAATGTTAAACCCGAGTTTTTCGTTTAGACATGGGTTTAAATTGTCTATGAATTGAATAACCTCCAGCTTAGTTTAGTACATAATAATAACTTATCAAAGATATATGAATATGCCCCATTATATTTAATCAGCTGTACAACATTATTTTGTATTAACATTTTAATAAGTTTTTGATGTTGAATTCCATTTATTTAATTTCAGATGACGCAGTTTTGGATATACTTATACACATCATCGTATAGGTAAGTTGTTATAATGATTTAGTAGGTTAAATAAGTTTTAGGCGACATATAAGAAGCTGTTCAAAATATTGTAATTTTGAATTTTTATTGAGAGTAAAATTATTACTAAACAAAAATCAGCATAAAATAGACAACTCCCGATAGCATAGTAGCAAAAGTAAAGGAATATCATTTGTCTTGTTTTCACGTAAATTTTAAGAATATTGAAACATAGTGAACACTTCTCAGCATAACGCTTAAGCCACGCAATGAGCGATGAGGGACAGTGATATTAAGAGACTAACAAAAATTAACACATATGAAATCGTAATGATTTTTGCAATGCGATGAGGGATTTTGTCAAGCCAAAGACTCAGTCACTTAGGTAGGTATAGGTACTGCGCGACCTTAGCCTTAAGTATTTTAATAATATACCTATGATAATCATTTTTGTCTTCGTTTGTCAATTATTGTCCCTTTGTTTATCATGCTTTCTTCATCTGGAACTTAAATTAACCACAACTGGAATACAAATTAAAAATCTTCTTTTACCTGAAGGTTTTAGTGAAAGCTTAAATGGTGGTATACGAGAACCTATTTAACATATGAATCGAATTCCGATGGATGTTCTTCTACGACTACTCTCGTCGAATAATCTAATATTATATCATCGTGCGGCAGAATTTATATTATTGAGAGCTGGGAGATGTTCACCTCTGCAGCTTTTTTATTATGTATAAAAACGGTATGTACCTATGTCTAAAAACGGTGCGTGCTGTGGGTTATTAGGTTTTGCACATGAAGAGCAGCAAACATTTATTATCCAAAGAGCAAAGAACGTAGATAATAGAGAATCTGAGAATCTGTTTTAAGCAGAGAGATTCAGATCCACTTGTTCGCATCTGTGTGAAGATTAAAGCTTTACCGAATGTAGCTAAATAAGTGCATTAATTGGTCGTATTTTGGGGGTCCCTGACTCCCATTGGAAAAACATGGCTTCAACCCACTTCTTCACTAAATATGGGATGGGTTATAGCTCTAGGTACGTAGAACAGACGCGAAAAGGTGCCTCTAAAGGAGGATTGTTAATTTCTTTAAAAATATAAATACATTCAGTGAAGACAAGATAGGTGGAACAATGTTTTGCATTACGAAAAGGTGCCATAGAACACTAACTGAAGAAGGCTGCAAGGAGGACAAACAATTTAAGAAAACAACTTAGAAATCATTTTGCAACAAAAACCGCATTGAGGCTTTGATCATATATATCAGTTTCAATGAAGTGTGCCTGATACTCCATTTAAGGCAAAATGCGACCGCATTGTCGATCTAGGTCGAAACGGAGAACAACGGTCCCTAACTGACAAGAAAACATCGGAAATATTTGTCAGAAATGAGCAAAAATTGACTGCCATCTGTCAACTGTTCAAGTAATAATTTATGAAATTCGGTTCAAAATAGATCTATTAATCTAACCGAGTTCATGGGGAAAATTCTTCCAACCGCAATTGCGCATAAGCACAACGCATCCCTTCTGCATCGCGCAATCAATTTCCAACCAAACTCAATAACATATCGCCGCAACAGTCTTGCCATGTCGTTTTCAACACGCTTCCATGACCTTGCCCCTCATAAATTTCGCCTTCAAATACCAAACAAAAAAAAAAGAGAAGAAAGTTTATTACCCATAATCCAAAACTATCATCCAGTCATTCACCTCTCGACTTTATAGACTAATTACTCCACGAAACCAACGCGCAGAGGAAGACCTATAATAGAAATGAATAAAATCGCCCAGAGCCAGACGAGCCCCCTCATATACAGTCTTCTTTATTTTTTTTTTTTCGAATTTTATCGCTTTATAGGTACACTTTATGGCTTCTTCCGTATGTGGGTCGAGCTGGATTCCCCCCAAACGCCGCGCTTATCATTGCTCATTTCGTGTATACCTTAGCATGAAGTATGAGCTATAACCCACATAATTTATCATGATCTTGATTTGCCTGTGCCGTCGACCCAGACACCCGATTTTACGACACCATCATCACCATAGTCGCCGTGGTTCAAACAGTTAAGTGTGAAAATTTACGTAACCATTTTTACTAGCAGCTCGTATATAAAAAAGAAAAAAAGTCGAGACGACCTTGCCAAACAGACAACGAAATAAATCCAAGGGGGGAAGTGAGCGCGCACATACATTCCCATATACCTACATACATAAAAGCAGCGGTCCCACTCTCTGACACACAAAAACCGAACATTAAGGCAATAAAATTCTACTACTTTTTCATTCATAAGACGAAGAGAAGCCAGAAAAAAAAAACACACGAAAACCATCAAAACCCGACACACAAAAAGTGGCAGCACGGCGGAGTTTTTACGACCCCCGTTTGCAACTAAACGGTGTAATAATAATGTTTTACTACGTCCAAGCCATCATTTGCCATTCGAAAGTACTGTAGCTGTATAAGCGACACGGGCGACACGGGCGACACTCTTTCCGATGAGGCCCGGCCTGTGCCCGACCATGGCCAGCCATATCGGGGGGGCGACGACGACGACGACAGGGTGGTGTCAGAGCGTTCATCGGCTGTTTTACGACTCTCTCTACGACACGGCGATGACAATGGCATGGCGTGGTGTACCTTACATTTGAAAATTGCGCGTTGACGGATGCGATACATCTTCGTCTCTAGCTGAGCTGTACGAGCGACCGACCAACGACGACGTGTACACAGGTGGCGATGGTGCTGTTGTTGGCCTGCCTCAATTTAAAGCTTGGTAGCCTAAGAGGGCCCGAAATAAACAAGTCAATAAAATTATGCAATAAAGCGCCGTTAAACTATAGTTATCGTCTGGCATAATGTTTTGGACTGTGAAGGTGCGATGGTTACACCTTACGACTATGACGACGACTATACGACGACGACGACGGTGATGATGAATTTTGATTGCCTTAAAATTTGCTAATAAAAGTGGAGTAATAAACATATAAAATGTACAAAGGCGTAGAGCATCTGTTAATGTGGCACGCTTTAGATGAGCTGTAAAGCAGGGAGGGTCCAAGTGCTCCGTCAGGGTTTGAGAGCTTACCTTTTGAATTTTCACCAGATGTCTTAGCTACTTTTGAACTACCTATAGTGGGTAAGTGAACCTTGATATGAATTTGTTGTATTTCACACGACTTTCGTTGTGATTATCTAAACATAGCTTATTCATAAAAACGACCTTACAAAAATTAATACTATTCCATATGAGTGTGTAAAACCGGCTCACTTATTAGGCTATCATGTGAGGATTTTTAAAGGACCCTCGGAAAATTGGGCGCCAGCTATTTATTTTCACCGAGAAAAGCTGTAGGTATAATGTCGACTTACTTGCACCGACATCATTCATGTTTGAATTGTCATATTGGGGGAATTTGAAAAGGAAAACTTGGCAAGAGAAGCCACCCAATTTTGTCAGTAGGTACCTTATACGACTTACCTATATGTGGGGGAAAAAGTCCTCTGCCCGTCTAAACGATTGCGTTGAATAAAGGCTTAAGGAGCTTGAACTTGGTCACAGAGAAATAAGTCCTTGAATGGTACGTTGATAGCTATGTCCCATGGCGGAGCTTTTTTATTTATCTTCAGTATATCTCAATGTTCCTTAAATTGGAAGACATCGGCCTTGAATGTTAAAATTTTGAGGCCAACCTTCTGAGAGAAACGACCTTTTACTTTTCGCTGGCCAAAACTCCGTCAAAGAATTGTTCTTTTGAAAGAGCCCAGTATCAAGTACTCATTCAAGTGTAGAACTGGTAGGGTAAAACTATACAAAACACCACACCAGTGTAACACGTACACGAGTGTGGTTATATGACTTATGCTTAACTTATTCGAACCATTTTCATTTTGTTGTGAATTGCGTTAGGTTGCAATTTTTTGTAAAATTGCGAAATATTGTGTGGAAAAAATTGTTGGTGCTCAAACATATTGCGGTGGATATACAATAAAAATGTTGATTTCTTTAGAAACAAAAAAAAGTTGCACCGAAATTCTTTGTATGTTTATAAAGAAAGTTTAATTTTAGTTTTAGTGCAGTTTTGCTTATATCATAGAAAGGGATTGGATTTCCATAACTGAAAAGCGCCTTACCCAATATTTTGATATAATGCTTTTTAGAGCTTCAATCGGTGTCTACTGGTTTTTAATAGAAATGCTTCGGAATTACAAAAGAATTATAGGTACTGCGGGCATTATGGTCTGAAAAAGACATGAGAGAAGCATTAAAAAAAGAGTCGAAACAAATCAATTGGAGTAGGTAAATAAAGTAAATAAAATAATATACATTTAAGAAGTCTTTAGAGACATAGAAAAATAAAAAAATACCTATATATGGATCAGTTCTATGTTTAGAACAGGACAAAAAATTGGTTGAGCATATAAAGAAATTAAAAGAAGTTTTTCTTCTGAAGGACGTAAAAAGGTCATTGCGTATCAGTTCGCTTATGTAAAACACTCTTTTCTCAATCAGCAGGTAATGTTTGGCGTTATGGATTTTTAACACACTATTCTTAAACAGCACCAAGAAAAACTGAAGCTTATAGTATGAACCGAAAGTCGGCAATAAAGAAAAGTGAAGAGGCGGCAGTGCTAAATAACCTAATTTCCATACTTTTTCTTAAGGGCGTTTTGTTAATAAGGAAGGGCTTTTGACCCAACAACCTATTTACAAAACGCCCCACCCAAACTATTTAAAAAAAAAAATAAAAAAATATTAATTCAAAAAATGTCATAATAATTTCAACTGCCAAAGTCAAGAAAAAAGATCTTTGGATCTGTATGCAATAAAAAATTTGTGGTTGTCTTTTATTGACAATTTTCTGAAAGTGTGGCGTATTGTATAGTTTTGCAGAGCATATAATTCATCCTACGTACCGCCAATTCGAAGCAGGAATATTAGATCGAAGGGCTACCCAAGTACATCGAAGTTGTCATAAATGGTGAACAGATGGTTGCTTCCAAAAGTCACTTAGTGTTTTTCTCATTAAGGTTAATAGCAACCACTTTCACTGTTATTCAACCGCCTTGAAAACCTCTTTTAATGCCTCCTTGGAGTTGCTCAGATGCTCATTCGACCGATATCGGTGTGATACATCATACCTTGAGAATTTATACCGATCCGTGCCTTCCATATTAATATTTGTCCTGCGAAGGATCGGCTCCGGAAAAAAATGTAAGAAGCCACATGATTCGCTTCTTCCCGGAATACTGTGCATGTTTGACATGCCTAGCTCGAAAGAATTACTTTCAAATTGCACAACAGAACTAGAGTTTTGCCGGTACCATCGTCATAAACACAGCCACCCTCACGATGACAGTTATTACTTACGGCTTTGAATTGCGTCAAAATGTGGTTTGAAAATTTGGTCTGTATAGTCGGTCTATCGAACCGGAAGCCACACTTGTACGACTGTATGCGCCGAAAAGTTGTAAAATGACTGAAGGTTAAGAGGTTCACAAAATATCCAGCTACTTTGAATATGATCCTTTATGCGACATTAACCAGGGATATGGCTCGGGATCAAATTTATTGTTAGAATGGTGGCGGATTTGGTTAAGAAAACTGTTTTTGGTTGGCCCTACTGACGGTGGTTTTGTCGGTAGTGAGCCTTTTAATGGGTTAGACAAACTCCTCAAACTCAAAATCCTAGATTTCCTTTGATGTTCAAAGCTATCAACTAATTGAATAATTTTCTGATTTCTTATTCATTTGCAACAATCTGAGATCTCCTTGAGCAAGTGATATGTGTATGTACTCTTTTTTCTACGCTTTATCACCTTACCCTTAATTCTACAGACCATTACCATAACACAACCCATTTCTAAAGAGAGTCTGGCAACCTATAAGGTAATTTGGCTACCTTTGTGATCGTGCTTCGATATCGAGACCGTCCGATGTTGAGGAAAGGGTAGTATTTGACTTATGAGTGTGCTTTTAGCAGACTATAGCTATTCCATGAGTTTGCTAAGACATTCAACGTCAGAATACTTCTCCGCAGCGGTTATCTCCCACTTCTTGTTAAACAGTCGAGCTCGGAATCTAGTCCCAAACCAGGTTATAGTAACAAATCTCAGTCTTGACTTTGAAAACCTAGAGTGCTATTTTTGCATCGCTGTACTACAACTTCCTATAAAATCTCGATTATCCGGTAGACGTTATCTTTTGTCTTTTGGTTAATTGTTTTTTGGATATATTTTCAATTTTAGCGTTGATGCACAGCTCTGACACTATATGTACTTCGGACTTCCTCCGTCCAAAAGGTTATATATAACTCCTTCTTCAAAGAGTCTTTTTCGGTAGGGGTGAGTGCATTTTTTTCAAACGCAACTTTAGTGCCCATCATTGCCAGTCGATTCTCGATTCAAAATCAATAAATTCCGTTCAAAATAGGCTCTAAAATTTGTCATATACAGGTTCTCCATTTCAACATATCAAAAACAACTATGTAACTTCTAACTTCAGTCCAAGTTTGGTGGCTTTCACCACATTATTCCAACTCAACTTAAGCTTCAATTTCCCTATATGTTCCCACAAAGCAGCCGTCGGTTGCCAACAACAAAAATAATTAACAATTAACATACAATTCACACACAATCATCTGAGTCATATCAAACAATTAAAACAAACTACCAGCACGTGGCACAGCTACCCCACAGCATGATTGATTCGATCGTAAAAACTCCTACACCAACCGTGGTGGTGAAACTAAAAGACTAGCTTCCTTGAAGGCGAACCAAAAAACCTCATGAATATTCCATCGCAAAGCGACCTTCATTCTATTCGTCGAAAAGTCAAAAACAAAAATCGGAGAATTCACACAAAAGGAAAATTATTCAAATGCAATAAACACATTACAGTCAGTGAACGGATGATTCATTATAAGTACAGGATATCCACCATTTGCCCATTTTACCAGACAAAAACCTTTATGGCGTAAATACCCATACCAACGAAGACATCTCTTTAGAGGGTCTCCTTCTCCTCATTCTCCAGATGAGGCCAAGAAACAAGTTTAAAAGCAAATCCATGTCTACAAAAAGTGGTATCCCATTATGCAGATTCGGTAAAAAAGACAAACAAACGAAAAACAAATAAACGTGAATAAATTATTTAATAAATTTATTACCAGAGGGTGAAATCTCCGCAGTCAAAAAATCAGACTCGGGCTAAATAAAAAAAAGGGAAATAAATTTCCGCCAACACATGGGCGGCTGATTGGGAATTTGAAAAACTACCTCGTGGACTTGTAGAGTTGTAGGCTGCAGAATGATTTGCCCAACTTGATACAATGTATGCCAGCAATTACAGATTGCTTAAGGTCGAACAAAAATTGGCAGTAGAATCGATGAATCCACTTGGAAGCGGAAGCGAAAAACGAAATCAGTGCAAACAATAATAAATGGAAAATACGCGCAATTGAAAGGAAATCGAGGTCTGATGGATTTTTGAGTGAAATTTATTAAACGAAATCAAGTCGAGTGCACCAGTCGCTGCATGCAAATGGAAAATAATTGCCCTATGTACACTGGTCCAAGTGTAATTTTGACCTGCCAAAAACAAGAGAGAAACATCTGCTCGAGTATAGAATACTGGAGATACATATATCATTGTCGAAGGAAATAAATTAAACCATTGAACAGAAGATTTCAGTGGTAGTTGGCTACACGGCGAGAAATATTTTTGTAATTTCTGACTTTTTAATTGAGTGATTGATAAATAAAATAAACTGTTTGCACAACAGGTCCCCCAAGCTTCGCTTCTTAGAATCATTCGTTTTGTGTTGTTTTTTTAGGGGCTAATGGAAGGAACCTTCAATTAAATAACCAGTCCGAAGGGCAGCATTGAGAAGTTATACACTCAGATGTTTGTCAGACATTCGCGAGAGGTGATGTAGTGGAAAATACTTTAAGATGTAATTTGTGTTTTCCTGGGCATCGAGCCTGAGACCCTCCACCACACTTACCACTGACACAGTGCCTGCTTATACCCTAAATTGATTTAAGGGTCGCCATAAAATGTAGTTCGTCGAAACGGTTTGTTTGCAAACATACTTCTATTTAAAACCACTTTTATTGGCTGTATTATTCGGGAATGACTTACAGTATCTGTAGGTCCATTTATTACGGGCATACGTACTTTTGACCAATGTTATAGTCTGTTGCAGTATTTAAGCAGCAGCAAATGTAGGTATAAGCAGAATTATACTAAATTTTCAACTTCGTGACTTAGGTACACGCTCAATACCTATACCTTTTGACATTCTACACATTTTTAAAGGATTTTAATGTGGAAATAAGACGATCCTCGATCTCCAATTGGAGGTAAATTTTCTAAAAGCAATGTAAAATCATCGAAAGGGTTTGGTAGATAATTAAACCCATTTTCAAAATCGGAAAGGGGAGAGATGAAGTCTCACCGAAAGTGACCTTTTAGATCGCAAGCAAAATTTAAACAGAGCGTTTTACAAAATTCGTCATACAAACTGAAATATGTTCATGTAACTTGTTTTCAGTTGATTTTACTTTTAATTTAATTCAGCAGAAGCTTGGGAGATGCTATTCCGCTTAGAAATACTTTTAGAAACTTGTTTCGAGGAAGGGGACCTAACAGATCTACAGCAACATTTACCTTCACAAGCTAGTTAAAGTCAGTCATTTAAAATTCATAGGACAGGTAGAGTAAATGGGTTTTAGGGCTCCGGCCGGAAGAGTCTTAAAGTCCAATTCGGAGAGGCAATCGAGTAGAGAAATACCTTACCTTGCTTAGTTGGGCGCTTAAGGGGAAGATGCAGAAGATACCTCAACCAGCTTGTAGTTAAAAACTTGTAAGTTTAAAAAAGTGAGCATCTTGAAGCTTTAAGGTTGTTTTAGGTGACATTTCCTTTTTGCGTTGCATATATAGCTGTTTAACAAAAAGCGAAAACTAGAGGAGAGAACACATTCTCTCAAATTTCAAATTGGAGCGTATTATTCAACCCGGCTTCCAGCCATTCCAACTTCTTGCGAATATATCCGTTGAAAACACTCGAAGGCAGTCTAATGTTTTTTCAGCTCTTTTTTTTAGCCAGTTTTACCTAAAAGAACCAAATTCACGGTAATTTAAAAAAAAAAATTAACATGAAACAGGAATAGGAGAATTTGAAAAAATAATTAAATCAAAGCTTCCACTAAAAACAATCTTTTGAAATATTTTTTTAAATATTTTCTTACAAATAAATAAACTGGCATTTAAACTACATATTTCAACAAAATTTCTTAGGTGGCATTCGGAAACAAATTTTAAATATAATTAAATTTTAACAGATAATTTAAAAGCTATTTTTTTTTTTATTAGAGAAACGTTCCTTCTGATCATATTTTTTTCTGTTTTGTTTATAAATATTCTCTGGCCTGGTATTAGTTTCTATTCTGTGCTTTTGTGAAAAATTCAGCTCTAATTCAATGACAGCTTATTTGATTTAAAAAAATTAAAATTAAGAAAAAGGAAAAGATATATCTACTGTGTCCTGTTTCTTATTCGAATGCAAAAAGTATGTAGGTACATGCTGGTCATAAGTGCATGGGTGTACATATGAGGTGGAGGTACTGCGAAAGTACTGGTTAAAGATATTATTTTTACTAGCAGTGGAAAAGCAAAAAGAACAGTCAGAGAACCCATTGACAATGAAATGTAGTGTAAAATGAGCTAGCCAAGAAGCAATTTCCCGAAAGATAACCGCCGCGACAGTTGAAATATCTGGCAGCATACCAAAAAAGATGGAAATCTTCGCGTATACATTTTCGACATTCTTTTTCGGGACAAGCCAAGGGGTTATAGATTTTTTTTTTCTTAACATGAAATTTAAAACAAGAAATATGGAGGCCATAGTTCAAGACGTAAAGGAGACTATTGCTAAGTATTTTGAACTTACGTGTCGAATATGCAAACAGCCGCAAAGAAAATCGGCTTCTTAAGTGGAAGCGTGGTCTGCCTATACTTACTTCCAAAAAACACCAGAAGCTAAGTTACTTTATATATAAGATATGTATATTTAAAAGGACATTGAAATTATACGAAAGGGTTTTTTCAAAGAGATTGATGTTCTTGAGTGCAGCCAGCAGGTAGGTTAGGGTCTTAAAAGATGTTAAACCACTGAAACGTAGTTCACTTAAAAGATCTGATTGTACCTTTATGGCACTCGAAGTTGTAATCTTTGAGCTATGGCTGGAGGCATAAAGCATTTTTGAAAAACTTGCTGTACCCTAGGTATAGGAAGGCGCGTTTTCCCTTTGAAGCTACATGTGTGGATCACAACCTTATTGATGTGTCCTTAGCTTCCAAAAAGAATTAGCATTTGGAGCGTTTTCTTCGACTTAGAGAGCTCCTGCGCAGCTCGGCTGTAGTTCATATCGAAGCTTCATTCTACAGATTCAACAAAGAAACTAGAGCCACCAAAGTATCCTTTTCGCACAACAATTGCCCAGTACAAAACCCTGACAAAAGTCGATTATAATTGAAAAATATTTCAAAAGGTAGGAATGTGTCAAAAGAACATTTAAAATTGTAATCGCCAGAGAGCTACGGAGAACGTCTCAAAAGAATTCCTCTTGAACACGAGACTGCTCCGTCTCCGTTCTATATTATGTGAACTGGAAAGATTGGTGTTTCTAACTTTTCTACGGTCGCATCCACAAACAACAACTGCTTCTAGAAAATCCACTTAAATCTCCGAGCACTGCCGGCACCTTAATCTGTCCTAAGTCCATTTAACTGCCCGTCACCGAAAAGTTTTAAAGAAACCAAAAAATCCCCAAACCGCAGCCAAATGCATTTAAATCCTACCTTCAAACAAAACCATTCCTAAATCACTTTAATTCCCCGGCATTCCTCTTGCCGGCCGGCCGGCCGGTCTGAAACTTTGTCAAACACGTCTTCCTGTGGTTTATGGCGACAAACCCACGTTGAGCAAGTCAAGTGCCTGTGAACTCGAAAGTTTTACGTGCAAATGTCCGCAGTCCGCCATCCCCCATAGCAGTTGGTTTCAGCAATTGTCTTTAATCTTTGTTGGCCTTTTAACTTAACTAGCAATGCGGCATTGTGCCCAACACACACACACACAAGTCCCGCACCCATCCGGGCCGATTCACGTGATTTACCCATGCCCACTTGGTGTTTATCGATTTTTTTGTTCCTTACCGCGATTGCTGGAAGGTTAAAGGTCTCTTTTGAAATTAAAGACACGGAGGAATTGGAAAATTTTTTGTCAGTTGGGTATCAGCGGCAACTGTACCGCAACTAATGCGCACTTCCCCTAAGGGAAAGAGTTAAACGGCCTTCGGTTTTATTGTTGGAAATCAATATTTTTCGCTCAAGGATTTCCAATCGCTGAACAAAATAAAAGAACGTCTCCTCCCGCTTGTTGGGCAATTAGTTAAAGAAAATTGTCCTTACCTTGACGTTGGTGTACCTACTGTGTATAGGTGTAAACTGTTCCGATGATATTTGACGGGGAAACAAAAAGCCAACAAGAAAAAAAAAAAACAACCGAAACACTAGAAACCACACCGGGGATGCCTGCCTACCTACAAGGAGATCTATTTTTGGCCATTTCTCGCATTCCATTCATTCGCCTTCTTCCCATCATGTCGACGCGAAGCCATATGCAAGCGTTTCCCATGAAATTCCGGTTTTCTACCACCACGCCTATATTTTAATGGCGTCAGATAAAAAGATGATGGCTGCTCTGCTGTGCATGCGCCTGCCTTGTGTTTTTTTTTTCTTTTGTGTTTCTCTGGTGTGCGCATGGACGGGCAGTTCCTATAGTGACGACCAATAACAGTTCGTCTGTATGGGCTGGTGTGAGTAGCTGGAAACAGCATGCAAATGTGTTAGGCCGACCATGATTGTTGTGTAAGTGACGAGGGAAATTTGTATTGATTTTCCTGCCGGTTTGTGTATTAGATGGGGGCTTGCCACCTATTGGGAAGCCGTCGAACTATCGTGTTTGTTGCATTTCCGATAGATGGACTCAGTGTGGCGTCGGGAATTTATACTTTGCAAATTTAGATTTAGAAAAGCTCGTCGAAACCAATCGATACAGTAGGGAAGCGAACTTGTATGTTGTATCTAATGTGGAAAAGCTTCGAATTTGGGCGTGTATCTAGAAGCTCTCGTTTGCAGAAATGGGTAGGTATCTATGGGCTTGTTGTTTGCCTATAGATTTTCGCTTGAGATTTCTACATTCGCCATAGGGAGATTACAATTAAATTTACATAAAAATGTTGGTACAATGGAAAACTCATTTGCACTGCCAAAAGCGCCCGGTTACTAGTGGATTTGTATTCAGAGTTCAGATAGCTAAAATGGTTTGCCAATTAAAAATGGAAATCCACTTTACATCATAAGCGACTTGGATTTAATTTTTTAATTTACGCAGATGTGCTGATTACATGGATATTTTTGAACACGTCCGCCAAGCAATTACTGCGAGTTGGCCGTATTATTTTGTGCGAGGCTTTGTGTCAAATTTTGAAGTACCTAGTTATGATGGTTGATACGGTTTTGTTGTTTTGCTTTTTTAATTGATAAATATTCATAAATGTTTTTCTATAGAAGAACAAACAAAGTCGATTTCTTTTTGCTTGAATTGGTTGTCGGTTGCCTTATGTTCTCTTTGGACGTGATAGACGATTTTGTTAACGAAACTAAGTCAAGTAGATGAACCTTTTCATTTAGTTAGTAGGTATTTATCTGGTAGTTGAATATTCTGTAGGGTTGGGTAGATAACTTTTTTAAATTTTAGGTAAAACATGACTTTTTTCAAGATGGAAGTCTTAGCACCCCTCCAACTTGATTTTGTATAAAGAAATTCCAAATGAAACAGAGTTTTCTCTGTGGAAAACGGTCCTACAACGGCCAAATTTTCGTTGGGTCCCCTTAAACACCAACTTCCTTACTGCAGTCACTGCCTGCTTTGAACTGTATAATTGCGTTTGGTTAACATTAGGTACCGAGTCGTAAACATGCCATAGGTACAGTGTTTTATTTTATTTTACAAGCCGATTAGTGTTAATAAATTGAGATTACACACAATCAAGTGTTTAGCTGCAATACCTACCTACAGTTTAAGGCATTTTGAGCGCTGACACCTTAAGTCGTTATTTTACTCATAGGTACCTACTTTTATTTATTGCTTGGTAGGTAATCCCATTTAAAATGAATAAGACGGTAATAACTTATGTTCAGAGTTAGTTGCCTACGTCATTTTGAATAAAATAAACAAGTGATTATTGCTCTGCAATAAATAGCTAGTGGCGATAATAATTTAAGGACCACCCGCTGTTTGTTTGCCATTTAACATTTTATTAATTTCATTCAAATGGTTTTGTGTACGTTTTATGGCATTAATTGAAATACAACTTTAATTGTTACTTAACGAGTACTGTGATAGATAGGAATTTGTTTATGAGTGGTTCAAATCGAACTATTAAATATTTGCTTTTACTGCCATGAAAAATTTACCGACGGTATTGCTTCAGTTTTTTTTTATCGTAGTAGAGGAGGGTAAAATGAATGCCACATAATTAGGTAGTTAACAAATCGAGGGAATGTAAAACTCTCTTCTTAGATTTAAATTTTTGATTTAGATCTCTGTGTTGCAGATGATTGGTAGTTCTTGAGGACACAAAGGTACATTGTACTTGAGGAAGTGGCGTCGGAGAGCCATGCATGCACAGCGTCGTCTTTGAAATGGAACATATTGCAATGTTATCGTGTCTAGTAGGTATGTGCCTTATAATCCGCACCAATTGGCCTTTTTATATTAAACCTATCTTTGTAGCTTTAGGAACTCTGTTGATTTTTTATGCAAAAGGCTTTAGTTACTACTTTTAGCTTTTGGAGCCTCTCTGGATTGTATTCCAATTGAAAAGACAAACTTTCCCTATTTTCTTTGCAAATTTTTAAAAATGTTTTCAAAGGAAGGCAGTTGGACATGTAGTTATTTTTATCTTAATGCGGTTTAATTTTTCTGTTTTACTTAATTTTTTAGACATAAATCTTGAAGCAGCACTGATTTGAATTCAATTTGGTTGGAAGCTAGAGCTCAAACTTCTGCCTGACTATTCGTGAGTATGCCGTATTGAATAATAATCACACCTTTTCAAAGGCACTGCGATTTAAGGAAACTTTGATGTGAGATCCAGTTGTAAGTAATCACCTCAAAGGTGACCCCGTAGTTATTAATCAGCAAATCTGCTCTGCGGATCAACTGCTATGAACCTAGTTACAAGAAACTACGTCAGCTGTTGCAACAAGATACCCATTGTTACGATTAGTTTGGCCGCAGCTGACTACAATCCTTATCTTATCTATCTGCTCTAGTATGTGGGTTTTACTTAGGTAGGCTTCAAACAAATCAAGCATAACCTCAAGAACTCCACACTTTTCCCGTTTACAGTCCAAAATCTTAAGGTTCACTATGTCAGGCAAAATATCAGAGACTTGTAAGACAACAAAGAAGCAAGGCACTTGTGTATATAATCCGAACTGTGAACTAAGCACTCAACTAAAAGTCTCTTCCAATCAGCTCTTTCTCTGATTTCTGCCATGGTTTTTGAAAGCCTGATACCTTTTGTCAACAAGCTGGAAGACTCATCCAAGTGCAGTTTAAGACGATGAAAATCCCACCGTCTATAGTCCACCTTCGACTCAGATTTCACACAGATTCTGGCAACAGAAAAAATAAACCAGTCAATCCAAGTCTACAGCATCACTTTTCAGCGACAACAAACATCTTCGGTCTGGAGATATATATATTACACAACTGATGTAACAAACTTTATTCATTAGCCTGACTTGCACGTTATCCTTTAGGCTTCCATCAAATGGACTGTTTTGAGATATTGTCTTATGGTTTCGCTGCATGTGACCAATCTAGTACCATTTACACTGTCTCACCCCGACATCCAAGAGCTTGTGAAACGTTTTACAATACAATTTCTTGTAGGATAAAATCTGTTACCTTAGGAGCAGTTTCTTCGTCTCACAGGCATACGCAAAAGCACGGATCTTACTTTGGAGTTGGAGAGCTACATAGATATGACTGCGATTCCGAATAGGTATATCAAGGGCGAAATTTTGTTTGCTTAAGGTCTTTTTGCCATTAATTACTTAGTAAGGACTTAGACATCATATAAACATAAGCATATCAACGCAATACACACATGTGTGAACTTCGTAATGGAGGTGGCGGCAATTTTAACGACGGCAAAAACAAAGTACATCGTTACAAGATAATACACCGACGGGTCGGATGGATTTTTACAAGTATAAATGACATTGTCTACAGCAACTCCGCTTAAAAGCTTCATCATATCTAAAACCAAGCGAAGAGTTGCACCTGTCAGTCGATGTTTTGTTAGCCAAAGATGATAATTGCATAGCAAGGCCTTGTCCAGAAACACAGGACCCGATCATTCAAATTCTGATCATCTATGGCATAGAAATATGATCGTTCTTTGACGATAGTCGTTTTAAATGCAAAATTCTTTGAGTGATTCGCTCTCATCTGCCTCTTTGAACAATTTCAATTATAACTCTCCGTCAACTTCAACAAACAAAACATCGCAAAGTCAAAATGGAACGACATATCGCTAATAATATTTGCCCGGTGATAATACTCCCAAAGCCTAAAGTGTCATATAAGTTATAAAATGTTTTTTGTTGTAAAATTTGGACCTAGTTAGTGGTATGCGTCATTTTTCTATGGTGAAATTAAAAGCCTCCTTTGAACAGACTTTTTCAAAGACACTACTACGCCGTATTATCTTCAGGAGCTGGGAACATCGTAGCATTTTCCATTTGTTCCGAGAAACTCAACCAAATTGTGTCCCAAAATTCCATACACAAATCTCTATAAAAAAAAAAAGATGACATTTAGTAAGCCAATTTTTTAAGCATAAAAGAATTTCCCCTGCACTTCCTTAAAATAAAAAATAGACAACCATAGCACTTTAAGGACACTTTACCACATCTTTTGTAGATTTTTAGAACTCCTTGGGCTAAAGGGCAAGACTGCAGCTAAAAGAAATGTATATCTAGATTTAAGATCTATCTGCACAAGTATTTTGCAGCGGGGACTGTACTCACAAAGGTTATGCTACGACTAACTTCACTTTGAATTCGGTCATCAACAGTTCAGTTGCTGTACGTTTTACGAACCCACAGCCGTTTCATTCCAATATTTTCTTCTTAAGGACTAATAGCAATTTTTGCCTTGCTACAGTGTTCGTTTTAAAACAACTAAAGAAGCGCCTTTTCATGTGTAGAGGGCATTTAAAGTCCATTCTCTGAATTGCACAGAATACGGAAATTGGATGGTAATTTTCAGGGCAGTCTTTACAGCTCACATCATCAAAACTATATTCCTTTCAACAGAAAAACGTTTAAACTAAGTTATTGGTGCCTAAACTGCGCCTAAACTCTTAAATAAAAATAAATAAATTTTGGACGCTGCATTTTGTCTATAGCCCGAATCCTCAGTTCTATCGTCCATTTTTTGGCGTTTGTTTTTAATAAGAGGCAGAGGCATTCTTCTCAAAAACATTAAATCAGACCATTATGCGTAAATCGATAAGCTGTTTCTGTCTTGAACTTTTTTCCCCATTGCTTAAATTATTGACATCCCAGCGCCGTAAGACAGCCAGCAAAACCGTCTGCCTGTCCAATGCCTAAATTGAGAGATAAAAACCTGATAAACATCACCAAATATACAAAAGCCTTATTCCGAATTCAGTGAAATCGATGCCATTTCATAAACCGAATGGTGATAAATAAGGTCTGTGTGTCAAGAGCATCCGAAATGAATACTTTTAATTGGTTCTGTACTCTGATAGCGGCCATCTGGCCCTCTGATAAAACATCTTTCTCGGATTTCGCTAACGCTCTCTTAAGTATCTCCTCAAATCGCTGAACACAAAGTGTCAACAATGTCTGGAGGACACCAATAACAACAAAAAAAAAACATATCTGCTAGCCCATTTATCAATTTTCATAAATGATAACGCATGCACGTCCCTACGTCCCATTCGAAAGGCGCACCATCACGCAGTATCTACGAGTGTATCTGCAACAATCTCAGCCACAGTTGACTGACATGTTGTTAAGAGGAGAATATTTAAAATTCATATCGCATTACCCGCGGCCAATCTTATACTATGTGGTGACATTTTTATAGCAAATGGCGGCGAACAGAAAAAACTATAAAATAAAATAAAACACTCATCCATGTACTGTACCTATCTATATATAAATAGCACTTTGTGTTCTCTGCTTTGTTTAATTTAGCCTCAGCGATACAATTCTTTTCCTACAACAATATGGAAGATGTATCTATATACAATCATGTAGAGAGCCGTAGGTGGCTGTTTTAATCTTTACCAAACCAAAAAAGGAAAAAAAAATGTGTGGACGCACCAAGCCGACAAAAGGCGACCGTCTCTGGCATTCATCTGACATACCCATCGAGTGATTAATATGGGCAATATGTTGCGTTTCGATTTCGGGATGATTGTATCACGTTACTGAACATTACACATGTACATAGTGCACCTAGGTACTGATTTCGGGGCTCTTATATAATATGTGAAATCTATTTTCAAGTGCACACGCACAGCGATAAAACTGACCTCGGCTCACTTCACCAAGCGTATATTCAACAAGCGAGCGCTCTTTCTGATGGTTCTTCCTCTATGCCAACACTGGGGAGGCGTTTTTCAATTCAAATTATGGTAATTGAACTAACGGAATGTGGGAACGACACATTTTAGTGGATTTTTATGTTTTATTAAAAACATTCGAGACTCTCTTTCTTAATTGAAATATGGTTTGGTTGGGGTTTTAATGGGCCCATTGGGAGGTGACAAAAATGCCCCGACTAAGACACTCTATAAAAAATTCTCAAAAAATCAATTAGTTTTGAATTTAAATTGCGCAAGCAGGAGAATAAATTTAAACGCTTTTAATAGGTTCCTCCATTTTGCATCATAATTTAATCTGAGAGCTTTGTGCCGTGCTTAACAAGAGCTAAATGTCGGAAGGGGGGAATTAAAATGCCATGAAAGTTCATCGCCACACAGGGAGTCTACGCTTGAAGCAATTTACGACAGTATATGACATCGGTTCTCCAATCTTTTATGCAGAATTATACATCTTCTCTTTAATTGGGCGCTGCTATCAGTTTTCCACTGGCCTTTGTTGGGATTGTGATTTATTGCCGATTCTGTCAAAACACCTGTGCGGTGATATATTGCCCGTTCGTGTGGCTCAGGTACGGCCAACCCTTTCCACTGTACACCCGTCTCTGTAAAGGAGAAAGTAGCCCTTCTGCGGAACTACTTTGTTTGTGGAAAAAGGAAAGCGTAAATATACGTTTTAAGGTTTGACTGCGAGAAGAGTGGTGACAAGTCAATTTGCTCTTCAAACAGTGACCGGTGGTAGAAAATTGCAGACGTTTTTTTAATGCAGATTCCGTGAACAGTTTGACGGAAGGGCTTACAGCAATTTGTCGGTCCAAAGTGAAGAATGAAATAAATTTGCACTCTTGGCGGTGCATTTTTAAAGCTTCAGCAGTGCCCCAAGTTGATTGCGTTCTTTGAAATACCTTAGACTCCAAGAAACAATAACCAACGTTATAGAAATTGTGTCCTTCTAGTGGCATTGTCAGCTTAAGGGTAAGGTATAAACAGCTTACTTCTAGTGGGTCGCATATCATTTCTTAAACTGGTACAAGGGCCATCGTTATCGTTGGACACTTGCACTTGTTGGTTTCTATAGCGCTCTCTGGAAAAGAAGTTATTTGGAGATGCGATTGGGCCATAAACTCGTTATGCACCTTCCTCGATTTTTTACTTGTTTAAACATTTTGGGGTCAATCGATTTAAAACACTTGAACGATATAAGATGCTCGCGAATATGTATTAAATATGCGCAGGAACAGTGCTAGTTTATCTAATGTAGATCAGACAGAGTTCTTAAGCGAAAAACTCTTTCATCATGATGTTAACCGCTGAAGGGTTAAGAAAATACCTTATAATCATTTGCATAGTGCGAGCGGTACCAAAGGTATGAATATAGTCATCCTACCAGATCTATTGTGCTAAAAGTACGTCGCATTATACCTCTCTAGCTATCGCGCTGCTTAATATGGGTTCCCTATTCAGATAGGGGTCAAGATGCTTGTCTTTCACTCGTAGGAATTGTTCTCAGTTTGCAAAGATTTCTCCTTGCATGTGGGTTAAAAACTTGAGCCGATGTTGTTGATGCTGCTTATCGTAAATAGTCTATCGTCTCGGGGGTATAATTATCAAGTCCTATCGCTTAGTTGTCTCTAAGCACTTTTGCTCACCCAATATAGTGATTTCGTCTGGATAAGTTGTGTTCGCACGTAATTTAAGGCTTTGGCAAACTGCTCAGCCTTACTTGGGTGCATGCCACCTTCAAGACAGTTTTTTTTTTATATTTTAATTTAAAAAGGATAGTAAAATACCAGCTTTTGGCTGAAATTTTTCATCGATTTGTTCCCACGTGCTTCCCATGCAACAAATCGACACTATTTTTAACAAACTTTTTAGTGTGGGACTTTGGAAAACGTCGCAATCGTCAAATATTTTTCTCATCCCATTATCAACGTGTTTTTATGCCCTTTATGGCTAAACGTCTTGAAGAGTACATATGTTTGTAATACCGTTTATTTGTTGTTTGCCAGTTTGTAAACATTTTAGAAAAAGTTTACATTTTTGAAAACGCATCAAATGAAAATGACAAAAACTGCAGCAGGTAGTCTCTCTAAGTCAAAATGGTACTTCCTTCTTGCTGTTTTAAGGAAAAAGTAGGGAAATATCACCAGTTTCAATGCCAATATATTTTGTAACAAAATTAGCTTTCACATTTTCATAGAGTGATTTCAGGTTATAGGCACTTCCATCCCGTATTTAGAGCCACAAATACCTAAATATATAGTCTTAGTCCAAACCAATAGATTTATTAAAAAAATGAACGTTTTTTTATTATTTATTCATGTTTTTGTTTTGCTTTCTAAAAGGGTACCAAAATGTTTTGCAAACAAAATCGGCGCAGGGACAAAAGTGCCGATTTTTAGTTTTGGGTCCTATGATCCTCTTAAGTAAGATTTAAGTCCTAAATAGAATTTTATGAGTTTTTTACTTTTAAGGATTTTAGAAAAGAAATAAACAAATGGCTTTTATTTTAGAAAAAAAGGTTTTTTGTAAGTGTAATTGTTTTTGTTTGTTAACGTGTAAATTTTTTTTTTAACCCAGGAATGAACTTCCTATTTCCTATCATTAGTGAGATGCTTGCATTGTTTTGCGCAAATTGTTAGTAATCATTTTTTTTTTTTTGTAATTGTACCTAAGTTATGCGTTAAACTAAACCAAGATAACAGAGCCTAAAATCTGTTTGACTGGCTATACATTTTTGTCTAAGCTTATTAAAAAAATAAATGCTGTCTTTTAGCACTTTTGAAAAGTAAAAATTGGGACTTATGTCCTGTGGCAACAAAATCCCCTTAAGACGGGCCTGAGTATTACTTTATTTTAATGGCAATTAATCGCGGACACTTATTGGTACAACATGTACAGTTTCTGATCATATTGGGTATCAACTTAAGGTATTTCAAATATATGGCTCTTATAGTCTAAAATTAGTGGGGCAGTGGCTTAGAGTTAATGTGTTGGACTACTAAACGAGGGGTACGCGGTTCGAATCCCGAAAGAACCAATTACAAACTAATGTTTTTTTCCACTGCGCCACCTCTCGCGAACGTCTGACAAACATCCGAGAGTAGAACTGTCATGAAAGAGCTTCTCAATTAGCCGTTTGGACTCGGCGTAAAATTGTAGATCCCTTCCATTCGTCCCAAAAATTGAAAACCCACACAAAAGAAATGGTTGTGAGAAGCTATGCATGGGTCCAACAGACCTGTCGCGCCAAAATATTTATTTATTTATTTATTTATAATCGGAGGACGCTTATATACAGTTCTTACAGTTTTTGACCAAATGAGGCGTTCACCATGTATCGGACGTTAATTGAACGTTGAAAAGTTCGCTTTTAAAGCGGTCTTCAGTCCTCTACTAAAATATGTATCTACCTACATAGCTAAAATAAAAAATATCTAATATAGATAACTTTCACAGCGATTGATGATTTGACGTCCATTTAATATTTTTATGAAGAAAACACTGTACGATTCATGTTCTTCCTCTGCAAATCGATTTTCCAAATATAAAGATTGAGCCTGCCGAGAGAACCACGAACATAAACGGCTTCTTCTTCCCAACAGTAAAATTCAATTTTATTTCTAAAGAATGACAGATCTAAAAAGATATAAGAAAGCATAAACTAAATTTTTACTTACTAATTTGGTAACTAATTTCAAATTGGAACTTTTCCAAATGCAGGATGCAACTAGAATTATTACAGCCGTTGATAAACGCAAGCTAAACCTAATAAATCTGACTAGAAAAAAACCTTTGCGCACAAAATATATAAGCTGAAGGTCAAAAAACGCGTAGTTGACATTTAAATTCAAGAATACGCTCGTTTCTTTTTAACGCTCATTAAAAAAAAATACCAAATTCGAGTTACTGAATTTTTAAACAAGTCTTCTTCAAAATTAGGGATAATACAACTTTAAAAATGGCTCGATGACAATTTCAGTTGTTCAAGTAGATTAGGTAAGTTCATGGATATCCATTAAATTGTATCCTGGTTTTGTGTAACACTTTATCCATTTTTTGACTGAGTGTACATTTGAAAAGTGATAAACATTCTCTGGTGAATGTTTGACTTCTCATTTTGCTGATTTGATTTTTAACTAATCTGATACACAAAAATGTCCACATTTCCTTGCTATACCTTCAGTAGCTAAATTTGCTACAACCGCCGAAAAACTATGCCACCAGAAGCTTAGGTACTAAAATCCTCCGCCAAAACAAAGGGTCTCCTCGGAAGTTCTTTTAAAAAATCAACAAAAACACAGCTGACAAATATGTAGTTGAAATCTATAGAATAAATAAATAACGTGCGAGGGTTTGTTAAACAATTTGCCTTCTTTCGGTCAATATTCGAGCACTTAGCTCACAGTTTCATGACTAGTTGTAGACCTGCTCTTGACAATTCTAATCTATTATACTTAGTCAACTTAACTTTTTTATTATTAACACAATTAAGTGATGTCAAACTCTAAACAAACAAACGAGAAATTCTAGATATAAATAAGAAAACAATATATTATATTCAACATGCACGGGTCATTCAAATTAAATTATTCTCTCAAACAAGTTTATTCCAACTTCCACCATTCCATTCAACTAATCTCGCAGGAATTGATTACAATTTGTAATTTACAAAGCAAGAAATAAAATAAATACTAATCATCTCGTGGGTAAATAACCTTCTCCTTGACATAAGCTTTTAAGTTATCGCTCAAATAAGGTGCCACTGGTTAAAAGTGGGCAACCATTGCCTTCAATTGAAACTTCCCAATTGTGTAGCTGTAGGTAGGTGTATCTGAGGTAGACGCGCTTTCATGTCATCAATTAACGTTGCAAAATGCGATATAATGTTAAGCAATTCCACTTGGAAATGCAAAAAAAAAGGAAAAAAAATCGCTCTTCCTTGCAGATAATGACAAACGGTCACGCCACAGTAACGCTGCTTGCGTCCACATCCACTCGGACGCGTCGTATATAAATATCACGGATGGTTACCCTCGGTCAAGCGCCAATTGCATTTGAAATAAAATTAAATACTTGGAAAATCGCCCAAGTAAATGTTTCGCACATGCTTCAAATGCATTTCTGTTCGCATTCTGTTCGCATTCGCCCCCGGCTGGCTGGCGCGGCGCTCTTGCAACTGCCATCATATCAGAGCCTCGTATCTACGGCTGAGTGAATTGAAATTTTATTGATTTTTCTCGACTAAATGGTGTCGTTGTTCGGTTTTAATTTTATTTAAATATTCAGCTGGGAGGATCTTTCTTTCTCATATACCTAATGACTACGACGACCGAGCTCGTACAATGGGTGCCACAGTTCTAGTTCTGATTTTGACTCTTGTTTTTTTTCTTTGTAAGATGTTTTTCAACTTTTTTTTGTGAAAGTTTTTTGTGTTTTCATTCTGTTTATATACTCGTACATGTGTGCGTATTGATTTTTCCTCCTTTTATTCCGTAGTTGTCGTCGTCATCGTTGTCGTTGCCGGAGTTGGATGAAAGAATCTCTCTTTACAAACAAGATTAGGGTTTTGGATTTTCTTTTTGCCTTGTGGATGATGAAATCCATTAATGAACTTGTATCTGCTGCCGCATATATGCTGTCTATAGCTGGATACCCAGCATTTATTCCATTTGTGAGGACGTAACCAACAGAACTGAGTAGGTAGATAGATACATAGCTAAACTTTAGCGATTAGATAGTAGGTACCTACAGCTACAGTTGAAGCGAAACGCAAAAAAAAAAGAATAAGTTTTTCCATTTATACAGCCAAAGGTAATGGTGCTGGGATTTTTGTTTTATACTCAAATATTCTCCTACATGTATATATGTTGGATAATTGGGCAGTTTTGGTGGTTTGTAAAAGTTTCTACGAACTTTCCGTCTAATAGAGCGAGAGAGGTTTTTGTTTTCCAACAAAAGTATCTCATTATAATTTATTTTCAAAAAAAGAACCCAACGGAATTTCGTGTAGATGGAGTTTTCTCATTTGGAATTAGATGACGCGAATGGCCGTCGAGGGATGAATATCTTTGAAGATATGAAACTAGTTATTTGTTTGGACGAAATGCAAAGATCACACAGATAGGTACAGAAGAATGAAAGTCTAGACGTGGAATACGCTTCGTTGAGATTGAAGTGGAATCGCATTTTTAGAAAGAAATCAGAATGCGGAGGAATTGTGACGACGCGACGGTATGATGAAATGAAATTATTATAAAGGATTTAGTAGAGTATGCAAGGATTTAGCCATCCATTCCGGTACATTTGCGAAGTGAATTTCGGAACGAATGGCGGTAGTCGGTGGAGGGTTCCCTTGGAAATTTGGAAGCACCCGAGTGGGTATGGCAATACTTCCTCGAACAATGGAATGGGAAATGAGTGGCAGCGTGGCATTCAGTTTGTTTTAGTGCAGTGCGCTCGAGGTAGGAATGAGTCAAATCGGGCATCCGATGCAGTTATTTCTTTCTTTCTTCGAATGAACACGTTTTCCAAAATAAATTTAAATTAAATATTATCCTTGAAGGGGCGCGGACAAAAAAAAAAGGAAATTCTTCTCTAAGTAGTATAGGCCCAAAATTTTTGTAGGTCTATTTACCCACAGGTCCAGTAGAAGAAACATTCAATACCCTGTCACATCTAGGAATCTTTCTTAGGACAGCTGCATACTCAAAGCTGTTTATTTAATTTTGTTTTTTAAATAAGTTAACTTCAATAACGCTCCGAGATGTTTGCAGATAGGTGTCAGATCCACACAATTATTGTTGTGATTCTTAGACCTCCGCAACTAGGTCTTCGGGAAGCCATTTCTTAATATCGATTAGCCTGTAACCAATGGAGACTTGAAAAGAGGAGAACGGCTAGTATCGGGTTTTTCAATAAGAGTGCTACAAAAGTAGCGTTAAAACAAAAACCGTTTTGGATATCAATGAAATTCTTTATTCCTGTGACAGTACGTTCGATGCAATTATGTATGGAACTCGATTTATTTTGCATGGCCACCACGGGCACGCTAACAGAAGTCCAGACGCTGAACCCAATTTTCGACGGTTTTCAAGCATAAATCGGCCGATACTGCTGCAATTTCACGTTCGATATTTGTACTAAGTTCATCAATCGTCGCTGGCTTGTTGGCATAGAACATAGACTTGATGTAGCCCACAGGAAATAGTCTAACGGCGTCAAATCGCACGACCGAGGTGGCCAAGCGACTGGACCATTTCGTGAGATAACACGTTTTCCAAACTTGGTTTCCAATAAATTGATTCTGACATTCGCTGTGTGGCGCCGTTCTGTTGAAACCACATGTCCTCCAAGTCCATATCATCCAATTGGGGTCAAAAATATTCGCCACAACGACGTCACAGAGATGCCCAACGCTTGAGAACGACGTGTGAGAGACACATTTGGGCTTTCTTTAAATGAAGTCTCAGCGGCAGCAATATTCTCAACACTACGGGCACTTCTTTGTCTCACTGGCACGGGAACATTTTGTACTGTGCCTGTGGATTCAAATTTTTCCACTAGACGCTCAATTGTTCATCTGCTAGGATGATTATGACGACCATAAATTGGACGTAGCGCTCTTAACGTTGAGGCCACTGACACCGAATTTCGGTAGCAAATTGTAATAATTTCGACTCGTTGTTGGCTCGTATATCTTTCCATCATGAAATGGCAAAATTTACTGAAGAGAAATGTCAAAAGAGCGGCAGGAAATTCGGCGTCGTGTGCTGTGGAAAAAGCGACCCTTTTAAAGGTTTCACCTTCTTTATTGACAGCCAGGCAGAAATAAAAGCCCTTATTGCCCCAGTAATAAAATCGAAGCTTGTGAAGTGCCGTCGCGAAGAACTTAAGGCTCTTGAAACACAGCACAATAAGTTATTGCTCTGCAGGAACAATGGACATGAAATTATCCTAGGCAATAAAAAAGCAGATGAACAAGCACGACAAGGTTCAGCTAATATTCTAGAACAAACATGTCCTTTCCACTCGTTGCGAAGGGAAATGCAACAGAAGAGGCGAACGCCAGATGGTCAGACAGGGTTAAGTGTGCTGTCACTAGAAAACCTTGGACATTTTTTTTGTGAAGTCAAAATAGAGAGAATAATGCTGAATGACCAAAAGTGACTTTCTATGCTTTTAGGGATTCTGACTGGACACAAAACCCTGCGGTATAACATTAAAAAAATGCGACTAACTTGAACTTCAAGAGGCTTCGGTACCTATTGAGGGAGTTCTTGAGGACACAACCCACTTCCTATGTCGCTGTATAAGTTTCTTACACTCCAGGAATAGATCCCCTGGAAGTTTCTTTTATCTACCGTGACCTGAACGAGCTATCTAGCGCAACCCAAAGACAAATTCATGAACTTCATCAAATCTTCAGGTTAGCCGCGAACGTTTGACAAGTATCCGAGTGTGTGCCTTACATCTTAATGTCCTGAGAAATATTCTTAATTCAGATTATTAAAGGCCAGCAAAAGTTTTACACTTGCGAGAAAATATGGGTAGACACTAGGTATATAAAGACCTGTTGTGTCCACTATACCTTATTTTTTCGTCGGGCTATTCTCAACTGCTGGAAACGTTGAGTTTGACAAGCTTCCCATAGGTTAGGCTATAGGTTAGTGTGGCAAGCCACAGATTATCCCCATTGTGATGCCACAGAATATATTTATCTCAATACTATTAGTTAGACCAATACGAGCTTAATAAAAGATCGTCGAAAAAGTACTCTCAGAGATGAATCTTTCTTCGAGCTCAGAGAGCTTGGCAGGTGCACATCAGAAAGTGAAAAAGAGTCGTCTTTTTGACGTGCAGTTTCGATAGAAATCTTTTGCGGTTGAACCCAGTCTGAGGACGTTCCTCCTAATGATGGAGTTTCCCATGTAATGACACCTACCTTTTTTCTGAAGTCTTTATAGACTAGACGGGTCAAGTCTGCTTCATCACGGACCACGTCCAATCCGATGGTTATAGTAGAGTTTAGCGCATTTTATATGATAACGAACTTAAAAGTAGCACTCCATGGATATTTGTCTTCTCAAAAAATCAACTGAGTTGTGCCATGCCTGGTACTCATGACTTTTTATATCCCAAAGGAAAACAGTCTTCCATTTTCATGGCGACAAATTTTGCGAGGGATAACAGGGCCTCAAAAAGTGTCCTTTACCAACTTCCTTGTGCAAACATTTTAGCCCTAATGTGTCAGTTGGAGGTTGCTATTGCTTCGGAAATACCCTGACATTTAGGTAGCTTTTTGAGCTTCAGAATGTCGTTCTTTCGGTGGCTTGAGTCTACCCTACGCTGAATATTCATAGGTAGGTGTGTGGCAATAAACTCCAGTAGGTCTTGCTAAGGCCAGCCTACCATACATTCGGTGGCTGGTCTGTAAAGTGTTAATTGTGCTTCGATTTGGTCTTTTATCCCAGGCTTGCAACCACAAAGGTATTCATCAAAGAATTCTATCGTCGGACTACTCGAAATTTAAATTCTACTTAGATAATTTTCAATTTCTCCTTTAATAAGCTTCTACATCATCGCTGGTATTCACAGATGGGTTTTCTCTATGGAAAGTCTTACGGCGGTTTCAATATATATTGCAATTTTCCATTGAAATCTCTGAATCGCTTGGGTAACTCGCACGTTTTAGACCACCATCTGTGGCTTGCATTCCTAAAACATCCTCTCATGCCGCAGGCTGATCTTCGACACGAAAGTACCTAAAAGCGCCATCTCATCTAAACAAATGAGGCTTTAGTTGTCCCAATCTGCATGGTCTAAGACACTACGCACATGCAGTTTACCTACGTCACCCTCGAACTGCATCGAATCGAACCGAATAAACACACTAAGCAAACCACCACACCCTTCCTTCAATAAAATATATAGTTTCTCGCCTTAAAAGCCACACCGTACCTACATATATATCGAAAACGCTTATATCTCCAAGAGTAATTCAACACGAAGTGTACTCAATTTTATGGCGCATTAACCTACATTCCACCCACAATCAACAGGAGTCCGTAGCAGCACTTTGCCCCAGGCAGCATTCCTGCCTCATAATTCATACATCCAATTACATTCGATTGACATTTACGGCCACGGACACATTTCACGTAGATATATAGACACATCACACAATGTTTTCATTTTCTCATTTTATTAAAACGTACATAGAGATATTGCTCTTGCCCCAGCTCCATTTAGTGGCTCCAGCACTTCCACTTTTCTGCGTTGGTATTTATAATATCGACAGACCCTCCTCCATAACGTGTGGCGTTTAATTGCAAAGCTATGTGCCCCCGCGCCCCTCGGTCAAAGTGTTTCAATTATACATAAATAAAGGCCCAAACCAGCCGGATCGAATTAGAGTGGTTTCGCTATACGCTTTCCTGCGCACCGCACCAACGCCCACTGCATGGGTGGTCGTTCTCGTCCTCGTCGTCGGCTAGGTGTAATTAGAAAAGTCCTCCTTGGCGAACGCACTTTTAAATATGCCAACAAAATATGACCATTGGCGTAAACAAATTGTTTCATTATACCTACCATTTGAGGTGTAGCTATAGAGGCGGAAGAGGCGGAAGAGGCCGCAAGCCCAACTCATTTGGGACACAAACTTTGTTGCTTCGATGCGCACCATATACCTATTCCTTTACCAGCGGAGTGCGGTGTCAGGTAGCTGACGGCCGGCGCCGTATTGGATCATTTAAGAATTCATGAAATTGTTCCATAATCCAATGGCAGAGACGGAAACAGCAAACTTATAAGACACTTCTTGTACCAGCAGTCAGGGTGTACATTTAGGAAGACCTTTCGGTATCCTGTGTCCCAGGCAAATCACCCATTGGGCTGTTGGAGCTGCTGGTGCTCATCTTTATTAAACGGGAAATTTATAAAGGTCTCGGTTATTTCCCATAAATAACCATCTTGATGGGCCCTGGAGTTAAACCTGCAAAAGTCGAAAGGTGGTTCCGGTACAGAGTGGTTGTTATCCACCTTTCTTTTTTTTGCTGTTGAATGTGCGAGGAAAGCTACGAAGGTACAGTGGCGGACGTTTCGCGTCAATTCAGTCCGATTTTGTTTATAAAAATCGCAGATGAGATGACAAATGAGTCGGAAAATATTTAAAAAAAAAAAATGTTTTACTATATTTAGCTCGTTTTTGTTTAACTGGGTTAACATATTTCCACCTACTTAAATGTACTGACCGAGTAGCAAAGTAAGATAGGGAATATGGATCCACGAGACACGGAAGGCCCTTCTAATTTCTAAGGCATCTGAGGCTCTTCTGAGGCATTTCACATGTGCCTCGGATTTCGATATAGGCCATCATGAGACATTTTCAATGTCGTTCTTTGGCAGCCATGCCCTGCCATAGTGACATCTGACATCACCGGCCAATGTCACTTGGTTAAGAGGCTTCAGAATGGCAATTGAAGACCAGGGAAAATTTGTTGGTATCTAAGTGAAGGAGGACAAGACTCCCCGTTTAGTCCATTTATAAAAAAGGGACTGTCTAAAGAGCCAATTGATCTATCATGATATAAAATGTTAAACGGTGGATCAACTCCTTAAACAACCTCAAAGTCGCTGCTCTTTAGCCAGTCCCTTTATGTCCTAGGAGGTGAAAAGATGTGGATGGACTAATTAGGAAGTCTTGTCCTGGTGGAGATGTGCCGAAAAGTAATGCTACCTCGGATTGCCCCAACAGATTTGTTCAGAATTTCGCCTACGTTGACTCCGTCAGATCAAGCAAATGGACTATACTTCCAGGCGACAAGCTAGGTCGAACAAGCGATGCAAAGTCGGTTCAATAAGACTAAGCTATTGCGGATGGCAGGTATAGATTTTTTATATAGGTCAGGTTAGGTGAGATTAAAGTGACTATCAGCAAGAGTCGACTCGTTTAGATCAATAGAAGAAACAACTGATTATCTCCTTTGAACTATTGCAGCATTAGCCTATACTTACCTTAGACCTTAGGAAATTATTTCTTTCAAGACCTGAGGGACTTGTCATGATTGGACATTTCGATGTATGTCATCAAGTTCGATACAAAGACTTAATGCGGCTTCATTCTTAACACTCCTCGGGACCAAGGTACATCCTTGCAACAATTTAGAAGGTCTATCTGCAGCTTTGAACACTTTCGATTAGCCTTAGCCATATACAAGGTGGCGCAAAAGTAATCCTCCTATCAGAAAATGCTATAAATTTTGCGATTGGCCCCTAATGTACACGTTAATAAACAATGTTACGCTACACTGCTCCAGAACGCGAAATATTGGTGACTATTTATTTGAGCAATAATCGGTCGGTGACTTTGGCACAACGTGAATTTCGTCGCAGATTTCCAAGCCGTCCAACGCCTACTGGTGAAACACTGCGACGTTTAGCCGCTCGCCTCGAAGAGACTGGCACAACACGAGATGCTGCCAGGCGTGGCAGACCCCGGAGTAGCTGTTCTGCAGAGAATATTGCTGCTGTAGCCGAAGATGTCATGGAAGCGCCGTCGACATCGACCAAACGGTTACTGTGAATGGTGAGCGCTACAGAGCAATGATCAACGAGTTCTTTTTGCCGCAACTTGATGAATTGGGATTGGAAAACATGTGGTTCCAACAGGACGTGCCACAACCGATATGCTGAAGGATGCATTTCCCCGGCGCCTAATCTCCCGTTTTGGCGATCTGCACTGGCCAGCAATATCGCCTGATTTGACTGCTCCAGACTTCTTTTTGTGGGTCTTTTTGAAGTCGCGGGTTTATGTCAACAAGCCTCAGACTCTTGCAGCTCTTAAAGAAAATATCCGTCAAGAATGTGAGGACCTATCACCGGAAGTTTTGGCCAAAGTGATGGAAAATGCCATAAAAAGGACTCAAATGACGATAAACGGTGGCGGCGGCCATTTACATTAACATGCTTCCGACGAACAGATAACCAGAGGTTAAAAAAGTGTCTATCACTCAATCTTTGCTTTTATAACTAGTTCTCGTTTATTGTCTTAGCCACTTCTCTGGCCACTCCATAAGGCTTTTTACATATTTTTTAGAATAAATCGAACAAGGCTCTCAACAATATCTTGTCTTTTAACAGCACCTCCTCAAGCGACATATTATAATTTTAGTCAAAACGTGTGCTGACTTTGCTAGAATCTAGAAAAAAATGTCGCCTCTACTGTTTGGACACGTTTGAGTTTCTAATGAATCGTAGGGGACCTTAAATGCGGTCGTCTGAAAGTTTTGTAAGAAGCTACCATAGAGAACCGGGAAAAAAATGTTTAGTACCTATAGGAATACCTAAGCTTTTCGCATAACCCATGCCTGTTTCTGACACAATACCCATTGATTACATCTATCCTTAAAAAAAGATCAAGATTCAAGTTCATGTCATGTTGTAACCAACGTCCCCACACAATTTTTTCTTTAGATACTTTGCAGTTTTATCATGAGTTTAAGTTTAGCTATCCGAAAACGCATATTTTTGGAAGGATAAGTGTCTAGTTAAGTCCTACTTCCTTATGATTTCCAAAAGTTTTTCTATGTCACTCCACTACGCTATAGGCTCTCATGCGGATCGGTAAGGCATACAGCACATATCGACTAAAGAACCATTAGGTAAGGGACATAATCTACTAGCTTAGCTTCTCAGAAAAGTAGATTAGAAACCCCATGGCAGCTACTACCTTTATAAACCATCAGCTGGCCTAAACAAAATAAAGTTAAAGATTCATATTATAAAAAAAAATAGGCCCGCTGGCTGGTTCGAATAAAAGTTTTCTATATCTATCTCAACCGGGCAAAATAGAAAAAACTTTCCATGACAATCTCTGGGGCTCCTACCTGCCTGTCTACCTACCAAAAATGTATAGAGAGCTGTATCGACAGCCTAATATGACGACAAAGTGTATAGGGACTGACACCACTTGGTTTTCCGAAAAGATGCGGATACCTACAGCCAAGATAAGACTTAAAGCTATAAGTTCCACTATGATGCAGTTTTTTTTTTTTTTTTTTTTGCCATGGAAGGGGGAATCCTTCAATGAGACACCAATGGTCCGATGTCTATTGATAGTGCCGGATTTCTATCGGCTAAAACCACCACCCTTCCTGAACAAGCCGATTTGTTTCCCCCGCGGAACAGCCGTGAGACAGTATTTGTTAGTGGTCGGTATAAAGACTTAGCTTGTTGCTCAATTGTTGGAACTATTAGCTTTCCATAAGCGTTCTAAGCGTCTAAGACCGCCAGCGCCACGTTACTTACAATGGTCCAGTTTTCGTCATTCTGAAGCATATAGTTTACGATATTATCGGTAGTGCCACCATGATGGAGTTAAGTGCATAGGAAGGTAGATAGTATGCATCTGAATTCTGTATGAACGATGTCAGCTTGAGGTATAGGCAGCATCGTACCACCTCTTCACCTTTACTCGCGTGCCCAGCTCTATATTTTATCGGAAATACGCTACTGTCATTTCAACACGACCACGCCATTGAAGGCAAGGTCTTAATCCTCTGTCTAATCTAATCTAATCTTCGATCTGGTTCTTTTCTATATAAATCAAGTCTTTAAAAAAAACCTGACCCTATGGCAACATCGCGCACTGTTACTCCATCTGTAGTCTCCTTTTTGTTCGTGTTTGGTTAAACATTTGAAATGGCTCGCAAGGTAATTTTTTTGCACATCCCCTTCGTGTATATGTGTGTATCTTCTCAATATTGACATTCATTACTATAGCCATGGTCTCCTGCATGCTTGTAGCTTCCCTTTTTTTGCCAGCGAAGAGCAAAAATAATATAAATGCCAACAAGCAAGATGCCACGTACATACATTATGTACCTACGTCCTTATATTGCATATTTTTAATACATACTCGTGTGCACTAGGTGGTACCCTATACGTCGGTCGTCACAAGTCTCGTTGTCGTACAAGGTTTTCGTTTTCTCTTCTTTTTTTTTTGCCCTGTGCAAGGCCCAATATTAGTATTTATTTCGAATGGAATTCATTCGGTGGCACGTTTGCCAAACGAGCCTATGCGTGCTTGGAATACATTTTGGCGTGTGTCCCCCCTTTGCCCGACCGCAGCAGAGTGAATATTGGGAAAATTTATAGAAATGCCAAAATGAAGCTGAACTTTGCTAAACATGTATTTGATATTCAGAGGAATATCTGTTGGGTGTTCCATTTCCGGGAGGGGTGGAACATACCTACATATACAATACCTCTAACAAAACACACAGTTTAACTATGGGGGTGGACCTGGACATGTAATAGAATAGCACACGGTAGGCATAATTTTAAGCCACTTGACATGCTTACGAATAGAAAATGGATGTTTCTGTTTGCCCACAGGGGATGTTATACTTCGTCGATGGCTCGATGGGTATAATGTTGAAATCGACACAATTAAACAAAACGAAAAAAATGAGAGAAGAAAAAACATGGAATGGAATTATAATTGTATTCCTGCGGACGTCGTCGTCGGTTTTTGTTTTTGGGGAGTGGGAAATTAATTCTCAATTGTTTTTTAAGTGGGCGATGGATAGGGAAATGCTTCTTGTCGGAAATGGTGGAACTTTCCCCTGGTTGGAGTGGGGTGCACTTGGCTAATTGTTTGGGAGTTTCCGTTTCGAGGCACAACTAATTGCTGCAATTGATAGTGTTGAAGGCAAAATAAAAAAAAAATGTCCATTAACAGAATGTGCAATTGAGTTATCGCTCAGCTAGCGGGTGTCGGTTGAAATTGAAATGCTCTATCAGTGAGTAAGCCACGAGTTGGATAGAAAAGGTTTCCTTAATTTATATGGCGACCATCGAAAGGGTTGAAAATACATGTAGGTATAGTTCCTACTAAGTTACTGTCAGGATTTTGTACAGGAAAGATTAGATTGTTTTAAACGAGCAATGACCCTTTTTGGCATCCCTGTCGAACACTTCCCTTTTGACATAAAAAATGTTGAAAACAAGAAGATTTGAATGAGAAGCACCTACCTTACTTAAAATGTCCAGGCATTTTGCAAAAGACGGTATATTTCATAGTGACCAACAAGGCGAACAAAAAATTCTAGAAAAGCTTCACTCGTCAGTTTGTGCAATGACTTTTTTACGTGCGAAATATGCCATCCCCGATAAAAACAGAGAGTGAGTTAAATGGAAGATTTGGCCCATCCTCCCTTCGACGGGAAATCACCTCACAATTCTAGCCCCACAGCTCGAAAAGACTGGCTCAACACTAGATTGTGCAAAGACGGTCTGATCAAAAGTAGGTGTATGGACTGCAAAGTCTTTATTGGAGAATGCACGTTGCTCAATTAAGGTCGGTTAAGAACTTACCGAGATCTTCGATGTCAAAAAAGGATTTAGACAAGGCGATTAGCTATCATTTGAATTTTTCAACATCGTTCTTATGAAAGACTAGTGCAAAACTCAAACGCCAACACCAAAGTCAAGATCTTTCAAAAGTCCGTCCAATTACTCGCGTACACCGACGACATTGACATAATAATTGGTAGAACGCAGCGTGATTTTAATGGCGCGTTTGTGAGTATTCAGGCTGAGGCGGCGAAGATGGGTTTGGCGGTTAATGAGGGCAAGACGAAGTATAGCCTGTCAACTAAAAAGGACACCCAGCACCGACGGCTCGGTCAGAACGTCACAATAGTCAGATATAACTTTGAGGTAATTAAGGACTTTGTCTACCTAGGCACCGCTATGAACTCAGAAAATGACACCACAGCGCTGAGGTTAAACGTAGAATAACTCTTGCCAATCGCTGTTTCTTTGGGCTAAGAAGGCAATTGAGTAGCAAAGCCCTCTCTCGAAAAACTAAAGTGACCCCTTAATAAGACCCTTCGAGTGATTTTTGGTCCTGTCTGCATTGACGGTGAATGAAGAAGGAGATTTAACGACGAACTGTACTGACTGTACAGCGACATCGACCTAGTCAGAAGAGTGAAGGTCCAACGACTGAGGTGGTTGGGTCATGTAGAGCTAATCAACACCCGAGGGAAGGCGCAGTAGAGAAAGACCGCGACTCAAGTGGCGCTCGCAAGTGCAAGGGGACCTTAACCAACTTAGCCTGCGAAAGTGGAGACAGCTAGCGAAAGATCGCGCTGGCTCGAGACGTTTGTTGGTTGAGGCCCAGGTCCACCGCGGACTGTAGCGCCAGCTTAAGTAAGTGAAGGGTTTTCCAATAAGATGTGTTATTTTGAACAGCGCGCTATTTCGGTAGCTGTCACTTTTGAAGCTGTTATTTTTTGACATTTGACAAGTAGAAACAACGCCATTACTAAAAATGGAACGATAAACGCTTCAACAACGCATTGAAATCATAAAAATTCACTACAAAAATGGTGAAAATTTTGCAGTCACAGTTCGCAAAATTAAAGCATTTTTGAGTCGTCGTGAAGCACCTTGTCGGACCGTAACACAGAAATTGGTGGAAAAATTCGAGCTGTTGGGACAAGTTAGTGATGTGAAGAATAAAACCCGTGCACGTCGCTCAAGAACAACTGAGAATATTGCTGCTGTAGCCCAAAGTGTTTAAGAAAACCTAGGTTTGTCCATTCCTCGTCGTTCTTTGGAATTGGGCTTAATCAATGATTTTTTATGGCCGGAGTTGGATGGTATTGATCTGGACAACGTTTACTTTCAACAAGACGGCGCTACGTGCCACACAAGCAACGAAACCATTGATCTTTTACGGGAAAAGTTTCCGGACCGTGTTGTCTCTCGAAGAGGTGATCACAATTGGCCACCGAAGTCTTGTGATTTAACACCTTGCGACTTCTTCCTGTGAGGCTACGTGAAAAATAAGGTCTACGCCAACAGCCGAAATGGGACAAATGGCTCCAAGGTGGGTATGGTTCCCTCCCTATTTGTGCGAGACGAGGCCATCTTCTACTGCATTGCCCCATAGAGTTTGTATAGTGCAGCCGACATATGGACATGGACAAAGCTTGAAGCTAGCTTCAAATTTAAAGATTCGTGGATATTGCCTATCCTCGGTTATTTTTAATTCAATATTCTTCGTGTGATTCTCGGCACCATTTGCGTTGACGGGCTTTGGAGGAGAAGATTAAGCAGCCAACTCTACAAGCTGTAAAGCGATGTCGAACTAGTTAAACAAATTCGAGGCAGCCGTCTGAAATGGCTAGGAGATGTAGAGCAAATGGACAGCGAGCTGTCCTGAAGAGTATTCGGCTTCAACCCAGAGGCAGAACGCAGTAGAAGAAGACTTCGCCTTGGGTGGTGCGCACACTCAGAAAAAAATACTATAATATCAATAAGAAAAGTAATTGAATCAAAGGTTTTATACTATTAAAATTGGTCAATGGTGTTCATCCAATTGAAATAATAATTTCAAAACTATAACAGTAATGGTACGATTTTCCATGTGTATTAATGTTGTCACCCCTTTGATTCAATATTTTGTCTTATTAATTAATAATAGTATGTACTTTTGTTTGCGATAGTTTTTAATAGGAAATACAATTAATTATCAAAAGTAAATACCATGAAAAGGAATAGAAAATATGATAAAAGCAATAACACCATACTATTATGTCAATAGTATTTAACTTATTAATTTAATAATATTTACTATTACTATAATAGGACTGTACTGCTAAAACAATAACCCAATACCATTGTTTCAATGGGGCCCTTATAGATATAAAGTTGCGTATTCTCTTGAAAGTAATGGTATCTACTATAACAGCAATGGGACTGTACTGTTAACACAATAACACAATACCATTGCTTCAATCAGCCTCCTTTAAGTTTTAATGGTGTACCCTATCATAATTAATAGTATATACTATTGCAATAATAGGACCGTATGGCTGGAAAAATAACCGAATACCTTTTAAAATCAATAGTACAATACAATACATTTTTATATAGGTATCACCTTTTTTATTAATAAAAATTCAAAAAAATATGGTTTACAAGCATATCGGCAAACTTAAGTCCAGCATTAAATGCAAGGGTGCAGAAACATTGGTCCTTGAAGTCATAGCTTTTGAAGCCTGCAATAAAAGAGTTATTTATTTTATTAATTCCATAGAAATAATGAGATGAATAATGCTTCGACTTACCAGTGTGTGGCCATTTTGTGAGGATATTTATGGCTTCAGTTTTGATATCATAGTGCCGTTGTTTTGCGACTTCAGTCCATTTAGTCCGAACTTCACTCATCGCTCAATGTTATGTGCAAGCCATATATAGTTGCTTCATACGTCGGTGGATCAGAGACCGTAGTTTCTACAATCACTCAACAGAAATTTAAAATCGATTAACTACATCAAAAATGAAACAAACTTAAATATATTAAAAGCCTTATTAAAACCTGTATTAAAAAATAATAATGTAAAAAACACTTTTAGTAATAATTATCAACGGATGTTAAGAGTATTAAACAAATAAAATGTACAATACAAAATACCTTCGTCCTTGTTTTCACTTATCAGTTGTGTTGTCTTTCCAAACCTTTTATTTTGATTCTGGCATTATCAGCCTTATCGTGCAGCTTTCCAGTTGGGTTGAGACTACTTCCTCTCGTATGCAAATAGTATTCCTACAAATATTAAATAAAACTGAATGCAAGCAAATATTTCATTAAGACATCAAACCGAAAAATGTATTTACTCGAACAAAATATTTAATTTATCACAGTTGGGACAAAAACAAAACACTACAATGACCAAAGAAAATTATTTTGCACGTGATAATACAATATTAAATGTATAAAATACAAATTTAAGAGCATTTTATACACCTTTCTTCTGTTTTATCCTTTCTGGATCTATCTAATGACGCGCATATAAATGCACTTCCAAAATTATTAAAAAAATATTTAATATAGTCACAAAACACTATTATAATGAAATAAAATGCATTAAATTATACCTGCGTTGCACTCGCTTTTCAATTAAAAAATGTTGATTTAATAGAGGAAGTATATTTTGCAATGAACTGCACTTTGTCACGACAACGATAGTAATGGCAAACTTTGACGAGTCTAAGTAAAACAAACCTTGTAATATACCTACATACCTACTGTTCTTACTAATGGGATATACTATTAATATAATTAAAGTTATAAGATATACTATTAGCATTTTGAAAAACTATGCTTTTTAATGTGATATACCATTACTTTAAATATGAATCCCTTTAAAGTAATAGGTTTTATACTATTAAAATCACTTTTAAAGAATTTTGTACAGTTACTTTAACGGAACTTTTATTGAATGACGCGTATATTAAAGGGATATACTATTAACTTTAAAAATGTATCACATTGAAACAAATCAACTATTTTAAAGCGACAACAAATAATTTGTTTTCTTTAATTTTTTATATTATACAATTTTGATATAAGTTCCATATTATGATAAGCAATTATAGTATGGATGTTATATCAAAATTGCTTTCAAACCATATATCTGAAGCTAGACCAAACAGTTACAAGATTGCTTTTATTTCCAGCAAAAAAACCTGTATACATTATGTGTTTAACTATGCTACAACAAATTTCGTAAACTTAAACTTAATAAAAAAAGTTAAAAATACTTACCTATATTTGTTTCTTTTTTCACTTCATTTTACTTTTTTCACAATCACACACTACTTTGGAGTTGCTCGTTTCGAATGTCACATTCGTATTAAGGAATAAACAATGTTATCTCCCACTTTAATTTCTTACAGCGCAGAAAGTTATAGATTAGATTTTAGATTTTGATCTGAGATTTCTATTTAGACTTCTTATGCCTGACTTTTTATTAGTATTATTTTTTTTGTTATTATGACATATTTTTCTCAAAAACATTATTTTGGGACTTGAATTATAAGTGGATATACAAGTTAATAGATCATTTCTTTTAGACCTGCATTAATGTATTACACTTTGATTTTTAGTAAATTCAAGCTTTGCACTGTTATTGAAAATTAAATATTTTGGGATACCCGTTTTATTAATATTAAGGAAGGATTTCTTGTTAAATTGCCGGCGCAGTGGCTTAGTGGTAGTGTGTTGGGCTGCTAAGCGAGGGGCTCAGGTTCGAATCCCGAGAGGGCCAAATTACATCTTAAGGTTTTTTTCCGCTGCGCCACCTCTCGCGAACGTCTGACAAACATCCGAGAGTAAAACTGTCATGAATGAGCTTCTCAATTAGCCGTTTGGACTCGGCGTAAAATTGTAGATCCCTTCCATTCGTCCCAAAAAATTGAAAACCCACACAAAGCGAATGGTTGCGAGAAGCTAGGCCTTGGGTCCCATAGACCTGTCGCGCCAAAATATTTATTTATTTATTTATTTTTTCTTGTTAAATTAATGGTATTTTTAATTCGATTAATGGTGCGTTTGAAAAAGTAGTACTACAATTTATTTTATTAAATACCCTTTACGTTGATTTTATGGGATGCGATATTAAATATATATTGTTTTTTAGTATTCAATATATTTAACTACATGGAACTATTATAACAATAGTTCATGTTATTAATATTCAAAATATGAAATCCTATTAAATCAATAGTTGTATCTATTGCTGGGTGCCTAATTAAAAAAATGGTATCAGTGTTGTCAAAATAAAAATAAAAACTTTTAAATTAATAGTCCTCCCATTGAAATAATAAGACGGCAATATTAATATGAAGATTTTTCAATGGTATTCCATCTATTAATAAATAATAGTATTTATTAATGGGACAATAGTATACGTTAAAAAATATTAATGGTAAAAGACTATTAAATAAATAGTGTTTCCCATTATATTTATAACGTATACCCCATTAATAGCAATAATTTCAATACCATTGTATTAATAACACGAAAACCTTTAATTTTATTAGAAAACTATTGTTTTAATAGGAAAATCTTATTAAAACGCGTTTTATAAATCCAATGGTCGTACCATTGACAATTTAATGGGACGTTTTTCTCTGAGTGCACTAGTGGAAGGAAACCTCAATCAACTTTAAGTGCGTAACTAAAGGCAGTTATCCAACGACCGATATAAGAGGCGTATTGGTGGAGTTGCAGGTCCACTTATGACTGTAGCGCCACCTAAGTAGGTAAGTAAACCGCTTGTCAAGAGCTATCTGTGTGTTAATTCTTACTATGATCTGATGAGGTTAAAACTACAAACTTCATCCAGTCGACCATAGTCCATAGACCAAATTCTCACACGGATACCTCTTGCACAATTTGGCTAGTCGCGGAAAGACCAACAAATTTCAAGTCACGACTTATATGCTTGGGTAGGCAAACGATGTTGAGAGCGTTGATGGTCAGCCCTTAACAGGACGATTCTTTCGCGGCTATCGTAAGGAACAGGCGAAGTTGGTTAATCTGGAAGTAAACGTGGACAAAAAGAGGTAAATGCCATACAAATAAGTAGCCATCTGTCCATCGATACGGGCAAGACGTTACTAAATAAAAGCAACTCACCGGTAGCACTATAGCGAGGATCCATCCGAACCGTTTTGACAGTCTCTCTAAATGGTTTGCCAAATTCAATTTAAAATGTTAGGTTTACCCTAATGAACGCTTATCCTGTCAGCTCTGGTTAACGGCGCCTACTTCTTCGAAAGTTAAATCCTTCGACGGATATTTTGATATTTCGACGGTTAATGGGGAAGTCGTGATTGATGACTCAGTCAGACAGAAGTTTGTCAAATATTCATAGGTATAAGTAAAAATTCCTACAAGAGCGTCAATTTCAGTCTGATTTATTTATGAAAATAGCCCAACAAATCGTGGCCTATTTAAGAAACACACGCCTTTGGCATATTAAGCGTCACCCCAAAACATTCCGTCACCAAGAGTAAATTTAACCAAACTGGAGATAATCCGATACAAGTGTCTACATTCGACATACTTGTACATACCATGTACGCATACTAAAGCTGACAATTATGATAACAAACGACTATGGCTGTCGGAAAATATTGCATCCAGTTAAATGCGAAATTTATTCATTCGAAAGACTGCGCCGGTCATCGACGAAAGTGGAACCTGCGGCCATCATCGGGTTCAATGAAACGTTTGTCTGCCAGAATAATCTTCTTCCGCCAGCTGAGTCTCAAAGGAGCCATCTTGCTGTGTTTAATTTTTGGTAAAAATTCTTAGAAGAAAAACAAAAACTCTTCAACCAAACGACAGCGACATGCACCGCTGGGGTTTAACCCGATGTGAAAGTTCGTATACGCATCCTTTCGAGATGCGGAGGTACCTATAGTGCGTGCCCTCTATTAACCCTTCTAATGAAAAAGGAAAGTCCTTCCATTTGCTGTTCGGCTAAATTTGCCAAATGGGACGAAACAACAACAAAACGATAAGACGTAGTTGAAATTTCATTCGCATCAGGTGAGTTTGAGTCGGCGAACAATGGGCCGAGGCAAAACAAAATAAAAGGGTTTCCACGAGCGTAAAAAACAAAACAAAAGACACAGGGAAATCTCTCTTCATGGTGGTTTTTTTTTTATCAAAGACGTCCTTTTCTACCCAACAGAGGTATTCCTTTTTGATAAAGGTATACTCGCACTTAGCTGAGGCATTTCCAACGTCTAAAACAACTGAGGTCCACCGGCAAAAAAAAAATATTATAGTCGCATGAAACCAGGAAAGGATGGAACAAAAATTGAATAAAACGAAAAATCGCAAAAAGGATAATAAAATACTGTGTTCCCATCCACAAAATGTTTTTTTTTCCTCCTCCGTCAAAAGGGTTGCAGTCGTAAAAGATGCCTTCTGCGTTACAAGGCAAATTGAGAGGCGTATACAGAGCTACAAGCTCTTCTGTATGTCAAAACGAGGCAAAAAGGATCGGCAAAAAAAAAACATTTTGTCGTCAATAAACTATAAAAAAAGAAGAAGAGAAGAACATGGGCTACACATAGAAAGTGAAAGATACGAACCGCATTGTTATCAAAGTACACGCGGAGTGTTTTTTACAACTCCCAATAAATATCGTTCACTTGAAGGGCACAAATAGCAGCAAGGATGAGAGCGCACACACATTTGTCGTTGATCCAAAGGGTGACACTGACAGTTAAATTTGTGTGTCCTTAGAATAATTTACAATGGCGAATTTGGCTGTGTATTTTTGTTTCGCTAAGCTTCCTAGGTACTCTCCTTCCTACTGTAGATAAAGTTAATCCCAGCAGAGTTATCCTTTAAAGTGCGTCTAGGAAAAAGTGCACGTGTTCAAAAAAAAAAACGTCTCAACGTATCTGTTACATGGTCGATTATCATATTTAGTGGGCCTTTGTTCGCATTCATTGAAAGCGCGTATGTTTTGTGTTGATTCGGTTTTTATTGTCCATCACGAGGCTGTCGCCGCAACAGTGGAAAATAAAATTGAGGCGTGGCGTTTTTGTTTGTGTCAAGTTGGGGCATTAAAGTGCCACGATAATGATGTTTATGGACTAGATAGATGGTTGACGTTGCATAAGGGGACCACCTATATTTTCAACGCTTTGTGGCAAGAGTCATGCGCTTGTAGCTGTTGTTACTCAAAAAGGCCGACGTCAGTCGTAGTTCATTCATATATGCTTTGCTGCATTTATTTTCTACGTGGATAGGTACCTGTTTATAACGGCGGAAGAAATCGACTTTTGCTTACCTATAAACTATAGAAGAGCAACTTGGCTCATTGTTTCTATTTCTTAAAGCATCTTTCCACGACTGAACTACTTGTAAGGAGGCGTCTATCGACCATTTAGGGGCAAAACCATGGCCTCATTTATTGCGGAGGTTAATGACCTAGCGCCTGAGCTTGAGTATACAACTTTATCCTGTTTTGATAGGAATAATGCAACAAAAAGGTGTCACAAACCACATGAGCCCAAGCTTATCTGAATTACTGAGGCGTAAGCTTCAATCTTTCATACCACGGAAGCCTAAATCCACATACAAATGGCTAAATTGGGCTGCTTCTTACAAGGGCTCAAAGTTGTTGGCATGACTTCTTTGAAAACTCGCGCTGGGTAGGAAGATACAAATTGGATCCGGAACTCATTACTTAACAACATTTGAAGAAGTTGTTTAAAACGCATAAATGCAAGTCCAGACTCCAGAGCCTTCATATGAACCCTTTGCGCACAAAAGTTTATTGGTCGTTAAAAAAAGACGTCAAACGACGAATTACCATCTGCTTGCATTTAAATTTGTGAGAAAATAAAAAATATGTCAACTCTTCGGCCTCCAGAAGTTCCTCCACTAACATTTTTATATCCATTCACCTACTAAAACCGGGCGTGCCAATAGATTACTTCAAATAAGGAGACCGGTGACCTATTACTTGTCTTTTAGATATTTATTTTCTTTGTAGCATAGTTGAGCTGGAACTCACAAGCTTATCGCATGTAAATTGACTTGTAGAAACTTATGCAGATTTTTTTTAAGGGCTTTAGGTATGTGGGTTTAAGCCTTACAAACTCCCGTAGAATAAAGAATACAAGCCGCTGAAACTCGACAGTCTGTGGATATAATCCTACCTTGGAAGTTGCTTAATCAGTTCAATTAAATTGTGCATTCTAAAATGATGAACCGCATTTGGGGTAGTTTGAAGCTTACACGATAACCTTTAAGATCTTGTGCAGATCGGAGTGTTTTTCCCTTGGACTCTGAATATTTTTTAATGATAGTTAAAGTCATAAGCTCTACAACAATAGAAAGCTATTGTCAAGAGTTGCACTATAGTTAACCCAAAGGTAGGTCTTACATGCACCGTAGGTCTTAAGGATACCTTAAGAATCGGCAGACACGTTACAATCCTTTATACGTACTCATCAAGGCGGTGGAGTCTTCTTGTCCGATGGACTTCAAACTATACACCGCAACTCAAGGCTTTTTAGGAGCTAGATGTATAAAGAGGAGGTGACTTTGCAGTAAATGACCACTTCAGCAAATGGGCTTTGACTAGGAAAGTTAAAAAGCCTCACGACAATAAATCAAATCTCTGAACACGAAAATGGGTAAAATCACAGAGGTAGTTGGTCTTATTTAAGGTCACTATCGAGCTTCGATATTAATCATGTGACGAGAAAGTTGTCATTCATGTTTTTCGCTACAAGGAGGAGGAACGGAAAATTCTCCGATTTTATACGATTCGGAGGTTTTTTGCTTCGAGGTATTCTTCGGAACATCTATTCGAAATATTACTCCGACATTTTGTAACGCATATCAGCGAATTACGTTGAAGTGCGATGAAGTGCATTTTTTTTCTTCACTTTTTGACAGCTAGGGTCCGATATCCTCCGACAAAAATTGGTTGCGGAATTTGTTAATGATTTGGATTTGAGAATGCGTTGCGGAGAATTTTCCGTTCCAACGGATACCTCGCTAGGGACGAAAGCCTCCATCAGAGCAAGCCTTAAATATGTATAAAGCTTTCAACAGCTTGTCGGACATACAAAGGATTAAGCGCTCTTTAAATTTGAATAAAACAAACTGTGTTTCAGAAATCATCGAAATGTCTTATTCGTTTGAAAGGCATATGGATTCCATTCTATAGAATTATTATCGTTCAAATGTCCTCCGAGACTTCCCTGGGTGGTGCGCATCAGAAATGTTTAGTTTTTTATGACTCTGGCGCATAAATTAGGATGAATTTGACCGATGACATGGGTGAGACTATAGCCTTGAGGGCCGCTGTGGTTCGTGGCTTATTCGCATGGACCTGCGATTTCAGAAAACCTCATAAGCAAAAGTCTAACGCGGAATCGCATCACCTCCGCTTGAGATGATCATGCCCTCGAATTGCTCGTGTAGAATTTCCAATGTGGCGTGAGCTGTGTGACACATGTCGTTGTTGCCCATATCATCCAATTCACTTTAAAATCAGTTGGTAATCATCGACCTATAGCGCTCGCCGTTGAGGATGATGGCTTGGCCAACGTTTTTTCTCAAAACGTCGTAGCCCAGAATCCACACCAATTAGTGACTTTTTCGGGATGGATTGGACGCTCTGGAATCTCATGAGGATTTCTACTGTCCCAAATTGAACAATTTTGTTTGTCATGCAGAAATGGGGCTCATCGCTAAAGATGATTTTTCGATTAAAATTAGGGTTAGTTTCCAACTGCTCCAGATCCCTTTCAACGAACACACTTAACTTCAGTTTCTGGGTCAGTTTTGTACGGGTGCAGGCCCAAGTCACGATACAAAGTTGGTGTCTGCGAAAGGCCGATTTCTTGTGAGCGACGCGAAAATGACTGCCTCGGATGCTCCTGCACACTCTCACGCACAGCGGCGATAGTTTTGGTAGATCTTGCGTTTCGTCAAGTTACGGGACTCAAATTTATCCACCATACTGCCAATAGTCCTCTCGGTAGGACGATAATTGCGGCGTAAAATGGGCGAAGCGCGCGGAACTTTGCCCGAACATGTCCATCCATTGTAATTTTGCAAAACAGACTGAATAAGTGACAGCCAACATGACAGAAGTTGCTTCAACAATAAGGCCGCTGTCAACTGTCAAAGTTCGAAACCCCTATTGGAAGAAACAGTTTCGTATTTAAGTGACCTTTGGTGTGTTCACGTCATATCCTTTGATTTGACCGATAGCCCAAGGACCTAAGCACAAGTACTGTATTTAAATATACTACTGAAAATTGCTCCTTTGGTTGGAAAAATGGTCTCTGGGTCTGAGTCTCTGGTTCAAAATATTTGTGTCTATTTCACAGCGGCAGGACGCATCGGACAAGTATTATTACAAAAGCAAAGCATACGTCATATTATGGTGACCCACTAGTTCACCCGACACACCAGTAAATTTTGTATCTTAAAATTCCACTGAGCATTCCCCCACTGCGAGTTATTTAAATAAATCTTCAACTACATCTAAATAAAAATGTTCCTTCTCGGCATATTATTCAGTCAATTAATTTTTTGAAATAATTCCGTCTGTCATTTTCTGATATTTTTATTTGTTTTGACTTCAGCCAGATTAGCTGGCATTTAAAATGTTAAACAAAAAAATCATCGCTAACCGGTGGTGTCATTTAAATTTCTTATTTATTGCAATACCTCTTGTTTGTCAACAGAATGGCCACTTTTAGTGTCACAACATGAAATTCATCTTCTCCTCTAAAATTAAACAAACAAAAAATTGTATCGCCATTCGACATTTTTATTATGTAAGTTAAGTCTATTTTTAAAGGATGTGGAAGTTTATCTATCTTTTTGTGTATTTATCTCAGTGGTAAATTTATCAGTTAATAACAATAAATTTAAAAGCAAATTCTATAGGAACAATTCAAAACTATTAATGTTTGGGAATTTTTCTAAATTAAAAATAAAATAAAAATAATTTTAGAAAACTCAGTTGCAGCTCAAAAATGCTTCATAGTTATTATTTTCCATGTGGCGTCTGTCTGTTTAATTCGTGGGCCGCAGGTGTTGAATGTTTAAGTGGAATCGTCATGCTTCGCTATCTTCACCGATCAATGACAACTTTGAGACAGCAAGAGCTGGGTTTTCTGTCACTTATAAGTAGTTCGCTGCAAATTATACCTTTAGTCATGATTATGAAGTTTTGGATACTCAAAAATAAGAACGGAAATACAAGCTTGACAGGCCTATCTGTTTTGGTCAAGCTACAACCGCAATTGTCCTCAAATTTAACAATGGTTGGATCAAGTCCGAGTTCTCGAAACTCTTGATCTTCAGCCACCGATTCCAAATCACAAAGTTACGATTATAGATCTCATCCTGGATCTATCTAGAGGACGCCTGCCCACAGAGAAACAGCTTGTAAAGTTTGTGTAAAAGAAATAAAAGGAGAACAGTCAATTTTAATTTATACTCATGCGATACGCTTTAGAGTTTAGCTCCAGGTACTCAGTCATTATGCCTTCTTCAACAACAGTGTGTCTAAGCTTGGAAAGGTAGATATGACATGTTTCCAAGCCTTCTCAAGTACCGCTGTGTACATCTGCCGAATTTGTTTTTATGTCGTTTGAAAACAAATTCTTAATTCGCGTGCAATTTTCGGCAATTCATCCCCTCGTCTTAAAAATATAGAACCACTTCAGCGGCTTTCTAATGAATAGGACTGAGTTCGAATTTATTTGTGAAGAATCTTAGTTAATGCCCTTTGAGGTGATATTTAGGGAAGTTTGCCTGAATAGTATGGTCAAATTTCTTCTTCATTGATTGGTTATCTCACTGGTCCCCTTCTTATAATAGGTTTTTCGAACGTAGCACTGTATCGGACGCATGAATGTTATCCACGATGGTTTAACAGCTTTGTTTAGATGGGCAACAAAAAGGCCCGCTTTCTCGTCGTCTTGGGTTAGGTGTTAGGTCCCGCATTTTCCATCTTTAAGTAGTTAAAATCGATTTACTGAGCGGGTAGGTACTTGAGATTAAGAAGAAATTCAAAAATGTAAGACTTTTCAATTATTCGGCTCGAAGGACCAAAAACTGTAAACTTAAAATGGAAATAATGACAATTTGGCGCAGAAGTTGAAGGTCTATAAAAGTCTCACATCTAAAGGTTGCTTATTAAATGAAAGACAAAACTATTTATTTATTTATTTTTTGCTAAAGGTCCATGCTGTATTTCACACAGCCAATGCAAGGTTATGCTTTCAACACGCACCTACAACTACCAATCAATTTGTGTAAATGACTTCCTTAAATTGGAAGACTTCCATTTCGTTTGTAAAAGATGCCCCACGCAACAAGAGCTGTTCCCTCCATTTGTACGCATGTACCTAACCCAAGTTAAATATTAATGAAAGGATTAACAGCAACTAGCATTCAATTACAATTTTCTACCATCTTAAGTCTGCCTAATTAAATGCCTTCCGTTACACAACTCGAAGCTATATACCTACACTCCCATTCGAAGAGGGTTGGCCTAATCAAACGGCACAAATCCACCCAAGACTCGAATTCAATTTCGAAAATAATTAACTTAGTTACTTATTTATGTGTATACCTTAACTCTGCGTACCTCTCTATATCCGCGCTGCCTGCCTCGTGCCACAGTCAAGTAATTGCACCAATTCCTTCTGCGTTTCATAATTAAAATTAAAATGCGCACATCCCTCGTGGATAATTAAGGTTGTGCTCTCTTACTCTTGTTGTCCACGCAACTGCCACAGGTCTACTTTATAGCTCTATAGATACCAACTACTGGAAACTATATACTTATCGCCGTCGTCAGTCTAAAATAAAACTTATGTTAAAGCGTACATTAAAAGTAAATACAGGTCTGTTAGCAATTAACGAATATTGCGGTATTTTCATATCAACTTAATTCGATATTCATTTGATCATTGGCCATATCGTATACGACATTATGGCCAACATGGCCCATATATTTAGCGTTTTAAATGTATAATCGCGTCGTTTCTTAAGCGTGATTCTGACGTTAAAAATACAACAAAAAGAACTGACCAATTTGCATAAATGTTTAAAAGCCTGGGGGCAGGGGCAGCTGGCTGACTGCTGTTAAAAATCCGAATGGACAATAAAAAATTAGATTTATTGAAACACATTATACTGATTGATATGCGACGAAAGACTGGGAGGACTTGTTTCCCCCTTTGGCGCAGTGTTTGACTTTGCCAAATTGGTGGAACTAAAATGGCAGATGCAGGCGGAGTATCGCGTTTAAGTATTACTCTCGTATATTTTGCAGGTTTTATCGCATGCACTCTCATGACGCATTGTGACAATAATGTTGCGAGCTTAAGTGAAGCGGTTTTTGACCAACCAAATCAATTAGGCGGGTATCGTGGCGCATTCAAAAATGTCTTCTAGAGGTGAAGCGCCTCAAGTTGATGGCGGAATGGTGAAGCCAGTAGCCATTGTGGTTCGGAATTACCTATTTAGGGAGTTTTCTTGTTTAGATCGAGTCCGAAATCTCTCATACAAACCATTTGTGGTTTAAGAGCCTTTTGGGCGGAAGATTGAGAGCTATGGGGTTGGCCTGGAGCTCGTTAGTTTTGATATATGGGTCAAGACCTAAGCACGCTTGGTATTTGTAGGTATTTTTAGTCGATACGTAGCAGACTTTGGCTATAGTATTTTACATGGGTCTGTTTTGAATTTGAAAGGGAGGCTTGCTTTTTACTTTTGGCTAAATATGGTCGCAGAGAAAGTTGTTAAGAATAAAAATCACTCAAGCCTTGGTTTTCACATTTTTTTTGAATTATTTTGGACTTTAGAATGCTCTGAACTGAAGGCATTAATTTTGTTTAAAAATATTGATCGCGGAATTCAATTTTATAAAAGTTTTTGCACGATCTTTCTGACAAACAAAACGTAATTGACGCATTCCCTAATCAAATCGCTGAATGCGACTTATCTCCAAGTCAATTTAGCAAACTTTCAACCCGTGGACGAGCATTACGTGACGGAATTTGTTTTTGTTTAACATGTTTAATTCCGTGAACGTAATGCTGGTTCACGGACTACGCGATTCAACCCCAGGAACATCGATGGTTCTTTCTTTCGCTCAAAATATCGCACACAAAAAGCTTAACCCTCTCTTACGGGACTTCTATTGAAGCAGCGGCAAAGAAGGATAAGAACATAATATCTGCTGACCTACTAAGCTGGCTTTTTTTTTTGCTTTTGGGGTAGGATTTGGAATAGGACTTCTCACCTAGAAAATGACTACGAATGGTTAATTAGTCATGATATAACTTATGCTTATGCATTAACAGGATGATCTTTACAACTTGTATACTTATTAAATTAGATTCGATGTGCGAAAAATATGCACTCACTATTGCTGTTAGACGGTTCATATTGTTTGGAGTTGCTACAATTACCTTAGCTACCTAAGCGGCCTTACAGCTCGGGATAAACCAGGACCTCAACTAAAAAGCTGTGGCCTAAACCAACTTTTTGACTTGTTTATGAACTCTTGGCCTTCACCTATAAGCTGATGTCTTCCTTATGATCCCATCCCATTTTAGCGAGTGTTGATCGTTAAGTCAGTGCAGAACTTGTCATGCAGCCTTACTGCATCAATTTCAATTAAATTAGTTTGAGGCGCTTTCGACAATGAGACTGTAAGTTTTTGGGATAAAAGGAAATATAGTGAAGCCTCAAAATCGGATAGACAGGTGGGCGCACAGAATTCCGGGACTGAACTCACGATATCGTGTTTGAAAAAAGAACCCGAAACGATGAAAAGTTCATATTTGATGGGGCTAACTGCGCACATCTAAGAATGCGCAGGGCATATGTCAAACGATAGCCCGGCTTTAAGGATCCTTGGCTAGAATCGAAACGCCGTACTACCTGCTGAATATAGTAGCAAACTGGGCGCAGTGGAAAAAAACCTTAAGATGTAATTTGGCCCTTTCGGGATTCGAACCTGGGACCCCTCGCTTAGTAGCCCAACACACTACCACTAAGCCACTGCGTCGCACAATTCACTATTTATTATTTCTCGTTAGTGGACTATGTATTGTGTGTATGACAATTCGTTGGGGAAATAGCAAATAGGTTGAAAAATGCGACAAACCCCAGTTCCGAGTGATCAAGATGATCTGACGAACTGACGAAAAGGTTGGTAGGGCAGCCCTGATTTACCCCTATTGATTTTTTGAGCTGGAGCTATCTCAAATCAAAAGTTTTTGCCAATAAATCGAGGTCTCCGCCTCCGGTGCAGTTGTAAGAAAACATTTGACACGAGACTGCAGCCATAATGAATCAAACTAGCTGAGCAGTCCTAAGCAATTTTGCTGTTCATGTAGATAAGTGCCGTAGGCGAAAAGGGTTACATTTAGACGACACTCTTTTTAAAGAGTAATTTCCTAAATAATCCTAATAATTAATTAAGGTTCTCTAAAACTCCATTATTGCGCGCTTGAATTTGAAATTTCATAATCCCATTGACAAGATTGTCGCATTCGATTTTTTTTGTGCCCCACTTCCATTCATATTTCCTGTTGTTCTGAGCTTATCTTTCCATTTCCGTTGCGATTTGCTCTGCTCTGACACTTTTCGCTATCAAATGTTTACGACTTGTATAACTTGTTCGACCACAAGAAGGAAGGGAAAATTTGTGCCAACGTCTAGATATCGCCTTAATTTGTTTTCGATTTCACACATTGTATAATGCATGAGGAATGTTATTGTAAGTTTAAAGATAATGGCTAAATGCGAACCCAAACGGAAAAATGAACATTGCGATTGTTTAGTGGCAATTTGTCGATTTTTTTTACAACCTTTTATTGTGTTTATTTCCTATATAAAGCACGCAGAGATTGGTTTATAGGATTGTAAAGTTATAGTTTTACTAGTCCACTTCTGGTGAAGATCAGTGACAAACATACGACACCACAACTTTGGTCGATCTAGTGACTGCCAAAGTGTCATCGAGATCACCCATCTTTTTAAAAGACTATTGTAGCTGAGCCCAGCAGTACATTGACTTTATGATCAAAGGCTCAAAAATTACCGAAGTGCTACAAGCTAAAGAGCACCTACTTACCACATCTACAGAGTACCGCAAAATGGTAAGAAGACCCTTGAAAAATGCTTTCTTTAACATTTAAAGAAAATGCACTTCACCTTTTTCAAGTCTGAACGCAAATCTGGTATTTTTCAAAGAAAGAAAATCTTTGCGGATTCCTTTGACACTTTTTGAATTCAACTTATTCCCTGGTTAGGGCTTTTAAACTTCCTAATAAAACTTTTAAATGACTTTGACTAATTGTATCTATATTTTCTCGTTTTAGGTTCTCATCAAAATGGATAATGTAAGTCCACAAATGTCAAAAGTCCTACTTGTAGAAATTTAAACTCTTAAATCGTAATTCTAAACGTACTTCTTTTGCACCCTACTTCGAAAGCCAGTCCCAAATCTGACTAAAAACGGTTTTTTTAAGAACCGCTGCTCATAGACCAGATCAGCTTTTTGTTAAAGTAAGATTGGAGCCTACAAATTTTCTGATACCATACCCCACGTAGATTTCAAATTCTCTTTGATTTATTAGTAAAACGCTAAATGGCTTCTTCGGACTTTATAGGTATTGGATTTGAGATTCACATGGTTCGAGCTTTTTAAAAGGTTATGGTCCTATAAAGGGAGTTTTCAAACCTATTCAGGCCAGTTCATCACCTCCTTTAATTCCTACAATAACCTGAGTTTTGGTAGGTGTTGAAGTGGCGTAAGATTGAGCAGTAATGGTTGTAATAACGGCCTTAATAGCTGCTTTCTGTCCTTGCATTAGTATGGCTATTTGAAAAGTTGGGTAATAGCTCCATTTGTTAGCGACTTTCGTGGCGAATCTATTGCTTAAGGATGATGCCTTTGAGATGAAGCTAACGACCGTCAGATCGATCATAGTAAAAGTTTCAAAAGCAAAGTAATAAGTTCCAAATGGCCCTCACTCATTTGTAACGAACTTGCTAAGCTATTCACACTTTTTTACTGATATAATATATGTGGAAGAGTGTATGTCTTATTAAAGCTTCCATACCATCATCGTGAAATAGGCCCGCATGGCTCAGCGAAGGTGCCAAGTCTTCTACCATTCTAAGGCAGCGTTGGTTATGAAGCGCTTTGCCGTCAATGTGTAGATCCAGTGTGTGATCTTCGGAGAGGTCTCCAAATCACATATACCTACCAGCGAAATGCGAAAGTATTGTTTTCTTTAGTGACGTTGTTGCTGAAATGAGCTACGCCTTAACCTATTATCTAGAATATTTGATTTAGTCTAGTACTCAATAGTCGATAGTCGATACTCGATAGTCGAAATTTGATCCATAGGAACTATGATAGTCTTACTAGGGTTAGCAGAGATATTTTCTCTTTACACCACTCTTGCGCTTAGCATGCTAACAAGTAGCGATCGGAATACCTAAGGAACCCTTAACTAGAAGAATAGGTAGATTGATCCGCCATCTCTCTGAGAGACGAGCGACAGTCTCGGACTATTATAGAGTTTTGTAAAAACTGCTCATTAGCTCTCGCAGGAGGCACCAGATAATATTCCCGATTTGTTGAATGAAGAAGGTGACCATGTACCTAGTTGACTTAAGTCTTAAAAAAAACTGCATATTAAAAAGTATCAAAAAGACAAATGGCCCAAAATCCGGCTTGAAATCCGGTAAGCATTTGTTTTATACTTATGACGCTTTTTTCATGATTGTTTTGTATCATTCATTTTTCGAAAAATAATATCTGGTCTAACAAAAATATGTTCGTTCTTTAATCGCCTTTTGCATAAAACTACTATTTCTAAACTTAACCCCTTATTTCTTCCTGGTACCAGAATATATGACATCTTGTTATAGGTATATGGACAACATCCACATCCCCCCGTACGATTCTTTTGATAAGCTTTTGTATTCTTTTTCCCTTATGGCTGTGAACATTGGATAACCAATCCTCTACCATTGATCTCATTTATCACCCAGTACAAGAAATTCCTTTCCATGGCAGTGATAAATATTGAAATTTGCCCAATGCCCATATAAAACTCAACAACCCCGTGCCGACAATATTTCCCGCATTAATAGGTGTGCAATAAAACCGATTTCCAGTGTAAAATGAAACATCGTCACAATAAAAATGTTAAATACGACCTTTTAGCACTCATTTGGGATAATCCGATTCGCGATTTATCCACAAAGTAAACAATATAACATTATTACAATAATAATGATTTTTAACAACTTTTTGATATGATCGGCCACCCCCACCCAACCGCCAGTTGTGTGAAATGCACAATTCATCCCGCGGCGACAAATTAAAGTTATAAGCTTCATTAAAAACACAATTTTACACATCTTTTTAATGCCACATTAAAAATGTTTATGTGCTCTTAAGTATCTAGCGAATGGGTGAACAAGATTCACAATCTAAGCGCGCTGGTATGGAGTGCAGATGTACCTACATATATATAAAAAATATTCTTTTGATTTCAAACAGATGCGGAAGTTCAATCAGGTAGGTATATGGATATATTTTTAAACAATGAGTAGGTGCCCAATATTCGACTTTAGTATTCCGCGCAGATATGCGGGGTGGACTCCTGCGCACCAATGAGCTTTCGGTACTCTCATTTTAATTCTGAAAGAATAACACAGTCATAAACAAGCAATAAATTGACACTTCCAAGTGTGAGTCGCCACAGTTCGTGATCGATAAATAATTTTCCTTGTTTTTTTTTTGTTTTAATAACAATTCAGTCGCGACTGGGGGTGTTATATTCCATGTTGGATTCGTGCCATCCATGGCTAAGAAGATCAAGTCCGTTCTGTGACGGAATGTGTTAAATAAATTAGGGTCCTCTTTGTCCATCGCTGAATACATAATATCAACAAATCGGAGGGCACTTCTCGCTGTCAATCCGACTGTTGGCTTTTCAATAACGACATAAATATTCACAACTCTTTTGAGTTGTCTAAAGTCCCAAACATGCTTGAGTTGCGGTGGACACTTGACACCAATGAACAGTCGCAGTCGTGCGTATCGTTTTCGGTTTGGCAGTTGACACATCCTTCAAATGCAGGCACGAACTGCACAAGAAATATGCATATAATATCACTTTGTTTTGGGTATGGTTTATATTTGGTGGATGCCTGTTTCAATGGACGAGTCGTAAAAATGTCGCGTTTGAGAAGTGTCTGTGGATTTATGACGCCGCCATATTACACATAACCAGATATAGACGCGTGTAGACTTTGTACACTTCAATTGACTTTTATGAATATTAAAATATTTTATTTGTTGTTGCCTATTGCAGCAGAGGAGTGCTAAAGTCTATTGAGGAAGAAAAACTGTTGCACCACTGTTTGATGGGTGATACATTGTTGCGCGCGCACAGTCATTTGGGCAGAACAACACTCTACGAGAAAAGGGAAAGTTTCTGCTCAGATACTGCCTGTCATTGCAGATGAAAGGAGTAGGAGGTATACTTTTTAATGATCAATGAAATATGGTATTAGAAGTACTACAACTTTGTTGGCAATTTTCCGGTCGATTCAAGCTGAAGAAAGAGCCTTTGAACTTGTACGTTATATTTGGGCAGATTGTGGTGTTTTTATAGCCGGAAAATGAAGGAGATCGTTTTTTTTCTGGTGGCAACTGTCTGGAGAGTTCCCATGGGGATAAGTTTTTTTTTCCTTATGTGTTCGAATCTATTTAAAGTCACTTTTGAAACTAGAATTGCATTTCTCTCGGCTCTGGCTATCATCACAACAATCATCAGAAAATAGAGCCTGCACCGCCAACGGCTAAATGTCCAGGGGCGTAGAAATAACTGACCAAAAAAAAGGTATTACACCACAGGAGCATATAAGTGTATCAATGCTGTGCAATACATGTTGGTTTAAGTTGGAGGCTTCATACCCGCCTGGTGTACCAAATAAGTATTGCTGACGACCGAAGATAGCCTTACATTGGTTGCTTTGTTTATCGTCTTTGGCATACGTTTCCATTTCTTGTGCGCAACAACGTTTAGGGAATGTCCATTTCAAAAAAATTCCTCACTTAATTACCGGTATTTTATCTATTTCCAACCTCTTTTCCAGACGTCAGTGTTAAGACTCAAAAATCTCTCAGTAAAAATTATTTTTTCCACGCAGAGAACTTTAGTTTTATTTTTTTAAAGCCTTTGTAATTCCGGTTATCCAACATTCCAATTTTGAAGTCAAATTCGTTTGGATTGATATCCTAATTGGTGGTAGAATTATTTATAAGAGGTTTAGCGCTCAGCCATCCTCAACTGATTGCAGTTCCAAGTCAAATGCCTAGATCCTTAGGAATTCAATTGAAGGGCCTTGACTGGCCATCAAGTGGACAAAGCTGATACTCTGCATCATATCAGGATGTGCGTGATAAGACTACTGTACGGGGAAAAAATAACCTCTTTTATGGAGTGTGATACGAGCTATTCCCCGTGGACTAACAAACCTAACCTAAACTAAACAAAATGCGAAAAGGCATCTACAAGTCGATATGAAACTTTGCAGTAAGACTGGGTATCCTATATATAATACAGACTATCGTAAGAAATATCGCAACAGAACAGGAAACAAAGATCGAGCTCTTAAAAAACATAGTTTTGATGCATTTTCGAAGTCCTTATACCCTACACCAGATAAATGAATCCAATTTACACTAGTTCACCAAAAAATGTGTCATTCAAGCTTGATCGGTGTTATGGTTAAGAACGAAACATATACGATACCATCAGTACAACGGAGGGTAGCGGAACTATGCAAAGTTGGCATATATAGGAAGTTGAAGCTAAGATCGTGTATTGCTGGAGTTGCTTCATGTAGTTCTCCACCCCATTCATCCGAGATATAAAAACGCAAAGTGACAAATAGATCCTATTAGCTAGACTAAGATTTTTGTGCCCATATAAGCCTGCTCCGCCAACTCCGCGCGCTATTGACGGAAAACCAATATGAGGTTTGTTCATTAAATGTCAATGTCTTCTAACAAAGCGGCACAGTTACCTAGGTATCTTTTCCTAGGGATCTTGCGATCTTTGAATATCCGTAGGTTCTATTGCCGGGGCGGTTCAAGCTTTTACGGAATAGCTCTACCACGATGTATGGCTCTTTTAAGTTAGGAAAGAATCATTTATTTATTTTAATTGCACCAATTAAGGATTTTCTTCACGAGTATACAACTACTCAAAGGTACTTGCTCAGAACGAAAGGTGGTCAAATTTGATGCGAAATTTTAACGAAGTGCTCATTAAAAAAGTGTAGTTAAGCCGAGAAATAGGAATCCGGTGTTTGATACTTAATAAAGGGTTTTCCAATAAGAGGTGTTATTTTGATATTCAAAGAAAAATGTCATTTTTTGAGATAAATGATCGGATATTTATTTTATAATAAAGAGGAAGGTATGCGGTTAATAATGAAAAACAACATCAGCCAAATGGCCAGCAAGACCACGCTTACAGGACCATATCCTTTTCATGAAATTTTCCATAACAAAATCGCAAAGTGGCTGCCCTATGTCCTCGAAGGACTCACGAATTCCATATTTGAGGTCTTGAATCGACGCTGGGCTGTTGGCGTAGACCTTATCTTTCACGTGGCCTCAAAGGCAGAAGTCGCAATGTGTTAAATCACAAGATCTCGGTGGCCAATTGTAATCAACTCTTCGAGAGATAACACGGTCCGGAAACTTTTCCCGTAAAAGATCAATGCTTGTGTGGCACGTAGCGCCGTCTTGTTCAAAAGTAAACGTCCAGATCAATACCATCCAACTCCGGCCATAAAAAAAACATTAATCATGCCCAATTCCAAAGAACGACGAGGAATGAACAAACCTGGGTTTTCTTCAACACTTTGGGCTACAGCAGCAATATTCTCAGTTGTTCTTGACCGACGTGCATGGATTTTATTCTTCACATCACTAACTGGTCCCAACCGCTCGAATTTTTCCACCTATTTCTGTATTGAGGTCCGACAAGGTGCTTCACAACGACCCAACAATGCAAAATTTTCACCATTTTTGTAGTGAATTTTTATAATTTCAGTGCGTTGTTGAAGCGTGTATCGTTCCATTTTTTCCAATTTATCAAATGTCAAAAAATAACAGCTTCAAAAGTGACAGCTACCGAAATAGCGGGCTATTCAAAATAACACCTCTTATTGGAAACCACTTTATGATTTTGTACTTTGGTAATTATTTTTCTGACAGTTTGCCTTAAACAATATAAATCGTATTGAACTCAATATGGTGCCCAATTGAACACAAAAGTTCTCGCATACTTAAACAGCCCATAAGCTAGAAATAACCAAAAAATTGGTGTAAAATATCGCCAAATATCAAATTCTCACATCTTAGTAGCAATACTTTCAAAACATCCATTTTGGACTTTGTTGCCACTGTATCTATTTACAGGCTTAACATTTTTTGAATGACTGGTTTGACAAATCTTATGATAGGTATAGATTGATAGCTTTATTAAGTATAAAACTTATCAAGGAGTTTGCTATCAAACATTTCACAATTCAAAGATATGACAAGTTATATTTTTCTTCTGAAACATTATTTTTTACATACCTTAGTATGATTTTAAGATTTACTTCTTATATTACTTCTGAAATAAAAATACGAAAAAAAAACCTTCAATTAAATTAGAAACAAAAAAAAGAACAAATAAAAGGTCTGTTCCCTTACAATAGTGCATTCAAACAAATTAGTCAAACTTCCTTCCCTTACTTAAAAGTTGTATAGAAGGAAACAAATCTTGACTGAATTCGGCTAATGTGTTCGAATGAATTATTGTGAGGGAAGAGACCTTAAATAACTAGTTACTCAAGGAAAATCAGGTACATGTGTTAAGGATTTCACCGAATATTTTCATGTAATACGTAGGTATATAAGATGCATCAAATTTAGTGAAGTCTTTCTTCTAGTCAATCGTAAGCAATTTCATTTTCTTTACCTTTACTTATAAAAAAGGGCACTTTATTTCAAAATCAATATTTTATAAAATAGATACTAGCGGACCACCGCCTGCTTTTTGAGGGAAAAACACACAAAACATAATTTTGATGAATGAAAAATGCTGTTTTTTTAAAACAAAAAAAAATATTTATTTAACACATTAAAAAAACTTCTGAATCGGTGCAACAGCTCGTAAAATTTGTGCGGACCTTCAATTTTGCCATTCAGTTTAACATAAATATAAATGAATTTAATGAAAAGTGAATAACCACAAGTTAATTTCCGCATGATCTATTTTCTAATAAATAATTAAAAACAAAGAGTTGGTAATTTACACGCCCAATAAAAGAAAGCAAAAGAAGAAATTGCATTGCATATGAAAAGGATACTTTGTTCCTCCTATTTTGTGAGTACCTATAGATACATACCTACCTATTATCTGTTACAGTTGATTGTGTGATTGTAGGATAACCTCTGTAATTCACGAAGACGTTAAACATTTCAATGAGATTGGACAAAAGTAAGTGCGCCTTCATCAACTCTGAGTCTAAGAAAAACTGCTCAAAAATAAAACCTATCACGCGGCCCACTGTGATTTCCTAGCTATAAGACGTATAACGAATGGAGCATATTGAGGTACCAACTGAACCTTCACAGGTCACAGCGTAGCTAACCTACACTTGATAGCAGTATAGAGCCACCATCCAATTCAGGGAATTCATTATACAAAATCTGTTCCTGAGGTCCTAAAAAATTGTGGTTAAAATTAGTTTCATCTTTCCAAGTACATAAATCTAAATCTAGAAGAGCATAATCAGACGAAATAATCGGTACACCTATGCATGAGTCATTTCTTACCAGTTGCATTAATCTTTTAACTAAATCTATAATCCGTTCACATCTACCTATAGGTAACTCCAAATACAATCTCGAAACAAAATTCCGAACTCCGACAACCGATGTGTGTTTTTAATTACCTACCACAAATATTTCAAAATTAAACTCCAATCCGTTGTCGAATGCCACCTCGTCTCGTTAGTCAAATATTGCCTTTGTTCGGCATGTACCTAACACCTCACTTTATGAGAGATTACCATAAAATTATCACCTCCATTAAGGCGTAGGTATATGGTCATAAAAAACGTGTATTGAGGTGCTCAAGTCTACCTAAAGAACGAAATTCATTTAATACCGCGCGTTAGACACATTGTCTTCGTATGGCAATCATAATTTCGTTTGGAGAAGTCATTACTTATAGGTCTATACCTGGGATTACCATTTGCCATAATTTATTAGCAATTTTCATTAAACCAACGGGGATCAGGCGTCACAAAAATCGATTTCGTTCCACTAAGCAGCACCGCCCTACCCACATCCACATATGTAGGTACAGAGCCACCCCAAATATTCCATATTCCCCGGGACATAAGCTCCAAAGGAGCATGAGTCTGAGTATGTAATGCCCAATAGAGAAATTCAAATATCGGAAATCCTAATTTCATCATTGCATTGAGCTGATGCTTTTGTGTCTCTATGTGTACGTTTTGAAATTCCTTAAACGTTCCCATCTTGTATCACTGCCATTCATTCCGAGTATACCTTCCATCATGACGATGCTGTTTTTGTTCTTCTTCTCATCCCCCCTGGCCGTTGTTGTTGTTGTTGTTGTTGTCATGAATTTCACCCAAAATGGGAAATAATTTCAAAACCAAATATCAGGGAACAACAACACAAGGCCGATATGGCAGATGCATACAAAAAGCGAAGAACAACAAAAAAAATACACATCATGGCTGTGGTGTAATATTCCCAAAGGGAAAAGAGATAGAAAGATACTTTCACAAAGCAGAACCAACATGGCCGAATTCGAATTGTGTGCTGGGTTGCCATGGTTACCAAGTCTCCTTGAATCTCGTGCTGACATCACGCCCCTCCCAAAATAAAACCGTGTGTGGAAACCACCCCGCAGCCCAAAATGGAAATCCAATTTCAACAGCGCGCAGATAGGAGAGGAAATAGTTTTTCTGTTTGATTTGGTTTTTGCCAATTTGATGTGGTTGAGGTAGAGTAGAAACAAAGGTCGCTTCACCGTTACGTTAGTAATCATAATCACCCATCAGGGGTATCACTGTTCGTGACTCGATGGGTAGGGATATAAAAATAACGAGAAGCGACTCTCTGTTCGTTCTGAAAAATAATACAATTTGTATTCTGGGGAATATCGTAATGACGTAGAATAAGAGAAAGTCAAAGCAGCGCAACTGTTTGTCGCTGCGACAGTATGCGGCATAGGCTAATGACCGATTGGGTATGGTTGCCTGGTTGCCGTGCCGCAGCACGAGGTTTTGCAGACACATAATTTTTGTATTTTAACCATTTTTGCGTCTGATTTTTTTTCAACTAGATATGACTATGACAGACGCAGGAAAATGAGAAAAAAATGAGTAGAGCTACTAAATGAGTTGTAAATTTCTTTGTCAGAACGAGACTGGAGTTAGCAGAACACAAACCCGTTGGGTATATGTCTGCTGCAAATGGAGCGACATATTTTATTGCTAACTGACAGCTTCGATCGATGGAATCGTAGATAGCGATTGGTAATGGAAATTATTCAATGTACGAATGGAGGGCGGTGTGAGACGCAGACTTATTTGGGTAATGCTTGCTTTTTTGTAACATGCACAGTATAAGTACAGATTTGATTCGAGACTGTTTGCGTTGTCAGCCTTTACAAAGAAATTTGAGTGGAATGGAACCAGTTTGCTACGAGGAGACACGTCAGGTTCTCGGTAATCGAATGGGGTTCAATGATCCTACCCTCAAAGTCTACAAAATCTACGTTCATAATGAAACGTTTCGTTTTAAATACTAAAAAATACTGAAATACTTTTAAATATACCTATACACATCGCCTTTTCTGAACTAACAGTGCTTAATCTTGTTATATTATCGAAATATCTATCTTTGTAATAGTGTAGAATGTAACTTCATGAATTGGTAAAAGAGCAAATAAATACGAGGTCTTTTTCGTTGAAACCACAGCTGAGCCAGAACCTTTTCTTTGCTAATTGATATAATATTTGAAGGTCCAAAAACGCTTGTGGACAGAATCCATAAATTCCCGGCACTTTGGGCAGCTCTTCTACAAGTTCGTTCGTATCCATTGTTGTCTACATTGTTAAGAATTTATTTCCCTTATTGGTCCGTGTGAAGAAATGTGTTCCCCCAAAGATTTCCGCAACTAAATCACTTTGGCTTTAAGCTCAATAGCAAAACTAAAATTTACTTAAACACTTTTGTTCCAGAATATTTAATAAGAGAGTCTGTTGGTTGTACATAATTTTTCCACATCCTTGAGACGATACCTACATGTAATGAGGGTTGGTCTCAGTAATTATTGACCCATAGTTTCCAGCATTTTGAGTTTAGTTTTCTGTTTCAGTCAATAAGCAGTCTCTGCTTACAATAGGTACGACCATTTAGAAAAAACAGTTTGTAGTGTCACTTTTCCTTAAATCTCAATTTTGTTTCGAATTATCTAACTTGGCAAGTTCCCTGCAGCAAAACTGTGTAATGATGACCAATTGTTTCAGGAATTTTAAGTCACCATGTATTACAAAATGTAAATGATCCATTTCAATCTAGAATGGATGCAATGCGGTTTTAAAATCTAAAAAGAGCGCATAATTTGTTTTCCTTTGTGAAACTTTAACTTCATAATGCTGAAACGGTTGTAAAGGGTCTTCCAAAATTTACGATAGATGTTAATTTACGACCATTAGTATGCGGCAAGTTTTACGTGTTGTCGCAACCAAAAAAAAATCAGTGCTTGAAAGCCGACAGGTTAGGGTAAGTTAAAATGGAGTACTACGCTAAAGAACAACTTGCTTTCATTGTTCAATAATATTTTATTTTTACATTTTCGTAAAAAATCATCCAAAGAACTTTATAATTTTCACCTTGATGGATTGCTTAATCGTCAAAATTGCGGCATTTGGTTGATACACAACCACATATTAGAAAAGCAAATGCATTCACAACGTGTTATTGTTTGGTGCGGATTTTGGTCTGAAGGCGTTATTCAACAATGTTCTTTTGAAAATGAGGATGATCAAGAACTGACTTTTACTGATGAGTTCTGACCTAAAATGTATCATATTGATGTTCAGATTCACGTCATCTGGTTTTAACAAGACGGGGCGACATTTCATACGGCCCGTGAAACATGTCAATTTTCTAGTTGTGCTCAGAAATGTACCCTTCATTATGCCAACGAATCCGTGGGGGTGGGGGTCCTATCTTCTTATTTCTAATTGAAAATAAAAAAAAACTGTGTCTTCTATTCAATTCAAATCTTGCATGCATTTTGGGAGACCCTATACACATTGCTGATTCAAATTGGACTAAACTAAATTGTTTATTTCCCCGCTGAGTTAGCTCATTATTTGTTAGGTACATTTTGAGTAAATTGTGAATTTCGTTTATACTCGACCTTTTTAAAAATGGAAAAATGATTTCAACAAAGTTTTTTCCACACATTTCTATAGTTTAGCATTGCTACGAATAATCCCCGTCAGGTTAACCACAGATTTATTTAGTCAATTTGTAAAAAAAAATAATGCTTCTATGCTATTTGTTGTAGCCTAAATTCTTCCATCGTTATTGCAGTAACTATTTCTTCAGCTTCTATATGGGGTTCGGCGTACCTATGTAATCAGTTATCAAAGGATTTCGTTTGTACCTTATGTCACAAGTGATTTTTTTTTTAACTTTCGAACCTCCAACAAGGGTACAAAAAGTTTGCAAGTTATATAAGAAGTTAAACTTCAAAGGCATGGCATGTAAATTATATTTTAATATTTCCTTGTTTGGACTATGCAGCTATATTCATCCAATTCTGTTGAACAAACGTGAACCAATCACAACTAAAAGATCGAACTTTGGTAGTATTATTTGGTAGTATAGATAACTAAAAATGTTTCAAACGATAGGTAACGCGACAATAAGGATGGCAAATTCGGAACCCTAAAGGTCCAGCTATCGGTTTGTGTATTTAACATTCTTTATAACGTTTCGAATGAACTTACAATTTCTTATTAATTTATCTGGAGCCGGACAGCTTTTCGGATAATTTTTATTTTTCAAACCCGATCGCCTGCACCAGACTGACCTCAAATCCATTATTTATTTAAAGTCCATTCAAGTTCTTTGATGCAATCTTGTTGTAACTTTCGAGTAACAGAGTGTTCCTTCTAAATTATTATAGTAGAAGTTCCACATAATGTTAAAAAAAAATAAGAATAAGGTGAAGATGGAAAAAAACGAAATTCTGATTAACACCGATTTCTAATAGGAAAAAATTCAAAGCGGACTAAGACTTGTTATCCATTGTAGAGCCTAAGTACCTCTACTCGAAATACTCATCCCAACACGTTTCCAATTGATGAAGACATAAGTTGATAATGTTTCATTGGACGGCGGGTTAAAGTATTGAGTACCTAAGATTGACTTTAAGAATCGATTCCTCCTTTTCATGATACAATATCACGATAAACTGACAGCTGTTGTTCCTTACATCATACTTCCTAGTGAAATTTAAAGTCAGTGATAGCTTATCTAAAAAATAGCAAATCTATTTATTCTAGAACTATAGGTAATTGATCTAAACTAAGCCTACATGGTTAACTATATCGTTCACTTAGCTAGATGCCTACAGTTGCCGTCACATTAAGTTGTTTTGAGGAACGCAATAGCTTTTTATGGTCAAATAGACGTAGTGGAGATATCAGTAAAGCGAAGTGCGGACAAATAGTTTATGCAACGAAAAAGGTGTGAAAGTTGGCTGCTCCCCAGAATTTTCCAAACTCTGATCCAGTTTTCTATGTCACCATTCGACTAATCCACTTTCTGGCTCTGATAGTATAATCATCTTAAAGTTATTCTTCTTCTGTCATGTTATGTTATGAACCATTCCTCTTGCCCTTGGCTAATAACCAAAAATCAGTCTGGTCACCAAAAATCTGTTCAATTTTATCCAATGAAGTTCAATTCTCTTCGGAACTTCTTTGTGGCTCATGCATTAAGTTCACTTTCTAAGTATAAGTAGAGATAATATTGTTTAATACAAATTCAACGTGCTCTACGAAAACCATCCCACCTGCAGTGTCGAAAACGTTGATATGAACTAATGGACTAAAATAATGACTTAACCAAAATTATGAGAGAAAAAAATGCATCTCATTTTCAATTACATTTATAAAATAGAAAAAGCACTCTAATGCTTTATTTGGCATAACTTTGAACATCCATTAACAAATTTTGAACGCCATAACATATTCAAAATTGTTAGCTTATGTTGTCGAACATTATGTTTTTAAAAAGGTATATTTCTAGATCGAGTTCCTATCATATACCTACAGATCTCCATACAAAAAAAAAGTGAGTGGAGGTTTTCAATAAAAACCGACAGACTTTGGTAAGGAAAAGACATCAAATTTGTGTAACGAATGTCCGACATAAAAATGTTCGACACTATTTGCATGTCCATCGCATCTCATCCACACATGCACTGGAAGCTGGAACCGTGCTTAGAGATTTTTTAGTCCACAGGCAGTGCTAACTGCCTCCTATAGATCAAGTGCAATCCGTGCCATGATTTAATTTGTCCGTTGTCACAATCGAAACTATTTAGGATCATGAAAGTGATGTTAAAATGTTCATTAAATAAATTCGAATTTGGCTTTCCATGCATTTTTCATGAGTTTAAATTCATTTAAAATTTTATGGACTCTCCGTGATGATTTATTTTTACAATTTTGCAAAATCTCGCTGCGTTAAACTACTTTCTATTTTTTTCAACATAATATATATGATTACACTGAGTTTACCCTTGAATGTTTTGAGAGGTACCTTGGATCATGTTGCATGTGCTACTTAATTGCGTTTGTATCGTTTTCCTACAGAGTTGACTCCAAGGCTCCAATTCTTATATTGAAAGTTAGGAACTATTTGATCTTGACCTATCTTTAAGACTATCAACTCGATGAAGCTCTTTCGACTTCTATCTATTCATAGAAAAGTAAAGAAGGTAACTACCTATTAATTTTAATGCAAGCGCCAACAATTCATACAAGGTTTTCCACATATTACAATTAGTAAAAGTAGCAACATTTTCTATATACCTAAATGGGGAATAGTGGGGGCTTTAGAATCCGAAGTGAACCTGTTTTTGGCTGTCAACTGATAACAATCTCAGCTCAGCTCAAACAGATAATCACGCTCAAAACAAGTCATTCTCGTCTTCAAAATGAAACCAATTTCAACCTGCTTTCCAGTAAAGCAATAAATTGTCAAAGACAAAACCAACAACCTACAACCTATAAGATACCAATGACAATGACTCACCAGCAACACCCCCTTGACCAATACAGTCATTAGGTATATTTCTAATTAGGAACACCATCCCACTGCGAATTCCATTTTGAATTTGACACCATTCACCATGGTGCAGCTATCGTGCGCTAGATGGCGCCGCAACAAGAATTCCTTTTGAAATACCATCCCAAACGTAAACAAATCGATAAATGTTCTGTCTAAGCAGTCGTCCGCAGTTCCTATAAAGAATTTTCCTATTTTTTGCAATTCTCTCGCTAAATCCAAAGATAGCTGGGTATAGTCTTGAATACGTTCTGAAATTCATTTGTTTCTTGTGGCCACTTGATGGTGCACAGCAAGTGCGCCTCTTTTGTGCGTTTGATTTCATGAAATTTTAATAGGGTCTGGATGCAAAAGAGAGCCTTCCGTGGAAGACGACGGTATATTTTTCTTTTTGATTGCCTGGTGGCTGGGAAATGGATCCCATGTGCAATTCGAGGCGCTGCTCGCTATGAAAAATAATGCGGAAATAATGGAATCGAGGGGGAGAGTTTGTTTGTGTTCTGTTTCTGTCGAAGGCATTCGGATTTAGGTACCTACCTCGGTTTTCTTTTTTTCGTTCTTTTTAAATTTCCCCTGAGCTAGGAAATGGGAAGGAAGGCAAGACACCCAAAAGGCACTGAGTGCGATGATTGATTGAGTGGATTTTTTCGTTGTTGTTGTTGGTTTCGTTTTGAATTCCAATTTATGGCGCCAAGTTGTTTGACAATGAGTTAGTACCGGTTGAAACGGAAGTTGCTCATTGGAAGTTGTCATGTGTAAGGTATGAAGCAATTATTGTTTTATTTATGAACGGTTTATTTTGTTTTTTCTTATGTACCTACCTACTATAGGGATTTGTTTATTGTATGGTGGGTTGGCTTTGAGGCGGCTAACGCTAGCATAAGCTAGTCTGCCGGGGTTTACGAAGAGATATACCTGTGCCTATTATTTTTATATAAATGTTGTAGACCACACTATACAGACGATCATGCGTAATACGTTTCTAAAGTGATAGGTATATCTTAGGGACGTTGATGTAAAAAAAATATCGCTTAAGCTGTTTTTTCTACTTTAGAATTGATACACAAAAATTACTTCGAGTGGAATTACAGCGTTTTTTACCAAGGTACACCACTAATCCATTATATGAGTCTTTTCAGTTATTTTTTGAGCAATTTGGAATTGTGACAGTCAATTCTTCGTATATATTTTGAGGGAGTTATTGTTTTTCGCATGTAGGGAACACTTGCCTACACTTGAATATTGCTGAACCCTAGACCCATAGGATGTGATCGGATTTAGGCGAACTAATTTGCTTAAAGGGTGGTAGCCTCTCCAGTTATTTGCCAGTCAAAAAGTGGTGGCTGCGAGTCGCAATCCTTAAAGGGGTTTTGTTTAGTTTCTAAACGTCTGGTTTGTGTATTGTAGTCAGAACTGTTATTGAAAAGCAAGGCGATAACAAGGAAGTGTTTGGTTGTAATAGCACTTGCTGCCAAGAATGGGCGCAGAATAGATCTAAAACTTGCTGTGAGATCTCCCCGTAAGCTCTATGAGCTTAAAAAGTAAAAACACATGTTTAATGTTTAAATTAAATTTAAAGAGTGCTACCAGCGATCATTCCAATAGAAGTACCTGTCAAAATGATCGCTGCTCAAAGCGATATATGACCATAGTTAGATGAGAGTTTGCCCTAGTGAATGGAATTTCAACATCAGGATCAAGGCGACCCTCATACTCCAGCATATCACTAGATCACCGAAAAGCAATCCAGGGCCCAGTCATGTACTGTCGAAACCTCGAATACTTAAAGTTTGAAAGCGACTTTTAGCCGATAATTGAAAGTAACTTCTACCAACAGTTCAAAATTCTTTAACGAATGTCTTCGTAGGCTTTCCAATCAGACCGATATTTACTATACCTCCCTATAGACTTAAAACTCACCAAAGCATGTGTAGAATAGATTTTATTCCTGCAAGAGACATGAAAAAATCTCGCTGATCCGTTAAAGAAATCAACATCATTGACATCATCTGGCTTGTGAGGACACACGGTATATATGCTGTCTTCGAGGCTGTAACCCTCTTTATTGAAGTCTAAAAAACATTGAACTTCACTCTCTCTCATCGGCAAAAAGATCAAACGTAGCATCACTCTAGTCAATCGCGCTATTTATTTGGGATTTATAAGCAAGACCTTTTACGAGCTGCTTAACAGGCGTTGCTTACGAGCTTTCCTATCCTTGTGTATGAAGCAACTGAAGCAGAATGCAGCCAGTTCGTATGTGATTTAGAGACTGCAGCGTTTGAGTTTGCCAGAGAAAACACAATAAATTCTGTAGAGAAATCCGGACGTCGGTCGTCAAGAGGATTCAAATTAACTTGCCTTTCTACTCTAGTGGGCTACGCGGGCTACCTAAGGTCCAATTGAAAAAATACCTTTAGCAATTTGGCGCGGGCAACAACAAGGCAGGCAGATAGCTATGGAGATGGGGGCGAAATTAAAGGCATTGTTGAGGTTTACTATGCCGACTTCGATTTACCCAAATCTGCAGACTAATATTGGTCTCTATTAACAAAGCAAGTTGCTCGTCATAATATAAAGCCACGGCTAAAAATTTCACAAACTTGTGCTTTATAGTGAAATTTTTGTACAAAATTAGCTACTAGCGAGTAGGGAGCTTCAATAGACTTAAGTCTTCTCAGTTTCTGGTACTCTGCGGCAGTCGTTTTAGTATTTTCTTGTGATCCTGCGCGGTGATTTGAGCAACAGTGTGGGACAAAGTATTAGGTGCTCAGCCACTGATCATAAATCGAAAACTGATTGCCTTTTATGTAGTAAAAAGGTCCTATTTCTACATAAAACGTCTGTATAAGATTATGGTATGTTTTTGGAAACGTAACCAGTGATAGAAGTCTCATCTGGTGGATTGTAGGTGATTATTACTCGCACGATGTTGGACTTGTGTTCGCTTTCAAATGTTAAACCCCTTATTGATAGCAGGAGCTCTTCAAAACCCATCGTTATATTTTCATTTAATTGCTTTGCTTTGCTTTTAATAAACCTTTATAGCGATTCTCTACATTATTAGCTAAAACAGAATTTCTGGATATCTACAAACGATGGTAAAAATGTTGGTCAAGGTTCAGGTCCGCCCCACCTTGCACTGTAGTCCCATCATATAGAAGTCAGAAGCAGGTGTATACCTTATACTGAACCGGTGAGTGTGATACTGTGATTCTTTGCATCAAATAACGTCCATGCACTCGGTGTCCCTCCTCTTAAATATTTTCTGCACATCAGCAGCATGGAGCAGCACTTCGAGTTCGGGGTTGTATCTTCACCAGAATTTTCGTCTTCGATAGGAAGGGTCCACCTATTTTTTAAAGGTCCCAAAATCATATAAAGGCTGTTACCATGATCGACTCCATATATGACGATAGCATCATCATGATAATCAAACGCAATTTATGGTTGCTCCAAACGCGTAAGCCAGCAGCATTTTCCCAGGACCATCAGCCATCCCCACTCAACTCCAACTTGTCTAACAACATGTCTGCGGGACATACGAAGCTAGACAGAATAAGCACCTACACCAATCCAATGGCCTAAGAACCATCGATCGACGTAAAAAGAAAGCCAACCCAAACCAAAAGATACACCACGTGACAGCCAAACTAGGCCAGTCCTCACCACACCACAAAGCATAGACAAACAGAACGAACAACAAGAAAGCCCATGAAGATTTTATCTACCGTTCAGATTCATTACATTAAACAGCCACTTGGTTGAGTATTTTGTATTTTTATTGACCCATAAAAACTCACATAAACAGTTAGTATATATTTTATTGATGACTATACAACACACACACATAGACGATAAACTTGAACTATATCTTTCCATTCAACAGAGATTTATTTTTTTTCAACAATTTTTAGCACTAAAAGTGAGGTGAGTATTTTTATATTTTATTCACTGTATATTTTTTGTTACACATTTTTTGAAGTGATATTAAAGTGCGACGTCGTCCTCGATGAATGTGTCACCTCGTGTTACGTATACTGAAGGTATACCGGATAGGATACACTCAGGATACATTCAGTATACGTGTACGAAGTTCCACGCCAATCAACAAACAGTGATCTATGTGATTTTTATTTATAAACAAAAAAGAACAAAAAGATTCAAATAAATTTCAGAAACAGCTGTATACGCCTTGGTCTGACTACCGCTACTGTTCACCAACTACTGCCAATGATAATCATAGCTGCTGCTGCTGCTCGCTCGCCATCTGAATCGATTTTATAATAGAAAGGACATGCTCTGCATTCGCAATTTGAACATCTAGTCTCTCGGCTGTGTCGTCTCATTCCACATTGGCGAAAATACAAAAGGGATGATTGTGGTGTTGCACACAAGGACCTTGGTCCATTGTATACAATCGGATTGTATGTACATGTACACCCTCCCCGGTGTCTATATGCGGTAAGTATACAAATTGTGCACGTAGATAACAATACCTTTGTGGTAATCTCTTCCTGATGCTGCGATGGTTGTCTTGTCTCTTGTCGGTGCTGTGTGCGGTTGCTTGGCTATACCACCCACTCTCGTTGGGTGGGTAATAACCACTTGTTTCGAATAAACACACTCCTCAGGTGTAAGTATGGATGTAGGATGTACCACCTACACCCACACAGCGCGCTGTGTATACATACCTTTCGATTAACGAATCTATTCAAATATTTATCTCTGAGATTCTCACCGGTAAGTACGAGTATATTTGGATGAAAGGAAAGAAATACCCTGAAACGAAACAAAACTGAATGAACCCATCAAGGACATTCCGAAAAGAAAGCACACAAGACTACCAGTTTATATATGTGCGGCATAGAGAAAAAAAACGAGAAGTTGTAATAAAAATTCAAAATTTATAGATACTACTTGTGCATAGATTGGAACTGTATCTATAGCGGGGTGCGCCTTTTCGTTGTGGTCCTGGGTATAGTCTTGGGTCTCCTTCGTCGTCGTCTTCTTGCGGAGGGAATATGATTATTAAATGAACGCAATATGGTGTTCATATTTTGTAGCCCCCCACACACACACACCCCATTGGAATTTTCGGAGGGGCTGCCATTTTGTACTAATAAGGGTTTCGAGCAAAAAAAAAACGACAAAACCCACTGGGATGTGTTTGGCATCCACCAACGGGAGCCACATTCGTTCAAAGTGTTTAAGTGATGTGACAATTTACACTACGTGCGCCAGCGGTGCGGTGGCTGGCTGCGTATAGTTATGTCCCCATCGTGTATACTACACGTATAACGAAAATCGAGTTAACCACGACTGCCGTACGTGACTTTATTAAATTTTCAACGAAATACACCAAATACCCCGTCCATTTGCTCAGAAGATGGGCACTTAAATCTTGAACAATTGTCAAACCCCCATTTGCGCTCTGGTTCGTTCTTATCGCAAACGAATAAGATTCGCGTCCTTTTACGCACAAAGCGAACTTTTTGTTCTACCCCTAATAAGATAATCCTGGCAATTTGTAATTTTGCATGCAAATTACATACTATGCAACAAATTAGATGAAAATTGTGTAAAAGTTTGCCCGCAATGACAATGGCTCGGTGACAGACACCAGATGCAGTTAACGGCCGTTACCTATCCACCACAGATGTACGAGGAACAATTGAAGACAGTCGTTAGCCCACCACCCACAGGGATGGAGGAAATAATCGAAAAACTTTCGAAATGAGAAAAGCAACCAAAACATAAACTTGCCAAAGATACGACCTAGGCAATCGGCATAGGACGGGGGCAACGCCGACTGGAGCTCTCTTTTGGATTCTGTTTGTCTTCTGTGCCGGTGTACACAAAATGAAATATACCAAACGAAGAGAGCGAGACAAAGATGAATAAATCTCTCTCTTGTCATAGACGTAGTCGTAGATATCATAGTCATTTCGTCATCAACAGACAATGAGCATAAAATGAAATGTGAGCATATTTTCTGCTGTTCCTCTGCACATATGTCACCCTACTTGTATCTGTATGGCATGCTGTCATTGACATTGGCATTGGACAGAGGCGCACCACAATAAATTACGTCAACGAACTTATATTGCAATTATTGCGGCACATGCTTTTCGATGGATGCGTGTAGTTATATATTTATATTCGTGTGTGTGTGTGTGTGTGTTTGTCTAGCGTTGGCCCCTTTTTTACGGCCGACAATACAATGATTGTAATTGGAATTTTTATCGCACACCAAACTATGTCACAACGGGCGGAAAAAAGTGATTTTCAATCGTACTTACCTTGGGTGGCGCCCACACGGAAGTCCCCCCTGCAGAAGGCCACAAGTCGGAATATTTTTAAAATTCTTTCTTACCTCTTTGTGGTTTTCACATCCGAATGGTCTAACCTAAATAATTAAAATAGTTTCGTACAAAAAGTGCGTACAGACTTCGTCAAAGATACGCAACGAAAAAAAAAAATAAGAGGAACAACAAATTTTCTACTCAATCACCTCGTGTTTTGATCTGCGGTGCTCCTCTCTGACGTACTGGTGTGGTGGATACAATGTTTTTGTTATTCATCATCTCTACGATATACACCCCCACTCACAGCCACAACTCACTCACTCAACTCGACGACGACGACGACGTCAATCAGTCATCAACAGACATCACTATGGGTGTGTATAAACAGAGCTGTAACACTTTTTGCATTTTGAAAAAAGGGCTTCTTTCTGAAAAGAAAAATTATAATTAACCACAACATTTTTTCACTCAAAACACTATTTATCACATACAAAAAAAATATCACATTTTCACTGTCTATTAAGTAGGAAAAAAAAACTCCAACTGTGTGTATAGATGTTTTCGTTACGACGTTTTGCGATGCTTTGACACAACACCGCCAGACGCTTTTACCTACCGATTTTTTTGATTTTTTTCTTCTGATCTAAATAACTTTGGTTTCTTTTTTACTTGAGAATATAATGTGTATGCTGTGAGTATACTTCTTGAATGGTTGTATCGCCTTTAGCTTGTTCATACACTGTGCGGCTGTTTGATGTGAAATTTTGTATGTTTGCTCGGCGATGGACACACAAGGCAGTGGCTATGAAAATCGAATACTTATTCTCACATGGATACGGTTACACTGTGTAGACACACAGACGGTATAGTGCATAGCGCGCGCGGCGCGGTTAACCGTTTCTAATACACTCTCAAACGGTGCGACGACGACGAGTGTTAGAGGTAACGAACAAGTAAGAAAACTTCCCAAAATGATTTGTTCCCTCCGCTTGCGATGTGGGACATTTTTTTTTGTTTGTGAAGGAAATTTCCCTGCCTCAAGTCTGCGTCTGGAAAATGCGGCTTTGGTGGAGCTTTTTCCATCGTCCTTGCAGCATTTTGCAGACATTTGTTGACACGGAGCTTTTTTCTGTCTTGGTTTTTCGGGGACGAAAATGGAACAAGGATTTTATGATCAATTTTGCGAAAATACAAGCAAGGTATAATAAATCTATATCACAACTCACGACAAGGACACACACTATGGAACTAAATGGCCGACCGAAAATGTGCATTTCCTCCTCGAACTCTTTCAACGTTTCAACGGAATGCAAACCACCCCTAATGAGAAACTAGAAAAAAAAACTCATTTTTTACCATAAATATCCTTGAAACCAGGACAAAGCAGGAGCAAAAAAAATCACACATTGTCATGATTTGGAAAATGCAACTCGCACCAGCTGCACTCATGTCATTAGGGTATGCAAGGGGTGACGACAACGTCAACCAACTCCCTACAGCCAGACCAAGCGATTCGCCTCTGGTGGCAGGCAAAAACAAAACTCAGTACGAAATGGGAGACCAAAGCGTAACCATCAATAAAGGTGACGCACAAAGAAGACGAACGAAAAATGGAATTCCTGAGAGTCGAAGGCGTAGTTGCTGCCGCATGAGAACACAACCCTTGGGCGGGGCTTGCTCACGCTTCGCCACCATCAGTTGAGGTGGGACAGCACAGCGGCGCGAAAGAGATGACACTCAGCAGAAACCGGTTGCCTTCTGAGATATTTTTTCTTTTGTTTGTTTCGTAATCCAACATCCAGCCATGATTAGTGAGACAGATACTTGCGCAGGCAAGTGTTAGACAGAAAGGAGCAACCAGAGTTCGGTTTGCTTGGAGGCCATTTTGGTGAGAGCGAGACAACAGCAGCCGCATTAGACAAAGTCAAGCGGTTGTGCTCACATGTGCGCGCCAGCATTTTAAAGTCGCTAAACGAGAATAACACTTTTTGTTAAATTGAAGTAGGTATTTTTTTTTCTCCGCTCTCCGACTGCGGGCTTTGCTTTCTGTGAATGGCAATGGATGTGGAGATAGATATTTTGTGCGTTGGAAAATTTCGAATTGGCGAAAAATGTGGAAATTATAATTTTCTTTTGTTCTTGCATGGTATACTGCGATGGTGATTGTAATTAAAACGAGGCAATAACCCTCCAATGTATAGAGGAGGTATATGTGTGTATCTAAAGTATATGCGTATAAATTTAATCCAATTATACAATCGCAAGTAATAATCTCAAAGTGTTGAAGCTCTTTTCGTGTAAAAGGATTCTTTGTGCCAGAGTATACCTATATATAGGGAGATAAGGATACTTGCGTATAGTGCTGGGTGGGATACAAGTTCATTCGATTTGTTGTATAATTGTTTTTGGGGGGGCGAATTCCTTAATCGATATTTTAGAATTTCCATTTGGCCGTTCCGAACACCTGACGTTAGATACAATAGGGATAAGTGCGGATGGAGCGACTGAACTTGGGATGGTTGGGCGGCAAGAGTCGAGAACATTTACTCCGTCGGACAACAGTTTCTGCATTAGGTACTAATGGTCGCAGAAAATGAGCTCTTGAGATAGTTAAAACGAATTAAGCGACGAGTTTTGACTACGTTTACAAAGTTTGCTTCAATTCAAAGGTTGGAAATAATTTCCTAAAGCTCGCCGTGTGTTATTTCGTTCATCAACTACCTCCGGATGCCACTTTTGAGGCCAACTGTCACAGTAAAAATACGTGGTGCAAGCTAGAAAACGAATTATCCTTCTTCTTTGAGTTTTTTTATTGCAACTTGCTGTTGGTGGTGCTTTGGAGGAAATGAACCTCAGTTCAAAATCTGTGGCTTAAAATTGGAGTTGATTGAACTGTTCTCCACAACGACTGACATAAATGTCAGAAAATCATACGTGGGTAATTATTTATTACTGAGCACAGCCTTTAGAGTGCTTAATTGCATCTTACAACATTTGAAGAACAAGTTGAATGACAGTATTGGGTTCAAGCGACTGAATGAAAAATCGACGTTCATCTGAAAATCATTCGCCTGGATGCGGGGGGTATCCAAATTGACCCCACAGAAAAGGGTAGACGAGTGGGTAGATTTGGAAAAAATGCCTTTAGGGGTTTTATGAATTTGCTTTCATTCAATGAAATTTATAATTTTTCCCATTTGCATTGAGCTCTTAATGAAACAATTTTCAAGTCGTAAATAGCACTTTAGAGCGACCGTGACAGGACATACACAAACATAACACACATCAGAGTACTGCACATTATGATGAAAGCTAAGCAGGAATTTTACGATGGCGCTGGTTGGAATTTTATTGCAGAAATATGATAGGCGAGTCATTTTTGAATTGGCGCCAACTCAATAAACATTTGGTAGTCACCTGCATATGCAACTAATATAGATAATCACGTAGTAGGTATGGGCAATGAAAATCGGTAAATGTTCGAATATAAGTTTCCTAATGCACTCTCACTTAGCGCGCAGCGACTTTCATTTTAAATGCACTTTTCAGTTGATGGTTAACTTGTTTAAATGAAAACCTATTAGAAACCTTTCGATTGTGTCTATTATGCAATGGATGTGTGTGGAAATATTAATAAAACAACGAGGTGTTGAGAAATAATACAGAAATAACAATTCTACGAAATGGCATTGTCAAAGGTTCTTTGTGAGTTGCAAACTGCAATCAATTTAGGATGAGAAGTTGAAATTATTATTAGAAAGGTGTGCTAAAACGCATGGCAATGCCTCCGGAAGGTAAGAACGACATTCTGGCCATGTCGTGAGCAATTCTCAAGTTATGATCGTCCCTAGGCGGCCAGGGCTTTGCTAGGCCTTTATTTCGGTGTTTGTTGCATTACAAATTTGCTTTTTAGGGTTCACCTTACATGATTTGAGGCATGTTGTAGCTAGTTGGTTATCAAACTTGTTCTTGTAGGAGGAAGCTGGTACTAAAAAATTTTAAAAGCGGCGTAGAGTCTTTACCTTACAACTTTCTTCGTTTAAATGGTTGCAACGAACTTTAAAGACTTTAATCGGCACTCATTCGAGATAGAGTTCACTATACCTATGCTCAGTGACCTTCACAGCTCCCCACCACAAGAACAGAAGACTCAAAGGGGATAAGTTATCATGTCTTGATTCTTGTTAAATGTGAAGGAGATTTTTGATTCTTGTATTTTAAAGAATTATAATTTTCGCTGCTATTTATTTATACAAATACCTTATAACTATAATAGCTTCTGAACCTTGAAATAAACTCTCCCATTTGTGTATAGGATGCCATTGCGGAACGCTCGCTGCTCCATTGAGCATTGCTGGCTGGAATACCACCGAGTCATTTTTACGCTAAAAAGTTTTTCGATAGGTTAATGCCCTTTCCTGTGATTTCTTCGTCAAAGAATCTTACGACACTCACAAACTACAGTGAGTTGCCAAATTAATAGGGAGATTTTAAATTTTTACCAGTTTTAAGGTTTCACTGTTCTTTTGAGCTTTTGTTTTGGTTCTAAGTTTACGTGGTGATTTTTATTTCACAGCCTACTGTCTAAACGATTATTTTCCAATGTCGGCGGATATTTAAAATGGTTTTATTCGGGGATAACCCGGTTTTATTCTTGAAGTGCAATCAAAAGCAGAAGTCAAAAAAAGTGTTTTTCTTTGAAATTTGTTTGTGGACATTTTTTAAACTTCTTTTTAATTGAAACGTAAGAAATGCACTTTATTTTGTTTAAAACAAAGCTTTTCTCTAAAAGACAAAAACAATTTTTTAATGGTTTTAGCCATTTTTTCGGAACAGATTGGGTCGAGGAATGGATACCACTCCAAGAAAAAAAAACGAAATAAAAACATTTTTAATTCATTCGAGTCATTTCCAAAGACAAGTGCCTGCTACTACGGGTGACTGTTGTTAACAGGTTAAAATAGAATTTGGACCAAAATATTCGAAAAGTTTCTTAAAATCCATGACTGTCCCTATTAATTTAACAACCCACTGTAATCCCGGCGGTAAAATCTCATAGAGTTCTCTGCAATTAGGTACTCACTAAGATATACACAATGGTAGTAATATAACCAAAATAACTCAAAATGGCAGAGGCGCATTTGTGAGTATTAAAGGAGAAGCGATAGAGTGACTCATCAACGAGTCAGAGCAATATAAATGATATGCTGTCTTCAAGGAGGTGCATTTAATATCGAAGCACCTAGAGTCACAATGGACAGAACTTCGAGGTATTGAAATTAGGCTCTAGTGCGAGCTACAGAAGACATCAGCGATGAGATGTATTATCTACTCTTGTTAATCTTTAAATTTTTGAAGATTAAAGTGTACAAGCTAACTAGAAGCGATTCCATTGCCGCCCAGTTTTATGTTTGTATCAAATAATTTTGTAGAAAAAGTTGCAAAGCAGAATTGTACAGGCTGTAGGGCGACATATGCCTTATGCTTATCAAGAAGATTCGAATTTATAGACTTATTCGACTGAAACATATGGAGCGTATTAATACAAATATTTCAGCTCAAAGAATATTGAATTCCACTTCAGAGGGAAAACCCTGTAAAAGACCACAAAGCACCTCAACAAAGACAAAGTACCCGAGCGAAAGCAGCTACTTGCGTGGACTGAGCTGGCTAGGGAGAAAAATATTGGATTATTCACAAATCCGCTCAGCAAAAATCTCCCTACTTGTTATTATTTAGTAAATTTAGTTTAAAGCTTCGGTGTCTTCTTCATCTTATTATCATCCTTGTATGAAGAAGCATTTCTCTATGAGCTAGCAATTCTCCCATCTGAACTTGTAGCCTTGTCTGACTACCTAGTCAAAACAAAAGAATGCCGATATTAAAGCAAATTAAAAAATTGTTCTCGTTCTGTGCTTGTTATTTAAAGCATTAGCTCATCCTCTGAACTGTTCCTCGACCTTTAAGTAAATAGGACTCGCGCTGGGCACCTCACTATGATTTTTTAGTGAATTTCGTTTATATTACCTATATATTTTAAACAAGACATCCTTTAACTTGAGAACAGGGATGATTAACTAAACTGAACATCTACATGTGGGCATATGAATCTGTGACATCCCTCGGTCTTTAACTGTTTTTAACACATGAATAGAAATTCGTTTGAAACGCAATACCGTCGGCAGTAGAGATGTGTTTTCATTCATCGGATAGAGTGATTCTAATAAATTTAGTGCTATGTCAGATGCCAGGTAACATTTTCTAAAAAAGACAACAAATCATCGCAGGTCGTTTAAATACCTAAAACTTTGATTATGTATATAGGATAGCATAAATTGAAGGATGAAGAGAAATTGACGCGTTCGCAATTCAACTTTCCTAAAAGCTATGCATCCTTTTTAAATAAAATAAAATTGTTGCCATGCTTTTTAGAATCTGGCATTTAAAAATTCGTCAGCAGTTCTTCCATTTGCAATGGTGATGAATTCCGAACATAAATCTATAGCAAACTCGAATTTAAACATTCTGCGTATGGTTTGCATGAACAGTACGCATGTAACTACTTTTCCCAAGGCATCTGTCAAAAATATAAGTCATGTTGAACTTTTACTGCTTTTCTTATTTGTGCTGTTGAAATTCTTTGCTTCAAGTAAATTTGGTTGCTACTTTTCAATACCAACAATCAATAATAGGTACATTTTGTATGTAAGATGAAACCATATTTTATATTATCCTATGCTATGCTGATGCTAAACAGAACAATCCAATCAGCTGTTAGGTAGGTACATAATAAAAATAATAAAAATAAGCCCACCTAGCTAATCAAATCGCCTCAGTCTATTAGAAAGAGGGCAAACACTTTGAATATGTAACCAATTTTGCCTCCAACTTAGAGTAGGTACTGCAACGTGATCCAAAGATCCAAGTCGTAGGAAAATGTGTTATGTGGATAATATGCTCTATGTGTTTGAAAAATCAATAACAAGCTGAGAAAAATTAGGGACCTTGCAGCGTTACGTAAATAATTTACAATTGACTCCAAAATTTCCAGTGCTGTGATATATATGAGCATACAAAAGCTGCGGACCGTCCTTAAAGTCCAACTGAGGAAAGGGTTGATAAAATTCATTGCATGCTACTGGACGATCGGAAAGCAAAAAGTTTTTCTTATTGCCTTAGGCACCTATAATCATTTCAAATGATTAGACGCAGGACATGCGAAAGCTAGTATCGCATTTGCTCCAAACCTAGATCCACACTAAACCTCAAAAATAAAACAATAGCCCAAACAATTAAATTCCACAAGCAAATACACACTAATGAGGGGAAAGACAGTTCCATCGGTCGTTCAGGTGGGAAATAATGTTCACATCGACTATATGTGAGCCAATGGATGCAACAAAGAGTTGATGAAAAATACTTCCTCATTTGGGAGGATAAAAATTGCAGTTTTTCCACGGCTCACACCTCTATAGTGAAATTAAACAAATTTCATTAAAATGGAGAAGTTATTGCCGCAGCATAGATTTATTTAGTTGCGATCTGCACGAGTCTGTCGACTTTTCACACGATCCCTTATAGGATTAATTTTTAACTATATCATTATTTGTTTAAGCAAGCAAAATCGTTTGGGAATGTCGGATGGTATAAATCAGGACCGGTCTGTACGAATCGTTTACCGAAATGGCTTTTGAAAGTTGAAGCATCTCTGGAATAAGTGTTGAAAACCTATGTCTTTCAAATTACATAATTTAATGTGCTATCGAACAGCATATTGTACCTATAGTTCTTCAAAAAGGGGATGTTTTATTGCTTTTAGTATTTTTTTTTTATTTCGAAGTGTCAGAATGTAGATTTTCCTTTCATTAGGCACCATTTGACGCTTCCCGATCGGTTAAAAAGGTTATAAACATATTACGAAAGTTGAGGGTCCTCAGTGTATCTTCACCCAAAGAATTGGCAATCAGAAATTCAAGCGATCGAGCTGGTAACTGAAGACATTTGAATAATATAATATCTATATAAAGCTGCATGTCTTCAAATGTCTTCAAAATAAAAATTTCACTCAAATGTCAAACAGATGCCCTTTCATCAAAAATTTAAATTTCACAACTCATCGCCTCTCAAATCTTATAGAACACTTTAAATGCCGACGGAGAAAGAATTTCAAAACAAGGCGCAAATACCTAAAATACATACCATTCTTGCATTAAATTCCAATTATTTGAAAGAGCGTAATCACAAAGTAATCTGTTAGTAGTCCCAGAAACAATAATTGTTGAAGGAGCGTTTGTTCTATTACGATGCAAAATTGATCCACTGCTCAGCTGCGTATATCGATTTAAATAATTTCATGTGAATATCTGTTTTCTATGTTGTCACCTTAGGTACCTTTATGTATTGTATGCAAGTATTGCATTGGTTGGGATTAAAACACAAACAAGGGAAACGTTTACCTACCTACCTAAGCAGAACGTAGGTAGGTACATAAATGACTTCTTCTTCCCACACTTGGAATTCATTTTTGGGAGAGACTTTTAATCAGACACTGAATATGAGCTATAGGCAGTTTTTATTTGTGGGTAGGGTAGGGTGGAGTACTTTCGACTATGGGACACTTTCGACATTCGCGAATACAAGAAGGCGGTTAATTTTTTAATGAAATATTTAATGGCAAATCGTGCAAAACTGTTCTCTGATATCGTACACGAATTATGACAGTTCCTCTTCAGTAGTCGTGCTGGTAAGGCCAGTTTTTATTTATTTCGTTGTTTTTTTTTTATCTTTTACTCGAGGTAAGTGATATATATAATTGTTTCTTATTTGAATTCTTTGGTTATTACTGTCAAACGTTTGTCTTTATAATATATATGAGTTATTTGTAACATTTGATTGCATGTTCTTTATAAGTTCTGTGAAAAAAATAACGTTTACTAAAACAAAGGCTGGGGCACTTTAGACAAAAGCACATGGGGCACTTTCGGCAAGAGTAAAATTTGACGCGATATGAGTCGATGATTTTAAGTGCAATGATTTTGTTATTGAGAAATCTTTTTTTTTACGTTTATCCTTTACTAAATAATTTCTTTTCTTTGTGATACTCGAATGTAGTGTGATTAGTGTGTTGGACTACTAAGCGAGGGGTCTCCGGTTTGATTCCCGAAAGAAACAAATTGCATCTTAAGGTTTGTTTCCACTACGCCACCTCTCGCGAACGTCTGACAAACATCCGAGAGTAAAACTGTCATGAAAGAGCTTCTCAACTGGCCGTTTGCACTCGGCGTAATACTGTAGATCCCTTCCATTCGTTCCAAAAATTAAAAACTCACATAAAACGATCGGTTGTAAGGAGCTAGGCTTAGGGTCCCACACACCTGTTGCACCAACTATTTATTTATTTTTTTTACTCGAATGTAATGTTAAATTTTGTTTATTAAATAATTTCTAAATGATCTCATGTAACTCGGTATAGACTTAAGATTTCTTTAACTTCTTAAATAAAAACCATGAATTCTGCAGAATCTTCTACTTATAACAAACAAAATGTTCTAGTTATTAATTTTTCACACTTTGCATCATCAAAATGCATGTCAAAGGTGTCCCACACAGATGTGCCCCACCATGGGACAGAATCATCATTTAAATTATCATAGTGAGACTAACTTTAAAGAAATTAAGCATTTTTCTAGTTAAATAATCAATGATTTCAATAAAAAGAAATTATTCAAATATTTTCCTAAAAAAGTGTTGAATCTGCCCCACCCTAGCCGATTAAAATTTGCATGAATTTATTTTAAAGACCAAATTTCTAACTATTTATTTAGTACAGTGAGTACATAGCGATATATAAGAAGTTCTAAGCTACCCAGGGGCTTTGTTAATGACAAAAGAAAATAATTATTAAGTAGCTCTATGGCTGAAAGGAAGAAAAAGTACGGAAAATTCTAAAAAAAACAACAACCTGATGCTTATAGAAGAAAACAAGACAACTTATCAAAGTAACGAGTAGCGAGTAACCAAGCAATGTCAGTGGTTCCCCTTTGGGATCGGAGCACCTCAGCGAATTCGTAATGCGATCAATTCAAGTTTTGTGATGAAAATGGTAACTACATCCCATCCCGCAAGTGTCACTGAAAAGTCCTTCCTCAACGGAGGTCTTTCTGTCGACGGGCGATAAGAAAATACCACCACACTAAGCTACCCCGTTTTAGTTGCAATCAATTACGACCATTAAGACTCATTGTCATTACCATTTCATTTAATTGCATTTATGGGTAATTATTTATGAAAAATACTCTCCGTAAGGCGATAATGATGCCATATCACAATTATACACCCAATTTAACCCTTGTAATCACTCAGTGGCAGACAGTTTGGCCGAAAATAGACACATGCCGCCAGACTGGACTGACTTCTAAATGGCATAAGAACTCAAAATAGATCTTTGGTCAGCGCTGTTAAAGGTTGATAAGCTGGCTGTCTCTCTGCAGTACCTACACACCGCACCATAACAGGTCCTACATTATATACGCCACCATGCATAGTTGTTATTTATTTCTTTAAAATTGAATTTAATTAGTTTCTCGATGTCATATAAGGTTAATGCGAAGCTATAAAATATTATAATCAACTTATTGATAAGGTATGTCGATAAAAAGTATAAGTGTACAAAAAATATTCATAAATTCGTTTTTAATTCTACAAGTATTAGGTTGCAGTTATTTTCGTTTGTTGTTATTTGTCTGTCTTGCGGGTATATTAAGTTACCTATGGGACGTTTTAATGTTTTAATTAAATCGAGAAACTCATCGCTAAGTGCTCATATTTCAAATTGATTTGAAGACATTTTCTTTTTTTTTGGTAGAGAGCTGCTTTCGACTGGTTTTTTGGTATTCCATTGATTGGCAGTGAAAGGTGAAACAGGAGACTTTGTAGTGATGTGCTGATTAGGCGAGACTTATGATTTTCAGGTTATCTCCAAAGGCGGTTTTTTTGTGGAGCACAAGGAGCCGACAAAAGTGACAATGGGAGTTGATTTCTGTAGTATACCTACTTCAATTACAGATTTTTTGTGTGCCGATTAGCTTTTTCAAAATGACACCACTTCTTCAAATACCTTCAAATACCGTTTATGAAGAAATAGTAAGGGTTAAATCAGGGAAACGTGGAGGCGAGTCCATATCCAACTCGGACACAAAAACATTTTTCAACGTATCCCGAAAGCAGTCTCCAGTTACAGAACTGTCCTTATTATCCTCAAAGTTTGTTTTATTTCAAATCGGTTTCAAACGACAAAAAGAGAACAATATTTTGAATAAAAGATTTAGGGTTAAACTGGTTGTCGAAATCAGATATTTATATCAATATAATTTTAATTATTATTATATATATTTATTATTAGGTAAATAAATTTACAATATTTATATAATGACTTACAGCACTAGCTTTTGGCTGGTAAATAAATAATATACGTCAATTTATTTTGAAACCTTAAGAGCAACAACTTGTGGCTTATTTCACGAAACTGCAAACAACTGCACAAATCTTTGTTTAACAAATTACAAATAGAAAGTACACGGATTTATGATTGGAATACAAAAAGAATTGTAAACACAAAATTGTGATTAATTTTTTAAAACTACAACTTCCTACTTGTAAATCACAGCAATAAATTTGTAATCAAGGTTTTTAATTCGCAAAAAAACAAATATGTAGTCCACAAAATTTGTGATTGGAGTGTAAAATCAAAAACGTAGACACAAAATTGTTAATCACAAGTGTCCAAAACTCCAATTGCAGTGCAGTGTTTTCTCACAAGTTTGGTGACAGTCGTTGTACCCAACATTTGATGTAAAAAAAATTATTAATATTTTTATTAAGATAAAAAAGACACATTGTAATAAGTAGGTACAAATTTCCAATTTGGTCAAATATGCCACTTGTAACCATCGCAAAATTATGACAACAAACAACCATTGTCAACTTCTGTGGCGGCGAAATTTATAAATGCGACGTTTACTTATACCAAACCACCAACAATCTTCAACTAAAGTTTTAGGGGAAACATTGGAAAAAAGTAGATTGTCTTCGAAAATCTTCGATTTATGAAAAAAGGTGCGTTACAAACGATGACTTCCTGGTCCGTTTTTCATTCCAAATAACGCTATTGAATAAGTTGACAGCCTTCCAATAAAGCGCGAGTGGCATGAGTGACTTAAATCTGTTTTTTTTTATTTCTTTTAAATTTAACAAGAAACTTATTTTTCGACATAACTGACTGCTAACCAGAACACAGCGAGCTTTCACTGGTGCCTTTCCATGTATAGAAACAGAAGTGGCAAAAATGGGCTGAGCGGTTTGACGGTTTGACATTGACGAATCGGACAGAACGTCGCAAGAAACAGATATAACTTTGAGGTAGTAAGGGACTTTATTTACCTCGGTTTCGCGATAAAGTCTGTAAACGACATCACAGCAGAGATCTGCAAAGAATTACACTTGCCGCTGTTTCTTTGGCCTAAAGAGGCTATTAAGAAGTAAGGCCTTGTCTAGAAACACCAAAAAGATTCTATTAAAGACCCTTAACATCCCAGTCGTGCTATATGGTGCATGGACGCTGTCAAAGGGGGATGAAGATCTCCTTGGTCGTTTCGAACAAAAAATTCTTAGATTTATTTTCGGTCCCGTTAGCGTTGACGGATTTTGGAGGAGGAAATTTAACAGCGAACTCCACGAGCTGTACAGCGAAAACTCCCTCGTCAAAAAAAGTACGCATCATTCGTCTGAGATAGCTGTGCCATGTAGAACTCCGACCCCGAAGAGTCTTTGATTCCAACCCGGAGGGACAACGCAGTAGAGGAAGACCTCGCCTTAGGCGCAGTGGAAGGGGACCTCAACCAACTTTGAGTGCGCAACTGGAGACAGTTAGCCAAAGACCGAGCTAACTGGAGAGGCGTACTGGTAGCGCCACCTAAGTAAGTAAGTAAGTAACTGACTGCTAACTGACGTCTGTTAGCTAACTTGCCTGTGCACATTATTAGTTGCGGAGACAGGGTTTTTAGTTTTGTTCGTCTTGAAGCTCCTACGCCCATGAGATCCAGAAGAGAAGAACACTTTAAACAATCACTTTATGATCTTGCGTAAGCGAAACACCACAAGAAATTGTCATGTCATTGACTTTAACAGGGTAGAAAATAGACACCACTGGCTGAATGCAACTTCTATGCTTAATTATTTGCAGATCTAATTTATGTCTTACATACATCCACTAATAGAGCTCTTCCCATTTGAAAAGGTGTAGTCAGAACTCCAAGACCCTAGTTAAACAACTTATAGTTGTCGGTTCGATGGAAAGTAGCTGGCCCAAATCAGTGACAAATATTTTTATGGTTCCAAAAACTGAGAGTACTCTTGCGATGGGGGTTTTCTTAAGCTCATCGTGCCCGGGAAATCCCGAAGGAAATATCAAACTTTGGTCGCTATAGAAGAGAAAACCTTGTTTGCCGTATATTTTCACATACCTATATCAATAGGTGAAGCACTAGGCTTAGACTAAGTGAAGTGCTGCCATTTCTCGGACACGACAAAAAGAAATGGCGTTAAAGTTGCAGAAACTCCAAGAGTCTCTAAATTGTGGGTTAAATGGTTCACTATCACTAGTACTTATAAAAGAATATAAGGTTAAACCTTAAAAAGGAATCGATGGCCACCAAATACTTCAGTTGGTCTAGGAATTATTTTTCTTAAAAAAAATCGTAAAAAGATAAGATAAGAACTGCCAATTAGCGTTTGAACTTCGATTTGAAACCTCTTGGCAATCCCTTACAAAACTTCAGTGTGAATTATATGTACGACTTTGGTGATGAAATTGTCACCTCAGTGACTCTTGCTGACATATACCCAGAGAAGGTTCAGATCTCCTCCGCCTCCGGAGTGAAAAGATGGCTCTAGGACCTTACCTGGGAAGTCACAATAGACTCCTTTAGAGGCCGCAGTGCCAGAGCCCCTTTGAGGGCTCTCCTGTTTACAATCTAATGAGCCGACTTCGAATTTTTACACAATGGGTACTTTGGGCCTGTGGCAGTAACAGTGACAGGAGCAGGGACTCATGGTTGTAAGTAACGTGGACACCGGCGTGCGTTGGTCACTCGTTGCTATTCACGGGACGACCAATACGGTCGATAGATTGCACCGTGAAAATACTAAGTGCGCAGTGCAGTGGGTTAATTAGCAAACTCAGTCTGTGATAGCTTTGAAAGTCTGTGATAAAATGATTCACCTTTCTTGTACTTAAACTAGGTCCTACAACACAAAACATCGAGTTTGTACGGTTGCATTTTACATATTTTCAAACTCCGGTTTTATAAAATACTTATATCTTGTTTTACAGACAAGATAGAACTTTCTTTCTCTCACTCCCTGTTAAGCTTATAAACCCATTGAGCTGAGCCCCCCATTGTTCAACGAGCTATTAACCGATGTCTGACCAGAGCTCAATCTCACCATAATTTGTGTGTCAAAATATTTATATAAATCAAGCGATTGATTAAAATTAACTCTGTCCTGCATCGATATCAACAATATTGATTTGATTATGAAAACGCGAACGTTCTGTGGCTTATTCCCCCGGGTCTTGTTCAACAATTTTGTCAGTGCCTATACAAATATTGTAAAGCTTACCTGCCACTCGGTATTATTTATGACCTTGTCTTAAAATTCCAATTTATCTACACAGAATTTATAGTTGTCCAACTTGTAGCGAACACAAAAGTGATTTAAAATCATCGCTATAAATATTTGTTTCTTCTTCTTCTTCATAATTAACGATAACGATATATTTAAGTGCTTTAAATGGCCGCTTGAATGGGAAATTATATAGCAAACGCACTAATAATAGATTCGACTCTTGTTATTGTTTTTTTTTCTGCAAATGGACTTGAAAAACAAAAGAAAAAGTTTAAAGAAATGCAGGTATTTTTATATTTTTGTATATCGATATTGATTATATTGAAAACGTATGTAAATCAATTAAGGCACATTTATCAAACGGGTTATATCGTTCGAATTATAATTTGCTAATGTTGTTTTAAGTGTTTAAAACGATTTTCGGGCGATCAGCGGTGGCGATAAAATGCAAATTGCCAAAGGTCACTGTTAAACGTGTAGATTTGTGACTTCAACATTGGACTTGAAAAATGGTAAGGTTCACAGTTTTAATTGACTATGTCTGCGGAGATGGCTGGGCTTAGAGAAAGTTAAGCAAAGTTTGCTTTTCCTAAACAATACCGATGTTGATGTTCAAGGGAATGCCTCCCATGGAAGGCTATAGGCCAATGACCCATTTGTTTTATACAAGAATTTCGATGTCAGTGCAAGTGGAAAAATAATAGGGTGGAGATTTTATTTCTGTTATTAGTTGTCTTCAACATATCTCTTCTCTTATCTTTTCTTCTCTTTTCTTCTCTACATAAAACAAAACTGTAGAATAAAAAATACCTGACCACGCATCACGCAGAAACTACTGGACGGATTTTGATGAAACTTGGCATAGTGATTGCTTATGTTCTGGGTCGGGACTTAGGATACTTTTTATCCCGGAATAAATGGGCTGGTGGGGTTCATGTGTCAGGTTGTTTCATTCGTGTTGCTTCTTTTTCATCGAAATTTGAGGTGGGCAAGACGGAAATACCAGAACTTTGCATAAATCTCTTTTGTGTAGACTTTTTAGTAGGAATTAAAATTAGTGTCAGTGTTTGAACATTTGTAGTGCTTTTTGAAAGTGTAAATTTCCGCAGACCTCAGTGACAGCTCCTTTACGGAGCTCCAGCAATCTTCCCTGGTCGTTCTACTGCTAACATTGTGTATAGAGAGTCTTTGGGTTAATCTTAACTTCTTAACTTATAAAATAAGACTAGACTTTTAATTGTTACTGTTTTTATTGTCTATCTGTTTGCTTTATATTGGTTTTAGAAAAGTCCAAGAGAAGGAACATAATTTATAAAAAAACTGTTCGATGTATTTCGATGAAAATACTTTTTGTCTTAAAAGTCAGGTGAAGCAAGGCAAGCACGAGTCAGCTAGTCACACATATTTTCGGTAAAGTGAACAATTTTTGAGTTATTTCTCTCGAAGCCAGCATCCATTTTCTTTGCAGGATAAACTTGAAAAGTTGAACACTATTATTCTGGCTCGTAGTCTTTATCATTCATGACTTTGTTGCCTGGAGTCCTGAGGAGAGTGGCATTGAATCGACAGTTTACTAAAGTGATTTGCACTGCGTACTAAGTTTGAATGTGATCCTTTAATAGTGAATGGACTCTGTAATAGGGACAACATTTAGTATTACAAACCTTCCTCATTTGCAATTGCATTACTTGAAAAACACTAGACCCGCTTCAAAGACCGTACGTACCTACTTCTCCGCAAACCATTAGCTTCGGTAAGGTACCTATTACTTCACAACTTATCAGGGCTCCCAACTTTCAAGCAGATTAAAAAACAACGAAGCTTATAATGGACAAAACTGCTTAGATTCTGGCTCTTATATAGCCTGGGGTAAGGAGCTATCTGATGTAGAATTAAACGTCTCAATAAAGTAAACCATTTTTTTTATTATTTATTACTCAAGGGTTCATTTCCCATTTCATAGACAAGTCAAAGAATTTTGACGCCGTTGATTTGTTGCTCGCCTGTAGCTCGATGGCAAAGGCATATGACACAAGATGAGCTGGCTGAAGGCTTTCTTTGGCAAGACTATGCAACCGACCTCAGTCTAACCTAAACCGTGGAGTTATTGCTTTTTCTGAGTTACTTTATTAGGGTCTCTTTTTGCTGACAAATTTTCCTTTTAGGTACGTCGAGTTGGACCGCTTATAACTAAAGGCTCGATATACGATATATATTTAAGAAATGAAACAGTCGCAGAATGATTTCCGAAAAGCTGACATTTCACAGTTTCTAATCCATTCCACCTCCGATAAGGAATACCCTCGGGAATGTCATGTCAAGGTACTTTCTAAAACTACCTGTGCTAATAGTAGCTAAGTGCTGTGTGCTTTGTCATTTCTCCTGCCAACTCAGATGGCGCTGTGTGGACTGAAGGTTTTTTTAACTACACATTTCAAACTTAAAGCTTACCTGCAGCCTTTTTAGATGAATTATAGGAACAACTAATCCAGTGCGTTGTCGTGTTTATGATATACCCGGTGCTTCTTCAGAAATTAAATGTCGTTTCAAAGTTTCTATGTTACCTAGGTTAATATTAGGTAAATAATAGTTTAATCAGTGTCTTTTATATTTAAAGTTCACACAATGTCAAAATTAGAGTACCACAATGGAACTTTTCTACTGGTCTAAGTGTGCTGGTTTTCGTGGTGGCAGCCGTTTTAACCTAACTTTACCTAATCTAACCTATGGACCGCTTCCTCCACTTGTGTTTTCTAATTCTTCTGCTGGCTGTCCATAGTTCATATATGAAATGGTAACCCTACTGACTGTTCTTAGTAAAAGAGCTACACATGCTGTCAGTTTCCTTAAGAATGAATCTATCACTTTTGGGGTTTCTTTTATTTTAACTGAAATCACTTTCTGTTACTAGTATTGCAGCACTGCAACTGCAATTTTTTTTATAGGGTATCTTAGCCTGATTCAGCTAGATCGAAATAAGTTTACGTCTGCAATTGTTCCAGTTTGCTAATTTGATTTTATTGTTTTCTTTTGTTTTCAAAGGTTTTGGAATGATCCTCTAAATGACTATAAAATAAATAAATTGATGGCGCAACAGGTGGGACTCTAAGCCTAGCTTCTCACAGCTATTCGTTTAGAACGAATGGAAGGGATCTACAATTTTATGCCGAGTCTAAACGGCTAATTGAGAAGCTCTTTCATGACAGTTTTACTCTCGGATGTTTGTCAGACGTTCGCGAGAGGTGACGCAGTGGAAAAAAACCTTAAGATGTAATTTGTTCCTTTCGGGATTCGAACCGGGGACCCCTCGCTTAGTAGTCCAGTACACTAACAGAGTATATTCAGCTAAAAATGAAACATGCGTCAACAAGTGGCAACTGGGAGTCCTCTTTCCTCTACACGCGACTTAATTTTTGTAATCCAATTATAGGAACCATTTTGCCATCCCATGCACCTTCTTCTTTGGCATTACTTTCCCATTTGAATAATCACATCAGAGTGTAGATACTCCGACGACCCAAAGTACTATCGCAGATAACCCTGTAGTCCCCCAGGAATTTCTATGCAGCATGCTTGTTATAACAGGTCACCCGTCACCCTCGTACACCATGATCTGGCTCTTCTTCCCCCTCCCATTAAAGGAAATACTTCAAGTGACTTAATTATTTCCCCAATCCATATATCAATTTCAATTAAAATAACTCTACACAATCTTTACGCTGATAACCGCGCCCTCAATTCTACAGAGAAAAAAAAAACAGAAACAACCAGAAAACCATTTCAAGTGCAATTCCTTGAGTCACTTCTAGGCGAACGAAAAAAATAAATAAAAATCTTTCCAAATGTGAATTTTAAGAGCGCACACAGTCAACTTGATTCCAATTCACAGAACAGATGGCTAACACAACATTGTTCCATTTTCAAAAAAACGAGCCCCTGCGACCGCGGGACAAAATGTATCCAGTCACTTTAGAATTTTTAAGAGGATCTCAACTGGCTGCCTCAGACACAATGAAACTGCACCATAAAAGCGGCCCACTTGACCGCCGTAACCACTGAATCGTGCCCACCTTCGCCCCCTTCCTCGTTTGCCATACTTAAGTTCGTATACAGCATCAGTTTGTCGTACATCTAATTTATGGGCTGGTATTTATTTCCCTCCGCATCCGATGCCCCTTTTGTGGTACGAAAAAAAATCAAGAAATAAGACTGCAAGTTTATTTTTATGTTTATATAAGGAAAGAGCTGAATCTTTTTATATAAAAAAAAAACCATCTCTTGCCCTTTTCGCCAAACATCCGTAAAGTGATAAAAATTATAAATAAGGGGGTGGTTTTCCGAGGAAAGAACCAACAAATTTTCGATACTCTGCACACAAAACACCTTACCCGAGCAGAACGGTTCGGTTTTCGGTCGATTATAATTCAGAATTAAAGACGTAAATTTGAGAATTTATCCTTCGAGTCATTCGGTAGGATATACGCCTTACCTCACTACAAAGGATGTGGTTAATTGAAGAACTTTGCTGACCAAAAATTTACATGGAAACTTTGCCCTCCCCCCGAGCGAGCGAAAATAAATATGAAAACTTAAAGTTTTCTTTTAGGAAAAGTTTTCGTATTATTTATGAAAATTTTATTGCAAGCGCAAAGTTTGACAATGATGGAGATGGGAAAAAATTAATGCGAAGAGAGTTCGCTGGATAAAAAGTTGAGTTATGCGCAAAGTTTTTCAGATTTTTTTATTTTTTTATTTTTATTTTTAATTGACTTGAAGTGTGAATTGGAATGGACACTTCTGGCGCAGGTCATTCATAGCATTGTACTCCGATTTACATGGATGTAATGATTCGGAATGGAAGCTGCAGATAACAGAGAGGGTTTAGTGCGATCTTGTGATTTATGATTCTTTAAAGATCTGCCTTTAAGGGTCGTGCAGTCGGTGCAGTGGCTTAGTGGTAGTGCGTTGGGCTACTAAACGAGTAGTCCCAGGTTCAAATCCCGAAAGGGGCAAAATACATCTTAAGGTTTTTTTCCACTGCGCCACCTCTCGCAAACGTCTGACAAACATCCGAGAGTAAAACTGTCATGAATGAGCTTCTCAATTAGCCGTTTGGCCTCGGCATAAAATTGTAGATCCCTTCCCTTCGTCCCAAAAATTTAAACTCAACCAATACGAATGGTTGTGAGAAGCTAGATCTAGGGTCCCATGGGCCTGTTGCGCCAACTATTTATTTATTTCTAACCCTGCAACAAAAATGTCCTCAGTTCCACTATTAATGACAGTATATCGCCCAATTTTTAAAAGTCAGAAAGATATACCCTTCCACTCTTAGTCTGCTTTGACTGTCCCCCATTGGACCGAGTCTCCTTCTTTTCGCTGATTGACCGCTTCATTAATTTTTGCCATCTCAAGTCTGGACATATTCACGTTCGTGTGTAGACCATGTTTGACTGCGTTTTGATCGCTTCCTCAAGATAATTACCGCAATCCGCATATACGACAAGTTACTGCCCAGACAGCGAATTACTTTCCGCGTCAGACTCGCAACAAACTTGCAGCTTGGCGGTCTTCTAATTGATTTACGTGCCACTCTCGCCACTTTTCATCGCGCTACGTGCTCAGTGCTCCTACTACTTATTTGTATACTTGAACATACCTCCGGCGGACACCTCATGCCGTGAATTCCATGCGAGTTTCCTCCATACACTAGGGCATTGCTTTGCAGATTTCATATGTAAATGAGTAGCGAATATGCACATCATCTGTCATCATAAATGCACTTGGATTATGCAACACTTCTACCCACTTGTTTACTCACTCCTGTTTAAATTAAGCGAACAGCGCGCATTTTGAATGTCACTTTTTTCTTTATAAATTCAACGAGGCAATCCGTGAAGTGTACCTGTTCCCCTCGTTACCAAGTGAATGGAGGAATTTTTAAATTAGAATCACTGTCCTCCCCCATTCATTAGTCCAGTGCGTCGCTTGTTCAACATACCTACCTACAAAAGATGCGACACGCCAGAGAATCAAAAGAAATGTATCTCAAAAGCATTAATTCATCGAATTAAAGGTATTCCCTTTTACGCAAAGGTATAAGTATCTATGCACACAAAAAATGTATGTAGGGTGTGGAACTGCGATGCCATATTGGATTTTAGAAAATTGAAAGAACCTAAGCGAACCCACCATATCTCAGAAGCCAAGATAGATGCCGTATCCAAAGAAACAGACGAACAAGAGAAAAATGGAAAACCCAATTTACATAAACCCAATCGATAAGGTAATGGTATATTGTGCTCCTTTTTGTTGGATAATGTACGTGCGTGTATTGGATATTGACTTTGATTTCATTACGTATTCAGCAAAAGGAGCAAAAATCAACATCAATGGATGTTGTTTGGAGATTGGGTAAGGGGATATCCTTCTCTTGGGATGTGTACACAATAACATTGTCAAACTAGACGCAGAGTGGCCTTTAGTTAAATTATATCAAGTGTGGGTGTGCTGCTGAATTCATTCGGCCGTAAAGTGTGGCTACATGCTTGGCAAAAAAATATTTATTGAATAATATGTCATATGAGTATAAAAGCCTTCAGCGCACGGCCTTAGCTCGTTCACATTTTCTTAATATGCAGATTGTTTAACAAAAAAGAAAAGTATAAGCACAATTTGTTTGCTTAGCAAAGCTGTAATTCGTTTTACTCGGCGTGGGACTTTATGTTCTACGTCAATAAACCAGCCTTGAGCACACCGTGGTTCAACAATGAGTGCACAACACCCAGCGCAATGAAGGACAATGCACTTTGTGAATGGCGGTCAAAGCCATGCATGGTATTGGAGCACATTTCCACCCGAGGAACTACATCAAGCAATAGGGAGTAGTCTTGACTACTTTTCGGCGTTTGGCAAATGGTCCCATCCGTGGACCGAAAAGTCTTGACGCAAGACTGCATCTTCAGGAGGACTAGGAGGACAGACTACATTAAACATAAAGACAAAAAAGAATTTAACAAAAGAAGCGAATTAAGAACTGTAGTGTCTTCAATATTCAGGAACAACGATCCGTACATAACTGCCGGAAGAGGAGCCTCACATCCGAGTCTTATCGGAGGCGAACATTTTTCTTACTGAATCTACAATCTTCGGTGTCCCGAATGTGAACTGCCTACTCGTTTCCAGAAGATCTAGCATAGGGAAGAACAGAGTACATATAGAAAAAAACCTGACGACCTTGATAGTGACATAGACGACCTCATGACCGTATCAACGATAGTTAGAATGAAGAGTTGGGCACCTAGTTGGTGGCCTTGGGGAACCCCAGAGGTAAACCAGCAAGTACCTGATTGGACCAACTCCTTTCTATAGGAAGTCCCTATATATGTTTTTTAAAAAAATAAAATAAAAGAAAGGCCGTGATACTCATAACCATTTTAAGTGTCCACAGGCTAAATTTTTCGAACTCACAAACCTTCAAAATATTTCAGGTGAAGGTTAAAAATTATTAATATCTAGTAAGGCCCTGAGTTGTTAAAGCTTGACGGACTATCGCATTACAGTGCAGTCGACTTTAGAATTTTGTTTTTATTATATTTTTATTTTTATTTCATTTTTTATTTTTATTTACTTCTTAAGTAATCAGTCAAATTTTGTATATAACTTAGATAAGATGCATGGCTTTTATAAGTGGAATCGGGCCACAAAATTTCTTTTTTACAATAGCCTAGTTTCGATTATAGATCAATTTTGGCATGATCTTTAGCAGCTGCTGTAGCATAGACATGATATTGGAAAGCCGCGAGGACCTCCCATTTAGGAAACTCATTTGGTTACAATGCTTTACTGGAATTAATATAGTCCGATCGGTATGAAAGACACAGCGCTTTTTAACATCCATAACCACGAAATTCGTTAAAACTTACTTAAGATTAAGACTGATAACAGAAAAAGTCCTGGCGTCAGTGGTTTTTGACGCATTTTGTATGCGCCTTTGGCAAGTTTTTTAAATACTTTTGCGATATTTTTTGAAAGCGTTTTTTGATGCGTATTTCTGTGTATTTTTATTTCGTTGTTCTTTAAGTGATTTTTAACTTTCTCGTATGCGTAGTTAGAAAAAAATATGTACCTATTGTATTCGTACAAAAAATCGAACGCGAGATTTGATTCAGATCTGACATGACATTACGATGATAGAGGAACTCAAAAAAGTGGGTCTCGCAACTCTGTCCGTCCTTTCCTGAGGTCCTCAGCGCGAACGCTGGACGGATTTCTTTCAAGCTCTATTATTAACGGTACTTCCCATATAACGGTTTTAACCAAGTTTGATTTTTTCATAAACGGCTGTAGGTAACTATTTAAACCAAAATTGATATTTGAGCTCAATTGGGTGAGGTTAATATGGCTGCATACCCAGTTTTTCGGTAAAAAATCGAATAACGGTACTTTTGAAAATTGGACATACCTATTTCAAAAACGGTCAATACAATTGTAACAAAAATTAATTTTGAAGGTGATAACGTCATTTCTAACATGATAGCAAAATCAGTTTTTCTCTAAATTGTCTAGGTATAATTCATTTCTGACTAAAAGGCATATTTTGAGAATTTGATTCCTTTTGGTTTATCTACATGAAAACGGTTGCAACGTTTTGGAGTAAAATGACGTTTTCAACATCTTGTGTCCTTAATTGTCCATTCGAATCACCGGAAATGCTGATTTTGAAAACTGTTCATATATCTCGAAAACGCCATTTTCGATTTGGATAAAACTTTAAAAATCAAGTAATGCTAACATCTTGTATCTTGACACCCTACATTCAGTTTCAGTTAAATTGTTAAGCAACGCTCATATTTTTTACACGTTTTTTGAGGCATTTTGTAGCGTATGTAAAACGTTTTCTGACGATTTCGAAGTTATTGACACGATTTACTACCGTTTTCTATGTTGCAGTTGCTAAGGTAAAATCTAAAGCTGTGTAAGATAGAACAAGAAGATAATTTGTATAATTCCGCATCCGTGATCGAGTATTTACTACGTGACATGAATTTGTTATTGTTTTGCATGTAAAATCTACAAAACTCAGTGACGTATTTCTCGCTCACTGATGCGGTAAGTCGATCCCAGGTTTCCAATAGTGGGCCTCTTATTTTGACCGCATCAACACGTTGATGTTCATTATTGAGCAGTGCGGAAAATATACCTCTTCACAAATACCTCATGCCGTATGCCCGATAAACTAGTAGCTTTTATAAAAGCAGATGGGTCTAAAAGCTGCGTTCTGCATAGTGAAAGACTGCCACAGGAATTTCAAATCCAAAGTTGAGTTCGAAATGTTCCACGACTATTACTTACTTACTTATCGGGCTCCCGACCCGTGAAGGTCTCTGCCTGAGACACTGCAGCCTTCCATCCTCTACGATCCCGGGCACGTTGCTTCCAGTTGTCCAGACCAAGCGCTCTGGCATCCGCGATGGCTTGGTCTTTGAAACGGAGGTTCAGCCCAGTATCAGCTCTGCCTTCTTGCCTATGGTCCAGCATTCGGCGCCATAAAGCAGAACTGTCAAGATAAGGTCTTGTAGAGCACACATTTCGTCCTTCGAGTAAGGAGTTTTGAACCAAGTTGTTTTGCCAAACCAAAGTAGCAACGCTTTCCTATAGTAATTCTTCGCCGGATCTCGACTATGGTGGTATTCGTGGAATTTATGTTTACTCCGAGGTAGGTAAACTCCCTAACTACCTCGAAATTTTTGCTATCAACAGTGACGTTTTTTCCTAGGCGGTGGACAGTTTCCTGCTTGTTTGTTGATAGCATGTACTTGGTCTTGCCCTCATTTACTTCAAGGCCAACAAATTTCGCCTGTTCTTCAATCGCCGTAAACGCTTCTATCACGGCGCGCTGGGAGCGACCGATGATGTCAATATCGTCCGCATAGCCTGACGGACCTGTTGATGATAGTCCCTTCCGTGTTGACATCTGCCCTTCGCACTATCTGCTCCAGTACCAGATTGAAGAAGTCGCATGATACCGCATCTCCTTGCCGAAATCCGGTGCATGTTTGAAATAGTTCGGAGGAGCTACTTCCAAACTGGACGCTGCAGCGCGTGTTTTCCAGCGTCACGCGACACAGCTGAATCAGTTTTGCCGGGATTCCGAATTCGGCCATCGCCATATAGAGCTCCTGACGATGTATGGTATCAGGCGCGGCTTTGAAGTCGATGAATAGGTGGTGAGTTTCGACTTGAAATTCGTTGGGGTTTTCCAGGATTTGCCTCAGTGTGAAGATGTGGTCTATAGCCGACTACGACTATTACCTGTCAAAAATTTCGAACACGCAGACGATGTATGTTTACTCTCTTCCTTTTTTAGCCTCGCCATTGTCATCATGTAAGTCATTTTGGGAGAGACAGTAAAGTTTTGAAGTTTTGAAGTTTGGAAAAGAAATGTAAAATCGAAATGACAGTAGATTATGATAAGTTATGTTTGGCATCAAAGTAGGTCCTAGCTCATTATCCAGATGTACACCATAACAATTCTAAAGGTCTTCCAAGACCTAATACGTATATTGTACCAATTCGGCGTAACCTGGATGTAATCAGCCGTGTACAATATTTAGCGAAGCAATGCATTTAGCCAAAAGCAACGTCAGTTCCGCTCCAATGTCGACTAGGTGCAGCACTTGGCAAATCATTATCACCATCACGAGAGAGTTGCAAGCGACCTAGTCGTTATTCTAAGCTCCATGAGTCTAAAAAACTGATTTAAACGCATGCCATTCCAACCTGTGTCACTTTAAGCACGCGTTCTCGTTCAAGCAATTGTTTGGGCAGGCCATGCAACCATTGTAATTTGCATTGCAAATTCCGCTGAACAGACCTGGTTCATTAGACGTGGCATTCAAACAGAGCGAAAATATGAACGCAAAATGCTGGATTTGAATTCCATTTCCCTTCTTAGCAACAAATCTCCCAAATTCATTAATTCATTGATCAAAATGTAAATGTTCGATGGCGTTCGCGTTCAAATCTTATTGGGACAGGTACGGTACCATTTCACTATGGTATACGAAATGCAAATACCAATCACAACATCATAATCATTCATATTTTTATGGCTCGTGCAATTGTTATTTAATATTTATTGCAAGTACCCTCCAATGGCATACAGCGCGTCTATCTACCACCCCTCTCTTTCGGGCGACTGTCTGGGACAGAAAATATCATTTCGCCTATCATGCGTTGTGTTGTTGTGTACCTAGCTACTACCTGCGTGTCAGCATGTACTTCAACTATTAAATCAATTCATTGTGATATTTTTATCATGAGACTGCGCCTGCCTCCGCTCAAGCGACTCGCAGAGGGGTAGGTATAGGTTACCTATTCCAGGGAAAAAGTGAACCAAAAGTGTTTCAATAAAACTGTGTGTTGTGATAAACGATCGTAAATCTACGATATAAGGAAAGCGATGACAGTTCCTATTCGAATCTTTCAAAACGCTGTACATTGACGACAGCCAGAAGGAGGAAAACGATTATTACCTCGAAGCACTTAATCCTATTGGTGGCTGGCTACTCGTGTACTCACTGCATGGAAAGTGTGAAGTTTGGAACGGGTTACAAAGTGAATACAAAACATCAGAAAATAGTAAAAATTTTGTTTTTCGTAAACGATCGCAAAGCGAACGGAAATCATATGCAGCGCATTTCAATTCAGTCCATCTCATCACAAGGTATTCGATTGGACTGACGACTTCGATGGGTTATGTATTAGAGGATGTTGTTCAGCGTGATTTGTGAGGAGCAGAATCAATAATTTTCGAATGGTTTATTAGATGTTCGAATTAGGCTTTTAAATTGTTATTTCGGGGCAGCTGATCTGGAACTGAATAACAATTGAGGTATCGTTCTAAGAATGGAATTATTGTTTCATACGTGATTGCATTCAATCTGAAAGTATCTGTAATTATTTTGGAAATAAAATCAATAAATTGCTTTCTTATTGACTTACGTTTTTTTCTTTTCTCGTTTCAGATCACAATCGAATTGGATTATGTGAGTATGACATTAAGAAAGTAGACTAGCTATGTTCTGAAGGTTTCAGAAGAAGAATTTAATTTTTTTATAATAAATAATTGAGGTGTCCACACTTTGAATTTTTTTCGTTTGTTAACATTGACCAAGGGCAATCACAATTGACTTGATTGACTACCTTTTTTTCAACGGTTTTTATTTATGTAAGAAAGATTTTTAGTCCCTACTCTACCACACCACAGGGGAAGGTTCCCAGATTCAACCCCAGTAAAAAAAAAAACACAAATCTATATATATAAAAATGGATCTTGGTTTGTTCGGATGCTTAAAACTCGAGAACGGCTCAACCGATTTGAATGATCTTTGTTTTGTTTTGTTTGTCTTACATCAGCGATGGTTTAGAAGAAAAGAAAAGTTGGAAAATTCTCAACAGGTGGCGCTGTGGTCGATCTTCAGAGCCGCTCAACCGATTTCAATGAAACTTTGTGAATGCGCATGGTTGATTCCAACTTGAAAGATAGTATAGTTTTGGGCCCTAATGGAAACAAAGTGCAATCAAAAACAATACAAATAGGAAACCTTGGATTAAAAATAAATAAATAAATATTTTGGCGCGACAGGTCTGTGGGACCCATGGCCTAGCTTCTCACAACCATTCGTTTTGTGTGGGTTTTCAATTTTTGGGACGAATGGAAGGGATCTAGAGCTTTACGCTGAGTCCAAAAACGGCTCTTTCATGACAATTTTACTCTCGGATGTTTGTCAGATGTTCGCGAGAGGTGGCGCAGTGGAAAAAACCTTAAGATGTAATTTGGTTCTTTCGTTAACATAATCGGGATATGGCACTTGCCATATAGGTAACAAAATAATTAAATTACTAAAGGTATCTGGACATTTATGAAGCCTTGAATTTTTGTAAATGGTGTTCAACACAATGGGGCAGTAATCAAAAAGGGCGCCGTTGTACCTCCCTTAAAAAACGACTCTGCGAACTGTGGCGGGACTTAATACGAAAGGCACGGGCAGCCCCGTGGGAGTACAGCTAGTTTTACTATAAAACAGTATTAGTCAGAGCGATAAATCTCACTCAAACGATGGGTTGCGAAAAGCTAAGCTGAGAGGGTCTTAAATGGCCAAGTTTCCACTCGTTTTTCACTATTCACTATACAGAAAGATAGAGTTATTGTTGAGCATCTATCAGATTGATGTCATTATTTTAAAAGGACACACGGTGTTTCTTGTCGTACCGATTACGGCGTTATTCCGAAGCTGATATTTGTAAAATATGAATTAAGCGAAAGATTGATATTCGTAGGGGAATTCCCGGACATATTTTTCTGTCACATACGATGAAGATCTTGAAGTAGATTGTGAATCAATGCAATGAAGAGAGAAGGCATGATCGCAAGGACCAATTTGAAATCATTTAGGTATATTCAAATTGTAATTGCAATTGTAAGTAATAGGGCCTGTACACTGCGACCAGAAGGGATCTATTGTGTTGGCCTCTATTATTTAACCTAGGGAGCTGTTGAGGCTCTTTATAAATCTCAGTACCCTTTTTGGTTCCAAGTTTCCTATATCTGCAGGACTTAAGAACGCCCCTTGCATTATCGCTTGCCACAGCAGGGCATTCGCAGAGTATGCGTTCCGTTGTTTCCTCCTCTTCTTCGCAGAGTCGACAGGAGTCATCGTCGGAAAGTCCCATTTTTTTGAGATGGTATCTTAGTGGCCAGTAACCAGTAAGATAACCCGAAGGGATTCTTAGATCTTCTTTGCTTAGCTCAAGAAAGATTTTTGATTTACTACGAGCTCTGCTTATGAATCTTTTTTTATGCCTCTGTCCTTTGGATTCCGTCCAGTATGCGGCAAGTTGATCATCTTCCCATTTCCTGAATTTTAAATGTATGTAACTCAAAGGTAAACCGAAGTAAGGCTCAGGACCAGTGAGCAGGCGTGATGCGCCTCTTCTCACCAGACAATCCGCTCGTTCATTGCCCTCAAATCTCTCATGCCCTGGTATCCAAGCAACAACGGTGACTATGTTGACGTTGGCCAGGATCATCTTGAAGCATTTGTACTACCCGAAGGTGTCCTGTGAGGTTTCCAGCTTTAAGATTTGATATATTCAAATAGAGTAGATAGATATTTTAGTAGCCAGCATGCCTGAGCTTGACTCCAAGTAATTGGCAATGAAATTCGTTTTAAAATTACATAGGTACTCTGCCACCAATTACTCCAGAAATCCATCGAAGAATTTTTCTTTCAAACGAATCCTGCTCATAGAACAGGGCAAAGCTCGGTGGCAAAATGCAGAATAAACAAAATAAGAGTTTTGAGGAAGTGCCTTCGTTTCATCTCCTGAGTCAGTATTTTTCAGTCAATTTGTTTTGACGAACTGGAGAAGCAGCGGATGTCTACAACTAGGGTCTTATTTGTGGAGTTGATATTTACCCAGTGGTTGATGAAATCCTTAAATAGCTCGAAGTCGCTGCTTTTGAACTACTTATAGGTTTCTTGACATTAGACGTTTCCATTGTATAGATCACCTTCTTTAAGCCTCTACATGAGTGCTAGGTTAGGTTAGTGGGCTGGCTGGAGATACTCCGTGCCACACTTAGGCGAATACTGACCCATTGTGATGCCCGTTGGGGAAAGAGTTTGTCCCTTACCCATTATGACCCTGTCTAAGTGTTGTAATTAATTACTTACTGTGCTGTTACATACAAACAAACCATCCTGTGGATTTTATGAATCCCATTAACTTATCGTTTGGTGCGCTGGAAAGTTCGTCTAGGTCTCGTAAGAAGTGTCTCCCTAAGAATCTGTGCCTAGTGTGTTGTAGACTTGGGCAGTGGCATAAGAAGTGGGTAGTGACCCCCAGAGCTTCCTCATCACCACAGCCTCTACAAAGTTCTTCTTCCGTCAGGCGCACTTTCTTCATATGGTACCGTAGAGTATTGTGCCCCGTTATGATACCTACGAGAGTGGAAAGGGATTTCCTATCCTTCCGTATGAGACTCTCGGTTCTGGCTTCTTTTTAGTTCGGCCATAGCGTATTTGTAGTATGGAAAGTTTCTAGTGCAGTTCATCTAACGTTCGCCTCTCTTGTGGCTTTTCTCCCTGCTTCAAGCTTGAGTGTACAAGGCGGGATATTCGTAGAGGGATCAGCTGGTTCTGAAACAGCTGTCGAACCTTGTCTTGCTAATTCGTCCGCTTTCTCGTTGTCTGGAATGCCTTCATGTCCCGGGACCCAGCAGAGCGATACCTTGTGCTGAGTGCTTAGAACCTTGAGTTCTTCGCGACAACATTTCACAAGCTTGGATTTTATTTCTGGTGCAGTTAAGGCTTTTATTGCTGCCTGGCTGTCGATAAAGAAGGTAATACATGAGTGCTAGGCGGCTAGCTCACAGAAAGACCAGCTTTTCCAAGACAATAGGCGACCCTTATCTTGATGATGCGTCCGCTTTGTAAGTGCTAGAAAGGCGTTTATGTCCAGGGACGCAGAGCGATACCTTGCGCTATGTGGTAGCAAGAAGGTGGCATACCATTTGCTTGCACAGCTGGTTTGCCACTGCCAACATCTCTAAGATTTTAAGAAAGATGCCTTACCCTACATGGTTGTTGATTTTTGATTCGTCTAAGCAAGCGGCAATAGAAGGTCTATAATTTAAAAGACCCTGCTGGAATAGACGTGCTGGAGAAAGGCCTTATAAGACCTACGCCTTATAAGACCCACGTAGGTTAATGGTCAAAAGTTAGTTTAGGACTGTCGAGCTTATTAGTTTTCTTAAATAACAGACAGTCGAAGATTATGTGATAAATGTCTTGTTGGGGGAAGGTTGCGAATAGCCTCAATGCCTGCAGTTCGACTTGTTACTGTTGCGACTGACACACGTTAGAGTTGGAAGTTTTCTATAAAGGCACAACTATGGATGTGGTGTTGTTGTCTGTCCCCTACCTACATCTTTCTACAGCCCTTTATATTCAGAGTTTAATTTGAGGAGTAGGTTCCCAGGGGGGTTATTCCCAAATGCGCAGCGGATCGTATTAAAAGCGATAACTTAATTTCGCCCGTGTTTGCTTTTTGATTCTCAAATGCGAACGGGACGAAAATTATCTTTCCCAGCGCTTTCCAGTTATATCCATTCGAATTCGAATTTTCCATTCCAAATATTTGACAGCTGTTTCCCGACACAATTTTGTGTTGCTCGTGTTGTGTTGTTTGTAAACAATCCGTCACCTTTCGCTTTCATATGCAATGATAAAATGCCTTTGGAAAGTGCTTTCCCTTTCCATATTGTCTATTGAAAAGCGAATTGCTTTTGGAAATACAAAAATTCAAATCCGCCATTAAAAACGATTCACAGCGCATTTGGGAATAACCCTCCAGGTCCTACCAAAAGTCTTAAAAGACTGTTTTTTTTCCATTTTCTTATGTTAACCTCCCAATAGAATTTCTTATCGAATTGTCCGCGAGTAGCCCCTGAGGTCCGTTTAAGGAACATCAACTCTGTAGTCGGTTAGGTAGGATGATTTAGTATTTTCTGTCCAAAGACACACTTCATACTTTGTTGACGAACTGCGTTAGGCATTTTCAGAATTTTAGAGGGGAAAGGAATACAATGAATCTTAACCACAAGCGTTTTATGTCACTAGCTGTCTTGAACACATCATGTCAGTCAAATTAAGCGCGTTCTTGGACTTGTATGACGATAAACATGTTTGGATTTGATTATTTCTGATAGTTTAATCTGTGTGACAATTAATGAATTTATGAGAGCCCTTTCGAGTCCTAGCACGAAATTTATCAAATTTATATATCGTAGGTTTTCTTACGACCTACTGCTGCTATTAATATTTTGGTCGCTCCTACTGTCACACATTTACTAAAGCTGCCACTTCTCAATTGCCTTAACTGCAATGTCGAAAGTCCCTTGCTTGCTTGATATCAACATCAACGCGTCCATCAACAACTACAGCAAAAACGCAGTTGGCCACCTCGAGCAAAATGATTTGTTGCCAAAATCACTAAAGTCGTTCAACTAGGTATATATGTAGACAAGACTATTCAAAATTTGAAAGAGTTGATCGCCTTGTATTATAGGGATATATTACAATTTCAGACAAATTGCGTTGTCCAAAGCCTCAAAAGCGGTGTTTGACGCCAAAAATCAGTTAGTTTCAATTTAGTAGTTGAAAAAGTATTTGAAGTTACTCAAATCAGTTGTGCGCACATAATGAAAGACCAGCAAAAATTTAAAGCCATACCAGTCGTGTCCATGACAAATCGCCACACCATCTGCCTGTCACCATAGGTCAGTGCTGGATTCCAAATGGCAAGAGTCATTAAAAATTGGTATAAAAAAAAAACGAAAACAGTTGAACTTCGAATGAAATTCCAACGCCATCTTAATTATTTTCTGTATCTCTATACCGACCTATCGAATAATCTATTTTCGTTAACATTTTTGTTGCATCTTTTTTTAGAACAACCGAAAAAAAAACTATTCCTACACGTAAATCAGTTTCGAAAAAAAATATCCCTCTTATTGTAGTAAATTAAAAACAAACCAAAATCACGGAAAACAATAAATTAATAAGTCAAGCCCCCGAACGCGAATCTTATTATAATTAAAACACATATTTTCGTTTCCAAATGAACAATAATGCGATAGTATAGTGCGGGGGATTAGCATATACTATCCCTCCAGCGATAGCGAGTCATGCCTATGTTGAAGTGGGCGTTGTGACAGACTAAAATAAAAATATTTAAATCTTATGAATACGGTTTCTTTTTTTGTTCCCAATAATGAAGTGACACAACAGATAAATCAGCGGGTGTCGGAAACTATTTTGAATTAGCTGCGGATTGTACTTTTCTCTGTGGAAACGAAAACAGGTATCCATGAGAAAAGAAATCACAAAACTAGGAGGCGGCATTCAAACTCAAGGCCAGACTCGATGGTTCGCTATCAGATATTACATCACCCAGCGGAATAAGAAAAGGATTTGTCTGTTTGTTCGGCGACCTTCATAGACAGAAAGTATATAAAAAGGATTTTTCCAGCACAGGATTTCAATGCCACCCTGCAGTACTTAAGAAATGCAGCACCTGATGCTATTGCATGCATACATGAGGTACCCCATAAATCCTTTCGCAAATTATTATCCACCATCCAAGGACACAGCAAATTGCCGTTCTATGTGCAAAAATGCCAGCGTTTCCTTTTATGATGTAATTGTTGCGTAAAAAACGAACTCAGACAATAAAAAAAGGATTCTAATGGCACTCTGATGGTTGTCCTTGATTTAAAGCGGCGCAACTAGGTACGGTCGTTGTCGCATTTGTTTTTTTTTTTGTGTGCTATCACCGTTCCATTAATTGCTTTACGGTTAAACTAAGCCAAAGGGAAGAAGAAGTTATATACCTGCAGCAGTGGAAAATGAACAGCAGGTTGCTGTGACTTTTAGTGACATACACCAGGGGTGGAAGCATTACCCAACACTCTTGCCAGCATTTGTTGCTGAAACTGAGGCAACAAAAATCATTCATAATTCATTTAATCGTATATCGTAAACGATTTTTATTATCAATAAAATGACACTTAAATTATCGTAAAAAGAAATAATTATGGTGGCGGTGAGGTGGGTAGATGTATGTGTTACGGTTATTTCACCAAAGTGCACGGCAGTAGGCTATAGTGTGAAGTAATATATTTTGGAGTTTCTCTCTCGGCTATGTATGGAATTTTACAACAGTGATGGATATAAAAGTGGATTTTAGTATACACGAAAGAAGGCGATTTTTAGCCGATTCTAAGGATATTTCAGCGGAGAATGTGCTTATTTGTTTTACAGTGAAGTATTATAAATGGTGGTGGTAGATTTTCCTCCCATATTCAACGTTATTATTTATACAGTGAGCCGTAAGTATCAGCTCTTTATGGAAGCTTCGAATTTAATGAGGCGCCTTGTAAAAAATATGCACACGGGGGTGTTAAAGTGGCTTTTATCAGAAATCATATATCTTGCTTTTTAGAGGCGTTGCACTGCTGAAGAAGACAGACTCATCTTAATAAAGGACGAATCGATTTTGAAATGGAGTAAAACAAGCTTCGAAATTCTTTTTCTTTTTGAAAATTTCATGTAAGGAATCCAATATCGTTCAAATGTCCGCCGCGGCTTCTCAGGGTAGCACGGATTCGAGTGGTCTATTTTTTAATGTCTCAACCGCATAGATCCGGCTGACTTTGGCATTGATTATAATGACTTTAGGGACATCAGTCGATTGTGCAATATTGGTACAGATCTGCGACTTCAGAAAACCTCACAAGAAAATGTGAAGCAGGGTCAAATCGCATGATATTGGTGGCCAATTCACGTCACTTTTTCGAAAGATAACCAACCTGAAATCGTTTATGCAAAGGGTGTTTTTTTTAGAGGTAGGTATGGAACTTTAAGTAGGTAACACTATTTTAACTTGCGGCACCTTTGTCAGCTTTCAAGTGATTTATTTTTAGTTTGCCTGAACAACGCTTCCAAATTGTTGAAATTTATTTTGTAAATCATGGTTCTGTTCGAATTACGTATCGCGCACTACGTCCATTTGACGTTCAACATAATCGTCCATCAGAGCAATTAATTCGATTAACTATGGAACGTTTTAGCACCACGTTTAATGGTAATACTCATCGACAGAGACGTCGTACAGTGCGTACAGAAAAAGTCATTGCTGCTGTAGAGCGTAGCGTAGAGGAAGACCCAAATAATACTGGCCAGAACGTTACAGTCAATGGTGACAGCTAAAGAGCCTTGATTACTGACTTTTTCGTTCATCAATTGATTAACCATGATGTGCAGGAGCTGTGGTTTCAACAAGACGGCGCAACATGTCGCACAGCTCATGCCACACTTGATTTATTGAAGGAAACTTTTGTTAACCGCTTGTTTTTACGTTGCGGACCCGTGAATGGGCCTCCAAGATCGTGCGATTTAACGCCGCTTGAAATGTAAAGTTGCTAGTCTACGCCGATAAGCTCCAGACTATTGACCAAATGGAGGACAACATTCGCCGCGTTATTGCCGATTTACTGCCACAAATGTTGGAAAAAGTCATCGAAAATTGGACCTCCAGCTTAGACTACGTCCAACCTAGCCGTCATATCTAAGTCATATTTAAATTATAATGCCAGAAGATTATCTTTCGATTAAAGTAAGCTTGGGCTAGGTTGAGTAGGGTTTGAGTTCTTCACAAGGACCAGCCACCATATTGGGCCCATCGCCATCCCTATAGAAACCTTCACGGTCAAAAACCTAAACCAATTCGCCCAAGCACTTAATTTCCCTGCAGAACCTAAAGATGGTTTTAATTGTGTTTGCGAAACCACCTTCCTCCAAACTTTCGAAGAAGTACCTTCCAAGGGATTCCCTTCTATTCCGAGCCATAGCCTGACATTCGCAGAGAATATGAGTAACATCCTCTTCGACATGGAAGTCCTCATAATACCTACATGCATCCGTAAGCCTAATCTTCCAAAATGTTTCCTCAAAAGGCAATGCCCCGATCTAACTTTGGCCACAGGGCCTTTGAGACTATGTGCAATTCGATTAAAGTAAACTTCATGCAATTAAAAAAAATCATCGTTGTTTTATTCCATTTCAAAGTTCTCTAAAAAAAACACCCTTTAGAATGTCCATCGTGGGGTCTGCGCTGCGGCAAGAAGCCTGCCCTTCTGAGGCCATACGTCGTCTGTCTCCATAAATGTACCATTCAATTTTGACTATAGGAAATCGATTTGCCTCGTTCCGTAGCCCCGCCGTTGATGGTATGATGGCCTCAACAAAATCATTTTTAAAAAAGTACCTACGGAGCAATGACGCCGCCGTGCCGGCCTAAAATGCGCACCAAACAGTAAGGTTTTGTGTATGCATTGCCGCCTGGTTAACTTCGTGTGCCTTTCTTTCAAAAATGCGCCTTGTCGCCTTGTCGCTAAAGATAGGAGTCAAATTTTGGGCCAGTTTTCAAACGATCCAAAACCTAGTTAGCGAACAAACGGCATTGTCTTTGAGCTCCTGGATCAGTTCGATCTTGTACGGGTGTCGGCCTAAGTCCCTTTTCAAAATTCGCCAAGTTGACATCTGCGAAAGGCCGACTTTTTTTGCACGGCGAGGAATGACGGTCTCGGGTACTCCTGTACACTTTCATGACTGATTGTTAACCGAATCACTTGTCTCGGCCGCATTGCGTGAATGAATCTGAAAAGTCAAAAAGGAACCAGCACGCGGAATTTCGGCCCTGACGGGGAGAAGGAAGTTACAGGAGCTCAAAACCAGCCTGTGGAGTTTAGAAATTTAATGATTCTATTGAATTGGATATCATGGATGGCCGATAGGTCAACATAGAAAGGATTGTCGCTAGTCTGGAGATATCTACACGCGTTCTGGCTAAGAGGTTATTAATTCTGGCAACATCGTAGGTTGGACAAATCTTCCTAGAAATGACAAAATTGGTCAGGTTTACCCTTTACGTATGTATCCCAGCGGAGGGAAGACTTCTTCCGCATGAGACACGCACAGAGCAGATCCACTTCTGGCTAGTTCATCGGCTCTTTCATTCCCCTCTATGTTCCTATGGCCCGGAACCCAGACGAGAGTGATTTCGAACAGATGACACGCCCTGGGGCCGAATCGCGTTGTCCGTGATCGAGCATAACGTTCACGGAATTAAGGTGATTTACATGTGAAACAAAAACAAAATCCGTCACGTAATGCTCGTTCACGGATGACGCGATTCAACCCCTGGTCAGTATCTCCCTGCATTCCACAACAAGCTTGGAATGTCAAGCTATACGTTTTTCTGAAAAATCCTTATAGTTTGGGCGAGCAGTTTCAACGCGATGCGTGTTCAAATCCACATACCTACAAATAGGCCAAGGGACGTTTTTCAATCCCGCGACTCTTCCCATTTAAAAGTCTATTTCCAAATGCTTGTGACATATTTACTCCTATTCACATACAAACTAGTTGTTTACACCCCAAATGGTGGAAGTTCTCCAACCAACACTCGTTTCACATAAATCCAGCTCCATATTAAACGACTTTTTACCATAATTGCACATTTCATCTTCAAATCCAATTGAGGCGTGTCTCTCCTCATAACCTGTGTTTGGGCAATATTTTCATCGAAAAAACACCGGTTCCCAAACACACTCTAAAGTACAACTTTGCAGCTGCTCGAACAGTCAAAATAACAGAGTTACTGCCTCTACGCAAATAGCCATTCGTCCAAGGTCAGCGCTCGTATATCATTTTTTTTATGATTTTTCTGTTTGGTGGACTGCTGACATTCTTTCTTAATTTTCCCAAACAATCGGGGGAAAGAAAAACACACGAAACAACGAAGAACCCTTCTGTCGCCATTGTGCTAACCATGCAATATTTCCAAACTGTGTGTGTGCGTAAATAATTTTGTTTTCCATCCAAACCCACAGCATACCGCCATAAATTCGTGCACAAAAAAAACGTAAAATAAAAGAATCCACCCAAGATAAGGGCTTTCGCCTGGTGTGGTCGTAAAAAGAAGACGGGTTGACAATAGACCTGACACATTCTTCGCCGCGCGAAATATCCAAAACGCTCAAACGCATATGGACTTGGATGAGTTTGCCTCCTTCGTATATACAATAAGCATGTTGTTGCCTTGTTTGTTGGTCGTTAAACTATGAGACAACAAAAAACTGCTAGCGAAAGGATTCTCGTTCTAACCCTTCGATGGTGTTTTGATTTCACTGCATTGTATCATTTAATGGCGCTCATGTGTGTAAATGCCAGAAGTCCCAGATGAATCTGTGGAATGACCAAAAGGACGACGTCACTCTGTGAACTGCGCTCTTCGGCTTTACAGTAGCCAGTTAGTCCGCTCGCAACGCACGATCATTTTTGTAATTTATGGTTCCGAATAAAACTCAAGATCTATGGGTGTTCTTCTCCTGCCTAATCCGTGCATGCGGTAGCGGCAGGAGACACACACAGAAATATTAGCCTCTCAGAAGCAATTACACGATACATATAGGTACTGAAACAAGATAGCGTGCACGTTTTAAATTTAATTCCATGCTTATTGTTTAAGCCGCAGACTAAACTGACAGAGCGCACGAAGACACCAACAGAGAGAGAGAGAGAGAGAGAGAGGAGTATATACTTATATACCGACATTCATTTTCTTTTATGGCAATAAAATTCACTTTTAATGAGAACTTAAGAGTGATAAGCAAGCAAAGTTTATTGCCCAGATAGCAAGTGTCATCGGTGTCACGGAAAGTCTATTGCGGGGCGGCCGACATCGACTTCGACAATCGATATCGTTGCGGAGTGTGCTATACAAACATTTTTATGCGTATACACTTACACATCTATGGAGTGGATGAAATTGATAGTTTTGTCTTGTTATCTGATGGAACTGTGACAGCTGAAGGGAATAAAACAACAAAATTAGGACATGCCAATTCATTTCATTACTGTTTTCAAATTGTAATGGCTGTCAATTTTGACATATCTTATAATTACGTCGATAGGTAAATTTCGCGTTTGGTGTCAGACGTCATAGATTGTGTATGGACAAATATGGTGGCATTCAGTCGTGAATCATTGTGCATGTGCGCCATCAGGTAAAAATGGGAGCACATTCGGCTGGGTCGGCCATCTTGGAAAATCATGGCCGCCGGAGTTGTTCGGTTGGGAGGTGTTTTTCGAATCGCTTGTGATGAGACTTTGGGGTAGGACAATAATTATTTTTTTGGATTTATGTTGCCGCATTGGTTAGGTGTAGGTCAGGTGACAAATTTTACTCTTAGGCTCCTCTGTCCATAGGATTGCTGATGAAATAAAAGTATGTAGTCAAATGAGAAGACATTTTGAGTGAGGCTGAGGATGTCAAACGTGTTGTAGTAGAAAAAAATAAGTAGTCACTGAGTGGATTAAGAATGTAGCAGCCTTTCGAGGCTAAAAAACTTGCCTGTTTCAAAATGAACTTTTCACATGAAAATTTCACCCGGCAGTACGCTGTTGAAGTGAAAAATAATTGTTCAAAAAGTGATTTGTAGAGGACGTTGCTTGCTATTTCACTTGGCTTTTATTGTCCGTCGCATTAAATTTTTGACATTTCGGCGTGAAAATTTCACTTTCATTTTCACAGCAATTTCTTGGAGAGGAGTGAAAATTTCACTTAACTTGAATAGCGTACCAGCCTTAAGCACTAAAAATATGTCAAACCTAAAAAAATTAGCGAAACTCTCTCAGAGAGCGAAAAATAGACTCCAAAGCGATGTCAGATTGAAGGGTTTTTCCAGTTTTCGGGATTTTTTTACCCTTAAGGGAAAAAGGGAAAACTAACCCAGAAAACGAGGAAAATAGTCATCCCCAAAACTTTCATATTTCAATACCAAAAATTCTTTTTACAACGTTCGGAAACCAGAAACATCATAATAAATTCAATAAAAAGGCACTCAATGAACATAGACTTGCTATGCGCTTCCAACTTAATTTTTACACTTGAATCCTCTGCCTCACACCCTGGACCCTGTTTATAAAAATATTACCAGCCTATTTGCCTTTGAGTTTTGACAGATTTGTAAGATATTTTTGCTTTTTTTGATGATTTTTTTTTGTTCTGTCCTGCTTAAACAATACCTTTTTCTTTGATTTTTGTGAACAAAAAAGGGAATAAAATCGGGAAAAAACATGTTTCAAAAAAGGGAAATAAAATTTTGGATGAAAAAAAGGGAATCCACATGGTAAAAGTACATACGTGTATAGATTTCGAGATACATTTGCATCACCAATAAATATTTAACTTACTATTTTGAACATATGAAATTTTCAGGGAGCTGTTTCGATCCAAGAGAGAAACTGCTCGTTACTCGTTACTTCGGTAATTTTCTCTTTTTCTGTCATTTTTGAGGAGCACGGTTATAGACTTAGTGGGATTGCGATCGATTTATGTATATTGATTGCGTTCGATTTTAACCGCGTACGCGAATGAACCTACTGTTTGATGCCATAGTTGAGAGGCTGACAAATTTATACGAGCTGTAAAGAACCTGTCTTCAAACTGCTATAGTCAGACGGTTGACTCTGACTAGGTAATCAACCGATGTATTTTCATGAATGCGTTGCTACTATTTAAAATGTGCACACAACGAGACTGTTGAAAATTGAGTCAAGGGTCCAACCAATAGAATCCGTCAATATTTCCACCAATGAAAGAGCTTTCTCTCCCGCTGTGCCAACTGTCAACGCATGCCGCACACAGAAAAGTAGAAAGTAAACCTACTTTATCCGTCGCATCCGGCACGTGCGAAGCCTATGGGTCACTTTCCATAAGCTGCTGTGCATTCTATCAACCTGTCAGTCGAATACGTTGCCGCAACGGACCCGACGGATTCTATGGGTTGGGCCCTTCAGAGCCGAAAATTTAATAATTTTTCCATTTGAACCTGTTTTTCGTTGACAAAGCAGACTTCTTAAGCATGAGGACGGACTGCCACTCTAAACAACGTAAAACTGTGTAAGCTTCCGGATACTTCCCAGCTGATTCCAGGCTGAATTATTTAGATACAATCCGCAAGCTCAATTAAAACTTCATACAAAGACATATCATTTGCCATCAGCCTAGCTACCCCCAAAGCTATCGCCCGAGTTGATATAACCCGAGAAATAGAGCTATAGAACTTGGTCGAAATGAGATGGCCTCAGCTTTAGGTTACCCTTATTTGAGTTACATGGCAAAAGCAACATGCTGATGAGCAGGCCAGGCAATCCAAAGCCATCCACTCTTTTGCTTGTAAAATTAATTTCCATTCCGGTCCTTAACTATAACTGCGCTCTATATTTGCCTATAGTCTTCCACTACCGAGTTTTCCTTCCAGAATCGTCTCGAAGGCTCATTACATCGGACTATTTCAGTTCATTTGCTCTACATACCCTGACATCTTAGATCGATGGGGCTTTATAGTTCGTCCTCGATTTTTCTCTTCCTAAGACCGAACTTTTTACAAAGCCCGAGGAAATCTTCATCTGGAATGATTAGTGGTTCGTGGTACCTATAGGCGTTTATACTATGCAATTGCATTCTAAGCCCGAAAAGCAGGCAAGAGCTATTCTCCATTAAATTTCTGTTTGTTTTTGTCGGAATTTATAGCAGAGCCAAGGTAGACGAAGGCCCTAACTACCTCGAAGTTGTAACTGTCGATTTAGACATTCTGTCCAATTCGTCGATGTTTGGTGTCCCTTCTAGTTGACAGCCCTCTCTGACAACCAATTTTTGCCGCTTCTGTTCCTACTGTAGCAAATGTTGGTGCCAGTTACAGCCCCCTGATGTGTTCTATCTATGCTGCTCCTCTTAATAGTCGTCAGGAATGACAGATTTTTTCGTCCTTCGCTTAGATATTGCTAGGTTTCCTAACTTCGGTTTGTTTAGATGGAAGTTTTGTCTATATAGTCCTGTTGAAGGTTACATTCTGTCTTACAGTGGGATTCTATTCTTTGTCGTCATTATAGAGCCTGTAGGAATAACTTTTGTGGATTATCAACACCGCCTGGGATTTCACTTTGTCAACTTTACACGAGACTAGACAGCGAGCTCTAGAAATACCCTTCTTAACGTCTCTCTTGACGAAACCTTGAAGAAAATTTTCAATGAGGTTGTTAGCTTCTCGAATTCCATTGATGGCTGGATAGACTTTCTTCAAATGAACTTCAACAACCAGGCCAAAAGATCTAGTAGTAACAAAATGGTCACCTCCCTAATGGTAGAGTGGATAGAGTCATTGCTTGTGACCTGTGGATGTTTCTGCTTGGACCGGGATTGTTTTAAGTGCTCCAGGATTTGGACGCAGCAAAACCTACCTACTTTGCTTAGGACAGGCTATTAGCTCACCGGTGGCGACCATTAGGCTTGGAGCAAAGTGCCCAAAAATAAATTTAGAAATAACTACATTGAATTGCCATATACCTAGCAGTAAAGAAATATTTTAGGCGCTTAAAATTCTGGTACAAATGTCGAATTTGTCGGTTAAATGGTCATATATATGACCTTATTCACAGTGCTTGTGCTCACGAACTTACTGGCAAAAATTCCAACGTAAAAAGGAGCCAATATTGATTTAATTTGTGAGTCCTACAAACCTTTGTTTGGTTGTACGCCTTGAGTATTGCGACCAATGGTTCAAATTAGGTCCCATTCGACGAAAAATAAAAATAAGTCACATAATATATTTTGCAAGCATCACTTGGTCTCGAGTTCGAGAAGAAGCTACGGATAGTGGCCATCGTGTCGTGGTAATTTAGTCAAATTTCTCAGGGAAGAAGCCTTCGAGCCGGCTAGCCCCTACTTACTCCAGCCCAGAAAAAATATGTGAACTACGCCATTGATCTTGACGGTGTTGACTCATTTCCACTTTGTGGCTAAGGCGTTTTTAGCTATCACCCAAAATCCTTGGCAAGATCATTCAAATAAATGCAGGAAATATTCCCAATAACAAAATACTTCACATCTTATTCAATAGTTTACATTTAAACAACAAAACCAGCAATCCAAAGCATACAGGGGCCCTCGGAATGATTCATTAACATACATCTGCCAAAGTGTCAAATATTTTTCTGCATCAGTTCGCACTCAACTCAATTAGCTGCCATTGCCGACGGCTTCCTTCTCAACTATACGCGTATAGTATCTGTTGAAATTTTATTTTTATTCCATATGCAACGCCTAATCCAAGTACATATTCATAATTAAAATTTTTAATTGCAAGTGCTAGGAAATACAAGGACTGTGCGCCAAAACCAAAGCGCTACACTCTACACAACGCGCAATTGTATACAAAAAATGAAAAATAGAAAAAAAAACCTCTTCCCTCTCTCTCTGTATGCGATACGCCACTGATCCCAGGCCAGACATCATAACGTACCCCCAATTCTGCAACATATAACTCAACTGGAAACTTAATTGCTTCTCTGACCATTTAACGATCGCATTAAATAGCGCCGAAACAAACAATTAAAGTGGAGTTTAAATATAGTTTAAGATTGATTTTCTTTATAATTTCGTTTTGCTTCGCTGCTGTGTTGGACTGTTGGCGTTGGGTGACGCTGGTGGCAGCGTTGCCAGATTTTTGATCTCGTGTCTTTATTTAAATATGGTTTCATTGTTTTTTTATTTATTTATACATTTTGTAATTTTTTCAAAGCCTGTGCGGATTTAAGGGGCTTAGATAGGTGTAAAAAGGCGAGATGATACTAAAGCTTGTATACATGAAGTTAGACTGTTCTGATTTTACCCGGGTTTTTTTGTTTCTATTATTTATGTGCTCGTCCCGTAGTTTAATTTAGACATATGAAGGGAAAAAATATGGTACCTATTTGAGTTTATAAATGTACAAAGCCAGAGCTATGAAACAGGGAAGAACTTTTCGTTTCGAAATCAAAGCCACAATTTTATTTGCATAAATTTAAAGCTTGTTTAGTTTATAAACGAAGAAGCGGGCTTTGGCAAGGGAACTACTGAAAATGTGGACAAAGTGTTGGTAGTTGGTCCCTATCGTATTCTAAAATAGCAATTCGATAAATTTTGAGCTGAAAACCAATCAATAAACTGTAGTTCAAAAAAGGACTCCTCTTTATATTGCTAGCTTCGTTTTGATAATTCATTTTCAGTTTTTGGCTCAATGGAGCACATTAAAAGTTAAACCAGATGTCCAGATGGTATAATGGATTTGGTGAATTTTCTGGAATTTTCTGGATTTGTTGCTTAATTTTTATTGAGAGACTTTTGGAAATAAAGAAATTAAAAATAGTATCACTTATTTAACTCGAAACTCACATTTTTTAGTTATTTTTGTAAGCAGAACGAACTCATCAACTGCAAATTTACGATTGAGAGAAAAATTGAGAGCTGACAATTTTTTTTAATTCACAATAGAAATCCGAATAGATCAACAATAATGATAGTTGACAGTCACAATATCATTTAATAAATTAGATTGATTATTAATTCATAGTTGATCTTCGCAAGGGTGGTTAGTCAAAGAACCGTGTCACTTAAGTTTTTTTTCTTCCTTGTCTGGGCCCAAAAAGAAATGAAGTAAAGAGCCATAAGCCATGAAGAACCGGTAAGAGCTCTGAAATATTTTTGCACGCAGGCGTCACATGCGATCTGTCTTCGTAGCATTAAAACTTGAATAAGTAATGAATGCAAGCACCTATTAAACTGAAGATCCCCCCAGCAAGTTCCGAAAGCCCAGCGATTTTGAGATGATCATGAAAATAGAAGTTCTCTGAGCAGACTGCTTGAAGCTTATGAATTTGCAAAAGACAAATTGCAAGCATTTTTGACCTCAGCCACTTTAGTAAGCTAGTGCTGATGGTACAGCAGTTGTCTCATTTGTACCTTCGCGATAATAGAGATAAGACTGATGACAACATTTTCATTTCAACATTTATTCAAATTGATCAACTTGCGATCGATGAAAGGCGATCCACTAGTGCGTTGGACTTTCAAACGTTCCGAGGTGCAAAAAGAAGTGGTACTAACTAGAATATCAATTTAGGAGGTTTATCTTAGAAATAGCGTTTAGTTGCAACTACCACAAAAAGTCTTTGTCAATCTGAATATTTGTAAGGCTCTCTATATAGCATCAGGAACTGCAAGACGAGAGTACAAATGTCAGCACTCCCATTAAGATCGCTGAATGCGCGCAGAAAAACACTAAAAAAATAGCTGCCTATATAGGAAAATAAAAGGCCGAAAAATACGAGACACAAATAGTTAGGTAGATGGGTAGGGCGTACCCTGCAATACCACACTTAGGTCCTCGTGGACCCATTGTAATGACCTTTTTCGGTTGTTCTCTTTCCTTTCCTCATCGTGGTTAACAGACGCTGTCCAGCAATCCCGATATCCTCAAAAACCTGAAAAGATCAGACAGTGAGACATCAGAAAGTTCTTGTCTTGGAAGTAATATCTCCCAAGTGTTTTGTTCCTCAAGTGATCTGAGACTCGGAAGTGAGGTGTATGTCCTCGTGGACTTCTTCGTCTCTGCAGCATCCACATATGTCATCAGAGATTAAGTTTCATTGTGTGGTTTCTTAGGAAGTTATGACCAGTTAGAGCCCCTACTAGCCTTGATAGCGATGACCTGTTAAACTGTAAAAGTTTATTGGTCCGGTCACTGTTATATTCTGGCCCAAGCTTCCGTGATATTTCACAGGTTGTAAGTTTTTTCCACCTGTTGTTGGTTTTCAAACGAATCTTGTTTTCCACCCGCTCTCTAAGGTTGCAAAGCGGTGGCTTGGCCGACTGAAGTGCTCTATCACGGTCCAAAGCGACCCAATTCTCGCCAGTTCATTCGCCCTCTCATTGCCGGTTTTTTCGCTGTGACCAGGGACCCAGCAGAGATTCGTGGTGCGCTGCAAAGAACCTCGAGCTCTTCGCAAATACACAAATAGTTAGACGAAAAGGGAACAGAAGTGTTTTAAGGAGGTACACAGTTGCTACTGAGTATTACAGACTTATACCTACTATAAATGGGTAAAAAGGATTTCGCTACCTAAACTGAAACCTACAAGGACAATGGAACGAAAATACTTTAGTAAGAATAGGCTGAGATGATTGCCTTGCTGCATGCGTTGGATTACTTGATTAAGAGTCAGGTAGAGGGAAGAAATATCCTTATAGCACTGGACTTCGGCGGATTTTTGGTACTGTGTGCGAGGAGGGCTAATGGAGGAGAAGATACAACCGCGAACTCTATGAGCTGTACCAAGATGTGGATGTAGTCCAAAAAGCCAAAACACGTCGACTACATTGTCTCGGCCACATCGAACGAATGGACAATAATGCTCCGGCTAAGAGAATCTTCGAATTCTAACATTAAAATGGTTGGTGGCGTTGTGTTCAGGACACGGTAGTTTCGGGTATCATTTAGAGAGGATAATACCTGTAAACTACGCCTGGAGGAATTGGAGACAGCGGCAATGTCCGGCGCTAGCTGGCAGAAGAATGAACATCACTGGGCCGAGACTGATTCATTTGATAAAAAAAATATCCAATAAACAGATTTAAGCGTTATCACTAGGAGTCGAATCCAGGGAAGAACTCTAGAGAACTACAGAGAGTCTATGTGAGTAAGACTGATAGTGGCAGAGAGAGGTATAACTTTCAAAATGGATCGTTTTTTCTAAACTACTCAGTCCGTGATGAAAATATTAATACTTTTATTTTTGATCCTTATAAAGTCGAATGGGCATCGTTTTTGCAAACCCTCTGTATAGGCACAGGGACAAGAGTGTGAAATAAATTACGAATTTTTGATTTACTGAAAATATGAACTTCAAATCTTACAACGGTGTCCCCTTTTGGGGACTGTGATATATCCGAAATTCATAAAAACCCATACCATCTGGCATCGCTGGGTGTTTGTATAGTATGCTGGCCGACTAGTCGGGCGGAACGGTCCATTTCGCGCACATACACTTGTGTTTACACTTTTCAACAAAATAGCAAAGCACATCTTGTTGGCTGTAGATACACTACTAGTACGTGCATGGCGTTTCGTAAGACGAGAACATTTCAAATCAAATCAACGTCGTCGTCGCAACGAAGTGGGGGGGGGGGGGTGTATAGAAATGCGACGCATGTGCTCGACTCGTAGTCGAACGTGCCGCATTCGAAATTCCCAAGTCCCAAGTTCTTCCTTCATCGCATTTTGCATCCACATATAGGCACACACATACCTATCTGTATAGCATACCGTGTGAATGGTCGTGATGGAGGATTACAAATCGAATCGAACGATTTCCATGTGGGCATGGGCATGGACTTCGACATCATGACTTATTTTTAAACATTAAAACAATTTTCTTAGATTTATCGATTTTCGCCACTTAAGCTTTATTTTCCCATACCGCGCAGCCTTACACTCATGCTGTTAATAAATTCCTCTCGCACAGCATTTCCGCCTCGATTGGCTTTCGGGGTGGATGATGTTCGATTTCGATGGAATTTCCTATAGAATTTCGCCCCACCCTCCAGGGCACTATTTTTGAGTGTAAACTATATTTTGCTGCTGCTTTAGTTGCATGCATCATGTGCATTTTATCAAGTGTTGATGAATGGCCTGTTGGGGAGTGTTTGGCTGCTTGTTTGACCAATGAAAATAAACAACTGGTTAGATTCGTCTCTATGTGATGGGAGCGTTTTCAATTAAAATGCAAAATGGCATTCGGTTTGTATAGGTAGGTATATCCTCTCGGGGGCGATACATGCGGATATACACAAAAATCTTGTGTAATATATTTGACACCTATCAACAACAAAGGCAGGATGGCATTATCCGGAACGTAATTGCATTTTTACGTGACTGTCGAGCGATATTGTAGTACTGGGGAATCAAGTGTGTGTATGGTGGCTCTAAAGGCTGAGGCTTTTAAATTATGTACCACGAACGAGGGACATGTTTGTTTTCTATCTGTCAGTAATATTTGATGAGATCTTTGGGACTATCGTTTGGTGATTCTGCTGGATTTTTTTTTTGTTTTTTGCCTTTTGGTTGAAGGACTTGTTGTGGGTTAATCTTGTTCGCATTTTCCTCGTAGAAAATGGAACAGAATAGATTGGGTACATGTGCTGAAAGTGATGTGGGTTTGTTTACAGGTACCTAGTGCAGTCAAGTCAAATTATGGGCGATAGAAAGATGGAGGTTTTGATGGGAATTTGTTGTCAAAAACAAGTGGTTTCTGGTGTCAAACCGCGTTAGTATGACAAATCAAAAGTGACAGTGGTGTTTGGCATGGAGGAATGCATACCTAGAGATGGTATGATGATGATCACCGTATACAGCGAACTGCGGATTTCGTTGCAGTCCTAAAGCTTATTTTTACATTCCCCTATTTAATTTTATGTCGAAATGTTAAAATGTTCGGCAAGTTCATGTTCTATTTCGATAAAATAAATGTTTCGTGGTTGTAAATGAATTTTTTTTGGGAGTGTGGTATACCTATATAGTTACTTATTGTTAAACCTTGACGATTGTTTAGGTAATGTTTAAATAAAAACGCAAACTAATTTCACACAATGTTGTACCTAATATTTCACTGTATTTAATTAAGACGTTTTATACTCGCTTCTACTTGTAACATTTCAATGACATTCTATTGAACTTCAAAGTATACGGAAGAGATGAGTTTTGGGTGAAGTGATTTTATTTTGAGAGTAGGAAGGGGGAGAAGGAAGGCACCGCATTTTGAATGATTATGTTGCAATAATTATTGTACGGAATAATAATGAGGCGGGAAGGTTTAAATTTTGGATTGACATTCAATAGATACTTATGTTACCCTAAATTAGTGTTTTGAAAACATAAATTTTACTTCATGAACCTATGCATTTTGGTCAAAACAAAATTAACAAAATTAAAAAAAAACGCATTTTTCAAACAAAAATAAAAATAATGTGCACGATTGGATCGCATGTAACTTTCTCGTTCATATCATCATAACTCAGAAGCTAAGCTCTCAGAAAAATTAATTTTTTGAAAGTTCTGGTTAAAACGTTTTAACCGCCAAATGCACTGTTTATAGGCTACTAAACCTTACAAGATTTAAGAGTATAAGGACAAGGAAAGTAAGAGTTTCTGATCTGTTAAGGCATGTTCTTGATTTTGACTAGGATAGATTGGTGATGCTGGTAGGTGGCTATGACTCGAAGTAGGGTTTGTGATATAACGATATCTTGACATAGATTTATAATGTAAGAATTCAGAGATTTGCTTATGATTATGCACCGGCAGTTGATGGACATGTTTGGGGGTTGCAAATGAAGTATGCGTTTCTGATTGTCTGAGTTCAAAGTGGTTGCAATTATTTTAATGTTAATCTTATTGTTTAATATGGTTGAAAAAAGAAAAAGGTTTAGTAGGTGTAATTTCATTTCTACTGGTAGTACGGTAATTCTTAAAAGACGGCTTTATTTTCTTTTATTGAAGAAAAACTAAGTATGGGGTCTTATTAAGAATACCTGATGCTTATGCTATCCTTAAAAGAGGATTTTGGTCAAAACCGTTAGAACGGTATTTGGAAAATTATGCAGACAAAATTGTAACAAATATTGCAAGGTTTGTTTCGGAAAGTACAATTGCTCAGCATTACTTTGTTTTTTAACCTGTAGGTAGGTATCCAAATCGAAAATGGCGTTTTCGAGATATGAGCAGTTCTTAAAAGTAACGTTTTCGTTTTCAGATTTAGATTCGAACCGAAAACTAAGGACGCAAATATTGTAAAAACATCAATTTTAGTCCTTGTGCTCATTTTGGTCAAAATGTTTTTCATGTAGGTAAACTATAGGAAACAAATTCTCAAAATATCTAGGTACCTATACATTTTTTTCAGAAATCGATTTTACAATAACTTAGAGAATAATTGAGTTCGCTTTTACGTTGGAAATGACTATATTAGCTTAAGAATGATTTTTTGAAAAACTCGTAGGACCGTTTTTAGGATAAGTCGCATTTTCGAAAGAACAATTACTTATTCGATTTTAGCGAAAAACTGGGTTTGCAGGCGTGTTTATCTAACAAACTTAAGGTAAAGTATCAATTTTGTTTGAAGTAGTTATAAAGCCGTTTTCGAAAAAAAAATTATTTAAGACCGTGCTAACATGTAAAACAATTCGGCCGAACTGTAAGTCCAGAAAGTCCAAATCTGGAGTTTAAAAGAAGTCCGTCCAGTCGTTTAGGCTGAGCTTAGTAGAGAACGACAGATTTGCAATAACCCCTTTTTCGAGTTCCTTTATCATCGTAATGCTAGAATTGATTAAGATCTAGGGTTCGAAATTTTGTACAAAATCAATACCTACATAGGTATCTTTTTCTAACTACATATGCGAAGAATAAGTTAAAAATTCGCAAACGCTGCGATGTGTATTTCCTGTCCAAATTTCTGACGCAAATATATCAAATCAAGAAACCTTTATACCTCACCCATGGTAAGTCCTTTTCACTGTTACGTCTCGATGCTTCTTTGCTTTTATCTAGTTCTTTACACAACTGGCTATGATTCACACCAATCGATCTTTCCACAGGCTTGATAAAAACGCTCCAACCAAAGGAGTTCTACTACATAAAACTACATAATAAATATAGTCCTGCGCGTTGAATTTATCTATTACACTCTACGCAGCTCTCTTTTTTCATCAATTATGTCCACACAATAAATACTTTTCCCCATTCAGCCTTTCAGTTCTCAATCTAACCGGCACTTTAACACTATATAAACTGTTGAAAATATAGCTGGAAACTTGGCTTATTTCTGCAAAAGAAAGTGTTCGTTTTATTGAGATTAAGACTCCTGGAAATTTTTCTAATAAAGTGATGAAAATTGTAAATTGCAGGACTACTATATAAATAACTAATAACGAAACAAGTAGACAATCAGGTCTTCTTCTAGCCTACAAAATGTCCGATATAATTATATAGACTGATTAAAAATACACGCTGGTAATAAAATCAATCCGATGCGACAGTAACCCTGGGGCTGTCCAATAAAATCGCTTACCCAGGCAATGAATTAGCCATCGACATCAGTGTCCAGCAGTTGCGATATAAATTAGTCCACATGTGTTCGTGTGTAAACGAGCGCAAAAAAAGCCCGAGAACTTGTTCAACCGCCAATAAGGTGTCTGTCTTAAATTAAATTTATGCCCCAGCTAAAATCAAGAACAAACATTCAATCGCATATTTATCTGTGGCCAAAGTGTTTTTATTTTCCCTTTAAATGCTATCAGCGTTCTCAATCGCTTGTTGATTCGGAACTGGTTTGCTATTGTGCCGAATCATCATCAGCTGCATGTGTGCTGGCCATATCGCAATGATCAGAAATAAGCGCCAAATAAAGATTCACCCCTTACTGCAGAATGCAGGCAGACACAACGAGAGACCATAATAGCACCACTGATCCATCTTTCATGCGAATGGGGTGTAGAATGTGTGAGCATGACAGTCGGTATGGCAGTATTCAGCTTAGGTACTCAGGGGATGAACACTGAACATCTCGTTGACTGGGTTTACCGTGTCACAAGGGTAATGTCTTTAGAGAGTAAATTCCCATCTTAGGTAGGCATAATCCAATTATGATTATTGTTGTTGGATGTGATTGTCCCTTGGCCCATTATCCGCATCATATCGGACATGGTACATGGATGATGGCCGCCGTTGTTGATAGTCCATTTTGTGGCGTAACACCTTTGGGCAGAGCGAAAGGGATGGTGCGTGTCTCGTTCTGGTAGGTATCTCTTTCAGTTGAGTTATGTCGTGATGGGAATATAGTTCCACTTTTTATACCTGAAACTGAAAGGTGTCAGCGCAACAGGGCGATTCGTAGGTAAATGGGACGTTTTAAAAGGGAGCGGTGGCCATTTGAGGTGATTCGGTTTATGGAATTCATTTGTAACCGGATTTTAATAGATTCTACTGCTTTTTTTTTTAAGGATCTAACTTGATGCGCGAATTGTTTTTTTTATAAGTTTTGTGTCAGCAGGTTGTAACTGCAAATTTGTCTATTGAAGGATTGAGATAGAAGTAAGGTCTTCATAGAAATCGGTTAAGGTTGACAGTGACAGAAAGGTTGGAAATTTTGCGGTGAGTTTTAACATGGCTTGTCCGTAAAAGTGATTGTTAAGGACTAACACATTTTTAAAATAGAATCTCTTCCATTTCCATACAAACTTAAAGTTTTCGAAATAAATGGGACGTACTTATTGCTTGCTTTCAAGGAAATGCGCAGAAAAATATTTAGAAACAATGTTAAGATCGGCTAGTGAACATTTAATTGACAGTCTGTGTTAAAATATGAGGGACACCAGTGAAAAAAGTGTTTATCGGTTTATCGTTTCACATAAAATGCACATGTTTACTCAATTTTGTAATCATATAGGTATAGGGTACTCCACATAACAATTTCGATATTCACAGGAGATATATCTATTCCAAGTAGCTAAGCTAAGATGAGTTAGGCTATGGCCACGCACTGAACGGCAAGCGGCAAAAACAATTGAAACATATGGAATTTTATGGCAAGCGACGTTTCTGAGCGGCAGAGTTGCGTCGTTCTATTCTATTATTTTAGTGTAATGCTGAGAGGCAAGAAATTATCATGGAAAATATTAAAACTGAAATTTTAATTCCTAGAAACGCAGAGTTATAGGAAGATGAGTTTTTAACATGGATAAAGGGGCGTGGCACCTTCTCCTCACTGGATAATTTCATATCTAATAACTTTTTCAGCAAAAATGCAAATGGCCCGGTTTTATTCTTAAAAACCTTAGATCGTCTTCCATCGATACTAACGTGATCAATTCGGTTTTCAGTGGTGACTTCCAAGTGAGCTAGTTAATGACGGGATGTGGAAAATTTGTGTCCTTCTTGAAATCTATTTTTGGAAGGCGTGTCGCGCGAGCTTGTTATCCGACGTCTGTATTCTTCGGTCTTGCCATTGGGACTTGAGATCTCTAGTTTGTAGATCATTCAAACTCGCGGTATTTGTAGATCACACAAACTGCCTTAATGGCATTTTCGGTGTGGTCTTCGTCTCTGTTTATGCCCATACCTGGATCAGAACCTACGCCACTCTGGTCGGAGTACTACTTACACCATTGATAATGTTCACTACTTGGATTAATTCTTATAGAAAGGAGTCTTAAGGAGCTCGTAGTAACAATCTTTGGTGACATGGTGTTCATTTGTCGGATGAATGATATTAGATAAGGCTGGCGTTCTGAAATTGAGATTTGATGCGGTTTGTCAGCACTCACTCATATTTTAGACATACGTGTCGGAAGCTTAAAACATATGTTGTTCAGGTCTACCTCTAAGACCGAAAAAAAAATATCCAAAGAGCTGGTGCTTGATCATGCACTTTCTGGAAAGCTGTTACAATCTTCGTTGATCTTTGCCAATCGATTGTCACAATTAGAAGGGCATAAGGGTTCAAAGGCACTGTGGTCTGTTTTAAATCGGAGAAAGTCTGAACAATTCACTCTCTTTCAGCAGAACAAAGAGATAGGAATACTCTCTATGCACTCCTTTCTTAGGAATCATGATATGAGACTAGGCAGGTAGTGTGAGGCCCTACAGGTCGCGGAAGACATCTCACACCTTCTCTGGAAAACACTTCGACAGGAACTTCTTTAATTTAGAGGAGGTTGGCTTCTAAAACAAAATTGAGATCATACTTTTAATCTGTAGGGAAATTGGTATATGGGCGAATTAGTTAAAGTTTTAACCGTAATGGGTTTTTGGGGATGGCGATGATCACGATATAGTGCCTGGTCTATTGCGACGATCTTACAAATATTATCAACCTAACCTAATCAAACCTGCTAAATCGTTAGCAACTCGCAGTCTGTTTTTTAAAAATATTCCAAGAGCGGTCTGAAATCATTGTTCTTTTGCGTTTGACAGTCTATGGTGGTTGGTGGTTGCCAACTAAATCAAAGTACGGCCCTTCGTTATACCACACTAAAGGAAAAATATGGTAACGTCCTTCAAAGTCTAAACCAGACGCTTTGTAGGTACTAATACTTAAGTGACGTACAGACGCTTAGGGCCTGTGATTAACAGCTCGTCAAAATTGTCAAGAAAAATGCCTCCGATGTAGATTGATTAAGGCAAAAGGTGATAGTAATAGAGGTAGTGGAGTTGAATCGCCACAATTTCCCTCACCTGTTACCAATCCATCAAGCTACATTCTTGCAGGGTTGTACCCATCTGGCAATCAAACTACAACTGACTTTATTTACTATATAGGATTGCCTAGGACATTCCTCTAAGATAGCCACTATCACTGGTGGCTTAACTGGTATACATATCAAAAGCTATAAGTCGCTCATTTAATTAAAATTTCCATCATCCAGGAGGCAAATGTAATTAAAAGGGAAAATTCCATTCCAAACATATTCCAACCAAGCCCAACTCCCTCTATAGTATATCTAAACAAAAATAGTTATCTATATATCCCACAATGGTCTGTGAAAAGAGCATTTAATTGAGAATTTATTGCGAAATATCTTCACGGACGGACCGCTCTCTCTCTCATCCGCCCGGTCAGCCATGTCGTCCTACCTTTTTAATAAAATTAATTTTATTTGCCGAGCACTGCGGTTAGTGTGCGTGCGTCCATCCATGTACAGTGTACACTTCACATCAATTGTCCTTGTTTATATCTTGTTAGGTTGCGTCGGGAAAATTTGTGTATGACCACCAGAATTCCAATTCACATTGTTTGCCCCAAAAACCAACGAATCAACGTCGAATTGTTTTCCTGAATTCCCCAAATACCCTTTTGCAGCCAGACCGACCCGACCCGACCGAGGCATGTGTTTCGTCCTGTGCAATATCATTGGTATACGTTCGTATACCCGAGACAACAATAATGGCCTAAGATATGTGTGTAGTTGCACACTTTACATATATATAAACTGTACAGTGTACATAACACTCATCTCGGTATATTGCGCTTTTTAATGAACCAGAATCAATTATTTTAGCAAGGGTTTCCCTGGATGCCATTTATGCGCGCACAGCATACCCAAGTAGCCCGCCTTTCGCATGGAATGTGGCCCATTATTTAAGTGTTTTAGTTGTAGCGATGAGCACATATACTTGGCACTTTGTATGGGTTCTTCTATAGCCAAGCGGTGGAAAATAGTTTGGAGGGGTCCTCTATGCAAAAGTGCCGGAGCATTTGCCGGAGTTAACCATGTGAAAAGGGAAACAAGGGTACCCTGTCGGATCGTAAAGATGTCTGGAAAGTTGAAAGCCGCACTTTTGTGTAAGTGAACACCTCCTTAAGCGAGCGCGCAATGCCCCTGCCCATATACCCACCTTTTGGGGATTCACAAGCAGCCCCTCATACGTTCAGGAGTTGGGTGGGCTGTCTAGAATTTTATTAAAATAGTTTCAGTCTTCGGGTGTGTGTATCTGTATATGGTTGCCATTAAACCGCCACAAGTGCGGATTTCTGTATGCATTGCTTCTTCCTGATGATGAAAAGAAAAGGATTTCCTTTGTTGTTTTGCATGAATTCTGTTTCTGTTATCTGTTTCGTTTTAAGGGAAATAGGAGTTTCGTATCAGAAGGGATACCCTTTTGTGCGCGCACAAACTATATAGTGGAGCGAGTGCGACTGCTAATGTCCATGCGGATAGGGGCTAACGAGATTGGGAAAGTTTTTAATATGCCAGACGGGACGAAGACAATGACCCTTAATTAATGCTAAGTTATTCCTATAGACATTTGCGTATAGATAAACTTCGCTAGAGCGGGGAGTACCCATTGGCTTCTCGGAGATCGTTGTTGAAATTATTTAAATTTGTTGGAATTATGACCAAAGTGGTGGTCATTTTCCCTTTCTAATGTTATGCGCGCTAAGAATTTGTATTTTATTTTTATCTACGTACAGATAGTGCAGGCTCCATAACAAATCTGGTGCTGAAGGACATTAAACGCCAACCGATAATATATGGGCAGTGATTTTGGCACTATCCCTGCATGTTTTTTATTCAGAAAACTTTGACGAGTCACAGATCCAGGCCAAAAGACGGAATTACGCAACTCACTCTTTTGAGTTTTATATCTAGAGATCAAAGTTTTGGATTTTGGAGCTTGATGTCAGAAATTTCCTTTCCTACAGCGGTGACCTTCTTGGTAGAAGTCTTAGCGGGCCGAAGCGCTAATGTTCGCTTGCTAAACATGTACTAATCATCTCAAATGCCAATGCCTAGTCGCACATAAGACTAAGGCGATGCCGCCTTACCACTTCAGTCCATGGCTGATTCGAGTCCTTTGAAACACGTCAACCAGGGCTAAGTATCGCCCAAACAATTTTTGTCCCGACACTGCCATGAAAATCTTCTCAAAGGGTCCATAATACTTTAGATCTATGTAGAAAATGCTAGCAAAATTCGACAAAGAGCCTTACTACAAATACAACTCAAAGAAAGAGCAACTGTCAGCGTAATTTTTCGTGTGATTCAGATGGGAAGTCGTCTTCCGATATAATAGCAGGGCCGAAGAAGACTTTCGTTGCAGCTTTCTATTGCGAAAGTTCAAGTAAAACTGAACTGATGCTTCACCACAAAAATCAAAATACCAACGTTCACACTTCCCCGCTTAAATAACCAAAATATATCTCTATCCTCCAGCGCCAAATACCTAGGTGTCATACTTGACCCTAAACTCAACTGAAAGTGTAACATCGAACACTGAGTGCGAAAGGCTAGCATAGCCTTCTTCGCCTGTAGCAAAACTTTCGGCAAGAAGTGGGGACTTCAACCAAAAATGGTTCGTTGGATGTACACAGCGGTGGTACGTCTTATCCTCACATATTGATCACTCGTTTGGTAGTCCGCCTTAAGTAAAGCCTGCAACATCATGAAACTAAGGAAAGTCCCAAGAACAGCTGGAACTGGAATCACGGGAGCCCTACGGTCTAGTCCTACTGAATCACTCAACGTGATTCTTAATCTCTTGCCAGTTGACCTGCATATTAAAAACATTGCAGCACCTGCTAGATTAAAGGAATCAAAACGCTGATCAGAAAGGCCCTACGGCCTACTTTCGCTACCCGCTGGGATAGGACGTATATCTACAGACTACATTATACCCAAACTTAACTTTAACTTCCATACAAATTTCTCAGTTACATTTCCCTCTAGATCCGATAAATACCTATTTCCACATATGGTTCCAAAATTAACTCTGGAGTGGGTGCGGTCGTTTTCTCATCCGTTCTAGATGTTTCCAAGTCTTTTGGCCTACCCAATACAGCCACCGTCTTTCAGGCAGAAGTTCTGGCTATTGGGGAGGCGTGTAGTATAGTTATGAACCGTGCTACACCCGAAAAAAAAAATTGGCATCTTCATTGATAGTCAGGCCGCGATAAAAGCCTTGGAGTCGGCCTGGTCTTCATTTAACCATGTTGTGGACTGCAGGGAGAAACCCGGCCATAAGAACATAGAGTGGAATGAGAAAGCCGATGAAATTGCCAGACGTATGGCTATGCTCTGAGCGTATCTCATGCGAGAGAAGTTTTCCCTCCGCTGGTATACTTAAAGAGAGAAATCCTCCCCACTACACTGCAGGGGCCGTAACTATATGGGTGAACCTTACAAACTGCGTCATTTCAAGAAATTTTTGGCCAACTTTCTTTCCAGAACGGGTGTAGATGTCGCACGGCAATTAGTACGGGCCACTGGCCTCTAGGAACTTACGCAGCCAAGCTAGGCATCCCCCCACAACACCCACTTTCGTAGCTGCGCTGACACTAACAAAAGCGAAACAGTTTTCCATCTTCTATGTGAATGTCCGCCTCTATAGCTAAAACCAGATACAGTGCCCTGGGGAGTCCTTTCTTTGACGACCTATCGGCCATCCATTTCAACAACATCATCAAATTTCTCAACACCTCAGGCTGGTTTTGAACTACCCTGACATATGTCACCCTTTTTATCTCCAGGTTCTACTTGTTGTGGTTTCAAAACGGCGTTAAAGCGCTACTTGTGTTTTTCACTCATCAAGATGGTGGAAATAGCAACCACCTAAACCAACCAACCAATCAAACAAATCATATGGTAGCTCATTTCTGGACTTACGAGTAATTCTTTGTTTACATCAAATGCTAGCTTTCGCTATCGTCAGCCTACACAGATAAGTAGACACTGCTCTGTACAGCTTGTCTCAAAAGGCAACTTTGAAATATTTAGAAGGATCAATGTACCGCGGGTAACAAAAGCGCTGATCACCTCAATCACATATTATGCCAAAAACCGGTATCCGTTCTTTTGACGAGGTGTTGAAGAATAATAGGTGAGCGGTAGACTGTTTGGGTTACCCTTCATCTACCCGAAGACAAATCGGCAGCAAACATACACGGTCCCCCTCGGTCTAGCAGTCATCCTTCCCTTTCCCTCGTTCACGCGGTATTAAAAAGGACCTTTCAATCTGGTTGAAGTCTGTCTTTCTAGCCAGCTGTTGGATCAGAATTCAAATCTGGCGCCAAAAAATTGTATGCGCCCATATTGTTTCATTATTTTGTTTAAAAAGCTGTTCAAATAACGAATTATTGTTTTAACAACTAGAGAATTTTATAAAAATACTTTACCAAACAATAAGCCTTCACTCTTTTTTCACTCAGTGGTAACATAATCGTTTTTCTAGTCCGTCTGCTGCTGGATTCTACCCGGTTCTACCACCACGACTTTCGTTTGTCGTCGAACTGCAAGTGCAGCGCGGTCAATAACCCCTTGCGGTTAAGGCTTCAAACTTTTCGTCGGTTAAATTGCTACAGTTTGGCATTCGATCATCTCTTCAACCAGAGTTCCTCTGTCCAATATATTGTTTGGAGTACAAGGACTATTGGTCGACGTTCGGATTACATTCCGTGTGTTCAACAGCCACCTAAACTTCTAATAGTGAGTATCGATTTGTACTTCTAATGCGACAGTAGACTTTCCTTGCCTAATCTCCTACACTATGCTAAAGAGACTGAAAGTTTTGTTATTGGCGAAGCTGAAAAGGGCCCCCTTTCTGCTTATAGAGCCAAAAATTCATTTGAATAAGTCTTGGAAATAAGATCCTGTATCCCTTTACCTATTTTCAGCTTCAGCTGTTCTAAAAGCCAGTCAATCATGTTGGTCTTTAGCTTTGATATTGCCTTCTTAGGTTCTTGTTGGACAGATCGAAGGAAGGTTTTCTGCGATCGTTTAAATTGAATGATTCACAGTGCCTACAAGCATAATGCTGATCTTCGTTGCGGTCAAAATTAACTTCACAGCGCCGAAAGCTTCCTTAAATAACCTTTACATTTTCTGCACGACTACAGCTTGATTAACCATTGGGATTTTTAGAAGACCCGTGATGTTGAACTATTGAGCTAGACGAAATTAGGGCCAAAGATTTCATAGTCCAGTTCGGAACTTGAACTGGTTGGGTTTGCTTTTATGTTTCAATGTTGGTATACAGCAGATCGGTCTCTAATAAGCTTCCAAATCAATATTCTCCAACAATGAAATCCTCTGGGACAGTAGAAAGAACATTTTTTGAACTTAGTATAGCATCTTAAGGTGTCCCACAAATTTACTAAGTTTTAATTTTTATATCTACCTCAGCTGAAGTTTTCTCTCGTTTCTAACAGCTGTTTTTCTCATAAAATCTTGTATGGGAGAGACCTCAACAACATGACCGTCTTTCAATTTTACCACTTTAAAAACCATCAACAACAAAAATCCTATTCAAACCATTTTTGACCAACTTGGAAGAGTTTCCTTTACTCGTTAGAACCTCCCACAAATCCACTTTATTGACAGAACGGAACTGCGATGTAATAGATTTTGACTCAAGACCGACCCAACATTATGTAGGTACGTCAAGTATCTCGAAGCATTTGCGGGCCAAAAGGATACAACTTCCTATCTGAGTAACTGAGGTCATATCAAGCAACATGTGCTCACCTGCCTGCAGTTTCATTTCCTTAAACATTCAGTCAAAAAGTCCGCCAAAATCCTATAAGTAGCCACCTGTGAAATGTATAGTAAATGACTCACATTACCAAGCGACTGGCATTGAGTAATTAAAATCATTTGTCGCCTAGTCCTGCTCCACACCACATGCATTCGCCATGAACAACTTTCAAGCCAAACAAAACATCATCTCCCCATTTCCCAAATTGGTCATTTGACATGACAAATCAGATGAAATCACACGCAAAGCTCATCGTGTGTGCCGTGTTGACACATTACCCAACGTCGCTCACTTGAAAACGTCATCACCGCCATCATTGTCGTTTTGTTCGTCCATCGTTCTCTCCTTCTAAATTAAGATTTCCAAAAATACATCCATATACCTACAACAAAACCAACACTTCCATTATACGAATATTCTTTTATTATCGCGATCAACTCGCACGCGTCTCCTTTTGTAGGCAATATAATATTGCACCTAGGTCCCTCCGGGGGTTTTTGCTCTTTTATTGTAGTTGGAAGTGTAAATAATCAAAAAAAAATCCTTTCCCGCCCCCCGAAAGAAGCAAAGTTGTCGCAGACACGCGTATACGTGTAAGTATTATGGTTATTTTTATGCGCAAATATTTACTAATTACCTCTGGTTTTATGCGTCCATAAACACCGGCATCATCAAAATAATAACTCATACGGTAATCGGGAACAATCATCGCGTGCATCCTTTGTTGGAGCGCGGCAAATAAAAATTTTACACACATACACGGGTGCTCCTTTGATGTCCATCAAACCGTCAACCGCACCGGGCGCATAACAATAAATTTAATTGACTGTGTTGACGAATCTCTTTGATGGCCCGTGTAAATGTTGATGGCGATGAGGTGACTAACGACGCGACGTCGTTGATTTTCTGCACTCGGGCAGAGCAGAGTCCCCACACTTGACTGTGTATGGTTGTGCGCATGAATTGCACTCGGGCTACTGTATTATCGACAAGGATGCGAAACCGAGCATCCCTTATCTAGCACTAGATGGCAGTCATAGTTCGGCACTTACCTGTGCAGTGTCCTGCACTCGATTTTCCAGGAAATGAACCAGAAACTGCAACCCTCTGTGTGTCAGCGGTAAGGAAGTGCATCATGGCGTCGGTGTGTGCCTGTGTCAGTGCCGGCAACCAGTTTCCACTAGGTAGGCTGACTCACCTAAGTGCGTTCTTATAGGATTCACCTTTTGTCGCTCTTTGGTCGGGTGCAACCAGGATACCCCACCGCCCTAGCTGATAAAAAAATCATATCCATTATACAAACGCTGAAATAGCATTCCCCTTGGCTTAACCTGTACTCCTTTCGAGCGCCTCCTTCCCGCAGACCTTTCGTACATTTTGTACATTTTATAGGCGGCATCATCATTCCCGTATATACGCGGCGAACACCGCTTAAGAAATTGCAAAGATGTATGTTAAGTGGTGACGACGCGCGGGGTAGGACGTAGGACGCCTTTCTTATAGCCCCAAAAGCAGCCCACCACCAACAACAACAACAACAACAACTCATACCACGGCCGAGGGATGAGTCGTGGATGAATGCGCGCGTACAGCAGAAAAATTCCAATAATAAAAAATCGTATTAAGAAGATTCTCATGCGGTCGTAAACATCTTTACGACCTTTTAATGGGTTTTTTGTAGCGAGAGCGAGTAGTGGCAACACAAGCCGTAGCATCAGCATTTGGGCATTAGCATCGGGTATAAGAAGCGAAGTATCTAACACTTGGTTGTGGTAGTGTTTTTGTTGTTGTTGACTGGCTTTGCTCTGTTTTGACTGCTGCACAGAGTGCTGAGGCTTCAATTCAATCGATTCGGGTATACGGCCTGTATCTACTTCCATTTTTATAAGTTGACTTATTTTTTGTATAGCTTTTATATTTTGATTTCGGTTTTCATTTTGAGTGGATATTTGAGTGATTTATGGGATTCTGTTCCGGGCTGAGTGGGAAGGCGGTATTCTGCTGGTATGAATTGCAATTTTTCTCATTTCCGGTTGGGAGAGGAGAATAAATTTGCAAATTGGGAGATTGCACAATTGGAATTCTTATAAGAACGGATGGCAGTGACAGCTGTTGCTTGAACTTGGTTGGGTTGGATTAATTGGCTGGTTGCAGCAAATCTACTTCACCCGCCACGTCACACTCGAATCATTTTATGCAGCGCAATATGGTACTGTGTCATAGAGTAACTAAATAGAAATACATTTATTTCACTTTGGTGCATGAAACATGACCCTAACCCTAATCCCTTAAGTGTTAGTGCCATAGTGCGGGACTGTGAAAAATTATTGCTAACGTACCTCTATCTAATGTCGTTTTCCATTGGTTTCACTCGGGGATTGACTCATTCTGAAATCCAATGGAACAAGAAAACTGCATCTGGCTGAGTCCACAAATGTATTGGTGAAATGCCAAAAAATAATCTATGGCTGCTGTCAGCTGGCTTGTATAAAATACACAAATTACACTTGTGTGAGTGCTTCTTGAGTGGATTCTGACTTCAAATCGAGAAGCAAATTTCTCTTCTCAGAATCATCAGAAGAGTATTTTTTGTGCCAATGGAACGGTTTCAGAAGTGATTTTTTCGATTCCGGACTCTCCCGGACGCTTCTTTTTGCCCAATGGAAAACGACATTAGTATATCAGGGGTCGAGTCTCGACGTCCGTGAACGAGTGAACGAGTTTTTGTTTCACATGTAAAATCAACTTAATTCCTTGAACGTAATGCTCGTTCACGGATGACGCGATTCGACCCCAGGTAAGAGCCGGCATTCTTTTGCCGAAGCTCTCCAACTCTTGTTAAAGAAACCAGACAAACAGACTGAGCTGATAGTCTCGTCTCAGTTGCCGACAATTTGGTATTGGAAAGCATTGAGAGGTTGGGCTGCCACTGGCATTGAAAATTGTTTAAGACTATAGGTATATAGCCTTCAGACTGTCATGGGATGGAAGATGGAGCTACTGTGCACAAAGGACTAATAATGGACATTTTTGACTGATCTTCGAATTTGATGACACCAAACTGTCAATAGAGTCGCCACTTTTCCGCAGCTTCCGCATGCTGTGGAAGGATATTAGGTTCCCCTTCCGGGACTACAGCTCTTTTAAACTTTCTCGTATGCGTATTAAGAGAAAGTTTGTATTGTATTTGTACAAAATTTCGAGCTCAAGGTTTTAATCAATTCTTACTTACTCCAAAAAGTGGATCTCACAATTCTGTCATGAGGTCTACAGCCTAAACGGATTTGTTTCAAATTTCGGAATTAAAGTTTATTTTGCACGTTAGCCATATTATTAACGGTACTTCCCATAGGTAAGTATAACGGTTTTAAACAAGTTTGACTGTTCGAAAACGGCTCTAACGATTTCAACCAATATTGATTGGGCTTATTGAGCTTAAGGTCCGGTAGCTTACTTAAATGTCTTCAAATATTTGTTGTTGATTCCCGCAGATCTGTTTAATGGGCTGTACCCAAGTAAGTGAAGGTTACAGATATGCTGTACTCACATACAGAGCGGTAAGAACTTCAGAGGTTGTAAACCCAAATGGAAAGCTGGAATAGCCTAGTAAAAGAGTTGTAATACCCACATAGAAAGAGCCTTACTTGTTGGGTATCGTGGCTTTCTAGAGCCGCTATAAGAAGACTATGTTCTTAGCCTGTAAGTCAAAAAGTTGTATTAATCTCTGTTTCACTATTTAAAAATATACAAAATGTAGCAACATTTTTAATAAAAACAACACGTCTCAACGGCACGATTTCTTTGATATTAATAGCAAAAGCAATAGACACAAAGAAAGGATTGCTAAGACCAACACAGATCTGTCCTAGCCGAACGAGAGTTGTTATATAGAAATGACACAGTTTTCTTAGAGCGACGCTATCCAAACATTACAAGAAAGAGCTATTGTAGCCGTGTGCGGCAGTTGTTGTCCGAAAGACTAGGTACCACAGCTGATAAAAGGTTGTTATAAACAAGCGTAGCAGGTTTATCGGGTATCTGGACATTGATGTACGGTGTTCATACCTGACCCAAATTAAGTACGTTAACAACGGCGTCTTACATAGCTATGGTTACTCTCTGTTACCTAAATAGCCTCGATTTGGGGATGACATCCAAGATATGGGTAAGTTTGCTAAGTTATGTGTGTAGGAAACAAATTTTCGGTTCTGGTGCCCATATACTTTTGAATTTAGTTCTCTCAGTGTGCATACCCAGTTTTTCGCTTAAATCGAGTAACGGTACTTTTGAAAATTGAACTTATCTTGAAAACTAGCTATACCTAACCTAAAGTAATATGGCCATTTCTAACTTGATGGCAAGCTTAGTTTTTCTCTAAATTATCGTATATCTAATGGCTTTTTGAAAAAAGCAATACCTATTTTGAAAATTTGTTTTTTTTCTAGTTTACCTGCCTACATGGAAATGGCTACAACGACGTTGACCAAAATGCATACCTACTTGGAATAAAATGAATTTTTCTCGAATTTGCTGATTTTTCATTTGAAAAACCGAAAGCTCTGCTATTTTAAAAACGCTATTTTTGATTTGGACAAACACTTTAAAAGCCAAGTAATGCTTACATTCTGAACCTCATACGTAGTTACTTAATAGTTGAGCAAGAGGTTTTTTTTTTGAGCAAAACATTCCAATGTTTGATAACTACTATTTTCTGCAAAGTTATTTTTCGAAAATCGCTATACCTAACGATTTTGACTAAAATAGACTTATAAGATAACTTAAGTACTTATTCTCAATAAGACCGCGCACCTATAGTTAGTTTTTCTAAAAAAAACTTTTCAAATAAAGCTTAAAATATTATGCGCTTTCTAAAAAACACTATTTAAATCTAATCCGGTATATTTTTGTAAACTCTATACTGCACTACCATAATAAAAATGTAAATATATACAAATATGAAAAAACTTAGTTTTAGCATTTATTATTCACTTCCTCTTTTTTTCAACCATATTAAACACGAACCTTGAAACAATTGCAACCACTTGGAGCTGACATAATCAGAAACTCACACTTCATTTGCAGCCCCACACATGTAGAGTCCATTGCGATATTCAGTTTATAACTGAGAATGCAAATTTAAAAACAAATCCATGAATTCTTATTATTATTTATTTATTTATTTTTTTGTTCGCGATATATTCCAGTCAAAAATAAAAATATGCCCTAAATGATGAAAAAAAAAATAAACTCCTTATACGCTTGTCCCGGTACTTAAAAAAAATTGTAAAGTGTAAGAGACATAAGGCGTCTAAAATGCGAAAAAATTGCCTGCAACTGCTGCTTTAACTTAAGCAAAAGATCACATTGTTATAACGAAGCCAATAGTGGAATATATTTAACAATATAATTTCCTTATAAAGGGTGATTTTTTAGCTGGTTTGGTTTTGGCAACACTGGTTTTGACAGCTGACGTGTGTTTAGTACCTTGTGTCACTGTCAAACAGCTTCAGTTTGGTTTGCAATTTAACCATGGATCGTCTTACAAATGAACAACGCTTGCAAATTATTGAATTTTACTATCAAAATTCGTGCTCGGTTCGAAATGTTCATCGCGCGCTGCTTCCATTTCATGGACGAAGCTCATTTTTGGCTCAATGGGCACGTAAATAAGCAGAATTGTCGATTTTGGATTGAATATCAGCAAGAGCTACCAATGCATCCAGAAAAAGTCACAGTTTGGTGCGGTTTATGGGCGGTGGCATCATTGGACCGTACTTCTTCAAAGATGATGCGAATCGCAGCGTTACTGTCAATGGTGAACGCTACCGAGCGATGATAACAAACTTTTTTTTGCCCGAAATGGAAGTTCTTGACTTGCATGATATGTGGTTTCAACAAGACGGTGCCACATGCCACACAGCACGCGAAACAATGGCGCAATTGCGAGGCGAGTTTGGTGAACATTTAATTTCACGTTTCGGGCCGGTCAATTGGCCGCCTAGATCGTGCGATTTGACACCATTAGATTATTTTTTGTGGGGGTATGTCAAGGCTAATGTGTATAGGGACAAGCCCGCTTCGATTGACGCACTGGAAGCCAACATCCATGCATTCATTCGTGAGATACCGGCCGATATGTGTGAAAGAGTATGCCAAAATTGGACTCAGCGGATGGACTACCTGAGACGCAGCCGCGGTCAACATTTGCATGAAATTATCTTTAAACATTAAATTGCAAGGTTCAAACTATCGATTCAAATAAATATTTCATTCATTTTTTCGAATTTTTTGTGTTTTTTTTTAAAAAAAGTTCTAAACCTCTTAAAAAATCACCCGTTATTTTATATACGGTTGCTTCTGCACTTTTTAGCTACCTACCTAAACAAAAAAGCCCAACCAAACTTTTGATGAGCGGGAAAGTTTCCTGCGACACATTCATGTACCTTATTTGTTTAGCTTAAAGTATTTTTAAAACTCTTGTTTTGCGCCATCTATTAATGCACAAAAATGTGCCACTGCCGGTACGCGGTACCTAAATCGTCTCCCCAACTAATGGCGCGATTAACTAAACGTACAAGTTTAAATAAATCAGTTCTTTTCGTTTTATAATTAAACTAAAATTAAAACTAAAGCTGTTTGTAGGCCAAATTCTCCTGTCCGTACGCCGCATTTTTTCCATTAATAAATTCCATAAACTGTACGCCCAATGAAAACCATGCAACTTAAAAAAAAATGTCTTCTGTCACTCTTTATATGCATTGAAATTATTCATTCACTTAAAAGTACATTACATTCAGTTCATTATAACGCACATATTTATGAGCGCGTGCGCTTTTTACATCAGCATTCAGTTCCAATTAACACTAATTTGTAAAATTTATCGCAGCCGTTTATTTATTTCCTTTTACATTATCATAGCAACAAATGTATATAGCTGAAATTAATTTGTTTGTATTTTTACAATTTCTTTTCAGACGGACTTATGGATTAACCCTAATTAAATGGTAATTACTTACGCATAACTGCATCTACTGAAAATGAGAATAGTTCAGCATTCTAATGGAAATGTTGGCCAAGCTAAATTTTTAAGTCATTTAAGTTAATTGTGGTGGCACCTTCAGAGCCCAGTCATACACACACACGCATCCTGCTGGAATTTCCATCTGACTAGGTCTAATTTTAGGTGGGCACTGCAGCGTTTAATGTCAACTGCAGTTTATGGCTGAGTACTGGCACATGAACTATGCACAGAGTCATCCATTTCCAAGAAAGGGTGAAAGGTGAAGATGAACGAACTCATACGGTTGACAGCGATTACCATAAAATATAGGCGTGGATTAAGCCCGAAAATGCCAAATGGCTTTTGAAGAGTTTCATGGTAGAAAACTGGTTCCTATACGCTGTGCGAGTGTATGGCTATTTCCGCTGATGTGCAAGCGAGATCAGTGTATGGGATTAGAGCGTGCAGCTGATTTTAATTATTGCTTTTTGGTTAACGCAGAGAGAGAGCGACGCACCACTTAGGTGGTATGTGTGTTGGCCAAGATTTTATATATGTACCTACCAAAAAGCTCTTTTCGAATGCAGGCAGTTGGATAGACTGAGGAAGTTGTAAATTTCTGAAATGCCATTTAAATTATATTATTCACACTGAATGCTACTTAAAAAGTTGTTTAAATATCAATTTTATGGTTATGGAGAATAAAAGAATTTTTCTAATAAAATTAATTTATTTTTAGATTTTAGAGTCGGGTTTTTATTTTTGCAGCAGCAGTAGATAGTTTTGTTGGTGCATTTTGTGAACAGTGTTACCAATGCAAGGGGAACCAGTGGAATATTTTTACTACTGTTGCGCTAAATACAGTTTTTGATGTTCGCAGATAGTCAAGGGTAACATTTTCCAAGGAAAGTAAGATATTTGAGATCTGTTGGCTAGGTTAGGAAACCTCATCAGTCACGGAGGCAGTGGCTAAGCAGACGAAGCATGACAACGCACTAAGACAGTGTCCTATGCCAGGGGGATCTGTTTAGTGCCAGGGAGTTCGTTGTTTATTAGATAATAATTGGCTGAGGCTTTTTTAAATCTACCTAACTTTCTTTCTTTAACTTTCTGAGAATGGCTCACCACGTATCAATGCGAAGTGACAGGAGCACGCTCTTCTCGTTGTCTACATGCTTCTTCATTATCGAACAGGTCTCTTGAAACTTGTGTACTCATACCTGACCTAGATATGTACTCGGCGCTTCCGTACGGATTAAGGTTATGCTTTCAGAATTTTTTTTTAATACCCACCTTATACCTGCTGAAGATACCCCCGGCGTCATCAATCCCGACGTACGTTCGAACAGCGAGCAAAATAAGTTGGAAATGACTATTGAAACACCCTGTACTATCCAAAACTTGAATAACAAATCAAGGCGTTATAGATAGTATTGGAAAATGAAGTTTTCAACAAAAACCTGTAATTCAAGTTTGAAAAGATTTCCATAGACCGAAGTTGAGTTAAATATTGCGTTTGTTTGAGATAATCTATTACGAGTTGGAGAACCTCCCAGCAGCTATACGGGTACCGGTACCGATTAAAAACTGTAAGGCCAAATTCCGGGTAAAGTTTTTTTTTACCTACTTGCCCACTCTTTTAGATGTAAGAGTGAATTTAAGCCTTCTCCTTTGTCGTAATATTTCTATTTCTGAAAATAAATAAAATAAATTATTGCAGATCCAGTGCTAAAACTTGTGTTTCCTCTTTTTATACAAGAGCACTTATTTTCATTTAAAATCCACCGAGTAGAAGATACTTTTTTGAGAACCAACATATTTTGTTAAAAATTGATCAAAACAAAGACAACTTTAGCCGAATTGTTTAAAATTACCCAGCTATTCAAAGCTACTCCGAAATATTATGTAGCCAACCAACCCCGTTCAAAAAAATCGACCAGTATGGCTTGTAGAAGTGCACTTCAGTTCAGAAATAGTAGCAATTTCTGCGTTCAGAGCAAAGATACCGATTTAAAAAAAAAAGTTGTATTCCATCTGATTTATCAATGTTTTGTATTCGCACTTATTGACGTCTTATTAATAGACCCCGCTTCTGTTGCAATATTTGAAACGCGTCGTTGACAGCCCGCTGAACTTTCACCTATCTGCCAGCATTTCAGTGTACTGAATAATTTTAACTTTAGCGGCTACGTCTCCAAGGATGATTGATCGGTCGGAAAATGTTATTACCTATAGGTAACTAATGATTTTTAAAAGAGATTTATTTGTTTTCATTGCGATTGGCAACTCATCAGTGTTGCCTCTTACTCTTGCCGGTTGTATGGTAGGCATATGGTATAAATCGATATTCATCACTTTAAAGAACCTAAACATATCGATAACCCGAGATAAAAAAAAGTGAGTTATCTTACAAGCTTCCAAACCATTTGTAAACATTTATCGGTAAAGGATCACGGCTTCTTGCAGTGTTGCTGTGTCTACGCAGAGCTCACTACCAAAACACTAGGTAGCAATATGAGCATCTTGTGTATCTCTTTTTGAGTGTTACCACAGTTTCATTGTAGTTTTGACCCATCGCTGTTATTTCTTAGCTAAGATATTTTGCCACTTTAAATTGGTCCATGGTTTTCCTATTTACCATATAGTATAGCCGGTACTGCAAATTGAAAAATTAAAACTTAAAAGAATCCACCCCCTGATAACTAAGTGTGTTCCAATAATTGAGATATATGGCGATGCTTTGGATTAGACCGAAGAAATCGCAAAAGGGCATGCTACTCTCGAAATACTAAGTATAGTACCTAGGCATCTAGATTTCTGTGTCTCAAGTAGGTACCTATCTGAGCATAAACAAAATCTGATTTATAAACCCATATTTCGTTTCCGTAGTAGTTCGGCTATTGGTCTGAGGATAAAATAGGTTGTCAACATAAAATAAATTGAGTCGTCAATTGCGCGTTCTTTACAAAATTCCTTTAGGTCCTGCATCGATCGTCAGCAATCGCAATCATTTTAAACAGCACATTTTCACACAGCATTCGAAGTAACATTAAAATGAAATAAGACGTTTAAGGCTAAGTTCACATGTAGGTAACCATAACTCGAGCACTGGTCAAAAACAATATATTCCTAAAGACTCTATTCCTAAAATGATTTTGTGGCTGATGGTAGAAATCTACGACTTCTCCTAAGTCGTTGCCTAATCAGTGAGTCATAATGATCTCACACTTATACACTTAAGCTATGTTCAGACGATTGCCAGATTTGACAATATTGTCAGGTCTATAAATTTCCTGATAATGACCTGACAATAGCAAACTACCTTACAATGCTAAAAAGCCAGTTCACACGGTTGCCAGATTCGGTCCAGATGGATGGCCTGGCAATAAATTGTCTGACAACGCTGTCAGGTTGAATATTGCCAGTTCACACGGTTGGCAGATGTTTGTTTACAAATAATTTGCAGATCTGTTGACAGGCATTGTCAGACTAATTAAATATTTTTTTTATTCGGGCAACTGAAGTTTTTGTTGAGAAAGGCGTAAATAATTTATGGAACAAAAAGATACACTCGCAACTGTTTTGGCCGTACGTTTTGGAAAGCAAAGAGGAGGATTAATAACCACACAAACGTCGACGTGCTTGGACGAAGGATTTGGTGACCCGCCGAGAGCAGGAGGGAAAAGCAATTATAGATATATTCTTCTAGCTTTGGTGACTTTTTCATTCAAAAGGAAGTCCACATATTCGAAATAAATTAGTTCATCATTTTTCACAAATCCACAGAAAACCTAAAGACAATTGCACCGAAAGTTCGTTTTGTTCGTTCAAATATGAAAATGAAGCGAACTCCTCAAAAACTCTTAACCACAAAGTACCTTTCTTTTAAACTTTCTTCTTCGTCCACTTACCTTTTCGAAATTATTTATTTTATTTAATTTTCACCAATCTACAGAATCAATCAAATGAACAAAATTTGTCTGGCAATGAAAAATTTGCAGATGTGATAAGCACACCACATCTGACAATAGCAAATGAATCTGCAAATGTCCCAAGCGTCTGTCAATCGTCTGACAATGATAAAATTGTGTGTTCAGACGGTTTGCAGATACCCGACAATTTCATTGGCAGTCTGAAATTTATCTGGCAATGACTTTTCTGCAAATATTGTTAGACAAAATTGTAAGTTCACACGGTTGTAAGACATTTGGGACAAAATTTTTAAATGACATAGCTGACAATATTGTCATATCTGGCAATCGTCTGAACATAGCTTTAGGGCATCTGGAAATTTTTACTTGAATTTATTTAATCGCACAAACTTAACACTCTTACTTCAACGTCCTATTACCACTTGAGTTATCTTTTCTACAATCAAAAGAACTTCAATTTACAAAAATGACTACTTTCCACAACACAAAAAAGGCTCACTTATAAACACTACAAGGTCTCCATCAAATTTCTTTACTCATTGTTAATTTGGCAATAATTTTGTTAGGCTTACCCATACCTACCAAGTGTACCCAAGTCCAAGTCCTAACTTCAAACGATCAAATAATATCTACCACATTCTTTTGTAAGTATGTTAAAAAAATCTTAAGAAAGTACTCCACTTTAAACTGCGCGATGGCAACTCTATTCCCACAGTGAATCTCTCCAAAACAAGCACAATCTCTCCACTCGTCGATGCCAAATTCTCTCAAAGTTCCACTCAAAGTATAAGCGCACACATAGCCATCTTCTACAATCGTCCATCGCTCTCTGTCTGTCGCTTGGTAAAAGCAAACGTGCACCCAACCAATTTCACTCTCATCCGGTCACATTACCAAATAATGTTATGATCTCTTTCTGCGCCATAATCGTTCCATTGAATGAGCGACTGAATGGGAAATATGAGTTTTATTGCATGTTGAAACGAAACGAGCAGAGAAGTGCGCCTTCCGACCATATTTACACACAAATAGCATTTAAGGCCGTCAAGCGGGGCAGTTACCCCGGCGGCGCGTCCTGCACTTGCTTGTAGTGGTGAGAAAAAATAGCAACATTTCTGCACCTCTCTCTCTGTCCGATAGTGTGCTTCTCTAACATTCATCTGATGTGGTTACTGGGTGTAGTGTGTACCTTTGCTATGAGGTGCCATTTAATTTAATGGCCTCTTCTCTGCAGCCGCAGTGCGTTGCGTCGTGTGCGCCTTGGCAATTATTGCCGATACATAAGGTGGTTGGGGCATGCTGTACACTTGTATTAAAGTGTCATGCCAATGCACCCACAGAGATGCCATCTCTCCTACCATTCCACTACCTGATGCGGAATTTCCATCCTCATCCCAGGTGATGCAACTACTCGTAGACTGATCGTGGTGGCTTTTGTGCGAACTCACCCCAAACGTTTGTCGTTCTACTTTTACTTGTTTTCTGTTTTTTTTTTTTTTGTTGCTGCTTGCTTTATTAGTTTATTACGATTGTTATCTTGTGATTATTTTTATTATGCCTCACGGTATAGCATGGGAAAAAAAATTAGGCAATAATTCGGCTGTTGGCGCTCTTTTCTGTTGTGCTTGTTGGCTTTTTGTTCGTTTTGTTCGCCGTTCATTCGGTTTTGTTTAATGTTGGTAATTTTATTGTTTGTTTTGATTGCTCGACAGTGTTGTAGATAGAGTGGTAGATTTTCAGCTGGTGCCGTTTGATATGTGTTTATGATTTTGGAGTAGGTATACCTAGGTGGCCGTCAGTCATGCTTTTACTATGGTTTCACATTTTTTATTTTATGGACGCTTTAGAAAAATGCCCGTAATTGTATCAGAAGCAGAACTGCTTTACATACCTACCGTTCCACGCCATTCATGAATTTCAAGTGTGAAATAGTAAGTAGTGTGGCAGCGATTGTATGCGGGAATGAGTTTTACGACTGTGAACAGTCGTATATGGGTTTATGAGGCTCCCGAACAAGACATTATGAACTCGTTACAAATAAGAGCTACGATCCATCGTAGGAAAAAGAAAAATTAATAAATCGTTATGTGCGATCATAAAAATATCACTCGATTGATGGCATCATGGAAACAAGGGGGTGACTGTTTAATTGTTTTATTTAAATGTGCACTATGCAGACAAGGGAAACTCTCTTTGATTGTTATTTGCTGATGAATTTAAAACATTGCTCGCCACATGAATATTTATTAATTTCCCTTGGACATAAAATTTGTAAAAGTTTGACTTCGATCTTTTGGGTAATAGGGTCGCGCTGTAAATGACTGCGGCCGTGGTGGTGTCGTAAAGCCATTAAAATTGGGCTCATTAAAAGGCAATAAAATCAAACAAAGCTATTCGAACGGTGCTTTCAGCGTAGTTCCTGCTTTTCGCTTCCGTTTCTCAGTGCAACAGAGTGGCCAGCGGAACTATAAACGAAGAACGATTTTGGTGAACAGTGGAGGATTCTTCAGTTGGAGAGTGTTCAAGAGGTTCAATACCCAGTTATATTGTTCCATTCTCTGCTGACTAAATGAGGCATCAGGACACTTGACTGAAGAGTGTTGGGATTTTTTAAAATATGCAAGTTATGGAAGCCATGCCATTCATCCGTCTGTACTCAGGAGTACCAATCCTTTTGACTTATTTACGGTCACAAACAGAAAGAAGTGCTTACCACTGCTTACCACTTAAAGCGTGCCCCCCGAGCGTGCTTGCTTTGAGTTCCATTGTGGAACAGCATTGCACCTTTAGGTATGTCCATTAGGCATGAGGGTTTTCCACCACCAGAAGAATAGGTTTCTTTTTAATGGACAGGCATTCCAGCTTGAGAACTTAAGACACTCCATCCGTCGTCAAGATTCACACCAAAAAGTTGACAAGTCCACCCAGCTAATTGGCTGTTTGAGCAACTTCCTTCAGTCAACAAAAGAAAGTACAGGGCGACTACGATTTGCTTTTATATAAAGGGTTTTCCAATAAGAGGTGTTATTTTGAATAGCTTGCTATTTCGGTAGCTGTAACTTTTGAAGCTTTTATTTTTTGACATTTGACAAGTAGAAACTACGCCATTACTAAAAATGGAACGATACACGCCTCAACAACGCATTGAAATTATAAAAATTCACTACAAAAATGGTGAAAATTTTGCAGTCATAGTTCGCAAAACTAAAGCATTTTCGGGTCCTCGTGAAGCACCTTGTCGGACCGCAATACAGAAATTGGTGCAAAAATTCGAGCTGTTGGGACAAGTTAGTGATGTGAAGAATAAAACCCGTGCACGTCGCTCAAGAACAGTTGAGAATATTGCTGCTGTAGCCCAAAGTGTTGAAGAAAACCCAGGTTTGTCCATTCCTCGTCGTTCTTAGGAATTGGGCATGATTAATGATTTTTTTATGGCCGGAGTTGGAAGGTATTGATCTGGACAACGTTTACTTTCAACAAGACGGCGCTACGTGCCACACAAGGAAGGAAACTATTGATCTTTTACGGGAAAAGTTTCCAGACCGTGTTATCTCTCGAAGAGGTGATCGCAATTGGCCACCGAGATCTTGTGATTTAACACCTTGCGACTTCTTCCTTTGGGGCCATGTGAAAGAGAAGGTCTACGCCAACAGCCCAGAGTCGATTCAAGACCTCAAAGATGGGATTCGTGAGTCTATCGAGAACATAGGGCAGCCACTTTGCGATTTTGTTATGGAAAATTTCATGAAAAGATATGGTCCTGTAAGCGTGGTCGTGATGGCCATTTGGCTGATGTTGTTTTTCATTATTAACGACATACCTTTCTCTTTAGTAGGAAATAAATATCCGATCATTTATCTCAAAAAATTGCATTTTTCTTTGAATATCAAAATTACACCTCTTATTGGAAAACCCTATTCAACTGTACCGCATTTACCTGAAGGCTGGTGGTAGGATACTAAATTGAAAAGTCGTGGCTTACCATGGTACTTCTTAAGAATGTCGGGTACAAATAGAGGCGGTCTCAATCAACTTGTGGTTTGCATCTGGAGGCGCGTAGCTCTGACGTAAGAGGAGTATTGGTTAAGAATCAGGTCCACTCCAAAGAGAAGCTCCACCTAAGTATGAGTAGCTAACAAACTTGGTGATTAACATTGATGCTAGAAGAAAAAACTTACCTACTTGGCTACAGTGGAATGGTATGAGACTTGGCTACAGCTAGAGCAGCCAAACTTAGGCCAGAGTATGCTTATTGTGATATCACAAGACTTAGAGATATCAAAACTACCCGTCGACCCAAAAATAACTTAAAACAAATAACTCGAGGCGGTTGATAAAATATTTTTTAGAGTGCGTCAAGATTGTCGACGAAATTTTGTACCTACGTAGTTTAAGCTTACAAAACTTACCCCTTCTTCATAGCACCCAATCTTGTAGTAGAGTACCTACTCCTTCTTTTTTTAAAGGTATGATCCAAGGTATGAAGTCCAATCGTCCCAAAAATTAAGGCTATAGATGGCACCAAAAATTACGTTTGTATCATAATAACAGCTTAAGGCGCCTAAGGTAAATAAGGTTAATCTTGTTGATGGAATTGAGTAGTAATTCCTCTTATGAAGATTTCTCTGCAGAAACCCACATTTCTCTGACATTAGCCTATTTTTGACGCCTTAGTCTTACATTTGCAAACGGACTACTGACAGCTTTTTGAGTTTCGTCAATGTCAACCGAGAATCCAAGTAAAAATAGATAGAGTTTTGGAAAATTGATCCTCTGGTCTTGGTTTGGTGAGTTTCGTTTCCCAAGCTTGATATAGATGAAGCACATCAAAAGACCCAAAATGTCTTCATTGTGACAGACAACGTTTTTTATCTTCTTTCTGTGCAAATTGACGAGTTTAAAAGTGATGCCAAAAGTAGAAATGTCTTCATACAGCTATATATTGTATTAACGCTATCGCATTCGACTTTAAAACCGATGGTGGGTATATCAATCTTCATTTGTTTGCTCAAAGACCTTCTGAAGTTTGAACATTTTGTCAGTTGTCAGTACAGGTAGGGACCAATACGTTCAATGAAAAACGGTGTCATATATAAAGTAGGCAGGATCTTGTAAGCAACGTTTAGAAGATGACTCGCTCTATGTCATTAAAGATCAGCTCCACAAATGTAGTCTCATTCAACGTTCGACTTACATTATTCCAACTAAATCTTCGATCTGAGTTAGTGTATCCTCTCCACTATGTCGAGCTTAGTTGTCAAGTAAGTTAAAAGCATGAACAAAAGGATATGGATAACATAAGGATTCACAAAGTTATACATCTGACGCATTTTTTTTTTTTTGGCAGAATGGGCTTTATATTGATGGCCCAAAACAGCCGACATACGTTAGAATAGAACAATCTTTTAGACATATCTTCATATGTTAAGTGAATATTTTGGGCAAGTATGCGCCCTGTAAACCAAAAGGAGTTGCTTCGCGCTGAAGGAGCTCGGGTACCTAGCTTTTCGCTCTAATAAACTTAATTTTAAGGACACCGATCTTTTGATATTGGATGAGGTGTCGTTGTGTGTTTTTTACTAAATTGACTGCGATTCCAAAAATATGTAGGCATTGCGTTTCCCATGTTATTTAAATTCTTTTTATGGAAAAGGTGAATAGGGCTTTAACAGCACCCTGAGATGACTCCAGATTGTAAGTTTTACGCATCTTAAAATTCACAAGAAGCGAACTCTATGAAGTTTTGCCTGCCTGAAGTCAAAAAAGTTTTCAAAAAACGATGTCCTCGCGGTTGTTAGGTGATGAATGTCGGTATAGTACACTTTGCAGGGCGCTCAGATGTCGCATTTAGAGGAATAGGTAATTTTTGAGAAAAAAAACATTTGCCCTAATTGTAGTAGGTACCTTGGTATGAAGGCTTAAGTCAGCGACTAGGTACTCTACGCTGTTGGCTGTAAGTTTGATGATCTGTAGGATCTTCTTTAGTCGAATTGTCGTCTCTGTACGCTGTCAAGTTAATTAAAAGAATGTTTTGGACCGATCTTAATATATATGGAAGCAATTTATGAGGCCCAGTCTAGCCTTGGCTTATTATAGGCAATCCTGCCACTTTACTGTGACTTCGAGAAGGTGCATGCGTTCATTTTAATTTGTTCCAAAGTCAGTATTATTTTGTTTGTTTCTGGTTTCAAAACGGTGCTCAAGCGTTATTTGTGCATCTTCCCCTATAGGAAATTTTGCTTAAACCAACCAACCAACCAATATTATTTTAATAGAAAATTCCGTGAGCTATGTTTTCTGTACCGTAAGTTACTTTTTAATAAGAGGGAACCCCCAGGATATTCCCTGGCTTTATATTTTCAGTTCTGAACTAAAACTGACCCATAATTTGTTTAAACACAATAAAAAGTGGCGCCCAATTCAGCATTCTACTGTTTCCTCCTCCTGTTCCTATTAGGTTTCAGGTACCTACCAAAGTAAAGAATGTACAGAATCATACGTAAATTTGAGCTTTATTTTTATTTTGATGCCCTCATACCTACCTAGTTTGCGATTTTAAGTTTATCTTATATTTATTAGAATTTATTTTGAATAGGTACCTACCTATTGATTTTTTATTTCCCATATAATCTTATATAATATTTATTCACCTATGGAAGGAATTGTAAATAGAAAAAATAATACCATTTTATTTAAAATCAAAGTTATAAATTTAAAAATGTAAAATAGATTTTATTTAGAAATAAGCAATTCAATTATTAACTACTAATTTTTATAAGAAACTGTTTTATGTATTTTGTACTACATCAAATTATATCTACTCTTAACTACCTACATAATTTTCTAAGTTAAGCAATAAAAAGAAATAAACTAAATGGAGAAACAAAAATGTAATTGGCCTACCTATCTGCCAAACTGTAATTTATTACAGCCATAAAACAATGTGACCCTACCTACAACCGCACACTACTCGTATAATGACACTTAATTAAAATTGTAATTAAATCCATTCAAAAAATGACACCCAATGTACAATGGCACTATTTCTGTTATTGTTATTACAAATTCAACCAATTCGCTTTTATATGAACGTTACAGCTATGATTATGGATACTTGAGCTATACCTACCTACGGGAGGGAGAAAAAAATAACAACAACAACAACGATGCATCAAAGATAAAACTTGCCAAAGCGGGACAACACAACAACAGCAATTATTCACTGTCCTACTCCGCCCAGGTGATAATTTGTGGGTGCTTGATGTTTGTGCTCTCCCAGAGAGCCAGAAAGCTCGTATACAAAAAAAGCACATGGTCAGTCTCTACAGTCTCCATCTCCATCGCAGATACAAAACACAGATAGATAGATGGTTGGTAATGGGAAATACAAATTCCAACTTCTGTGCATCGGCCTCGCCAGAGGAATTCTTATACGAACGCATCTCATTCCTATGTTTCCTTCTGGATTCCACTCAGAATCCAGTATTCCGTCCGCCAACACACATGCAACCACACCAAAACTACTACATGCCAAGAGTTTTCCATCTACGCACACATCCATGGCCATAAATCTCACACAACATCACCCGGGGAGCAGCCAACCGCCCGAGAGCGAGCAGGCCAACACGCACTCGAACCGTCTTCACCTCTAACTCATTCGCATGGTCCCGAGAAGCATTTTTTTTCCTTCGATTTGGGGTTGCTCTCGCTATCTCTGTGTATGTTCACACAGTCAGAAAACCCAACAGGAAAAAAAAAATACGACGACAGAAAAAAAAATCCAACAGCACAGCAAATGCTTTTCGAACAGCTCAACAAAAACCAAACCCGTGTATATACGTATCTGTATCTATATGTATTCGACACAAAAATATAGCGTGAAGCGAAATCGCGTAACCATATCATCATAGCTTTTGTATTGTGCCATAAACGAACTACTTCTCATAACGCAAACAGCTTCGGACTTATACGATCGAAAAATTACCTATTACAAAAATTTTTATATTCTACTCAAAAAAAGAAACAAAAAAAGAAATTGTTTTTATTATATTTATAGTACCGCCAAAACGGTTGTTTGCTCTTGTACTACTTGTACCGCTCTCTTGCTCTGGCTCTTCGTTTTATTCGTTCAGTGTGGCACATTAGTACCTACTTTACGCTATTTTGTTGTTTGTTTCATCTATTATACTGTCATTATCGCCGTCGTCGTCGTCGTTGTAGTCTTTCCCGTATATACCGTCTCCGTCATCGTCATCATCATCATCAACAACAGCAGTGGCGAGTTTGTCCCCCATCGCACCGTCACACATTCGAATCGAATCCTCTCTCGCACCCGCAATTATTCGAAATCTGCGAAAAGAACAATTTTCCCACCGTCGTTTCTTGTTTAATGTTTACATTCTATAACAAAAAAATCGCGGTAAAGTGTTAAAATAAAAACTGTCAAACATTTGAGTGCGGTGGAAATTAAGTGCGCGCGGATAAGTCTGTCATTATGGCCAACAAAATGACCGTGAAAATTAAAAAATCATAAAAACCGGCGCCGTTTACCAGTGTTGTGCTTCATCGAAAAGTGTGATGCGATCTACAGATATTCATTGTCAAATATAGAAATAGAAAAACCATCCCAGTACCTCGTTTCGTATCTGTGATCAATGAAGAAGTGACCCGAAACTGTGTCGAAGTAGAAACCATAAAATCCCAGAGTTTTATTGCCACGAAAACAGAAGTGAACAGTGTACCATTCCCGGACCCACGTGCTATGCGAAGTAGTTAATGAATCTTTTCCAATTACCTGCATTCTCCAAATCGGTTCCTGCGAGAACAGAAATTTTCATCGAAACCCCAACAGCAGCAGGAGTTTTTTCAAATTAAATGGAATTCCCTCTTAACGCAAGATAAAAAATAAATAAAGCACAAAAAAACAATTTTCCATCGCAGAATTAGAAAAACAAAAAAGTTCTCTTTCATTTTGCACAAAAGGTAAAAATACTAATTACATTTTCCACTGTACGTAATTTGCTCTATATCTATTCTCAGTACTAAACCAAAAAAAAAACTATAGATACTTTATCAATTTGTTTGTTTTCTTGTTGTTCCTCTCGCGCTAGATACTACTAAATGTAAATACCTAACACACACAGAATCAGAATCAAAATCAGAATCAGAATCAGAATCCGAATCATCTCTATCTCCCCTTCCTTTGTATAACTGTAACTGAAAAATAGAAAATAGAAAATTGCAAAAATTGTTTTTCCTTCGTAAAGCAGAGCGTAACGTAATTATGTGCAATGTCAAAATTTGTTTTTGATAGTATGCTACCAAAGTATCCACAGTTTCAACCATTTATAAGTTCACATTTAACAAGCCAACAAAATTCATCATCAGCAGCCGCCGCCGCAGCAGCCGTCGCTTCAGCAACAGCAGTAGCCGTCGCCGCCGCCGCACAGCAAAATCACCATCAGCATCAACAGCAATTGCACCATCATCACCAGCAACAGCAGCAGCAATTGCAACAGCAACAACAGTCGGCAGCAGTAGCAGCAGCAGCGGCACACCAGCAGCAGCAACAACAGCTTCAGCAACAGCAATTGAATTCAGCTTCGCCCGTGTCCTCGTCATCGCCAGCCACGTTTGGCCATTCGCCAAGTTCGAACAGTAACAATACCAGTAGTAGTTATTCGTTGAACGCCGCCGCTGCAGCAGCAGCAGCCGCCGCAGCCGCTGCATTCCAGAATCACAAGGTTATAACAAGTGCAGCTGCAGCCGCCAGCTCCAACGGTCTATCGCCGTCGTCACATCATCATTTGAGTTCAGCTGCCGAAGGTAGTCCGCTGCGGAGCAGTGCCGATTCGAATAATAGTCCGAATTCGTTTGCTATACCGACCACCAAAATGTATCCATACGTGTCGAACCATCCCACATCGCACGGCGGCCTCAGTGGCATGGCGGGATTCTCTGGACTCGAAGACAAATCTTGCAGGTAATAAGCGTTTTTTTTGCTCAAATATGTTTATCCACGTGAATGGGGTTCTCAGATGGGAGCGGGGTGACTATTATATCTGTGTGGAATCTATTTTTGAAAATTTGTCTGCTAAATTCATATGAAAAACATATACCTAAGGTCTCAAATAGAAAAGTTTTCAATTGAATCGTATTCAAAATAGAACAGGAAAAAGAACAGTCGAGCTGTGCATTTTAGCACTTGATGGGAGCTATAGTTTCATGGAATGAAATCACCTGTAGGCGACATGTTTTTGGAGAATCCACTCAAAAAGAGCTGTTAAAAAATAGCAGTTTTCAACGAAATGCGATTGAAAATATAGAAAATGTTGTTCTCTTCGTAGATGCGATGTACCTACGGGGATACGTTTTTCAAAATGCCACCTCAAAAATCGCTGTTTTCAATCAAATAACATTAGAAAATCACAGTTCTTAACAAAGCGCAAATATGAATTTAAACAGAAATAGGAATTCTATGGTTTGTAGGAATAAAGCAGCTTTCTGAGAAAATGTGATCCAAAAAATCACAGTTTTCCTCAAAAACCAGTTCAAAAGAACATACTTTTTCATTGAGCTTTAAGTTTCCGTACTAGAAAGGTCTAAAATCGCATCCAAAATCTCGCAAGTATTTATAAAGTTGCCTTCATCGCAGTTAGGCGATGAAGAAGAAGTAACAACTCAGAAGCTTTGTGTATTTTTGTCAAGATTCTTAAAGCCTATAGCTGCACAAATTTGTGCATGTTAAGTGGCCTAAAGCTTTGAAAATTACATGTTCTAAGTAACTAATATTAAATTTTTTTCGAGGGATACTGTCTCCCATAGTAGGGCTCGAACTTGCGTTCGCATTTTGCTCGTTTTTACTGTCTTGTGGATGCTTTTGAGCGTACTTTTAATCAAAAGATAATAATGAAAGTCGAAGCAATTCTGCAGGAAAATGGTTGAAAGCTTTGCTGAGAATCGAACATAAGTAGCCGCAGCTACATAGGTACAAGTTTTGAACGCACTAGAAAGTACATAGTCTTATAGGATGTACGGTGAGCGTATTGCGTCCAAGTGTTTCTTGTTGGTTTTTAAACTCCTTAAGACCTCCTCAGAGTGTCTCTTGGTCTCCAATGCCTGCAAGTAAAACTCTATTTCAATTCGACTGTTGGACACGGTTTTCCTAAACCATTTGGACTTGTTTCCCATCCCTACTGACGGGATGCCATGGACTGGTCTTCTAGAAGTACTGAAAAGTTTAATTTGTAAAGACCATTACTCGTTTTTATATTATTTCGACAAGTATTCAGTGATTCGGCCGTGAAACCGATTTTACAAACAGCAACCCGTGTTAATTTCACTGCTATACGAATTTTTGAGCTCACTTTTCTATCTTAATTGACAACTCGCAAAGACTTGAATAGATTTGTCAACTGTGGTACAATAGATGAATTTTTGAATATTTTCTGAGCAGAATTCAGCCACTTAAGCAATCTTCAATAACGTCTGCAACGTATAGAAATCTGAATAGAATTTGTACTCGCTTTGTATTTCAGTTTGATCTCAGCGTTTCGAAACCCTTCAGGTGGCCATTTCGCTGTTTAAATAATTTCGAACGTGAAGTTAATCCGACTTAAGCTGAATTTATTGTGAAAAATTATTAGGGCTACTAGTTTTATGGTTGCTTAAAGCGAATCATGCGATTTGAACTTGAACAGGCAAATCAAAGTTAAACGGAGGACTGAAAAACTCCGAAAGTTCGCAAGGCTTATCCATTACATATTTTTAAATGGACCTCCACTGTTTTTTCAATAAGCAGTTGCAAGAACAATCCTTATTTCTCAAAACGATCTCATTCCAATGGAGAAATGCTTGTTAACCGGTACGTGCTTTCAAACTTTGCCAATCAAAAATTCAGTCGATTACTCCCGAAAAGAACTTGAAAGCCGACTTACCTTCTGTGAGCTGGATCTTCAATATCTGTTTTGACTTCAAGACACCTAAGGCGGATGTCGTTTCAGTTTTGAATTCTACACGAGGTATTGAGTTAGACTTTCAATCATACTCGTAGTCCTTTAGACAGATGTAGGAGAAGATGTATAAAACATGACTGGCGCCCAACACAAGGTCGCCCGGAAATGTACTCCAAGAGCAGTTTAAATTTAAAAAGCCAATTTATACTTTATTCGTCTTCGAAGAATCACGCTTCTAAACGCCGACGCAAATCACAGCAAACACGCGTCTTTAGAACCTAGTACCACATAGCTTCATACTTAGTTAAGTTAAATTTTTTTTTTCAATTTCACGAAAGGGCCATCTTAGTAGGATATACCGTCGGCATTTTCCAAAATGAAAGTGAAACAAATCGCATCAGTTGGTACAGCCTTGCGTTAGTCATCGTTAGATCGGTAGTTGACCCCTTGCCCAATTAGAAGTAGGTACCTACCTTCTGTGATGTCAAAGCTTTCCAAATAAAAACCATAGGTACCTACATACTTTGTATATGAACCTCGTCTTTTGGTCCCCAGGAATATATTTCCTACACCAAGTCACACGATTTCTGAGCGTAACAGAAACCAATCATCCATCCGTCGGTATAGCCGCTCTTTTAAACAGACTTTCAGTTTAGAGTTTCCACCATATTAAAACACTCAATGAAACCACTGACGGACGAGAACACACAAGAGTCCACAAGCCACAACCCCCATGAAAAAATCTTTCACCTGAGAACCTCATTACACCCTATTTAAATATCAATGCGTGCACCAATCGAAGGTCACTCAACACAAAACAAAAATCCCGTCGGTGATAACAACTCTACCCTCACCCACAGGACCGCGGTTAAGCGCCTACTTCGACCGTGGTCAGTGGTGCTAATTTGCCTATTGTCGCCGAGCAAATAAACAGCCCAAAGCCAACCTCCTGGCGTTTTACGATGCCAATCTTAGTTCCTTTTGTAATTTCTCCTATGTTTATGTTATGGTTTCACTAATTTGCATACTGCGTGCGTTTGTCCTAGACGACAACGACGACGACAATAACATGCGTGTAGCGACATACAACACAGCAGGTCAAATGACCAACATAATTTGTTTATGGTAGACCCATACAATGTACGAGTTTATTTTTATGGCGACAAACAATGTAATCCATACCTCTGACCACATACAGCACACTGTTATTGTGATTGACTTTCGATTGGTGTGGTATTCATGTATATAGCGTTGTGTTAAAATTTGTTCCGTTTTCCATATACCTAATATAGAAGTACTGACCGTTTCATCTATAACTCTCCCAGGTACACAGACAGTATGATGAACAGCTATCCGTCAATGAGCGTACCTGCTAGCGCATCAAGTTTTGCACAATTTTACCATGCCGCATCGGCCGTATCGGCAGCATCGGCTGGCGCAATTGGTGTCGACTCATTGGGCAATGCATGTACACAACCGTCGTCGGGTGTTGTGCCGAGTGCTGGTGCAGGACAAAGTATCGCCGATTTACCGAGATATCCGTGGATGACATTGACGGGTGAGTTGATCTATTATTAATATTTATTTTTACTCTTTTTTGCATTTATTTATTTGTGATGCAAATTTTATTGTGATTAGCAATTAATATAAATACTCTTTAATATGTGCGATTATTTAAATTTTAATTAGTTTAAAAGATTATCTTAACAAATCTATTACTAATTTATTTGTATGGGTACTTCTAAGTGGTTTTTTATCATATCAATTAATTATCAAAATTGTTTATAAGATTTTTTAACACATTTTGTGAAAGTATACGTAGAAATAAATTAGCTTTAGATATGAACGCTTCTTTGTGATTGGGTGAGCAAAATCGTGGTTGGTCAATGCCTAGGGGGGTGTCATAAAATTAAGGAAATGAGAAATAATATATTTGAGAAGATTTTTGAACAGTGAATGATGGTTGCTGAAAATATAGGAATCAAGAGTGCAATTGTTCTTCCGTTGTTTTTGCGTAGGTCCTGCATATTTCTTTTGAGTAAAAAATTCAATATTTGTAGTTAAGATAGAAAAGGATGCCTTCAGGAACGAAAATGAGCAAAATAAGAGCTCTTGCCTTAGGTACCTACCTAGGAACTCTAAAAATTGCAAGGCTACAGATTCTTCCTATAGAGCTTCTGTTCTTTTTTAATTTTCTTGCACTTGAGCTATAATTCCGGATGGACATGCTCCGCGCCAATTCGTGATAGGTAGATATGTGACTTATCCAATTTTTGTTGAGGTTCAACGTTCAAGGCAAGGTCTTCATCTACTGCAGCTTAGCCGACAAATTCGCAGTTTTCCATTTCACTATCGCCTTAGATCGCGTATAGTTCGCAGTTGAATTTCCTTCACTCGAAGAATTTTGCGTTCAAAACGATCTCCGCGTTGCCAACCTATACGGAGATAGAAAAGGACTTGGGCTTATATAGGGTCTTCTTAATGTTTCTTAGGTCAGAGAAATTGCTATTGGCAAATATAGGTTCTATCTCGATCTCCGATGTTATGTTATTTTAAAACCGGACTTTATACCGGACCCGCACGATAGACAAATTCCCTCATCCGCATAAATTTATAGACTGTTGAAATAATTTTGTTAGCTTCAAAGTTGACATTAAATGTCTCGGGGGGACTGCTACTAATCATTCCGCACAATCTGACGAGCTTGGACGGCATATATGCTAAAACTTTTAACCTATAAGTGCAGTGGTTTGCAGTCTGTAAACGAAAAAATGTGGCATATATCGATCTGGATTTCGATACCTTAAGCCGCACTGGTTATGTCCTATTCAGTTCATTGATAACAAATGGTTTCAAACCAATTTTGTGTATACGGCAAACAGCAACTTTGTTGCAGTGCTAAGACTCTTGCCTCTATACAGTTTTTAGAGGGTCTCCTTCTTACATTGGGAAACAGATGCTGCGCTTCCATTCATCAGGTATACCTACTTTCTTATGACCAAGTCTTAAAGATGAGTTGGCATATGCTGTCCACCAAGATCGAGTATAGTCGCCCGTAATATTATGTACATTAAAACATAGTTCGGTCTTAAGGCCGTCTGGTACAGCTTGAGATTAAATTTGGGCCAACCTCACTTCATTATGTTTGGGTGGAGGAGAGCCTTGTCTTTCATCGTCTAGATTGAAAGGCTAGTTCTACTCTATGGCGGAGCTTCTGCCATCTTTGTGTGTAAGTTTGCATTAACTGCTTCAAGGTTTCCCTGTTCATCTTTATACTGGTGCGGTCCCTGTCCAAGTTTTGTTACTTTGACAAGTTTTTTATACCTTTTGGTAAAACCTTGTTCCTGGAGTAGCTAGCAGCTCTCTATTTCACGTTTTTTTTTTGCACTGAAGTCGAAAGCCTTTCCTGCTAATGTTTGATTTTTTAGAACCTCTCAATAGGTTGAGCGATACGGAATCTAAAAGCGTTATGGGTGTAAGTGTCCTTTCAGTTGTTGTCACATCTCAGATTTTGACAGTCTTATTAAAGGTATATTATGCCAGGTTATGTTGCCAGCTCTTAACGTTTGGCCGCTTAGAATAGCAAAGGAGTGCCTCCAATCCATCAAAACATGACCAACGTGGTTGAGTATATTTAACTTAAGTCCGTTTACAAAAGTGGTACCCTGATGGCTGTGCTTTCCAAAGGCTTTCCTTGCCTCTTTTGGCGTTAAATTCAACGACAGACTTTTTTAAAACCATTGATCAAACAGTTCACGCAGTCTTTATCAGTATTATAATACGTACTACCCCCAACCTGAAGGCCTAGCCCCATTCTTAGACCCTAGGACAGCTTAGTGACTATTTCGATGTAAGTAGTCGTACTTCAAAGGACTGTTTACTGATATAATCTATTTCCCAGTAGACTGGCTATTCCCTAAAAATCTTTACTGACCTCAGCTCCAAATACGACGCAGCATTCTTAGATTCATTCAATCAGTCGATTCCTACAAATCAATATATCTTCTACTCAGCTCAATTGTTTATTGTATCTAAAGAAATGCTATTCCAATCAGTCAAGGCATTCCAGAGGTAACAGCTACAGGCATTCATCTAATACCATCGCCTTTGACATAGGCTTAAGTTCCCGCTTTTGGGCAGCAATAAAGATAAATAATATATCCTATATTTAAATCGCGTTATTTTGCATTGCAATTGTGAGAACTAGGGTCAATTTGGCGCAGTAGCTTCAAAGTCTATTCCGAACAAACACCTTTTAGTCGGTAACAGTGACAGTCTTATGAAGTAGGGTGCCGTATTTGTGCTGCAGAATTTTTCGACAGTAATTTCAGTCTCAAAGCCGCTTGATGTTCGAAGACTTGATACGAACTTTAGTCAAACTTGAGGCATTCCACTAAAGACATAAACTTTCCATGAATCCCTGCAAATAACCCTGCAAAGTTATGAATTTCATCGGTCAGCCGTTAAATTTTATTCGAAAATTATCAGGGCCCGCAAAAAGATTCCGAAGAAAAGTTGAAAAAAAACTTTCCCCCATTCATACAGATGAAATAAACTTTAATTAAACTGCGGTTACATCCAATATACTGTCACAAAGTTGTAATAAATACTTAAATTGTATCTGCCAGCAGTATAATTACCACTCGCATAGTTGGTTGTCCGCCCCGAATATAAATTTTCTCGAGCACGAAACTTTGACATAAATCACCACCATAACTCATTGGCTTTTGGTATCCCACATATCTCCAATAGAGATAGTCCTTTGCCGAAAGCCAGCTGGACGCCGAATATCTTAGAATTAATAAAATATGGAGACCTACTTCTGGTGAAACAAAAGACGGGTCACAGTGATGGCCACTCCTATCTACAAGGAAACTCCAAACCAAAAATTTGTCTCAAAATTATCAAAATTATGAGCGGAGCTAGATACCTTTTCACTGTCAAGCTCAGGCATAATTGTTTAAAGCGATTTGAATATTTTACTGCTGCTGTATAAATCATATAAATTATACACAACTAGCGATCTGTCGTAACAAGATTTGAATTTTTATTCAGCCCAAATTTCAAGTTCAATGCAACATTCATCAGATACACATTCGCCCCTCGAATCAGTCTTCTTTTTTTTTAATTTTAATTTTAACACACACACACGCAGGCAGTTTTATTGTCCATGTCCATGTCTTTCATAAGGTAGCTCCATTCAATATGGATCTACAGGGAGAGGTATATGGTAAACAATGGGTTTGATCAAATTATCGTAAAAACGTAACAATAATGTTTGAGAATTGTTTATTTAATTGATTTTTACGACGATCGTTAATATTTTGTTACCGTTTTTCCTCATTTGTGTGTCTATTGTACGAGCGACAGAGTGAGCAATTTCTAAAACAAAAATTAATTGACTCAAGGTCGTAGACAGTATGTGGCGTGGCTGGGTGGCTCTTTGGCTGTTTATGTGTAGGTATTTGTGTCGTCCGCGTCGTTATCTCTCGCGGAAGAGAAACATGATGAATTAATAGAGTGTATGCGAGAGCGAGATGGCCAGAGTGTGTGTATCAACCCGTGTAATAAAACATACATAATGGCTCATTAAATTTATATTTCTCTTGCTTTTTGAATGAAATTCTGTTTTTTTCTTCTTTAGTGTGTTTTCATCCGCGGATGCCATACTAGAAAGTTTAATATATTCGGATAGGGAGCTGCCAAATCCGAGGTTCAGTCGAGAAAGTGTCGAAATAGAAATAAGTTTGCGTTAGCAACAGCTTAATGGGCATTTTGTGGTGAATACTTGCCGGAAAATCCATCGATTATAAATCTACTGGCGATTCGATTAGCTGGCAGTTAGTTATTTATATTTTCTCAGTCCTATAAGACAAGTCGTAAATAAACAAAGTGTTTTACGACCGAATCGAGACATGGAAAACTAATTAGTTTTAGTACGTATACTCGTTGGTATGACAATGATTTGTAAAGTGGATAGGTGGATATCTATCGACGCCCATTTGAACGGGAAACTTTGTATCGGGCTTTATAGGGAGTCTTTGTATACAAGTTGGCTGTAATCTTTGTTGAACTATGCGAGATTGAAGGAGAGCAATAAATCAAAGTGGGTATACAAGGTATTCTTGGCCTAGGTGCAATTATAGAAAACGGATGCGCCTTTGTGTAGGAGTTAAACTTTACGAAGCTTTGTAAGAGTCGGCTGACTAAGAATTGAAATTGTCAAACAGTGACTGCTGAGTTCCCAATAAGTCATAAAAACGGTTTGAATAGTTCAACTAATTTACTTTCTGCAGCTTGTTGTTAACGGATGCAGCGCAAACTGATTTTCTTTGATAGGGCGAGTTGAAATTTGACTTTGAAACAAGGTCATGCTCTCTAATAACGATACCTATTTATTGAAGCTAGGTGAGACCTCTGTACCCGTATTTGTCGATTGCAATTTCTGACGCACATTATTCAAAGTTCAATACTCCAAAAATCTTCTCATGGAAAATATATTTGAAAATGATGGTTTGCAATACAGTTTTCAGTCTCAAAGACAACCAGTTTGCCCGCTAAAAACCTACAGACATGTAGATGTAAACCAGCCAACATTATTTGCTCGCTGCTCTATTTCACCTGTCTACACTTAAACCTTCCTAGATGTTGTTTATCTTCTCAGGCTTGTCTATTGCCATGTTACTGGTTTTATTTTTAACTGTCCATGATCAGCACGTACCTCCGAAAGGCACATAAGCTACAATTAGATACTCTGATTGAGTTCATCTCAGGAACAGTTTAGCTTTGATATTGTATTTGGTATTGTTCCATCAAATCCCTGACCTTAATTTCAAAAGTTCTTCTTCTTACCCAGACATTATGTCGAGAATGGAGTTATTTTTAGTTCTTCTCTGTATGAAGCAATTAGAACAACAGCTGGGGTCCCGCAGGGTGACCATCTCGGACCAATACGCTTCTTCTAATAATTTATTATATTATCGCCCTCTCTTTGCACGCCTTTTTAAATACGTATAGTATATGATTTAAGACCAAAAGTTTAAGGGTAGGTTTCTGTCATATTAAAGGAACGCAAAAGGTAGTAAAATGTAAAACTATACAAGTATTTAACCCGCAATTGTGACCTACTGTGAGACCGGGTGTGTTAAAAAAATCGAATAGCTTTATTCTGCGTTACTGTTTTTTATTGCAATTAGTAGCATCGCACCTCGCACGTCCCCCACCATCAGTTCACGACGAAATTGCTTAGTGAGGACACGTTGGGTCGTATCAATAAAACGTAGCAATTGCTTTTACTCAAGAGAAATGTAAAAATCGAAGCATTTGCATTTGATGATTAGATACATTTTTCAACAACTGAGGAAACATCACCAAGCGATTTGGCACTTTTGATAATTTCCCCACAAAAATTTGAAAATAAATTCAAAATTAACAAACCACCAAACAGTTGTCACTTGTCAAGTTTAACAGAAATTGCAAGGCAAGTACTCGTACAGCAAATTAAAAGCTAATTTTGAATTTTCGGACTTACTTTAGCAAACTAGGTTTTTATTCATACCGATTCAAAGCATTTGCTAAGGACTTTTACTTTGCTAAAACTTTTTGCTCAAAGCAAATGCTAGTTGTGTATTTTTTTTTACTAACCCGGTGCGTGAGACCTTGTGGCACCGTGTATTTAAGTAAAGTAAGTCGGAGATTTTACATATAGACTATGTACTTGGACATCGGGTCCTTTAAGAATTGGCCGGTGCTATGAGAGTGCAAAAGTTCCGAATGCCGAAAGACTAAAAAACGTTATTTTCCTTTATGAATGTGCGATTTTCTATTTTTTTCTTAATTTTAAAAAATGTGTTACCTACTAAAAAAATGTTATTTTTAATGCTTTAATTTAAAAAAAGGTTGTAAATTGAAATAAAGGAGCTCAAGTTGATTAAATATCTTTGCTTTATTGTCAAAGAACATAAATTAAAAAAAAAACATAAACTGTTGGTAACACGTTTCGAAAAATCTTCAGTTGAAAACCCCGGTGCGTTAGACCAGCGATACCATTGATCAAAGTCAAATTTTCGTCACCATTGGCGGGTTAAGAAAGGATTTGCAGATGCAGTCAATGCTATGCGTACACATGTGATGCTTAGAAGTTGTGCGGCTCATCTGACTCTCATTGCTTGCAATCTTTGCCTGTCTATTTAAAATCGGAATACAAATTTTTTAACAAGCCGACGATTTTGGCATAATTTGCAAAACTTAAGGATCTGCGACAAGTGGGTTTGCGATTATATAAACAGAAGTAGATTCAGCTTATGACATGCTGCCAACTTATCTATGTCGATGAATCGGACAGAAAGTCACACTAGACGGAGATTAAAGGGCATAACAAACATTTTTGCTGGACTGTCTAGCTAGGAAATGTAATGAAAAATAACAGGGCCAAGGTATACAAGATCTGCTGTCTGGTATCTAAAAACTACAGCCCGTCAGAATTCAAACGTCAAAATATTCTTCTTACCGATCGCCCTGAGTATGCACCCTATAATAGGACCAAGCAATTAAGGTGGCTCTGTTTAAGACGTCAATGATCCAATCCCTGGCACTACGTATGTGAAGCTTAGACCTTTCAAAAGCAACCATCACCTGTAGATATAGCGATGGCTTTAGGACGTATAGCGAGGACTCTGCTTCAATTCTAATTAGATTTAAGTTTAAGGTAAAACTGAAAGCGGTTGGTAATGCACTCAGTTTTGCACTCAATTATCCTCTGTTTACATTGTCAATGTGCACCAATCAGGTCCTAGATGTTGGTTTACCAAGGCGTCGCCACGAAATATTAACCGAGACCATCTCCCTACTGAGAAATTTTCTCAATTCAGCCATTCGGACTCGTCAATGAATGACGGATCGCTCCGAAAAATTATTTCATCCACATTCTTCTCTCCACCATTATTGGTCTGCTAAAAAAAAACTAAAAAAATGTCCGATGTCCGTATTCACTTAACAGATGCTTCTCTTGATGGCCGTCATGTTTGCTCTAATAAAGGCGGTCTTTAAATTGGGCTACCGGGCATTCAGATTCAGTTACCTATATCTAATAGTCCATCCCATAAGATTATAAACCGGTTTTCTGATGGATGCGATGGCATCAACAATGGTCCGTCATACATTTGGTTTGGTGTGAAACCGGTTTGCATATGTTATAATATGACGTTAATTCAAAGCACGGCCATTTTTGTTGCTCAGTCTGTTATCAAGGTATGAGAAACCTTCTTAGATAAGAAGTTCTTATGTGTCCCCCCGCTTTCGCGTTGTATCAATTTTGAATAGGAATATCGCATTTAAATTTCAACCAATGTGTTCGAGAATGTTGTTCGACGAATTGATCAACAACTCTATCGGTAGGTAAGGTACCCTGTGTTCGAGCTTCTGCTGGTGGTCTTGTGTATGTGGCGTTGCACATTTTCCTGTCGCTGAATTTTCCTTTGGCGTTGAGTGCCACAACGCTATGATCAACGTCGGATACTTGGTCTAGTGGCCGGCGGTATCAACGTGTAAATCAACTCTCTGCCACTAAATAGAAAGGGCAGGCGATCAACTCGTAATTTCTGCTTCCAAAATTACAAGAATTGATTATTTAAGTACCGCGTCCATCTAAATCATCAACATTTACAACTTCTAATTTTTTGTCGAATTTCGAAGCCAATTGTGGACCCATGCTCTATCTCACTTTTGATATAATATAAGAATATCCATCTAGGAGCTCTTAATCTACTCCACTTTTGCCCTAAAAAACCATAAATGAAGATTCGGTGTCTCTCATTTTTTCGAATATTGAATCCTCTTGTGTGTTACCACCTCGCAGGGCAGAATTGTTTCTCAGTCGATGCCCGTAAGCTTCTTAGTTGGCATTACAATAAATGAATCAATGCAATTTAAGCAGCGACAATTTGCATCAGTCCAGTCTAGACAGTTTTTTTCTGTCAACATCTGCCACCAGATATCGCCAACTAAACTCAACCCCACTTAAAGACCCACAATTAATCTAAGCGCCACCCACTCCGCTTCCGCAGCGCACCCTTCGTCCGGTAATGTATTTAACCCCGATTCCATTTAGCAAAAGCTTTGACAAATATCCCACAAACAAAGGAAAACCTAATTTTCGTCAAACGGCTAAACGTCACATACAGTTTTTTCAATTAATGCATATTAATGTGCGCATGCCATTGCATAAATTCATTTCGCAGAGGCACTGCGGAAGATCATACGCCAAATGAACAAATGGCTTGTGGAGGACTCTTTTTTTTTCCTATACCCACAGACTACCAAGTTCGTGTGGCTCCATTTATCTATCTCGCAGAGTCTGGCTGTGTGTGTACAATTTTTAATTAAAACCAAATTGCACATTTAATACACGCTCTGCAGTGCGACAAGATTGCAGGCTACTCTATGCGCATCCACCGCGCACATCTAGAAATAATGACTGGACTGGGACAAGCCAGCATATATACACTAGTATAGGTATAAAACGATAGAGCTGTATGGTCGATGGAACATTCCTCAATTTTTATACAAACAAAAACAACAACTCAAGCAAATTGAAGAAAACGCATAATACCCCAAGCGATGGACGCACACTAAAACTGTGCAAAGCCAACCATAAACTGTTATTATTTATTAGCACTCTAATGCACATCATCACCACATAAAAATAGAAAGATGCACAATTTTATTAGTTAAACATTTGAACAATTTTCCCCGCCGGCCGTCGCTCGGCGGTATTGTGGTATTGTGTGTGCGCGCGCCAGTGCGTTGCAATACGAACGACTCTTGCACTTTGAATTGAGCACTCGGATGGGTGGGAATCATTGTTTTATTGGGTTTATGCGTTTTTTATGAATTTATTTGATGTTTTGATAAGTTTCCTTTGATTTATGTTTATATTTACATTCGGCGGGATGGGTTGCAAGTTAACTATTGCATTCGCGCGATTTAGGGTGAGGCAGGACAAGGGGGAACAACACTTTTTATAGGTTCTGATGCAACTGAAAATTTTGTCAGGTTTCGGCTATCACTGGTAGAGAACTGCACTCGAAATAAAGCAAACATTTCGCGTATTTTCTGCAGGGGCCTTCTATTTTATACCGAGCTCTATCAGATGAATTGAGAAGCTTTCTCAGAACAGTTGTAAATGCTTGTCATATGCTGACGCCAGCGAAAGTAGCCGCAATCAATAAAAAAAAACTTAATGCTTAATTTGTGTCCTTTTCGGGGGTTGAATCGGACTTTTCTCGCTAAATTAGAGTACAGTATCTTAACTACTAGTAGTCCAAGAGCCCACAGCAAATTATGCCAAACTATTTGAAAATCGTAAAAAAATTGTTTTTGAAATATTTGACATACCTAACCAAACAATATTTAAAAGATAGAAAATCCATCCCTGATACGAATCATGAAGGTCCAAGACCTTTTGAAAGTAGGCAGCGTCGTCATAGACGAACTCGAAATATGTAATGAAAAAATCAGTTTTCGAAATAATAAAACCGTTTTTTTTTCAGAATTTCGAACTCATTAGGAATCAAAAAAAAAAAAAAAAAACGAAATCGAAACGGAATGACTGCAAAAAGTATTAACTAGAACTAGAATCGGTGAACTAGCTTCGGTTTAGACAAGGGAACTAATCGAACTACAGGTAGTTCAATTAGTTCAGTTGTTCAATTCATTTCGCTTTGATGGTGGAAACAAAAATAGGAAGCACACATTGATCCCTGATGTGTGAACTATTATCACTGAACTAGCTGAAGGCAGAATAGGTCTCACCCAGTAATTAGGTTGGTGCCTTATGCTCATGTTGCAATATGAGTTAAGAAAGAGAGTGCGTCGTCTAGTAGAGCGACACGATATGCGCGTTCGAAATAAGGCTTCGTATAGATATAAATATAAATTTTTGTATACAAAGACCGCATTCATTAAATCGAGAGAGCTTCTTGTTCAAATATGTGCAGCTGCACTACACCACGCTTACTCAAATATAAACTGAACTAAGTGGACTTTTTGAACAAATTAGTTCAATTCGTGGGTTCGAAATAAAGTTTAAATTTACCCTACTAAGAATCCATTCGTCCCAAAAATTGAAAACCCACACAAAAACGAATGGTTGTGAGAAGCTAGTTCCCACAGACCTGTCGCGCCGAAATATTTATTAATTTATGAATGGTCGTAGATATTTGAAACTTTCTTAATAAAAGATGGATTTTTTGAAAATGAAATTTGTCATCAAAAGATGTAAATTGTCAGGAAAGCGGACAGTGGTTTGAATTGGCGCAGAAGAGAATTAAATTTAAAGAGGTTTTTAATGAGTTTTACATGAAACAGACAAGCTAACGAAGATCTTCAATCGAAACAACTTTGATTAGCAAAAAAAGGTGAGCTATGAAGGTCGAAGTCCTAACTTTTTTCAAAAGAAAGATAGTAAGTTATGAACAAAATGCGCAGGAATGTCACATGGCCGTAAACATTGGCGACGTTCGGATACCTATTTTAGTAAGTCTGACGGCTCACTGACTAGATATGTTTGAGTTTTTACTGACCGAAATTAGTCACGTGATTAGTTTTTACAGTTGACACTTATGAAAGGGTGGGCGACAAATCTAGTCAAGACCTTCCTACCTGCGTACTCAGTTTAGAACAACAACTAAATTTACTTAGTTCACGCGTACGTATACCTAGTCCAGGCAAATCTAGTTGACGTTTTAAACAAATTCAGTATTCAGACGTCTCCATTGTCAGAATTTGTATTTCATGAGTTTGAAGCTCTTCCAGCAAAGCGCCTTTTCAATACTCTCCTAAATTTGACAATTCAACGTTCAGTGAGTTCATGCCTAAGTTCTTTATTTGATCTACATGAGGCTTTTACTCCATGACAGTCTGCACTTAATATGTAAAGTAGAAAACAAAACTTGTTCAAATCTACCTTAGACCGACTCCATTGCTTTACTTTATTTTTTCCAGGTATATTTATATGGAAGCCTAGTTTTACCATAAACAAAATCTGACTTAAGAATAAGACTCGAACTTTCAGTACAAAAATTGCCAAAATTGTTATCTAACCCTTCGTAATCATTCGTTTGGTCGCATTAAACGCGTGTCCCCAACTGGGACTTTAAGACGTTCTATAATGGATTCCGTGCCATTAGGCATGTGTCCTCTAGTCCCCCCCTTATAAGATAGTTGGACCAAGTACGGACTTCTCCGGGGAATGGAGATTACCTACTGTTGATGGTTTAGATACGGTGGCTAAAGATTGAGAGTTACGGACCGTTCATTTAAGAATCCTACAGCTAGTTGGAAATATAAAGACTCAAGCCCAATAAAAATGGGATTCGTTCAATCAATATCCTCCAAGCATTATTTGGATGTCAGGATTTAGCATTGACGCCCCAAGCAAATTTGGAAGCAGGGGATTTTACCGTCCGTGCACATAACTATTTTTTCGTAAACTTTGGGATGACGAGGAACTATGTACCTTACCACAAGACGTAAAACAAGCGCTACGTTGACTAGGAGTAAATTCGCCACTGGGATCATACGCATACCTTCTCACACAGTCTTGAGACAGATTTTTGCAATAAAGTATTTGATGGCCTCGAATGATTTAACTTTTGATGCTGTTCAGGTGGCTGTTCCGTACTGGGTAATGGGTATCCTTGGCCTTCCTTCTCACAACCTATTTCCCAGTTTTTGGGGCAAATTGAGGAGACCAACAGTTTTATTCCGAGTATCCAAACGGCCAAATTGAGATGTTTTTTTTTAGGACAGTAGTGCTCTCGGGTGTTAGGCATTCGTCATTTGAGTTTTCGCGGAAACCAAATTTGAGATCCCATCCAGTGCACTAACCTTTGATCCCACGTCGGAAATGTAGTTGATACTAACACAAAAGTATGATCAATTGGCTAAAGCCCATCTTTTTGGGATTGCAAACTGCCCAGTTTTACGCCTAAAAGGCATTCCCCCAACGAGACCTCAAAACCATAAACATAACTCAGTGATATACACCCTGCAATGCCTATCTATAACATATAAGGCAATTTTATCGGACTACTTACTATGCCAACATTTTCTGCTTTAATTTATGCCCGACAGACTTGAATAATTCGCAGACCACCACGCCCATAAATCTAATAACTGATGCTTTTATACATTTAACGACCATTTCCAAACAATTACTCGATCCCTAATGGCACTTTGAGCAAAGATTAAACTGCCTTTATAGCGTGTGGATTAAATTGCTTCTCTCCGCATAGATCAACTCGACGACTGTGCAATAAATTGCTCTTGCTGAACCGATCACTCTCACGTTTCAATTTGTTTATAGACAATCGAAAATAGTTTATACTAACTATATGCGGTTTGATTGTTTTAATCACAGTACGTGTTTTCATAATTGCCCTTTGATTGGTCAACGATCAATCTGTACAAGCAATTAAAAACTCTTTCTGTTGCGTTGATGTTTCCTTTTCTGTTATTTTTTTTGTGGAATTTTAAAAAAACAAACAAAAATCTTGAAACGGAAAAAAAAGGAAAATCTAAACATCATCCCGTGGGGGTAGATCAATGTGATTTGTTATTGCTTGCATGCGTTAGCACCTAATTAAATTTGAAGAGGAAAAAATTAAAAAATACTCCAAAGGATGTTGGGAAATTTAAAAAGAAAATGAAATGAAAAACAGACTTCCACTCAACATAACATGAAGCTTAACACAGCCACCGGGTACCGCGTACCGGGAACGGAAGGCAGAATTTATAGATTCTCTCCTACCCATATATGATTTGATAAACATCACAGATGGATAGATACACTGCGCAGCATCTTTCTGCACTAAATGCAAAAACTAAATATTTATGAAACATTTTTTCTTTGGAAACATTTTAATATTTTTTTCTGTTTTTTCTTTTCCAGATTGGATGGGTAGCCCTTTCGAACGTGTCGTCTGTGGAGATTTCAATGGTAAGTGATTAAAAACACAATGCTAAATATGTTTTCAAGAGTTTAGTCCTTGAATAGGTATATGTAAGGGAATTGTCGCAATAACCCACTCGATTTTTCCTTCAATATGTTTACCCTCGCAGGGTTTTGTTTGAATTATTACTCCATGTCCTTGAATTATTTACCAGAATTTATATGTGAAAGTCGCCCCTATATCTAACAATCGGTCGGATACCTGCTTAAAAAACGAGGGAACAGAGGAAGCGTTGTTTATGAGCGATGCTGGGAGGTTTTTTCTTTAAATAATCGTAAACCCTTCTCGCTGTGCCGTCTGCCGTGTGTGTGAGATAACCTTTTGGGATGCACACAAAAAAAAAGAAATTCCTCGATGATGAGGGAGAGAAAGTCTGTCGAGGAGTCGAGCAATCCTTTTGATATTTTTTCATCTTTTATTGGTATTACCTGCGTTAGGTCTTTTCATAACAAATCGAAAGAAATACGCTTTCGTTTGACATTTTCCATATTTTCTTTTTCAATTGTTGAGGAGGGACTTTCTCTCTGGAACCGGTTCTTGACATGCATTTCTTGGGATTTTTTTTTGAAAGGTTCCTTAGATATGTGATCCGATGTTGAATTTAAATAATGGTAGAGATCAGTCGGTATAAGTCACAACGGGCGTTGGAGCGTTCTATGTGAGGGCAGGACCAGCTATCATATAACACAGGCAAGGAGAAGATATTCGAACGAGGGTCTCATTACAGCTATCGAGATTCTGAAAGGTAGCTATGCAAGTAGTCGAGGTCGGGATAGAATTTTGTCTAGTCAGTATATTTTGTTGGGGATGCTAGACCTCGTGGTTTCTTGAACCTTCTAATGCACTCAGATTACTTACTTGTGACAAGTTGTTACAAACTTACTCGGCCTTACCAATAATCAACTTTAGTCTGGCAGTTAACGCAAAGACTCCAGACTTTTCAAAATCGCTTTACCAATAAACAAATTTAGTTGTCATATTATCCTTAACTGTAGAGTTCAGAAAGCCATGTTATTAATACGGAGGTAGTTAAATTCGATTAACCAAACTAAGCGTTATTTGTCACGAATCATTTTTTCACAATCTTCCTGCGAATTACTCCGCTTAACTGAAAAACTGACCAGAAAAAATGTATTTTACAACAGAAATTATTAATTCATTTAATCAAAAATATAATAACTGAAGTCCTAAAATCGTTTGTGTTCACTTTTTTTTATTTTGCTCTATTTACACGTTATTGATGTTTCGTTTTGTTTCGAGTTTTATTTTATAAAATTCTGACATTCCTTTTAGAAATAAGTGTGTTGTTTTTTTTATATTTAAGCTAGATAAATTAAATAAATTAAAATACCGTATTGAACAATAGGAGCATATTTTCTATATCCACATGTAGACACTTAAAACAAATTGGCAACACCAATCCCATCAACAGAACTTAGATCTGACACATCGAACTGATTTGATCGCTTTGATAGGATCATATCCCTAGGTATCGTATTGCAACTAATACTATTGTTTTCACCGAAAGTGCTACTCCGCGATTTGTTCGTGGATCAAGTCTGTAAATATCTTCGTCTCGACTTGAATTCATTTTCAACCTTTATTAACTTTTTCGAAAAACAAACTTACTGCATGAAAACAAAAACAGATGATTTTACATCTGATAACTGACAACGATTGACAGCAAATTTGTAATAGATTCAACAGAAAATCTTCGTACTAGTAAAGGTGGATGCTAAACTGTTTATTAGTACCGTTTCAAAAATGCTATACATTTTAATTTAAACTGGCAGCCAACTAATAGTCGACATTAGTGTTTGGTTATTAGTAAGGCCGACTGACTTTACGAGCTTCCAACCTGTGAAGTATCACCGCCTGAGGCTTCGCAGTTCTCATCCTCTTTTGAACAAGACATCTGGTTTGCTCTTTGCAGCTGAGATTCTATCTTAAACTACTATCCATATGCGTGACGTGATAAATTTCGACCTTTATCATGTCACCAGAGAGGGTGTTTTCATGAGGTTTATATCACTTTGGAGATGGTTGTCGCGGTTGATTCTGCTCTGCAACTCGACTATTAGAAATAACCATTGGTGCATTGTAAACCAAGAAAAAGACATCCGCTTTGCACTCAAGTTTCTGAAAGAAACTGTAAAACAAACTTCTGTGATGATAAGCTTGTTGGCATCAAATTTTAAGGGAAAAGTACCCAAACCGGTTTCGAAGTATTTTGTCTTGTAACAAAATTTTGGGAGTTCTTAAGCTCACACACCAATTTCGAAGTGGTTAGAAGCTTAAGAAGCGACTTAAGTGGCAAAGTTTTACCAAAACCACCCTTAAACTGTCGATTTTGACTTTTTTATTTAAATTTTGTTGGGGGCAAAATGTCCCCATATTTACAAAAACAATCTTATAATAATAGAACTTAAATCTAAGACTTATAACTAGGAAATAAAGCTATGGTTTAAAGAGGAGGAGGCTGAGTTTAATGGAGAGGGTGCTGCGGTACTTTCCGTAGCATGAGGGAAATTCGTTCGTTGAAACCGTAGGACGTGCGTTGGGTTGGTAGATAAAAGGGGCGGGGGTATCTTAAATTACGAGGGTTTGTATTGTAAAGATATGAGTCGATGAATGAACAGAATGTCTGCAGCATCCCTGCGATCCTCAAGGCTATTCAACTTAATAAGTTTGAGGCGGTCTTGATAGGGAGAAAGAATTAGGGGATCGTTCCAAGAAAGACCGTGGAGGGCAAATCGAAGAAAACTTCTTTGTATATTTTCGATTCCGCTTGGGTACATGAACTTGCTGAAAGGGTGAAAGTTAAGCAGCGCTGTTGTGGTTTTTAACAGCTGGACAAATGAAAGCCCACATGTTCGAGGAGATAAAGAAGACGGACCTAAATTTTAAAAGACCCTTGCGGACCTGTTGCTCCAACTGAACCTTTTCTTGGTCTGGACAATTGAAAGTAATGTGGATAGACGGGAACCTTTTGTAAGGTGCTTGCAGACAGGTATGTTGCTTGTGCACTTGTTGAAAGTTGCAGTCCACTAAAAGTTGCTGTAGAGTGCAGCCCGAAGGGTTCTTAAAAAGTGACGTATTTGTTCCTCACAGTTATCAGCAACATCTATGCTGATAGTAAGTAGCTCTTTCCATATCTGTTAGAATGGAGAATGGTAGTCCAACAGATTGCAAAATACCAGTAGTTTCTATTCCTCTATCCAGCTCTTCTCAACCCAAGATATTTATAGAAATCAGTGAAATCAGCATAATATGCATCCAACGGTCAACAACCCAATCCAACATATACAAGTCCGCAAACCAAAGTCGAATTTCTGTAATAATACTCCTGCACGTGCGCCCAGCGGATAATGACTCACCGTCAAGCGACTGCCTCCATACAACTTACAAGTTACAACCTTTAACGACAGTGTACGACTCACATTTGAACGTTTCCTCTGCCAGACACGTTCGTTCCGCCGTAATACGATCAGGAAATTCACGCGGGTTTCTTATTTCACTCGAACACGTCCACCGACCAATAAACAAGTCATGTCGCAATGTACACGTACTCCCCTACTCGAATATCTATCCAGGGCACGATTAAGATGCGCCCTCCCCTGATTATGATGGCTGGCGATAATCTCAGCGTACATCAGCGAGTGCTGCTCCTCTATTTGAATATTGTTTTTCTTCTCCAGCTATAGCTCCCCATCGTTCACCGCATCCTTGCACAAATGACTGTAGTAGCCAAGCGATCAGAAGGTAACTTAACCGCACCAGAGAAAATAGATTGCAGCATCTATAACAGTTGCAACAACAACAACGACCACAATCAGAGCGAAATATAGTACAATGCCCATATGGCAACGACGACGACGACGACGACGACGCCAGCAGTCCTCCTACTCCTCTGCATCGCATCATTATAATCCGTGTACGGCCAATGTGTGCATATTGTTAAAAGCACTTACCCTACCAACTACAGCGCGTAACTACAGCATTTAGCGCTAATTGTATATGCGCACAGACGCACAGCCAGCGCGGATGGTAATCAATCTTATATTGGAAAATTAAATTGCTGTCTTTCATTTGGCAACCAGTTGCCATATAGTTTCAGCTCAGCTTTGGCCCATATGGAGAAATCCTTTCAATAACAAATTCAATCATATTACAATAGAAACGCTAAATACAACAACAACAAATGCGTAATCGTAAATAGATCATAAAAACGATCGTAAAAACAAATTTTACGACTCGTGCGGTCGCACGAAAAATGATCTCATTTATATTTTATAGTCGTAGAGAGCCCACCTATAACTACTACCCGTTTCGTTTATACAAATGGATGGACTAGCTGTATCTGTAGCCTATTGTGTTTTGTATGTACCTATACAGCGAGAGATATGCGATATTTTCTGTTGTTGTTGCGGCTGTAATTGTGTTTTTCTTGCGTCTTGCGATAAGGAGGCTTGCTTTTATTTGCTTTCGAGTTGTTTTGTAGTAGAAATCAATTCTGGAGAATGTTGTGTGATTTAGTTCAGTTGGCTGTGACTGTGGGTAGATACATTTTAATTACTTTCCAAGGTGGATGGCAGATAAGGCTTCATGGAAGTGGAAATGGGGAAATGAATACCGCCTACTTTATCATATATTTTTAAAGAAGGGACAAGTTTGAAAGGCTCGTTGAATGCGAAAAAAAGTCTGTCTTATCGACGCTTGGTAGTCTGCAGAATGAGCTATTGAAAGTCTTCTTACTACAGCAGTTGTCAGACTTGCCACTCTGACTTAGCCTCATTTATTGAATAATTTGGACGAGCTATACAAAAATGTACTTTATGTGGCACACGCAAGTTGAAGGGGACCTCAACCAACTTGAAGCCAAAAATCCCGCTAACCGGGAGAAGATTATTGGTTGAAGCCTAGGGCCACACTGAACTGTAGTGCATGGTTAGTGATAGACCTCTTATTGTACTGACCATTGAAAGTCCAAGTACCAAGCTTGACGTGCTGGCAAAAACTGACCTATTGCGTCAATGTCTTAATATTTCTCTTACACTCGGGAGGTAGTTGGACAACCGTCAAAAGGCAGTGATGCGGTTATATGCGAACACCCACGTTTTAACTTTATCCTCTCAATATCAAGAACAACTCTCTCCTTAGAGTTTCTGTGTACATTAACCAGAGATTAGCTTTTGGAAGTAGTTCAACATAAGTCACGAAAATAGATGAATTTTTCTACTGTTTGTAGTTAAGGTTAGCTTTGCGGGTTGTCTCAAAATCCTTTCCCATCATAACCCTGTCTATAAATACTAAAATAAAGTAATCACTGCGCTTTTGCCTACAAACCATCCTGTGGATTTAAAAAAAGCTTGTTATGTGGTGTGCTGGAAAGCTTATCTCGGTCGTGGAAGAAGGATTCTGTACCTGGGCAGTGGCATAGGTAGTGGGTTGCGCCCTCAAGAGGTCCCTCATCACCACATTTCTTCATGTGGTACCGCAGAGTATTGTATCCGTATTTCTAATAGCGTGGAAAAGGATTTTCTATTTTTTTCGTATGAGAAGATTAGCCATAGTATCAAATTTTTGGTAGTAGAAGATTAGCCATAGTATCTAATATCTGCAAAACAACCTTCGGACCCTCAAATGGAATGATTAAACACTAAGCTGGCGAAAGTCTAGCAGAAACCCTATTCCTACTTGTGTAAAACATACATACAGCTGCCATGCAGGATGTGGGTTGGCTTGGGCCGGAAAAAAGCGGATAAAAAAATGTGAAAACTTAAACTGCTATAAACAACTTTGGTTGCTATAAATAACAGGGACAGAATTTATTTAGATGTGGGTTCTTTAGCTTTCGCCACTTTGGATATCTGCCTAATTCAGTTTCTACAAGCTCCTTGATCAGGCCTACAAGAAGCTCATATGAGGCGATTTGAACGTCACAATAATGCAAACATTTTCGATAGGACATTTTTAAAGCCCAGTTTAGAAAACAGGTTCCATCCGTAGTAACAGATATAGGAACTACGGCAAGCATGAGGTTTTCACATTATAAATAAATATTTATGGGGTTACATGACTTTCACCAGATCAAAGAACTGTCAACCAAATTTGGCGCAGGGTCATAAGTGAACAGGCCAAAATTCCATAATGGGTTATAAGTCCACAAATCAATATTCCTTATACTTATAACCCGCTCAAGTCGGTCAAAATTCCACAATATTTCGGGTCATAGTCTCACAATACTAAAAATGAACTGGGCCATAAGTCCCCAATTCTTCGTATGACTTATAACACGTATTAAAACGAAGTGAAAAGTACGGAAATGTTTGTCAATTTAATTGCGTGGTTAAGTATAGGGAAGACGGCGGTACATCTGCCAATCGGATTTTTTTTTCAAAACCAGCAAAGTGTAAAATATCAAAAAATTTATTTTCATTGCTCACCTCTTAGTGCAAGCTTCCCACAAAGTTTGACAATTCTCCTCCAGACACCAACCAAGTTGGACGTGAGTTTGTGTTTCTTGCCTATTATTGACTGATCAAGATGAAATGTACTTTAAAGTGAAAATAATAAAGCAAGGTACATTCTTGATATCAAAAACAACTAAAACACGGTAAAGGTTATGCGTAAGGTCAAACTTCCTAAATACCGGCAAATGCACCCCCGTCTACCCTACATAAGTACATATTAATTGATTAATCAGGCGTATATGTCCGTTTTTTTCAACCAGAAATTTTATTATAAACTCAATATTTACTGAGTGTAACAAAGCAAGTGTTTGAAGCATACTTAAGACAAATTTTAATAAAATTATTTAACATAAAGTTCGAGTTTCATTCGGCTTTAAGTAAAAATATTGCTGTGGGTTGTGCTGTACACACGCTTCTTAAAAACTATATCTTAAATACGTGCTTCCTTTTATCAATATTTGAATATAGTTTCTAAGAAAAAAACTAAAGTTGTTCTTAAAAATTCAAGCGAATTTGTTTTTGTATTAATTTTAGTTTCTAAGAAAAATTCTTAAGTAATTCTGAACAATTCGCGCGAATTTTTCAATTTAAAAATTGATATAAGGAGGCAAATTTTTAAGATATACGAGTACATTATGTAGTTAGTTTTTGGGAAGCATGTGTACACTGTACAGCACAACACTATTTTTCCCCAAACCAGAAAGAAACTCGATTTTTTTGTTAAAACTTTTATTAAAATTTGTCTTAAGTATGCTTTAAACACTTGCTTTGTTACACTCGTTATCAGTTAATATTCAGTTTATATTAAGTTTGCCGTCATACACGCCTGACTGAAAAGAAACAATGTTTCATAGGCACTAAAGAAATTCTACGATAGTGAGCCAAAACTCCACAACAGCTGAGTAAAAAGTCCAATTTCGTGACTTTTGGTCCATTTGAGTGAGTTATGAGTTCATAACTGATTTGTGGACTTAAGATTCTCTCTCCACCTTCGATCAGTTTAGAAGAGGATGGCATAGTCACATTTTACTACGTTTCTCTGTCTCACAATCAGCATCAGCAAGTTCAATGACCGAACATCGACCTCAGAAGTACAGCTCTAATTCATGCACCCCTTTTATGGCCGGCTTTTTCCATTTCATTTGCACATCTAGTAGCTAATTGCATGTGATTTTAATTAAATACAAAGAATCGCAGTAGCGAACAATTAAAACCGCATTGGCAACATGCAATGCTGGGGTACCTCCATTATACTTTGTGTGATTGTAGCCGCACGGATATAATGTATACCTGTATTCATGTTGTAACAATAAACAGCAAACTATGTGTTAAAACTGCACTAACATGCGATAGGCATGAATTAAATTGTTGTATGTCACACGTTTGCAACATTATAGGCGGCAATCATCCGCAATCGCAAATCGGTACGTAGAGCTATAGTCATTTTGGTTAATCCCTTGGATTTGGCCATCGAATATAAGGAAGGGTAAGGGTGTTAAAGGGATGTTGTTAGTTGTAACCCAAACAAACATTCAAATTTTGCAGGGGGCGCAATAAAAACACCACCCATTACCATACAACAACCCTCGGTGTGTAATTTAATGGCGCAGGCTATACCCTGTTAGGGGATGAATTTTCGTCTATCTCCTTGAACGCCAACACAAACAAGAGTAACTCCTCATCGAATCCCTATTAAATTGTGCGTTATTGCAATGGCAGAATTCAACATACCATTATCTGATTTTGATGACAGTATATACAGACAGATCCGCACATACAAAAAAAGGGTGAACCGCAACCAAAAAAAGTAGTCGGAAATTAAAATCCGTCTTATCGCCATAAATAACCCCTTCATGCCGTCGAGCTATAACCACTCGTTGTCCGGCGGTTCTTTCTCCCACTCTGTATGTCTGGTCTGGCTGCCCGGGGCCAAGGCTAATACACTCTACACAGATACAGATACAGAGAGATACGTGCCCCTGTCCCACCATTGATTATTCTCAATCGATATCTCGGTTTGGGAAACGAAAAGAAAAAAGCTTCAGAAAATAATTTTATTTTCGGTTTGTGACCGTCGAAGGGATACTTTTAATGGCCGATTCGTTTTTGCTATCTACTAAATACCTGCAGGCTGCTGCAGTGGACTGCCATTGCCAGCGCGAAACTTTGTATTCCAGTCTAGTGTTGTTAAACAAGTGGTCATGCAATTATGAAAAAATAAACAACCATAAAGAGACATGTACACGATCATTGCGCTCGATCACGTTCGCTTCTGTAATCCGAGCGGAAATCTCATGCCCGGCGCGGCGGTCATGCATAGTACGAGAGTACTATGAGTACAGTGACTAACCGCGTGCACCGTGCAGATGAACAAATTTTTATTCACCAAAGGAAGGAGTTCATATGTATCTAGTGTTTGTGGTACAGTAGGTGGATTGATATACATACTTACGAAATTGGGGCCCATGTGGATGACAGTCAAACGGAGTCTGATTTGGTGATATTTAGCTCACTATGAGTGATGGAACTGGTTCTTCATTAACTTGCCATCTGGCAGCTGATGGAAATGCATCTTAAACGCATGAAATATGCATGAGCTTTAATGCTTTCGAGACCTTAAGCCAAAGTACAGTCGGAACTGCGTCGATGTCTTAATAAGCCTCCCAATATTGTTTCTGCTGCCAGAATCTTCACTCTTCTCAAGCTGAGATGTTGAATAGGCTCTCTTTTTATGATTTTTTCCTCAGTGTCCGTGTTTTGTATTGCATATTTGGTCAGCATTTGACAATGCGGGTGGTAGCCTTCGCAGTGTTCTCGCTACCTCTTCTATGATGCTGTCTGTAGACTTTGGCAATCCAGATAAGCTAAGGTATCCTAAATAGCCTCTTACGTAGCCTGTCCGCGCAGTTTTTATATACATTCGAGGTAACTTTTTCGAAAGACGTGTAAATTGACGATGTCGGATGCGCGTACCTATTACCTTTCAGCAAATAGTTGATTTAACTGTCGGTTTGACCTGCCGCAGAATGCCAGGTTGCTGTGTGGAACTTTAGACTTCGAAACCTGTTTACCGCAGTACCTACTACGAAGTGCTGCAAAATCTATCAGTCGGTAGTCCTTATATGATTTCGCTTTGTAGATCCTGTAGATCCTAACTAGACGGCGTAGTGTTCCCTTTTGATAAGGCCTTTAAGCCTCTTTAGCCTTGCTGGGAATTATAGCTCGGCGATCCCTTATAGACTGCGAAGTCAGCAGCTTTTTTCCAAATTGATTTCTCAAGACCAATCGCTATACCTATAAGAAGCGTCTTATGGCAGCTTTACAAATTAGAGTAGGTCAATTTCTTCCATAATACCTGTTCTCCTGATTCACGTGACCCATCGAATAGAAAAAAGTCTTTGTAGCTCTTCGGGTGCAAATCATGTGTAAAAAAATAATTTTTCGAAGCTCCTCGTATCTCCTTAAATTTTTTTTGTTTTCGTAGAGAAGTTGGGAAAATTCTTAGACTGGAAAGCCCGGTTTTTGTTTTCACTAGCTATATACTACAGAAAGCCAAAAAAAAAAAAGAAATTAACATTAGACCAATCCTGGGATGGAAGAACTGTCGTCCACCCATCTGTTTAAAGCCCGAAACATATGAGCATTTCCTAGCAATCTACATCCCGACTGTTGACGAAACCACATTGATTCAGTTTAGTGACTCGTTTATAAGACTTCTGAGACTTATTCAGTCAGTCATTTTGACAGATCATAATAAAACTGTTGTATTTTTTTCACGTTCAACATTTGTGCTAAAAAATTGATCAATTCTAGGTAGACTGGGCAGGTATACAGAACAGAGAGTTGGGATACGGAGCACTGCCAGGCCGACGTCAAAATATCAAACGCTCTCAGTTGTGGTTTGGTAGTGTACAAAAAAAAAGACCTATAATTTTGAGGTTCCAACCAGGAAAACCTTCTCTAAGTATAGTCCCACACAGATACTATGATCCGGACTTGTGGCAAGCAGTGCGGTACTGCTTGTTTTAAATTGACAGCAGGACTTAAATTTTGCAGCAGTTTCTTGTTACTAAAGGTGCTGGACTAAAAATGGAGGGCTTCGCTTATAGCTAACAGCGTATTTTGATATTAAAAATCAATTTGGTGTTCATATCACACAACACAACAGGAATAATGTACAGGAAGAATCGTTCCTTCCTTATATCATATTTTGTAAAGTTTTTCATCTGCGTAACTGTAACTGTAGTCCGAACTTTATATAATCATTTTTAAAATAGGGTTCATTTCCATTTTGTCGTACCGATTACGGCGTCGTTCCGAACCCGAATTCATTGAAATATGGACCAAATGAAAGGTGTTTCTCCATAGACAATTTGCCGCATGCATATAGCTTTTTTATACAAACAGCTTCAGTCATTTCAGTGAGAGGGGCTTGTAGTGCAATTCAAAAATTCCGTTAAAGGTATATAGGTGGCCTTTTTGCACAAAACTAGTTCAGCACAGCTAAGATGCTTTTAAATTCGTCAATAGCAACTCCTTTCCTTGGTACGCTAAACCACTTTAATGCCCAATTTTCGGTGCCACCATTCACATTTGTATGTCCCTCTACCCATTTGTTTGTCACCATTTGCTAGCACATACAGCCCACTCAAACCAACAGTCTCACATGGCTAAGTCGCAGGGAAAGAGATTAGACCCAAGCCCTACCTTGTAAACTTTCAGGAACCCCGTACTCGAATTACAAAAAACCTTCGACTGCCCACCTCATTACCCGTCATAAAAGGAATAAAGGATGCATAAACCGCCAACATCCTGTGTCAATGCCGCACTCCATAATTACAATTACAGAAACGTTTTCAAACTAATTCCGCTTTAGTCATATAAATCGTGATCGTGACTTGAAACTTTCCCGATCCAAACAAGATACACCAATGTTGAGCTCATGTTATCTCGACAGGACCACACCTTGCGCGCACGTCATAGTCACGCTGCGGCTTCATCATTTCCCTGAGAATCAAACTATAGATACAGAACTCGTAAAAACTATCACAAAACATGTAAAAACCTACCACGGGATGGGAATCTCTGAAATCTGCCGCAAACGGGCACATTTAATGATTTTATAATCAACGAAGCCTCCTCTGTGAACGCACACACACACACGTGACACCATCTCACAGTTTTCCTAATCATGATAAATGGATGGATGGATTTTTGCTGACCATATACTGCGGAAAGGGTTACATCCGAGATACGAATTTACATATCCCAGGGAGTTCCCCCCGTCTTTCAAGTTCGCTCACATTATTAACCCTTAACCGGCAGTTTTGTAATCTAATCCTATCTACGTGTATTCCTCCCATTATGGCGCTATAAATTCTGTGCACCGAACCTGCGTACAATCTGATGCGGTAAGATGTGTGTGTCCCGTTTTAGGGGTCTACTCAAAGTTATTTATAGATTTTTGTTCTTAGCCCACCCCTGTCAGTCCACCTCCTCAGCATAGTGAAAGTGCATAAATACAAAATAAAATTTCGAGTACGCACACACGTTGCGGAAGAGGAATGTGTGTGCTAACTGCCAACTCCCTCGAGTTGTTTTTTATATTTATTTTCCTTATAAAAAAAATCATAATGTATACAATCAAATCACCGCATGGCCGCATCTATATAGGTATGGAAGGCAAAAAAGAAAGTGAAAGCGAAATAGACATGATGTACGAGGCGGTTGTAAGCAACCCTCGAAGATGGAATTTTCCTTTTTTCAAGGATAATTCATTTCATGGCGGAATATAGAAACTCCCTGCGGATGTTACAGCGATACCGAATACTCGTGTTATATACTCTCGCACAAATGGCCGAATGGAATGGGATATAAATTTATGTTTTGACATTTTTATGCGCACAATTTTGACATAGATATTAGATGGCATATTGAATTCATTGAATGAGGTATAAAAGTATCGGATAGAGCGGTAAACGCGAGGATACTAAAATTGAAATTGAAATTACCGCCTCGCTGTATTGTTTGTGTGCAATCACGTACCTAACCTACCTACCGAAGAGAGGGGTATTTATGGGAATAGTTGACATTTGTAAGATGATGAGTACAAGAAGTACCTTTAGGGAGGCAGTTGTTGAAAATCCAAACATTATCTGACTCCATGTGGGAAAGGGGAATGAGGAGAAGAATTTTGTTTGTTGCGCAAAAATTTAGTTTAGAAGGCTATAATTATTTAGTATATCGAATGAACAATGGCCCTTGGTCAAGATTCTTACAAGCAGGTTTTCAGTTAAGTGCATTCTGAACAAAAATATTCTTTTCATGACAGTTGTAGGTGCCCTTATACTGTCGAATGCTGAATGTCAGACCTTCAAAACTTCGACATCTAAAGCGATATCCTTTTTTTCAAAATATCTACCACGACTACAGACTCAAGAACCGTGTCAATGTCTTCACCACCATCATTACTGTACCGTCAATATGGCTTGAGAATACCACCACAAACTACTTTCTTGTTTAAGGGCACTGCAAGCGATTCAGTCACATTTGAAATGATGCAACATGTCATTCGGCTTCTAAATTTTCTTAGCGAACATCACACAATGCGCCTCGTATTTTCGCCACATTTGGTATACGCATTTGTCATCTTTGTACAGGTTCAATGGGAAAAGTTATAAATATTGCTTAAGCACTTATTCCCTCCTGACAGCAGAGCAGATTGACATTCTGTGTCAAAGTTGACCCAGCACGATAAATTCTACATCAAGCTCGGCATTACTCCTTCTATCCTCTGTCAATTGTAGGTATTTTTCAATCTGTGTACCTCAATGGGACTCCACTGACAAGTAGACAGTCCTTTTGAAGACGCCCGTCATTTTTGATTCCTGAACATCTATCTTAATAACGCAGTAACCTTCAAAAAATGTTTAGCCAATGAATGTCAAGTCAATGTGTGCAAAGAATAATTCTGCATTGAAGTTGTGATGGCACATAATAATAGCTTCCAAGACAGAGCAAAAAGGAGGTATCAATGCATCGGTGGTGGGCACAGGTGGGCTGGATTATATTCGTGTTCCCAGAGTGAAGTTTTACCCTGGTTGGGATGTATTTGTATAGGAGGTGCAAAGTCCGCAACCATAGTTTAAAAGAGGACTATTTATCCAAAATATAGGACTGACTAGCACACAGATTCTGAGATCTCAGGACGCACGAAATGCAGAAAAGTGCAGGAAAGACTATGAAAAACAAGTTTAGCCGCATTGACACTTTTATAAGAAGTACCTAGAAAAATTGAACTCACTTTGGTAAAGTTTGCATCAAAAAACCAGATGCAGCTGAATCAATGGCTCAACGAAGAGTTTGGACCTTCCCACAGAGAATCAGCAGCCTTAAAATTATGTAAAAGGCTATAAGAGTCATTACAACAGAGGATTACTTTAAATGATGAGCTTCCCAAACGTCGCTGATGTGATAACGAACCACTTCGAACGTGGAACTTCGTTTACGCTCATAATAGACGACACTTTTTAAAGCGCTGTTAATGTACAAGTATCAATCTACAACGTGTGAAGCATCACTTGAGCTCAAGCTTATGGCTTTAAAACAGTTCCGCACTTAAGAAGACTTAAGCAAGACTTATCCCAAAAAGAAAGAAAGTAAAACTGAGGTAAGTGGCCAAGTGTTAGCATGATGGACTGGCAAGAAAAGGATCTACACAGAATTCTAATTCTAAAAGACTGGTATAAAAATTGGTCAGAAGGGACTTGCTCTTCCTATTGAAAGTTATCACCTAGTTCTTTGAGTAAGCTAAAGAAGTCATAAGACGCAATGTGTCAAAAGAGTGTCTAAGCCGGAAAAGTTATGATGTCAGAAGGCTGATGGGTTTCCTTGTAGGGGACTGCCTTCTTTGACATAACTGAAGTTGGATTCCGGGACCGAATGTCGTCATTTAATGGAAATCGATTAACCCACGGCACATGTAATCTCGGAATGCAGGGAAGCCATAAAGAAACAAAATACTTTTTTCTGGTGTGCTTTGCTTCCTAAAGAACATCATACCTTATAGGGATCATCAAAAACATGAAGGAAATTGAAAATAATCTGACTATGTCGCAGTAACGTCTGAAACTGGTGTGAAGTTTCTTTATGTATATTTTGTCCCCAACGCAAGTCCTGGAAATCCGCTTTCTAAGCAGTTTTTGCGCAGTATTTAGACACGAAGTTAATCCTACGAAACTAAGTATTTTGAATAAAATGTTCTCAACCAAATTTCCACAAAAGGTTGAAAGTAACAATTAAAAGTCCAAAGGTACTAATTAGTTTCATCTTTAAACAAACGAACTGCGTCTAATTTATAAGCCTGTCGGTCTGCTTTGCCAGACCAGCTGAAGGTCTAAAAAGACTGAGACCATAAATTGGTTCAGTGTGACGCTCCATCCGAACTCAATGCGGACTAACCTATGGTAGTTTTTGTTACCCGGTAAATTAGTAAAAAATATTCACAGATATTGTCAGAAAAATTTCGTCGAAAAGCTTATAATCTTGCAAAAAAGTAACAAATTTTTACAAATTTAATTTAAGTGCATCCCGCTAGTAAATTGTTGACCAATTTTCCCAAGTGCAAGTGTGATTTAGTTAAAGATATATCTATCTAGTAAAATCGCTGCCCAGTTCTCGAAATGTCTACGCTGTTGCTAGGTGGCAATTTGGTCTCAAATGTCTCAATTCACTTGTAACTTTCCATCTTCAATCGCTCGAACCTTCACAACGTCCCCGTTTGAACAACAGCGTCGAACTCCAAATGTGATTTGAAAATAATTTCAAATTACCTGCCAATCACATAAAAAAGAAAGAAACTTCAAAAAATTGGTTTCTTAGCAATTCCTCTGCTCCATTAAATTGGCGCCGTTCCGTTCGAAAGAACTCCAATTCGCAACTTCTGCAGCAAAAGTTAAACAAAAAAGGCAAAGCCCTCCCCTATGCCATCTAAAAAAAAGGACGAGGTCCAGTTGCTCTTCTCTGCCCGGTCCATTGGTTTTTTTTTTTGTCCGTGTTGCTCTCTCTTTCAATTTCGATTGTTCACTTTCAACACGCATACTTTGAAGATGGAAGAAAGCAATCCTTAAGAATGGAAAAAGAAATTCCTCCTCTCCCTCCATTGATCCATCTAAATCGTGGCAGCAAAATTAGTTTTCTAGATTTTTACGACCATAACTCGATTTGGTGGCGGTCTGGCATTCGACGAATGGAAGCACGCAGTCTCATGTTGTGGAGATAAGAAAACTTTTCAGATCTGAATCTGTGATCGATTTTTTTGTTGTTTGCCTACTCCGTTGGCAATTATTTTAATGCGCCAGCGACACCATAGACCGCATAAAATTAGGCGCTAAATTTATGTGGCCAGGACCACCCCGTGGCAGCATGAAAAATCGAAACAACTAATCTCTCTAGATTACAAATGAAAGTAATTTTGTTATTAGGCCGACACTGTGGGGTCTGTTTCTGACACAGAAGCCGACCCAGCATTCTGTGCGAAATTTATTGCACTTTCGCCTCACGTCGCCCGCATGCTTGTTGTACTCGGGGGTAGTACTTGTTAAACTTTCTTTTATTCGTTCGTAATTTGCTTTTCTGCTTCGGCATCTGTGCAAGTGTGACAAGGAAGTGAGGTCCTTTCTTGTGTCTAGCGCTCTCGAGAAGAAATATAAACCACCCACAAGATTAAAAGCCCAATATAGACAATGGAATGGAGGGTGAACACTGAACAGTGTTGTATGGCGCAGCAGCTGGGACCTACCAACTGTGACTCACCCTCGCCGAGATCCTTTAATCCACTATGTATACGGGAGAAATATTTCTCGACTTTTCTTTTCTAATAGAGGAAAAACGACGCAGATAAAGCTTGAGGTAGACAACAACGCGCGTGTGTTTTTGTATAGGGGTGGGGGAAAATTTATGTTTATTAAATTTATTTAAATTTAATCAGGACCCCTTATCAAGGTAATTTATTGCATTCGGCATGGTTCTGTATGGAATTTGTAAATCTTCGCCATCGCCCTCTTTTGTTTGGCAAGAGGTGAGGAGGGGGTGCGCGGAAGAAGTCGTCTGTTTATACCATAATCGGCATGAAATGAAACAAGGGTGGTATGCTGCCAAACTGCCATTAAATGCAGGAAGAAAATGCTAATTGCCGATGATAGTCGTTGCTCACGCCCCATTTTTCGGTTGGTGGGTGGTAGGTTGGTGGCTTGGGATTTTGCATAGCCATCAGCATTTCGCTTTTGTTTCAAAATGGTGTATTTCGTTGTATCCCTCATTTGAGGCAGCGCATCATTTATCCGAAATTCATTCTAATCAAAGATAAAAGATACGAATTTCTCGATTCCCAATGAATTGTTGTAAATAATTCTCGCGTGCGAAATGTCACCCTGGGGTGTAATTTTCTAAATGGCGTATACGCAGTGTTCCTTGTCGGTCGGCGAGTCAAAGGTGTAGACATTTTTGGCTTTCAATTCTTTTTTTTTTCGTTTTTTTTTTTGTTTCTAAGGGATCAGGGTGAATTTGTTGTTTTGGTTCATCAGTGAGGCAGATGGCGGGTGTGTTCTTATTTTGTTGGGCAGGATATCTATACGAAATGGGCACTCAAGGAGTGATAGATTCGATTTTGACTCTGAAACCATTTGGATGGCAAAAGAAAGGTTCAACTGTGAGCATGCATTGATTCCAAAAATCTCAGCAACGCGTGGATGTCGGGAGCAATGAATGCCTCAATTGGGCAGATTGAAATGTGGGTGCGATACCTACGCACGATAATGTTATAAATTGAACACATTTTCTTACTTAGTATATTTTTGTAAGACTCTGTCGATAAGGTAGATTCGGATGATAGAGTGCAAAGTCGACTCCGCTGTTCTATCAGTCGCCGTAAGGTAACTTGGTGTTGAATGTCAGTATACCTATACCTATGGCCAGTGAAAATGCAAATAAGAACAAACAAAATTTCCATTAGGGCAGAAAAAACACAAAGACTGGGGAAGATCTAAGGTCCAACCAATAAATCTGTGAATTAAGCAAAGTTTTTGACTCGGTTTTAGGTACTATATTGATCCCATCGTGATATCAGCGTAACAAACTGATTTCAAAAGATTAAAAAAAGATGAACCCTATTATTCGAAAAGCCCTTAATTTTCCTGTAAAATCTATTTAACCCCCAGCAGTCCGTTTATTTTCTTTTAAATTTTGGATAATCGTTCTTAATTGCTTACTCAGCTTTTTATTTCAGCTTTGACGTAGTTTGCAAGAAAAATTATTTTTTTTTGTTTTGTGTTGGGAATTCGCTGGAAGTAAAAAATCATCGAAAGACATTGCAGAGTTATACGCGAGGGATGCTTCTGCAATAGTGATGGACTTTAACTCATCTAAAAAAACTCCCGGGGGACTGACATTAGCCATCCCGAATAAGATTGCACCTAGTCGTACGACTAATCAGCAATTTTTATTTTGATTTATTTAATGAATTTAAAGAGATAAATCCGCCATTTGTCGGATTTTTAAACTTGTTTTGCTTGAAATTAATACCTAATTTCTTAGCCCTAGCCAAATCTTACAGATCAAGAGGTTTTATCCGTCTCAGTCTCCTGATTACATTGTCATCATTTAAAAGTTCTGTTATTTCTGTGTTTACGTGGTTGAGAAGCCGATTTCTATGCCTCCGGGCAACCTTCTTAACCTCATCTTCAACCAATTCAACATTTAGATCTCTATGCAGATCGTTGCGTATGTACCAAGGTGCATTAACTATGTTCCCTAGTATCTACTTTATTTTGGAAAACCTGAATTTTTTGTAAGTTTGTTTGGCATGTACATGCCCACAATTGGAGCCCGTAGGTCCATACTGGTTTTAGAACTTGCTTGTATAGCAATAACTTATTGTAGTTGGACAGGGATGAGTATCTCCCAATAAGCCAATACATTTTACTGTATCGCATGTTCAACTCATCTTTTTTTTTTCTTAACGTGCGCTTTCCAACGCAGTTTAGCGTCTAGAGTCATGCCTAGATATTTAGCTGTATTAGAAAATTCTATTACATTGTTGTTAATGTAGACTGGAATGTATGGTACGTTTTTATACGTAAAATTTATATGGATTGACTTAAGGTCATTTAATCTAATATGCCATTTCTAAGTCCATTCTGAAATATTGTTTATTGTCGTCTGAAGCTTTTTTGTTGCTATTTCGACAGTTGCTCCCACAGCAAGGACGGCTGTGTCATCTGCGAAAGTAGCTATGGTGGTTTCTTCACTTTCAGGCAAATCGCTAGTGAAGAGAAGGTATAAAACTGGACCTAACACACTCCCTTGCGGTACACCAGCTTTAATCTCTCTTAATGTTGAGCACTCTGTATCTTGATTAATTCTGAGTAATCGATCTGATATATAAGACTCCAAAATGGTCGAATACTGCTTCGGCAGTTGCTTTTGTAGTTTGTGTATCAGCCCTTTGTAATCTTAAAGTGTCAAATTGATATAAAAACCTCGTTGTCAGACGAAAAAACATACCCTTCAACAAATCGGGCTTGAAATTTGTTGTATATAATGTGTCTTCATCTTGCTGGAATCACATTTTTCAATATCAATTGCCTCCAGTACGGACCATAGTACGATGGATCTTTGGCGTTCGTTACTGTTGTTCCGTCATCATTTCGAGAGAAATAAAGTCCGATGACAAGGCTTTTGGGTTTTTTTCGCAACAATAATGAAAATTTTATTAAAAGAGCCATTGAACCAAAATGCACCTCTTCTGCGTAGATAATAATATACCCAAAAAATCAGTGGCATCTCCCAAGTGCTTAATGGCACATTCGGCAAACGCACAATGCATTCTGTCATCGTTTAGCTCTTTCATTCAGCTGTACGACTTTGTAAGGATGTTGTCCAAAACCCTTATGGAAAATTCTTCAAGTCTGCCGCTGAAAAAGCCTCAATTGGTGCAAACGACGTAACGTAAGTGGTTCCACAGTGTACACCCTTTGCAAATAAATTTCGTCCTTTTTCCTTGGTCCACATTTTTTTTTAATTTCCAAACGATGTTAATTCTAAATATTCTGACACCTGAAAGTAATACGAAAACATAGGTATAAGGCACAGAAAAAACTATGCTCAAAAACTGCTACCACTATTTGAAAAATCTGTTATAAAGAACTACCTACCTAACTACCTCAAGGGTTGCCAGTCTAGTGCGACAGTGAGTGGTATGAATAAAACGAAGCAATTGATTAAACTCATAAGAAATGTGAAAATGGAAGCATTTGCTACGTTTCGTATGAATAAAAACTGATTTAATTTACTTCCACTTTTTGAAGTATTCGAAAAGCGGAGCTTCTTACCTTTTACTCAGATCGGTATAAATTGTTACGAAAACCCAAGTCTATTTTACTGACTCAGACCTTTTTCTCAAATATAAACATTGTGAGTACCTAATCGATTATTTGTTTATAAATAAATATTTAATTTAAATTTTGATTGTGCAGAAAAATCAAGAAAATGCAACTGTTTCGTTTCGCGCCAAGTGTAGACTATTTGGCTAAAATTTTTTTAGATAAAAATGTTAATACCATATTCCCACCAACGTGATTTAGCTGAACTGATTTATAAATCACGATAGGCGTTCCCATCGATCTTTTAAGTGCTTAAGTCTGACATTTGAAAGTAGTTGGCAAACTTTCAAACATATAAAAGTACAAAAGAAAAATTACCCGCAACAATTTTAAATGAGTTCAAGTGCTTTGGATATAATTTAGATCTACAAGAATAAATCCAAAAATAATATAAACAATTACTATCTGCATTTTTAATTTTTATTTTTTGACAGTTTGTTTTTGCGTGAACAGCTGAAGTCGATAACAGGTCTGTTTGATTTTATGTGTGTCTTTTCGATTCTATTTTGTGTATATTCTATTTTATTTTGTCTGGATTTGCACGTAATTAAAACTTAAACACGTCTAAATCACGTAATTAGTAATAATGAAAATGTATGATAAATCACATCATTAATGAGATGATTTAGCTAAATCCAGTGGATTTAACTAAATCACGTTGGTGGGAACATGGTATAAGACACAATCATTCCCAAGGTATATAGACCCAGCGTTTTATGTAATTTTAACAATTTCTTCTTTATAATTAATTTGCTTGTGTGTCCAAAAATATTTTCGGCACCTAAAGAACAAATGTAACATCACCAAGCTACATATATGAAATCAAAAAACATATTTCCAGGTGCAAGGTGGGACTGGAGAATGCACTCATATATCGCAAATTTTTTTTCAATATCATTTACTTCTGTTTAATTTTCCACAAAAGTCGTTACACTCTCAAGGAAAATTCTTAAATTTAAAGTTTCTGGTCAGGCTTGACTGGAACTGCAAGGCAAGTACATGTAAAGCGGAGTATATGCTTTGTTCGAATTTTCAAACTCACTTGTAGGTTTTTATTCATGACGATTCGAAGCAATTGCTTCTACTTTGGTAGAAAATTTTACTAAAAGCAAATGCTCATAGGTACGACCCATTATGACAGTGCCAAACTCTTATTTTTCTACAGCGGGACCCATTATCTGTTCTAATATTTGCATGTGCAGTTATGACAAGTCAGGTAGTTATATAAAATATTGAAAAATGGTTCTCAAATCTGGGCTTGGATTTTTTAAAATTACTTCAAGTACGAAGAATAAGTTCCATGACATTTTTCCAACATCCAAACTCTCTGTAAAATTAGATTCCCCCACTATGCAAGAACTAGCTTTCTCCTACGTCACTGTGAGTTTGCCAAGGGTGCTAAAACTAAAAATGACTATGTGCAGTTCGGCTCTATAAATGCTGTCATGTGCCGAATAATAATAATGAAAGATAAAATCGACTCGAACTAAGACTAAGGGTGACTGCCAACACCAACATCTAACTTCCATTTTTGAAACACCAGCTTCTTTCTAGAACCAACAACCGCCTTGGGTAGTTGTCGCTCACCAACATTCTCTGCAAAATGCACGTATGAAATCAACGCACGGAGCACTCTTTAAATTAATGACAAGGAATTAATCTGCATACAGTAGATAAGAGTCAAACCCACCTTAATTCCGTGCACCTCCTTCTCTTTCCTACATAACATGTAGGACTGTAGGTACTCGTACATTTGGTATGTGAACATGCCCCAAGCCCGACTGTATATGGTACCCAGACGAAAGACATTTATGTCCCTCCACCCCATGGGGCTTAGGAAGAACAAACGCTGCCATAAAACACCATTAAACCCATTAGACGATAGCGAAGGAACCATTTTGCCAGAATGTTTCTGCAAAATACCTCCGTCGTCATTCCAATATCCCGACAAAGAAAACGGCGCTGGGAACTGAACTTTAGAAATTCCTTTCATTTTCGGTACCGTGTTTGTGTGTCTGTATATGGTTGGGGTTGTTTGTTTATGTGGCGCTTTGTCTTCCACTTGACTTGCATGACAGCAACAAACAAACTCAAAAAAAAAACAAGGATTTTGCTGATATCGCAAATTAGAAAACGCCAGACCTTCTCTATTCGCCCCGTCTACCTCGAGTTCAGTGTTTGTGTGCTGAATTCACAAAATATTCATCGCGATCCTAGCTCACTGTGAGAACGATGATGTTCTGACTACAAAACACATCCGTTCTTCGCAGCGAATAGGAAAAAGCGTTTTTTTTTTTCTTAAAATTCTGTTGACGTTTCGTTGAAAGCTATGTAGTTGCGCTGCTGCTGCTGCACACCTTTTGAATGCATAATTGGGTTTGCACACACCAAACTCGATGAATGGAGTTTTTTTTACTTTTGTTTTTATTTTTTGGTGTAGGTATTTTGGGATTTCTTTGTAAGTGTTGAACTTTTTGTTTGTGTTCTAAGAAAACGCTCAGCTTGTCGGATTTATATACGAGGCGGGAATAATTCTTAGATTTTCGGCATCCGCAGCGACCGAGAGTTCTTGCCAATTAAAATAAATTCAATTTATTGCGCATAAATTTGGGAAGAAGGTATATGTCCATGTGGGAGTGGGAGGAAGAGATCCACATCGACACGCTACTCTGATGCGATGGCAGCGATTATGAGGGAACACACATAATGTCAGGCGATATTTTAGGAGATTATCGGCAATTCCAATCGAGATTAATGTCTACTTGAGTATGGAATAAATTTGAATTTTTCGCTCTGTAGTCGGCACGGACATGTGGTTTGGTGTTTTCTTATAGGGGCTTCAATTTCGATTTCGTTTGGAATGCAGATTTGGTAAAAGTCCCCTAAATTTGTGGATAATCGTTTGTTTGATGACTGCAATTGATGTATTAGATGCAATCGTGTGATTTGGAAGCTAATTCAGGAAGACTTTTGTTGTTTTTTTCATTGAGTTTGTGTTAGGTTAGGTTAGGGGACACCATTTTTAATTTTCCCGCAGTTGGCTTTAGTACATGTAGCCCGATGCTTAAAGAAGTATTTTTCTAGGAATATTGGAGGAATGTTTGGTACATCCTCCTAGCCATATATCGTCATCTACCACGCTAATTATGGCATACCGCCTGAGGAGACAGTGTTCCCTTAAGATTGCAGCTAGAGGCCTGTGGAGTTTTAAAGTTGCCTTAGATTTCGTATAAATATATAGTCGTCGCAATAGGTCCATAAGCTGCTTCCCACAACCATTCATTTGCTTTTATTTTTAAGTCGAATGAAATGAGCTACCAAGTAAGACTGATTAAATTCCAGCGTTAACTGGGCTCCTGTGCCTAACTATGATGTGGACCTATAGAGCTCAAAAATGTATTTCACAGATTAAGCTATGTAAAAGTAGGCGCAAAGGTTCCAAAGTTCGATACACAGAAAAACACAAATTAGGTACATCTTAAGGTTTTTTTCCAGTACGCCACTTCCAGCGAACGTCTGACAAACATCCAAAAGTTTAACTGTCATGAAGTTTTTGGTCGCTTTCATTCGGCACAAAAATTAAAAACAAAAACCCACACAAAGCAAAAGGTTATGAGAAGTTAGGCCTCGGGTCCCATGCAGACTTGTTACGCTAGTTATTATTTTTATTTTTTTAATATAAGAGAAGGTTTTGAAGTGTTCCCTAAAAAATTAGCATATCGCACATTGAGAACAGTAACGTCATAACTTAGAAAACAATATTTTTCAGGAGAAGCAATACACAATGACCAAAACACACGTAGGTACAGAAATTCTCTATGCATCGCAGAATGTGCAGAAAATTGTTTGACATTCATTGCATCGGCTTATATGCTACTGTCACTCGCCGACTAAGCTGATGATTTGTTTTTAGAAATTTGTTTGCTATTGAAAATGAAAATTGAGAAATTCAATAAAATTGACAACTTCTTTCGTTATAAAGCAATTATCCATCCTTACAAACCCAAAACAAAAACAAACACGATCAGGAAATGTCAAAAGCCGATGATGCCAAATGCTTGAAATTACAATTAATTTTTTTTGTGTTGTGGTACACCTTAATTTTACAAAAAAATTAAAAAAATGTTGCAGTGCTGCGGTGAGTGCAGAATTTATGTGTGTCTATAAACACATATATCTTGCTGCGCAGTGAATTCTGCACATGTATGTTTGGGGCATAAGAAATCCAAAAACTTTCAGCCCTCAATGTTGCACCTTAAAGGAAATTGAAGAATATTTTTCGTTGCGAAGACTGTCTAACTTATTTGTCCTTTTTATTGAGATCTGGGTGGTTGCAACAAAAAAAATATTTCGCTACGTTCCTATTCTCAACTGCAATATTAACGAAGTTGTCTAAGTCAACAGAAGTATTCCCTGTCGGTTTTTTACATTTAAATGACTTCAGTTAGTTTTTTTTTTAATTTTTTTAAGCATTCTGGAGAGAACTTAAAAAATAATCCCATAAGTTATCAAAACGATATTCAGAATCAAACGCTGGACTGCTTTCACTGATCACAATACGTTACACTGTCTAGTCTAGGGCGGAACGGGTCCTTTATAAGAGGCTTACAGAGACTTTATAACCACAAATCAATAAGCATTTAAATGTATTTTTGTTGAAGGGTCAGTAATGGCAAACAAAAAGGTCAAAAAACTCTCAGATGCGTGGAACGAATGAAGACACCAATCGCAAAATAGGAACTCCATCATAAATGTCACGTTGCAAATATTCGACTTGTAAAATTGTTAAGTTGATTTGGCTTCTGAAGAAGTTGTTCTTGCCGTCAAAGCTTACTTTCTATGTGTCAATCTGTTTCTTGCATTATGCTTCCAAGTAGTGTCAATGTGAACAAAAAAATAAAAATAGTTTCCGTTTTTAGTCTCTTTTAATTTTACAGACTGAGAACACAGCAAAATATGTAGTTATAACTTATATGTGACTTAAATAAATTGGCGAAACTATTGAAATGCGATGTAGGTATCATTTAAAAATCGTTACATTTTTCACTTATCTGTCTGACAATGGTTTAAAAGCTTATAGACTTGTTCACTACTCAATTTCGAATTGAAAAAAGAACAGGGAGACATCCATTATTTGCTCATATATTTTTTTTAAATACACTTTAACCGGAGGTTTATTTTATGATATTTAATAAGTAGATGTAAGTCACAAAATTTCAATTTGCAGGATCAGAAATGACTCAAAGAATTATTTTAAAAAGTGACCAATGTCAACTCATCCCTTCTGCGTATTAACTTTGAGTACATAAATAAATAAATAAATATTTTGAAGCGACAGGTCTATGGGACCCAAGGCCTAGCTTCTCACAACCATTCGTTTTGTGTGGGTTTTCAATTTTAGGGGCGAATGAAAGGGATCTACAATTTTACGTCGAGTCCAAACGGCTGATTGAGAAGCTCATTCATGACACTTTTACTCTCGGATGTTTGTCAGACGTTCGCGAGAGGTGGCGCAGTGGAAAAAAAACCTTAAGATGTAATTTGGCCCTTTCGGGATTCGAACCTGGAACCCCTCGCTTAGTAGCCCAACACACTACCACTAAGCCACTGCGCCGACAACTTTGAGTACATATGTCAACTATAAACGATCAATAAGTTTCAGTTACTGGGACAAATTTCCTAAAATCTCACAGGTCCAAAAAAGGAAACAAAAAAATATAAACAATTTACAGTACAAATAGCTATACATTTTCACATCATACAATTTTTGACCCTGTTCTATTACCTTAAGTGGGAAAAGTAATAGAAAAACTATCATGATTCATACTTCCACTTTGGAAAACCATTCTAAACTTTAGAGCCCACCCCGAGGGATATTTCTACTAAAAGGGATTATTATTTTAACAACCAAATTTTTACTAGTAAGAGCGTTTCTTATAGGCATTCCATCTTAATCTCTTTAAGGCAACAAAAAGTAGCCTGAGGTGGAGTTTTGAAATTTTAAATTGGACACTAAAAACTATTTTTAGTATTAGTAGTTTACATTGAGTTTTCTTACTAAAATTACTTTTCCGAAAATCCAAATGGGAACAATGATTAGAGAATGTACCCACAAAATGATCTATTATCCTGTACGGCACATATTTATTATTTAACTCAGTTTGATTTGAAATTGAATGAAGACCAAGTTCATTTAACAATCAAAAATGTTGTCTGCCCGATACTTTGCCGCGCTAATCAGTGGCTGAGGGATACAAATACTAAAAATAGGACTTAAAGCAAATTACCTCCTAAATAGGTTGGTAACAGCCTACTAATATCCTCGCCATAATAGGTATAGTCCGTCCCAAAAAAGAAGAAAGATCCCAACATGCGCAGTAGCAATTTATTTAAGGGAAATTTTCTCTTTTAAGGTATTTTTGATCGCATGAAATTGTTAATGCTTTTCTCTACTTTATCTTTTTTGCAGCGATATTGGAAAACGTAATTGTGCGTGCCCATGCACAAAGTACAACGGAAATTCCATTTCAACCCTTTTTAATAGTTTCTCAAAACTCTGGCTTTCATTACTAAACACATATTTAAGAAGTGCAACACCCAGCAAATTTCCCTTTTCTTTGGGGTGGGTAAATGTGTATCTATTGCATGCGCCAACGACGGTTCTGTGTGGACAATCAGTCATGCCTCGATCGTCGATTGAGAGAGATGTTTTCGCAAGCAGGGGTATGCTTGTTGTATGAAATGCGCACACATTTTTTTTAGCTGTAGTTTTTGTTGGAAAAGTAGTTTTGCTTTCTCTAAGAGAATAAAATCCCTGATGTGAAGAAACCTGCGCAAGATATTTTCAGGTACTTTGGGACGGGCTATACACGTACAACCCGTCCACGGCGGCGTTCTACTGCCCCAGCAGTGCTTGTAGTGGAGTTGTCTCGTAGGTGGAACAACTTGTTTTGAAGCCACAATCTTATTTCACTCAGGGACAACTCATCCATGCCTATTTAAATAGAACGGAACCAGGGATAACTTATAACTTTATACAACCAATCCATTCGCATCTTACACCGGTACAGCTTATCTACAAATTATCTCAACTGTATAGGTAGATATTGCCCAAAGATTCTAGAAATAAGATTTCAACCATGTATTTTAAATAGATTTTAAACCTAATTTAAGAAGAAAGTTTGCCATTAACCATGCTCTATTAGAACCACGGGCCTTTCTCAAAAGTGAGGACGTGATTGTTAAACTATGTATTCCTAAAAAAAGTTCCCACTAGCATTCAAATAATTCTAACATTATACTTCTTAGGTTTGGTGGAGTTCTGCGACAGGACTTCAAAAGTAGGTACTGAGTATGTTCCAAAATCCAGTCAAAGAAGCTATTTTTTGTCAATCTGAACGATTGGAAATAGCCCGATTTATAAAGATTTTCGGAGCTAGTTTCACAACAGAATGAACGAATAGTCAAACCAAACCTGGTAGGTGTTCGAGGTGAGCGCTCCTACGTGATTTTGGAAAACGCTTTTTCAGAGGCAACTCGCGATATATTTATGTTACGAATCACTTTAAGAACAATCAGGAAGCAGTATATCTCTTGCCTGTGACAGGCTTCACAATGTACTATACAGTTGCTCTTATTTAAAAAAAAAAAACTACAAAAAGAGGCTACATTTCCATCGACCTTATCTAACACCCACACTCGTTGTCTTGTAGCCTTTAGTTTTTGTCACTTTTCTAGACTATGGAATGTGACGCTGCGTGGGTTGTCATATGTAAAAAAAATATGCTAATTAGTTAAACAACATTTGTACAATTTAATCAAGAGATTCGTCCAAAGTAATTTATGTGGTGTTGGTCTTTGGGATGGAAACATTCAGTAAACTGTTGATTTACTGGCTGGATTAATTTTACTAAACAATTAAGTGAAGCGCTTCATTTTAGAGAAGCATTTAACCAGTGGGTAGGAGGGCTAAAGTAGAATAAATCTGCGGTAAACACAGAAAGTGGTTATGTCACTTAAACTTAAACTTAAACTGTCTTAAACTCGTTCAGTGTTTGATTTTGCCTGCTTAAAAAAAAAACCTATTATTTTGGGTGATCCCCTGCATCTCATTGTATTGTGCCATATTATATTTTTCAAAATTTGTATGAAAATTGAAAATGCTAATGGGACAGACAGTCCGGCAGTCAGATTAGTTGATTAGTTAGGATTGCGATCTCTCTTCACTTAGATCTTGAACGTTAACTTAAAAGTAACTTCCCAATAAATACCGCTTCCGATTGATTTAATGGTTGTTGTGTCACATTTTCATTTCTTGTTTTTTTTTTTGTTATGCTCTATTTTACATTTTAATTTCTTTACTTATGATGTTACCTAACAGTAGATTTTATTGTTTGTTTCTCGTTTACCTAAGGTTCCTCACTTAGATTATCAGAGATTCAGGCATTGCAAGAAAAATACGAAAAGGAGGACATTGAACGACACGCTTTTATGGGCTACAACCATGACCACATATTTTACTCAGGTTTGTCCATCCCAAGAAATCTATTTTATGAGAGAAAATACTGTTGCTTTATGTTTTTTCCTTTAAATTAAATATTTAATATTTAATAATTAAAAACTCATTAAAATTATTATAAGGGCATGCATATCTACCCATATCTACTTACATTTTACTGTATATGGTTGGCAATAAAATAAGACGTGTACGAAGAGATGTCGCGCTAAAGTTGATGCATTCATTTTGTCTCATTGGGTTTGCTTTTGAGACATGGACAAGGACATTGGGTCAATCTGTTAAAATATTTTCGAGCAAGAATATTGTTTGAACAATTATTCAATTAATTGGGGTCAGTTTAATGGTTGTAAAGTATGAGGTTTCAATCAAAATCGCTTTTAAAATGTGGGTACTTAGGAGAATTAGCTGAAAACATGGGTACCTACACATTAAATATTCGATGGGTCCTAGTGTCCCATAGGTACACTTTATACAGCTTTTCAAATTCGAGTTTCCCATTTCTATAGAGAAACGGTTCGTTGTTTGCGACTTTCAATTTGTTTGCATGATTTGTCGGAACTGTATAATGGAAACCCTTATTTAAAAAAAAATTGTAACAGTCAATAGGACAAATAAATCGGAGATGCCAATTAATTTGAATATCTTTGAAATGACCTTTTAGAGATATTTGTTTATAACTATTCCAGAAATAGTTAGCTCTTAAAATATAAAGGTCAAAGGTTACAACTAATTTTGCACGTATCAGAAAACTTTTAACATAGGTAGGTACGTGGTTTAATAATTTGTGTTAAAACAAAAATCTTGAGGTTTGTTGCAAAAAATATTTATTTGTTAGCTAGGTACTGCAGCATTTTCTAAATAAATTATTCTGAGCCATGTATTGGTAACTGTTGGATATGTATGCGCGTTTGAATTTTTGGAGTCCCAGTTCTTTTCGAAATTTGGTAGCATAGTCAAGCAAGCTCAATTGCTTGAAATGGGTCTTAGGATTTTTTTGAGACCACTTAACTTAGATCTGGATATCAAAATCGATATAAAAACTGTGCAAGTCTGTCAAATTTCACAAACTAGGTTTCGTTATCATAAAAATATGTATCTGGAAAGTCTGTTGACAAATTTGACTCTAGGTATTTGCGGCTATTTTGTTGGTGGTAACTGAGCCCACTCTTGGCAAATGTATTAACCCTATACGCGGTTCAACTTCCTTTGTCAGGAACTAGGGGCTTAAATGGTTTTCAGTTCAAGGATTCTATCACAATGTCAGGCCATACTTTAAAAAGAAATATGAAAGCGAAATTTTAATTTCGTTACCTATTTTCTTGTGCAAATTTTACGCTGATTGGCATCGTTTCCGTCCAAGCCGTTTGCAGAATTATTTCTTCCGTTAACAGCAAACCTAAAAATAAAGAACCTCATTTGGAGAACTCATACAAACATGATTAGACTGACGGGCAAAAATGCGGGCCATAGGCCAATACACAGCCAATATTATAGCACAATCATAACCATAATACTGGCAAATCTGAAGCGACGCAAATGATAGTGAAATAGACCAGCCGTCTAGCCAGGTGACCAACAACATCACCGACTTAATATCGCCGGTTGGTTGTATCTATGCTCCGCCGCAATATTTTTAGTTTCACAATAAATTCTATTTTTTATTTTACTGTAAGTTTTCCAAATATGAGTTTATTCTGCTATTTCGACAATTTTCGACTGTCATCAATTTAGATTTAATCCATCATACGGGACTAGGTACATTTTGTCAAATACAGTCCCATTCGACGATTTTTCATTTGTTGTTCGCAGCTGTTGTTAGGACGTTTGCCCGAAAAATAAATGGAAACTAAGCCTAAACTCTCTTCAAGCTCTTTCTTAAGCTTATTTTACACGGCTTTTAGTATAAAACGATGCCATGCATGAATTGGAAATAAACTATTAAACTATACACATAATTTACTCTTGATGTATTACGAAAAGGGACCTTCAATTTCAAAAACTCCCAAGTCTCTACACTATCTTGTGGATTAGATAAGATTAGGTTTGTAAATCAGAAGAGCCCTCAAGGAGGCTCTGGCACTGCGGCCTCTTAAAGAAGCCTTCCCTGGTAAAGTCCTAGAGCCATCTTTTCACTCCGGAAGCAGTCAGGAAGACAAGAATCTTCTCTAGGTATATGTCAGCAAGAACCGTTGAAGTAACGATTTCCTCGCCAAGTATTTTTTTCCTAAGGTTGAGTAGAGCCGGGCATTCCATGAGGAGTATGTGAAGAGGGGATTCATCACTCTCAAGACATAGTCTACATGTTGGATCCGGAGAGACTCCAATGCGGCAAAGGTGTTTTTTCATGAGGCCGTGGCCACTGATTTTTATTTCTGTTAATATTCTTAGGTTATTTTTGTCTAGGTTAGGAAGTATGATTTCCTGGGAGAGAATTTGGGGAAAAATTGTCTGGTGCAGTTCTGCCCAGGAGTTTTAAGTCAAACTTCATTGGATTCAATGCGTGATAGCTCTTTGATCTAGCCCCTGATATGATTTTTACTGACTCCACAGAAGGATTCAGGTCCGATGAGCGGAATTGTAGCGCCGATTTTGGCCAGTGAGTCAGCTGCCTCGTTACTAGCACCCTGAGGGCTGGAATCCAGTGAAGAATGACAACGTCTTTCTTAGAGAGTTTGTAGATGGCTGTGAATATTTCTAAGACGAGCTTTGATTTCATGACAGATGAGTCAAGAGCTTTGAGAGCTGCTTGGCTGTCTGAAAAGATAAATCGTGTGGAAAGGACAAATGATTAGCTTAAAAAATAATAAAGCCACATGGTCACAGAGAATACCAGCTGCAACTTACAAATAAAAACCAACTAAATTGAGTTCATTCAGTTCTAAAGAAATGTACCTTTTAAACAGCCCGCCGTGCGTCCCTCATCAGGCTACAGGTCAACAATCCCTATTACAAATAATCATATTCGCCGAAACGATTTCCATATTGCACATCCACTTAAATCGACTGTTATAAAAATCTGGTATATTCATCATCGGAACCCACTTCGCGTTGAATTAAATTGCTGCGAGATTTCGATCGCAAACATCTCGCCGTCACCTCATTATTTCCATTCAAAATTGGATTCCTTTTGTTTGACAATCAAAATAACAAAAAAACGTATCTCCAACCCACATTTTTGCACTCTGCGACTGAACAAATCAACAATATTATTTAAATTTGAATTTATTTAGTCGGGCAATCTTTCACCCGCTGTGATTCGAAACAAAATGCAAACACTTCAAAATTTGTATAACTGCGGGCAATTAAAAATTTGTTTATCGAAAGAGTAGTCAAAAAAAAAAAACTCAAGAAAGTGTGTGAAATTCCAACACACTATTTAAAAAAAAAACCTATCTATACCACCACCATTCGGACTGAAAATTGAAATATTATTTATGGTAACGTGACTTTATTAACGCATTTATTAAAATTTAGAATTGCTTTTATGAGCTTTATAGCATCATCATCATAATTTTTATTATTCAATAAAGTTTTATTACAATTAATTGTTATGCTCGTCTCTCTATTGTGTTTTTGTGTGTCTTGTTTTGTCTGTCTGACTGTCTGACTGTCTGGCTGCGGTGCGCGGTCAATAATTTAATTAGTACTACACCACCAACTATAGAAACCAAATTTAGATACCACTCATACGCACACAGCCGCCACACATATGGAATATACATATAAATGTTTATCATTTTCGAATTCGAATGGATCTGCGATGGGCAAGTGCTCTTTTTGTTCCTATTCACCGCCTCTATTGACCCAATTACGCACCCGAAATAGCACTAAATGTCACATTTAACAGTTTCATAGACAGATATGTGGTGTATATCATTGGGAGATGGATGATTACGTTTTTATGCCCAAATAACAATACCGTCGGCGGCTTTATGACTGTGTCACACTTTGACTGAGAATACTTTTCGTCAAGTGGCATAACACGGCTTTGTACACAGGTTACACGAGTATACAGCTGGGTTGCTTTATGGCACGGGCGCACGATGCGGGAGTAATTATTCGGTGGTTAAACTTACTTTTACTATCGTGTTAAATAGTTAAAAATGCTATAAAAGCGGTTGAGCTGGGGAAGATCATCATCTCCTGCAGATAGATACCTACCTACCTACCACCGACACAATTTTACGGCCATGGAGTTGATTTATGTTTTTCTCGTCGTTATTGTGGGTTTCCTCCTTGTTTTCGTTTTTTTTGATGGGAGTTTTCCCATTATAATCGCATTCTGGGTGAGGCAATGGGAAAGGATATAACTTAGGTAGATGGACGTGCAGATGAAAAATCAAGGAGGAGCCTGCGCACGAACCAAAAACTAAAACGAACGTCTATCATCATCTTCCTCCATTCTGGGCTGTCATGCTGCCAGACATAGAGCACAGAGGGAAAACGAATTTCCGAACAAGTCCACAACCGGTTGATGCATGCGATGCACTGCGATGGGCGAGTGTGTGTGCGGATGGTATTCCCCTTCTGTTGGGATGTGTGCGTGCAGAATAAGAATGGTTGCCATGGTGACGAACAGGGAGCCATGTTTGATTTTCTAATTCTTATACCCTCTCCTCTTGCTGACTGACTGATTGTGGTTAGGAGTGTGTTGGCTGGCCAGAGCGAGACGGTGAACGTGTATTTCTATGGCGCTGCTGCACAAGCGAGATGTGTTGTATACCTTTTCGGCGTGGCTGCTGGGGGTAGATTTTTGTGTAGCAAAATCGATAGATGACTGGAAGGCGAATTGGTTTTCGTGTTTAAATTTTCTTTTATGGTGATTTTTGATTTTAATCTTCGATTCATCGAATTTTGATTAGGCGTTTACGTTTTGCATACAAAATGGGAAATTAGTTAGATTTTAGGTGGAGCATACCTATTTCGGTTTTATTGGTGATTGCTATTGATTTTTGCCCACTTTGAGGAATGAGGTTGACAGTACTCTTTTTTTTGTTTGCGTTTTGTTCAGTGTTCAAAAGAGGGAAAGCCATGCGGTCTTGGTGGCAGCGCTCACTTTGCAAATAGGTGGAAGATAATTTTTGGCGATTTATTCAAAGTATTGTCTTTGTTTTTGGGTAGCTGGGTAGGTACCTAGTACCTACAAAGGGCGATCAATAACTTTTTTTTTGGCAATCAAATGAGACTTGCTTTAGCGCTTTAAACATTAATTTTATAAATGTCTTAGCTCTCGAAAATGTGCCTTGAAGTAGTTTTCAAGTGTCGAATGGATTTATTGGGTAAATCATTCTACAAAGTTCGAAACTTTAATCAACTATCATCAGCTCATTCATTCTTTATGTGACCCTTAGGTATGTTTTTTACTTGACGCCTTTTGTTTCGGAATTATCTATTGAAACTTTAAATTTGAAAGGGATAGGTAGGTAGTACCTACAAATTTAGTCTAAAGATTTTGTGTGCAAAAACCGCAAACTTTCACACTCTTCTGCCATTTACATACAGACGAATTTAAAAGGAACTGAGGACCTAACCTACTTTGTTAATAAAAGCAAACCTACCTTCAGAGTTAGATGCAAAATGCATAATTAACAGCGCGGGATCACGTTCGTCCGAGACTTATCTAGGATTAATAAAAATTATGAGAACGACTGAAAAACGTTTCGCACCTAATTATTCTCTAAGTTCGATACCTTTGAGGTTATGGAAATATTCAAAATTTATCATAAAAGCTACAGTGAAAGAAGAGGTCCATGGGCGCATTTTCTGCAAATGTAGGTACCTAGGTAGGTTTACAGGTATTGCAGGAAATGTTAACAAAAACAAAAAAAAAAACCTCATATGGAATAATTAATTTTAAAAGGGTTCTAAACCTTTTAATAAATATATATAAAACATCATCATCAAAAGATAAAAAAAACTTTACTGACTCTTAACGCAAATAAAAATATTTATTATTATTAAAATGTTTTACCTATATAAATTAAATAAATAAAACATTTTAATGATAATAAATATTTTTATTTGCGTTAAGAGTCAGTAAAGTTTTTTTATCTTTTGCACAACAATAAACTTTATCAAAATCCACAAGACACAAAAGTGGCAAGCTGCCAAGTATCTAGTGAATGGTTTTTTTGTACCTATGTCACTGTCTTTAATATTTTTTCGATAAATTTATGCTAAAGAACTTTTAAAAAATCTCCCATTAATGTTTGTTTCTCTTACCAACAAAGTTATTTTATATTATGACTTACATGATGATGCTTCTTACAACTCTAAGGCCAGCTAGATCTTCAGCCTCCTATTGTCTATATTAGATATGGGGCATCCCCTGCCCTATTGTCCATAATTGTTCACATACCTTTTTGACCCTCTTTCATGGTACTGCAACTATTTCAAGTGTCCTGTGCTTTTTACATACCGGTTTATATGCATCAGTGGTACCTGTGCCCGGCCCTCTTGTTCACTATGAAAAGTCTAATAGCGAAGTCGACTTTTTGGGGATTTTTGCATTCAGAGAGCAGGTGTATGATCGTATTCGGTCCTCCTTTAATTTGAAAGATCTTGCAGCATTCTCTCGTAGGAAACTTAGCTTTTGTCAGCATACATACGTTTTGGTTCATCTCGTAAGAGCCTCGCGGAATAGTTGCCTCCTTGGGCCTTTATAAATGCGTTCGGCGAGTGTTATTCTACTTCTTATATCCTTGTAATGACATCATTGGGAGTAATGATAGTTGATCAGTCACTACCTTCCTAGTAGCTGCCCAGCGTAACCTCGGAGTTCGAATATACCTAAAACATTTTTCCTTTGCAACCAAACCCCTCTTAGCAGTTTGTGAATTGTAATAACGAGAGTCAGAGTCTTCCATCGATATAGCAACTTGATCTGTTTGGCAGCAACTTGAATTTCGTTACGTAAAATCTCCGGCGTTTTCCTCAGGTTGTCTTGAAAAGCTCGCAGATGTTATTTTTACTGGCATCATTCTGCGTATAAATATTATTTAGACTGATTTTATTACATTAAAATTTGATGCTCACTTACGTGTCGAAAGTTGAATATCTACCTACTATTTTTTCGCTCAACAGCAAAAACCGATGCAGCAAGACAAGTCCTCGCTCTTTTTACCTTTTCACCAAATTAACAGCTTAGAGGCTTGTGACAGAATTTCAGCATCGCTTTCAGTTGTCCTCTTCACGCAGTCGCATAAAATGTGACGGGCAAACATTTTGCTCTTGGCAGCTCGGATTTCCAAAATCGTGGATGCACAATTCTATCAATATTATTAGCAATCTGTACCATCCCATTTCGTTAGGTTCAGCCGTTGAGAGGCGTTTCCAGATTGTATGTTGTAGGAAACACAATCAGTACGATTTTATTATTGAACCAAGGACACCGCATGTTACTCTCTATGAGATGTTAGATGGCAATTTATTTTGATATCTTAATGGGTATCTGACTATTACATCTCCGACGTTTTCAGTCCCACTATTGTACTATTGTGAATGGCTATTATAACAAAACTCACCCGATCTGTTTAGTCTTTTAACTATTAACTTTACCGAGATTAAATTGCAATCCGCAGTTGATAAGAAAAGAAGCCTTTGCCTACAACTGTAGGGATAAAAACCTATTTTCTCAAATACGGTTTTGAAGTTTTTTACCTGTCCCTTTAGACCTCGATTTGATACCTCTTTACAAAAGTTATTTTAAAACGCTCTACCTTAGCAGCAGTCTCAAGTCCATCATAAATTATAAGTACTTTCAAAAAACATATCCTCGCAGCGCACTCAATCTCAACAGAATTGGTTTCTCTTTTTTTTATAATTTCAAAAAGAAGGGCAACCTTTCCCAATTCCACCTTTGCTAGGTGCAATTAAACCATAAAAAACTGCACGCACAATTTTCGCCCATATTTTTTGTTGACTATCTCGGTTTTCTACAACCGTCATAAACAACGCAGGATAATATTGTAATCTCTGTCACTGGAAAATATTTGATTCCAAAACAAAAACAGTATGCACTTCCTTCGGCTGTACTTGTTTGTGCGCGCCCGCTCAGCTGGTGAAATTATTTTAACCTGAAATTCACAAAAAACGTAAAAAAAGGAAAGATTTACGACAACTCATCACACACCACCGGCAGTAGCGGTGCAGTGTTTCACCCTTTTTGGGCTAGGAATGGTAAAAGGTGTGCTGCACGACATGCTCTGCCAGAAAATGGAAATTACTACGCCCTCCAGGATGGTCGTTGTGCACAGTTTTTTGTCATTTCACTCGTTCCTGCTACATACCGTATGTATGTATTTATTGTTTAACTGGGTAAGACCTTCTGCCACCTCCTGTTGGGTATGCGGTGAATGTCCTCTTACAGCACGAAGAATAGGACCTATCCGTACATGATGTCAGTGTTACCCTTTCATGCAATAACTTTCTAGTTTATCTGTCGCGTTTTCTCTTGTCTATTTTTCCTTTTTGACATGTTTTTGGCAAACAGACGATGACGACGACGAAAGAAATACCGAAGGACAATGAACAAGAACAAAAAAAAAGGGAAATTTTGTCTCTGATAATTTTATGTGGCATGAAATTTGTCATTGTCAGTGCAATGGAAAAATATAGAAAGTTTCGCTGGGTATATAATCCTTTTGCCCCCAACAATAGAAGGGCATGCAGGCAGAAGAGAAAGTTTTTGTCAGGAATATTGACGTCCTGCTAGGATGTAATTATGACATAGTTGTAGTTGTCTCATTGTTCATTCTTGATGTTGAAGGTAGGATTCGTAGTTAATGCTTAAGGTCTAAGAGACATGTTGGCGAAATGACATAGAAAGAGTGTCATCCTTGAAGGATCGTATAGAGGTCTGCAACATATTTTTTGACAATTTGTCTACTTATGTTAACAGTTGTTATAGACGACTTCGGCAATGTGGCGAGCATACATCAAATTAGCTAATTTGAGTTTCCCGGAAGAAGATTTCGTTCGCCAGCGCGTTCATCTAAGAATCGCTGGCGATACTTTATGTTTCGTGTGAAATTGTCAACGTTGCGATGTAACCCGATCAATAAAAATTGTCGGCGATTCGACAAAAACCCATTCAGAAGTATAAAATGCAATCATTTGGAGGAAGTTTTGAGAATAGGTTTGCAAATTTACTTAGATGAGATGAACTTAACCACGCGATGGTTGCGATATATTCATCTATGAGGTCTGAGATTGTTATTTCCATTAAGCGCAGCTTCAACTGATGCACCCTACCTCATATCTACTTGCTTTACTAGTTTTTTTTTCGCTTAGTTCAATTAGTTCAGTAAAGTTCCACACTGCTTGGGATGGGGGCGGCACATCTGATATTTTCGGGTGATTGTTATCAGCTTAAAACTAAAGTTTGACGTAAGTAGGAAAGGATCCTGTCAGCTTTAATTTGTTTTAACAAGGCTTTTGTAAGCTTAATACTCAATTGGCATTCTATTTTCTTCAAGTAGTTCATTTAGTTCAGTGTAGTTCTAGTCTATGGAGTGGCAGTCAAATCCAACATAGAGTTCGTGAGATAGTGACACTTTATAATTTAAATCTGTGACGCGTTTCATAGTTTATGATTCGACTACGTGATTAAACGGCAGTCTGATAGGCTCTCAGTGCTTTTCTTTAATTTTTTGGCTGTTGTGTCGTAACGTCTATTGGGAAAAATTCTAAGAGCTCCCAAATATGTGAAACTTTCGCTGTAGTTAACATAAAATTTAAACCCAGAATTAAACCTACTAAAAAGACAACTTATCGTTTTGAACTTAGTAGTTCTTTCTTTAGTTCGAGATAGCGGTTCTGTATTTGTTTTTCAACGTCCTGTGAGTTATTTATTTTTTTTAATATATTTTAAGACGACTGGCTATGGCAATTCGACCTAAGGGACCTCACAAATCTTAGCCTAAAAAAAAATCCATTCCCTCCGTGCCTGACAAGATGTTAGCTTCAACTCATCACTTCGCCAATTTATTACACCCCAGCCGATATTAATTTTCATTTAATCCGATTCAATTCACACATATTCACACATCTGTGTCTATATATATGTTGCATTTATGATCCTTTGTTTCATTGTCATTAATTGGATTTGTTTTCATTTTGTTTGCAGGTCCAAACGGTTGCCCGAGACGTCGAGGTCGACAAACTTACACCCGATTCCAAACACTCGAATTGGAAAAGGAATTCCATTTCAATCACTACTTAACGCGGAGGCGACGGATCGAAATCGCACATGCACTCTGCCTAACTGAGCGTCAGATAAAAATTTGGTTCCAAAATCGCCGAATGAAATTGAAGAAGGAACTGCGAGCTGTGAAAGAGATCAACGAGCAAGTGAGTTATTTTTATGCAATACTGTGTGATGTGTTTTTTCTTCTTTCTGTAATTTATTTTTTATTTATTTATATTTCTTAATTTCTCCGAATATGGGAATGAAAATATTGTTATGGTGTATTTTGGAACAGATAAAGGGGATTAACCGAATGCCAAATTGAATTTCTTAATTGCAAAGTGTGAGCGAGAGAGTGCGTCACTGTGATTGATTGAAATTATTTTTAGTTGCCATACTTGGCGGGAGAGAGATGATTTTTGTTGGTTAAATTGATTTTATATCCCCGCATGCCCAGTGTCAATATCGATGTAAGTCGAATCGACTTAATGAGTCAATTTTGGCGGTCCAAGCAAGATGCTGCGGGCCTCTTTTAGTGCAAATGCTTGCGGTGGATCGTGTATATGTATTTGAATTCGAATTAATGCTCACGCTAGATATCGGATTTCAATTGGTTTTTCTTGATTTAATGAACCCCAACAAAGGTGGGGCTTGGAATTTCAAATTTTATTTATCAATAAATGTGCGGACACCATAGTGTGAATAAATGTTGTTGTCATCTGATATCATTATAATATATCTGATATCTGATAAATGTTTTAACAAGCCGTTCGTCTATAGGAATTAAGACTCGTTTTATTCAGATGAACCTTCTATAGAGTTTCCCTTCAAACATTATACTCAATTTTGTTTCAAACTTTTGTCGAGTAAGTCTACAGACAGTAGTAGTATCCCAAGATGCAGTTTAATTGTGACAACTTGTATAGTCTCCAGAAATGGGGTACCAGAGCTTGCTTACCTTGTATCCAAAGGAGTGATCTCGAACATCGAAGAAAGTACCAATTGTTCAGTTTAGTCACTCCTCCTTTGGTAACATTTTTCAAATGATTTTGCTTTAAAAAATAGGTAGGGTAGATGCACCAGTACCCGGCCACCTAACACTTTTTCTTAGTTTGAGCCGTACCAACTAATTCAACTGACAATTTAAACAAGTTAGTTGGACATAATTGGGGTCTTGCATTAAAAACTAAAATTATTTTTTTGAAAGAAGTCAAAATTCAACACTACCCGGCCAGCAAAATTCAGTAGTCGGCCACTTTTGCACCGGTATCCGGCCAGCATATTTTTTACTTTTTTATTTAAAAAAAACTGCAATTATAAAGTAAATTAAACATTTAAGCTAGTTTTAATGTTTTGGTTTCAGTTGAAACAACAAATTTTATTTAAATCAAAGATCCAGTATCCGAACCCCTTGGCCGGACACCTGAACACCTCAAAAAATAAAAGTTCTAGTGACCGGCCACCTTATACTTAAATAAAAATTAAAATTTCTTGTTTTTTCACATTTTATGATTAGTCATTACATAACTTAACAGAAAAATAATAAACGAGTTGGTTAATATTGGAAAAACACTGAAACGAACGTTTTTCATTCGATACCTCCACTAACATTCTCGAACTAAAAAAACGCACTTTTCACTTCCTGGACGAACTATAAAGATTGCGGATTTTTTTTTTTGCGGCCTATTGTTGTCCAATTTTAGCAGCATGTTAAATAGGTCAAAAACTATAGCCACAATTGTTGGCCCGTGAATACAACGAACAATTTAAGTATTATTAACTTTTTAACGCAAAGTGGCCGGGTACTGGTGCACCTACCCTAACTGAATATATATCCCGACAAGTTGTAGGTAAGTTCCAAAGAACAAAATGTAAAGACTTGTAAAACTTGTGACTGACTTTTTTTAACTGACTTGGAAGCTAGATTAAATTCTAGTCCAGTTGATAATTGGAATTAAATTGACTTGAATTGAATTGATTCATTGATTTGTTTTCTTAAATTAAATATAATTCGACAAATTTGAGGCGACTGACTAATGTTTCCTCGGTCTTTCAATATCTTAAAGAAAATTGTAAACCAACTTGCTGCAGTCGAATTGACACAGAATTTGGTATTTCAGTTGAACAATAAGGAGGAGATCAGCTTTAGTAAAATTGACTCGGTCTTTTGATATTTATTTTTATCTATGAATTGATTTTTTTTGACTTAGATAAGTCAACCGCCTCGATTGCTGATGTTGCTTATATTTTAGGTGAGGTGAGGTCTTTCAACTTAAAAATTAAATTGACTGTGATCTGCGATGACTCGACTTGACTCCGTCGCCTTTTTAGATTCATTGACTGTTGAGTTGACTTAGCTTGCTTTTCTTTTTGCCAATGAACTGAGTTTCTCAGGTTGATTTAACCGAACTGGATTGATTTCGTCATTTTCAATTCACCAACAATTTTCGTTGATTTTTTTAACTCTGAAAGACTTTATTATTTTTTTTATCTCTTTAATTGAATTGTTTGTCCTTCTTAAGTTGAATTGTCGCGGTTAGCTGGAATTTGTTCTGCATTTTTTGTATGACTTCGGTTGACTTTAGTTGACTCGGTTCGATCAAACTGACCGCAATTTGACTTGAGCAGCTGTAGTAAATAGTTTTTCATATTTTAGTCCCTCATCTTGAAAATCCGTTGACTTGGCTGACTTATCTTACTATGAATCTGCTTTTAAGAAATAAGAGTTACTCAAAGACTAGCGTGACGAGCCTAAAGACAGGGGAATATAAGACTTGTAGTTCTTGCATGTTATCTCTTGGAAGACAACACAAAATTACACTACCTTTGATGACACTCAAGTCAAAGTCTTTAAACACTATGCCACTGACTTCAGTTTCCAACGACACAAGTTTGTCGATGTTTCCACCTATTTATAATGGGGCAAAGCTCTCACAATGTAAAGTGATCCCCTTGCCATTCAAAAAATCTGGATTGACTTAAATTGCGTTCCAAAAATCAACTCGCTCTAAGCTCAGTTTCTTTTGATATATTCTAGCATCGCGATCATCCATTTGACCTGCAACGATGGATGATAATGAGGACATAATTTGATCAGGAATGCATAGGTATTTTCTTCAATTAAAGTTTTGCATGCAAAATTGGTCCTGCCGGCAGTTATTCTGTCGTCGAATTTCCACAGTGTTTTTATGATTTTCTTTAAGAATTTTTCTTTGATACTATATGCAGTTCGTAAGAGTCCTTTTCTAGTCAGACCTTGCTTTTAGTGGTTTTGAAGAAAATAAGAAAGGAAAAGGGGAAACAATTTCCGTTCACGAACGTCATCAAATTGTACCCTCCATTTCGGTCCAAAATTTAACTTACACATGCACAGATTATGGTGAATATTAAGGACTTTAGGGATCTTTTTTTGCTAATTTTTATCAAAAGTTGCGCATCGGTTTTAGCAAGAAAACGTACCATTCAAATGACTGTAAGTTTAAGATAGGCGGGGATGATTTTTCTTGAGCATGTACCTATCCTCTTAAATGATCCTTATAGAGCACTGGAACTGTGATAAGACTTAAAAATTAGTACCATAAGCTATATATAATGCTCAAAATCTGGTCGCTTTCAACTGTCCTCGATCGCATTTATTGAAAAAAATTAAGATTTTTGTTGCGGTCAGTTCTCCATTTGTAAGGACTTTAGGGGATCCATATCTTCCCATTACTTTGGTGTGGCATAGACCGCATATCAACTGTTGATTGCATAGTGGTTTAAGTCCCCTAACTAACTTAATTGCTGCGTAGGTTCCTAATGACGGGACGTCCTTTACACAAATGGCCGGTAATGTAGGGTCAGTGCGAAAACTCACTGAAAAGAGTCGCATTTTTAGGCCATAACAATTCCCATATACTTATTGTCTTAATGAAAAGCTTTTTTGTTACCTTCCTTTATCATACTCGTATTTCCAAAGTGTTTAACCAACTTTTGTGCTCTTCTCTTTCAGGCTCGACGTGACCGCGAAGAACAGGAAAAAATGAAAGCCCAAAACGAAATGAAATCCGCCCAACACAATGCCAACAAACCACAAGATCATCAGCAACACTCGATTGTGTCCCATAACTCGTCTGGCCATCTGCATCATCCTGTTGGCCTGAACGACTCAAAACTGGGACTTGGCATGGGCGTCGGTGTTGGCAGCAATTTGGGTATGATGAGTGCACTTGACAAGAGCAATCATGATCTATTGAAAGCAGTCAGTAAAGTGAACACATAAATTAATTAATTAAACAGAAATATAATAATAAAACTAGATCCACCTACATTTAATTAAATCTAAATGCAAACGTATGAATATTAGTAGCAAAAAAAAAAAAATTAAAAATGAGAAAAAAAAACATTGCAAAAGTGACTGCAATAGATCTACGTAAAAACAGAAACACATACCAACACTCTAAATACAGTAAATTGCGCAGTGTATTATTGTAAAGATTAAACTTAATTTAATGAGTTAAGAAAAATGAATATAAATTAGTTTTTGATATATATATAAAACAAATGAATAGTATTTAATATTTCTTCTCAGAAAACACTGTATCCATGTATGAAAAAAAAACAACTTAGATATTATTTGTTTCTTTAAGAAGTTAAACTTAATTTTTTTTGTTTTAATTTTATATTTTTTACTTCAAAATTGAAGAATTGGCGATATTAAATTTAATTTTTTATTTTATTTTTGTAACTTTTTGTTTGTAGTTATGGATGTAAATATTAAGATTACTTGATTGCCATAATATGATTGTGTTATTATTTGTATGTTTAATGGTTTTTATTTCAATTTCCCCCCCTCAGACTAAGTCAGTACGTAAATAAACATTATAAATACATACTTATCCCTAATGTATAGATGTATTATTTAATTAACAACATATTAAGTTAAAAGAGAGAAAAGAAACCGAAGTAAAATAATTCCCTTAAATATTCTGGTGTGTTGCATACCCAAACGTAAACAGCGTACAGTGAGTTTAATTGCCAGTGAATGTTAAAAAATTAGTTAAACTGATCTAAACAGACATTTGCTTATGAAATTGCAAACAAAACATGTTGTTTAAACTACTGCAATACATAAATGAAAATCCAAGTAAAAAATGTCGAAAATAACAAAAAAAAATAAATAAATAAAACACAAGTAAAGAGAAACAACAAAAATTAAGGCTTTCTAAGAGCCAAATCAACCCATATACGTATTAGATTATAAGGCCAAAATATTATTGTAGATATATATTATATATTTTACTGAGTGAATATTAGTATATAAAAAAAGTAAAAAAAAATTAAAATAAAAAAACTCTATAACGAAATGAACTACAAAAATCCTAAACAAAATACGTAGAATATGAAACAATACACCCAAAATATACACCATGTTATTATGCTCTAAATTTAACGAAAAACACTTACGTAAATAAAATACCTAATAAATAATAATATTCAAATAGATGATACAAAATTTTCGATAATTTTTATGAAATAATTTGCTTTTTCTTTTGCTAAAATTAATTAAAATGCAATTTTCCAATATATGCTACACAAAAAGGTGATATTTTTTTTTAAATATATTATTCAACTTTTGTTTATGATTTTGTTTTTTATTAAACTTTGTTATATGAATAGTTTTCAACAATTGGTTATGTACTATTAAATTTTATTAAAATGATTTAGCTGTTTGGTGTTTATTTTTATTTTTGCGAATATACTTTTCCATCCAATCTTTTTGTTTGTTATGAAATTTTAGTGAAAACTAATTCTATATAAATGTTGTTCTTAGTTCTTAATTTGGTTGTATGACATTTTCGGTTATTTAAATGATTTACATAGAAAAATAAATATTCGCATATTGTTTCATATGAGAGGAGGAATGATAAACAAGAATTAATTTTAATTTAACGTATTAATTAATAACAGACGAAGTAACTAGTTAGTTCAAACAGGAAAAAAAAATTGAAGGAGTAGGAGAAACATGAAAATATTTATAATTTCTTATTTCAAAAATAAATGCAAATTTGAGACTTAAAAAAAAATAGTTACGATTTTTGTTTTCTTTATATTTTGTTGGCTTTGTTTTATTTTTGTTTTCGTTTTGTTAGTCTTTGGTTCTGTCATTGGCGTTGTTCGTGCTTATAAGCTTTTGGATGTTGTCTCAATTGGTGTATTGTGCTGTATGGTGTCCTGTGATTGTTTTTTTGTTTAAAATCCATATTGCATGTAGTTGATGGTAAACGATATTCCTGGTTTACTCAAGTTAACCCTTATGAGGTAAGCCAGAATGGCAATTTAATTTTCTGATATTAACTCACTTGATGCACGGCACAGTGAGACACAAACTTCAAAGGATGTTTGAAACCGACAATGGACATAGAGTAGAAACTGACTGTTTTACGGGTGACCCAACACGTCAGCTCACCAGTGAGCCCAGTCCTTAACCAAGTGTCTCTAAATTGGTTAAGTTTACCTATTTTATACTTGTGTGTGACACCTTAGGTGAGGTAATCCTCTGTGTTTGATTGGATTCACTTTACATGTCATTCCTAAACGCCGATCGGTATTTTTTTCATTTTGGCCAGGTCGATGTCCCTGTACTGGTTGTATTATTCGTAATTGAACCTCGAACAGGAGTGAATATCTTACCAAGTTCTGTTTTATTCGGTTTATTCCTAAATGTTCCGAAGAGGACCTTACCTTACATATTGTAATGGATTAGAGTGAAAAACGAATCGCCGAGGAAGAGGGTAGGCATACTTTCTATACGATATCTTCCTATTGTCGATATACAGATACACAGAGTTGCTAAGGCGAAAGGAGTGTCAATATATTCTTTGTGGTATATTTTTAGCTATCCTGGTGGAATAATGTCCCATTTCTTTATATGGCAGGGCTTGAATTTTGCTCCCTTAGAGTGTTCTATCATAAAAGGTGATTACTGATGTTATTCGAACGGCTTTGTTTTGGAGGGTAACGTCAGGAATCGCTTTAAAATTGTTTTATGTTTCTATAAAGTCCTTTCATATAATATATTTATCCATAATATCTCGTTTGTGTTCGATTATTTGTCATGGCTACATCTTCTCCCCATCAGTAAGTAGCTGCGAAGTTGCCGATAGCTTCTAAAGGCTCAATCTGCATTTGTTATTTATTCAAGATAAATGTAATACCGAGATCAATGTAACCCAGAAACACTCGAACTAAGCATTAATCCGAAAAGGAAAGTGACCACAGGGCGAAATATTGTATTGGCTTGCTTCTTATAAATATTAATGTTGTTTTTTTTAGGGCAACAAATATCGGCTACATCACTAATGTAATAAAGGGTTTTCCGATAAGAGGTGTTATTTTGATATTCAAAGAAAAAATGCTATTTTTTGAGATTAATTATCGGATATTTATTTCATAATAAAGGGGAAGCCAAATGGCCACCACGACCACGCTTACAGGACCATATCCTTTTCATGAAATTTTCCATAACAAAATCGCAAAGTGGCTGCCCTATGTCCTCGATAGACACATGAATTCCATCTTTGACGTCTTGAATCGACGCTGGGCTGTTGGCGTAGACTTTATATTTCATGTGGCCCCAAAGGAAGAAGTCGCAAGGTGTTAAATCACAAGATCTCGGTGGCCAATTGCGATCACCTCTTCGAGAGATAACACGGTCCGGAAATTTTTCCCGTAAAAGATCAATAGTTTCGTTGCTTGTGAGGCACGTAGCGCCGCCGTCTTTTTGAAAGTAAACGTTGTCCAGATCAATAGATTCCATCGAACTCCGGCCATAAAAAATTTCCAATTCCAAAGAACAACGAGGAATGGACAAACCTGGGTTTTCTTCAACACTTTGGGCTACAGCAGCAATATTCTCAGTTGTTCTTGAGCGACGTGTATGGGTTTTATTCTTCACATCACTCACTTGTCCCAGCAGCTCAAATTTTTCCACCACTTTCTGTATTGCGGTCCGACAAGGTGCTTCACGACGACCCAAAAATGCTTTAGTTTTGCGAACTGTGACTGCAAAATTTTCACCATTTTTGTAGTGAATTTTTATAATTTCAGTGCGTTGTTGAAGCGTGTATCGTTCCAATTTTAGTAATGGCGTAGTTTCTACTTGTCAAATGTCAAAAAATAACAGCTTCAAAAGTGACAGCTACCGAAATACCGGGCTATTCAAAATAAAACCTCTTATTGGAAAACCCTTTATCTCCTGCCAAACTGTTTCTAAAAATCCAAAGCTTCATTAGCATTACCATTTAAAACAATAATAATTTATGGTGCTTCACGCGTGAAATTAATAATTAATTTGTAAATTATACCCCGATGGGCGTATTTTGTGCTGGTCTTTTTAATACGTTTTTCGACTGCTTTGCTTCTCTTACCAAGCTTGCGTTTTTGAAGCAGATTTCTTCTCGAAAATGTAGATGACAACAACGAAACGGTCAATGGGATGCATGAGGAATAATTTGGGCAGGGTTACCTATATTAAAATGTTCACAAATCGAATTTTTAAGCTCAACAACAAATGACAGCAGTCTAATTATGAAATCTGTTACTTACAGTGAATGAAGTTGCTTACGATTTGTTGGCGCTGTAATTGACCGGTGTTTAAACGTTGAGCTATTCCTAAAATAAATCTATAGGATCATCAAAAATATCTGAGAAGTCATGTCAATCCAAATGAGGAAGAGTTAGTCATTCATGTGTCGTAACTCATCAGAAGGCCTACTTCTTTTTTCACTAAACTTTAACAAACTTAAACAAATAGCGAACGATGAATATAAACAAATATAGCAATTTTAGTAACAAACCAATGCTCTTTATACAATCTTCAATTACTTGCGGATGATGAACGATTGATAGTCAAACGTAGTTAACTGTCATATCCTAAAATGTATTCAAACAAATTAGAAACAAAATCAAACAGAAATATTTATTTTATGGTCAAATTCCGTATTGAAAACTTGTAAAGCTTTCGGAAAAATTTTGTTGTTTTTGTTGGAGGTTGCAACTATCCGACACCTTACATTCCGTGAGAAGGAGCTTCAGTGATGAGGAGCTTAGATGTTCGGCACTCACCACGTCAGCCCCAAAGATCCGCCACCTGATGCGAGCAAAGGCAGGACAACTACAGAGGAAGTGTTCCGCTGTAGCTATATCGTCATCCTTTCCACAAGCTTCCTGCTAATAAATATTAGAAGAAGAAATCCACATAAGTCAATGATAATAATGATTCTAACTCTGTTTTAGAGTAGCACGACATAACTGAAAAATGCAAAAGTCTAACTCGTAGAAGAAACTTTCTTCTTGTGTCTTGACAGAACTCTGGGCAGCGCCAAGAAAAGTGTGGAGTATTCTCTTGAATATTCTCGTCAAAGTATTTCTTAGGGGCCAGTTATAGCGATACGTAAAAAGCAACAGAAAACATTTTCTTTTGGTTTTTTGGACCACTTAACGTTAATGCTTGAACTCAATCTTGGTCTTAAAATGTTGCTTAGGAATTGTGAAGTAAGTTTATCAAAAAAAAGGAGGTAAATTATCTTCAATTTTTCTAGAAAGAGAATTCATTAATTTTTCTGTAATTCTAAAAATTTAAGAGTTTTTGCTTATTGTTTTGATAAACTTACTTTAAAAATCATAAGCAACATTTTAAGACCAAGATTGAGTTCAACAATTAAGTTTAAGTGGTTAAAAAAAGCAAAAGAAAATTTTTACGGTTTGGTTTTTCGTGTCGCTATAACTGCACTCTTAGCAAAGATATCCTAAGTTTATATGTAGGATTATCTGGGTCTTTCGTTTGTTGCAGGGGGTTATATTTATTTGGTTATAACACAGCATTTAAGCGCACTCCAACTTCATCCCTTATTCACTGCTTCCAGATAGGCGTAAAACTTATACAAACATGTCTGAAACTTCAGTCTTTTAACGAAGTTTTCATTCAGTCTATCTTATTATTTTTCCTTTCAAATAGTTCCAAAGGACAAAAGTTAAAGCTTTTAAGGTCTAGAGAACGAGACAGCTAGTCAATATTTTACAAGAAGTTTGCCCCAATGTCAAGGTAGCTATAGAGTCCTGGTAGACAAAGTCCTTAACTAATTCGAAATCAAATCAGTGATGAGTATCCTTCCCCGATGAAAACATACCTTTCTAATAATATACCTAAGATCCGCATTGTCAAGTCAAATTTATTTCAAACTGCCCAACTATAACTTCTCCGAATGGTTGTTTTAAACTTCTGGAATAGAAAATGAGGGGTATTTATTTTGACAACGAACTGTTTTTAAGAGAAAAATTATGTCTTTTTGAATTGCACTAAAATTCATCATCAGCCGTTCTGTTTGCGGTTGCTATTGAATAGTTGAGTCCTGTCCTACACTTCGATTTCTCCGTCTACAATCTACTTGAGATCTTTGCTTTTTACGGACTAAAAGTGATTAAAAGTATTATTTTTATGAAACGTTTTGGACTTGTTTATATTTTTCTTTGTGCGTAATAAAACAGGATCAAGTCTGATAAGGTGATCCTAAAACCATAAAATGTAGACTTGTTGTGCCAAATATTTCTTTCTGGAAGTAATTGTTGTGCCCATTGCCCCGGTTTATTCTCCCAGCAACTACTGTCGTACCATAGAATTTTGATCACTAATGGACCGGTTGAAGCGGATCCCGTCCTGAACATCTCCAATTATTCTTCGGCGTATGGAGTAGGTCAAGCGTGACAAGCTAGGACCATATAACTTAGGACCTTAAAGCGTATTGTGAGGAAAGCTTTACCTCCATAGTTCTGAGAGTTTGCCCTTTCCTCGTTTGACCTACAATAAATTCGTTGATGCTGTTTAAATTCCTGGATATCTCTTATTTGCATGTGACTTGTTTGCAATTAATTAATTTTAATATTCGGCAAAATTAATTCCATTAAAAAAATTGTATGCTTTGCTATCTATCACATAACACATCTACGGTAGCCCTGTGCCGACAGTACCACTCCGATCAACAGCTTGTCAATATTAAAACGTTTTTATATCCTTTACATTTGGAAAAAGCAAAAAACATTCTTTTAAATAATCTCCTTTATACATAAATAAATCTTTAAATTTAATATTCAACCAAAATACGTAAATCCAATAATAAAATTATTATTAACCTGCATTATACAAGTATATATATCAAAGAAAAACAAAATAAAAATATAAATAAAATATTTATACAATTCCTTGCATACGTACATACATTATAATATTTATTTTGTTTCGCAATTTTTGGAATCATTAGTAATTGTTTTGATATAATTCTGTGATAACAACTGGAAGATTATTTATTTTACAAGAAAATTTTAAGATAAACAAACTAAACAAAATATTTGAAACTAAAAAATAAAATAATGAAATGAAAAATATTTAACAAAATCCCATCCATATTTCAAGTTCGATAACAAATGCACACATATTTACATAAACCTAAGGAAAACTATATACGTATATACAAAAAAACATTGAATTGGAGTTATTTGTCAATAGAGATGTGAAAAACAATATATGATAACCCTGAATGAATCCTAATATTCAAACTGCAAATACGTAATTCTTAAATAATAACCTATCAAACGAAAGAAAATAAAAGTTAGTTTTAGTGTTAACTAGTAATTTAAATTATTATTATACGTGTAAACGAGCTGTATGTAGATTTCTCGGTAAATTTCCTTTTATTTTTAATTATATTTGTGGCAAAACGACGGGAGAAATGTTGATTTGTAAAATGTGTAGAAAATAACACTCAACTGTACTCCGTATTGAATAATTTACTAAACTAAAATAAGGCTTATTAGAATTTAAAACAAAAAAAAAAAGTATTTACTACTGAATAACTCTAGTATGAGCTATTAATAAATAATTAATTGATTAATTAATATTAAACGAAAAATGGTATTTCACTTATAATTTATTTCCTCCTTTCGCATTTAATTTGTTTAACAGTTTTTTTTCGAGAGTCATTTCTTAGCACGATGTGTAGTCCATTTTCCTCGGAAGAAATCTGAATGTAAGAGGTGGGTCAGGGAATGAAGTATCCCTATCGGGATTTTGGTGTTTTCCCAACTGTTTTATGAACTTTTTGTTTGGCAATGACAGCTCTCTCACACCCCTCAGTTGGATACGGATAGTGGCATCGCTTCTGCTGTCGTATTTGTAGGGGCAAATCAAAGAGACTCTAAATATTGCCGGAAAAACATCAAAGTGCACGACTGGGTCAGGCGAAACTTTGTCGTTTATATCAGCAGTTTGGTTGGATGCTTTGGATTTTATTAGGTGTGTGGGTAAACAACTCAGAAGCGATACTTGCTAAAAATAAACTAATAGGTAGGTATATTTAAATAAAGTGCACTTTCGTGTTAAACATATCCATTTCAGATGGTAGTACATACAAAGTAACAATGTGGAGCTTAGGTTCTTATTAAAACGCATTTTTCGCAAGTACCTACTGGCTAAACAATTTTAAGCGCCAACTCTACTGTTTATAGGCTCTTATACCTTAAAATATTTACGCATTTTTTGTTATGCAACCGTGTTGTAATACCTATACCTAAAGTTTGTTCTGTTGTCTAATCGAGTTTTCATATAGTAGACGCTCATTAAATTTGTGCTTTTAAGGATCAAAGATGGGCGTTACGAAAGTTTACGATAGAAGCTGATGTCGCAAAGTATGTAATATCCCCATTTCCAACGTTTTGCTTTTCTAACAATTTAGCTATTTAGCTCGGAACCGGAAGGTGGACTGTCTGCCGGAGAGCAAGTTTAGCACCAGTGTCGAGCGAGGGTCATAGACTAGCTAGCTCGTCCGCTGCAAATTTTAACGAGACACCTAACCTAACCTGGACCTTACTTCATCATTAAGAAATAGGCTTGCATTGCTTTAGATTTTTTTACTTATATAGAATTAAGTGGGACCTTGGAGCCTACAGGTGAATATGAAAATATCCCTTTATGATTTTAATGGATAACTAGGCTGCGGCTTGATAAGACTATATAACTATATTCATTAAAATGTTTAGAAGGCTGAAAAAGGCAGAGGTTGTGGTCTTTAAAGAAGACACCGGCAAGAACTTTCTTAGAGGCTTTTGAATCCCCCTGCCCGTGAACATTGATTATCGCATCACTCGTACAGGACTTTCCGTTGCTCGCCCATTGATTCCTGTCGAAAGTTAAAGCCATTTTAATTTTTCATTATGCAGGGTATCTTGTATTTTGGGGTAGGCCAAAATTTTGCACCCAGAATGTTCAATGTTGATCACAACCTTTATTAAGAACTATAGATTTTGGAGTAGCAGAGTCATAGAGAAAACTCTTCTCTTTGAAAAATACCAAAACGAGCGCTCTTTCTGACAGAACTGTTGATGACGTGGCATAATAGTTCTCCAATGTAGAGCTTCAAGGATCATATTTCCCTAACTCTAAAAAAACATTGTGAGTGCCATTAGTTGCGATGTGCTTTTTGTCTAGGGCTGATGCTTAGCTCGTCGGATCGCCAAGGTTCTTCCAAAAGAAACACGAACTTCAGGTTTAGAGGAGTTTCCTTTATTACAATTTTGTCTTATGTTTAATTACCAAGATGTAATTCAACTTTATTATTATTTAGGTAATGTTAACAATTTAAAATGGTTTACAATTATTATTTTCTACAATTTATACAATCTACGGTTTAACGGGTAGCGGCTCGGTCCTTGGTTGCGTCTCTGGTTGAGTTCGTCTTTTGACAGTCCTGCCGGACTTCAGGTCCATCTTGCGACAGTCTCGCCGATCTTCAGGTCCGTCTTGTGACAGTCCCGGCGGTCTTCAGGTCCGTCTATCGACAGTCCCGGCGGTCTTCAGGTACATCTTGCGACAGTCCCGGCGGTCTTCAGGTCCGTCTTGCGACAGTTCCGGCTGTCTTCAAGTCTTCCTTACGGCGGGCTCGGCAATTTCCTAGCTACCCGTAGGCCTACTAGCACCAAAAGTTTCAAGCGGTCGGATAATTGCCTGAGGATCAAACTCGGCGGTACACCAGATTGGTACTGGTCAACTCTGATGTTTTCTCGCTCGTTTGAGATTTTCTTGCTGGTATCATAGATTTGACACCAGCAAGCGGGTGTGAAATTTATCACCAATAAAAATAAATATGGCTTGGCCATACATGCATTGGCCAAATCATGCTGGGCGACGGAAATGATACGGGGAAAGTGTACATAGACGAACAACAAATAAAGGGAAAGTATTGTTGTAACGAATGCATCGTTACAGAGTAAAGCGCTGTCTCAACGCGTTTGGGTAGGCATGTTGCGAGTTTGTTTAACGTGACCCATGCATCGATGTCAAGGTTCGATCATCGATCTTCGAGGGCTATAGAAAGAACGACTGACAGCCGGAATTGTCCAAAGTCAATGAGAAGTACCTATGTCTTCAAGAGTGCCGCCGGGAAAGTTTTAAAGCTATGAAATATGGTATGAAACTTGGTTTATGGATGAAGAATAGGCTAATGCTTTTGACTGACGTCTTCCCTTGGCATATTGAGGTAGTAGAGTGGGAGTAAATTAATCGCAGACTTATTCCGGAGCGGATTTTGTGATTCCACCTCAGTTTGCATGAAGATGCAACTGCTTTTTATAGGTTCGCTGTTAATTTTGGATCAGTATTTGAATGCTGTTTATTTCTTCAGAGAAATTGCGAATGGAACTACGTTGCAGACCTCCTTATGGTACGATACCAATGTCGTCCACACCCTTTTTGGAATATCTTTAATTCGGATTATTGATCCCCATATATATCTACAAATTGGGATAAAATTGACTTTCGTATAGTCTATCAGTTCAGTTGATCGTAAGGCCGAAAACGAGGTGCCACTGTTAAGAAGGCGGCTGACAGTACAGTGATCTGCTTTGCCACTTCGAGATCCGATAAAAGTCCTTAAAAAGCATTTTCATGGTCGTTAAAAGTTTCTATAGTTTACTTACATGTCAATTAGAAGTTTGAGTGCGACTTTGGATCGGGATGGGTCCACGTTGTGCCGAGTGTTGTATCTATAAGATTACTCATACCCTGTTTAACTTTGATACTTATATAGTCTTAATGTTCCTCTATGCAAATCGTTGCCACTTACTAAATAAATTATGACCGGCATTTCCTTCCTCACCATTTTACGTTAGAAACATCTAACCATCCAATAGACATTTCCAACAAAATCTCCATTACAACACAAACGAGCAGCGAAAAGTTCAACGAACTCGTAACGCACATTTTTCGTCCTGATGCAGACAACCCCAGCACACAAATTAAACAAATGTGTGCACAAAAATTAAAACCAAATGAAACAAAAAGAACGCACAAACACAACTTACAATTTACCTCGCCAGCAAACCTAATCCGCAACTATATATACAATTGCTTAGTGGGCCAAATCTCCACTTAAGCCAGCCATAAATTCTTCTGAAACTTCCATTTATCAGCTGACAAATGGCACTCCGGGCAATCGAGAAACACCTTGCACAGAATACATAATGGCAATGTAGATCCTAATTTTATACATAATAACGTTATGTAATATATCAGCAAATATTTGAAGGGAGGGCTCAGCCCTCTACCTTATTCATCTACCCTAGAAGAGCCAAAAAAAAACAAAAAAATATCAAGAAACGGCAGCAAGAAAAACAAATATCGACAGGGAGTGTATAATGGACAAATGCTACGTCAATATGCAGCACACAGAAGGATACACAGGCACACGAATGTGCGCTCCCTAGGAGTAGTACCTGGTGCTGGTGTAGTGAATAAATTAGTCTCATGGGTATAATTTTATTAAATCAACTAAAATTTGCAACGTTAGCTCCTTGGATTGTTTTTGTTGGTTTTTTTTCTTTTTGTGTTGTTTGTTTCAGTGGAGGGAGTGAGATTACATTCAACCTTCTGACATTTGCACACAGCATCCCTTTGCGAAAACCCTAACGAGAGAAGGGAAACAGGTCCACAGGACGAGGAGGACATTGGGTGTTAGCGCGGCCGGGAGGGGTTGGAATAGTTAAATTTGGACTTAACGGAGCAGAATATAAATTAAAGTTAAATAATGGAGAAAAAATGCCAGCTACTTCGTCGCGCAGGAGTTGTGTTTTTTTTCTTCTCTACACAAGGAGATGGGAGATAGTGAAAACATGAAATTAGAAATGGAGAGACGTAATGGCGTTGAGCAGTGGCCCGTTGATAATTTTATTTCGTTTAAGGTAGGCACTCAGCAGTCAGCCTCAGCACTCAGGGCGTAATGGACTTTATGGATTGAAAGTTCCACCAAATTGTCAGTTTTCAGTCTGAAATCATTGACAAATATTTTACCGGACAACTGTTGAATTTAGAAAAATATAACCGCTGGGTAGTTTTGTTCTCAATTAAAGGTGCAACCCATTAGGCGACCACAACTAGGTCGATTTAAATGGGTAAGGAATGTTTTTTATTTAATTTCAATGTGAAGGAGGCATTTTTAGAAATGCTTTTTTTCCAGTCCCATTCCCATTCGAGAAGAATTAGTTGAGAAAATTTCAAGTAAAGGTACCCTAAGAAGTAGGAATGAGCCTGTTTGTAATTTTTCAAAGCCCTGCAATGTTAACAGTCACTGAAAATTGTTCCTATATGCAAAAAAGATCAATTCAAACCATATATGCAAATCTTTGAGTATGGTATGCTAATCTATGTCACTTGTAAGGTGAAATTCAGAGATCGTGCTCTTCGATTCACATTCGAGCTAATATACCTCGTCATAAAACTATATGAAGAATATTTCGTATGAATGAAATGAATTCAGTCAGTTCTTTCGAATTGCTGTTTTTCCTTAATAACGCCTTCGATTGAAAAATGTAAGGGCATTTATCCCTCGAACCACAGCCACCACAGGCAGGAATGACCTGCTAAGACTTGGTGGCGGATAAGCCAAGCAAACTAGAGAATGCATCGTTTTATAAGTTGGTAGGCACTCTTTCAAGTTACCACTTCTTAAGAAAAGGTTCTAAACTTCGTTTCCTCGAGAAACATGACACTGAAAGGCTACTGCAAAGGCATTGAATGGTTTTTGAATATCTCACAACGTATTCCTTGCGAACTTCTTAGAAGATCAGATTATGCAAACACTGTTAGCATGAGGGACATAAGCCCGTTTCAAATGAAGCTAATCTGCACTGAAGGACAAAAGGGTGCGCCACTTACAAACAACTCAGGGGGTTTTCTGCACCAAATTATGCTCAGCAAACCAGTTTCCAGTTTAAAACAGAGACTAGAGTAAAATGTCTATTCACGCGCCTTAGGAAAAACCTGCACAAACAGTAGGTGAGCCTTTAAAATGAAGTAATACAGACAAGAAACAAAATAGGGCCTAACAGAAGCTTGTTAAATAATAATTATCGTACTCCTTACCTCATTCATATCTATTTTCCAGGTATGGGCTAAATCAATCAAGAATGAAACCTCGAAATATAGCTCTTTCAAGTTTAGTCAGCAAAATTTTGTGGATATCAAATAATATAAAAGGCTTTGGATACATCGATAAATAACTCAGGTGTGTTTGCTACAGACAGGGCGAGGAGTTAAATGGGTCTGTGAGTTTCTTATTTCGATGGAATAACCCTCTTTAAAAAAAATACGTCCCGGCATTTAGTATACCTAGTGCCGCTTTATTGTTCATTTATATTTCTTTGAAGTACTCCGAGCGTTTTTCTAAAGGCAGTTGCCAAGGCCGTAATTGGGGGGGGTCACAGGGGTTTGATCCCATCCCCCCGAAATTCTTTTGTACTTTTTTAAAACGAGAACAGAGAAAATCAAAACAAAAATGAGCCACTTCGGCCATTTACCTAAATGCAAAAAGATTCAAATCAAGCATAGCATTGACTTTTTCAATTAAAAATACCTATAAGCACCGTTACATACTACACAAGAATAGAATTACCACAGAAATAAAATACACGGTGGACTCCAAAAGAAATATGTGCACGAACAGTATCGAAGCAGCAGCGAAATTACCCTTTTCGACGACTTTACAACTCAGCTCCAAACGCGGTTCGAGGACCATAAGACCGTTCTATCATCGTTATATGTATACCTATTTTGATCCCGTCAATATTTGGCAAAAGCGAAACAAAATTTAACAAAGAAAATTTAAAATTTTATAAAAGATTTTTGGATTGGGACAGCTTGAAGGCTGAGTTTCTACTTTAGAAAACAAAATGTCATGAACAATACTAGGCACTGCGTTCACAGAACGCCATAAACAGCTTAAGGAGACTGCAGTAAAGATTTTTTTTCCAACATTCATCGATTTTTTAAAAATTTTGGCAACCTTACCAGTATCGACATGTTCAACATAAAGAACGTTTTCGACGACGAAACGCTTACAACTTTTTTAAGAAACTCCTACGGGTAATGTCGATTCATCGGGAGATAGAAATATATACCTACTGACGAAGTATTTTATTTATTTGTTTGATTGTTGAAAATTACTACTTTTGTTAAGCTATTCCTACTTGTGTTATAATTACTAAGGTAATAAAAAAATGAAATTTTAAATTTAAGATTATTTTATTTTTCTCAATCGCTTCTAACCTTTAAAATAAAAATTTATTTTTCAAAGATCATATCCCCCCGAAATATTTGTCTGGTTACGGCCTTGGCAGTTGCATTAGTCATTAGTGTTGTGCAGTTGTGACAGTGTTTTTAGGTATAGTAGAACAGCTCGCTGGGTACTCTGTCTGTCAAACTCGCATCGCAGCGCATTGAAACCATCATCGCATCACTGAAATAAACCTCCACTGGGAAAAAAATAGTTCTCCTAAACATTCCACCTATTTGCAAAGAAACTTGCATCGTCACAAAGATAGCCAAGTACCTATTAATTTGTCACTTCTGTTACAAGTTGCCTTCTGATGAAAGGGTGAGAAAATAATTACGCCTGTGAAAGTAACATATGTTTCCATCCTCGGCTTTCCCTGAAATGCCGCTTACATAATTGAAACATAATTTCCATACATATTTTGCATACATCACCCCATCGAATCGACACAAGTTCCTCCAATTGGATTTCTCCTAACCCATCAGCCAATTCAATCCAGGAAAAGACAACAACAGATGTCATCCCCCTTGCCCGTCCAAATAGGGTGAGCAATGAGCATCTTCCAGCCAATACCTTAAAAATGCAAACACTGCCTGCGTGCATTCGTGTAAACGTACCCCAATAGATCTCAACGGAATAACGTTATTATCCGAAATATATGAGAATATAAATGTGCACAACCTGTGCACGATTTCCCTCACTGAATGTGCGCATGGTGCCCCCTTTGACGCATTTATCTTCATAAACGAGGCAATAGCATTTTGTCATTCGTTCTAATATTAAAAATCCTTCGCCGAGACCCACGACTGATCTTCGGCACAGCATCCTTTATCATTCTGATTACGCAATGTTGCTTTCCCCAACCGGAACGCCATACATCGTCGGGCATATATGGGCTTATACGACTGGCAATGGCGCAACTTTGAACGTTCGCTTGGCAGAAAGGTCTGCGCAATATAATATAGGAAATAAAGATAAATATTATTGGTAAAAGATGCTAACCCGCCTCTTGGCCATATACACGAATGCTGTGTAAAGTTTTCTAATAAAAAGAAAACAGGACGAACGACTCGGCTACGTATGGGTATGGGTGTATCTGTATATGGACGAACGGATGAGTTCTAAGTACGTGCCAAGAAAGCTGAAGTAGTACTCCAATAAAGAATATCACTGGCAATGAAGGAGAGGATATCTTGCAGCAAGCTTTTTCAATAAAGATAATCCGTTTGGTTCGCATTGTATTCTCGTTGGTGCTTACTGCTATAGATATATATCTCGGGAGGTATTAATGAAATTTAATTAAACGATTGGGTGTGTAATGAAATTCGAACGTGATATTCGAATGATATCGAAAAAGTCGCATAAATTTTATTAATTACGGACTTTTTGTGTAAGCGAACGAAAAGGGTCAAAAGAATTTGGACGGCGTGTGACAATGGCTGGAAAAGTAGTCCGTAGTAGTAGCTTGATAGGTACAGCTTCGATAATAGTTATAAATATGTTGAAGGAGACCCTCTTGGTTGTCTGATGTGTTTGGACTACCTTATAGTGAGGTGAACAGTTGGGGCTTAAAGTTCCTTGCCTCGAAATATCTGCACAGTTTTTTAGAAGCGCCTTAAGAAGCTTGCAGTCAGATCTGGCATTTGAGTTTTGCACTTAGGCTGTTTTGGTCCGCTTAAAATCAATTGAAATGAAACTGGATGAGAGAAACTCGTGCTCTTGTGGCGCCAAGTAAACAGAGTTTTGGAGTATTAGGCAAGTGATGCCCCTCGGTTGTCCAGTCTGCACAATTTGAGGTTATGTGCATCTGTTATGGTATTGAATTTCGAGCAATAATTTGATGCCTGCTATCTTTTTGCACAGCCTTTTAACAATATATTTCTGCAAAAGAGTTAGAGTAGCAGTGATTGCATTTTGTTGAAATATACTCTGCCCCAACATTCAATGCAATTGTAGTTTCATTTGTTTAATTTAAGGTGAAACATTTTTAGCTATAAATTTGCTGTTAAACATTCTGCTTAGGTTAAGTTTACGCGTGACCAACACCTGTGTTCTTAGTCGATGTCCAACTAAATGATCTCTCTATCGCTCCACATAAAAATAAATAAATAGTTTGCGCAACATGTCTGTCCAAGATGTCTGGCCAGACGCACCCTAGAACCTTAATATATAGGTAATTTGTTTGTTCTCTGGGGGTATCTAACCTAAGAACCCTCGCTCAGTAATCCAGCACACTAACCACTGATCCATTGCGCCCACATCGTTCTACGACGACAAGTTTCAAAATAAACGCAATGAGCAATATGCGATAATAGCATTGCCAGGCTCGAAATAATTTACATGCTTCAATTAAGATGAAAAATGAATTTTTCGAGGACTTTTCGCAAAGATTTATTTTCAGGATGTGCTTTGAACTTGAGGATAAAACCTTGATAAAGGTCCAGTATTTTTTTATTTTCGGCAGCAAAATGTGGTTACCGATTTCAAATGCTTTGCCCAATGTCAGTTTTTCCCAGCTATTCAAGAACAGAATTTGTTACATAGTATATATCCATTTTTCAAAAATGTTGCTTAAATCATTGGCAGCACTTTTTTTTAAAGCTCTCTGTTGGGTTCATTGCAGGAAAAAACAACAAAAGCGAACTTAGCTACCAGCCAATAAAAGAAGGATCGATTTGGTCAACGATTCGGACTCGAAGATTGCGTTATAAATATATACGATTTGACTAGGTTTTCGACGAGTTTTTATTCTTGCTATAAGATTCTTCAATATTGTAGCACGCATACGGTCGATATTTTATAAGCCCAACTTCATCGTATTAATTATTCTGCCCTAGCGTGGTATCCGTCGGAAGGAAAGATTCTCCGATTTTATACGATTCGGAGGATTTTTGCTTCCTCCGAACAGGTATTCCGAATATTTTTCCGACATTTTCTATCGCATATCGGCGAATTGCGTTGAAGTGCGATGAAGTGCATTTTTTTTGTTAAATTTTTGGCAGCTAGGTTCCGATATCCTCCGACAGAAATTACTTTCTTAAGGTGGCGCTACAGTGCGGGGTGGACCTGGGTCTCAACCAATACGCCGCTTCAGTTAGCGCGATCTTTGGCTAACTGCCTCCAATTGCGCACTCCAAGTTGGTTGAGGTCCCCTTCCACTTGTGTGCGCCACCTAAGGAGAGGTCTTCATCTACTGCGTTGTCCCTACGGGTTGGAGTCGAAGACTCTTCGGGCCGGAGCGTTGGTGTCCATTCGCTCTACATGTCCTAGTCATCTTAGACGACTGATGCGTATTTTTCTGACCAGGTCGGTGTCGTTGTACAGCTCGTAGAGATCGCTGTTAAATCTTCTCTTACAAAGCCCGTCAACGCAAACGGGACCAAAAATCACTCGAAGGATATTGCGTTCGAAACGGCCAAGAAGATCTTCATCCGCCTTTGATAGGGTCCATGCTTCTGCGCCATAGAGCAGGACTGGGATGATGAGGGTCTTATATAGAATCGACTTAGTGTTTCTTGACAAGGCCATTTCACCATTTTTGTAGTGAATTTTTATAATTTCAATGCGTTGTTGAAGCGTCTATCGTTCCATTTTTAGTAATGGCGTAGTTTCTACTTCTCAAATGTCAAAAAATAACAGCTTCAAAAGTGACAGCTACCGAAATAGCGGGCTATTCAAAATAACACCTCTTATCGGAAAACCCTTTAGAACTTGAACATAATTTATTCTTATTTTGCACATACGAAACAACAGTGCAGCTTTTTTAGAGAATCCAACTAACGATGAATGTTCCTCTCTTTGTCGATGCGGAAGAAATTCTTTCGGGCCAAACCATTCCTCACTGTCCTGATTGTAGTCGAACCCTTTGTTAGAGTTTTATAATGCAAATCAAATCTGTTATACCGGTATTTAGTTGCGAGTGCGTCTTTTGAACACAACACTACGTCCCAAAAAGATATTTTTTTGTATACCTAATCATCAATCATGTTTTTGTTTATTTATTTTACTGGAAAAGCGTTCATTGCAATTGCAGCACCAAAGGAGAAGCCACAAATCGAGAAGTCTAAATGTGATTAAATTCTTGAAATATAAAAAAAAACATTCGCAGTGTATTTAAGAAAAAACTTACAATCTAGTAATTTTAAGACTAATACAAATATTTACAAGTTGCATAGGTAACCTTTAGATCGACCACCAGTAGAAGCACGAACTCGGCGTTATATTCCCGAAATCCCCGCGTCCTCGAACCACTCTGTGTTCTGTGTAAACAAAAGCAGCACAGCTGAAAGCCAACAAAAGCCCATTATGTTCTCCATCTTTTATTATGGAGCAAATAGCTGCCACTCAGCTATAGCTTCAACCTGATTTAAAATTCCATCAATAAATTTTCCACAGGAAGGAATCAGGCAAATTGACACTTTTTTCCCACTTTTATCCCCGCTGGTTAGGCGTATTGTTGGCAATATTGTATACCTAACGGATAAACTAGGTACATACAATATGGATTCCCATTCTACGGGATGTGTACAATTCTCACCCCATCTCAGTGTTTCTCACCCCTAAATGGGAGTTTAAGTTTTTCAAATACTTTCTGTCTACTGAGTTTTATTTTTTGTTTGGGTCATAACTGAGTTTGTGTTGTGTTTTTGTTTTTTTAATTGAGGGTACAATTTCACGGTCCACCTAGCAGTTCCATTAAAATTCAGCTCGGCATTGCTGCAACGGATGGAAATATGCGCTCGTCCAGGACGCAGGACCATTTACCCGTCGTGTCGCCATGGAAATGGGGAAGGAGATTCATTTTTCCGCATCCCTAGTTATATACATCAACCGTGCCCACCATGTTAGATGCTAGCTACACATTCTGTGGCGCATTAATTTCGCTATGGGCATTAAGCTAACACACAACAGTCGCGCACACACAGGGAGATCAAATTTAAATATGCGCATGCATGCTTGTGCATTTTTCGAGCGTCAATTAACAAAGTGAAACATCATCCCCAATGCTTTGTTTTGCATTCCATTTTGGCGGCGACGCGCGGTCCCACAACTTGGGATTACCGCACCACCATTTACAAGTCGGCTAACTTTCTACCTCCTCTCCCAGTGACCCTGCACAGCAGCTCAGCAGCAACCTCATAATTTAGGCAATGTAATTGCCTCTCGGACGATGTAATTTAAATTGTTTGCAGGAGTGCGTATCGTCGTGTGTCGTGTCCTGGGCCAAATTCGATTTAAGTTGGCCGAATGCCATGAAGACAGCTAGGATTAACTTTTAAATTGAAAATTGTTGTTTCGCTTGAACTTTTGCCATCGAAAGGCATAAATATCTGACCTTCGGTGTTGTTATCGCGTCGGGGTTGGCATTTTGGGAACACTGTCGGAGATACATGTCGCTCTCGCTATCTACTGTATGTGCTTCCATGTTTTGGTGTTGTTCGCTTTTTTTTTTTTAATATAATTTCAAATCAAACCGAGACAGTTATGGACCCAAAAGTCGATAGCCAGATGACAGTTTTATGGATGTTTACAGTAATAAATGTAATTTAGAAATTTTTTATTTGAAAGTCGGAGAAAAGATCGGTTCGCCTTTGGGCAATTTCTTCTTCGGTTCATGTCGTCGCATATCAAAAGTGTCATCCTTTCTCATTTCATTTTTACGAGCTGTGTCAATACCGTGGCGTGGCTGCGCGTTTGCTGGGTTCGGCGTTTGTACCTATACATATAGGAGTAAGTGAAAGGCGAAAAATGTTTTGTTTGGTTACCCGTACTTCACAAGTAACAGGGCTTCTGTTTATCACTTATAATCGGCATAAGGAGACAAGCCGCAGGGACATGTTGGCCGGCGACAGAGGGAGAAAGTCAAGATGACATCTGTTTGAGTGGTTTTGCTATTGTTGTGTCTTGTGTCAGGGATATGATGTTGCTGATGATATCTTTGCGAATAGAAATAGAAATAGAAATAGCAAAATGGCAATTTGTTCGTTTTGGAAATTTATAATGCCGTCCATTTGCAGAGGGCACAGGTAATGGGAAATTTTAGAATGGCAGCGTCATGTGTTGCATACATTTTATTGTAGGTATAAGTACCTATTCCTTCTTTATAAACTGAGTAAAGGTAAACAATGATTTGCAGGGACGGATTTAGAGGTTTGGAGGCCCTGGGGAGACAAATGAGTGGAGGCCCTTGGCTTATTACCTATGTTCCAAATTATAATTTACTACAAAACCAAATAAATTATTATCTTAACAAACATATCTACATACCTAATTACATAAATACAGACAAAAATAAGAGTTATATGAAATTAAATTAAAACAAAACAAATGGAACCGCGCGAGCTCTTTTCGACGAAAAATCCTTGATGATTTCGCTGAAATTCAATCTCGTAGAAAATCGCTTTCAATGCTGAGTAGAAATAGCTTTGATAGGCGGTTTTGTTCCATTGTAGTTCGAGCTTTTTCTATAGTTATCATTTTTGAAAATGAGAGGCCTCCACTGCAACAATTCTGGTGCGTGATTGTATACTGACCAATATCAGTATGACATATTTCTTTAGCTGCTTCTTTGTATTTATCAACATCTCTTTTGTATTCAACGAATGATTTCAATGATTCAAGAATCATTTAAGGGTCCTGCAACATCTTGTTAGTAGCATCGAATCGCTTCAAGGTGTCTTTCCAAAAGTTACCAAATAAAGGGGTTACGGGACAACTTATCTTTTCAAAAAGGTGCGATGCTTCGTTCCTCACGATATCTTTTTGCTCCTTATCAGAAGATATGCTGGTTTGAGGTCCTTTTACCTTAGAATAATGGTTGACAATGGCTTTCTGAGCTTCAGATGCGATAATTTTTCAGTCAGAATTTGGTATCGTTCTGTACTTGCTTTGAAATTCTAAACGAAATCAAAGAATTAAACAGCCGATGGACAAGAGCTAGCAGCCAAAGTCATGGTAAACATGTTAAAAACTCCGATAAATTATTGTTCTCAAAAATAAGAGCCTGCATTTGTAGTTGGAAAAAATCAAAGCCAGAATCGATTGACGGTCTCTTGATATTTATTGTGGTGTGCAAAAATATTCTTTGAACATTTCCGAACAAAGTTGGAACTGAGGAATTGAATTCTGCAGAGTTACTTAAATGTTGAAGTTATGTGGAACCTTTTTCAGCCGAATATTCGATAAATTAATTTGTTGTGCGGTCAGGTCAAAGACCAATGTCTTTTTTTTCGAAGTCTATGGCGTGTGGAGGCCCGGGGCTGTAGCCCCGCCTGCCCTCTCCCCTACATCCGGCACTGATGATTTGTGTAAGGGACCACGTGGTTTGTCTATAGCTTGTAAGAGTTGTTTGGGATTGGACCCCGCCATTTGGATTTGGCTAAAATTATAAAAAAGTTGCAATATATTCAAACAAAACGTGTCTATTGTTTGATAGCCCCATATTTTAGGAACGCAATCAAACAAAAATATTACGTACCTACCTATAGTAATAACTGTTGTAAAAAAATTGAAAACAAAAGCCAAATTAAATTTTATTTTATTTAAAAATATTTTATACGTATAAATATGATTTTTTTCTAATTAAATACCTGCTTCGAAATTAAAACAAAACAGAAAACGATATTTAAAAAAATTCGGCATTCTTAACACATACAAATATAAGCAGCGCACTTTTTTTTTGGTTGCGTCCAAAGGATGTGTAATCTTCTTAGATACCAGTAGACCCTACTATCTGGCATGAACGATTCGCGGAATATGTTTCTCCAGTGCCTCGCACCTTACGTAATAAACCACACCCCTGTACTCTTCTACCACTCTCCCCGCGGGACTGCCGTTAGGTATTACTTCGCGGGGCTGGTTCATGGTAAATCATCTACGTCTGCCACTTCGACCCTTCCTAGTCTTTTGGCTCTTCTTAGCTCGTTCTGTACACTCCTTATGTATATGCACTTATTTCCAACCAGTCGTCTTCTGATCTGACCGCAACATATGGTCTATGAGAAGCTGTGGAATGGGTAAGATCACTCTTCCTCCTGAAAAGCGTCTGCAGTGACACATTACGTGCTCCATATCTTCTTCTTCATCTGGGCATTCGGGGCATAGAGGCGAGCTATCGTGGCCGAATCTGTGAAGATAACTTCGATAGCGTAAGGCGGTAGTTGCAATCCCCGCTTGTTTTTCTTGTCCAGACCTCGATGTTTGGGATCAGTTTGTGGGTCCATCTGCCTTTTGCCGTGTTATCCCACTGGACTTGCCACAGTGCTATATCCTTCTCCTTACGATGACCTCTTGCCGGTTGACTGTTAGCCTATGGTAGTTCCTTTGCATTTCGTTGGCGAGAATGTCGATGGGAATCATTCCCGCAATAACGCAGGCTGCGGTCTTGTGGTCAGCTAGTTCTAGACCTGCAGAATCTAGCCAATTCTTGATTCTGGCGACTGCTTCATTCGTGGCGGACTCTATTTCGTGGATATGTTTGGCCACAGGAACCACAGCTATATTGTCAGCGAAGCCTATAACTTTAACTCCTTGTGGCAGCGTTAATCGGTGAAAACTCCGTCGTACATTATGTTCAACATGAGGGGTCCCAGAACCGACCCTTGTGGTACTCCCGCGGTGATGTTGTAGTACTTAACGCTATCGTCAGTATGGTACATTAGCTTCATGTCGGTAAGGTAGTTTGCTACTTTATTATTCTGGACAAGCATCTCCTAATGATTAGCAGCCCACTTTTTTCCGCCCACTGCCAACTTTTTTCCGCAAAATGAATGCACACTTTTTCCCTAAAGAGTACTTATTTTTCATTGGACTGGAATTCCTTCAAACACAAGTAAACAAAGTTCGTGCCTTCATAAGTCGTTTCTTATAACGACTTAGGAATCGCTTTGGAAAAGCCTGAAGGGGTGACCAATCCAGGCGCATTTGGCAATTTTCGACAAATACGACGAATTATGTTACCGTCGGCAAATGGAGAACTAAAAGCTAAAAAAGAATTTGGCATTTTTGTTTTTATCAAAAGTGTAAGTACCTACTCTTGTGATCAATGCATTTATATATATTTCTTTCAGACCGTTCAATTTAAGTTGGTTCGCAAGGTTTCAAGTCTAAAATTTGAGCTATAGAGATCTAAGTCATTTTACAAACTTGTCTTGGGTAAGACTCCCGAACGTAGGCATCAGGCAGAGGTTTTGGTTTTACCCCAAGCTGCGTTATCACTTGAGATGAGATCGATATCCATTAGGAATGTAGCCATCTTCATTAAAATTCAGGTTATGCTGACTAGAGTCGCTAACCACCAAATCTGAACTAGTCAGGAATTATCTCGAAAGGAGGAGACACTAAATAGAACGATTAAGGTTATAAGAGGTCATAAGACCGTGACTGGAAGGACTGTTTTTTAAAACAAAACTTCAACTAAGCAGTTACAAGATGGTCACAACTAAAGGGTTTTACAATAGCGACTTGAAAACTTCAAATTTTTATTGTGAACGCACCCTTAAACCGATTACCAAACTGTCAATGTCAAAATTTTCAGCAAAATCAACATTTTCATCATGATGAAGTACACGAAGGAGCAGCACTTAAAAATTCTTAAAATTTACTACCGAAATTCCGAGTCGCTGGTTGTAACTTTAAGAGCGTTTACGCCAATTTTCGGTAGCGTGCATTTTTAGGTTAACGGCTTCGTCAATAAGCAAAATATACTTTACTGGACTGGTGAGAGCCCTCATGTGCTTTATGAAACAGCACTTCATTCACAAAAAGTAACTATTTGAAAATGACCGCCACTTGACGGTAAATGCTTTTCGCTGCAGAGACATGATGGAACGTTATTTCATTGAAAAATTGCATGTGATATGTGGTTCCAAAAAAGACAGTGCCACATGCCACACAGAGGGTGCAACAATCAAGTTTTTGAAGTCTTAGTTCGGTGTATGGCGATGTATCTATGGTCTGTGTATATAGTTGAAGGTGTTTCTAAATACTTCTCCCGGAAAAAGCGAACCTTAGACCATTCAAGGCGCACACTTGTCGATAGCTTTTTGAGAAGCATCTTCCAAATGTATCCACAGAGCTAGTAAACATGTAGCTAGTTCTTATACACATCAGAAAAATTTACAAAAAATAAAACTGATTGACAATATTAGCATGAAATACATTGCTGCATGCTCCATTAAAGGTGTTTGATTAAGTAGTTTTAAAAATCCGCGGTTGCATTCCCATACTATAATCCCTCACAGCGCAAGACCAAACCAATCCTCAGTCAGGACTTGTCATTTTTAACCTCGTAAATACCGAAATATCCCATTAAAGTGTCCCCGACTAAGACCTCTCTCCATACGACAGGTGTAAGCCATAGGCCATTCAATTAAAAGATTAAAGAGTTTTCCAGTAGAAAAGACAAACAACAAAAAAAAATGAAAAACCCATTCCCCTATAGAGCCAAACGAGTTCGGCTCGGTTAATTGAAAAATTTAAAAGCTCATTCCGAATGTTCCCAAGTAGTAACATAACGATAAGCTATCAAATAAAAAGTGATTATAATATCTTTGTTAATTTTTCCGCTTTTGAAGTCATGCCCCGAACGGAGAGCGCACTCGATAAACTCCCAAGTCCCCCGACCACAATGACAACGAAAAATCTCCAACCCAACCAGTGTTTATAAATCGAACAATCCAATGGTAAAAGAAACTAACACAGGAAAAAAAAACAGAGAAGCGAATGGAAATTAAAAAGATGCACCGCCTAACATAAATAAAACTGTCTTCCATCTTGTTGCTTAGTTGGTTGGGAGATAAAACACTGAAAGCCCATTAAATGTGTGGATATGGGTACCTTGAAAATCAACAAACCAAATCGGAGAAAAAACCAGGAACAACAAAATTTACAAAAAGAAAAAAAGGTAAAACAAAAATACCTCAAGATATTTTTTTTTTGTGGCAAAAGGAGGTGCAGTTCATAGAGGATTTCTTCGACGGCCGGCGCATCTGTAAGGCTCGGCGCGCGGAAGGTTTTCTCCCATCGCACCATTGTTGGAATACAACGTCCCAACGTCGTCTTCGCAGCCTCTTTTCGTTATTTATATCGAGAGATTAATATTCATGTGATTACGAAAGTATCTATATACAGAGATACATCGGCTTACCTGGGAGGACGCAATATATCTTTTTTGTGTGGCATCGGGACTTTGGATATTCATTTCACAAGCGAACAAAAAACCAACCAGACACACCACAATGCAATGGAGAAGCCTCGACGCTACCCTTTTGTCCGAGGTGCTGTGCTGTGTGTGAATTCGCCTCCATATCGTATTAATATATATTACCAAATATATGTATAGCAGCTAGAGAGCAGAGCACTGGGATTGGGAACGAATGGCGATGTCCAGGGAAATTTATAGCACGTTTCTTGTTTGGGGTCTTTAGTCATGGTGATGTGGTTTTGGGATACCCTTTTTCCTTGGGCAGGTATCTCGCGCACTTTGGTTCCATGAAATCGGAGATCTGAGCTTGGAATCGATGATTGGACGTATACCGGTACGTTAATTTGCAGCGCTTTTTTGTGGAGTTTAGTTTTTAATTTCCAAACCGGAGAAATACGCGTCTACTGAAATCGCATAAATTTAGCTGAGTTAATTGCCTTCGACGGGGTGGTGGTTGTTTCTTTTTTATTAGGAAAGCATACCCACGTCCCAATGCAAGTAGATACGTTAAAATGAGTTTTGTTGATCGTTGTTGCACATGCTGTTCAAATGTGAAGTTAAAGCCAGAAATGTTAGCTTATTCTCATAACTGTTGGCGTTCAATATGGCTACTTTCAATCGGCAATCACTATCATTGCAGTTCGCTGAGACTGCAAACTGCAGTATAAAAACAAGTATAGAAATCGTTTACTAATTAGATACTTCAAATCTCTGATTAGTGTGTGAATTGTCGGTCCTATAATGACAGACTGTGAGAGCGATGCTGCTTACAGAAGAAATTGTGGGCATTGCAAGCTCAGTAGAGCTATACGCAGTCAGGAAAAGACAAAAGTCACAATAGCAACTAAACTTTTCCCATTGCACTGTTTAATTGCACTGTTTAATACGATCGGTAAAGTAGATACCATTCGGGAGAGTCCCATTTCTTCCTTTCACAACTTAATACTAAAAAAGACATTCCATCGAGTACCTACCTACACTTCTTTTGGTTTTCATTTCACATCATACGAATTTTGGAGCCCTAACTGCGCACTGGCTTAGTGGTAGTGTGTTGGGCTACTAAGCGAGGGGTCCACGGTTCGAATCCCGAAAGAACCAAATTACGTCTGACAAACATCCGAGACTAAAACTGTCATGAAAGAGCTTCTCAATTAGCCGTTTGGACTCGGCGTAAAACTGTAGATCCCTTCCATTCGTCCCAAAAATGAAAACTCACACAAAACGAATGGTTGTGAGAGGCTAGACCTTGGGCCCCACAGACTTGTCGCGCCCAAATATTTATTTATTTTTAACAAGAAAAGAGATCAAATTAATCAAATGCCCAAAAGAACGTTCAAAAATCTTTTATAAGAATTATATTTGTTCTGATCTTAGTCTTAAGACTTTTGTTATACATCACAATCACAAAAAAATATCATTATATTTTGTATCTACAACATTTTTATTAGAAGTTAAGATTTTTCTTTTCTTTATTAAAAATCTATAAACAAATATATTATTTTCAAATATTCATTTTTTTGTTAAAAAAAAACTTGAAGTAGACTCTATGTTGTACAAGATATTTTTTGAAAATTAAGATTGTTTTTTTAGTATAAAAAATTTAAAAATCTTTTTTTGTTTAAATGCACACATTTTTACTCAAGAATTATTTTTTTTAAATTTTAATATAAACTTTGCTTTCCGCAGTAACAGAAAAATAAAAATGTTTTTTAAATAAATAAAAAATTGTTCAACAGGTCCTTCTAATGGTAACCATTCCCAACCATTCCTTCTTATGATTTGGACGAATATGGATAGGTCCTACGATTGTATGCCTACCGGCAGTGTGAGCCACTGCGATCACTACATTATACGGACTAGGCTTTCATCTAAAGATGGATCTCAAAGGAGCTCTCTGTTGAAGGTGTTTTAAAAGAGCGTGGCTGTACGTGGCATGGCGAATGAGATGTCCCTTTTTAAGAAAAAAAAATGCTGTTGCCATTGGTATAAATAAAATATTCTTTTGACCCTTTGACTGGAGTAGGTACTCCACGACCGAAGCGGAAATAGGTAAAAATAGCACTGCTCTAAGTTTTTGTGGTTTGGGTTTCGAGTAAATTTCTAAGGAAATGGTTTCCGAGGACAGAGTTTCCGGGTGCTTTCAGTTCTAATTTAGAAAACTAGCGACAACGATGGAAGAGGACAGCTGCTTGGGTGTCGTTAACAAAATAAGTTGCTTCCGAAAAAAGATGAATCGATTAATCTTTCTCCACATTGAAACTACAAAAAGATTAATGAACATTTACTTTATCTATCTATTAAAGAATGAGACTTGCTGACTATACTAAGATGCAGGGTGTATCAGTAAAACAGTGGGTATCGGTTATACAGTGGGTACCTACTGGAACGCCCATCATATTGCGAAAGAGGTCTGCCAATTCATCAATCTTGACAAGTTTTACCTATATATAAAACTGCACAGCGGCTCCAATTAATTTTCTGGCATCGCTTAATATAGGTTCAATATTTTCAGCATTTGGGAACGTAGCCTACCTGTCCAAAGTCAAGAATGTCTTTATACAATGGTGTGATATCGAGTCCGCATCTTTTCTACAATGGACAACGGCCAAGTTGATATCAAACAATATCCCACACAAGATTAACAGGCTGCATTCAAACATGATCTGGTCGGTCGCAATTCGAACTAATAGGTAATAGGTAAACGGAAGAACGTTGATTGACATTTGTACAAATGAAATTTTTTTTCATAGCACTCCCCAAATTTCTTGTACAATAAAATGCATGGAAACACACTTCCAAGTAGTCGTCCAATGAAAACACTCGGAAAAACCTTCCAAAAAACCTCAAAAACTGCATTGAGAGTCCTATTTCTTGTATCCATATTCGATAAGTCTGCTGGAAATCGGTAGGTCTTTAACCTGGCCGCACTACCTACTTACGAGCTTGTAAACACACCATCCCCATTGGTCAGACAAGCCCAAACCCCAAACCCCAAACCCGATCAAAGGATGATTTATTTCAAGTACCGAGCGTTATTGTTGACCATTATGATTTAGCCAGATGTAAAACGACTAGTTATATAAAAGTATTTTTGTCGCAGGTCGGCAACTCCAATGAAAAAAAATTGTTGTGTCATTATAAAAGGCATTCCTCGTCATCAGCTTGCCATAACCCTAGCCAAGACTCAAGATGCCTTGATTCGTTCATGGCGAGTAGCTCATATCTACTCGAATGTACTTACCAACAAATGAAATCAAAAACTGCAACAAGCCAACATTAAGCCTCGAAAACATCCCGATGCCAATAATGATAAAAAGGTACTTCATAACCTACAAGAAGGGGCAAGAAATGATCGAAGCCAAGAAAAGGAACTTGGCGAACGATCCGCAGCCGCAAGCCAACCCAGCTTTTTATTATTATTTGCATCGGAAAGTCACAAAAAAAGTCTATTCTTGCCAAGAGTATGATGTGTCTTGCATGCAAAAGAAGTCCACTTGAAACTTCTTTGTACCTATGCAGGATTCAGTCTCAATTATCTGTAGAGGACGTCGTTTCTACCATTAGTGTTTACTTGAAGGTCTAGTTTTATTTAAGTGCAAAGTATTTTGGCATTCCCTTTACAGTACTCCAAATATGCATATAGCTTATGTCCTAACGAACCTGATGACAAGTTGGCAGATCGCAAAGCTGTCAATTAAACAAATTTAAAAATAATTATATTTTCAAATAGAAATTGTTTTCCTTCTTCGTTTGTTGTGTTTATAAGAAAACAACCATCCTGGGCTGATTTGTGACTACGAATTTGGATTCCGACGAGAATTGCAATTACCTCACTAAGCAAAATTGTCGCAACATGGAGCATGTAATTTTGTTGCAGCTTCCATTGATGCAGTACTACATGCTGATGAAAGTTGGACGAAGGAGTGTGCCTGTTGTCATGAGGTACACCTACCTATCAGCTGATTGGCACCGACATGCGGAAAAAGTTGAGTTTTATTGGTTGATCTTTTTTGAAAGTGTAGATGCAAACTCGGACCTTTTAATTGAAGCATACGACCGATCTGAACACGAAGTGGATATGCGCAAAGAGGTTTTTGTATTTTTGATAGAATAGGATTCAATGGCGTTTGGTCAAAAAGTGCTCACAGGTGTTTTATCAGAGTTTTTACGCACAAGAGTCATGATTTAGGAAACTAACTTCAAAGATGAAAGAGGGCAGCTGCTAAGATGTCGTTTACAAAATAAATTGCATGCGCCCTTCGACCCATTGGCGTAATAAAGCCTCCGTCATGTGCTTAATTTGCTGTTTATTTTTCAATCTTTCATGTTTGTCCGTGCGTTTGCATCTATCTCTATCTATAGGTAGGTAGAAACAAAATTGCGTTCACTGATAAAATTTGTTCCAAGTGAAACCCTTAAATTCCATATCGGTTGTCTCTATTTAAAAGGCCCGCAGTGTCCTTTTTTAGCCATTAGTGAAAACTGTTACAAAATTACATTAAAATGAAGGTAAATATTCACACCCACATCAGCAATGTTCGATTAATATTTCCCATTGCGAGTTAAAAATACATAGAAATATTATAATCTCCAATTAGAGGCAATCGCTTCAAAGTCCCGCCATAAAATCTGCGAGGTAATTATCCATCAAAACAACTCCAGAGATGTCTCTATTAAGCGAACGTCAGACACACACTCGTATCTACAAAACTTTATGGCAAGTTAATCAACTTTGGTTGGCATTTGCGTTTTCTTTTCTATTGAGAAAATCTTAAATAAACATGATTTAGTAACACGCCTCCAAATGCAAGCAGTCGACCGACTCACCAACACAACCATTCCTTTCCCGACCAAGCCCACCCTGTCGGCTTGTAATTGCTTGCACTTGTTTACAGACTGGAGCGGGTAAGCCGCGCACAGCCCATAGCGCCAATTTATGCATTTTCATTAATACGCACAAAAATTATACTGTTGGCATATTTATTGATCGTAAAAATTAGCCCAACGGCCTGCGGTATATATATTATACGCAGCGCAAAGAAGGAAAACGGAAATAAATAAATAAAAGTAAACAAAATACAATAACTTTCTCCGATCTAATAACTGCGTGCGACAAATTTCCGCCCCCCAAATCTAATATTTATCGATAGAGTATTGGATAACCTTTTCGTTTTTATTTCCTCTTGACTTGGCCCCATAAAGTGTCACGCTGAAGATTTATTGCGTAATTATGGCAACCAAATTAAACAGACACACATATCCCATAACTCAGCCGGAACCAGGCAGCGCTTCGCCTCGTCCCACGCCCAATTTCAATTATCGATGTAGGCCGCCGAGATAACTCGCATAGGCTATATGTCTCTGAGTCAGGCTCAGCAATCAAGCGGGGGGGTTGAGCGCACATTTGCCAGCTCAACGTTAATGCAAATTTTTATTGCAAATTCCCTCAATAAAACCACAATAAAGTCCATCAGCAATTCAATTCGATTCAATGTATCCACGAGAGCCAGCGGAAAACCAGAATCGAAATGTACCACCTCACAGTAATGACACCAAGAGGGAAACGCCGATAACTCGACGAACGGCTACTTTGGCCGAGATTTTCGTTTACCTATAGGTACCTTGCTCAGGTAAAACGTACCTACATCTCATACGGTGTACGCGTTTCGTGGGAAGCTCGTTCTCTTTCTTGCCCCGATATAGATACAGCGTGTGTGTGGATGCTGGATGCAAAACCTGCAGAACCAGAAATTATTTTGCCCTCGGCTATCGATCCATTCAAAGATGGTAAATACATCACTGCTGTGCGGCGTGCATGCGTTGGAAGGTAGGTAGAGAGTAGCTTGTGCGAAAGAGATACCTAAATGAAATTGAGGTAATGGCGGCATCATATATGGCGGTGTAATGAGTCAAGGACGTGCGAACTGGTTGTCCCGCTTGCACTCACTTGGAGACCCAGCTGAGTGGAGACTTTCTACCATGTTGGATTTTCGAATGCGGCTACAGTTTCGAGAGGGGAAACACTCGGCGAAGAGTCGATGTCGACTAGACACAAAGTCATCGCAAATTATTCTAGATACATTGTGCGAATGTACGAATACGAACTGATGGTGTCAACTGCATGCAGCATTTCCGAAATCCTTGGGGGATTGCGCCGAAGAACCTTTTTGCTTCTATAAATTTATTTAAATTAGTTTGGCGGAGTTTTGTTTTGGTTCCAACAAATAAAAATATTCGCCTGAGGGCGATTTAAATTCATATCTTTTATGGGAGTTTGGGTGATTTTCTTATGAGTTTTACAGCATTGCCGACAGTTTTATTCATAAAATTTTATTTATCTGCTACAGCCAGACTGCCTTTTGCTTTTTGGTTTGAGATTTTTTTTAATTTGTAACAAAACCTATTGGCGGCAGTTGAGGGGCACCTACACTACATTTATGAATCATTTTACTATGGCAAAACAAAGTCCACGTGTGTGGGGAAGTGTGTGGTCAAATTTGGCAAACGGAATTTGGAACTGAGTCAGACGATTTTAAGAAATTGTCGCAATGAAGATATTCGGGAAAGCAGATCTTGTTATTTGGGATTTAAATAGCGATAGGCATAGGTATGATACTGGGGCCTTTGCTTTTTTGCAATGGAAGGTGGAAACCTTGCATGAGGCACCAATGGTCCGATGTCCATTGATAGTGCCGGATTACTACCGGCTAAACCCGAACAGACCGATTTGTTTCCCCCGTGGAACCGCCGTAAGGCATTACTTCGCGGGGGTCGGTAGGTACCTATAAAGACTTGTTGCTTATTGCTCAATAATTGTTGGAACTATAACCTTTCCGTTGGCGTTCTAAGCGTCTAAGATAGATGAGTATACGCACCGCCACGTTACCTACAAAGGTCCAGTTTTCGTCATTCTGAAGCATATAGTTTACGATGTTATCGGAAGTGGGCCACTCACCGAATTGGTCCCGTAGGGAAATCCTCTCGGTTTCGTTCCGTTGGCAATGAAAAAACACGTGTTCCGCGTTTTCAGAAACATTTTCCCAATGAGGGCAATTTGGGCTGGTTTCATGTCCGCGTTTAAGAAGATATTCTCTATAACAACCCTGAACTAAGTCAGATAGAAGTTTGTTTCACCATGCTTCCGTTTAACCCATACGTCGATCACTGGTATCAATTTGTGCGTCCATCTACCCTTTATCGATTCATTCCATTGATGATGCCAGGTTGCTATACTCAGATTCCTTTCGTATTTTTTTTTGTCGTTATCTACCCGACCATTTCAGACTCGCTCGGTTTTTAATTAAACCATTTCTTCATTTCACGAGTATGGCATCGTTCGAAACTGTTCGAAATGCACCAAGACGGTGGATGGATTTGGCTCCCCTCACGTAAGACTTTACTTTCGTTGCACTTGACCATATGAGAATAGAATTGGCAGTTCCTGCAAGAAGAATTCTCTTTGTTTGTTTCGGGCCCCCGATGTTACTCATCAGCCTTGAAAGCGCGCTAACAGTTTTTGATGACTTTTTGCATACATATTCAATATGGTGTTTAAAGCTCAGGCGAGCGTCTATATTTACTCCGAGGTAGGTGCTTAATAAACGCTTGGCAAACTACTTCATGTTCTCCTACTCTAAGCGTTATCGTTTCCTGAACTTTCCTACTCGTAATCAGTACTGCTTCCGTTTTGTGGTAGGTGAGCTCCAAACCTGCGCTAGATAGCCAACGTACATTTGCAACTGTCTCGTTACAGTGTAGTTCCACTTCTTCTATTGTTTTTGCCACAACTACCACAGCTATATCATCTGCAAAGCCGATAATTGACGCTTGACAAAGTGCCTAAAACTGAACCTTGTGGTACACGGCCCGTTAATACTCTTTTATTCCCTCATCAGATTCGTAGAGAAGAACTCTATAAGAAAAGTAACTCACTGTAATCATACGAGATAGTTCGATATTCCAATCCGGTATAAACAGCTCAGGATACGTTCCCAATTCGCCGAATTAAACGCGTTTTTTACATCAAGCTTTATAACGGCGCAGTATTTTTTGGTTCCTCCTTTCCAACGCCTTCCTTCTACAGCGTCTCGGGCTCTCGTTATTACCACATTGATTGCATCTACCGTAGATCTTGACCAAACGTGTCCAGTAAACACATAGGACGATAGGAGGACCGACAGCATCGGCTACTCTAAGAGGCTTTCACGGTCATTGAAGAGCAGGCAAAGTAATTTATGACAAACATCTACACAAAACCAATTTCGAGGTATTTTAGAAGTTCAACTCCTATACCTCTAACAGGAATATGATCCCCCATAGTCATAAGATACCCTAAACTGTTGCTACAGATGGCAAAACAGATGGGTTCAAAACTCCTGACTCGATGTCTACTCTGCCAATTCCGCTCCATCAGTTAGAAGAGAGAGAGTTATACCTACTGGGCTCCTTTGAGAGAAAAATTCTTCCACTAGTTGATGGTGTTTTTGCGAGTTTGAAAAACTACAACCTCTAATGTTGATTTAAGATGAATGAACAAATATTTGGATGAAGTTCAAAATCCAAAAATTCTTCGACCATAATTGTTTCGGTTATATCAAGCAAATGGTCAATAAAGGTGCAAGTCAGGACGATCTTCGATTCGCAGCCTCAGGTTAGGGATACCTACCAAGGAAGATCAAACCTTCATTTCAAGGTACGAAACATCGCATTTTACATAGCGCTTGGTATGGGCAACTGATGAAAACCTGCCTGGAATTGCAGAACAGAGGATAAAAGGCTGCTGTCTATTGCGGGCAGCAATTGCTTAAGGTAAGTGACTACTTCAGATAGTTTAAATCAATGGATCCTTGTTTTCCTTAAGTCCATAAAAACAAATCACGTGCAGTAATGTCACAGTCCTTTGGGGGCGAATGAAATATTTGGCTCAGCGAGAATATTTCATTATTGAAATTTTCTTGCAATTTTGGGATCACGTCTCTCGAGATGTGACAGCTTCCAATGAGTCGCTAAGCCCACATAGAAGTGAAAATACTTTTTTTTGGGTGTAGCTTTTGTCAAACAGAAAGAAGAACGCGAATCTCTGACAAATCCGACAAAGGATTTTTGTGCAGAGAATTCTTTTCAATTTAGACCTTTGGCGGCTTGGTATAGCACTTTAGGTTCCTTCTACATTTTAAAATCGAAAAAAAAATCCCACAAACAAAGTTGAGTGAAAAGCTGGGTCTAAAAACCTGCTGCGGAAAATACTTATCGCATTTTTTTATTATAAAGAATGTCTACAGTTCTAAGTGTAGGTATACAAGGACCTCAAAAAGGAAACCTCTCCAGTTGGTTTGTGCACAGTCCAAGTTGGTGGTGATCTCTCCTCCCTCCATAAGTTCAACGCTCTTTAATAGACTCATACGTATCTCCACGCATCGTCAATTGAGATGTCGCTGCAACGCTCGTATAGTTTGCCGTTGAATCGTCTCCTCCAAAACCAGTCAGCGAGAACAAAACCGAAACTGGATACCTTACTAGAACTTCTATCTCAAAGCTTCTGAGCATGTTTTCACCCGGTTTTGATGGAGTCTTTGCTTGAATGTCCCTAACGACAAAGTAAGCTTGTCCTTTAACTACATTTCAGCCATTCTAGCCGCTTCTAATTCTAGAGATAGTCGCTCTTAGGACAGCTCCCTGTGTTCTAACAGTTACATCAGTATTGTCGGCATACTTAAGGCGGACGGACAACAGACTTTTTACAGATCGTATACCCTGTGGCTCTATAAGCAGAAGTTGTTCTGCTTTTATCCTCTTTTAGCCATTTTGATGTACCAGCGATCATTCTGCGTCGTCATCCGCGTATGTCAAAATTAGACATGACTTTACATAGATCTTCTCTATATTGATCCTGTCACAGGTCTTTATATTAAAATCTAACTATGCATAATTTGATCAACTGACGACTTTCCTGACCTTAAACCACACTGAAAGGGTCCAATCAGGTTGCATACGAGGAGTTTGGGGCGTCGAAATAATATTGGAGGCTGATGGCTTTAGCGATGGACAGCCGATCCTCAGATTCCATTTATCCGGACATAACTAAATCTTAAATAATGTATTCGTACATGCTCTTTACCAAGTCATCTCCACAGAAACAAAAAAAAAGAACGGAGGGTAAACCATGAGCCCCAGCACCGTTCATCTGCGTCTGCATACTCATTAGTCCATATTCTCAGCACCGTCTGAGGATCATCTTCAAAATGTTCATCGTCCCTTGCCCCACGGTTGCTCTGACAGAAAAAAAATGTAATAGATTGTGAATTTCTTTATTCCCAACTTTTCTACAATGACCTACAACCCCAAAAAGACCAAAATGAAGCAGATTCCATGCATAGAAAATTAAGACATTTCACTTGAAGCAACTTTACTCAACCTCTTACATTTTCCAGAAAAAAACGCCGTCACATCCAACCAACATAATATTTTGTCAGATTTTTTTTTTTGCTCAATATTTATTGTACAAGCGTAAGATTTAAATAAAATGTCCATTCATGTTCAGAGATTGACGGCACAGTTTCTTAGCACACATAATGAATTGGAATTTGGTTGGAGAATTATTCCCAGAGCTCTAAATTAAGTTGTCAGTGTCACCCCATGAACGGCTCTATGTTATTGCATGTGACAGCTTTAAATTTAAATCTTTCAAATGGATACATGACCAATCATCAAGTCTAAGGAAATTGAGTTTTGTTGTCTGCCCAAGAATTTGCATTGCGAATAATTTATGCTCAGTTTGAGATACTGTATGATACAACATATTTACATAAAGTGGGTTGAGTCTTACTAATAGTAGGTTGGGCGGAAATAAATTATGAATGCACGGCGTATTACACGCTGCTTATATGAATACGATATATTGATTGAAACTTTTGTAGAGCTGTTTTTGTTTACCTATAGTTGAAAGTCTAATCTAGAAAGTTTAGAATTCAATTGGTCTAGATTCGGTAATGGCTGATTTTCTCGAAAGTTTGATGTTTTGATTACGAGTGTGTTCATAATTAAGTATTTCAAGAACCAGCTTCATAAATGTGTTGCAGTTTTTTTTTAAATATAAGTGATTCAGTACTTTGTTTAGATATAGACAAGGTTAGCGGCCGCGGTAATAACGCAGCCCGTCGGAGTATCGCGACCTTCTTCTACCAGATAAATTTGAAGTTCGTCTTGCGACGTTTTAGGGAAACGACAAATTGAGTGTGCAACTGTCGGCAAGGGCAGTTCTTTCCTTTGGAGAATCACAGAAACGAGAGGTTTGCTCTTCGAAAATTCCGGTTAAAATTGTTCCAACTTCCGAAAGTTTTCATCACAGTGCTGTGAAATGTATTGGCTTAAATAGCATTTGGGGCGAATGTGGAACAATTCCTTATAGGCGAACACTCGACACTGTAATGGAGTTCAAGTCATTTGAAACAGCCACTGCTATGAAACATTCAACATTGGACGATATGGACTCGATATGCATCTGATCACTATAAGATGCAGATGCAAGATGCAAGCCGCAGTGGCTTCGTGGTTTTAGTAGGTACTAGCGGACCCCCTGCACACTTCGTAGTGCAAAACAGAAATATAACAGAAATCTATTTCAAATTCATTTAAATCAGCGGTAAATAGTTTTTCTTGTAATGCTTTGTGGTACAGAATATTTGGTTTTTCCATTTTCGGTGTACCAAGTCGCCAGGAATCTTGAATTGTATACCCATTTTTAATTCACTGAAATCTTTGTTCTTAGCAGCTTAAATTGCTCTATCACTCAACCACGCATGGTATACCTATAGCACTGTTGTGCTATGTTAGGGAAAACACTTTCAATCAATTTCTCTTTTGACAGTACAAGCGGCAAAAATCATTTGGCAATGGCATCGCAACCGTTAATTTCATCAGCAGTTGTCGATCTAGGAATGACGGGCAATGTTTGTCTGAAATCGCCTGACAATAAAATCAATGCACCAGCAAATAACTCTGAATTAGGTATCCCGGACATTTTTCATTGTTCTTTCCAAAGCTTCAACAGATTTCTTATTTGCCATAATACATTCATCCCAAATAATGATACCGCAACGTTTTTGCCGTTCTAGATGTTCTTGAAATGTTACATGTTGGAGTTTCAATAACTTGGTAATTCATAGGCAATTTCAAAGCAGAATGTGCTGTCCGACCACCATCTAACAAAATGGCTGCAATGACAGAACACGCCAATGCCATTGCAATTTTATGCAACAATTAAATTAAAAATGTTTTTCCGGTGCCTCCAGGTGCATCCAGAAAATAAAATCCACCGCATTCACTGTCGAGAGATTGTAGTTCACGTTCCAATTCTAGATCAAAAATTTCATGCATTAGGTGATGGCATTCCCAACTGTGCTAATGCTGTATTAACAATCGGCAAACAGAAATCCTCAATACAACTTTCCGGCGTGAAGTCCAATACAGGACTACGATTAACTTGACGCATTCGAATCAGGAATCGATTTGGTGGCTTTCGAAATATAAGATTTTGAATGTATTTTTTGTATGGGAGGTGCCACGCCTCTTTGACTAATTTTGATCAGTCTTCACAGAAATACTCCTGCGCCAATACCTAAGATTGTGTGTAAATTTGAACTCAATCGATTGTGTGGTTTTCGAAATATAATGTTTTGAATGCATTTTTTGTATGGGAGGTGCCACGCCCCCATAACTCATGAACGAATACACCTACAAAGACCGTATATGCCTAAAAACCATGGTATTAACGTCACTTTTCATGGGAAATTTGCAGAATCAAAATCGATTATTTATTTATTTATTTAGAAAGATAGATAGAAGATTGTTCCCAGGTTCGATTCCACATATAAAAACATATTGTTTTAACTTCGCCACCTCTCGCGGATGTCTGTCAAAGATCCAAGAGTAAAATTTATTACGAATGAGCTTCCCAATTAAATGTTTGGACTCGGTACAAAATACGTCCGAAGGTATGAAAAACTCACAGAAAAACGAATAGCCGTGAGAAGCTAGGCCTGCGTCACTTGTTCTTGTACTGACCTGTTGCAACAAGTATTTGAAAATACCTATATAGGAAAAATATTTGATGACAAAATACGGACGTAACTCGGTATAACCTGAAATACTTTCTCAGTCTTGCTCTTTAATAGGTAGGTATTGCAAATTTATAGTCGGTTGGGGTAAATGTAAACATGGGGTAATCAATTTATCAAGCAAATAAATTAACAGAAATTCATGTCTGTTTACTTTTATCCTATAGGCGAACTCCTAGCCCTAAGAGAAAAGAAATTTGTTGTCCTCATTTACCCCAGTATTTTTATAAACTATGGGGGAAATGTAAACACTGCCCTATGTCTTTTTTGGGTTCTTATAACTTGATTAAGTCATCATATGTGCAACATCTTGCATCTTATAATATGATATCCGTTTTTAAAAGTTAAAAAAAAATGTTTGTATTTTATATATTTCTGAAAAAAAATGTGTCTTTGAAAAATGTAAAAATCGTCCCCATTTACCCCAACCGACCCTATACCACGACAGGAAGATATTTTGCTCCTCTAGGGCGACAAAATTGCTTGAATGCTGTGTCTGAAAAACAACTTTTGTAAGGGTTTCTTGTCTAGTCCTCTATACCTAATGTAATTTCATATAATACGTGAAGCAAAATGATGTCAGATGACTTGGAAAATGTATAGTTAGATTGTAAAAGATACGATTGGGAAAGATATGCTTCCTGTACACGCAGAGGTGACCTTAAACTTGTATGTTATCGTGTGCGCAGACCACTGAAATATGCGCCGATGAAGTTTTTTCTGACCAGTCCCTCTTACCCACTTTAAACATCGACAAAAATGATGTAACAAATGAATGAAAACAACAAAAAACACGACTAGGTATACCACTAGTCCATATGCGCAAATATTTTCCAATGAGAGACATCTGTGGACTGAAAGCTGAAATTGTAAATTTATTCAGAATGAGTTGGCCGATGAGATGAGATAAGTGAGCTCTTTATTTTTATGAAAAATCTATAGGGATTCGGTGGCCGGATTCACCGTGACGCGTGAACAAATCCACATACACAAAGCATAACTTTACAATTTTGTTATAGAGCTATAGAGCTATCCAGAGTTACTTCTGCTGAACCAGACGTCATACAGCCTAAAAGTCTGCAAGGATATGTGATAAAATGAATCGAACTGGCATATTTGGTGTGTATCTTCGAGGTTTGGAGTGTGCTTAGGGTTATAATAAGTTCACACTGTTTTAGCAACACGTCTGCATAATATACCACAAGGACTCGACTCCTACATGGTTATATGGGCTTGAAAGTTGCATCGGGCGATTACATTAAATTTAGGTACATTATTTTAGAAAAAAAAGCCCACGCGAAAAGGTGTCAAATGAACTAAATAGCTCAGAATTGAATTTAGCTCTCAACTGAGTCCCTCTAAGGGCAAGTGCATTGCATTGAAAATGACGATTAGGGTGCAGATGTGTAAGTTCCGTGCTGAAAATTCCACTTCGTTTGCTTCACTGAGAAAAAAGTGCACTAAAATGGACATAATATCGGAAAGCAGTCAAAAACAATGTCAGGATCAGCTAAAAGACCCCAAACAGTAAAACAAGTTGCCGGAACTTAGGTGCAAACAAAAATTAGACGTAGTATGACGCCGGCCATATATCCTGTGTCTCTAGGAAATATGAATTAAAAATAACTCTTACTCCGTCATTAATGAGTTCCATACTCTTGTGTGGGGAATATTTTTAAAAACGTACTTGCAAACGTAGTTTACAAACCCATTCCTGAAACGTATGTCCTGGTTTCACTTACTGTAAGTAAAATGCCCAGGAGATGTTCAATATCTGTGGAACCCTTTAAAGCCCGCAAACGCTCCAAGTAATCTCAATTAATCCCTCGGTTCTCATTCTCCCTGTTTACCAACCATCGGCGCATTTCTAATTTCAAATATTTACACAGGCCACAACACATTTTGGGAGAGACATTACTTCAGAAAATACGGAAGTCCTCACACGTACCTATTCATTCACTTATATGTGAGAATATTCGTTATTAGATTTCTTAGCAACCCATTTGGGCATATCATTGACACCTTTTCTAAGCTGTTTACCCGGCACAGAGAGCGCCATTCAATTTCATTAGCACCTGTGCTGCTGACGACTTGTCCGAGGTATTTTTAGCATCTGAAGAAATTTACATAAGGTACATAAGCGCACGGCATGTGATAAGCGCCATTGCCATTGCTAAGCTACAAAGGATCAAGTGTGCATGTCGTTTCTATTTTGTTTTTTTTTTTAATTGTACAGTAAATAAACAGGTACTCAATCGATATATCGAGGATTTGTCGACTGACATGCTTGTATATACCAACTGCTCTCGCTACCTACATTACATACATGGATTCACTTGCGATCGTTATTCACTTGAACCTTATTTGGTCGTTTGATTTAAGGATAACAATTTATTTCCCATACACACGGTACCTACATTTATTTCGGATTATTTATTATACATTTTTTTCTGTTGGTTGTTTGTTTTTGTAAGGGGTTTCCGTTTCTTTGACGGAACCGTTAGGTATGTACGGTTTGGACGAAAATGAAGGAAAATTGTTTTTCGGTATAATTTCCATTGACACATTCACGTTCCTTTGATGAGCTCCTTCTAATGAGGTGTTTAAATTACGTCTATTGTCTATTGTGACGGAGTTTAGGCATTTCGCATTTAGTGAACGTTGAATGGAAGGGCTGGGCGCTAACGAGGGCGAGTAATAATGTCTGTGACAAAGAGGAGTGGGATGTTGCCGATTCAGGCATGTTAAGGATTGAAAGTAGTTCAGAAATAGCGATTCCCTAGGAAGCTATAAACGACAAGACATTGTATTGAGTTTGCAGAAAATGCGAGTTTTTACCCAGCCAATTTTAAATACTTTTCTGTAGCTGTAAAAAGTTCAAGCTTAGTTAAGGTTCGGTGTATGTTGGTTTTCTGAATACTCTACAAGGAATTGCTTGGGAATGTTGTCTTCATCTATTTTTGCTATACTTCATGACGAGGATTTTTTTTATATAACGGGTGATTTTTTAGCTGGTTTGGTTTTGGCAACACTGGTTTTGACAGCTGACGTGTGTTTAGTACCTTGTGTCACTGTCAAACAGCTTCAGTTTGGTTTGCAATTTAAGCATGGATCGTCTTAAAAATGAACAACGCTTGCAAATTATTGAATTTTACTATCAAAATTCGTGCTCGGTTCGAAATGTTCATCGCGCGCTGCTTCCATTTTATGATCGGCATTCCTGACCTTCTGAGCAGTCTATTCGGAAGATTGTGACCAAATTTCGCACCAAATTTACTTTGTTGGACATTAAACCACCAACACGTTTACGTACTGTGCGTAGTGAAGAAAATATTGCGGCCGTATCAGCTAGTGTGACAGAAGACCGCGAAATGTCGATTCGGCGCCGTTCCCAGCAGTTAGGCCTTTGTTACAGCACTACGTGGAAAATTTTGCGGAAGGATTTGTGCGTAAAGTCTTTTAAGATACAGCTTGTGCAAGAACTAAAGCCAGCCGACCTACCACAACGCCGAATTTTTGGTGAATGGGCTGGCCGAGGATCCGCTTTTTTATCGAAAAATTGTGTTCAGCGATGAGGCTCATTTTTGGTTGAATGGGTACGTAAATAAGCAAAATTGCCGCATTTGGAGTGAAGATCAGCCAGAAGCATTGCAACAGCTACCAATGCATCCCGAAAAAGCCACTGTTTGGTGCGGTTTATGCGCCGGCGGCATTATTGGGCCATATTTCTTCAAAGATGATGCGAATCGCAGCGTTACTGTCAATGGTGAGCGCTACCGAGCGATGATAACAAACTTTTTTTTGCCCGAAATGGAAGTTCTTGACTTGCATGATATGTGGTTTCAACAAGACGGTGCCACATGCCACACAGCACGCGAAACAATGGCGCAATTGCGAAGCGAGTTTGGTGAACAGTTAATTTCACGTTTCGGGCCGGTCAATTGGCCGCCTAGATCGTGCGATTTGACACCATTAGATTATTTTTTGTGGGGGTATGTCAAGGCTAATGTGTATAGGGACAAGCCCGCTTCGATTGACGCACTGGAAGCCAACATCCATGCATTCATTCGTGAGATACCGGCCGATATGTGTGAAAGAGTAGGTATGCCAAAATTGGACTCAGCGGATGGACTACCTGAGACGCAGCCGCGGTCAACATTTGCATGAAATTATCTTTAAACATAATTTAATGCAATTTAGCAAGGTTCAAACTATCGATTCAAATAAATATTTCATTCATTTTTTTTGAATTTTTTGTGTTTTTTTTTTTTTTAAGTTCTAAACCTCTTAAAAAATCACCCGATATAACTCTAAGAAACAGTATAGATGGGTATCCCTATCCTTAGTTTTCCGGCAGAAAGAACCTTATTATTTCATAGTGGAGCTCCCAGCCCAAAGAAAGAATGATTGGAAGACTAATTTGGTGGTTTTGGTTTTGGATTTCTAGGTGCGTCTTTCAGGACATTTTTCGGTGCAATTTGTTTTTTTTTTTAGTAATATTTTGGAATATTTGCTTTTTAATAGTTTTTGGAGCAATTTTTGGGCATTTTTGTTTGAGGCCCACCCCGGACTGCAGCGCCACCTTATTAAGTTTTTTAACTTTTGGAATCATTTTTAGATCACCCAAAAAACGTCCACAAAGTTTTTTGGGTGATTTTTGAAGTGCTTTCTTCGAGTAGGGTAAAACTATACATACCTAACTCCCCAGTGGACAAAACGCCCCACCAGTCTAGCACGTACATAAGTGTGGTTATATGACTCATGCTAAACTTGTTCGAACTATTTTCATTTTGTGGTGAATTTCGTTAAGAATCGGTTGCGATTTTTTTTGTAAAATTGCGAAATATTGTGTGAAAAAAAATGTTTATGGTATGGTTTATTAGGTATGGTCTGAAAAAGACATGAAAGAAGCACTAAAAAAAGTTCAAAACAGATCAATTGGAAGGTGACTGAAGCAACTAGGCAGTATTATATACCTCCAAGACCACTTAAGACACATATTATGAAAAAATTAAAAAAACACCTCTCTGATGATCAACAGTTTGTGTATTCGCCGACTGTCTTGACGTAAAACACTCTTTCTCCGACATCTCACAGCACCAAGAAAATCTAAAGCATTATCACTAGCAGGAGCTTATAGTATGAACCGCAAGTCGACGTTAAGGAATTTTTGGTATCAAAGTCATGAGTTTTTAAGCAATCCTTCTGCGCCGAAAAGTGAAGAGACGGCAATGCAGCATACCTACTAAATAACCTAATTTTCATACTTTTTCTTAAGGGCGTTTTGTCAACAACCTATTTACAAAACGCCCCACTTAAAATATTTATAAAAAACTAGCGGACCCGGCGAACTTCGTCTCGCCCCAATTTAACTCCTTCAGATAAACTCCATAGTGATAATAAAACAAATAGTTTAAATTTCAATGTGATTAATTTTAATTGAATGAAAGTCAGTAGAGAGCGATATGATAAATAATGTTTATCGATTTGTTTTCCGGGGCAATAACAAACAACGAAGACGATTTGCCAACACGCGAACAGGTAACGTACAGCCATGCGAAAAACAGGGAAATTCGAGATTAATCCCACAGACTTCGAACGATTGGCCTCGCGATTAATTGATTGTCATCGCAAAAGAAAATCCAACGGGAAACTGAATCCGCTTGAACCGGAATGGAAGATCAATTGGAATAATCGGAATTTGTGGGATAAGGACTCCCTCTTCTTTGAATTTGCCCTTGATGATCGTCGCTTGAATCAAATTGTTCATCAGTTTCTTGATGGACAACGGCGTACCGTTGCACAATTTCGGATGATTTCGATTCTGCGACATAATTATAATCGATCCTGCCTTCAGCTGTAAATTATACCTTCCACATCAAGCGAGTTCAAAAACTCCGTCGGATAGTTGGTCGCTTCATCCTCGTCGATCACGCGGTCAACGAATTTGTACAAATGCAATTCTCCAGCGATTTGACTTTGAATAATCAAATTCAAGCTATCGAAGTCCTTATTCTTCGCTGCTTGTATTGCCTGTTCACTGATCCAATCGAGATTTTTATAATTTTGTGTAATGCGGGGGACACTTTGGTGATGTGTTCCTTCTTCGATGATGCGAACCATCCACAGGAATTTGACCGTTGCCAAGTGCCAGCAGTTGTCTCAAGAATTCAGCAGCCGATTGGTCGTTCTGCAATGCGACTCTTATGTTCGTGGTCAACTTCAACTTCTTGATATACCTCCACAAAAAAGACGATTTCAGGCATGCATAGTTTTCGAGATGACGGGAAGCGTTTGACGAAAGTCTTGGGAGAGCAATATCATAGCCCCACTAAATCGTCTCGAATCAACTGCCTCCAAAGCTCGTTTATGCACCATCGTACATTCATCCCAAATGATAATTTTGTATTCTCGCATCAATTTCTCAAACAATGTACAAATTTGATGTACAGTTGAGCTCCAATATGTATCATTTTCGAGCAAGTTTAAACATTGGTAAACTTCGCGAAAAGTGGTGCTCAGCACACCATCTACAGTACGCAGGGAATCGAAGAGTGTGGGCTGTAGGGCCCCTAATTCTAATTAGGGAACTTTTCAAATTTTTCCACTAAGAATTTTTATTTTTCCATTCGAAATGGGTAGATTGTTCCAGAGCTTGACAGCATAAATGAAGAATTTCCTGCGAGAAGTTAAGCAGGTATATGTAGCGGGTCGCAATACTATATAGCGATTAGAATTACAAGAACAAGAAGTTTGGTTCTTTCTTGTGAATAATTTTAAAAAGTAGAGAACAGCATCGATATTTGAAGAAGCCTTCCAAGTTAAAACCAAGGAGTTGGCGAGCGTCAGATGAGATATGATCAAACCTACGACTGTTGAATATAAACATTCAAATTTAGATTTTTCCAATTTCCCGAGTTTTCCGGAGGGTTTTTCCAATTTTTTTTCTTAACAATTCTCCTGGTAATTACGAACAACTGAACAAAAATGTGAGCCAAATCGGCCAAGCCGTTCTCAATTGATGAATGACTATACATTTTTCACACAATTTTTATATATAAATATAGATAAAAAAAAATATGAATTTAAAAATGTCAGACCTTTGTATATGTATGCAATAAAAGATTTGTGATTTTCTTTATTATTTGTCTTTCATTGACAATTTTCTGAAATTGGGCGTATTGTAAAGTTTTACCCGTCTGTGTAAATGTGTTTGAAACGATTTTGGCAGGTTTTTGGAGCTTAATTTGGGTTCTTAGATTGGTAGATTTTGTAGCGTTTATCGGGTCGTATTTTGGACTTATTATAAGTCGTTGTTTGGGGGCGATTTTATGGTGATTTTCGGAAACTTTTTGTGTCATTTTTCGTTAGATTTTTCGGAACGTTTACTGGCCCTGTTTAGGGCATTTTTTAGGCCTTTTTTTTGGGGTATTTGTCGGATCATTCTTTTGTCAATTTTTATGCATTTTTGTCAACAAACAAATTTTTGCACCCGTCTTAGGGAACGTTTTTCAACGGAGTTTGGGGCGATTTCTGGGCGTTTTTTTTCTGTGGAAATTAAGCTTAAGGAAAAGTACCGCTAAAAAATGTGGTTGAAGACGTATTATTTTTTTTTCATATACTTAAATCTTTGCTGTAAAGAAAAACCGGGATAACCTCAATAAAACGCGATTTTTCAAGATGTAATTTGCGATTTGCGCAAAGACCCCTCGCTTATCTTGGGCCTAACTTGTAAACAAATTTTAACCTTACGTTGGTAGGATACAAAATTGCGCCAAAAGGTTTTTCCACTGCGCCGCAGTCTGATATTCGATAGAACTTATGACTTCTAAGTTCGGCAGCTTAAGTTCGTGTAAAAATTCCAAGTCCCCCTCTCACGAATGATTGTGAGAAGCCATGTACATTGGTCTTGGATCCTTCGAGCTCATTTAAATTCTTCCCCTTACAAAAGGGCAACATCCACGCCCTAGCCACACCGCATCTACCTATATTATAAAGTCAAGAATTTCTCGCTAAATCAAAGCCCCAATGCCAGACGCAACCCACTTATTATGTGCGACGCAGCGGCCATTGACCACCTACAACTGCAGGCATTTCCACTCCGCACCGAAAAGGGACCAAAGAAGAACCACAAAGTACCCATTCAATTTACCCATATGATGTCCAGTCAATTGTCACTGACCTAAGTCAAACCATACTGCCAGCCATTGCCACATACTAATACTTGTATCGGCCATCGCCAATATCGTTTAAATATTCCTTCTACATCCATTCCGTCGCCAATTCACGATAAACAAGACGACATAAACTCCCCGAAGTCTGATGATTGAATTCATTTGCGATTTGCCACAGCAGCAATGTCTGCGAATCGTTATTTAATCACGGCGGCAATTGTCGCTGTTGCTGACAGTCTATAACCGCTTCTCGAATTGGAATTCAAATCGACTCTAACTGGATTGACTGATTGATTCTGCTGCAGCGCGCCGCAGATATCTTAATTGAGAGCGCGTACAGCGTTCGGATTCGTATTCGGTAGCGAGAGTTAGAATGCCTTCCATTTCGGATCGGAATATGCATATTTATTTGTGCATTAACATTTGCATAAGTGCTGTGTATTTTATGAAAATTGCGCTGGTTGGTCGTAAATTTTCCAGGAAATTCTCTCGTCTTTCGTGTTCTAGTCGTCCTGGTGGTTAGTCAGCAAACTTGATTCTCAATGCAGTCGTAGGTATGCGGGGAGGGTGGTCTTCTTGAAGCCAACCCCTTCGGTTTGTACGTTTGCACACAAGAATAAGTCTTGAGAAAAACCCAAGTCCGGTTTTGACTACAATTTGAGAACGCATGCACACGCAGTGTAGCAAATATTTACCTTCTGTATATCTCTGGATGGCCCTGGTGATTTATGATCCAAGGAGGATGGCTTTGTTGTGAAGCTCGTTCTGTTTGTGCACAAATGACGCAATCAAAATGGATGAAACAAGCATTTTGATTGTGATTTCATTCGGTGGGGTGATACTACTACTATATACGGAGGGAGGGCTGTCTATACTTATCTGGCAGAACTGGATTTGGATAAAGACATCATCATTTTGGCTGAGTTATGGTGATTTCAACTGAAATATTCAGAACGGTAGGGGCTAATTAAGTAAGCAACCAGACACATCTGAGGCAAATGGATTTTCGAGTGGAATACACTTCTTAATTAAGACGTAAGGATTGGTGTGTGTGTGGGGGTGATTTATGAGATGTCCATCAGTTCACCTGTCACAGGCAATTAAGAAACTAATGACATAAATTGTCAAAATGTCAGTATGACTGTTTCTTATATGGTTTGAAACAAAATATAAGTCATTATTGGCACCGTCGAATGACAGGAAGACTAAAATAATTTGCGGTACCTCCCTGTCTCGATCGTGAATTCCATTTTTTACGGCCAACCAATGGAGGACTGCGACTGATTGAGGAAATTATAACATCACGATATTAATAGGCTACAGGTTTTTTTTTTTACCAAACCGATTATGGTGTTATTTCAAAAGCGAATTTTGTGAAATATTCACCAGTTGAAAGGCGGATTTTCGTAGGTTAATTCCAGCAAGTAATGTTCTGTCACACAGGAGTTTCTAATTTACACAAATATTTTTGAACAAAAATCCATTGCATTTAAAATCAATTAATGCGACGGGAGCACCGCACCAGTAAAAACGACTTAGGTACTATACTTTGATTGCTTGTACCGAGGCTCAGTATGTCGTTTCTTTGCATCTTAAGATAGTCTTAGATTGGTGCCGTAAAGAAAACCTTTCTATCAATTCCAATAAGGCTATCATAAATTCCTTCACCAGAAGAAGAAATTTCAACTTAAGCCAAATTTCAATCAATGATACACTCATTGAGTATTCCGATGAAGTCAAATAAAAGGTTTTCCAATAAGAGGTGTTATTTTGATATTCAAAGAAAAATTACAATTTTTGAGATAAATGATCGGATATTTATTTTATAATAAAGACGAAGGTATGCCCTTAATAATGAGAAACAACATCAGCCAAATGGCCACCACGACCACGCTTACAGGACCATATCCTCTTCATGAAATTTTCAATAACAAAATCGCAAAGTGGCTGCCCTATGTCCTCGATAGACTCACGAATTCCATCTTTGAGGTCTTGAATCGACGCTGGGCTGTTGGCGTAGACCTTATCTTTCACGTGGCCCCAAAGGAAGAAGTCGCAAGGTGTTAAATCACAAGATCTCGGTGGCCAATTGTGATTACCTCTTCGAAAGATAACACGGTCCGGAAATTGTTCCCGTAAAAGATCAATGGTTTCATTGCTTGTGTGGCACGTAGCGCCGTCTTGTTGAAAGTAAACGTTGTCCAGACCAATACCATCCAACTCCGGCTCTAAAAAATCATTAATCATGCCCAATTCCAAAGAACGACGATAAATGGACAAACCTGGATTTTCTTTAACACTTTGGACTACAGCAGCAATATTCTCAGTTGTTCTTGAGCGATGTGCACGTTTTTATTCTTTACATCACTAACTTGTCCCAAAAGCTCGAATTTTTCCACCAATTTCTGTATTGCGGTCCGATAAGGTGTTTCACGACGACCCAAAAATGCTTTAGTTTTGCGAACTGTGACTGCAAAATGTTCACCATTTTTGTAGTGAATTGCGTGTATCGTTCCATTTTTAGTAATGGCGTAGTTTCTACTTGTCAAATGTCAAAAAATGACAGCTTAAAAAGTGACAGCTAGCGGGCTATTCAAAATAACACCTCTTATTCGAACCTTGGAGTTGTCCTGGATAAACGACTGAATTGGAACTCCCACATAAAGATTAAAATTACCAAAGCTACTAATGCTTTATGGGCCTGTCGTCGTATGTATACGGTAGATCCTGGGGGATTACACCGAAAGTCACACACTGGATCTACACAAAAAGAAGCTATACGCAGCTCTACTTTTGATGGAAAACCTCAGATGACACTCTCTGGACCAATGAAAGAGCTTTAAGCCAGTATGACAGAAACTAGATCATAAAAGCTCGAGGGGACTCTTCAGACATAAGAGGTCTACCGTTGCCTCAATATAACGAACGTTATAACCGGATACTGTGCGCGATTGGTGGACATGCTCAGAAAGGGTAGACACGATGAGGAAATTAAGGAGGCGGGTCTGCATTTTGTACGCACTATGTCAGTACTCAGTACATTTTTTATTTAATAAAAAATAAATAAATAGACGCGGGATCCTAGGCCTAGCTTCTCAAAACCATTCGTTTTGTGTAAGTTTTTCATTTTGGAGTGAATAGAAGGACCCTACAACTTTTTCCGGCTATTTAAGAAATTCTTTCATGGCAGTTATGCGCGTGGAAAAAACCTTTAGATGTGACTAGTATTTTTCTGGGAATCGAACCACGGACCCCTAACATGGTAAGCCACTGCGCCTACTAAATGCGAACATGTACCAACTAAAAGTGCGCAAATGGAGACAGATATCTAAAGTGCGCCCATTGTTTTACCCGGAGCGCAGCGCCACCTAAGTAAGTCAGTCGTCACAAAATCGAAACAATGCCTTACTAATACTCAATTTTAACATTCACCTTATAATAATATTTTATAAATCACAATATCCAATTTTGTATTAACAAATTCGCCATTGCGAGTTTGAAAAATTTAGCCTGGACACTAAAAATGATGACTATCTACCAAAATTTACAAAGAAACCGCACCGCTTCCCGCAAAAGTCATAAATAACTCATAGCTCTCAAATTCCTGCTTTAAAATTTTTTATCATTTTTTAATTGCTTCGGGTTGTAAACAAAAAAATGTACAAATCTGCTAAAAAGTGTCTCAGAAATAGACTCGCGCAGAATTTATGGCCGTTCCTTTTAAGGGAAAGCAATAAATCTCAGAACGCGCCGATAGCTTGCACCGAATAGAGCACAAGTTTTCGCTACCTAACCGTCACTTGAACGAATCTGACAGAATAATATTTCACTTTGCATTATTGCCAATTAATCTCCGCAAAAGTAATTATAAGCCCGTAAAATCTATTTCGGACCTGGGAGACTGCCACTACTCGCATGTATTTCATTTTCAAACAAAGTCCATGCGATACCTTTTTCGGGATACGTATACAGCGTGTAGCTCAAGACTGTCTGATTGTTTATGCGAATTTAATCACAATCGTATAAAAATAAAGAGCACACTCAATAAAAATCTGTTTTATTGCTCCGTTTCTCCATGGTGGCTGCCATTAAAAATGTATTTAAAATCAAATAAAAGTGTTTGACAGGAGTGGGGGTGCTGTTCGGTGTAGGTAGGTATAAATCTGCGACGATTGTAGAAGGTACGTGATGTATCTTCGGATTGCTGGCGTAGTATCTTGCTTGTTTTTGATACCGAGAAAGGCGACAATTTTTCCAACCAACCGAAAGATACATCGCAGACCCCAAGGGGCTACCATCTTGTTATGGAAGGTATGTAGCAAAAATCAATCAGGAACGCCATTTGTTTGAAAACAATTTTATTTATTAGGATAAAAAAAATTATGTTTCGTCAACAACCACCCTTGACAAAATGACAGGTGGTTTGGAGATTTAATGTGCTTCAATCCACTTAATGTTTTTATTGCCATCTGCTGGGTGGTAGGGGAAGCACGCGATAAAATTTTTTGATTCGTGTATCAGATGCGTAGCGGTATGTGCATAAGATTATGGTGGAAAAGGTAGCGTCGTTGATTGGAATTGTAACGTTTCCTTTGATTAAACGGTTGCGGTTGGAGGTATTTTATGTTATTTGAATAAAAGATGAGCGTTGGCAGGGATTAACTTTTATGAGTGTCACAGTGTGGTCAAATGGTATTAGGTACTCATAGGTACTAGCTATTAAGAGTCTCAGGAGCCCAAAGTTTATTTCAAAACTACTTCAAACATTTTAAATAACAGATTGTATATTTATAGCGAAGATATTTTTAACAAAAAAATATTTTGAATAGGTATAAATCAAAATGTTTTTGTGTACCTACATATGAAAAATGACTCTACAAAATATATTAAAAAAAAAACATGTTTTTTGAAATGGTATGTTTATATGTAGGTATGTATGTTGAACAATAAGAGAATTATGTATGTATGTTTGAACAATAAGAGAATTAAATTTTAAATAAAAAAAAAATAATTTTAATAGAAAGAGTTGTACAAAATATATCGAGAAAGTTCTTTTTAAAGTGTAGAATGTATTTGAGAAAAAAGTTTAATAAAAGAGAATTGCATTTTTAATAAGGTAGCGAAAGAACAGCTTAAATTTTAATATAAATGTTTTAAAAGTGCATTATTTTTTTTGTGATATTATGTGTAAAAAAATCTTAAGACAAACAACAGAACAAAGCATCGCTCTTTCGCAGGAACAGGATTTTTTACTGGTATATTTTCTTCTTTAACCTCGGTATACCGAGAGAAAAATAGAGTAATAGCAAGCAAGAACACGATTAAATTAATCAATTTTCAAGTCATATTCATCGCTATCCGATCTGTGCTTAAATTAAGCACGTCGCTCTGAAACTGGTAATATGCCATTCTTTCTTTTAGAATTTGCATGATTAATTTAAGAACCTTTGTAGTAATTCCACGTTCTTAAATTGATAGCCAATTTTCTTATTCTTAAATCGCAATATTATTGAATTAAGAACGATGTGTGTTTAATTTAAGTTTCATCATTTAACTAGGCATTCTTAATTTGAAATTAATGTTGATTATTACTATTACCGTGTGCTATTGAATTCAGAACGCTTTTTCCTAGTTTAAGTAAATATCAATCTATGGTTTTATTGATCTGATGTTCGCAATTTAGTAATTTTATTTCTTGTTACGAATTATGGAGTATTATTGATTAATACTTACCTTTCATAAATGGACCTGCTACGTGAAATTAAAAAAACACAACATTCGTTTTAGAAACAATTTTATTGTTTTAAATCTTCTTAACAACTTTTCTTAACATAAAAATTAATTTGTATTTACAGAAAAAATAATTATTTCGATTTTAGATACCTACATAAAAAATATTTTTTATACAATTTTTGTACACAGTATATAAAAGCCCATTGTTAATCGAAAATAAATGCATGGAAATGCTGAAAAGAAACAAAAAAATGAAATCCATTAAGTGAATTGCAAATGCCAAGGTTTGCAAAAACTGAGAGTAGGTACTTACACTTTAAGAAGTTATATATTATATAAAAGAAAATAAATTTACTTACCCACGAAATACTTATAGATATCTAAAATATCTAGCTCTTATACAAGTTATTATTAATTTCCATTGCCTTGAGACGAAACCTTAGCGACACGAACACTTTACTTACAAAGACAGAATGAACTAATTTATGGGAAAGACGTTTATTTCTTATATTGAAATCACGTTTTCTTAATGTGACTAGGTACGTACTTCAGAGTTCTTTTTTTACTCTGCACATTCTAAGATTGAGAATGCACGAACTGTAATAGCTTTAAAACCGAGTAAACATCAAATTTATTAAGAGTAATAATAACTCTGAAAACCCTTAAATCTAGTATGCAATATATGACGAAAAGTTGATCTGCTAATAACACTTTATTTCTTACTTTGAACCTATATGTCGTTAGATTTAGAATCACTGCGTTAATTTAACTTAGCACGTTTTTACATTTAAATTTTTGTTATTGAAGTAAGGAAAATCAATTTTAATGTAAGAATTTTGATTAATAATGTGTGTTTTCTAAAGTTAATCTTAAAAGTACTTAAATTCGGGTCGCCGATTTTCCCTCAGTGAGTCTGATTCTGAGACCAAGTGTTTATAATATGGGATCCGAAGCCAACCACAACCGGGCCGCCGACTATGGCACCACAGACGGCGCCTACGTCAGGCAGCAGGCGTGCACCCACATGCCAGGAAAGCGAATCCCAGTTCCACCAGTCTTTTGGATCTATGTTGGCCGCTTTCGAGGCTGCAATCTTTGGTCAAACCGGTATAATTTTGCGAAAGTCTGGCCACCTAAAGCGCATTATTTTAAAGTGGTTAGTTTTAGCTATTTCACATTTTAGTACTTGATTTCGGATCTAGCTGCGGTTGTCAGGCTGTGGTTTGTTTGATTTGCCTGCAGGTTGCAGATGTAGCACACCTTTGCTGGGTTGGCTGGGTTGGCTGCGGATCGTTTCTTTTCTTGGCTTCCATCATTTCGCGCCCCTTCTTGTAGGTTATGAAGTACGGCTGAGTTCATAAAAGTAAAAATGCGGCAGTACTGCAATTTTTGCGCTCATTAATGTAAAAAACCTGCATTATCTTTGCATGACGGCAGTTTTATTTACGTTCATTAAGTAAAACGACAGTCAAATTTCGATCAACTCTGCATTGAATTTTATTTTGTTGCCGAGTTGCAGGAAGATGGCAGGAACAAATATGTAAGTAAAATAAATGAAAATTAAATAGATATATCCAAAATAAATGAGGTTTTTTTTATTAAAAAGTTAAAATATATTATTTGTGTTTTATAGGAATGAACGTGAACAAAAATTGTGGTCGGATGCTGAAAGCAAGCTGATTTCAATCCTTAGTTTTTGGAATGTTTCTTGAAATCCTTTTCATTTTTATCAAACTTCTTTTTTTATTAATTTTTCTTCTATATCTTTCAGAAATTTTTGCCTAAGCACTTTCAAAATTAGATCCAATTAAGTGATTAAGAATCAGTCCTAAAATGATTCTTCTAATTGACATTATTAAAGTTTTTATAAATAATACTGTTACTGTCACTGTCACTGAAATAAGAAAGATAAATTAAAAATTTCTGTAATTTTTTTTACTGCCTACTGCATATGTGAACTATTTTTTGGAAACGCAAAACTACTGCAAACTTGCAGCAGTGTTTGTGTTCATAATTGCGTTGAATCAATATTTTTTGCATGGCATGTGCAACAATGTTGCAATTATGAACTCGCCCTATTTCTTAATAAATTTATACAGAAACTGTTAAATAAATAATAATTATTATTGTTCACATATATTTTTAATGGTCTGTCGTCTGCTTTGCACTATTTCACCCTGATGGAGTTGATCGATTTGAAATCACTTGAAATTCGACGAAATCGAATTGTGGAACACGACAATTTCACTTTTCTTCAATTTCGAAAAATTTGAAATCAAAATCGATTATAGTGAAATGTAGAACACAAAAATGTATTTTCTATCGATTTCGATTTCTTTTCGAGTGAAAGTGAAATGTGAAACCTAGCTGAAAAGCTAATTAGACACACATGTTCTGCATTCCACTTTTTGTGAATTCAAAACACAAAGTGAATTTTTGTGTTCTGTATTCCATCCAAAATGGATTATGTGAAATACAGTGAATTGGTTTTTCGAACATGAAATTTGGTGTTTTGCATTCCGAACAAACCCCATTTTGGAGTGAATTCAATTCACTTTTGTTTCGTGTAGTGAATAGCTGCTTTCTTAGGAAAAATTTTCAAAATGTAAGTAAACATGGAGGATAAAAATTTTAAAATTTGATTGAATTGTTATTTATAGGGGAAAACATAAGAACGCACGGCAAGAAAAAATATTGCTGCAATTTATGGAAGGCCATATTGATATCGCTAGATGGATTTTATAGCGATAAACGAATTCTGCTGAATACGCTCATTCAGTAGGTATGATGGCCGTGAACTCTTTCGTTTGAAAATTAAAAACTTTCTTCTATCAGCCGATAGATGACACCTACAGATATAAGTGATGCCATATCGAGTAAGGTCGATAGATATCCGATACAATAACCGCATTCATTTAGTACAAAAAATAAAATTGGAACTCGATGACACAATTCCGTTAAAGTGCAAGAGTGATGCCAATCTCCTGTTGTTAGTTTCTCTGCAGTAGGTATTCCAGTAAAAAATCCTGTGTTTTTTGGTCAATTTATTAAAACTTGTTGGTTGGAAACGTAGACCTGATTGGAATGAATGGCGCGCCATCTTTTGTTAAATTTCTTAAAAACTGTTTGACTTTTGAAATGGGCAATCGATATGATGGGATGTTTTAAAGGCTGGTACGCTGTTCGAGTGAAATGAAATTGTTCATACAAAATTTTCACTGCGAAATGTCAAAATGAACTTTTCAAGTGAAAATTTCACCAGGCAGTACGCTGTTGAAGTGAAAAATAATTGTTCAAAAAGTGATATGTAGAGGGCGTTACTTGCTATTTCACTTGGCTTTTATTGCCCGTCGCATTAAATTTTTGACATATCGGCGTGAAAATTTCACTTTCAATTTCACAGCAATTTCTTGGAGAAGAGTAAAAATTTCACTTCACTTGAACAGCGTACCAGCCTTAAGCTGCAAAAATTAATACCTACATTAAAATATCTACACATTAAATTTATATATACTGAAAACTCAAGTTTGTATCGCTGTCGTCTGGCTAGGTAATCAGCCAGCTTTGTTGAATGTTGGAACACAAACGAAACAGCGCAATATTAAAATAATATTAAATTCCTGTGATGAGTGATATTGGAAGTTGGTATATTATGTAGATACTACCTATAGATAGGTAGGTACCTTGCGGATCGAAGAATTGAGCTTCCAATTCGCTGTTACTTTGGCAATCTATACGTAGGCATGTTGTTTTTACTTTCCCAGTTCTTGCGCTAGCACCTCCAGCATACATTACAAGCACTTCCCTTTTTGATATGCTGGTAAAATTGTTTTTTAATACCGCTTTTAATATACGCAATCATTGATGTATTTAAAATTGAGAACCGAAAAGTGGATCCCGATCGGAAGATCTGATCATCAACCACTCACAAAGTCAGCACGATTTTTGTAGTGACAATCCAGGAGTTAGGTATAGTTGGTTTAATCAGGATGGTACGTTTACATTCACACGTTTCACATATAGGTATATGAAAAATAAACCATCCGTTTGTTATTTATGCATGAAGAGCCTCATGCGAATACGGAATACCCCAAAAGAAACTCCCCGCACAACTGAAAAATTATCAAAACATAAATAATTTGCAATAATTCACTGGGTCCAATAAAAATAAATCGTTCCGAGGGTAAACATTTGCGTATTCGGCGTGGCAGCAACAACGATACCCCTGCATCCATTGATGTCTCCGACTAATCTTGCCACCATAATGTTCAATTTGCTCTTGGGATTCATTTCTTCCTTGAAGCCGGCCACCTTCCCCCATCTACCCCGCAGATGCGGCCATCCCAGCGAATCCTTTTAAATTTCTTATGAAAGTTATACAAAGAAGCAAGCAAAGCAATATCTTACCCCCGGAACCCCGGCTCTTCGCCAACCCCCACATATACAAGAACGAGAGAAGCACTCTCCGCGTGCGGAGGCTGGGTTCGGTTCGGATGCTTGGGTAAGCGAATGGAACGCAGAATTTATCTGTTAAATATTCAAAGGAATTATTATATCAGTGTGTATCCGCATATACTTTGGCAAGTGTCAGTGTGTCTGTGTTATAAGTTTGGTCGGCCAAAAACATTTTTTTCTCTTCGCTTCTTCCTTTGAGGCAATAACAATAAAAGTGAAAAATTTCCTGGGGCCTAAGCGATTTTCGAAAGCGCCAAATGGGCGTATAACTTCTTTTAATGGCTTTCTGCCGCACCGTCTTTTTCGAGAATCCATCGTCTTTGCCTCCCTGTGGGCTGTGCCAGTGGAGCAGCGTATTCCTATTGCCGCATAGTGAGGTGCAGAGGGATGAAAGCACTTGCGCGCCCGTTGAATTAAAATGCTAAAGCAAATTTATGAAATTAATCAGAGGGAACCTTACATCCTGTGTGCGCATACAATTTTAATGGAATTTGCCAGCAAGGACTTTTCGGTCGAAGGCACCCCCTCGAGGAGTAAAGTTGCGGCACCTCGCCGTGAACGGTACGCAACTTTGATGTATTGTTTATGAGAAGTACCACGTAGGTATCTTTGGGGTAATGAAATTTCCATTTTTGGGCCACCAGGCCTACCCACCTTTATGCTGTTACCACCCACAGCGAAAGCCTTTACTTCCGAATACAAATGAAAATGAGAGTGCGCGCGTAGGCGCATAATTGCTTTAATCATGATTTAATGGATAATTTGACGTGTAAATTAATTAGGGAAGTGTGGATAGCCCTTCTTGAGAGATCCCTAATTAAGCATAGATTTGAGTGGTTACTGGTTATGCTGATAGAAAATTGTGCTAAAAGCTGCTGTGAAAGACGCATTGCTCGAAGAGGTTTTTCCATGAAGTGAAATAATTATTGCAATTATTATTGCGCCAAAGGATGTTGAAGCCTGGGGGTTCCTTATATACACTAGGTATTCATTCACAAACGCTCTACCCAGAGTCACTACTCGCTGTGTCCGACTCCCATACGCTAAAGTCTCCATATTTACGACCTTGAAACCTCCTTGGACCGCTCTTTGCAATACGCATTAAGCTGGAGTCCATATAAAGACGCTGTCTTGTAAGTCTTTTGCCGCCTAAGACGTCTGATCATGATAACATTTTTGGCCTTTCGCGGGTTTCTGACTCTTTGGAGAATTTGACATACCCGAGAGGTCTTACCAGTCTTAAATGATGGTATATACTTGCAGCTTTCTCTCTCATTTTTCTTCGGGATTGGTTTCTACCGTTGTGTTCCACGTTTACTGAAATTTCTGGTAAGGAATTGTATGCACCTTAAACTCAAGCCTTGTTCTCTTTGCTGCCCATCTAGTATCGGGGAAAAATTTGTGGTAAGCAAAAGTTAGCGTATTTGGTAGGCTCCAAGCTTTCCCCGTCAGGCGGATACTTTTCGTGGATATTGAGGTTTCCACAACTCTTAAAAGATATTTGTCGTTGGTTAGGTAGATATAGTAAATATCCGGACATTACACCGAGGCATCTCACATTTTCTATATTTTTGCAACTGCGGGAGGGGGTTTAAAAAGGCTAACTGAATTGGTAACGCGGTCGCTATCAATGTTTTGATTCTTTGCGTCTAAGTACAAGATTTAGCAGTAGGTTCTGTGTTTTTCTTGAAAATTTACCTGATCCCTGCAGATTTTGTAGATCTCTGTCTTTCTCACTTAGATTTTCGATAGCTTCGGAGAGAAAAAGTGCTAAACAATATAAGTCTTAGCGATTCCTAGTAGAGATTCAATATCAAGTGAGGAACCAAGTCTGTTAAGCTTGCCCGAGGATCCAAAATCGGTGGATCGCTTATAGGCTATTGATGTTTGTGACTTCCCGATTGCTATAATGAAAGAGGTGTGTTTTTATAAAAGGTTCGCGAATATATTCCCTATACTTTCAGTACACTAAATACGCACTCTATGAAAGGCTTTGGTGTATGTTTAATTGTTCTATTACAACTCGCATAAGAAGCACTTGATAAAGCTGTCGATGGTAAAAGCCAAAATCTTAAAGGTTTTTCTCTGTGACCTTAAATAATTGCCGCAGGCTTTAAGTTTTATAAAACTAAGCGGTATTCTGCAACACGCAACACGCTTGCATCATTGACAAACGTCATAACTAGTGACATAGGGCACATTCAAAAACTTAGTTATCTGAAGTCGACTAGATTGGTCTGGAATAGATGTACCTAACATGAACGCAAAAACTATAGATTGGTCGGGAACGTCACTTATCCTACGTCAGTCACATATGCGAACTGTCAACTTGGTACTCAGTCACGAATTTCTTGACTAGATTTGTCGGCTACCCCTTCATAAACGTCAACTGAAACAGCTGCCCATGTGACCGATCTAGGACAATCAAAACTGAGATACATCAAGTCAGTCAGCTGTCAGACTTACTAAACTAGTTATTTAAATGTCCCCATTGCCATAATAGATAATATCTACCAGTAAATTAGGAACTCTGTGTTTTCCCATCAACCAAACTACACCTTTTATTTGACATTTATGTTTTATAGAATTCGGTTTTGAAATGCTGCCCAAAATCGCTACTACAAAAAGGAAAAAAACAACCTAGAGTTACCTCATCTGCTTTTGATAGAGTCCTCTGCGCCATATAGCAGGACTGGGACGATTAGGCTCTTATAAAGGGTCACTTTAGTTGTTCGAGAGAGGGCTTTGCTACTCAATTGTCTTCTTAGCCCAAAGAAACAGCGATTGGCAAGAGTAATATTCTTCGTTTAACCCCAGCGCTGTGGTGTCATTGTCTGAGTTCATAGCGGAGCCTAGGTAGACAAAGTCCTTAACCACCTCAAAGTTATATCTGTCTATTGTGACGTTCTGTCCGAGCCCTCGGTGTTGGGTGTCCTCTTTAGCTGACAGCATATAATTCGTCTTGCCCTCATTAACCGCCAAACCCATATTCGCCGCCTCAGTCCAAATACTCACAAACGCGCCATTTACATCACGCTGCGTTCTGGCAATTATGTCAATGTCGTCGGCGTACGCGAGTAATTGGACGGAACTTTGAAAGATTGTGCCTCTAGTGATGGCGTTTGAGTTTTGCACTATTCTTTTAAGAACGATGTCGAAGGAGACAGATGACAGCGCATCGCCGTGTCTTAATCCTTTTTTGACATCGAAGGTCTCGTTGAGTTCTTTACCGAACTTGATGGAGCAGCGTGCATTCTCCATCGTCATCCTGCACAAACGGACGAGTTTGGCAGGGATGCCAAAAGTAGAGATTGCTCTGTAGATCGTCCCTATAAATGCTGTCATAGGCGGCCTTAAAGTCGATGAAAAGGTGGTGGGTATCGATTTGAAGTTCCTGGGTTTTCTCCAAGATCTACCGCAGTGTGAATATTTGGTCGATGGTCGACTTTCCTGGCCTAAAGCCACACTGTTTATAAACCTTAAAAATGCGATTTTGTTGACCAAATGACTTCATCTTAGTCGAAAAAAGCCGCACTCGACGTAAGACGCAGCGAACTGTTAGTAAAGCATTTGTAGGGTGAAACATAGTCGTAAATTAATACAAAACGATGTATACTATCAACGAGGAAGGACTCTCAATGTCGTCGACTTGAGCAAAGTGTCACAATGGACAGCGACATAACCTCGAAGTAGTTAAAGACGTTCTCTACCTGATGAACTCCACTGTAACTTCGCAAAACGCCGTCGGCGCTGAAATCAAACGAGGAATCACTTTTGCCAATTTTTCTTCGGACTAAAAAGGTATCTAAGAAGTTAGGCTGTCTCTCCTAAAACCAAGAAGATGTTTTATAAGACTCTGTCAAAAGTGGATGGAAACCACCTGGGATGTGCTGGGAGAAAGATTCCTCGGTCGATATTCGGTCCAGTTTGTATCGATGGGCATGGAGTTAGGGTGAGAAGATTCAATGACGAACTTAATTGGGTGTACGATGACGCTGAATGGTAAAAAATCTGAGATGGGTCTGTGGATCGTACTTGGTGGTAGTTCTACACCTATCTTTATGGGTGTTGATGTAGTAATATTACGTGCAGCAGCAAACTCATTGCCTGATGTTTCCCGAAGTTAGTGTGCTATACCGATTATATAATCGGTTTTGCCGGTCAAATCATCTCAAGTATTTTTCAAATGTCATATTTGTGATATTGCTGACATGATATGTCGAGGAGTTCGTACTTATCAATCAGCCGTAATGCGGATTGTCACTTACGTCTCGAGCTCAAAACACACGGAAAGAATTCTAGGATCAAATCAAGAAAAATGAGTTTTACAGCTTAGCTTATGATTTACTAATTTACGACTTTCTATTCGCAATTCTAGATACAGTACGAAGTGAAGATATTGACCCTCAGAAGTCGCGAATCAACACTTTTCGTTATCAATAATGCGATCCAACGACAAAAACATATTGCCATAACCGAGCGCAATGTGCCACAAATAGTTATCAATTGTAACTTTTTGCCACTTTTTTGTTGCAATTTATGATTTCATCCTTTAGAGAAATTATCAGCTTGAAACGCAAATTACAACCATGAAGTCTTGAATTGCAACAATTTTTTTGTTATTTACGATTTTTGGATAGTGAATTGAGGCAAATCAAGAAACTTTATTCTCAATTTATTAATTTTACTTGTGATTCAAAATACATAGATTTACTGTTTTAATATATGTAGGTATGTACAGATTTATAGTTGTATTTTATAACTCTTTCTCCTCCTGATATCCATAAGAGCCATACTGTCCGAAAACTGCGGGATTTGTCTGGGGTGGTTTTTCTGTCTGCGCTGAAATTTAAAACAAATTTAAAACACACAAATTGTTTAAAAGAACTTGACATTAATACGAACCTTCAACAATCCTTTTCGATTGTAAATTTTACAATCCATTCCAATTTCCTTCGTTTTTATAGCCAGATTTGCATACCTAATGTCATGAAAAAGTACATAATGCTTAAGGTTTTTGTATTTGTACTTGCCATATGTATTCCAGAATCCTTTAGTTAGTACACCCATAGACTCAATATCACTTAAGAAAAATTAACTTAAGCAACTTAAACAACAAGAACTGATTCAAGCAAATTCTGAATACCGACTGCCTGACGCTGAATTTGAGCAGACACGCAATGTTTACTTTTAAGTCAAACGCTTGATTATTTTAAAAGGATTTCTACACATGAACTATGAACATGCTTGGACGTGTCACGTATCGTTCCTGTCGACTGCCTGTGCATTCCTTGGGAAATAACAAAATATATTTTGCAATTTGCGATTTCGGAACGTCGATTTTCGTTTTGGGATTAGGTGCATTATGAATCATCATTCAGTGGTAGTAAATCACGAAATATTTTTTGCAATTTGGGATTGTTAAATGGTAAAAATGGTTAAATCGATAAATTTATCTATTGAAGTGGTAAACTGCGCTAAAAAATCTCGCAATTCACGATAGACAAGAGAAGCTTGAATTAATACTTCTAATCGTTATTCTTAACAAACATGATTTCGTAATTTCCGCCGTTTTCAATCTCAAATTACAAATTTTTGTATCAATTTAAGAAAAAATCGTTGTGATTTGCAAAAAACATGAAATTCGTTAATTGCAACTGAAAATGTAGCAATTGGTCATTTTTAATTCTTTCCTTGCATCTGACTAAGTCTTCCGCTTTTATTAAACCTACACCAAAATAGACTGTGCAAGTCGTCGAAGTTTATAGTTACTGGCACTTCAGTTGGCAGTCCAAATTTCACTGCACAGCTGAATTTATTCGCATCTTCGCACGTTATTAATAATCATTTTTAGTGTCTAGCCTAAATTTTTCGAATGGCAAAATTATATAAGGTGAAGGTTAAAATGGTTATCAGTAAGGCGCTTCTTCAATTTAAGATCAATCGTTGCAAGTGGTATTTGGAATAAACTCACATTTCTGACCACATACCTTCGAAACAGTTCTTCAACATCTCCAACTCGTTGCCCTTCTTCCATCTTGGCGCTCAAAATTAAATGCTTACTTCAGGAAATGCCGAAACAGATCTTATCTATCCATTGAATTCGACATCTTCATCTTGAAGCCCGTTTTGACTCATGAAACAACATTTCCCTCTCATTGGCTTCATTTCTGCGGACAGGTTTATGTGACTTTATTTGTCATTTAAATTAATTTATTTATCATTCCGCTCTGTCTTCATTGTTGTCGCCAAAAACCACCAATTAACTTCGTTTGAAACGCTATTCCAATCCGAAGTTCGTATGAAATTTAATAACTTGTTTGTTTGACTTCTGTTTTCAATTTTGCATACCTCATTAAAGACATTTTTACAAGCATTTCAGTGCACATTCAACACATACCTAAGCGAAGAAAAAAATATTTTTTACACTAATTGTCGCAATTGCAAATCAAGCGCAGGTCTTAAGTGAATAACACACAAGAAGAGAGACTGCGAAATCTGTGAACCTCCTTCGAAACGCCTCCTTACCCGCCACAAGTCGAGTGATTAAATTTTTATTTAAATTTACTGCATGCGGAGAGCGCGCAGCCATCGCGCGGCGCTGTACATTTGCCCCGGCAATAATTCTTAATTTATACAATAAACAAGCATTAATTTACATGCATTCGGTTTAATAAAAACCAATTAAAGGCGAATTCGATGGCCATTGGAGGAGAGCTGCATACCGGATTGGGGAGATTTCACATACGGATTGCTAATTTGTTTATTTCTTTCCGTTTTTTTTTGCAGTATAATTCATTGAGCTTGGTGTTGTCTTTGTGTGAAGAGGGTTTTGGTGTTTTTAAATTGCTAAAATGACTCCACTAACGAGCTATAAATAAACGATTTGCGCTTAAGCTATAGGCTAATGGTTAATAAAGAATGTTGGTGGGGCTTATGTCGGCCGGGGAAGTCGTTTGCATTCAACTCGGATAGGGGTATTAACTTCATAAAACTGTCGAACTAATAGTAGATTGGTACATGGCGATTCATTCTGAGTCCAGTCATTCATTATAAGGACTAGAAATTCAATGGGCGATAATCGTTTTAAGCATTTGGCTAGTTCCAAGAAAAATAATTTTGTTCTTGATCTGGCATGCAAAGCCTGTCAAAACTAAAAACTTCTACGAAAGAAGAAAAAAAACGACATAAGGGAGACTGCCCAGTGGAACGTCAGTACTTCGGTATATAAAAAGCAACAAGATTTTAACGGTTCCTAATTAAGTGTTAACGAAGGTACAGTAACTGTTAAATGGCTGCTGTAACCGAAAGTAACTTGTAATGCCATCGGGGACCTACAGCTCTACTGGAGTTACGGGAACCTTACTTACTTAGACGGCGCGCACTATAGTCCGGGGTGGACTTTGGAAAAAAATATCTTTTGCTTTTTTGGACCACTTAAAGGTACGTTAAATTTTGTTCGTTCAGAAAAGTTATGAATTCTTTTTCTAGAAAAAATTGAAGATAATTAACTTATCTACTTTCAACAACATTTTAAGACCAAGATCATAAAGTTTAAATGGTTAAAAAAAGGATGAGAACATTTTTACGGTTTCGTTTTTTGTGTCGTTGTAACTGCAACCATAGCGCGATCTTTGGCTAACTGCCTCCAGTTGCGCACTCCAAGTTGTTAGAGGTCCCCTTCCACTTGTACGCGCCACCTAAGACGAGGTCTTCCTTTACTGTGTTGTCCCTCCTGGTTGGAGTCGAAGACTCTTCGGGCGGGCGTGTTGGAGTGCATTCTCTCTACATGTCCCAGCCATCTTAGACGACTGATGCGTATTTTTCTGACCAGGTCGGTGTCGCTGTACAGTTCGCTGTTAAATCTTCTCCTCCAAAACCCGTCAACGCAAACGGGGCCGAAAATCAATCGAAGAATATTTCGTTCGAAACGGCCAAGAAGATCTTCATCCACCTTTGAAAGCATCAATGCTCCTGCACTATATAGTAGGACTGGGATGATGAGGGTCTTATATAGAGCCGACTTAGTGTTTCTTGACAAGGCCTTACTAGTCAATTGCCGTCTTAGTCCAAAAAAACAGCGATTGGCAAGTGTAACTCTTCGTTTGATTTCTGCTGTGGAAATAATAGCGGAGCCGAGTTAGACAAAGTTCCTTACTACCTCAAATTTTTAGCTGTCTATCGTGACATTCTGTCCGATTCATCCCGATGTTGTGCGTCTTGTCCTCATTCACCACTAAACACATTTTTTCCGCTGACAGTTCGCTGTGTTCTGCCAGACTTTTGGAAAATTGTGCCCCTGGTGTTGGCTTGCGAGTTGCGCACAATTTTCTCAAAAATGATGTTATAGAAGTCACACGACCTCGCATCCTAAATCCTTTTTTGACATCAAAGGTCTCTGTGAGATTGTTTCCGACCTTTATGGAGCAGCGAGTGTTCTCCATCGTCATTCTGCACAATCTGACGAGTTTGGCAGGGATGCTAAAACTAGGCATGGCTCTGTATAGCTCGTCTCTATAAATGCTGTCATATGCGGCCTTGAAATCGATAAACAGATGGTGGGTATCGACTTGGACTTCTTGGGTTTTTCCAGGATCTGCCTTAGTGTAAAAATTTGATCGGTCGTGGACTTACTAATGCCTCTATAGTTGGCGCAATGCAAACAATGCTGAGGTTCCATTCATCAGGCATACTTTCATCTGACCAAATCTTTGAGACTAGTTGGTGTATTCACTCTACCAAGTTATCTTCCGCTGCTTTGAAGAGCTCGGCAGGTAACCCGTCTGGTCCAGCAGCCTTGTTAGACTTTAACTTGGAAATTGCTATCCTGATTTCATTTTGGTCAGGTGGACGGAAATCTTGGTTTTCATCGTCCTGATTGAATGGTTCGTTCCACCTAACAGCGGGATCCATCCATTACGGTAACAAAACTGTCAGAATCTCATCACTGGAGATTATAGCCTCATAGAAGCTTTTAAAGACTCTTACATCTAGCCTCACAATCACTTTAGAGATCTTGAGCTTCTCACAGCTGACTCAGTATCTTAAAACGGGGTAAATGCCTACACAAACTTCTTTAGCTGTTACTTTAATCTTCAGCTATCTAAGGAAGCTAACATTAATCTCGAAGTAACACCACCCAAAGATGAAAAATCAAATCAAATAGTTGCTCGGTGTCTTTATTGTGCGTCACAAAGGCGGCCGTTGCATTTTTCAAGACAATTATCAATACATTTGGGCTTTGTGACATTTTCTCTCTCGGAATTTAGGGCTATGTGCCGGATTTAGGGCTATGTGCCGGATTTAGGGCATTATTTATTTGCTTCGATTTTTTATACTTTGACGATTGGACCGAACGCCATTTTAAGCAAAAATAATACCCATTACGCCCAAAATCAATGTCACATTGTTCAAATTTACAGCAAAAAATTACCTATCAATGTATTCGGCTGTATGGTTTTGGGCTATAAGGCTTAACGCCGAAAATATGCCTTAAAGGGAGGTTGAAAAGGAAGTAGAAAAATAGCGGAAGCTCAAGGGATCACCAGATAACGCTAGCACAAACGCTGGAGTTAAGAAACCACGGGCAAATTGACATATACAAGTCTGTTCGGACACTTTTTGGAATGGACTCTCTGGATTCTCTACGCACATTCCTCAAATGCACCCGATTTTTTGTAGGTATAAGAATTGCAGCTTCGGAGTTGTATGAATCCTTCAACCCCGGGTGGGGCATAGGGCGGCGACAAATTTCTTCCATCCATCTCGATCTGCAGCCAGATACTTCAGCTGTGGCCACGTTTTACGCTGCGTTGCTGCTTCGGCCAATACGGTTGATTTCCACGTTGTTCTTGGTCTACCAACTCGCCGTGTACATTGAGGGTTCCATTCGAAGGATTGCTTCGCGATGTTGTCGTTTGGTCTCCTCAACGTATGGCCAATCCAGCGCCACTTCCTCTGCCTAATTTCTGCATTCAGCGGGTTTTGATGCGTTATATGCCACAATTCTTGGTTAGATATAACTTGCGGCCATCGGATCTTAAGGATGTATCGCAGGCAGCGGTTAACATATGCCTGCAGTCTTCTAGAGATGGAGGTAGAGACTTTCCAGGTTTCGCAGGCATACAGCAGTACGGACTTGACGTTGGATTCGAAGAGCCTTAACTTGTTGCGTAGGGAAATTTGACTGGAGTTCCATACTGAGGATAACATTCCAAATGCGCTGCGGGCTTTATTTATTCTGTTATTAACATCCAGATCCGTTCCTCCTTTGGATGAAACAAAACTGCCTAGATAGTTAAATTGCTTGACCTCCTCAATAGGCGTCTGTCTCAGAATAATGGGCTGATGATCCGGGCGGCCAGTGTGCATTATTTTGGTCTTGTTGCAATTGATCCTAAGACCAGTCATCTCTGCATTCACTTGCAGTGATTGACACATCTCATTCATCCCGCTGTTGGTTTTTGCCAGGAAACAGATATCGTCGGCATAATCCAGGTGGCTTAGCCTCTCAAATGGTCTCCATTGGATACCATGTTTTTCGTATGTACATCGTATGTACGTAGCTTCGGAGTTACGCACGAATATTTTTGCAATGAAAAGGCTAACAGTCGAACCACTTGCTAGCATGACTGAGCTGAAGATTACAGAAGAAGCCTGAAAATGGACAATAGCTACCAAGTAGGAGTCCGGCCATTGGAAGTTGGTCACCCATGACCTCCACTTCAAACTAATTTCGCACATCTTTCGAAGCAACTTTCGTTTTGTCAAACTTTCCATTTTAAACGTCACTTGGCCATAATTCGATAAAGAAGACTTCAATGAGGTAATTTTCTCAGATAAAAAACAAAGGTCCCACCTCCAGCTGACCCTAATGAATTGGATTTTCAGTTCGTCAACCACTCCCTAACAAAACGCTCTCCCCTACTGCTCGATGAATACACCATGACCAACACCATACACCCAGTCAGCCATAACTCCCCCGACGAGAAAAAAATGAAAGATAATATATTACCACAAATGGTGGAAACGAAATTAAAAGGAAAACAAGTAAAATAAAACAAAACAAAAAAATTACTTAAACTGGTCTTCCCACTGACAATATTATTTATTACTTTTAATTATTTACACAGCGAGTGGCTGTCATTTGTTTCGATTCGGCTGTGTGGTGGCGGTGCGGATCGGACCCACGGCGATTGCATAAATTACTGCGTCCGAGATCTTAACCATCGAACTTGGGCTGAGACTTGGCCTACCCAGGCATGCCTGATTCTGCTCCGATCTGGGGCTGGGGTGCAAGCGGCGTTGTCTCCCAATAGAGATGTACATCGAAACGAAGCCAGACTCAAGTTGTTTATTACATCGAAACGTCCGCCATCTTTTTCGGCATCTGAGTGCGAGAGACGGGCTGTTTCGATTTTTCTCCTTATGCGGAGGGACAGGGCCCCTTTGTGTTGCCACTCTGTGACTAAGGTTGAGTTATTTCCTCTTGGATTTTGGTAATAAATTTGATAAATTCTTTTTCGGTTTTTACCTGCGCGGTATTTTCAGACACAGGGAAGAATACAAAAAAAAAAAACAGAAAACAAAGACGGGTTGACTAGAATTAAAACCCAAGATGGGAACAAGACCAGTGGACATAAATTAACGCGTCGAGGCTTCGGAGTTCGTAGTCTCAGTGCGACTACCACATACGGAATTTTCGATGAAGAGATCCCAGGGTGGCTGTCGAAAGAAATGCTAACATATGTGCGCGCGTCTTGATTATGTTGTTGGAATTCGGGTATGTACAGCAAAGGACGGCATGGAACCCGGGAATGCTAATGAACATGTGGTTGTTCGGAATTTATTCATTTTTATTCACTAAATTGAGTTTTTGATTCTTTTGGGGCGGTTGGTTGGTATTAAATCGAATTGTCCTATTGTCTTGGGCGAGATAACATTTCAATTTTTAATTCTTTGAAAGATCTTGGGACTTGGTTGATTTTTGGCTGGAATTCCGACCCAAACTCTGAAATTAATGGGAAATTAGTCAGTCGCCGCTGATGCATATACGAATGAGTTGGGGGTTGACAGAGGATCGGGAATTAGATTAAGGCTGGTCGCAGAAGAATGGATATTAAATTGAGTTATGCGCGATGAATGTAAGAGCTGTTAAAAGGAAATGGGCCAATAAACTAAGGAGGGTGGTTGAATTATCTTATTTCATGTTGTCTTTTTTATTCATGTTGACATTTTGCTTAGGTCGCTTAATCCTATTGTTTATTTTAAATGTGGAGTGGAGCGGAGAGCACCAATCATACCAGGAAATTGACAAAATTTGCAATGTTGGATATTATATTAAAGTGGGTTACCCATTGGAATCTGCCCCTTTCCACATTTGCATTTGTTGACTTTTTTGTGTAGGTAGGTAGCTACTGACTTAAAGATCTTAAATGGCTCAGATTGGATGTGGCGTATCTATCTGTCAGACTTCACTTAACAAGTTTGTAGCTTTAAATTTGTTAAAGTTACAAGTTGATTAATTGCCAATAGTTACAAGTTATCGCCTCAAAGACAATAAAGTCTGTGAAACAGCTACAGTTAAAGTCAGAATTTTTGTTTAATTATGTAATACATACGAAGGTAGGTGTTTCCAGTTTTTATCAATTAAAATGCATTGAAACATCAGGAGGCTTTTCCATTATTTTTCGGTTCAAAGTATTTGAAAACTTCCTAAACATAACGTCGTTTTTATTTAGGTACAAAATGTTTACCAAACTTGTGAATAATCATTTTTAAATCACAGGTAAATCACAAATCTGGCGCAATGAGAATTTCGCACACGTATGTTCTACAATTTTTTAAACATTATTTGGCTTTACTTTCTTAACACAAAGTCCGTATATAGCTAGGTACTTATATGTTATTTGTGAAACAGAAAACATGAATAAAATGAAACAAATTTATGGTTGTAAGTTGCTGTTTCGTGAAATAGACCACTGGAGTTGATTAGCCCATATAACTTGGACTAAATATGCTGATTGCTCAAGGTAAAACGCCGAGAAAAATGTTCATGCAAATATTTTTTAACAAAGGTATATTTACCCGTATGTTCTAGTCTGGATTAACTTATTATAGCCAAGGTGTAAAGGGGAAAATTAAGCCTTCGCCCATCTCGCTATCTATCGAGCAGTTATAAAAATCCAATATCAAACGCCGAAGGAGAATGGCATAACGCCGCAACTAAAGGGCCCATCATTTTGAGAAAAGTGAGGACAAGCACATATAGCTTAGAGAAGACCATCTGCATTTGTGATGAAATGTGACATGGAAAGGAGCGTGATCGACAAATGTTTCGAGTTGCAAAGTTCCAAAGCTTTAAGGAAGAAACAAGCTAAAGAAACAAGACCCGAATAGAGACCTGTTTGATATCAAAGAACGACTTCTGCACACTGTCAGATGGCGCAAACGACCCAAATTCTGGCATCCGATACAGACAATTACATCCAAGACTTAGGTACCAAAAATATAAGCTAAAAGTTCGTATGTTGCTGCGGTCCCAGACGGCGCACTGACCGAACATCTCCAAAGTATGTTCAGAACAAAGTATGACTAATAAATGGAACCTCAGCATATTCGACAAAAAAGGGGGCACTCTTTGTTAAGCCCACTATTCACGATAGTTTCCTTAACGACATACGGTGTTGCTTAAGTGCCTAAAAGCATTTCCCAACAAACTATATACACATAATGGGACTTGTCAGTCATATACCCACAGTATCAATCTTAAGAGCTCATAAAAGATTGCATACAGATTATGGAAGACGCTAGCTCCCAAGTAACAATTTGACTTCAGTTAGGTTCAGATTTGTAATTTCTGTAGGCATAAACTTCGATAGAGCTTCTATAGTACTTGTTAACCGAAGTAGAGCAATTTCGAAGTAATTGCTTTAGAAAATAACTTCTGTAAGACCCTTGCGAAGTTTATTCACAGTGAAATACGGAAATAAGTTTCGGTAAGATCTGTATTAGTCCTGTGAAAATGTGTGAGGAGCATATGTAGTACTTTGCTACATATTCGGTCGATTTTCGTATGCCGTACTACATACTACATCGTTACTCTAAAGTACCTACTACATTTTTGAGCTTATTTTCACCATTTTCTTCCTGTAGGATTGGAAACAAGGGAATTCCAAATGAGCAGTGGCGTTTATTGAGTGTGCAACAAGCAATTTGTTATGGCAACTTAATGTTTCAAGAGCTAACAGACTACCTAGATACTGGATGTGTCCTCTCTTCCACACAGTAGTACTTTTGCCAAGCAAAAGTTCTCCAAACGAAGTATTTTAAAATATCCAAAAATTAATGGGTTAGATACAAGAAATAATTCAAAATATTTTACTAGCTTGCAAAAGGTAACGTTAATTAATTTTCCTTATATATTCTACCAAACAGAAACATATGGGAAATTGGCAGGTACTACATTTTGTTTGTACCAGATATAAAGATACTTCCCAGTCCCTGTTCTAAATTTTTGGCGGCTGCATTCACGTATCGAAAATCGGCATTAACTTATTAATATTAATAGAATAAGATTAAAAAATTAAATAATGAAGAATTGTTTTTTTTTTCAGTTTCAGTTAAAATGTATCCAATAATTACGTAAGGATCTTCTACAGGCCGTGCTCCAATTCAAGCTAATAAAACAGAAATAATTACCTACTATAATTTCAGTTTCTATAGAGTTTGTATTACAATTTCGGTAAGGCCTTATAGAAAGCATCTTACCGAAACTAGTGCTTCTTTTGCGAAACAATAACCCACTACGGATGTTAATTGCTTCTATTGGGGGAGATGGGGCACCTTGATACGATTTTCATTGGAACTCAAAAAAAAGTCAGCTTATTGACAATAATAACAAAGTAAAATATTTATTGTGTTCAATGTCGTTCTAACTATCTTATTTTAGACTAATGTGCTCTTAAATTCATCTACAAAAAAATTTAAGAGTTATTTACTAAAAAAATGAAATTTGTATCAAACTGCCCCACTCACGGGGTACATTGATACACATCAGGGGCACTTTGATTCATAGACAAAATTCAGTATTTATTGAAAACTTTTAGTTAGTAAAACAAGTTTTAAATAGTTTTATAACATATATTAATACAACCAGTATTTAAGTGTTTTGTAATTCATGTCAAAATAAATTTTAACAAAATAGAATAATAAAATAAGTTTTAATAAATAATAAATAACAAAATAAATGCTTTCCTAGGCTTTAAATAATTCTAAATAAGGTATTTGAAGTAAAAAATAAATAGTCTTGAGATTGTTACCATAAATCTTCAAACAACTATGATTAGCATTTTGATGTTTTTTTTATATTGACAAACATGTATCAAACTGCTCCGAGGCTGGGTGTATCAATGTGCCCCAACTGGTCTCACACAATATAAATATTAATTGCTATTAAAGCAATGCTTTTTAGGTAAATATCATATTATTATTGGCATATTCTCACAATCTAACTTTATAAGAAACTGATAACACAAAACAAAAAACAAAAAAACTTAAGAAAAATTACTTACGGAGTGGGAAAACGCGTTTGTTCTTAATGGCCGAAAAACGATGAGTGAACAGAGATGTTCGACAGACATGTGTATGCGTTGATAGACATGTTGCGTTGTGCGCGTTGTTGAGCGGCCTGCTGAGATCAATTTTCAAATAATGTCGACTGTATCTATGTGCCCCATCTCCCCCTAAGGCCTTACAGAAATTAAAATTGCATTTTCGGTAAGGGGTTATCCAAGCAATTACCTACCTCTGTTAAAGTGCGCCAAATTTGTTTGTATAAGGCCTTATACGCAGTCAATATTGCTGGAGGAGAAATAAAATAGCCTCGGTAGCGTCTTATCAAAGTCAAATTGTTACTTGGGCTGCTCTCTTAAATTTGGAAATAATTTCACCGCGTTCTGTGATTTACCTATGTACCCATCATACTTGAGGAAATTATGCGAAATTATGGTAAGCTAAAACTACAGCTAAAATGTTGTATGACCTCAGGATGTGAGGTGGTTTTAACCGATAAGAGTCCGGTACTACCAATCAGCTATTGGCGCTTTATGCAAGTTTTCCATCAATAAAAAAACCAAGAGCCACCTCGGATAAAAGATTATTTTTGACAACATACCGCTTTTTAGTAGTACAGACGCATTAACGCCATGAATGCTAGTTAGCGAAAGCCTTTCCTTCATAAATGTATAACCGCCGCAGCCTTGGATTACAACAAAAACTGCGGAAGATGAAATATGTTACTTAGAAGAAGATACACGACCTCTCTGAACTCATATCAGAAGTAAATGTAGTCCAAAAATTCGTTACCTTACTAAGGCTCGTTCACATCGAGAGTGTGTCACATTCAAACATTTAAAAGAAAAAGTGCCAGTTCATATGGCCTCAATGAACCATGAGAGTCGGAAGTTTAAAAAAAAGTTCATAATTATGCTTGAGGCAAAATCTACCACTCTTTTCAGTTGAAGAATCACACATGTCCACTTAATCATAAGGGCCAAATTTTGCGTGCACTCCCATAGTTTATTTTCATCGAAAGCGAACATTTTGGATGAAATTCAGAGACCCCTCCTTACCACCTTTCCTTACATAAATGTATGGACAGGGACACCACCAAATTACACTAAATATAGACTGTGTGCACATGAAGCCATATCCACGGGAATCACTGTGATCACCCAAAATTGATAACCGAACTTAAATTAAAAAATTTCCAATAATCTCCTGACAAAATGCAATTTATCCTGCTCATACATCGTGCCTCTGCAGTTTGTTGTTGATTTTTTTTTACCTAAAAGGGAGACGGCCTCTTTTTTTTAATTATTTTTATGCAAATATCCTGCACACGTTTAATTTTTTTCCATCATGCTACCATTCGATTTATCTACCCCGACTGCATCCTGCCGCCATATAGCACAATACAGCACACCCTATCTGCACACACACTCTTTTTTCCATGTAACCAAAACCCGTGGTGGGAAATTCCAGCAAGCATTTTAATTTGACAAAGGAAGAAAATATTATCGCTTCTGATAACACTTCATGCACTCACACCCATCGCTGGTATGTTACTCTTCATTTGCCTCACGGAGTTGGTAAGAAAGGAATGTCTTCAGTTCTCGCCCTATTCCATGTAGATATGTCCTTGCAGATTTTTTTTTGTTGGTTCAAACTCCCACCATACCGCATCCCATATATCTTTCTTTCCATTATAATCTGCCCTTATTGCGCAAAAGGACTACTTCAATGCTGGGGAGGAACATCAGGGAGGAATGCCTCATTTCCTTTGGAAGAGTCCACCATCCGCATTTTATCCCTCACAGTCCTCACAGTCTTACGTGTGTCTTGCAGCTTCCTCAAACCCCCTGCCCGAAGCTTCTTCCTGATGGTCGTAAATAGGATTTATTGCAAAGACGCGCTGCTGTAGGGCCGCACGTTCCTGCACCGTATATCCAAAGGGGAAAATCTACGAGATGTTGCATGGCAATAGATGAATATTTTTCGCCTTCGCCATCCCACTGGGCATATATCCTTGGAATTATTCTAACCCCCCGCACTCGAGAACAACGTGCGCCGCTCCACCGAGGTCCTTTCGTGTAATCATGAATATGTAGAACATTTTTCGGCATCTGGGACGACTTGACTGACTCTCTTATTATTTCGTCTTCGTCCTTCCCTTATCTTATCTTATTTTCTTACCGAATTCCACCGCATCCAACTGTACTGTTGATGTTATGGCACGGAACGGAACGTGTATGTATGTTCGGCTGAGTAGTACATAAGACCTGGTTGTACATGCCCAAACGTGCCTGTAAAGTTACCACCTAATATTGGAAAAAAAAATAAAGAAAATCGGAAAAAAAGTGCAAAGCAGTGCGCCTAGCCAAACCGAGACGGAAACTTTTTCCCAAGTTTTCTTCACTCTTTCTTTCGGTCTCCGTGGCAAAGACAAATACTACACAAAGCGTTCTCTCCCCTGCCACGTCGCGTCGCGTCATCATGGGAGTGGTGATTCTGGAATGGTGCCGGGAATGTAGTAGATTCCTTTAAACGTTTTCCCATCCAAACAGCTCCTTGAAATGATCTTAACGACCAATAAGAAGTCGTTTCGCAGAGTTGAAATCACGCTATGAGTGTTTTCCACTGCGTCTTCGTTGCTAACGCGCGCACACCATCAGCCAGTTTGCTTGTAGCAACCTTCGTTGGGGCTGCAGAGTATACTTTTCCCATAGCAAACAGAAAAAGGACCAAAGTGGGAGGTGTGGAAAAATTTGTTCTGTCATGAATGTGTGGCGTGGAAATGCTGCCATTCGAGTGGTAGTAGCCATAATCCTTCTATTGGCCATAGAATACTATACCAACAACCATCAGAGTCTAACGATAATGTGGACGTAAATGTGCTACTAAAATCAATAAGAGTGTCACCTTTTTGGGAGGCCAGGACTAGGACTTGCTCGAAAGAGAGTGCTCATGCGCTGCGATGATTTTTCTTGGAACGAAACTTTCTTCTTCTTCGTCTTCGGGTTGTGTGGTGGCTGCTGTTATGTATGTTGGCGCGAGTGATATGTGTGCGGCAACTCTATGTATTTGAACACAGCTTTATTGGCAGTTTGTAGGGATTGCGGAAGAATTTCACACAATTTTTGTGTAATTACTTTTATGACCAAAGAAGGATTTGAGGTTAGCGATTTTATTTTCCGCAGTCGTAAGCAATTTGAAACGATCTCTTTGTTTTAAAATGAGGACGGCTTATGTCGAAAGGATACTTGTTGCAAAACGAAAACACTCGACAATGGTGTTGATTTTACTCTTGTGATTAAATGGGGGTTTGGTCTTGGTACTTTGGGCGCACCGATTATTTATATTGTAATGAAGTTGCACGCACCCAAAGGTTAAGATCTGCCAAATGGGTAAATTGTTTGTTTATTATACGGTTTTACTTTGCCAAATATGGGCATTGTTTAGTGGCATGTTACATGGTTTATTAATTCACAGAATTTGGCTCTTGGTTTTTGAGAAAAGGATACATCTTGTGCGCTCCAACTGTAAGGCGATGTCTCCTCTTAAAGCAGCGCGTTTCGAGTCGAAGATTCTTTAAGACATGGAGTTGACGTCAATTTTTTCTTTCTTTAGTAGGTAGATCTGAAACGAATTTCGCTCGATTTCCGATGTGATGCTCTTTTCAGAGTTGATAGCGGCGCCGAGGTAGACAAATCAACCCTAAAGAGCTCAAAGTTATTGTGGTCTATAGTGACGTTCTGTTCGATTCGTCGATGTTGTAGGTATGTCCCTTCTTGTTGTCAGGATATATTTTGTTTTGCACTCATTCGCCACTAAATCCATTTTTGCCGATGCTGTAGTCTGTACTGATATTTGCAGTTTAGAGGGTCTCCTTTCTCGTGGATCGGGCAAACAATGCTGCGGCTCCATTCATCAAGCATCCTAGAAGTTGTATAAATAGTTTAGGCACTGATTGGCATTATCTTGGTGATGATCAGTTATTGCAAGGTGTTTCATACATATACATTTCGCTCATTTTGCGTCCGCGTGGTAGCCACCGGGTACTGGTCTTATTCTCACTCATTTCCTCGTATGGGGATACTGACAATGGAGTTTCATACCCGCTGTTCTAGGGTCAATTTAGGGCCCGGTCCTCCAATGTGGGGGTTGAGCGTAGGATTAACTAGCTAACCACGGAAAAAATAAGGCTACGAAGCAAGCAAGAGGCTCGGATAAGGAAGTATCCACTGTTGACGACTCCGAAAAACGACAAAAAGGACAATTGCGTTCTATCTCACATGCATTTTTTCCTTATCTCCAAAGGATGGGGCAACCCTTGCATGGGGCACCAAAGTGACGACACCTATTCCTTAATAGGTTGGTTTCTACCCAATGTCATATACTACTTTTGTATAGATGTAGGTACATGGTTCCGTTTGATGATATATTTAAAAACGCCGCTGCAAATGTTTAAAGTCATCGGTGCATGAAAGTTACTCAACATGTTTAGAGAAAATTGTGGTTGGTGCATCGTTGGGCTTCAGAGATACTCAAGAATGATGTTAAAGATGTCTTATGACAGCGCATCATCTTGTTTAAATCTATAATTAACGTCAAATATCTTGTACTTTTTGTACAAATGAGTTTTTTGGGCAATAGGTACATTAACAAGTTTCAAACTGTTTACACGTAAATTATAAAGACTGGAGTTTCTTGTTGCAATGTTACCACTTTGCTTGAAAAACTTCCTCAGAACTTTAAATAGAGTTGCCTAAGAGGAAGAATACGCAATTTACAATAAAGAGGCCAGCTGGAAGTAAATCTGTTTTTACCACAAATAGGTAAGTCGAATCATACGTTTTTATGCTACTAAAAGCGTTCGAAACGTATACTGTAACTTTGAGTTAGCAAGACAATAATAAATCATAGTAAGTACTGTTTTTGAACAATATGCTCTTAGCACATACATCTTACGTGACACAAGCATCATATGCGATTTGATGTTTTGAATGTGGTATTTCCAATTCAGCTTGTAGTCAATAAATATTTGAAGTTTTGAAATAATTCGATATTGAAACAATTTGAAGAACATTGCTCAGTCTCGAAAAAAAATGTTTCTACCACAGCTATGTACAGCTAGAGAATATCTTTTGCAGTCATGTGAGTTAAAAAACATATTAAGATCTGTCAGAGCAGCACCCGATGACTTGAAACTCATCATTTTTGTTTTTTCGCTAATAATAAGCTTGTGAAATGTAAACCAACACCTTAAAGTGTACAAGTCTTCATTTATTGAAGTTATGCAATCGGAAATAGAGTTGCCGTGGTAAGTGAATGCAACGTCATCAGCAAATGCAGTGGATCTGCCCTTAAAGTTCTGATTGAACAGATAATTAATGAAAATTAGAAACAGAAGTGGTCCTTATACGGATCCCTGAGGGACCCCATTCTTTCTATTCTTTATGTATGAAACAAACCAGTTTCCCGCCTAAGCCCCGTCTTATACAATTTATCTAATAATAAATCGTGATCTAACGCTTTTGTCATGTCTACAAAAACTGCCATGCTTAGTTTGTCAATATTTATACCTTCATATAGTAATTGACAGCAAACTTTTAGAATGGCATCTTCCGTGGATTTGGCTGATCTAAAACCATATTGATTGGTTGCAAAGAATTGTTTTTTTTTTTCCAAAAACGAAACCATTCAAATTCGAGTCTTAATTAATTTTTTAAAAAGTTTAGAAATGGTAGGAAGTATGGAAATAGGTCTATAGTCACGCTTGCGCGCTTTTCATTCCTTGAAGCAGAACATTTTCCAAGCTGCGGTCTCTTCCCCGATATTTTTAATAAATAACGCATTTTTTGCATTGCTTTTACCGAATTTATGGAAAGGTTCGTTGCCTCCTTTTTTTTTTTTTTGAAAGACTAAATTTCATCTTCTGTTTGAACCACAAGCAAGAGAATACTGCTCGTTTAAAGCTATGAAAAAGTTCAGCTGATATTTCTTTGATACTTTGATGCTTTGATACTCCGAACTAGTTCTTCCAAATATTTGCAACATTTTGCGACCGAAGTAGCTCCTGAATTCGCAGATACATACTACTAGGTAAGTGATTTCAAGATTGCTTCTTTCAAAAATACCTACTTATTTACAATACTAGCAATGCTGTTTCAAACTCACTCACGGAGGAGTTACAGACTTTAACAAAGCAAAAAAGCTAACAACTTTCTTAAGACAACTGCGCTGACACATTTTATGATGAGAATTTTTAAATCAAGCTCAACTAATTTTAGGAATCCTATTGTCTTAACTGCAGCTGAGTAGCCTCTAATCAAAGAATTGTTGCAAAAATTCTTCTGTCAAATGATAAAATAATTCGATGAATATGGGGCGTATGAAGCTGAAATTTTGTACATAAATTGATCTTAAGGCAAAGAGGTGCAGATAAGTATATTGAGCTGTTAATTTTATAACAAAGAGTATCTTTCGAAAGCTTTCAGTTAGCACCCCACCTAGAATTTTTTTATTCAAAGAACTGCAAAATCCAAAAAAGTTCGTTTTTTACGTATAAGGAAGAGAGTATTTTTTTGATTTTTTCCTATGTAGCTTCATGACTTCAACTTTGTCCGATGCTTTAAATTATGTAACCTTCCAGAAAATATAACATTAATTTCACAATATGCTTTGTTTTGTTTTTAACTTTATCGTTTTTTATTGTTCCCCTACATCCCATTATGATTCCATATTCCGAATCAATATTTCACAGCGAACACATATTTTACCGCACGCATATCAAATTCAAGGCTGAACAAAAATTATGATAAATGAGCGAAGCGACTCAATTTAACAAGTGCAATCCATCTTTAAACGCAGGTGATTTTTTCACATCAAGGCTAATGAGTTTGCCATAAAAAAAATATGAAAATCAATACACAATTCCTAATTGTTACACATCATAAAAAATGAACAATATTCCCTAAATGCATGCAGGTATCAGTATTCTCTGCAAGATTTCATAAAAAAAAAAATCGTCCTTACCTGTTAATGGATATTTCCATCTTGGAAATCGTTTTTTTTTCGATGACCTCGTTTTTTTAATGCAGCAATAACCATAAAGAAAAGCCAACAGGGACTGAGAGATCAGCAAAAATAACTAGGATAAAGGAATCAACATTGCTTTGCTATAGGGTTTCTTTGCTCTTTATATGTATCTATAGGTATCCCGTCGGAGTTTTGCCATTAATGGAAATCGCTTCGTTCTATATCGTATATGATTTTGGTGGTGGAAATTATTCCGCAGAATCATTGATTCCAGGAACATTATCACACAGGGAAGTCGTTATCCGCTTACGTATACATTATGGCGGCATCATTCACGCCCCACAAGATGTACCTAACCTAATGTGGGGGGACCTCAACTGAATTTATAGAAGTTCAAACATATACGTGCAGAGTTTATTGATGCTTTGATAAATTAAGTGCGGTATAGCTGCAATTTGTGTGATTAAGTACATTGGTTATGAGTAGGTATTACAGGACAGGTAGTGCTCCTTTTTTCCTAAGGAAGACTCGAAAAGTCTGTGTAGACTCCTTGAATGAAATATTTTTAGTTAATCGCCTATGTGTCATAGATAGCAAATGCGTTACTGAATCTAAGGCATCCAAAATGAGGATAGCTACGCTATAACCAAGGCCCTATAATGCACAACACTGCGCATTTTACCTACCTTTAGAAGAAGTTACATACCAAACCAATCGAGTTCAGCCATATTGCTAAAGGAAAGCTCTCTTCCAAGGTGACAAATAACACGTCCTAAGCGATATTCGAATGATTTCCTTTCGTGTATCTACAAATGCATCACTCCACTTGGGATCATATAGCTTCAGGCTTGAAGCCGCTGCTTCACAATAAGTCGGAAAATTGCAAAATTTCCGATGCTGCATATCAGACGGCCAGTGAGTTATTTTTCAGGTTGCTGTAAGCTTCAAAATCACCTACACACAGAAGATACATAATAGATAGATGCCACTCAAGCACACAAAAGTAATCATTGGATGGACCATATCGAAACTGCGGGCCACGAACTTATGTGAAAAAATAGCCTTATTGTGTGCAAAACAAACCAAAAACGGATAACCTAGCTTTTGACACCAAGTAAGGTCACTTATGTTACATAGACTTAGGCAATCTGCAACCCCAAAGCATTGCTTCTTCAATCGCTCTTGAAAAAGCCCCCGAAATACTCAAAATTGTTCATACCTGTATCAACATTCAGTCTTTACAGAAAACGCGATCCTAAGACGATCGTCACTTTAGATTTATTCACACTTCAAAGGCATACCTTTGGGTGCTGGACTGGGTCTTGGATAACCAAGCATTCGACTCATCCCTAGACCTCCTGACAAGTCATACACCACAACCTCGGGTTATTCGCCTTATAAGTTCCAACTGAGCAAAGTAATAGGTACACAAAGTTTAGTTCCCGATCCTTTTCAACCTTAAACTCAGATGAATATTTAAATCCACTTCAACTAAACCTGAATAAGCCCCATCGAACTTTACATCATTATCTGCCATCAACCAAAGTCCATTGTTCTCCTCCATTCGAATGCGCTTGGTGCGCGTTTATTTCTGTCCGGCGTTTCATTGTATAGATATCCTCAACTATGTTTGAATTGAAAAGGAGGAAGGAAGGTTTGAATGCAAAAGGGAGAAAAAAAAAACAACCGAAAACAACTAAATCGAAACAAGGATAAGAAGTCGGGGGCCGGCAAACAGAAGAAAAAAATAGGAAAAGAAAAAAAAAATCCCCAAAAACGTTACGAAAAAGTTTCTCTCCCTTGTTATTTTTAATGGGATGCAATAATCGTTAAATGTTTGGCGCATTGGAATGATACCGAATTTTGTGTATATAGCTGTCGAGACGGAACGGGTCCCGCCACCGGGGAGTTGAGCCCCAGAACTTCCATATACGTAGATACTACCTCTCTATACAGTTTTCCATTCCAGTGGATATCTATTTAAAATTCAAAGGATTTTCCTTTCTTTTGTGTGTGCAACTAGCAGCACATTTATATGCGATGTTAATGCAAAACAGAGCAATATAAATGAGACGACGACGGAGAAGGACCTATACAACTACCTATTTGTAGTACGACCGGCTCCATGCATGAAGTCACTTTCCGTTAAGGTACCTGTTAGCGTTTCTCTATAAATATTTTAGAATTCAAATCAAGATTCTGCGGACTTTGTATGGGGAATGTATGTGCTGCTGAATACGGCTATGGCGCAGTGAGTATCAGCGACAGAGTAAACCGAAGATGTGAGCATTTGGTGTTAGTTGGCATTTTTTGACACAGTTCAGTATGCATATTCAAGGATGCACTGCAGCATCATTGTCACATGTCGGGTATGGATTTAAAATTTTAATTTAAGGAGTCTCGAGATTGTAGTGAAGCGGAAATGGTTGTGAAGTCTTATGCAACTAAAGTGGTACCTAAATAAATTATTGAAAGAATTGTTGTCTTGGAGTGTTATTTGTCAGGAGAGGCAGTTCCCTATTGGATGTGCCACATATTGACATTCAGGTGTGTTATATAAGCGGACCATTTTCGTCCTTTTGGTTACAACTTCGGGACAAGATATAATTTATAAAAAAGATTTAAGTGACCCTGGGCATCTGATTCAGCTAATTGCTTCCAAAAGGGCAATCGACTCTTCAATTGAATAGACCAATTTAAGTCCTCGTACATTATTGAAGAATGTATCGTTACTCGCTCTTTAAAGTTTGAAGTGATCTTTCGATTGTCGAAAAACGCTTATAGAGACGTGATTTTTCGACAGTCTTTGCAAGACTATAAACTTCTGTAATTTAAGGCAAAAGTTATGTTGCTGGGGGTGGTGGTGGCAAACAGCGTTTTCGCGTTGATTCCGCATCGTAGGTACCTACATTATACCAAGTATCGGACGTTGAGCAACTCGGTGGTCGGTGAGTCGGTGAGTGAAACGCTATGTTGAGTGTATGTGACTGTGGTTACAAAAACGGAAACGACTACAGAAGATCTGTATCTGTATACCTAATCCTTCAATTCTTGATGGAGCGCATATTTTATGGCATTCAACAACGCTAAAGAACATTTTTAAGAACATTTTATTTAAAATCTGTTACGAGCTGCAAGACGATGAGATCTCCAACAATTGCCGATACATTAGTTGTTCAGAGGTTAGGACTTCATACGCAATGTTAGAACGGCGTATTTCCCTTATCGATCCTTGTATACTGATGTTAATTCTGATGTGTTTTCAATATTGGCTCAAACAATACTACTATTCTCACATCAAAATGCCAGGTGGCACTCTCGTGGAAAATATAGCCCTTGACGCTAATCCAGCGACATACAAGAATCAGTTTAGGAGACCAGAAGATTATTATTATTATTTTAAACGACTTCCTTTGTACTTTTATTTAAAAATCAACGTTTCTACAAAGGTAAACCATCAAGGGTCATGTGTATACAAACTGCATGGTCCGTTGTTTTATCAGGACTGTCAACTGCACCCATGTTCTAAGTTTTATAAACAAAAATACTGGACCGAGGACTACAAGGAATTTGTTTATCGATGTAACTTTGGAAGAAATGACCCCATCAATAACCTGACGAAAGATTTTAATAAGTTCAATCTTGTGATTGATTTCAACCGTTAAAAATTTAATTTAAATTGTTTTTTTAATTTTTAGTTTTTTTAATGCATTAACTTTAACTTAAATGTTTAGTAGTTAAATAAATGAATCAATGTTAACCTGAAAGGCAACAATCAGTTTCTTGAGTAACATCATTGCAATGGAAGTGATAACTAGGATGGGGGTCACTCGCTAGACGTTAGGGAACCCACAAGCCTTTTGATGGGATCCCTTTCTAAGAAGAGCGACTATTTTCTTTTATCGGAGGTTTTAGTACATTTTTCTAATGCTTGTAGTTAAGGCTGGGTAGTTCATCTACCGGTAAGTTCATTTACCTTTTATCCGAAGATTGGGCACCTTGACGTGGTGGGGCGACTTAAGTAGAGGAACAGGATGCTATATCAGGGTAGTGGCCAAACTCCTCCGGTATAGCTGAATGTGAATTGAAAAACTAAGATCCAATCCTATCAGATCAATCAACCCTTAACTCCTAAGAGGCTGATCTGCCATGCAAGGGGAGCTGTAATAGGGTAGGTAAAACTACTGGTTCACAGGGTTCAGGGGTAATTGAATCGCTAGTGGCGACTCCTCAGGGGCAGCTCAATCCGCTGTTGTAATTTAGTTGAGTAGGATAGGTACTGGGGATCTCTGCCTATTCGGTCTGTTTTATTCTCCCCTACTCGTGGGAACACACATGTTTAAAAATAACAAAAGTGTTAGCTGAGAAATCGTCAGTGGAGGTGGACAATATGGTGCAGAAAAGCAGGAACTGCGGAAACCGAGGTGGATGAAGAAGAACGACTCGTCTCGACCGAGCGGAAGTTGCACAAGCAACAGAGGCTAAGGATGAAGAGGGTCAGAAGAAAAAAAGAGACTAGCCTTGTCAAAATCTGTTTCAGTGGAGGACATGAAAAAGTCGGTCGAAGAGCTGACTGACATGACTGACCAACATGACGTCTACCGAAACCTCTCCAGAAGAGGAAAGATCTAGGAAACGGTTCAATCGTGACCAGGGTACTTGAATCTGATTAGAAGGGGACGGAAGGCGCAAAGGAGGACGGACAATCTGTTCAACATGGGGTCAGTCAACAGGCACCACACTTCAATGGTCATGTAGATGGACAACATGGGGAACGGACAGTCAGTCTTCCTAAAGGGCATAAATCGGGCAATGCTGAGCAATCCGGACCAAGCAAGGTAAAGCGAAAGCTGAACCAAGCTATGGGGAGGAGAGCAAGGCAAGCTGATAATGCAAAGCCTTACGCTAGGGGTGAGAGAGCCAACGCGGACAAGGGAGTGAAAACCTTTGCGCAAGCCGCGGCAAACGATCTCCGAATGGGTATCGCAGACATGGGTACAGAAGGGGGAATAGATGTCTCCCGGATGGGTATTTTTAAAAATGCTCTCCTGGGGGCTCTGGACCTACTTCCAACAAATGCAGGTGATATCGGCATTAAGGAAATAACCTTGGAGGAAGGGATCATCGTAATAAAATGCGGTAACCAAGAAACCAAGGGTTGGTTATGTGAGACTGTAGGGAAGATGACCAACCTATGGGAGGGAATCAACCTTAAGATAGACAGGCTTCACATACTCAAGGATGTGGAAAGGTTGATAATCTTTGTTCCCGGGCAACCCGAGAGTAAGGATGTCATCCTAGCCAGAATATGTCGTCAGAATTCCTGTGTGAAGGACACTTCGAAATGGAGGGTTATTCATGTTGGAAAATATGATGACAACAAAATTGGCGGAACCAAGCTGACGATCTGGTGTCCGAGGGATGAAGCGAGGCTGGTTAGACAAGCAGGAGATAGACTCTTCTGCGCGTTGGACGTAGCCTTCGTGAAATTTTAAGCATAATCGGAAGAGACTCAACAGTGGAAAAAATCAGTGGAATGGTGGTTTCATTTATATGACAAGTCAGTCATAGCAATCATTGAACATTTTCTGTCAGTGAAATTGAACAGAGGTTTCCAGGTTTCGAGGTTAGAGTTGATGATTGAACGCAAAACGGAAAATTGGAATAGAATGCGAATCGAACACATCAGTGAAACGATTGGGTTCCAAATTAGAGAAACGAAAATCAGCTGTTCATTAAAATCGAGAAAAATTGAAGATAATTTACTTACTTTTTAAAAAAAAAAAAAACTTACTTTACAATTCCTAAGCAACATTTTAAGACCAAGATTGAGTTCAACGATTAAGTTTAAGTGGTTAAAGAAGGAAAAGACAATTTTTATGGTTTCGTTTTTCGTGTCACTATAATTGCATCCTTAGAAAAGCCATTTGCAAAAGAATAAGCGGGATAGGAAAACGGTACATGGCACTTACCATATAAAAAAATTATTTAAATACTATATCTGGAAATTTATGAAGCCTTGAACCTCCCTTAAAAAAACACTTTGCAAAATGTGGGAGGGACCTTATACGAAAGGCACGGGCAAAGCCGTGGGGGTACGGCTAGTAAATAAATAAATAAGATTATTTTTTATACGGAGTAAGATCAGTCTTTGGTCTTAGCGTTTTTTTTTTTGAGAAGAATTTAATTGGTGGTTTTTTGTTGAAGCCTAGCACATGAAGAGCAAAAATCTGCCAACCTCCTCAGCATCGATTCCGCTTAACATGATATTGTGTCAGGTTGATAGAGACGTGCTTATGCAAATGTTTTGGTAGACGCTGTAGGCGTCTGCTAGAATCATCGCTAAGTATTTTTTTGGCACTGAGCGGGACTGTTTCAAATTTCAGAAATTTCAGAATACTAGAGGCCACGATTCATTTAAAGTAATTCATTATTTTGTTAAATCACTCAAGAAAACAAGTCTGCGTGTAGTTAGTTTCATCTTCATTTGTGACAAAACCATATCTGGGAACTTGCCTCATCTTTCGCATGGTCCTTACTTTAAAAAAATCTGGTTTGAATCATCGCAGCAATCGGTACGACATAGAAACGTACCAATTAATATCTCCTAGTTCTTTAACATCTTATAGCAAGCCTTGACCTTGATTCAGCTCTGATGCTCATTAAGGGGGTAATAAAAAAATCAGATTCATTCTTGAATCCAGTTCCAAATGCATGCAACAGGACACAAGACAAAAATCATTAAACCAAAGATATTACCGAAAACAAAAACCAGCAGCCGGGCATTGTGGCTGCGCGAATACTTAACGAGTTGAACGCCTCAAAACGAAGCCATCGCCACTACAATTCGGTTTTACGATTATTTCTCAGAATGTTGTCATCACAATACCAGTTATGTCCCATAAAACGAGAATAAAAATCTCATTCAGCTTACGCGAAAGAAAAGGACGCTGAGCTGAACACAAGTCGTCACTTCTTCATTAGTGCGTATATACGGATATTTTGACAGTTGTTGGAAAAGCCGCCGCACACTCAAGGAAGCGCAAACTCCTCGCATCAACGCCACTGTCGGTTGTACACCGGGTCTGGTTTGATGGTGGAAATGTCTTTCGACTGACTCGGAGAGCTGCATTCATAAAAATGTGTTAAACCCAACCGCGGATAGCTGCTCAACTGAACTCAAGTAGTGGTTGTTGAGAAGTGTATACAAAAATCACGGGAGCACTTTCAGGGGTCGTTACTTAATTTACGACCACTAAAAATAACGAGCTATGAACTCGTTAAATTTTGGCACAGGCACTGCCGCAATGGCATAAAAATAAATACAACAACTAAAGAAGGTAACGAACGCATCGCAGGGACATTTTATGGATTATTTTCTTTTTATGGTTGCGGGCACGAATTGACAGACAAGATTTGAAGTAATTGTTTCTCAATTGTCTGGCTGCGAAGTTGGCATTGTTTGTGATGGCGGACAAATTAATTTCAATATTCAGGATTATTTTTTATAGCGAGGTGGTATCTATATATTCAAGTAATTGACAAAGGCGAACTCTTGAGCGGTCGTTAAAGTCAGTTATGGCACATAACGTGAATGTCTTATAAATAGTTTATGGGCAATTTTATGTAACTTTGGGCTTTGTTGCCCAGTCTTACTACGGCGTGATTGAGTCCATTGGAAGTGTCTTTCAGGGGTTGAATCTTACGGTATTATTTTTGATGAGCAATTAAGGGTGGGGAGACAATGAACGCAATATGGTTGGCCCTTTCGCAAATAAGTTTTAATGGAAACTTATGATTCGAATGGGATTGCTTTGTCTTAGTTAAGTAAACTAATTGTTCTTTTGGGGGACTTGGGTCGGGGGTTATAAATAAGGATATTCGCTGATGGTATGTGGGGGGTTTGTGTACACAATTTAATTTGGAATTTATATATGAAAACGCTGGTACAAACAGGAGGAAGTGACGCGCGAAATGTAGTCAGGGTAGTCGGATAGATAAATGTTTGTGGGAAGGAAATGTCTTATGGATAAAATTTGAAGGAAGCAACGATGCACACAGTCAGACCCAGATACACTGGGAAATACATTCAACATGGTGTATGCTCCTTATTTACCTACCTACTCTTCATTAGCTGCTTCATGGTGAAAGCATGCGTTTGTGTGAGTTTTTATTTTTGGGACGAATACTTACAATTTTATGCCGAATCCGAACGACTGACTTGAGAAGGTTTTTCAAGAGTTCGCGAGAGGTAGCAAAAAAGTTATTAAGACCCCTTATCGTATACAGAAAGAGAGGACTGACACAGAAACGCAGAAAGAAAACCAAATGAGATGGGCAATAGGTACCTATAGACCGATGGATCAAAAACGACTCTGGTATTTATTCTGCGAATTGAAACCTGAAAATGAATATCGTCATATGCATCGATAGTCAGGCTGTGCCTAAGGCACTATGCGTAGGTAAAGAACAGAACCAAGTCAGCTTATGCTGGGTCCCAGGTCACTGCAACATGGAAGGAAAGGAATTCGCTGGCGCATTGGCCAGATTTATACCTTTGATATGCAAAGGCAACGAATTCCATAGCCTGATTGCATGAATGTAAAACAGTCTGGAAGAGTTAAGATATTTGTATGAAGGAATGTTAATGTTCACGTTTGTATGAGATCGAGAAAATTTTAGCTTTTGATAAAGGTACGGATTAGACTTGGTTGTAAGGACCCTATTCAAAAATATGCAGTTTCTAGCATTAGTGAAAGAGTTTAGAGTGCATCCAAGAAAGTTATTGGCATAAATAGAGATTCTATCCCACCTACGAAGACCATGAATGTAGCGGATGGCGTCATTAAAAGCTACTTGGAGTTTATGCATTGATAACGAGTCAGGATTGGGGTAAACAACTTCAGAGTAAGTTATCAAAGGTAGAATGAGGGTGCGAACAAGTTTTTGCCTAGTTTCAGGGGGAGTGAAATCCGCAGTTAGCCAGAGCTTACGAAGACACCCGTAGACCCGACCAATTACGATGTTAATGTGATTATAACACGAGAGATTGCTATTCGAAACGAAACCAAGACAGTACGCAGATTCAACCACTTTAAGTTGGCAATTTGACAGCCAAATATTAGGAATATCCAGCTCAAAAAATTTGTTTGAAATGGGTTTGGGTTGAGAAGGAGTCCGTTATTTACAGCCCAATCATTAATCGCAGATAAACCCTCATTAAGCAACCTCACAAGCTCCGCAATTTTGTTAAAAGGTGAGGAGAGGCGGTTCTGAGCATCATCAGCGTAAAAATAGATGAAAAAGTATTTGCACACTGACGGTAAATCATTTATAAAGATGCTGAACGAAATGGGTCCCAAGATTGATCCCTGAGGTACTCCTTGTTTGAGCGGCTTGGATACTATTGGTAGCATAGAAGAGAAAGGGTTTATCGCCCAAGCGAAGGTACATATTTAAATTTTGTAGGGATATAAATTGCTTTAGGGAATGAGCGTCGGTTATTCGATTTTGCCTTCATTACCTGTTAGGCCCATTTTATCTGCTTCCGTTTCTGTATTCCCAATCATCATGTCATTATCGACGCCTCATTCAAGTAAGAGATCATACTTTTAAAAAATCGTAACTAAAATTTAGAACGCCTTTGAATTATAACAGTCATTAAGAGCATGTTGTAAGGGAAGATAAATAGTCGCCATATATGTTCTTGGTCCTTGGTGTAGAAGGTCTCGGTTGGGTATACTTCATTCCGAAGATTTCATTTTGCAGCCCTTAATTTTTAAACCAATTTACTCGATCTTGTTTTCAAATGTAGATTAAACCATCCGTTTTTAAACCCGAAAAATTTAAACCTGCCTGCGTAATATTCACTCAGTTTACCTGGTTTAAGCTTTTGGTTTATTTTAAGTAATAAAAACTATTTTAAACCTCGCGTTTGACAGTTCAGGCAAAGTATGCCTGTCATCATAAAAATGTTTTCGATATTGGTGACTGGGAAATGCCAATATAATCGACTGCCGTTTGTTCAAAGTTACCGCAGGCCAGCATACGTAGAACAGCGAGCAATTTTTGCTCTGCGAACAATTCACGCGTGAACTTCGATGGTGTCGTAAACCATGACGTGCAAACGCCAGAACGCTTCTTTCTGGAGCCGCAAGTATTCACGGAAATCGACGTCGTCGAAATCGTCGACTTTAGCACGTTTGTCTATATATGCGGTAAGGGCGTCGAACAGCACGTTCCACCTGACGTACGTCTTCCTCTTCTGATGAGGACATCATCGTTTCTTCAACTTCAGACAAAAAATTGAGTGAATATTATGGAAACTGATTTAAACCTTCAGAAAAACTACGTAAACCGGTCGTCGGAGTGTGGTTTAAAATTGAAGTTGTTTATCTGATAAAAGGTTTAAAAAATTACGTTTATAAGGTTTAAATCGAGTGAATAATACGGATTTCCAAATTTATATGGTTTAAAAAAAATGTAAACCTCGGTCTAATTAAACCACTTTTTAAACAGAGTGAATAATACGGCCGTTAATCTTAGTTAAAAATAATAAAAAAAGTGATTTGTTGGAAAATTGTCATTGCTGCTCGTCTAAAGTTCCAATTGACTTGTTCTAAGTTCTAAAAGCTGTATGATCTTCAATTGTGGAAATCCACTTGCGAGTCAAATTTACCAAAAAAAAAACTTCCCAAATAGATTAGGCAATGCTGAGTGGAAGTGTAAGATCTGCAGACAGATTTTGACTTATCAAGCATCGTAGCCCGGACCTCATGATGCACTGGCAGTATGAACTAATTTAACGAGAGGAAAGATAAAGTTATGTTCAACGAATGTCAGATCTGGCAATATTGTTAGGTCTACAAATATTTTGACAATGAGCTGCAAATGACCTCAAAAAAGCGAACTACCCTACAATGCTAAATAATTGTCTGTAGGTACACATGGTTGCCAGAATTTGTCCCAAACTGTGATGGTTAGATAGTTGGCCTGGCAATAGTTTGTCTGACAAAGTTGTCTGTATTGTTGTTGTATTGATTTTTTTTTTTTAAAAACGTGAAATGGAACAAAAAGATGCACTTGCGATTGTTTTGGCCGCGTACGATTTGGAAAGCAGCGAGGAGGATGAATTGCTACAAACGTCGCCGTGCTTGGACGAAGGATTATGGAGGCCCGTTGACAGAAGGAGGAATTTTACTCAAAATTGCTAGTCGAATTGAATGTTGACTCTAAACAATTCTATGATCTTATAGCTTTGGTGACTATTCAAAAGCAAGTCCTCATATTCGCAATTATTTAGTTCATACATTTTGCACAAATCTACAGAAACCATCAAGACAATTATTCATAGTTCTTGCTCTAATCTTTAGCCTATCTAAACTTAAGACTATAGATTAAAACTGAATTCTGAATACCTATTGTTGCAATTGTGAATTATCTTAAAACTCATTTCAATGTAAAAGCTATTTATGTAAGATAAATTTCCCTCTGAAATTTCCCTTTCTACTTTATAACACAAAAATATTGTAAATGAAACTTGGAGTTGCAGAGTAAAGATCACAAAAACAGTCTTTCTTTCAAAATTAGATATTTTTTTGAACTCCCAAAAACCATTTTGGGCAACAATAGCATTTCGAAACTTCGTTTAATCGTTTTGCTTTAAACTTTTAGATTCAAAATGTGAGCAAAAATAATAAAAAAAAAAATTGTTTAATAGCATAAATGTACCTAATCGAATTTCCTAAACATAGCTATTACAAAAAGTGATTAAAAAAGGAACGAGAATTTAACTTTCCTAGAACCTTTTCATTGTTGAATCGTATTCTACGTCCACGCATTCGAAATTATTTATTTCACTCATTTTTCACCAATCTACAGAAAAATGCAAAGAAAACGAAACTTCGTTTTGTTCGATCAAATATTAAGTATTAAGTATTTGTCTGACAATGAAAAATTTCAACTTTCAGACACATTTTTCTAACAGTTTCAAACAAAATGTCCGTCTAAATAAATCTGCATTTTCATATGTTTTGGAAGAAGATGAGGATAGATTTAGACTACTGCATCGTTCTGATGCTGTAACTTCAGAACAGAAGCTTACTGCCTGCCTTAGGTTCCTTGCTGAAGGCACCTATCAAAATGGCGCAGGAAAAGATTACCGAGTGGCAATTGCACAGTCGACTTTTTCGAATATCCTCAAAGAATTTCTGGATATTCTAGAGAAAACCTTGTGCCCGAAGTGAATATCATTAAAAATGTCAGATTTCGAAATTTAGCTGTCAAAAACACATTTTTTCTATTTACATTTTGTCCACTTATATATTTCCGCGACGAACAGATGTCGGAGAGAGTCGGAGAAAAATTGACGTGCGGCTGTCAAAAACAGATACAAAACAGGCAACCCATCTCAATGAAAAGCAGACTGGCGGTGTGCGTTAAATTTTGTCAGAGAAATGTTCCAAACTGCGTAAGAACTATTGTTTATAAAAGGTTTGTTCCCTAACAAATTTAGTCAAACTTCATTCCTTCATCTACCCAACTATTGCGAAAGGGAACAAAGTTTGACTAATGTGTTCGAATGCATTGACGTTAGGGAACAGACCTACCTAAATTTCTTTTAATAAATTTCACCATTCACCGGCTTTACGAAAAATATTTTATAATATGTTACAAGATGACATACCAATTTTTAAAAGACCAGCTACCATTGCAGCTTCCAACCACAAACAGATTGCATAATTACTGCTCATAAATAAGGCAAAAAAAAAACATCTTCATGCTCTCGCAACGTACCTATCAAACAAACCTTAATTGAAATTTAAATCCTTTCAATAAATATTCCCCGAAACTTAACATTTTCATCAAGATACCTATTGCCTTTCTTTAAAATTAATCGACTTGATTTATCCGTATAATTATCACATCATACAACCAGTATAGACGGCCATTAACATCCCGCGCGCCATCACAAACCGTTTCCATAATGGCGAACCTCGTCGTTCACCCAGCGCACGGCCACGCCTCGAAACCTCATCCAGTCTGGCAGGTCAGTTTTAGAAGCTATCGCCACCCCTACCACTCTCAAACGAACATTCGGAAATGATCAGATCACCATTGTTCTCCCTTCATTCTACTCTACAGCGCTGTAATTTATGGATGTATCTAATAGATACAACAATGGCACACAAAAGGTGTATCTTTTCATCTGCGATAATGGTTGGTCATCTCTTTCTAGCTGCTGTTCTTTTACTCGCACAACCGCCGAGATGGCGGTGGGAAGATAAATGCGAAGGTGCACAGGTAGAATCGAGGAAATGTGTTCATTTACCAGATAAATATGTATCTTTTGTTGTAGTTTCTTGTTTGAAAGTGCCGCAAACGAGGCAATTTATCAAATTAATTACATAATTTGTTTTCATACCAAGAATGGTATCTGATACTCATGTGGAAGGGCAGAAACAGAGTCCCACAGCCATGGCAGATGTGCGACAATGTGCTCCTGAACCTCACTTGTTCCAGTGGGTACTTGAGTCTATCTGTAGTACACCATCTCCGCCAGAGGCAATCAACGATTATTCCCAACAATATCTGCGCCCATTCTTGTGCGATAATACCTACCAATATTTATGCGTATTTGATGCCATTCCATGCTACATGCAAACTCATGTAATCGTAGATCTTTATAATTTCCTCCGCATGTAGGTGTATCTACTGTTGGTATGGGCTTTTACCTATACGATGGGACTCTGGCAACATATGGAATAATATAAAACAAAATCAAACAGCAAGCAGCAACAACATTCTAATGGCATACACACGTTGGATTAGGTGAGACCAATTTATTGATATGACCTTTTACACTAACTCCATGATGCTGATGCTGTATGGATCGACGTACCCGCAGCTAAGGTGGACCCTTTCTGTTGGCGGGCTGGTACAGTTATCGTTGAACGAGCTGGAAGGTATATTCGAAAATTGTACGGAACTGCAATCAAATGAGGATGAGAAAAGCAATTTGCAATAAAGTGTAATTCCGCACTTAATGACGAAATAGTGTCTCTCCGCCCCAGGCGGACGCTCGCACTCATATAGCTCTGTAGATCTGTAGCCCTGTAGGTATATACCTTTGGTGAGGGCATTTTAGCATACGTTGTGTATGAGGCAGCATCATAAACGGGCATAGGGTGTAATGTTAGAGGCTGTATTATGAGGTAACCCCTAATGGCTATAAAATCCGATAACGGCCAAATAATTTGACTGCATTATCGGGGGAGGGTGCGTGTAGCGTACGAGTTTGCACAACACAAACCGCAGGGAGATACAATTGCGAAATGGGCTTACGAAGTGAGTTCATGTCCATAATAAATATTTGAAGAGGAGTCTCCATGTGGACTGCGGGGACAATTAATCCGCATGTAACTAATCGTTTGAATGGTCAAGTGTATAGGTACTAAGGAATGTTTACGTAGGCTTAATAAAGAGGGTGTGAGCGGCCTCTGAATAATAATTTACTTGTTGAACAATAGACCAAGTGCAGTTGAGATATATTTTTTTTTGATTTTAATGCAACTGCTGTTAGTTTTATTTTATTTTCATATTTATAGGAAGCGACGAATTTTTTAGGTACTTCTCTTTAAATCCTTGCAAAAATGAATCACGAGTTAAAATTTGAGTAAATTTTTCTGAACCCTTGCCATGAAAGGACCAATAAAATGGGTTTGGGGATAAGAACGGATCTTCTGTTCGCCAAGTATGGTGTAGGTTCGATGTCGGTACTGAATTCCCCTTTTAGTCGAACTTCGACAGTCATTAGACGTCTTAAGTCAGATCCACTTTTGACTGTATTTAAAAAAAAGTCATTCGCCAACGAGTTTTTAGCAATTTTAAGTTAGACGCAACACTCTTCCATCCTTGTTTTAAATCCTATCTCATCTTTAGCATATGGGAGCTTCACTATATACTGCCACTAATAGTTTGTCCCTCATTTTTGGTTTGTTAGTTGTTTCGTCGAAGTTCTGGTCGATAGTCTGTTCCGTGGAACGACGTTATTTATCTAAAACTACTGACGAAATGCTTTTAGGAATAAGTACGTATCTCTTGCATGCGCCTCACCACCGCACTAACCACCCAGTAACACCTAGTGTTCCCCTCTGTGCGATTTTAGCTTAAGGAAGCTAAACTTAAGTCAAATAAGTTGGGTAAGTCAGATGTTGGTGGTCTATATAAACGCGGTTGAAATATTCAGGCCCAGGGACAATTTGAATAACACTGCACAAGGATTTGTTGAACCAATAACGTCTAAAAGCATTAATTATACAATGTTCAATGCTGAGCTTTCTATAATACTAAAAGTTGTGCACTGATTGCGTCTCCTTATCATAACCTGGAAGGGTAATTTATACGGTGACCATCCGTTCATTATTATAATGAACTGTTCATTATTTGAATTAGATGTTCATTATGAATTATTTTGTATTCAAAAACATAAAAATGTACATTATTTCAAAAGCTGTTCATTATTTTTGTTCAGTATTTTATTAAATTTTGTTGAAACAAAAACGAAAAACTTATCAAAGCAAAATTACAAAATAATAATGCGAGTGCCCTAACTGCAAAAATGCTGATGTAATGCTAATCTTTCATTTCGGAACACTCCCTACATCATTCTCGGAACTCACCTTATGTCAAAACATCAAAATCGAGCATTCAGCTAATAATAAATTCAAAAGATTTTCAAAATTCGAACACAAATTTTAGTTCCATTGTGGTAAACATTAAAATTTGTAAATTTTATTTGATATTATTAATACCTAATGATGCCACCCAGAAGAAAATGTATTTTTTATGGAGAGCTACAAAAAGAATATAAATTCTTAAAACAACCAAATGAAAGTCGAAGCTATGAAATCAATTTTAATTATTAAATTGAACTATGAAATGACCTGTTTCGAGTTCAGAGAATATTAAAAAAAAAATCAAATTTAGTTTAACACATTTATACTTCAGGAAAGTCTATTCAAATAGGTGTAAACAAATAAATAATGTTACCTTCATTAGGTCCTTTTTTTAAATAATGAGAATACTTATTTAGTTTTTAAGCGTTTATTTTACAACATTTAGTTAAATTAAAGACTGAATTTTATTTATTTATTTTTCCTTACATAGGTACAAATTAAGAACTCCTTCTGTAATATTAATTTTAATTAACTAAAGCAAAGACTGAATCCTTGACTTATTTTTTAAAATAAAAACAACTATAACTAAGAACTGGGTTTATTTTTTTTCCTTTTGTTCATTATTTGGAATTGAAACGGATGGTCACCGTAGTTATTTATAACTCTTTTGAAAATTGTGTTTGAGGGACTGCTCTTTTTTAGCCTTAGTGAGAATATCATCCTTAGAGCATGTTATCGAGTCTACAAGAATAGCCTTAGAAGAAACCCGAAGTAGCAAAATATTAGACAACTTCTCCATACTTCCACAAACCGTTTGCTCGAATGTGATTTTGATGTATGCCAACCGAAGCCACTATCAAAAACAATCTAATCTATATTTTTTTGAAATACTTAAGGAAATTAATCGATAGTCCTAGATTTTGGACTGTACCCATCTCAGCTTATAAATGAAGAGTAGTTTAGACTTAGTTAAGCATTATCAGATTTTTTTATTGAGTGAAAATTATCAGCGTATTGGGAAGTTAAAGTAAGTGAAGTAAAAAAAAAATATATTTTGGTCAAAACCGCTTACACAAAGTAGGCGTTGCAATGAACAACATAGCCTATAGTCTCCTCGCAGTTTTGGAAAATATTGGCAAAAAGTTTCATCGAAATCGGTCCAGTAGTTTTAACGTCAATCGGTAACAAACGTCAGACCTTCCTTTTACAGTTTTACTGCAGTTACGTTGCGACCTTATTTTTTTGTATTTAATTTTTAACAAATGGAAATAAACTTCTGTTTTTTTAAAACTGTAGCTGATGGACTATAAGTCATCAACAATAGTCACAAAAATATATAGAGCACCTTTTGCAAGTTATAAGTTCAAAATATCATTAGAGGAAGCGTATGGGTAGTACCTACTTTCCTGCACATTACGGCCTCGCTATCTTTAGTTGTGGTCTTTCCAATTTTGCAGTTAGTCGCCCTAAAAGTAGATATCAGTGAATTGGGTTTAGAACTTAGATACTTTCTTGCATGATCAATTGGCCTATTATCATAAATAAAACAGTCAAAGTTCTATGTTAAGCACCATCGAAGTAGGTTGCTGCCGATTATTAAAATAAGGCTCCGCAATCTGAAATCGTGTAGGTATATGATTTTTGAGTCCTTCCATGAATATTTTTCAAGGTAGGTACCTACCTTTGAATAAAAACATCAGTATCATCGTAGAACCAACAAAATCCCTCACATTTGACATGATCTCTTAAATGAAATTTTTCATAAAGTCATAAAAGGAACTCCCAATACAGTCTCTTGTAATATTTGCAAATCAACACAAATGATAAAGGAACATGGGTCATTGTGAATGGGTTCCTTTGAAATAGATTCGTAGTGAGTACGATTTTCCGCGAACCTCCAAGAGTTTCAAGTCCAACATCAGTGATCTACACGTGTGTAAAATTTGTAAGCCTTGTACTAGATTTTGTTGAGTGTTTTTATCTTGTGAAATGTAAGCCTGGGTATATCCATTTCCCTTGCCATATTGGTTGCGTTTTTTTGTTTGGTTTTTTTTACAACCCCATTGTCCATTCGTTTTTTAGCAAGCGCTGTTTGCATCAACAGAAGGTGAGGCGATTCGATTCACTACCTAAACTCCCTGTGTCATATTTCAGCCGACATGGACGGGCGTTGTTTTTTACTTAATATGTGTACCTACTGTCTGAACAACGGCATACACAGAGTCCATTGCATTTATAGACACCATAAAACATTCCACGGAATAGAGTTGAAAATTAACACCATGGGAATCGTCATCGAAACAAAGGAAACGAACGTCTGCGTAGCGGGATGACAAAAAACAAAAAAACCAGACTCAATCGACTCTAAAAGGAACAAGCACCACATGAACTCTCCGCAGGGAAAAAAAGGATACGACGCGACGGCAAAAAGTGTCCAAGCAGGAAAAGAACGACAACTCGTTATATGTTTTGTTCGCTATGCGTTTGTTTCATTTCCCGCTCGCTCCGGTTTGATCCTTTTTTTTCGCCTCTGCACACTGCGCTGCCACACTGGACATTTCAATTGGTTTTTGTTTATCCGAGCCATAACATAAACCATGGGACACAATCCCACTTCCCAATCGCAATCCGAACGATTCCTATTCGCTTTTATCTTAGTTTATTATCATCGCATTGTATCTGCATGGTGATGTCGTTCTCTCGCTGTGGATATAATACGTATAGAGGTATAGTGTGAGCGCATATGTGGGATTGAAGGAATTATCCTGTGTACTCGTTGTCGAGTGAAAACTCATTAAATTTTATTCGAGAGCTTAAGAGGAAATATTGTCCAACATTTTCCTCATTTCAGTGGATGTGTGTGCGCTGATGCACAATTGGAAGTGGGTGGGCGAGGCGCGCTGCAGTTTATTGCTGAAGCGACGCATATGGGCGCATGTACGGATATCTATGCATAAGCATATGCTATGATTTTAGTATTCGTGGTGTACACTTGCACAAGGATAGAGCTTTAACTTTAAAATCGTTTAATTGTTTGAATTGCTGGCGCTAGACGCTAGAGGGCATAAACGGCAGAAGGCATATGGGTTCTCTTCCTTGTTGAGAAGGAGCTGAATTTTGCTCTAATACGTTTGACGTATTAGTAAGTTCCCATTCATAAATTGGGCACTAGGGTGCCTCTGAAGTCGCATTATGAGCGATGATTGTCTATGTCCACAAAACTCCGTTATAGCTTGGTAAACCTAGACTAAGTTGAAAATAATTAAGAAATATAGACCGCAACAGGTGCCTATAAAACCCTACGCCTAGTTTCCGGCAACAACTTTTGCGGGCCACGACAGAGGTTTGTGTAATTTTTTAACACCTTTGGTGCACTTAAGGTGTCGTTAACAGTTTTAGATATGACACTTTTCAGAGGCTGAAGCTCGTTGGGGTCAGGGTTGCCCCGAAAGAAACACCAGACTTTGAGTTAGGGTAGAGCTAGCTTTGAAGCACCGTATGACTAGGACTACATTAATAGCATACGTGGATGGCAGCGCGTGAGAAAATGCCACATGAGCACAACCGGTGCTAGAAAAAATTCAGAAAGTATCTATCTATATATATAAAAATGGATCTTGGTTTGTTCGGATGCTTAAAACTCGAGAACGGCTCAACCGATTTGAATGATCTTTGTTTTGTTTTGTTTTTCTTACATCAGCGATGGTTTAGAAGAAAAGAAAAGTTGGAAAATTCTCAACAGGTGGCGTTGTAGGCACACATTACATTTTTCATGGGGAAACACACTTTGAAAAAAAAAAAAATAAACTGGATAGAAATCGAGTAGTGACACTTCAAATATAGAAAAAAAATATTTTCAAAATCACAGTTTGTTGATCTTTTGTGATAGAAACACTTTACTGCTAAGTGCGAGAGAATCAACAGGTGGCGCTGTGGTCGATCTTCAGAGCCGCTCAACCGATTTCAATGAAACTTTGTGAATGCGCATGGTTGATTCCAACTTGAAAGATAGTATAGTTTTGGGCCCTAATGGAAACAAAGTCCAATCAAAAACAATACAAATAGAAAACCTTGGATTAAAAATATATAAAAATATAAAAATAACAAAGCCATTTGCAAAAAATAATCGGGATAGAAATCGGGATATGGCACTTGCCATATAGGTAACAAAATAATTAAATTACTATAGGTATCTGGACATTTATGAAGCCATGAATTTTTGTAAATGGTGTTAAACACAATGGGGCAGTAATCAAAAAGGGCGCCGTTGCACCTCCCTTAAAAAACGACTCTGCGAATTGTGGCGGGACTTAATACGAAAGGCACGGGCAGCGCCGTGGGAGTACAGCTAGTCTAATATAAAAAAACATCGGACAACCAAAGGAGAGTGGTCATAAAATCACGGTCCAGTATCTCCACAAGCTCAGTGGCTTAGTGGTAGTGTGTTGGGCTACTAAGCGAGGGGTTCCACGTTCGAATCCCGAAAGAACTAAATTACATCTTAAGGTTTTTTTCCACTGCGCCACCTCTCGCGAACGTCTGACAAACATCCGAGAGCAAAACTGTCATGAATGAGCTTCTCAATTAGCCGTTTGGACTCGGAGTAAAATTGTAGATCCCTTCCATTCGTCCCATTCGTTATTTATTTATTTTATTTATTTTAGTATTTCCCAGCAGTCCTGGATTGGCTTTGCATTAATATTTGTTTAATAAACAGCTTCCCGTATTCTGCTTAAACTAGTGAAGGCTGTGTGGGAGAGTGAAATTTAGCCACGGGAATGGAAAAGGATGTAGTTATTGGGAAATAACCAAAGAAAGGGAACCTTAAAAACTGTAATAACTGGCGCCGTATCCCCATTCTGTCTGTTTTTTCCGAAATTAATGGCAACTATTGTTCTGGAGAGGATAAAATTTAGGATCGAGTCTACCCTCAAGAGGCACCAGGCGGGCTTTCATAGTGGCCGATCATGCGTGGACCACATCAACACCTTGCGAATCATAATTGAGCAATCGTTTGAGTACCAATCACCGCTGTACCTCATGTTTGTAGATTTTGAGAAGGCGTTTGACCGGGCTATTCGCGAATGCATCTGGAGATCGCTTTTTGCGAAAGATATCCCCGAGAAAATTGTCGCTGGTATTAAAGAGAGCTTTCCGACTCCAAGGAGTGAGAGAGTCACCGATTCTGTTTTTGCTGGCAATTGACGATGTGATGACTGCTACGGTGGGTGAAACAGAAAGACATGGTATCCAATGGGGTCTGTTTGACAAACTTAGCCACATAGACTATGCTGACGAAATATGTCTCGGCTGGGTTAAATCAAATATGTCATTCGCTGCAACTACATGGGGAAGTGGCTAGCTTAAGGATCAACGCAAATAAGACAAAAATAATGACAACGGGCCAAAGTACAATCTAAGTTCTTCTAAGGCAGGAACCCATAGAGGAGGTCAAGTAGTTTAATTATCTGGGCAGTTTCATAGCACTCGATGGCGGAAAGGACCTGGATGCCCGTAGTGCATTTGGAATTCTTTCTTCTGTGTGGAACTCCAGCAAAATATCGCTACGCACTAAGTTGAGACTCTTGCAATCGAACGTTAAATTTGTGCTGTTAAAAGCTTCAGAAATATGGATTTCGAGCAGGCTTCAAGCCTTCGTTACATTCTGAAGATCCGGTGGCCGCAAACTATAACGAACGATGAACTATGAAGGATGAATTGGATGTCAACATCATGCAACGGAAGTGGCTTTGGATAGGCCACACTCTGAGGAAACCTAACGACAATTGAGCGAAACAATCCTTTGAATGAAGTCCTCAGGGTAATAGACACGTTGGAAGACCAAACACAACTTGGTGATCTGTTGCAAAGGAAGCTCGATCTGAAGGTATTCAAGCGTGGTCACAGCTGAGGTCAGTTGCGGCGAAATCGGGACAGATGGAAGGAACTTGTTGCTGCCTTATGCTCCAGGTGGAGTTGAAGCGCTGCTTGGCAGCCGGACAACATAAATAAATTACAGCCTGGCTCTCAATGTTCAATTCTTAACTAATGCAGGTAATAAAGAATGTCCTTAAGTTATACACTGCTAGTCTCTGGCTGCTGATGGATCTATGCTTCGGTATTATACCACAGTTTTCATCTTTCAAATTTCCAGATTTTTGAGTGTATACCTAGGTATGTGACTCAGAGGTTTGGGCTTAGGACCGATGATAAGTCGAGAGGTGCATCTTCTTGGTATCCAGACAATGGTCTTAGACTAGATCTTCGATAAAGTTGGTGGGCACCTTTAGTGTGGTTCCAATTGTTAATGAAAAAGCATGAAATTAGGTAAAAAAGAAAATAGTTGGCACAACAGGTCTGTATAGAAACCCTGGCGTAGTTCCTTACGGCCCACTTTTTTTTGTGTGGTTTTTCGTATAGGTATGTGACGTGTACCTACCGTGAAAAAAGTTTGGGGAATTTTGCCAGTCGTAGATAGATATAATCACTCCTTTTGGCGATCTGCACTTACCTGCAAGATCGCCTGATTTAACCGATTCCAGATTTACTTTTGTACGTTTTTTTTTAAAGTCACGAGGTTATGTCAATAAGCTTCAGACTCAAGAAGCTCTCCAAGAGAATATCCGTCAAAAATGCGAAAAAGTTCCGGCAAGATTGATGGAAAATGACACAAATCGGGCCAGTTTCGACTTGACAACTTTTGCACAACCTTTTACATATAGTGTCCAATGCTTCCTACTTGGATCCAATAGCACCCGTCGTCTAATCTGGAAAAAAATAAATCAAATCAAATTCGAGTCAACTCTATTACATTGTTTTAATAAAAAAAAAGGAAAACACAATTTTGGGGGAAAGAAAGAAAGATAGAAGGTAAAACGATTTTCAATGTCCTTTGCAACCGAAACACGTAGAGCTCTTTAAATTTCTAGATGCGTATACATATTGCTTTTAATGTATTGTTTCCTTACCCATTCCCGGTGTGTCCTTATAGTGTCCTCGACCTATACATTTACACATACAGTGCATGTATATGATAGCTATTAAGGGTGCTCAAGCAATGGAGGAATGAAAATATTTTCTATCGTTTAATAGATAGAACAACGTGCTTCAAATTGCTTTTAATGGTCGTTATAACGTCTTCGAGGCATTTCTTTTTTTCTTTCCTTTGGTTGTTGTTTTTTTTTTCCTTTCATATTCCCCGCTCCCTTCTATCGAAGACTGTTTGGATGAACATTGTATATTTCGCATGAAACATACCGTTCTAATGGTTTCTTGGGTGGCATTATGTAGCATCCTTGCAACTCCTTCTGGTGCAGATGTGCGTCAGTGTTTGTATACCCTACCTATAATTTGGTTTATTAAGTTTCTTTAAGGAATTTTTGTGTGTGTTTTTTTTGTCAGTTTGTTGTGTATATGTTTTGTGAAAATCCGTAAGGCGATGGGGTTGATGGTTTCGTCTAGATAATTATGTGAAGCACGCAGGTTCTTATAATGTCTGGCGAACGTGAAGAAATTAGGAAAATCTCTGGAAATATGATGGTGATTTTTTGCAATTTTCATTCATTTTGTTTGCTTTTTTGTGGGTCGTGTAAAATGCGGTTAAGATACGGAGTGGGACGGCTAGGCTTTTCTACAGGAATTACCTACTAAACTTATTAACACAGCGAGATAAAAGCCAATTGTAAAATCATAAGGACAGTCTTGATGAGAAAAATCTGAGCCGATTACAGCAGTTTTTTGGGGAAATCTTCACGATATAATGATGCCATTTATGCGGCTTCAAAGTCGATGAAAAGATGGTGGGTTTCAATTCGAAATTCGTAGGCGTTTTTACAGGATTTCCATCAATGAGAAAATTTAGGCAATAGTTCAATGGTCCAATGGGTCGAAAGTCATACTGATACGTGCCCATTAGCGTAATTAAGTTATTTACATATACCTAGTACCTAGATATTTCAAATATTCACCAGGGACATGCACCGATAGGCATTGTAAGTCATAGTATCGCCTCTTTTGCATATGGGACAAGCTTGTTTTCCTCCATACACTTGTTTTCCTTCATACCTACACGGTTGATGATTAGGAATATGCGTCCTTATAAAACACCACCTCCGCGTTGTAAGCGGATATAAAGTATAATAGCCAGCGACCATGTTGCTCTTAAGCCTTTTGCTAATAGCTAAGCCAACCTATTTTAGATCGGTTCTAAAAGGCCAGTTGGTTGGCTTACTTAATTGAACCCCGGAAGTTGTAACATAGCGATAATCTTCGATCTTCTTACCTAGACTGGGAAACTAAATTGGTAAATAAATGTAAAGAAACAGTAATGCTGTCTCAACATGCAGTAGCGACGTAAGGCTGTTGCGCAACATATTCGAACTTCTTGCTAATTGTCACTCATTGTACTATAGCGCAAGTCAGCCATTCGACCTTTATAAAAGCAGGTTATCTAAGACGACTGATGAATACTTTTCTGATCAGCCCTATTTCACTGTGTATATTCGTTTAGTTCCCGCCTTTAAAGTTATTCATGCTTTTCTGCTTTACATTGTGAATGAGGTGATATGAGTCATATTAAAGGGTCTCCCTAGTCTTTTCTTTATAAGACCTTATTGGAAGGTGCGTAGCTCTTCGCTGGATTTCATGGCTTATCAGTTCTCACCTATGGTGAGAGTACTCATATTTCCAATGAGTACTACTGCAGGGCGTTGATCATTATATGGACCTACGAACATCATCAAATCTATAAAAGTGAAACGTTAAACACAAAAGGCAGTTCCCTATTCTTTCTTGATCTTGCGTTCAATTTTAAGCACTAAATCTAAGTTTTTTTTAAAGATTTATTCTATTTAAAAATAATGATTAGGTAACTTGCCACCCGGTTCTTAAAAAAACAACACGACGAAAAGTCTGCCCTTTTGTGTAATAAAGTATTGACAAAATATGCCGACAACCGTAAAAATTAGTTATGCACGCAAATTGTGCTTGGGCTTCAGACGACAGGGGCAATAACTATACCACGAAAATCTAAAGCTTTAATTGGAACCTCATCTACGCTGTCTATTTAATGAATCACCAGAAGCATCAAATTTTGACTCAAAATTCGGTAAAATCTGGGAAAATATTTCTGGTGAACATTTTAAAAATTAGGTAGGAACAGGACTGTTCGTAAGAGTCTTTATTTGAATAACTGAATACGGCGAATTCCACTTTGTACTAGAGCCATTTCAGAAATACTTTGTTTGAACGTTGGATATAGAGCTTTGCGTCTGCAAAGAACTTCCCAACTTAAGAAGGGACTTATATAACATGATTTTTAGGCCAACGCATCATCTAGCCATCCAGTTGTATACATTCTAGTATCAATAGTAGCTGACTTCAGTTACTCACAGCAAGTTCTTTCAAATCGCCCTCGATTATGTGTGTGTCATGGCAACTGGGTTAGGGTTGCTCCTTTGCATTTTCTCACATGGATGGACTAATAGACTTGTTCGGCTTAAACTTCTATAGCCAACTGTCTGTATTTTAAAAGTGTTTGACCTGATCACTCTCGTTTTATGGCCCATAATTAATTGCTACAAACTGGACCAACGATGGCCTCGTCTTGAAAAATGATTTTTCAGTCTTTTTAAGAAAAAGCGATTGGCATAGAGTTATTCTCATCGTGATCTCTCCATCATTTAAACTGGTCTAACACTGAAACTACTTCCAAGCTAGTTATATCTGTCCACATTCATTTTTTAATCAAGTTAGCTTTGATAAAAGTCCTTTCTTGGTCACAGCATGTATACTTCCTTTTGTAATTATTAATAGCCAGATCCATATTCGAGAATTCCCATTCAATACTTTTAAATAAGCTACTGACAGCTCGCATCGTTCTTCGGGTCTAAATTGAAAATTGACGTTGGAAATATTATCGATGATAACATTTTCTAAATTTCGTGCAGAGACTAGAGAAGTTTTATGATTGTTCACCGCCTTGTCTTGGACCCTTTTCGACATTAAGGCGTTCGTTAGGTGGCGTGCTTAATATAGAGGCAGGTAACATTTTCTATCATCATAAATGACAAGCGAATAACATAGTTGGGAGCGATTTCATGGGCATGACTCTATTCTACATACGATTTCAAAGGTAGCTTTAAAGTCGGTAAAGGGATAGAGATTAGGTTAGCTTATAGTGGCTGTCAGCTTAGCTAAGAGCATTATAAGGTCCGTTGTGATACCACATGAACCCCCTACTCGTTGAAAAATATGGAGTTACAAAAATCATTTGCAAAAACGCCAAGCCATCGCACCTATTGTAGCGCTGATATGCTTCCTGTCGAGGGAGATCAAATTGCCTGAGCGTTTCACATCTAGCTTTGTCCGGATATGTTTTGCCAAATTTGTTTTTTCGTCCATGTTTATTATGAGCTTACAGGAAGCGATCGGGATATCTAAGAAACCTTTAACTGGAAGGATAAGTATTTGGCAAGTACATCAGCCTTGAAATGTCTAATTGCCCCGGCACCTAACAGCGCTAAATATTGAATTGCTTCGCCTTCTCTCTAAAAGACGAGCGACAGTCTCGGGATATTATTGTGTGTGTATCTATTCTTAGGATTTCCGGTCTCTTAATCTATACTAAAGATAAAACCGAATGCCATCGAATGAACAGTCAAGTACAACAGGGTTGACCAAATCGCTCTTAGAGCTTGATCGATTATAATACAGAAACTGTACAGGTAGATCAGCGCTAGAGTCGGTATAATCTCAATCGCTGCGTATTTTCAGGAATTTAAAAAGCTTTAGGCTATATTCAAAAAACATAGCTTGACACTTTCTTAAAATGACTGGGACTCTGCCAAAGTGATGGCCAGAGACAGACATAAGATGGCTCTAACGCTTTACTGAAAGCTTAAATCAGTTCACCGAGTAGGAAATGTATACGAGGTATTGAAAGGCACCTTTTATTTGATAATTTAGGTTAGATTGAGATTTCTTCAATTTTTTTCAGAACCTTTAAAAGTACGTAGATCTATTCGTTGGAATTTCACTCTGTCTTAAGGAAGATGGAAATTGACCGACTAAGTTATTTGCTATACACTGTAAGCGTTCGTACATCGATCGTATCTATTCATCGCGACATTCACGACTTACATCTCTGTAGTGGACGCAGTTCCGAGTATCCTTAAAGTTCCATTTATCGGTCATACTGTCATCCGAACCCAATTTGTACAGACAACTTCGGGCAAGCTCTTTATACCTCCCACCTCCTTGTGTCAGCAAAATCTGCATATCCCAGCTGATTTAATCCTTTTTCAACCCAAATGTTTCCTGATAACATATCTCAAGCCGTTCAAACGACATTGGAAGCTGCATGAAGAAATTTCATTTGTCTATAACGTTTCTCACATCTGCAACCTCATCTATGCGCCATGGTCTTTCGAGAAGTACCAATAGTAGTTCAGTAAACGGGCGAGAAAAAAAAACTGCACAATGCGCTACATTACTTCGAACCCCGTAGCCCGTACTCAATGTTCTATAGAAAAAGTGGGCGGAAAAACTTTGACGAGTTACGATTATGTGAAAACGTCGTTGCTCTCTGTTGCAAGGTTGCCAAAGCCATTTCCATGGAGTTCCTTCCGCTCTGTCCGCCACGCTATAGCTATGTCCTCATTCACCGACACACACACACACGGCACACAATCTGTACAGCATCGGATGTTTGGAGAGTTTAATGTTGCTCAAATGGGTTCATATTTTCCTATTTAATGTAGCGAAAATGAACTAATGATTTACGACAGCGGCGACTGTAATAATAATGAGAATTCCGTAAATGGCAACGAATTGAATTTCACCAAGGGTAGCTGCGAAAATATTATTATGAGTTTTACTCTTTGTTAGGAAATTGCACGAAAGTGTTGCGAATTGAATTGAACTTTGGTTCTATAGAAAAAAAAAATAAAAATCAGTAGACAATCCATTTGTTGTTTGGAAAAAATTTAATTCAGAAAATTACTCTCTTGAGGCTAAATGTCTAGACACCCACCATGTTCGTGTTCAAGCAGCAGAGCTTATGTTGTGTGGGATTTGAGTTGGTGTGTCCATTAGTGGGGAATGCTGAGTGGGCGAGTCAGTTAATTGGATCGAATTCGAGTCGAGTGTGTGCTCACAGTGCAAACCAATCACGCTTAATGGCGTTAATGGATTAATTTAAAAAAAAAAACCAACCTAAGAGTAGTCTCGTACGAGCTACTCTTTTAATTGACTTTATAATTCCTTCTTAAGGTACACATATCTAAAAAATTAGAAAAAAATGTGGTCCCAAGTACTATTTGCAATTTGCAGTGTAGGTAGGTACATTAAAGCCCTTTAATTCGGAAAAAAAATGTCCGCAATTTCCTTTTATTTCAAAATAATTTCTTGAATTTTTTGATTTTGTTCTTATGGCGCGACTTGGGAGTAAAATCGATTCTTCTAAGACGGAAATGACCTAGCGGAAGTGCGTGACGGAAATTGGCCTGTCGCCATCACTATGCCGCCGCCTAAAACTCCTTAACCCCTCAACCGATTTCAATGAAACTTTGTGGGTGGATATGGTTGAATGTAGCTTGATGGATGGGATAGTTTTGGACCCGATAGGTGGCGCTGTTGTCGATCTTCTTAACCACTCAACCGATTCGAATGAATTTTTGTGGGTTTGCATGGTTATATGGAAGGATATATTTTTTTAATTTTTTCAACTTAATTGTCAAAGTGAATACTTGAATGGGCACGCTGGAGTGAACTGAAGAAGCTAGGTTTTACACAGACACTAGACTGCTGAATCAATTGACGATATGAAAACAAAACGTAAACAAAAACTCTCGAAAAAGAAAAATTTGGATTGGATTGCGTTATGAAAACTTTTTAAATTAATGAACATAACTATAAAGGTTTGGTTTTTAAATTAAATTACTTAATGAAATTCAACTACATACAACACAGTTCAATTTAACATCCACATTTAGCGATAGAAGTTTCACATCTGGCGTGTGGTAACCAGCACGCTCTCTGTTTTTATGTTTATAGTTAAAAAATTAATTATAATAAATTTCACGCATTATTTGCAATGTTTTGTGTTAATAAAATAATTTTTCGTTTTAAGTTTGCATTTGTTCATCAAAAGGAACGCGTTTTAGGGCATACAAAAATCTCTCATTAATTCGGAAAATTCGTTTATTCGGACTGACATTCCTCTCAACCATTCCGAATTAAAGAGCTTTTGATGTATTTCAAGGACTTTTACATTTGCAATGATATTTGCTCCCTTTATTTGGGTATTGGAAAGAGTTTTTTCGAGAGACTTTTCGGGTAGGTGCATGTGCACCTTAGTAATTTTTTCGGAAGTAGTGATTTCCTTAATTATTTTTGATGAATGGTTTCGAGGAATACGTGTCCCGTATTCTCTAACATTGATTGATTTTTAATTCGGGGTTTACAATCATACAATTCGAGATTTCAATATCAATTTGCAACATTAAAAATAGGACAGGTACTATCAATAGTGACAGGGATTTAAAACACTTGATGTTAGTTGGAAACAAAGATTTAAGAAAATCCATATCTTTGTCATTGTTCATTGCATTTAGATCGTTTAGTTGTTGACAGCGTAAAAAACAAAATTGATCAAAAGTAAAATTCAACGTATTTAGTAGTGAAACCGTTTTTATTTTTTTTGCATGAAATCGAAGACATTAATGTGAAATACGTACGTGTATTTCAGCATGGTGCAACTTGTGACATGCCGAGTGCAAGGATACCTGAATGATTTACTTGAAAAGTTCAGAGAATTCAATTTTTCAGCTTTACGATCATGCGATTGGGGGTTTTCTATAAAGTTGTACACTGTGGAGCGCAGATTTTAAAACAACATGCGCCAAGTTTTATAAGAGATAACTCCCGGCATTTCGAAATTTCATAGTATGTTGCGACACCACCTAAAACTTAACTTTGGGAAACATTTTCAGAATCCTTTACTCTTACTCTACATTGTCGGAATAAATTCATTCTTTGGCTGTTTCTTTTAAGTATCTAAGAATAAGACTTTCTTCAGTGACTGCATATACTCACATCATAATTGGTATATTTGCCCAATTACATTAATTTGTCTTTTGCGGATCAATGCCTCTCATAAGATACAGTTTTGTTACACGTTGTATCCCTTTTTTCTTTCTATCTGGTTTCCTAAGTTCATAATTGTTCAGGACCGATGAAAATAGCTGATTTTTCCTTTCCAAGTAAAACTTTGCTTAGGCTTTCCACTCAAGTTAAGTAAAGCTGCTTAGAGACATTGAATTTCCCTTTAGTTTAGCTAGGTTGTAATCTGACCGCAGCAGGACTGATACTTTTTCATTTCGTTTTCCTTATTTCTTTTTTGTGGAAGGTCTGGGCCGATCTGTGTGTCTGCCAGTCTAACATAGGTTCCTACTATGTTAAACAGTTTACGCTTTTTGGATCGAAGCCTTGTTTACAGATTGCTGCTAAGAAAACATATTTCCATTGCATATCCGCTTATTGGGCAGCTAAGTTTCAAAAGCAGCACTCTGCGAGTTTGTGTTTCTTTTATGCTAACAATTTTGCAGCACCCGAAAACTTTCTTATTTCCAGAATGAAAAGGCTACGCGCTTTCTTGTCGGTCTGATTACGGTGTCTTTCTAAAAAAATTTTAGCAATTATGGTCGTAATGAAAGGTGAATTTTCGTAGGTTTTGTCACAACAACTCAAGGCTTTGCACTACCGAACATGTAAATACGGATAGTCCTTCCTATAATAAAACTTTATTTTCAGACTATGATGCGTTTACGTTAAATAGATTTAAAATCAACTGCGCGAAATTGGCTCCAGTTTTGACAGTTGCATTGCAAACTTTCGCAATTTAAAATTCATTATTACCCGCTGCGTTCCGAAACGAAGTTCATAGCTGTGATATCTGAGCAGAGAGTATTTGACTAAATGGGTACCTTATAGCTTGGCGGGTCAGTTTATATGGTGCATAAAACAAAAGAAAGAATAATGTATTCGTTATGTTCGAAAACTATGTTCATTTGACAAGTCAATAAAAAACATTAAAAAATTGCATATTAAAGTAAGGACTGGATGATAATAAAGTATACATACACCAGAAATAATTGATGCTGAATATTGCTGAATATGGGGTGGGGGTACCTCTCAAGGCAAGAATTGGAAATGAAGATTCATAATTTAAGGTTGAAAAAAATTCAGTAACCACAACAGCTGGAGAAAAACTACCGTGAACGGCAGAGAAATTGGAGTACTCTCGCCTTGCAGCTCAGTATAGATAAGCACCGATTATTGCAAAAAATCACCAGAAGCAACGAATGACATTTTTTCGATTTGGCTGGCTCTGTTAATGAAAAAAATATCCGCTGATTTAATATCCCAAAGACACCTGCACCCTTGTAGAAAGACTGGACGAGGAGACAATGTTTTCGATTTGTATCAAATAGACCCAAAGAACATGAGGTTCCAAAATGTCGGTGGCAAATCACACACAGTTCTTAACACCATGCGAGAAATTTTACCCGTTCTCATAATCTCAAAAAGTAGTGGTTTTGACTAGCCTCCATGATCCCCTAGATTTCTCTCTATGAAGTAGGTACTTAAAGGAAAAAGTGTCACCCACAACCTTGATGCTGTACAACAACATTCAAAATGGAATTGCTGAAATAACGAATCAAAAATTGTTATGCAAAATAAGCTCAACCTTCTGCCACCGCCAGCGGCTTCCACTTGACCTACATCATATTCTATATATAACATTAAATGTCAATGGAATATAAATTAACAAACTGTATATCATTTAAGTGTTAATCGACCTGTATGCCAAGCTCTTACTTGATGAAAGCTCGTGCGAAATACAAGCCGTTTCATAAATTCAACATCTCTCACATTGTATCCAATAAATGCAGTAATGCGGACGTATAACTCTTACTACTCAATATTATGCAATCGCGCAACTGTAACATAAATCGAAATGAGTTATTCCCAAGCTGTGATCACGCATAGCTATAAAAATACACTTACTACCGAACCGACCCACCGGTTAAGAAAAAACAAAATTGTCCAAGTAACCACACTAAACTATCCATAATTATTAACATATTCATTGAAATTGTTATTGGCTTCTTGTCGCCATTAAGATATTTCATTTGCAGCAAGTCAACTCACATTAAATTGTCCATTTCAGGGAATGCAAATAATAGAGATACATTTGATTAAGTCAGAAATGACTGTCACGATCAAGTGCCATTAGCTGAATTTATTATTTAAACAGATACATAATTGGAAATCAGTTATTCCATTTGCTTTGTGATCCAGCACAATATGTTGTATTTCTTGAATTGATAGAGATACATGATAACAACTTAACTCGTTCGATTTCGAGTGCCAGAACAATGGGTACGAAGGGGGAAAAACGGAAAACCAAACTGGAAGCATCGGCGTAGTTCTGTGGTCCACTTTGATTAAACTTGTCGTTAAAATGTCATCGATTGGCCATAAAATTCCAATTTATAAATTCACAAAATGGCCTTAACTGGCCGTTAATAAAGTTGATGGAGCGACACATGTTAAGCCTTTTGAAGGCAAGTGTATATTTTTAACTCGAGTGGGCTAAGCAGCTTGTCGCGATGAGAATAATTTTAATTAAAACAATTTTTTTTAAGAATATATTTAATAATATTTTATTATAATGTTCATATGTAGGTGGCGCTGTAGGTGACGGTGACCCACAACCAGTGTCCGGCCTACACAAACATTTTTATTTCAAACATTTTTAATTTTTTAAACAAATGTTCTGTTTTTCTTTTTTATTTATCATTTAACAATCTTTTCCATTATTACTTTTTGTTTGAAAAACCCATAAATTTGTAATTTTCTTAGTCAGTGATCTGTTTTTTTTTCTATTTATTGTTAAACTATTATAGTATTGATTGATAATTTAAAATATAAAAAATAACTAACTTTTATGTTTTTTATTATTCATAAATCAAAATCTGGAAGCAAATTTATTACATTTCGGTGCAAATGAGGGGCACATCTAAACTTTAAAAAATCGCAGAAACTACTTATATTGTTTATTAAACTTAAAACTTGATTTAAAAAATGTTAAAATATGCAAGTTTTTTTAATAACATACCATTTTAAAACATTCTTGTAATGTTGATTTTTAAAAGATTTTTTTTTTTTTATTTCCCACAAAAAATTTAATTTGGACTTGCCCCCTTTTGATGCAAGGTCCTCAATATTGTGGTGACATCTTCTTCTACTGCATCAAACATCCGACTTGGAATCAAAGGCTCCTCAAACAATAATGGCCAACATTTCTACCTCATCTTAGACTGCTAATTCGCACCAGATCAGTTTGGCTTCTAGAGTTTCCTGTTTCCTTCCTCCAAAAAGTGTTAACGCAGGAGAAAATCACTCGAAATTGTATTCAGAACGATACATTTATGCTTCTGTCCATTAAACAAGACGTTGGTTATTAGGGTTATTGAGTACTTGGTAAGGTATGCACTGGGTATACCTTTTTCCTTCCTACGCTAAAGAAACACCGATCACCCGGTAATGCTAGAAGTCCACTACGTGCACTACTCATCAAGCAATTTTGTCCAGCAGTGTATTCAACTCTTTATGTCTTTAGTTCGATAATCAAATTGTTAAGCTCGTTCCTGTCGTCCACTATGGTCGCAACGCATCAATTTCGAGTTCAACCCATTCAATTCTATTGTACGATGCTCCCAATTCTAATCAACTGCCGCGCCACGCCGCGTTTAATTAGCTTGGAGTTGCTCATTGAACATGGCTGCTTGAGCAGCGATTTCACAATAATGTGCTGAACTTTATCTTTTCCACCTTTTCCACCACAGTGGGGCAAGATACCCCGAAAACTGGAATTAAATCATGTGTTGGATTAGGTGTGCTGGAATTGTTGTTTTCTGTTTAAGAAGCGGTTATTCAAAAATAAAAAAACATGTTTTCTTAGATTTTTAACATACCTAAGTGCAGGCTTGAAGGTCCAATTTTAAATAATATTTTTTTTCCAATGCAGCCATTCCAGACTTCTTCATTTTGTTAAATAACTCCTTCCGAGTTAAAAAATAGGTCATTTGAAAGTAAAACTGCACGTAAGGAAGTAAAATAAATTTACGAATTTTCTTATAATGTCTAACGAAATGGTCGTTTTGAAATAAAAAAAATAAAAAAGGGAGCACCTATGAGCACCCGTTTTCTTCGGAATTGTGTAGGCGATAAGTCAAGTTATATCTTTATATATATAATTCTACTGTACGTGTGTATGTCACTGAACTCCTCCTAAACGGCTGGACCGAATTGAATAAATTTTTTTGTATGCGTTTGGGTGGCGCCCTGGATTGTTTAGAAGCCGATTGGTCAAAATTGGACAAAGGGGCGTGGTACCGCCCATACAAAAATAACATTCAAAATCTTATATCTTGAAAACCACCGAATCGATCGAGTTAAAATTTACACACAATCTTAGGTATTGGCCCAGGAGTATTCCTCTGAAGATAGGTCAACATTCAAAATCTTATATCTCGAAAACCATTGAATCGATTGAGTTCAAATTTACACATAATCTTAGGTATTAGCCAAGGAGTATTACTGTGAAGATTGGTCAAATTCGGACAAAGGGGCGTGGCACCGCCCATACAAAAATTACATTCAAAATCTTTTATGTATTTCAAAAGCAACCGAATAGTGACTGCGAGTTATTAAGTAAAATACAAAATTGATATATTTATTTGGAATATATAAGACAAAAAAAGTTGTAACAATATCACACTCCACTGTTCATACGGAACATATAAACACAGTGCCCCAAAAATCGATGTTATATTAAAAAAAAAAATTGTAAAAAAACGCTCTTGAAATTTCCGGTGCCGCATTTCAGTGAATATTAAGTGTATTATATTCACATATACATACAACAATGCCACGTCTTTGTGAACGAGGAGGAAATATTGGTCGACGTACTCCGAATTCACAAATAGTCCAAAACCGTCGGTTAAATAGATCGGCAAAAGATAAATTGACGGACAATGAACATTTAAGAAACCAGGCTGTAATCAAACGTGTAAAGGAAAATCAAGAGCAACGCAACGAACGTCTTCGAGCCAATGCATTAAGACAAAGACTGGCCCGTCAAAGAGTCACCGATACATTCAGAACACGTGAACAACAGCGTTTGAAAGTGTATCGCGCATTGACACGTGCATCACTTCTTCGCCTTGCGTTTGAACATGAGTCGGACATCGACTATTCGTCACATTCACAAATTGTAATCGGTGCTATGAACAAACAATGCCAACACTGTCATGCAGTCAAATACAAAGGTGAATCGGCCGGTTTCTGCTGCGCGTCTGGAAAATTTGTATTGCCACCATTGAATTCGCCGCCAGAACCATTGAAAGCACTATTGGCTGGAGCTATACATCTCAATCCAAATTGTTTTTGCGTAAAATTCGCAAATTCAATTCATGCTTTCAAATGACATCATTTGGAGAAACAAAAATCGTTCAGAATGCGGATGGTCGCATTCAACGTTTAAGATTCAGGGCCAAGTGAATCATCAACTTGGTTCTTTAATGTCGATGCCTAATACCAGTTCAAAATTTCTCCAAATTTACTTTATGGGTGATGAGGAACAGCAAATAAACGCAAGCTGCCAGTAGAACCATATCGAGCAGATGAAGAAGAGACAAATTGTGGGTATTTTAGAACCGTGCACTATGGCACACAAGCATTCACTTGAAGCTCTCGATAGAATGATGAAAGATCTAAATAATAACACCAGGCTTTTTGGTGGTACTTTACTGCTGCTGTCCGGTGATTTTAGACAGACATTGCCGGTCATTCCACGCGCTACATATGCGGACGAAATTAACGCATGTATAAAACAATCATATCCATGGCGAAATGTCTGTATATTACGTCTTAACACAAATATAAGAGTTCAACTGCAAACCGATCCATTGGCACTATCATTCTCCGAGCAATTGCTCAACATTGGAAATGGAGCAATACCATTGCATGGAGACACACAATGCATCAAATTGCCGGACAACTTCTGCAATATGGTAAATACGAAAGATGCTTCGATTGAAAGCATATTTCCCGATTTACAAGTTAATTATATTAATCATACGTGGCTTCAAAAAGCATGCAGGACAACGTCTGTCGGGTCCGCTAGTATTATATAGATTGTTAAAAACAACTGATACCCATATTCTGGACTAAATTGATGTCGTCGTAATTACAATCGTCATTGTCCCCTTTAAAAGCCGTCAATGTAAGCGGGGCCTATATTTTAAAACCAATCTTTCTCCAGAAACATTGATTTTCAACCGTTTCAAGAGTAATGCATGTTTTTTGTTTAAGATCGTTCAACGCAGGATTATCATGTTTTTTCTTACATTAATTCCTACATTGCTTGCGAGACGAGGCTAGGTACCTACTATTCAAAGCCGCTTCTTAGCACAAAAAACAGATATTGGAGCTTTCTTCGTTTGATATAAGATAAGATATCGCTTTCATTATGTGATGGCAGAGTCGGGGATCGGGGTATATTAAGTCCTTTAATAACTGAAGAGCTGTAGGGTTTCAAATCGAAATAAAAAACACAAGTCGAGCAAAGAAGCAAGGTTTGGTTTTTCGTTTTCCACAGTAAATTTAATGACATTAGCGATAAAAAACGATTTCGAACATATCGTCGCCTGAGAATTGTTTTGTTGCATACGCCACTTTTGTCGTTTTTGAGTTAGGAACGGATTCTATAGTAGTTTTTGTATGCTTTTTTTAAATTTGTGATCCGATTTGCTCTATGTATTTTCAATCCTGAGTTATCGAGCATCGACTTTGGCCCATGTCCACAAAAATCAACAGTTTGTAGAAGTGTTTTGTACCTAACCATTTTTTGGCGTTTGGGACAAATTTTCAATATAATTTTTCGCATTTTTTTTGCGAGAATAATTTTCTTATTTAGGTAATTGCATTTGTTTGTCAAGAAGACGAAATCGATTTTTATTTTAAAATTTTAGCATCCAACTCCATGATTTCTTTACTTTCACATATTTTGGATGAGAGTTGCCTTGTGCCATGTCCATTTTTTTTGTGTGCCACGTGCTGACTTCAAGTTAAAGAAATAAAAAAAAAGTCCTATGACACGGATGCGTTATTCTCGGAAAAGTGCCAATGGCGTATGGAACAAAACAATTCTCAGGCTGTTTGTTGAATTGACAAATCTTATGCAAAATGTTTGTTAGGCAAACAAAATAAAAATTATCAATATTCGACTGGCGGTCATTGCACCAATTTCTTGGGCAAGATGAAGAATATGCATTGATCCCGTAAAAGTCACACTTTCTTTGTGGTGGGAAAAGCATGAGTACGAATGAAAGTACTATTCGGGGAGACTTGTCTAAGGGTGATTCCCACCATTCTCGTGATTGTATAAAAATCTCGTCGGGGAAACTTACTTTAACCTAGAGGTTAAAAAATGTACTCAATTATTTGTTAAGAATTTAAAACGCCACGCTTTGGAAGTTAAATTTAAAAAAAAAATACTTACATAATTCTAAATTTAGAATTTAAATTATAAATAACGCACCAGAAGCTCTCGATTCCATATTTCGGCAAAGCTTTCACGTAATAATTTTGAAAGTTACAGCTATTTCAACACCACTCTTTTTCACTTATTTTACCGCACGTTTCAAAGACAACCTAATGTGCGAATTTCAATGGAATAGGTTGTTTGAAGCGGGAGATCATGTAATAGAGTTAAATAAGTGAACATATGATGCAGTGGGATGTTTTCTAACGGAAAACAAACAAGACATACTCATCTTTCTCACTTAATTTTTTGAATTAATTCCGACCTCGCCATATAAGCTGCCCAACTGTGCGTCGGTCGCTCAACTTGTATTGCGTGCGAAGAAATTCTGTACTTGTGCGATTTGTGTTATATCAATCAACAACAATCACAAAGAAAACTTACTCTCGAAACCGGTCTGTTCGCTAAAATCACACTTGTTGTTCAACTAAGTCAACAAGGTTGTTCCAGCAATTGAATGGGTTGCCATTCAACTAGGTATACGAGGACTGCAATTCATTCCACACTCAATATTCAATTTATTTGCCAATTTCCAGCTACAAAATTAATTTGTTCAACTAAATATTTAAATAAACGGTTGAACAAAATTGATTTACATGTTGCGCACAACCTAGTGGACGACCTCCATTAAGACACTACTCATGATTGTCCATGCCCATACATTTGCGAGCGGTAATCAAAGAGCAGCGCATTACGGTGAGGAGAGTGCGAAACTTCAGTCCGTAGTCTATCCTTTAGATCCTAAACTCAACTGCGAATAAGGACTCTACTATGGCATGAAGAAAATTAATTTACGATCTCATTCAATTTAGAAATGAATACACAACTACCAACTTCATTACTCCGCCAAATTGTTGTTCGAGTTGTAGCAATAAAAATAAATTTGCACTGTATAAGTGTATACCTACATCTACATTTATGTAGAGGAGTGAGCATGTTTTGCCCACACACATGGTAACGAAAACGACTAACAGCACTAAATCCAAATTGCTCATAACGACTTGCGTTATGACTTCCAATTGACTGTCGCCCATCTATCGCAACATTCAGCAGTAATAATTTAGCAATAAGAAAATCATAAGAACAAATTATTAATGCACCCTTGTGCACATCGCGCGACATCCACCACCACGACGACGACGACGACGACGCGGCATAATCATCCCCGACGGCAGCCATTAAAATGAATGGCGGACGTGTGTGCATATGATCGCGACAAACTCCGAGGGTTTGCAATGAGCGAGCGTATAACGAACGCTGCTGGGCAACTTGCTCGAATCTTAATAATAAATAATGGAGAAAGTACATGACAGCATTAGAATTCCGGTGTACGCTCCAAGAAACCAGCTTTATGTGTAGCATCTGCAAAAAAGCAGACATATGCTCCACTGGGGAATCTATAGATACTTTGTTTGAAGTTTCTTCCAATCCAATTTTCGAGAAATAAGCATAAAACAAAACAACACAAGTGCCATGTTTTGCATACTTGGCGCGGCCACCCAGGGAGAAATTGTCGCGCCGTGCTGCTTATGCTATGTGAAAGATATAGAAAGACCCATAAAAGATACGATGTTGTATGTTGAAGATTCGGAAGATTTGCTGAATAAGCTGCAGCTGCAGGGCGTGTACGTTTTCTGAGGAGGTTTCCGAACTCATTGATGTCGGAAGTTTCTTCTATTTAACTGGAATCATCAGATTTAGATTAGATTGAGTTGAAACTTGGTACCCTATAGCTTCTCCGGTATTTATTGAGCCAATAGATAAGCCCTTGGGTGAAGTGGGAGTCATATCTTCTGCCCTTTAGATAAGGTAATGGTTTTTTTTTACTTTCCTTGAAGGATATACAGCTCTGCCAACGAGTCTTCGATTTTGGGCTTTGTCGGCAGTTGTCTTCTCTTGGCAAAGACAGCGGTACTTCTTTGGGCTTATTTGTTAGCGATCTGATTTGTTCGACTTTGCTTCTTATATGGTTATCACCGTCATCACTGTATCTCTGGGCAGAACACATGACTACTGAGCAAGATCACGCATATCAAGTTGGACATGGACCTTTACCATAAAACGCTTCTTCAGAGTTCAGACTGCCTCCAAATTGGGGTGAGGTTGGAGTACTTTGTACAACTGATATGAAGGAAGTGAGCCCTATTATGTCGGCCTACGGATCTCATTGTATCTTTTACCAAGAGTTTATATCTTTAGAGGGATCCAATAAGAGGTGTTATTTTGATATTCAAAGAAAAATGTCAATTTTTGAGATAAATGATCGGATATTTATTTCATAATAAAGAGGAAGGTCTGCCGTTGATAATGAAAAACAACATCAGCCAAATGGCCACCACGACCATGCTTACAGGACAATATCCTCTTCATGAAATTTTCCATAACAAAATCGCAAAGTGGCTGCCCTATGTCCTCGATTCACTCACGAATTCCATCTTCGAGGTCTTGAATCGACGCTGGGCTGTTGGCGTAGACCTTATCTTTCACGTGGCCCCAAAGGAAGAAGTCACAAGGTGTTAAATCACAAGATCTCGGTGGCCAATTGTGATCACCTCTTCGAGAGATAACACGGTCCATAAACTTTTCCCGTAAAAGATCAATGGTTTCTTTGCTTGTGTGGCACTTAGCGTCGTCTTGTTGAAAGTAAACGTTGTCAAGATCAATACCATCCAACTTTATCATGTACAATTTCAAAGAACGACGAGGAATGGACAAACCTGGGTTTTCTTCAACACTTTGGTCTACAGCAGCAATATTCTCAGTTGTTCTTGAGCGACGTGCACGGGTTTTATTCTTCACATCACTAACTTGTCCCAACAGCTCGAATTTTTCCACCAATTTCTGTATTGCTGTCCGACAAGGTGCTTCACGACGACCCAAAAATGCTTTAGTTTTGCGAACTGTGACTGCAAGATTTTCCCCATTTTTGAAGTGAATTTTTATAATTTCAATGCGTTGTTGAAGCGTGTATCGTTCCATTTTTAGTAATGGTGTAGTTTCTACTTGTCAAATATCAAAAATAACAGATTCAAAAGTGACAGCTACCAAAATAGCGGGCTATTCAAAATAACACCTCTTATTGGAAAACTCTTTATAGATAAGCATTACGCTCTACGCAAATGACGCATTACTTATGTAATCATTAAACATGCGACAAGTCGTGGTTAAGCTTCCAAAATAATGCCATGGAACTTTTGCAAGTTATTACTATCGAATCTTAAATAATATAGTTTACAGAATCGGTGGGACTGATTACACACAAGGACTGATAGACAGACGTGGAAGAACAAAGTACTCGAGGCTGTCAAGGAATGTAAATTCCTCAAATTTGAGACTTCCCCTTCGCTGCTGTGTATTTAACGAACTTCTAAGAGAAGTTGACGGAATCCAAATAGCGCATTGAGTCAATTTTGTTTTGTTTGTCGGTGAAGTGTGGAGTACCTAGGTATCTGATGTAAATTGGAAAAGGTCGAAACTTCGTCAATAAATTGTTATGGCTATTGGAAAATGCGACCCAGCATATATGCTCAACATGTATCTGCTTCTGTATTTCATAATGTCATTAGGACATTAGAGAAAACACTAAGGTAGATTTTATCGGCACTGAAGAGGTCTGGGAGCAAGCAGTTGCAGTAGACCTTAGGGCGAACAATACTTCTAAAAGCTATGCGTCCTTAAAAAAGACTAACTTTAAAGCGAGCGATATTCGGTCCAGTTTGTGACGATGTTGTGTGGAGAAGAAAATTCAACTATACGGGCTATACAGCGACGCTGACCTAGTCAAAAAGTTAAAAATACTAAGGCTGAGATGTTTGGGACACGTCGAGCGTATGGACAACAACGCACCAGCCCGACGAGTCTTCGAATCCGCCCCTGAGGGACAACGCAGCAAAGGAAGACCCCTCCTTAAGTGGCGCGCACAATTGGAGAACGACTTCAACCAACTTGGTGGGCGTAACTGCAGGTTGCTAGCAAGGGACTGAGCTGGTTGAAGGGCCTTGTTGGCTGTGTCCGTGCTCCAACCCGTGTGAAGCTCCACCAAAAGTGAAGTAAAGTTAAAGCAAGGGTTGTGCAAAACTAAGTTATTGACATTTGGAGGAACACTTTAGCTTCTCTGGGTCCATTTAATGTAATGCTAACAATATTTGGTCGAAACTGGGGTATGGTCCTAAAATATTCATGTGGCCTTAAAGAGCTATAAAATAAGGATGTCTTCCTAAAGCCGGCACTGTGTATGGCCATCAACCTTTAATTTTATGTATTCAAAGATTGACCTGCACTGGTGGATCACTGGGCCAATGGGAACCAGCCCCAAAGTTGTATAGTCTGTACCTTCTAGATATTTGCGTCTTCCACAAATGTCCAAACAAATTAAAGCTACTAGCCACGAGTACCTAAATATATGAATAAACAGGGAATAATGTATACCGAGACTGCGCACAACTACTGGCTATACAGATTACAGATGCCATGAGACCAATTTGAACGAATGAATGAATAGAAGACCATCAAGTGATATCCTACCCATCTTCGTATACAAATGTAATCAAGATTCAAAAATTCAGTTTAAACAGATTCTCTGAATACATGAGGTTTTTTCAAGCCTAGGTAGGTACTGATTGCTGCTAAACTTTCTGCAGCGATGAAAAAAACCTAGTGTAAATCATTTACTCCGTCATTTATAGCAAAGCCGTTGAGAACAAATAAAAGCTTGAGGGCAGCCCTGAGCCCAGTCTTTCTTAGGCACTACCCAGCACAGCTCCGCCATTTCTGAAATAGAAGACACTTTTTGCACGACTTAGACGATCTTTTCGACAGGTCCGCCAGTATGTCTTGCCAATTTGTATGTTGTAAAAAAAAATCCTGTAAGGGCATCACAATCAAATAGATCTTCATTGATCCTTGTGTATGTTGGGTGTAAACTTCTGCCCGCTAAGCCATTTACAAAATTTTGCCTAGTCTGCTTTTCGACGCTATGATTCAAGAAATGTTAAAAATCTCTGACTAACAAAAAACAATTTCACTTTTTGTCCTAAAAAGTGCACCTTAACCTGACATGCGCTGAATTTTCTTAAAAAGACGTTTCGATTTATTAATTAAACTTGATTCTTAAAGCATCCGAATTTAATAATAACTGATCGCTATTGCATTTTAATTGTGCATGATGTTAAATAAATAGCACAGTGACATAAGTCTACGAGACATAGGTTCATAAGTTCCACTAAAAAATTCGCGCGAATTTTTAACTTTTATTTTCTCAAATTTTCTGAGCTTAAAAGCCAATTTTTGTTTTAATTTCGTTTTTGCTTTAGAAAATTTGAGAAAATAAAAGTCAAAAATTCGTGATCGTCCAATATAACTTTTTGGTTAGACTTCCATTTTAAAGAATATAAAAAATAACCCAAATTTAAAACTCACAGAACAGTCCAAGCTTAAATGAACCATCGGCTGCCAGACTCTTAAGCATCTAGAGCCATACAATTATATTGATTTCAATCAACTTTACAAAATAGGTACAGAATTTCTTTAAAAACAACACGTTAGATGGGACATAACTCCGTAAATGTTTTTTCTGAACTTATGTAACACTTCGGTAGGACAAAAGTCCATAACTAAGTTTTGAACTTATGTCCCACTTGAAAGGGACAAAAGTCCTACCTGAAGGGCATTTGTTTTCCAACTATACGTTTCCAAAAGAGGACTCTAACAAACCTTTGAGCCCGTACACAAGCAGTAACTCTTTTTTATTAATCCAATGTATTTGTAAAGTTTAACGGTTACATATCCCAAGAAATCGTGGTAACATCGGGTGTTCCACAAGGAAGCCACATTGGTCCTCTTTTATTTATTTTATTCGTTAACGATATTGTCAAATTTGTTCCTTATTGCAATAAACTGATGTTTGCCGATGATTTTAAAATCTTCACCTAATGCAGTTT